>OX090895.1:31502782-32752782 GCA_944319695.1 Tiphia femorata
GTCGGCAAAGGCCAACAGGAATAATTTACGTATAAAGCTACTAGATTACGAAAAGGAACACCTAAAATGCTCGTTCCTTCGACGAGACGCGAAAACGAACTCGAACGGGCGATCGGAAAATCGAAGTGCTTACGCCCTTCGCATCCTGTTCATCGGGACCAAACTTAGGTCCCTGGAGAACTACAACTCCTAGTTAAATTGTAACATATGTAAATAGTAAACCAATAAATAATATTGATATAGTAAATTGTAAATAATAGTGTTAATTTGTGTATGCTTCCTTACAAATACAACCGTCGCGATTGACATAAGACATTTTTGATTCGAGTCGATTATCGTTAAATAAATACCTAACCACGATGCTTTGAGAGTATCGACGTTAGAGCCTATACAAACACTCTGATCTTTAAGACTTCGGTTTGCCCAACCTGTATGCGCGTATTGTATGTAATGCGTTTTTACACGGGCCGATTAACCCGTTCGCTACCAGGCCCCGAGAAAATCCGTATAAACTGTCACACATGTGCGACGGCTGGTAGCGAATGGGTTAAGAATCAATTTGCAAAGGCAAGTCGGAATGAAAGTCGAACTATCCACAGAGGCCATTGCATCTCTGTAAACCCAACTGCGTAAACGAGATGGAAAATTGCCAACTGAAATCTTATCAATAACCTTCGCCGATGTATACTCGATTCATTACAATTCCCCTCGAACGTGTATTTATTCTTTCGTTCGAATGTATTTAAAAATAGAACGGGTGATTGAACGAAACGTGCGCTATAGGTGTACGGCGAGTAACGAGTGTACGAGCTATTTACTGTTCGTGAAAAAAAGCTCTTCTCCTTGGTTCCCAATTACGCTTGATTTCTTTATACGCCAAGGTTGCTATCAGCTTGTTTTTACGATAATGTAGGTATCCAGGTCGCTAGAGCGAAGAACGGGGAAATCCCGTTCACGAGGCGTACGTTCGTTTCGATTTGTATTGCGGTGGCGCATACGCATACCATCGAAGAGTCGCTAGCTACGATTTCTCATCGATTCGTTTGACAAATCGTGTTCGATGTCTGTAATTAACAATATGAATGGAAGCCGCGTACACGCGTCACATTACTTTTCAGTAATACAGTAGAGCTTCTCAAATTCGAATCAATTGGTAGACAAAATATTATACATGGTGAAAGTGGAGGTTATCAATGTGAGTAATGCTATCGAATCAGCTGCTGAATAATAACTGCGCATGGTCTGTAAGTTCCCCGACCGAAGATTGGATGTCACGAGTATATATATACATTTGCCCGAGATGAACAAGCAATCGACATATTTTCAGTAACATTCTATAAGTGAGAATGGCAAGAGCACCGGTATTCATCCTCCTCACAACGTGCCTAGTGCTCGGGCCTGAGTCATTAGCAAGTAATACATTTATCATTCATTTTTGTAATAAAATTCACCCTTTTGTAAACTGTGAATTCGTAAACTGTAGAAAGCTATTCGATACCCGAGGCAACCGTTAGTGGAATATTAATTTACATAAATATACCTGTGTTTTAGATGCTCTCAACATTGTGTCGCGAAGCCAATGGGGAGCTAGAGCACCCTCTGGTACCGTGAACAAACTTCCGCAAGACCCAGCACCTTACGTCGTTATTCATCATGCGGACACTCCCACTTGTACGACAATGGACGCTTGTAAGAAGAGAATAAAATCTATCCAAGTAAGTTTAGAATTACTATACATATGTATGCGCGACGATTGCACAAGATACGCCTGATGAGACTGTAACGAAAAATTAAATCTGTGACTGACTTAGCTATACTTCCGTCATAAACACAAATTTATCGCTTTCGCTCCCTCCTAGAACTTCCACATCGACACAAGAAAATGGAGTGACATAGGCTACAATTTTCTAGTCGGTGAAGACGGAAACGTATACGAGGGCCGTGGATGGCACAAGCAAGGTGCCCATGCTGTGAATTATAATTCGAAGAGTATTGGAATTTGCATCATCGGCAACTATACTAGTAAGTGTTGCAAATGAAAAATATTTTGGTGGGTAGTACACGGGCAAATTGATCACTAGCGAGATGAAGCGCATAAGAGCAGTCTTACCATATTTCTGCTAACTCGTGACTCTTTCATAGGTCACCAACCAAACGCGAACGCTGTTAAGGCTGCGAAGGATTTGATAAATTACGCCATAAACCATAATATGGTAAAATCAAATTACAAGCTCGTAGGACATCGACAAGTGGGATCGACTACCTGTCCTGGAGATAGCCTCTACACTTTAATTAAAACATGGCCGCATTACTCCATAGATCTCGTAGGATATTCGACAGTATCGTCTGATCAAACTTTACGCGAATCGACAATGCCGTCAACCCTCGCATCTTTCGATTAGTCCCTAGTGTACCATACAACCCCTACACTTTTATGCGATGTAACCACATATAATAGAACCAATTTATTTCTTGGTTTTACACACTTGCACTTGTCCGTGCAATGTATATCTGCACGTTTGACAGATATCCGGATTTTCGATTGCGCGTGGGTACTTGTACGTAATAAATCATTATACAAATAATTGAAAACTCTGTTGCGTGTTCTTACCATCTTATCGCCATCCTGTTCGGACTCGCTAACTACTTTAACGTAGTTCACTGCGTCGTCTAATTTGGTGATCTACTAATTCTATTTCGACACGATTATCGAATAACATGCGGTCAGAGGTCGGACAGACACGCCGTCTCCGTCAATTGCCCCCGCATATAACGTTTTACCGTAGCGGTCATCCGACCAGTATCACTCGGCCAGCGAAAATGGCATTACTGGTGATCTCGTTTCTGCTTCTTGCAATATTCTCGACCTGTTGCTTGTCTCAAGCTCCCGCCACAGGTAACTAGAACAGCACGTGTATTCTTTTGGAGAAGAAGAGTAAATTCAATGGTGTCGAGTTTATTTCCTCGTCAATCTGCTAGTCATTGCTCGCGTGTGGTTTCGTATACAAATTTTATCGCGCTCGCAGAACCCGCGGAACAAATGTCAACTCTGACTCACTGTTTTTGTTGTGTATCAAATGCGCGGAAAGTCACGACACGCGGAATAAATTGTGAACTGTGATAGAAGGACAAGCCAAGTTATGACTATGTGCAATCGTCGTTGATTACTGGCGGATATCTTTTGCAGCCCGCCCTGAAATAGTGTCTAGAGAAGCATGGGGAGCTCGAGTACCTGTGTCAAATGCTCCTGCCCTGTCTGAAAACCCAGCCTCGTACGTGGTGATCCACCATTCAAAGGGTCCTGGATGCATTACGCAAGCTCTGTGTCAAGCTAAGCTGAGAGTTTTACAGGTAAATACGGCTATCTGCGAACCATCGCATCTCGAAAATTCGATTTTCATCGAAAAGAACGTTTTACGATTTTCGTAATTTCACATCATCGTGCTTTCAGACTGGGCAGATGGCCACCAAGACGGACATAGTCTACAATTTTCTTATAGGAGAAGACGGTAACATTTACCAGGGAAGAGGATGGGACAAGCAAGGTGCACACACTAACGGATATAATGACAAGAGTATTGGAATTTGTTTCATCGGTGACTTTAGCAGTAAGTCCAAGAGTCTCGAAATATAGAAAATATATTAACATTTATAATTGCTATAGGCAATACAGACGTATTCTCTATAAAAACTGAAATATTGAAATTATTTACGCGATTCGCAGAACGAGAGCCTAATGCAGTGGCTGTTACGGCGGCTAGAAACCTAATAGCGTCGGGCGTTTCTATGGGAAAATTAAAAAGCAACTACAAGCTCATCGGACATCGACAGGCCGACAGGAACAGTAGCGGATGCCCCGGTCAAAGACTTTACAACCTACTGGCCAGCTGGGGTCATTGGAGAAACGAAGTGGAGTAATTTTCACTTAGAAGTCTACGATCCCCTATTGCACGAATCCCCTATTAATTCTACATCGTGTATGTCCTAGCGTTAAAATGACAAAATATACAAATGGTCAGACATAAACGGTTACACGCCTATTCACCGCACGATCGTAGCTGTCCATTTCGCTCCTAACACAAATATCCAGTCTTCCGAATCTTCTTCGTACCAAGTGGTTGCCATAATCCCTTGCCTATCGCAAATATTCGTTCGTTAATTCGGTTGATTGTAAAAAGTTACGGGAAATATAAATTTCGTTTGGGGAAGTAGTAGTCACCTGCAAGCTAATGCGCCTTCCAAAGTGATCGTTCAATTCAGGAACGCACAAGTGGGCTCCGTAAGCAAGTCCGGTACCTTCCAAATCCATAGCCACGGTGACGTAGTCCGCTCGTCCGTCGATGTAATCCTAATTGCATTCACAAATTTTACTTACATCTCCCACGTCGTTTCTGTGAATAATATTGAAAAATACGAAAGCAAACCTGTAGAGTCCTCAACTTCTTCCGTTTGAGGTCGAGATAATCCGTCTCGTTCTCACTGAGATAGTCAGGAAAATAAGCGGCAAGGGTGACATTGTAATGAGGTTGTCCTTCGCACAATAAATCCGATCTATTGAGGTTGCGTTCTACCAAAAGACGAACAAGTCAAAAGCTTAGTAGAACTCTACAACGTTCATTCTTTACGGACGAATAATTTATTAAAGAGTTACCATTGCCCGCTACAAAGGTAAGAAGGACGGCGCAAATGATCCACACCAACATTTCGCACAAAATTCCGGCGGATGAAAGTCTTTCGAAGAGAGACGAAGTGGAACTACACGACAAACCAGACACAATGTCTTCCCGTGCAGGATGAAGTTTCAAAATCGGGCGACGTGCCAGTATGCGAGAACTACGTCGACAGAAATTATGCGAACGTTTCGCGTGACTCGTCGGGAGTGGTGCTTCGTTTTTGCAATAACGATGGTTACGCTGAACCCAACGATGGTTACGTAGGACGGGCGTGTACATCGTGCAGATTAATCTTTCCAAAGAGCAAACTCCTTTTTCGTCCTACCCTTCCTTCGTTATCTTCTCTCGCTTCCAATCCTTCTGCCTCCCTGACTCTCTCCCTTTCCCTTCTCCGTGTCATCCCTTGCTTTCGCAAAATCCATCTTCCGGCAATTAATCGTTTAAACAAACGCAATAGATCATCGTCATCTACCGGTCTTTGTCTACCGGATCGTCTCAAATCAACACTTGGAGGGCATAGCTTCGCCTCCTCATCGCTCACATTGATCTTCACAATGCATTACCTTCTTCGCTGTAACGGTGGAGGCATAGCGAGGCTGTTTTGCGAGTATAGTCTCCGTGAATTATAGACACCTCGTCTGAATAGGACACGTGGAACACCACGGTTACCCTCAGTTGCACGTAGTACCTCGTGTGCATACAGCATACGTCCGCGCTGTGTACTTCGCGTGTCAAGGAATTGCCAGGGTAGAAACAACTCGCAACTATGACGCGAAGAAGATAGGGCCTGTGCCTAAGGTGAACGTGTAATACACAACGAAATCACTGCTTTAGAGTCTTCACGAAGGAAAAATTCAGAAGGGAGATCGTTGGATGGACGTGGCGCACTTCTCGACGTGTCGGTGAAGTCCTGCAAATTTTTGGATACGTCATCGTATCTTTGCCTTAAGCGCTTCGCAAACTTTCCATCCGATAAGAGACACCTGCGGGGCGGGTGAAGAGGTAAGGGACATTTCACAAGTGACGTCGTCTTTCCCAAATTATCTACGACGATACAGATCGCTTCTCGTATAATTCGCGTAATGAGCTTGTCGCGAGATGGAATAGACTCTTACCCTCGAGTCGTCTATTGTAACCATTTCTCGTGCGTCCTTTTCCAAAACTAAAGGGTTTACCAATAACAACGATAGAATTTGAAATATAAGTAAAACACAGTAATTTTGCCCAAACATGGTATGTATTATTTTTATTAAATGGTATATTCTATGCCATTTATGATTTGAATAATATGTATATCGTTCAAATGGCCACCTCGGCTCCTCTTGCATTGCTTGATCCGGACACACCAATTTTCGATGACTCGGTGCACCATTTCGGGTGGTATGGCGCCAATAGTGGCTCGAATGTTGGCTTCAAGTTCATGAAGAGTCGTAGGTTTGTGGCCTCATGAAAATAATCTAACGGTGTTAAATCACATGATCTTGGCGGCCAGCTGTGAGGGCCATTTCTCGAAATTAATGACTCGCCGAACTTTCCGCGCAATAAATCCATTGTAACGACGGCTGTGTGGCAAGTTGCATCGTCTTTTTGAAAATAAATGTCTGCGTCAATATCATCAAATTTCGGGAAGAAAAAATCGGTCAACATTGAACGACAGCGCTCTCCATTCACAGTTACGGCTCGTTTTTCTTCATTTTTGAAAAAGTATGGTGCGACGATGCCACCATACCCTAAACCGCACCAAACAGTGAGTTTCTCCGGATGTAATGGAGATTCATAAACCACTTGAGGGTTTGCCTCACACAAATAACGACAATTTTGCTTATTAACAAAGCCGTTCAGCCAAAAATGTGCCTCATCTGAGAAGATGATGTTTCGATGAAAATTTCGATTAGTTTCCATCGCCTCTAGAGCCCAATCTGCGAACTCACGCCGTAAACAATGGGTCATTTGGCTTCAGTTCTTGTGCCAGTACCACCTTATATGGATGCAATCCAAGATCCAAGTGTAAAATACGCCAGGGAGTCATCGCAGACAGGCCCAATTGTTGCGAACGGCGCGAAATTGACGCATTGTCGTTGCCGGCTACACTTGCTTGAATAGCGGCAATATTCTCGGAGCTACGAGCACCACGACGTCGTTTTGGTGGCTTAGTATCATGTAGAGTAAACTCACTTTCCAACTTATCAATACGGCGTATGACGACCTCAGAAGGAGCGGATTGACGACCATATTTTACACGAAATGCTCTTTGTGTAGCAACAAAACTTCTCGAATTTTGATAAAATATTTGGACGATTTCCAAACATTGCGGCAACGTGAACTTGTTCATGGTGAAATGGCAAACCATACTGAAAACAATTGACACCAGATGACAAACAACGATCATCATAAATCAAGGCCGCTATAAACAGACAAAATCCTATCGTCCCTATTGGTAAACCCTTTACTTGCCTGCCATAGACTACGTTAACGTAACGTTTAAAGTAATTTCAAATATCCTGCAGTTAACTAAATTGAGAGTAAACTATATCTACAACATTCGCAATTAGGTCCAGAATCGCGAAACACCTCGTGCAGAGCGATCTTTCGGCGCTCTAGTTGACGAGGGCCACAGTCGACGCGCATCTCCCGACTTCCTTAACGTCTCGCGCTGCAAGGTTGTCCTAGTCGAACGACTGTAAATAAGAATTCGGTCGACACGATGATACCTATAACACGATCGATATGTCATTGCACCGCGTCCAGAGAATATCGACTAGAAGTCACCGGGTGAGCGCGAGAGTTGAATAAGTAAAACAGGTAAACGACTAGGTGACCAACGGCCACGGAACCGCTCCCCGCCGGCGCACAGTGGGGCAGATGGCCCCAATACTTGGCAAAAATTAAAAAATGCAAACTTCGTGTAGAGTCCAAATGACACGCATTTTAGATTATATAAGGCTGGGTGAATAGTATGCAAAAAGTTTTAATTCCCTCTTATTCAAAGCTTCCTCACATTATTAGCGCAAAGTTGGCCGTTTTGCGATGCCCGCGTATCTGTTTCGAAATGTAAGGGAAACAGACCCTGCTTTTAAAGAGCGTATCTTTTGATGAAATCAACATTCCACTGATCGGTTTAAAGGATTTTACTCGCGAAAGTGTACATTTATAGAATATATCAAGAGATATGTCGTAAATGCTTCTTGTAATTTCGCAGCACTCGTGAAAGGTGACATTGAAAAATATAATTCATTTTCTGTGCATCGATGTAAACGACTGGGCATAAAGTAGGGATTCAAGGCCGATCAAGCAACCGTTTTTCTTTTAATACTTTCCTTAGACCTTCCTCTTTCAGGTACAATTTAAAAAAATTGCACGTTTTTGCACCTTTTCCCACAAGAGGCATTTGTTCCCCATCATGTCCAAATGCTCTCGTCGCGCATTATAAACTGAGGCAACATGCTATCTTGAGAACCCTTTAACGGATTTCCACGAAAATTGGTATTTGGGGGTTTTTTGGGTCGCTGACCAAGATTCTGAAATCGAAGACACAAAATTCAAAATGGCGGATGAAAAATGGGATGTGTAAAATGGATTTTTTAATGGGAAACGCGTTAATGATTCTTAAAATACGATTTTTAATGGTCTTTCAACAATCATCATCGTCGTCATCGTTATCGTGGTCGGCGGCTTCGGTATCGTCGTCGTCGTCATTGTCCTCATTGCCATTGTCAACATTAGGAAGAAGCGATGAAATTTCCAACTCTGTCACTTCTTCCTTAGTGGTGATAATGACGATGATTAGAACAACGGCAAGGATGATGACGATGATGATGACGATGATGATGACGATCATGCTAATTGGTAAAATACTATTGTATTAAGAATCAAACTGAAAGAATTGTTTAACACTTTTCCTCTATAAAACTAATTTTCATCCGCCATTTTGAATTTTGAAATTTTTATTTCAGTATCGTAATCAGCAATTTCCAAAACCCCTAAATACCAATTTTTGTGGAAATGTAATAATATTTACAATTTATGTCAAGTTTTAATGCCTTTTGCCCCACTGTGCGGCGCTCCTAAAGCCTAGAAATTTCGGTAGGACGAAACGAGTAACGGATAACGGGCCTCAGCCGCGAGCGGGTCCTCTCTCCCTCCCTCTCTTTTCTCTTTACCACGTGGCCCCTCCGTCCTGCGTCCGTCCACCGTGTCTTCATTTAACGGGGGCAGCGACGATGAATCGATGACGAAGAGAGCGGTTTCACCACGACCACCTTCTCGAGAAGAAGCCGCTTTGTCATTCCCGTAAAAGAATTGCGCAACATCGTCAATTCCATGAGCCGAGCTCACCGGCATTTGGGTTATTGTGTTTCGCGATTGGAGTTACGATCCAGCCGGTCCGTCGGGAATTCACCGGACTCGAAACTACCAGCTTGCGGACAATCGCGTAAACACTTTGCCAATCGTAAGTGTCTCGTCGAGAGGTCGACGGCTCGCGCGGTCGCGCGCTTCGCTTGTCCGACGCCGACGGGATTAAACTGAGTTACGTCATTGGTTCGTCGAAATTCTCGTATTTTTTGCTACTGGTATAATCACGGCGACATTGCTCGTCACTTTTCTGCCGTTCCACTATGTTAGACATAGGTGCGCTCGTGCCTGTTGAACAGGACATCCCGTTTCTCTGGACCCAGTCATCGACTTTTTAACCGACCCCATGCGACAGGACGAACGCGCGACAAAATTTCAGCTTCGAATCGACGGCATAGGGGGATCTTTTATGCGTGACACCCTCTTCCGTGACTTTCCGATACCTATGGAAACGAGTTCACAGGTGGCGTCACGACGCTCAGCGTCGCGCCGGCTTCATTCGACGCGTGACGTTCCCTCGTGTTGTACGTTCTTCCGTTTCCAGCCTCTCCGTGCGCACTTTGTTCGATGGAACGGCTCCATTCTCGTTGCGATTACACTTCCAACGGGTGCGTTATGGGGCGGTAACTGCAAAACGTTCAGGTATTCGCTTTGCTTTCTCAAATGAGGCCGGGCACATCATGTGTCCGTAATTCGTTCGACGAATTCGTTCCTTTCCTCTTCTTACCATTAAGTTAAGTAAACGCCGAGCATCTGTCTTGCACCAACAGTTTTCTTGTTTTTTCTCCGGCACATCGCGTTTACCTAGTTTGCACGGCGACGCTTGAGTCTCGCGCCAAAGGCACGTTCCATTCGAACGCATATTGACGATAACTAAAGCTCGAAGGGTGGATGTTAAGGGAACGATGCAGAGTGGAGAATATTCGGTATGCGAGAGATCAAAATCGTAATAACGATACGCGTAGGTACGAGCGGAACAAGAGAGCCAAGGCTCCAAATTGGAATGAGAAGATGCAAAATTTTGCAGAACAATCGAGACGCGCATAATGTTACGCCACTCACTTCCAATTCGAATACCGTGAGGGCACAATGTTTACGGATTCTCTAGCATACCGTGCGATATCGTACAAACATCCCGCAGTTTATATCGATTGATACCACCTTCGCGCTATGAGAATAACACGGCCATTCTATTCGTCGCATCGCCGAGCCTGCTATTCCTCCGTTTGAAATTTCGTGGATATTCGACAACTGTGGAATACAGAATGAACGAAGAACGCATTCTCGGATTAGAATGGACAATACGTCGCATAGTACATCCGAGCAATCGCATGTCATTCGAGCATAACGATGATATTGGAGACGTTCGATCGTAGCTCCAATAATTCTCACCGAATGCAATTATAACGTGCGATTACATGTTTAACTTCGATCCGCTTGGAACACGTCGAAAGATATTTTTGCATACAATTCCAAATCGTGAATTCTCACGGGGACACTTAATATGCGCGTAAATGCAAACGCGAGAATCAAGGGTGCTGACAAGAAATTCCGCCCGACCGCTTCGGCGTATGTCTGCCTGCATATGTGTGAAGCACGTGTATCTATATTTCAATGACGATCACGCGCACGGCGCGGGAATTCACCGATAGCTTCGGAGGAGGAAAAGGGGCAATAATCGAGCTAATCAGCCGCTGTTTTGTGGAATGTAGGAAACCTTTCGGGGATGACCAGGCACGCGATTGCGCAATTGTCCTCTATTAACTCTACCGATCACCGATTCGCAATATCTTTCGCGGCAAGCATAGGCGGAATCGATCGTTTTATCGCACGAGCATACGTATATACTCCGAGGCAGTATTTAATCAAATTTCACGAAGACCAATAGCTCATTGATGTCTAACGGAGGCCAATGTAACGCACCAAAAGTGACGCAATGAAAATTTCGTCGAACCGCTTAAATTGCATTCCAAACGTGCGTCACCGTGTTCGGACGCGACCGATTATTCGAAACGGTTCGACAATTTCAACTAGATTCGGAATGAAAAAAAAGGGGCGAAAAGGGTAAAGGAGAAAGAAGGAGAATGAACGACGAAGAGATGTTGACACTTTGACTGTCATGATGGTCATATGTGACCTGCCACAGTTTTTCATGGTGGTCACCGGCGACCTCCAGATAAATCAAAAACTTCGAAAAGATCATATATTAACGAAAAGAATGCAAAGTGTGGCGTCACGGGCCATCCATGGAAAATCAGTGTGAGAGTCAAAGTGTCAAGAGGAGCTCGCGTGTCGCGCGGCATGCGCATCACCGTCAAATCGTCGTCGTCCATCTTCCGCGTGTGATTGCGCGTATGCAATGCGGAAGTAACATCAGGTGTCCATCGACGTGATGGAAAATCAATAACGGAGGGGAGAAGGGCGTCCATCGAATCTGTACACTCGGACCGGCCCCTGTTGTATCATCGATGGCATGGCGCGCGTTCGAGGAGCACCCACTTTCGTGCACGCCCCCATTTCCCAACCGAACCGTTCGCTAAGGATTCGTTTGTACTCGAAAAACTTACAAATCTGTTTCCACAGAGCTGCAAATGAACCCGGCCGCGGTCAAATCGTGGCTACAACGAGGAGAACTTGAGAAATTAGAGAATGTCGTGCTGGAAGGACGAGGCGCGCGTCTTCTGGGCGAACACTCGCAGGATTTGAGAACTCGGGTCTTCCTCAAGGGACTACCGAATTATCTGGTGAAATTTTTGCTTTATTAAAATGATCCGAATCTGCTAACCCAAAGTGGAAGAAACCCCGTAGGAATTTATATTTCTTTTGACAGACTAAAATTTCACAATTGCACCGCGCCGTTACGCGGGGTTCCTTGGCGGAAACTCAAAGGATAATAGTGGAGGAGTCGAAGAAGAAATTGGCCGTTGCAAAGGATTCCTCGGGTACGCCGTTGATCCACAAAGCGGTATATTACGATCATCGGGATATAGCTGAGTGGCTGGTGGAAAATTATCCAACGGTGATACATCAGAAGGACAAGGTTAGTATTATGCACGTAGATGTGTGCGTACGATCGAGAAAAATGATAAATTGCAAAGATCGTCTCGTTTGAATTTCTTGACCGAATCGGGACCTCGAACGCAATCAAGACGCCTGAGAGGAGTGGAGCGAGAGAGGGAAGAGCAGGCGTTCCCGTGACGTTGCGTTTGCGCTTTTCTAA
Organism: Tiphia femorata; assembly: GCA_944319695.1. Classification (NCBI taxonomy): domain Eukaryota; kingdom Metazoa; phylum Arthropoda; class Insecta; order Hymenoptera; family Tiphiidae; genus Tiphia; species Tiphia femorata. Next base: position 31,515,029 of record OX090895.1, read on the forward strand.
GACGGCATACATCGCTCGTGCACGCTTGAATAATCGAGAAAGCAGCTTTCTCGCAACGCTGATCACTTTACCCGCATCGCGTGACGTCGATAATCGCAAAGTGTAAACCACCTGTTCTTCCCTGCAGTCATCCGCGTTCGTGTCCGAAGTCGCACGCGCCCCTTACGCGAACGGGAGCAGGACGACGAAGAGGAGGTGGAGGTGTAGGTGGGGAAAACTGCCAATATCATTCCACCCCCGAATACAACCCTGCCGACACCTTTCCTAGCCGCGTCGCGAGTCACACCCTCATCTTGCATCTCGATAGTTCGGGTCCCCTCGAGTCGGAGAATCTCCAATTGCTCCATTCGTAAAGACTCGTTCAGATACTTCCGGTAATTAAGTCGAGGTGGGAGTAGGTCAGACTTTAATCTCGCGTCGACATTAAAATCTAGTAGAATGGTTTAGTAAAACGATTCTTGTCAATCGCATAGTTTCATCTCTAATACTCATCGATTAGATTCTTCTTATCCGAACTTATTCGAACGACTTTAATTTCCTCCTTCATTCCCAGTGCTTTCGAAAGCTCACCTGAACGAATTCGGACACTCTCCGCGATAAATCGTTCCGTAACAAATACCTACTCCCCGCTCGACTAACTCAAACAAACTTCGTTCTAGATTTGAAATTGGTCTTTAGATTCTTAGAACAAAACATTCTCTCTTCGAAGGAAGGACGAACCGCTCTGCATTACTGCGCGGGGTGCAGAGAACCGGAGAGCATTTGGGATGTCCTCGTAGAGAGTGGATGCGACGCGAGTGTCTGCGACAAAAAGGCAAACCCCGCGGCCTACTACCTCGTGCATAGCGCGGAAATCGAACTTCCGGAATCGGAGAGGATGCCCAATCGCAAGTCGAGCTCCGCGAAGGAAGGTAAGTTTTCTTTCTATGCACTTTTTTCGTTCGACCCTCCATACGGAAAAGTATCGAGTTACCGAAACGTCGCAACTCTGGAATTGAATATTTCAGTAAAAATGCCGACCGGGCACTTTGTTCTCGGTACACGAGTAAACTGAATTCCGAAGGCTTATGCAAAGTGTACGACCATAGCGGGCTAATGTCAGTGTCAGAGGTCGTATTTCCAATCGAATTCTAAGCACAATGAATCACAGCTCACCTTAGAGTGCAACTTTCCTTTCGAGGAACGTCCAGCGAATTTTCAATGTCGCCTTAATTCGCTCGATATTTCTCAAGGACTCTATCTCCTCCACGACCGTTCGATAACAAAATTATCGACATTCGCTTAATGGGAGACGTCAATTCTAAGGGCATTCCTATGGCCGTTCGACATTCGGCGATCGATAGTAACGGCCCCGCCTCGTGAAATTCCACTGATCGACGAAGGCGTTAACGATTCGCGTTACATCCCTCGCATCGATTACCTCCCTCGTTCGTTCGTTCGAGTGACATTCTGGCGTACGAAAGTGACTCGACGGTAAAGAATCGTTCACGGAAAATTATCGTCGGAGCGTAATTCGCGCGACGATGCTTTCCACAAAGTTCGCAGAAATTCATCGGGTGTGAACTTACGATAACCTCCCGGGTCAAGTAGGGTTAACACTTTTTCTTTCCTTGACTCGTATCCCGCTCCTCTCCCCCTTATCCTTCCTCTTGCCTCCTCCCTCTCTTTCTCTCTCCCTTAAATATCTCTTTCTTTCGTACGTTCCTTCTTTCTTTCTGTAATGACCACCGCGGGAATCGATAGCGCATAAATTCGTAAGGCGAGGCAAACTGCAGCCGGGAGGGACGACGACAAGCTTGAATCGAAGTGAATTAGAGATAGCCGACGTATGCCCAGCGGAAAATGGCAGTAATTGAAAACGTCGATCTTTAAAGCGTTCGATAGGTTGGCAAGTAGGTCAGCCGGGACAAAGTTACGTTCCCTTATTCGCCGTGGACGAGCTTTCGCTCTTTACATAGCGACGCTACTGATACAATTCTTATAGGTAGGCACTTTAACGATATATCTACACGAGGCTTGTCCAAGTGAGGGAGTAATTGTTCGCGCATTACGCACGAACTAGTTTTGACAATTGAGAGTCGAGAAATGTTTGAAACTTTTCTCAAGTTTAAAAATTTTACGCGATTATTTCAACGGGGACAATATCAATACGGTCGAATAGACAATCCGTGGAATAAATGTTACCCAATAGAAAAGGTTCACTCGCCTGTCTTCGTGTTGCCGTGTTGTCATTTTTCAGCAATAGGATACCTACCCTGAGAACTACTCAGCCTGTTGGACCCAAGCACGTATATCCGTTTCAACGATAATGGCCGTTGTACGGTCTAGAATCGATAATCATTGCGAATTATTGCATCTATCTTTGGATATTTTGCAGACGGATAGTTTCCGTAGCACCTTCTGATCTTTCGTCGGCATTTAAAGCAATAGCGAGTGCTGAACGGTAGTGGTGGAAAGGACGGAAATGAGTTGTGGTAGAAAACCGTTCGAGAAGCGAGCTGCGATCGCCGTATCGACCCAATTACGTGCGATACACGGAATTTTTCCATGCTCATTAGCGGCCACGCGTTGACTAGCAATTTCGTTCGAAAGATTGCCAAGCAAGGTTATTTTCCGTGTACGCACGTGGAAGAGAACTTTTTGTCCTATCGTATCGTCAGGTTGTAAAACTGTTCGAGAAAATGCAGATAATAACAAGGTGGGCGAGCCTCGTAGAACTCGCGTTTCTTGTAATCGATCGCCAACGAATGACACTCGGCTAACTACAATCTCGGGCTTCTTCTTGTTACTCGTTATCGTAAATCGCAGATATTGCGATCACATAAAACAAATATCTCTACCTATTTCTACGTTAATCGAAGAAAGACGTAAGGCCTAATAATTCGGACAGCACGCAAATAAGATAGTATATGTATATCGTATCGCGCGGCTAACAGTAAGCAACGCGACGCACAGTGGGGTATTTGTACCAAAAAGTTGGCCACAAAGCCGAATATCGAAATCTGCTTTTAGCTGCCACTATCACTGTTTTTACAAAGTATAATGGCCCTACAACAATACCTTACTTATTATATTTGTGTGTCTCTTGCCTTCTCGATAAGAATTACTTACCGATATCTGACGTTTATCGGAGCTGCATGTGAAGGCATTGCTACTGCTATGTCACAGTAACCTACAAAATTGATTATACTATCAGATACAGTATCTTACAATAATTTTTATCCGATGAATATTACTGCCGAAGATATATAGTTTATTATTATAAATCTAAATGTAACCCACGTGTCCTATTTTTAAGATTATTGAAAGTATCAGCATGATTCTGATTATATGTAAGAGAAAATAAAACATTCTGGGGATGTTTAGTTACACTTCTAAACCTTTCTCAGCAATTATTTTAATACCACTGGGTTAAATATATAGTGTTCCATAACGAGCTACAAGAAAAACAAGAGTATACTCATAATAAAGAATGATCTAAAAGATCATTAAGTTTATTATGGTATATAACGTTATACATAAAAGAGTCTATTTCGTTCTTTTCAGTTATCAAAGTTTTTATTTATGAAAACATCTGTAATGTATTAAAATCGACAATTAGATAATAGATTTCAACAAAACATTATCCACAGAGCCTGTTAAAATCAACAAATAATTTTGGCCAACTTTTTCGCACGAATACCCCACTGTGCGACGTTAAGAAGCACGCAGTTTCTTAAAATCAAGCTTCGTAACATTACGCAAAGAACGTTCTTGTGGAATAGTGTCGAGGTATCTCGAGCGTATGGAAGGAAGCGCGCGTGTTTGCAACCTTCCGGTTTACACGAGTAATAGGTTTACCGAGAAAACAGAAGGTCTGCGTGGGACGCAAACGGTGGCTCGAAATATGTCAGTAACGCGGCGGGTCCCGTGCGCTACCCTGCCTCCTCTAAAATTTATTAACTAACTGACGGACACGCTATCCGCGCATCCGAGGAGACAAAAGAAAACAGTACACGTTGCGTGAGCGAAACCACTATTCAAGAATCGCACGTACAAGAACTGTCTGAAGTGCGCTCTGAAGAGTGTTCGGCTGTTCTACGAGAGGAATGACCGGTAATGGTACATCGAAAGATATGTATAATTATCGGGATACCTAGCGTGGGCCTAAGAAAGTGAACGAGTCTTGAGTAGGTTCCACGGATAATATCGAAACAGCGGAAAGACACTTTCTATAGTTTTTACTTTCGTTTCGCGTTGACCACCGACTACAACTAACACGACAAAATAACATTCGTCTTACGTTTCGAATCGATGCACGTCCACGCGTTAGATTTTCCGGTGAAAATCCGCAAAGCAGAAGCTTAGACACTTCGATGGAAACGCTTGAGTGTATCTAGATGATGGAGAAATAAATAAAATTCATTTTATAATTGCTAGATTCGACGATTTCGTTCATCGACGTAAAGCACTGTTCTTGTCATTGCCCCTGATTGTCTCGATCCAAAGCTCGAGTAACCTCGCGCAGATGGCCATAAGTTCTACCTCTCGAGAATACTTGAATGTCAATTTCCATTCCGTAATGGATATCAACGTTGATGATCGGCATGCTTGCGGCGATAACGACGCATAGCTCATACGAGACTCGTTGACGGGCTGGGCCTCGTGTCCCTCTTGTAATTAGTAAAGGTAGTATTCCGATCCCGACTGTCGACAACGACCAGCAACAACGACCCTACGCACCGGAAAAAACCATTAAACCAGTGGTGCCACTGTCGTTCTGCTGCACTCGACTCTGTCGCCTATCGCTGTCACTGGGTTCGGAAGTCTACCTTTAAGGGGGCAGGTTGATGCGGCACTCCCGCCTGCACTACTTTCCACGATGGCAATGCACTTCTCTAATTAAATCTCCGCCACCGGGGCAAGCCCCGCAAATCGCTTTATCGATCAAACATTGGCGCGAACAGATGCGAACGGAAAGTATGACAATGAGTACCGACCACATCGTCCACGACGAAAGTAATCTCATTCGAGTTCCCATCTCACCGGTAATTTCTCACGATCATTCGGAGTCATCGTTCTACCGCTTCTTCTCTCCAGGCCTCGACTTCAAGCCGTCCAACATAAGAATATGGATTCACAATCGGGACATCGGGAAGTTGCAGCAAGTACTCTGGGAGGGACATGGTACCAAGCTGCGATGCGAGACCAGCAACAATCCGCGAGTCAGGAAGTTCTTGGAGGCCGTTCCGTTTATAATGGTAGACCTTTAGCCTGTTAACAATAAGTCCTTGTACCGTTTTAAATCGTAAGAATGAAACGTGGCATTGAGAAAGAAACATTATTAATCCGCATAGGGCACCGTAAGGGACGTCCATAGCACCGTCGTGAATAATGATCTTGAAGGATTGAAGAAGAAGCTTGCCGATCCCGTATCGCCCATCGTTCTCAGCAGCAAAGACTGCAACGGTGTCAATGTTCTGCATAAGGTTCATCATTATGTTCACTATCCACGTTCCTCTTTCGAAACGATCTTTTTTCTTATTTATCTGACGATCGTGTCTCTTCCTGTCGCAGGCCGCTGGACTGGGATATCACGAGATCGCGCGAGAAATTGTGGAAAGATGTCCTGGGACAGTGGCGGTCCAAGACAACGACGGAAAAACACCACTGCACTACGCAGCCGCACTTAAGGACAATGGAGTGATGTATGATCTGCTCACGGAGCACGGAGCGGATGAGAGCAAATTAGATAATGTGAGCACGTAGCCGATCAGGCACAGAAACTTCTTTCTTGTTAAGGATATTCCGACATTTATTCGAAATCTCAATCTATGCAGTTTATTCGACCGATCATCTCTCACTTTTCTCCTGGCCGCTCGTCCTACCCCTTGGAATAAATATTCATTTGTCTACATGCGCGTAAAGAGTGATCCATCTCAAGTGAAAATCACGTTACTCGAACCTTTTTGCTTTTTACAAAGGTGCGACAACGGTTTTACAAAAGTGGCAATGTCGCACCCTTACGTAGTAGAGTTCTAAAACAATAAGCCAGGCCTTTTACACATTTTATTAAGGTTAACTTACGTTAATTGTTTGTAAGACATTCGTAACTGTTATGTACATCAAGAGACCTGAATAAGATATTCAATGTTCCTTAAGGCAAATAGAAAACAGAAATTTTTGAAAAACACTTATAGCGATTGTACAAAATGTCCGTCTTTACTCTCAAACCAAAAATTACACAACGAAACGGATCACTGGATCTGGCAAACTGTACTGATTTAGGGAATTATACAGCACGACGTAGATAAATCACGTGATTTTCATTCGTTGATATGGATCTCATCCTGTATATTGTAACTAATCCCCAGACTGCTACAGGGCCACTGTAATAATATAAAACAATTCGGGATGTGAAATTTAAGAGACACAAAGCAGCAGCCTTTTACAAGAATCGGCCGTCCGACGTGGACCTGACGAATCTGACCGTGATACCCGATGCTCCCCGCACTTCCGGCACATCTTTCCCTAAGAATTGGGACTGGAGAATTCTGGAAGTGGACCAAGCGTTGATGCGAGGAATGAAAAAGGTGGCGAGTAGTATCGAGGCAGACAGTGCATTCGGCAGCTCGGAATCCACAGCGAAGAGCCCGAGCGAGTCCAGTGAACAGGTAAAACAGCTTCCTCAGATCTCTCGAAACAAAGCAGGACAAAACAAAACATCGAACGACACGGCAGGATCGTTAAGCAAATTGTTAACCACAACAGTAGGTAGAGGTGTGGTAAATGAAAAATCTCATCAATCGATCGCATAAAAATTACTCACTATTGGCCAATGATCTATAAATACGATGTGAGAAAATATCGTTGGATAAACTCGTAACGAAAACTTATTACGAATAATCGGGTCTTACTCACAGCGTCCGGTATAACTCATTAGGAAATTCTTCGAGGAAGATGAGAACCAGTTACAGCGTTTTATACACATATACATTTCAAAGCCCATCTCTTGCTGTTGGCTACTAAGAAATTGCGATGAAAATCTTGTCGATGCGTGTGATCGTGTACTACACGTTCTATTAATGGAATTCGATCGAATTCAATTGATTGTGAGCCTAGATCTAATGATAGCGAACTTTCGTACATACGTACGCCAATAAATTACAAAGTTTAACGAGGTACCAACGAACCGGGCAGTTTTTCAGGGGCCAGAAATCAAGAAAAATTTAATTGATAAAATCGTCGAAGTGGATGGAGAATTTTTGTACGCGACAGATGATGGACATCCAATGGGAGACCAACGATGGATTTTAACTGCGAAATGTAAATTTTCAGGCACAATCCGCGGAGGATCAAACGCCGGCGGACGAGGAACCCCCGAGCGAGGGAGAGAACACGGGAGAGAACGCAGAGGAGAACGAGACAGAGATCGAGGGAGAGAACGAGGAAGGGAAAGTGGGCGAGAACGAGGAGGAGAACGAGGCAGAGAACGATGAAGAGAAATCGGGAGAGGAACAAGAAGAAAGATCATCGGACGATGATGTGGTAACGGGGATAACGTCACACGGTGTGGAGAACGAGGAAGCGGAGGAGGGCAACGAAGAAGAATCAGAGGAAGCCCCGAAGGAACCTGGGACTCCCATGAACGATCAGACCAACCCGGATCTCGAGGAGAGAAACGATCCGAGCACGGGGGACTCCGGGGTCGACGATCCAGGGAACGACGAAGATCAGGTACGAACGTCATAAATGTTAATTAAACGCGATGAGTGAGAGAGAGAGAGAGAGAGAGAGAGAGAGAAGATTTGTGGTACCTGTGACGTCTGCGCGTAAAAAGCAGCTTCGCGACGCGATGCTAAGGGGAGTGCGAAGAACGAAGAGGAGGGACAGAGGGCATGAGGTATGAGGTATGAGCAATGTGATATTGATAGCTCGTATTATTACGTGTGAACCGATATTACTTGGGCGACAAATAGATTCATTCGCGAGATCATGTTCCAAGTGTCAAGCGATTGATAGTCGCGCAAACACCTTTTAATGCAAGCCGTACTTACTCCATTGCGAACGACAAGGTGGCCGTCCATTGGTTAACTGTCGTCTGTAATTGCGCGATTGAGACAAGACAATGATCGTCGTAACGATCAGTGCTGGGGGAAAGGACCTTTTCATGTGAAGGAACAACGACAGAAAAATGATATTACGGTCCCCGACGAAGTCACACGATTGCAATTCGAGTAGGACCATTTTATTCCAATAGTTAATCGGTACTTCCCTCGACTGGCAAATAGAAGGTATAATTCTGTTTTTTTTTAAGGGCTTGCAAGTGTAACGAATGTATTATTAATATTCGACAAGGTTTATCTATCAGCGAAATGCTATTTTCGTGGACAACTCTAGTCTATAAAGTATCTTGCGCAAAAGCAAATGTCCCACACGGTTACACATCTACGTCTCTTTTTATTTAACTCATGCGATCTCATTAGCCGGAACACATCTGTGGAACGTATTACACTTTTAGCAAGTTTCAATGCGCCATCGACATCGAGCCGATGAAATAAAATAAGTCTCACTCCCGTTGCGATCGTGCCGGAATAGGTAAATATCTTCATTAAGCACACGTCTGAAATAAACTACTATCAAACATGAATAAAGAGTTGGCAGTATTTTTATTTCCCTACGGTTTAGGCCTGTGGCAAATTTTCCCCAGCACTGCTCTCGACGCAGTAGCGACATTACTTCGACGTCTACTCCCTTGCATCGCAAACGTCCGCACCCTTCCCCACCTAGCAAGGGTGGATCTCCTTGACGTGACGGCATGCGAAAAAGAGAATGGAAAAAAGAAAAGGAGCGTAAAGTAAAAAGCGTGTCTCGGTGAGCGAGGCATAAACGATCGTGCGACATAAATAAATAATTGAAGAAATCGATAAAAGAGCTTGCCCGACGCTCCCGTGCGGTGCGTTTACGTGCGTCGCGTCGTCTCGTGTCGTTTCGAGCGCCGAATAGACGGCAGACGTACACGAGTGTCCGCCGACCATCCGATCGATATTCACCTGCCCGAAGAATTCCCTCGCTTAAGATTAATATCTCCTGTATCGATCCCGACACGCGTGCTCATATGCGCATGGTTCTGCACCGTGCGATGCGATCAGCAGGTCATAGTAGGAGAGCACCAGGAGTCGCCGGAAGCGGAGTTGAACGAGGCTAGCATGGCAGCGGACCCGGAGGTGGAGAACCTGCTGGAGAACGGTAACATGGAGCATCTGGCCGCATTGGTCTTGAACGGCGAGGGAAGGCGCTTAGTCGGAAGGCAGTCCAATAATCCCGAACTCCAGGCATTCATCGACAATGTTCCAGCCTACATGGTACGGAATTCCCATATTTCGTCTTTCCGCCTCTCTGCGAGTCGAATCAAATCAAACGTTTGCATTTCTATTTGGTATCTTGTGCCTGGTGGTTCACGCTCGACGGAACTTTGTCCTTCTTATGCGTTAAGAGTGTGTTTGCATCGTTACGACCGCGCGAGTACCAACGTAATTGCAAAGCGATCCGAGAAACAACCTCAGCGGATAACGGAAGACCATGCGTTTCGGTTCCGTTAATCGTAAGCGAGATTAATTGTAATCTTGTCGGGGATCCGTCAAGTGTTCGCATACCAGAGAAACCAGGCTGATACGAGGAGACGGAACGGTCCACCGTGTACATACTTCTACGTATACTACGTACGTGGTATATATCGTAAGCTAGCAGGAAAACTAACCGAAACGTATTGTATTCGTCGACCCTTGACGTTGGTGAACCAGTTATTGCGGTTGTTGCGCGCGACAACTTTCCTCGGTCTTAGAATTAATCCCGACTCGATTTCCATTCCGTGAGCGAGAAGATTTCTCCACAACTGTACCGCGCAATTCTTGGTTACCCGATTTTCTAGGGAAAGATTCACGCTGTCCACATGGCTTCGCGCGAAGGAAATCTGAGGGATCTTCAGAGCGCGTTGGATCGACGTAAATTTGCCATAGCCAGAGACGGTTCGTCACCCCATGGCGCGACACCGTTACACGTTGCTGTTATATTTGGCAATACAGCTGTGATCAGGTTTGTATCGTTCGTCGGACTTGTTAACGGAAAGCGAGAAAAGTTAGGCCGCGTTTCGAGGACACGCGACGACGCGCTCCGGCTTTCCTCGGTCATAGTAAAAAGAAACTTTTTCTCTGTCACTTTTCAATCGCGATCGCAACTTACCACGGCCAACGTGCAACGAGGCCAATCACGGGGCTTCGTACAAGTGGTAATTGGAAAAGTTGGGCCGCGCTCCCGTTTCATCGATCGGCATCGATGAAATTTTCAACGGTTAAAATGTAACGTTCCGTTCAGGTACCTGGCAGGCAGGTTTCCAGAGACTGCACATGCAGTCGACCTGGACGGGAGAACACCTTTGCATTACGCAGCCACCCTCGCGGACAACGGCCATTATTACAATCTTCTGTTGCATCTAGGCGCTAATCCTCTCGTCCAGGACAACGTAAGTACACTAGTAATTAACAAACAACGGGAATAATCGTTAACGAAGCCACGATGCATGCACAATTAACACGCATATAACGAACTTTTACAAACTTCTAACGTTGATCTTACTACGAAATTGTCATTCGAAATCCTCACTTGAAATTTACCCTTGCATTCTCCAATTGACACGCTACGCAGTTTGGACAGACAGCGGATTCTTACAAGGAGAATCAGAACGACCTATCGCACAAAAAGCTCTTACGCGATTTCGGTGCCAGCGAGCAGCTCGCCGACGAAATGTTGACGGATAAAGGTATTGCGTCATTTGTGGCACCTATCGTTACAATTCAACAACACATTATACCATATTATCGATTACTTTTCGGAGCACCATCGGCGATCAAGATGTACATTAGCAAATTGGAAGTATACATGGATATAAATCACGGCCGAATAAAACGTAGCTAACACACTTATTGGGCATAGGCACGGCCATTGCCATTTATGTCGACGATACATTCACGTAGCCTTATTGTTAGCGGTGACGTGTTTCCAAACGATCGTATCTTCGTCTCACAAACTTACCCTTCGTGTTAATTTCTCAATGTTCGTCAAGCGAGTTGTAACTTTCATTCCGTATCCTGCCACACTTGTTTCGTCCTGTCGAATGCCAGACGGGGAGTATATCGCGATCGAAAGATCTCCTTTCGTGTTACCTGCTTACGGGAGCACTGAGGCACAACCACGCGATCCCCTCGATCACCGACGCCCACGGGATCATCGCGCACCCCGCGCGTTCGAGGTAAGATTGGCACTGGGAAACAGTAAGGAAAAGAAAACGAGTGTAAATGAGAAAACAGACGGTCGCGTACGCGAGGATCGGTTCTCGTCTCACCGAAGCCCACCGTCCATTAGGCCGCGTTTGAAAAAAATACACGTAAATAAATATACGTATACGGATAAAACATCGCTGTATGGCACCACGTTCGTATGTTTCGAGTCCTTTTATGACAATTCCGCGCTGTAATGGACGGTCAGCTTAATAGTAAACATCGAACGCACGTACGCAAACGATCACTAACTATACCACAACGAATTTCCCTAATCGACGCTTCTTCGTCGAATCGACCACGATGCAACAACCACCCCCTCCCCCAACCGGCACCTCAATCGACTCACACCCCCACGCAACGCATTCTCGACAACGACGACGACGACGACGACAACGACGACTACGACGCGAGGTGGACCACAGTACCCGGAGGCGACTCTTACTCGGCCCGGCGAGACGTGAACGAGCCGGAAACCCTGGCCACCCTGGAAAGATGCTTCCGTCTGCTGGCAGGTGGAAAGAGAAGCTCAGCGCCGAAGACACCGTCGAACGCCGCCGGTACACCCATCTACCGTTATCTGAAACGGCCCGTATTCGATAGTATCAAGCACCGTGTGACACGCATGGACCACAATCTCTTTGACGTGATCTGGCCGGCTTTGAAAAAATACCGCATATCGACCGCGAGTAGCAAAGCGAGCAGCGCTCGCTCCTACGTTCTAAACTTGGAGGAGGACGAGACCGGAGGGGTGGTCGCACCCGACCTCGAGTGTTACGTCGTCTTCGCGGAATTTCTCGAGCCGCTCGTCAGGGATCTCCATTGTGTGACGGTGAGCGGAGATTTGCCGAGTCAACCTCCTCCGCATTTCTTCGACCTCTCGGACGTGGAGAAGGTGATCCTACCCGACGACGATCCCGCGGTCGTCGATGCCGCGTCCTACGATCTTGACCCCACCGGCAAGTACGTTCAAGGCGGAGTTATCGAGTGCTGCCGAAATCTCGTGGGATTCGCGTTACCTTTGAGCTTGACGGTGAACCAGCTGGAAGGTGTCGAGCGAGAGATCACCAATCAACTTTTGAGCCCCGACGTCGCGACGATGATGGCCGAGGGTAGCAGCGAGGACGAGGCTGGTACTTATTTCACGCTCAACGAAGTCCTAGATCAACCCAGTGTGATAAGAGCGCAATTGGCCGCCGTTGGTCTTCTCCTACCGATCACGGATTTCGACCTACACGACGAGAGGCGCTTGCACGGAAAACACTGGCCGTACGGTCGTGGAGTTTACGTCGCAGCTGCGGGAGACGTTGCGGTTTGGGTTAACGTTCAGGATCACTTGAGAGTGATGTCACGCACCAGCGAGAACAGACCAGGACTGATCGGTTACGCTTACAGCAGGTTAGCCAGGATCATGTACGTTCTCGATCGAAGGCTCGAGTTCCGGAGGGACGAGAAACTGGGCTTCCTCGGTGCTCGGCCCTACGCCCTCGGCAATACTCTCAGATTCAATTTGATCTGCAAGTTTCCCGAATTGAGCAAGGAGTATGGAAATCTCAGGCACCTGTGCTCGGTTAGGGGTTTGAGCGTGCGAGAAACTCCGAGGAAGGACATCGTCAGGGTAGGAAATCAACAATCGCTCACCGTTACGGAACTCCAGACGCTTCAGGACTTTTCGAGGGCGGTCTTGAACGTGGTCACTCTCGAGAAGGAGCTGACACTTAATAATTCGTTGAAGATCGCAAACTTGATCGCGGGGATCTTTCGAAGGAGGAAGACCGAGTCAAGGGCGCAGACACATCGGACGAAGAGCAACGACGATCGTTAATTGGTCCGATGATTTACCGTTCGGTGAACGTCGGCGTCAACGTTCACGTCGTCGGCTCGAAGATAGCCCACGACCTCCGAAGGCAAGCCCGAATACTCAGGAACGAACGGCAGTCGCTCTCGACTTCGAGATAAAGAATTACGCTTACACGTGGAAACCTCTCTGTGATCATTTTCCGGCCAATCGGATCGCTATTCGATCGTCTACTGTTTACGAGAAATTGAACAATATATACATGCTTTAGGTCTAATCCAATCCAAATGCATAGTGACGGCGAGACAATAAGACGTTTTCGTTGTAGTGACAAGTTGGAAAGATGTGTGAACGTTGTTGTGTGCCGCTTCTCGTGCACCAGAGTCTCGTGTGATGTTCGTTATAATTGTACAATTATTTGGATTTACCGGATTTTCGACGTACCCTGGATTTTTTATTAGGTTAGTAATATGATATATCCATTGATAATATTCACGGAAAATTTCCTTACGATGCCTTGACACTTTTAAAAAGCGATGTTTTCGCTAGGGGAGTCGGTGTGCCAACAGTGGCATATTTCCGACGCTTTGTAAGTAGGAAATAATGTTACGATAGTTACCGGTCGAGAAGATCCGCTGCGTTCACTTCAGCTAATAATCAACTTCAAATCTCGTTGAACGCTAACGAAATGTAAATTCATTTCGGTTATAACGTCGGTAACTTTTAATCGATTTATAATAGAATCTGTGTGATAGGCTAATAGCGTATTTAGAGACATAACTAGTGATTTCCTTTATACCTTCGTATTTATTAATTCTCAATACGTTTGTATTTAATTGTATTCAAAGTAATTTCTATTTATAAACTTCAACGACATTCTAATTTCCGAAAATAAATTTATACGTACAATATGTAACTTTAAATTTTACGCCATTTTAATACCACTCATTAGCGCGAATACAGAAAAAAAAATTTTAAATTAATTCACTCGTTCTGTAAAAATGAATCCTCGGACGTTGCATCGATGTTTCGGGAAATTGCCAACAATCTGTATACGTGGAACTTTATAAATCTATTTAAAGTACAGCATCGTAAAACTTGAAAAGTGTCAAACGCCTGTCAAAAAGCTTTCTGTATGTGACGCACGAGTCGATGTTCACACGAAACAAAAATGGCGACGCACATGTCTTTCCAACTATATGTACTCATTTTACGACCGACCTATATACATTAAATGTTGATTTATTCATAGGCAGGATTAACTATAAGATAATGGGTTCCTTGAAACAGTATAAACGATCACTAATGCACTTTTTTCTTTCAATCTCGGACCCAATGTATACGTCAATCTCGACGTCAATGTATTCGTATCTATTTTCTGTCTATGCGTGTATGCGTGAGTGTGAGAACGCTTCTTGCATCCTTGACGTAAATATATCCCTGCAATAAAGAAAGACCCAACGGTGGCGCTTGATGTTGTACACGTCCGAAGAATGTGTGCCGTGGAGTGTTGCACATTGCGAGCTTTCGAGTGTAGCACGATTCACCACGATGCACCGTTTTTTCTCCTCGATATCTTCCTTGGCCTCCTCCATTCCGCATCGATGGTACCACCATATTTCGCTTTCAGAATAAAGCAAGTAACGCGAGTACCTATCCCATTGTTCGGCGCATAGCCTCTAAAGAAGATCCCGCAATGATAAAATGAAACTGCTTTTCAGACGACAGTCAGTTGGACATACCTATATTTCGCTCGGAGGAAGGTCGATACCTGGCATCGTGTAAGTAAAGGGAAGGAAATGGAAAAGACGCATACGTCGCATGCGACGCGGGCGTTTTCGCTCTTCTTCGATAATAACTCCTACGACTCTTTCCACGTTTTAGCACTGGGCGATCCTCTCATCAAGGGCTTAACCGAAGTTGCGAATACGCGACCGAAGGATCCTGTTACATATCTCGCAACTTACCTTTATAATTTCTCCATTGAGAAAAAGAACAGCGCGCAAGGCCAGGTATAATAGGATTACCTCGGTGCCTGTCCGTTTCCTTTAATAATGAAAACGTAATTCTAAAGAAATTCTATTTCACAGGAATCCAATGTCCTGATCATCCCGGATCGCGAGAATGGTGACATCGAGAACCCGGAAAACGATAATCCGGAAGAAGATGCGGGATATCCCCAAAGTCCGGATTCGGATGTACCAGAGTCGACGTTCAGTAATCCTAACAGAGTGCGTTCGGAAATTTAAACGAGCAGTCGTCGATTGCCGATTACTTATTCCAGTAATTGTTCTGTAACGGCCACGATTACTTTATCTGTTTAGGACGAGCACGGTCAAAGTATGATACATTTTGCCGCCGTACGATCCTATTCGAAGGACGGTTTGTATCATCTTTTGCAAGAAACCCAGGTAAATGTCGGCTTCAGAGATGAGGTCTACCGGACGGCTAGAGACGTAGCAGAGGAGGCAAACATACGCGAGAACGTCGAAGAGATCGATCGTTGGGTAGTTTTCTTGGCTGCAAGAGGTACGGAGAGTTACGCAAAATTTCAGAAGGATCCCTACTTCTAACGATAAGTTACTAAGCACTGTAATCTGTAGGAGAGACTGAAAAACTCGTGGAACTCTTGCTGGAAGGCTACGATCACATTTTGGACGCGCAAGACGAGGGTGTGGACATAATTAGTGTCGCTGGACAAAGAAATCACGAGGCGACTGTGCAATTTCTTCAATCGATTCCCAATTACGTTGTGAGTAGGTGTACGCGTTATGCGGGGTATCGAGACTTTAATTGAGCAAAGAAGGAGATGCAGAGGGTTACCGTGTAGGGAAGAGATGCCGTTAGTAATATTGGCGAACGATGACGTGACTAGATGCATTTAACAGGCACAGCGCGAACAAGTCCATCGTGCGATACGGGCAAATGACGTCTCAAAGGTGAAGGAACTACTAAGTAAGAACAGTGGTGGCGGTAAACTATTGGCGGTTGGCAAAAATGCGATAGGCCGTTGCGCCCTTCACATTGCCGTCCTTCTCGAGAAAGAAGAGCTCGTAAGATTCATAGCAAAATCCTATCCAGAAACACTGCGCATCGGCGATAACGTAAGCTGCGTTTTCCACATCAATTTCCATAGATTACCTATCATTGAATCTATCGTCGGTTAAACGCGTCTTGCATCGATATTGCTTTCAGCTGGAGAGGACCGCTCTTCATTACGCTATGGGTGTACCATCCGTGGAAGCTTTGAGTAATACGTTAATTAAAGCTGGAGCTAAGCGCATCGTCAAAGATTTGGTGAAAGCTCCTCCTCGATTAAATTACCAGTACTCTTTCACCTCGACCATTCCATTAATGCGACGTATATGTTTAATTACAGAAATCTCGACAACCATCGTATTATTTCATGAACAAGTCTGACATCGAGAGACTGCAGGAAGAGGAGAGTAGCATGGCTTAATATGCGCGCTTGCTGAGATACCCTCCCTGAAACTTCTATGGCGCGTCGACTTGGGATATCTAGTTTTGTTCTCCTTTCTTTGTTTCTTTTATCCCTGCAAAATATCTCTAGCTTTCAACTCGATTCGATCATACGAGTACTATCTCTCGAAAATTGAAGTACCTCGCGACGATGAATCTTTGGCCCCCTACTATTAGTACCAACGAGTACTGTATTAGTTGCCATGATAGTTTTAGGGCTCTGTCGCGTGTAAGAAGTAGCCTTAAATAAAGCCTAACACGAAGAATCCATATAACTAATAGATACCAATAGTGCCACTAATTATTAGTAACAGTACTGTATTACTAAATAATGACATTAATAGTAATCGGTCGAATTCATCGCTGTGAGATATTTCAATCTTGGAAAGTTTCAATACCGCGTAGGCCGCAAGAACACAGTAAGAGGACGGATGCAGGGCACAGGTGTTTATTGATCCTTTGGCGACCAAGCTAATCGATTACGTGCGAAGAAACGTTCGTAGGTGGAATTATCTAAAACCAGCTTACCGAAATCTTCTTGTATGAATATTTTATATTAATATGTATCTGAATCATGTTCGTTGTAAATCGAACAAGCGCGACAACCATGGCACCCGAGGAATTAAGCCGAAGGATGAGATCGAACCGCCACGCGCCACGGTCCTTTGTCAGCGAAACACATATGTAATATACAAACTGATATTAACTGTAGCAATAATAAGACTACCTGACGTCTATGTACTTTCGTGCATTTAATTACCATCGTACAAAATAAATCTTCTTAAGGAAATATAGAAAGGACGCGATCTGCGAGATTCATTACGGTAATTGTGATCGAATTATCATTATCGGGGTGTTTATAGATACCGATGTACGCTACTACAGGGATACTCACTTTCCATTGGTATCTCGATGTACAGAAGACATTCGTCGGAGCTTAATATCTTATTTCCGAAGAGAATAATATCTATTTCGTCGATAGTTTCTACAAATTATTGCGTAGCTGCAAAATTCCGATTCCGGGCGTGTTCCTGTAAAAGTCGGGACACGTGCGAGGACCGAACGAACGTGTATGGCTCGAACATTTCGTACGCGAAAGCCGCAGTTAATTTTGCTCGGTATCAGCGGTTGTTTACAAGCCAGCGAAGTGAATTAATTCCGAATTCAACGATCTGCATTTTCTATCTACGTTACATCGTGCTCACCGTCGTACCGCTCGCTTGGTCTCGTATACTCGAGATCAACTATCGGAGAAGCACGAGTTTTCGCGCGTCGCCTTAGATCCAGCAGTGACCCAACCGACTACTGTCCTCATCGATGCAATGGAATATTTCTCCTATTACTCTTAACGCTATTTGCTTTTGTTTCCTTCTTATTGTACGATTGATGATCGTTCCGCGCTTGATCTCCCTCGTCACCCGAAGCCCCTTGCCAAGGTGTTGGATTCACATAGGACGGCTTCGCTTTCTGATGAGCTGAAACGCAATGGCTCGATTATTACTACGTGAAGGAAGAAGATGAAGAGATGTAATTGCGCAATTCTTTCAATTGGATTACTAACGCAATAATCCTTGGGTAGCGGGTTTTGGCCGATTCTTCGAAATTTCCCTCCACTTCTCATACGCCCTCACGCTCTCCTCCAGTCTTCTTCCCCGCTCCTCCTCTTCCTGCTTCCGCTTCGCCGACTCTTCTTTCTGTTGCGCTGCAAAGTCGAGGCGACAATGAAATTCCACCTCTTTCTCCACCTCGCCATAATATATACACCTACCTTTTTGTTCATCCACTTTCTTACGAACCCATTGCCGTAAGCAGATCGTCTTTGCTATCGACGCATTGTCTTCGATCTCCTTGAGGCGCCTCTGCAGCTCCAACTCCTTTTCCAGAGCAGCCTTCTTCTCCGCTTCCTCTTTCCTCTTGCGCTCCGTCCACTTAAGGAAGCTATCCTTCTCCTTCCTCACCCTCTCCTCTCTCTCCCGCTCAAACCTCTCCACCTCTTGGAGCTTCTCTTTGTTTTCTCGCTTTTGCTCCTGTCTCTTCTGCTGCACGTACGACCGTTTGTCGCGTAGCCACTCCTCGTGCGCGAGTTTCCTCGCAAGCGCGAGACCGTTCACCTTGCCGAAATCCGAGATACTTGTGCTGGAAGCGGACGCCGATGTCGAGGACATTTGTACCACTCTGTGACCATTGAGGACGTATCTGGGAGCAGACAAAGTCCTCTCTCAGTAGAGAAAAGGGTAAGACTTTCGTATCCGATCGTCGTTCGATTTTAATAAAATTTTATTGGTACGTAGCACTTACTAAATGCGGTCGAACGCCATAAGTGCGAATTTAAGGAAACGCCTGGTTTCAGAGATATTCAATTTTCAAATTACACGATTGAATCAGGAATTTTTGAAATTTTTACGTAAGGGGAAGACTGAAATTCCACAAAATGTCAGGTTAGGCAGGTGCAATAGTTAATAAAAAAATAATTTCAACTTCAGAGCGTGGTAGACCCTTCTGGTTAGATCAATCTCCATTTATCATATTTAAATAATGAATGACAAGCGGAGCTTAAAACCTTCGCAACATTACTCAGGGTGATGAGCTTAATAACATATGTGAAGGACATTGAAATCCAAGGTGGCTCCCCATAAGTGAATAATTACCAAAAAAAACCTAAAATTGTTTTCTATATTTCTTCTTTTTAATATGTATTCCAATGATATTTTAATAAATTAGTATTTATAATCTTGCAAGATATTAATAAAATAAAACATTTCAACAAAACATTTTTGAATTTTAATCTTCCTCTTACGTAAAAATCTAAAAAACTAAACGTAATTAAAAATTCAATATCTCGGAAACCAGGCATTTCCTTAAATTCGCACTTATAACGTTCGACTAGATGTAGTAAATGCTACTTACCTGGAAAATGTTATTAAGCTCAGACTAGAGTCGGATACGGAAGCTCAGCCGAGAAGAGTTTTTATCAACGTATAGGAAGAAAGGAAGGAAGGAAGAATCGATCCGTTATAAGGACCCACCTGTGGACTTCCGGTTGTCCGAGTGGCCTTCCCCCGGACCACCGATCGTCCGATGGGTTGCCATTCGCCGTCTGATCGATCCTGCACCAACGCTCTACTCGGGCGCTCGATTTTCCGGAAACCGGACCGGAGCCAGAGCACACCGTGGACGCCACCTCCGTGTATCCGGAATTGATCGTGGAGGAGGTGGAGCGCCTGTAAGTGTCGGGATTCTTTGGCCGATCGGCCGCGTACTCCACCGGGATTGGATCGATCGATAGTCTAGAGAAGGACTCGCTCTCGACGATGGGCCGAGGACCTGCAACCTTGATCCGCACCTCCACTCCATCGTTCTCCTCCTCGGTGTCGCAGGACTCGGCGTATATGGCAGGATTGATGAATCTGATCTCAGGACCCGACTTGGAGGCTTGGCTCTTTCTCAAATAACGATGTAGCCCGTTGGCCTGCCTATCGATCTCTTCGCCGTAGGTGCATCCGTATTCACGCGAGTGATCGACCTTCAGACGACTCGGCAAAAGCAGATCATTCATCCCGTGGTATTCAAATTCACTCCTCTTCTTCTCCTCCTCCTCCTTCTCCTTCTCATCCGTTCGATGTTTCCAATCGTGCGAGCTGTCATCGTGGCTGTCAACGGCCATGACCGAGTGATCTTAACCACGCACCGGCCGTACCTGTTTCAGGAACGCTCAAATGGGTCGTTGTGGTTAAGTGCGCGAGGATCGGAGAAAAGAGGATATCACGGATGATATCGTTTCGAACACCTGCTCGAACTGCCTTACATTGACGCATGTATACGTCGTAAAGAGAGCAATCGACGGAGAAAGGTACTCACGTACGAATTCTCGTCCATGATGTAAGATCGCCGTTACGCGTTTTGTTCACAAACAATGGCAAAAGCCTCCTTCTCCGCGAGCCTCCGCGACGTTCTAGCTCGTTACCACGTGTCTGCCACTGAGAAATTCGGAGGGAAGATCTTGCCGATCTTATCCGAGAGTGAGCGAAAAGGACGACCACGGGACCCCGAAATTTTGGTGTATGAGGATGCACCTTCGGTTGGATGCAGCACCATTCTCCGTGAAGTGATCATCGTCGATATCGACGTGATACCACATTTGACGATCTATCGATCGGCAATGATTTCGAAATGTTTCCCGCCAATCGATCGAGAATTACAGAGCCCTCGCTCGCGCTCCTGCTCATTCGAATCGAGTTCGATCTAGACGTGTGTCGCATAGTGGATCACTTCGTCGAATCTCGATCTACGAATTTGATCAACTTTCAACGGAGGATCGTGCGCTCGGATCGTGTCTTACGATATAATTAAGAATCAAAGCAATATTCGTGATCGTATCGCTATATGTGATATATTTATTCGTTCCTAGCTTAACTCTTGCTCGCTCGATATCACCGAAGTAGACGGTTTGATTTATAATCAAATTGAGATCCAAAAAGATTTAACGCTCAGTCGACATGAAGCTTCTTGCGTTCGTCTCGGTTGCGTTGTTCTGCCTTGCGATCATGATGTATTCCTCGGTAATATCCTCCGGTTGAATTTTGTTGAAGAACGTCTCTTTCTCCTTGTGCACGTAATACGTGTCGTCGAAATTGAAATGTAAGCCGAGGACGATGTTCAGTGCGGAGGTATCGTATGCATGACACCCGGAATAACGATATTTTGGCTTCTTGTTGAAACGGCAACCTGCCGATTGCGCACCTGCGGATGCAAATCGTTCAAGTTCGTGTACGCGTCTTTTTAGATTCTATTTAACGGAATTCATACCTACCGATCGGGCAGATGCAGTCTCTCGTCAGTACGCATTGAACCCAGGGCAGCATCACTTTCTCTCGAATTTGTTTAATATTCCTAATTACTAAATGCGATGCCCTTATCAGAGGAAGGAAAAAAAAGCTGTCTGCGGAAACGTGAAAGTATTCGTACATCTTTGGGTGGGTCAAAGAACTAATAGCGTGCTTCGTAGACCAAGTTAGAACGCCTGATTTTGGTGAGAGATATTTTAAGATGTCCGATGAATTCAGACGCACGTTAGAATCCATGTATAGTATACTTCCTAATGTATTTAAAGCTGTCTGTAATGTAATGTCGTACTGCCGTGGTTAAATCTTTACTCCTGGATATTTTTATTGTTAGCTACGTATCACTAGTACGCTTGTTACATACCTGTATAACTAAGGGTCTATAAACGTGTAATCTATCGTCTTCGACGTGAGCAGGAAATGCACTCAAGTCAAAATGAATCACATTGCATTTCGTGGAGTTACAAGCGAGTCTAATACTTTGAAGAGAGTCTTCGTTTAAGCCAACGCTGTAAACCACAATACTATTATTTGGCAAAAAGTGACTGACGTTTCTCACAAAGCCATATATATGTTGTTCGTTTCCAGGCCTTATAAGAGACACGACCGTCGCGTTCTGAGGCTTAAGGCTAAGAGGCGTTGTGCTTGTTTGTCCATCGAAACCAAGCAGTGCAAGGTACTTTGAGTCCGTCACCAATCGCTTTTCCTCAACATCCTTCAAGTTCTCCTGTAAAAGCAAGTTTATATAAAACGCTCTTCTCCGTCGCGATAATGGCAAAACGAAATTAGTTACATTCAACGTTAGGTACCTGGAAGTTCTTCAGTTGCTTGTGAGTCTCTGTAACCAGAGTTTGAATGGAAGGTCGTTGATTGCTGAAAGCAATGAAAACAATACTGCTTCCTGCTATGCAGATGAGCAACAGTAGCAGGCCCTTGGTACGCATCTCTCATCATTTAATCAAATTTGTTTTATTCGGATATAACAATACTGAAAGGCTTATTTTAATATTAATAACGCTGATACGAGATTACGTTTAGGTTATACATTGTACGCGACATTATAAATTTATATATTTACAGAGGTATAAGCACCACGATGACGCATCGTGTGACAATGAGTTTACTTAGACTGCAAGCATAATATCTAAAAACGTCTACAACCGATTAGATTTCCGTTTTTTTTGTTAACAAACTACTGTCAGTTTTCTAGCAGACGCTTTTCATGGAGACATTTATTCTACTTGTTCTATTTCAATTGGCAAGCCTGCGATTCGAGGAGAATCCACTAGAACTACCGAGAGATTTCCACAGGCCCGTTTCTATCGATGCAATAGTCTCTCCCCGGTGGAACGACTCAACGACCAAAGTACTGCAGCCCATTTATAACGGTAGTGATTGGGTACAGTAATGCCAGAATGTGGGATTAATCCCACGCGTGGATTTCTCGCGCCTGCGCATAGCACGCCGCGCTGCCGGGCTCAGGACTATAGCATGTGAGACAGATATGGGTGACAAAGGGCCCTTTGAAATTTTTTGAGAATCGTTTTAGTCGCATGGGTGTAGTTTATTTATTGCGCATGTTTATGCAAATAGTTTATATATTTTATTTACAAATCAGCAGCGAAATTTGCAATAATAATTATGTTACACGCGTAATAATGAAATGTTATCAATTGTACAAATGATGTTTCTAGGATTAGTATGGAAAATGTTAATTGTATATAAAGTGTATTTTGTTAATCCCGTCAATTATGAGGTCCTCATATAAGGACATCTAAATATATACATGCGAAGTGTACGAAAAATTTTTGACCGAAAGCGTTAAACTGCTTACTCAGTATATTTTACCACACTTTCAATATCTGCAATCCAAACATCATTTAAAATAATATGTGATCAGTGACAGATAATTTTATTAAAGATTCACTGCTTTCATTTAGCTGGGCTTCGCGTATGTAAGGGGGAGACGATGGCACCTGCAATTTTTCAGTCCATCTACGGCACTGAAATCTGTAGCCAATGAAACATGCATGAGCGAATGCGCATGCGCGAGAAATCCCACGGCACCTGTCATCACTGGCCCACATACAGATATGACATTTATTGACATACAACAGGTGCAGCGTAAATAAAAAGCGGAGCAGCCGTTTTTAAAATACATAATACAAAAGTCATCCTAGATAGTAAAATCCGTGGCAGGACGATTTTTGTAATAAAAAATACATGTTTACCTTGCTGGAATGAACATGTACAAATCATAGACGCAGAGAGGACAATAAGCGTGCGTACTTTACGAAGACAGTATTATTGTCCGTTACTGGCCAAACATCGAAAGAACCGCATATATAGTTTTCATTGTTTACGCTCCGACAATAATTGAAACAACAACAGATCAATTCACTTTTATGCAGCATGAAGACACAGTTATGGGTAGACTTTCTGTAAAAGGAATTTCACACCTTGGAATTCTAAGCAATCAGTTTCTGCAAAGTTATGTAATTGTTAATTGATTTCCTAAATATGTAATGACGCCAATTCATTGCAATTGAAATGCGCCTACATAAAAAAAATCATTTCTCGATATAGATACACAAGAACTGAGAGCAGTTCTAAGTAATGGATTAATGATGAAGCTGTTTAAACTTATTGTACATCAAAAAAATTTCAGCGGAGAAGATTTGATAATCAACCCAAAAGATTATCCTGGTATTAAAACAGGCGATGTTGTAGAAATTTATCATCCCGAAGATGAATTCAGTCGCTTATTGTTGCAAGTCAAATCTTTTAAAGAAGATCTACAAGGGAGAGAAACAATCAGCATTGAAAATAATGTAGCAACAATGTTCCAATTAAGAACCTTTGCCGATGTTTATATGAATATAGTAAATCCACGCGATGTGGCTCTCGATTCGGTAGAACTCACTTTCAAGGATCAATATATGGG
This sequence comes from Tiphia femorata, assembly GCA_944319695.1. Lineage (NCBI taxonomy): Eukaryota > Metazoa > Arthropoda > Insecta > Hymenoptera > Tiphiidae > Tiphia > Tiphia femorata. The sequence goes on from OX090895.1 coordinate 31,539,407, forward strand.
TCGCAGCGAGATGTGGCGTCTTAAAAATAGTTTGGTATAATATTTTTTTAAGTGTAATCCATCATATCTTAAATATTACTCGTATATATGTGTATATATACGTATACAAATATTGGTATAAATTTATTAATGTGCAATATCATACAAATAGGTGAACACTTGTGTTTATACAAATAAAAAGATTGAGTTTTGCGGAGGTAGTATACGATGCCAAGTTTACGAAATGTGGTCGCAGGGTGACCGTGTTGCTTGTGGAGTAATAACCGATGATACGAAGGTTTGGAAAAATGTATTTTTTAATTGATATATAATTTAAAGGAAAGATCGTTGCATTCTAATTTTACATTATCATGCAGGTTGTATTTCGTTCCTCTACCAGCATGGTTTACCTCTTCATTCAAATGAGTTCGGAAATGTGGGACTTTGATATTCACGGTGATTTATATTTTGAAAAAGCAGTTAATGGATTTCTTGCGGATCTATTCCAAAAATGGAAAAAGAATGGTAGCAATCATGAAGTAACTATAGTACTATTCTCTAGAACATTTTATAATGCAACTGCACTAGAGGAATTTCCAAATCACATGCGCGAATGTTTGCAACATGATTATAGAGGTAGATTTTATGAAGACTTTTATAGAGTAGCTGTGCAAAATGAACGCTTTGAGGACTGGAGCAATGTGTTGGTACAGCTACGGAAATTATTTACCGATTATCAAAAGATTGTTTTGGAATATCATATAAAGCCAGGTGTTTCTATGCCAAAAGCAGTGAATTCTACAGCGGCGCAAGGCAACTTTTTAGAAGTTTTAAATATGTCTTTAAACGGTAATAATAGATCATTAACCTTTAGAGGGCCGGGATTTGATGAGCTTTAATCCCCGTAGAAAATTCAAAAATATTGTGTCTATATCTTGTATGTAACCTATACAAAGTACCGATCACCCATAGCGTCTATATATAGACTTTCCGGCCCCCTAAAGGTTAAGAGTAACAATATTATATTTTGTAGAAATTTTATTACAATATGTATTTTAGTTTTTGAAAAACATTATTTGGACCGAAGCTTTGATCGAACTGGTCAATTGTCAGTAGTAATAACCCCTGGTGTAGGAGTATTCGAAGTTGATAGAGAACTAACAAATGTTACTAAACAAAGAATTATTGACAATGGCGTTGGTAGTGATTTGGTTTGTGTTGGAGAACAGCCATTACATGCAGTTCCATTACTGAAGGTATAAAAACAATTGCGCAATTATTAATTTGCAATTGAAATCTGTTATTAAACTATGATACATTTTCTCTAGTTTCATAATAAGGATACATCTATAAATGCTCCGGATGATTATAGTATGCCCCATTGGATTAATCTCAGCTTTTATTCCACGAATAAGAAAATTCCATATTCCACCTTCATACCCCGAATAAAACTTCCACAACGAGTTGCAAAGCATCCAATTGAAATTGGAAAATTGCATTGTAAAACTAAACTTTTGCAAGATGATCCAAGAGAATGTCTGCACAATACTTTTTTCGATTATGATGCTTATGATGCTCAAGTCTTTCAGTTACCCGCAGTGCATACTTCAAGGTAAATTTAAATCATTACTTATGTCTGCATTTGCAGTCTTTCATTTGATAATAATTTTTACTCAAGTAGTTTACAAAGGGTTAATACAAGGACCAAAAAAACAAGTGTTGTGTCAATGGATACTCACAACAATGCACACATACTGAAACTTTTAAAGCGTAAACTCTCAGATCCTGATATTCACCGTCCTCCACCCGATATGCATTCTCCGCCTGGAGTTGGAGTAAGAAGTGCAGCGATTTCAATTCCACATAGAACAGATGATATTAATAATGAATCGAATGGGGAAACAAATGGTAATTCTAATTTTAATATAAGTTCCTTGTAAATTAATCTAAATTCAAAGTCGAAATACTAGATAGGTTCACACACAATTTCTTGCGCAATTGAGGCTTGTTACTATAAACCTGAATTAATTTCTAAAAACAACGGTCTTTTATAAAATATAAGTTTTTTGTGCAGCAATATCCAGAACATCTGTTAAAAGTGATTTGACAGATTCCGAAATATCGCCTCCATTTAGACCAGTTGTTGGTAGTGCTGGTAGTCCTACTAATTCGATTTCTCAACCAACAAATACACATAGGCAAAGCAGAGCACTTATAAATCCTTTTGATCCATCTCATGTTACGATCAAACTTACTAGCAATAGACGGAGATGGACACACATTTTTCCTAAAGGTTATTGTATAGTAAAAAGTTGTTTAATACTCTATCATTGTCTCTTATTTTTATATATCCATAATAACTCATGCTTTAGGCCCAACAGGTGTGCTCATACAACAACATCATTATCAAGCTGTACCCACGCAATCACATTCGGAGCCTCAAAGTGATACTATGTCGACATTAAGTGGATCTCCTATGGAACATGTAACATCTATTCATACTCATCATATGTCAAGATCAGCATCTCAAATAGGATTTCAAGACAGTTTGTACACAAAGTGATATAAATCGTATTGTTTCACATTGTATTATTAATGCAGCAATATGTTATAATGTTTTGTCATAGATACTAAAACAAAGCCACAACGGTTGAATATTCCAACCATCAGTGGGGATAAAAGTGGACATTTGAATCCATCGACTACAACTAATAAAACTTTAACATTATTGTGGGGTGCTACGGGTGAACAGGAATGGACACCAGCTCTTACAACAGGTTCGTCTTTAATCATCCAACATATGTATTAAATTAATATTTTTCTAAACAGATTGCAAATTATTAAAGTAATATTAGCACACATACAACCCATTTCACTAACGTCATCATTACATTTATAATTAGTACCATGTGCACGATTTTTTTAATATCTATTGGGTGAGATACTATTACATTTTGCAAATGTCACTATCATGTTATAGCATTTAATTGATAGAATCTTTTAGTTAAGTGACTAAATGTGTTCATTTATTGACAATTTGTGTGAATTACACATTTGATAAAAAAGGATAAAAAATATTTTATGTAAATGCTGAAATTATCTTATAAGGAGGAAACATATCTAGAAAAAGAATTTAATGCTTCGTATATATTTTTGATGCCACACCTACATTAAATCCGTTGTGAAGGGGCAAATATATAAATACACCACAAAGAAGAAATACGTATTAAGAATTATAAAATTGGACGACAATAATAATAATAAGTACGGCTTGTCAATCTAATCGTATAGCATCATTCACTTCAATATTCGTACTATATATGTATAAAGAACAAGATTCCTGCTTTTGAATGGATCCGCACAAAAGTTTTAATGTGAATTTATGGAAATCAATTACTTTTTCCCTGTTTAGAAATTATGTTTATGAAAGAATGAAAATAAAACTTTTTATCGGTGTACTAAAAAAACTGACAAATACAAATAATCTTATTCGATATTTTCATTCTTAAGAGTATTCACTTTTACTTTTAATTATTCATATGTCATATATGCAAATAACGTTTTTGCATTTATTTCCATGCCATGGTACGTCTTAATGGGATGCAACGCTGGATGCATTGATGCGTGTGTGATGTACAACTATGATGTCACTTTAAACAGCAATCATAGGTTAGCGCCATACATTTACTGAGGGTTGATTCGGTTACGGTATAAATTTATTTTAGGGTGTAATACCCAAAGTAGTATTTTTATTACACTATAGCTCCTAGCCACTCTTTTAATTCTTGTAACTACTTTATGCATGTGCATCACTTGTAGGATCATAGTACGCACCTTCGGATAGAGTTACTATAACTAGGTTTAATAGAAATATACGTATTACGGATGTATGAAAAATATGAATTCACGTTTTTCAATTTCGGAATTACAATGTCCTGAAAAGTATTTTATCTCATTATACTAAAATTCTCTCTTATACGTAGGAAAAATATAAATTATTTTTATCGACGATCATATATACTTGTCTATGGCTCTTTCTGTGTATGTGTTATATCTCACACTGATACTGCTTTGTCATCACAAATGCTTCATTGTTCATATTTTGTACCTCATTTATGTTTACATCGCAAAATAATGATTTTGCTACTACGTGATTAGCAATAATCAGCACTGCTTCTTGATATAAAGCATCCTCAATTTTTACATTTTCATAACTACTTAAACACAGCTTTTATATTCTTAGCATGTGTTATATGTGAAGATTAACTTTATAACACATCTATTACTTATAGAACAATTAATTGAATTGCTGCCACTTGCGATTGGCAAGAATAAAGAGGCAATTTGTTATGTTATGCACATAAAATACGTTACAAAAATACTTCATAACTAATGTCCCTTTACTTTTATATGGCATGTTGAAAGTATTAATCAGCAAAATTATTACCATTGCATACAAATCATTTATATCTCTGATACTAAACTGTATAAGTATTTTTTGTTGGTTAAGGGAAAATTTTGTTTGCACCATACAGAAGAAATAGATACAAAAAACAGGGATTAGTAGAGTGCATAATCTAGAACCATAGTCTTGCTGTTTACAATGGTATTATTAATTCATAGTTTATCCTTGTCATCCTGTATACCGCTATTAATGAGTAATAAGTAAACTATCTATTTCTCCTAGATTTGCACACTACCATAGCTTCATTACAATAATTACCGATTATAATTCTGCAGGTGTTGATTGGAAATCGCTAACTATCCCAGCTTGCTTACCCATCACTACGGATTACTTCCCTGACAAGAGAAGTTTGCAAAATGACTATGTTGTTTCCGATTATGATCTACTACCAGACGATGTCAATGCAGATTTTGCTCAACAGCGTGCAGTGTATAAAAAGCCTCTAACTACTGCTGAAGTATTCAAAGAACTTGTTTCTCAACGTTTAGCTCAAGTACAGTAAAATGTGAATTAATATATCAAAAAATTTATCTTAATTGAATGCGGGTAGATTACATACCAATGACATGTTATTCTCCAACCTAGGAATGATAATAGCAATTTACCAATTTTCGTACTCTTTCAGGGATTTCAATTGATTATTTTACCGTCAAATAATAAAAATCAAAGTAATACACCAGGTAGCAGTGCCGCCCAACCAATAAGTACCATTATACGCGGAAGTCAAAGTGAATCTGAGCCAAAAGAGGAATATTTACTTAGTATAGGAAGAATTTTTCACAAAATATCATTATTTGGCAACTCGATTACTGTTACACGCTACCGCCCACGGTACGATTATTCTGTAATGAGCGAAAATATCACATAAGAAATTCAGACATTATATATGAAATATTTACTTATATAGACATCCATATCCACCATTTAACATCCATTATCGATATCGGTTTCATGCACCGCATCATGATACTTATGAAGTGTCGTGGGTATCTTTTACGACAGAAAAGCTCGAAAACTATAACTGGAACTACTTAGACCACTATATTTGTACACGTGGACACACAGATTTTGCTTTGGTGGAAGTAAGTTTACGCAAACACCTTCATCGTAAACATGGTACAAATGTTTTATATGTATTAATTTGTTGTCTTTAAAGGCTCTTAAATATTGGAGATTTCGTGTGTTCTTGTTACCATTACATAATGCAGCAACACGAAAAATATTGGAAGGCTCTCCTAGGTGTGATATATATACTTATCTAACTGCATCCGAACAAAGTTCCCTTATGGATGGCTTCCTACGATTTATTGAAGGATGGTTGAACAAGATTAGACGACCAAATCCCAATAAAAACTGGGTAAACTTTCCTTATATTTTTTACTAACACAAAGAAGATTAAATTACTGTTATTTTCTATCACTTGATATTACTTTCATATATGAGATAACTCTGGGAACTAAAACCAGCTGTAAAATTATGAATTCAAAGGCAAATATTTTTGGACTTATTATGCATTACAGGATTGTCGATTAAATTTTTTATCAATATATTTAATTTTACTGTGCCGCGTTGGTTGCAATGTACAAGTGAATGTGCATGTGAACATATTACAATTTATTTGCGCATACTTTTTTTACTGCTTTTGGAGATTTTATTTTGCACTTATTAGGTAGCACACATTTGATTAATTTCTTTATATGAAGTTGTACTTTCTTAATATTTCACAATGTTTGTAATACAATGTCGCAAAGCTTTTCTATATTAGAACATTTTCTGTAGTAATTGTTGCTATATAAGGTACAACATTAAAGCAATTTTTCACGTAGGGAACTCACAAATAAAGTTTAGAAAGAAAGTGAATAGAAGAATTTAGATGTAAACCATTGGCGTTCATTTTTAAATTATTATGTAACATATACGCTCTTACAATCCATTTAGCAGCGACAGAAGTATATTGTAAGATATTGGCAACTAGAGTAGGAGTTAGCATAGAATTGGGAGGGATATTCAGCATGATATGTTTCAGAGCCCCACAGCTCTAGGTGGTGTCCCCCCAAGAGATCCTGCCTCTCACTTGACCAGGCGCAGGCACAGCACGAGCCTGATATTCCTCACTAACCAGGTAGATCCTTCCCTCCTGTAGCCTCATTATGCTGAGCCAGCTGTTAATGAAATTATTATTGTATCAAAGCTTTGAATCCATTAATTTTATGCAGGAGAATCAGGAACAACTTGGAAACATATCTTATTGAAAATGTCCGCACACGTCCATTACATGATTCTAAGTAATGCCAAATGTGTTTGAATGTAGCATAATTGCTTTTTGAAACATGTTACATGGAGTCGTCAAACAGCTTACACAGCATATTCAACGATCATAACCATGCTTGAAATTTGCCTTGAATGTGCATCTCTAATTTAGTAAGCTTGTTTGTTAACGTTTAATACTACCTTTTTGTTGTACTACTGATATTGTTTGCGAGATGTATTCTAAGTAGCAACTCATCATTATAAATTGTAATAACTCTCTTCATTATTTTGGAATCATTCATATGTAGTAGTTATCCACATCTTTCATCATACTTTTCAGACCAGTCTAGTAAGCAGCTCTCCCTTCAGGGAGCGTCTTGGAAGCAATCGTTTGCCGGAGAAACCCAGACCAAGGTTTGAATATGCTTACATTGATGATTTCAACATTGTTGCTTCACGCTAATTTAACATTGTAGTTGCAGTTTGTTTCATTTCAGTGGACCATTTCAAATTGGTGGTTGATGGCTTTTCTTTCTCCTGTGTCTTTTTATATAATGAGGTTGAATTACTCAAAATGTTTTGCGACAATATAATATGCCGTAGTTTATCACCTGTTCATTGAACAACTTAACGTTCGCAAACTATATTGCAGTAATTCAACATTCAATCTAAAGTGCAACCTGATATTTCAGTTTTGTACGACTACTGTGTGAGCATGAGAAATACGTTTTTGTTCTTTACTTAACGTTTTTGGTGACAGGACTTGTGTGTAATTGCAATCGAATAATCTGAGCTATGAAGTCCATGCCGATGCTGTCATCAATAATGTTAATTATCTTTGCATATTCTGGCATTACAGTTTGTTGTATTGTAATATTATTTAATTAATTTGAAAACATGTGGTAATAACAAATCATTTATCAAATCAGCTTTTCATGATTTCAGCTAACAACTTGTGTGCTTTTGTTCTAATAACATTTGCCAACATATAACTGAAGTAGTTTAATATTTCATTTATTGTTGGAAATTGTTGTATGAACAGGATGGAAGATTCGAGTTTGATATACATATATATATATGACATCTGTATCATAGTTTCTATATTATCTTTCAGCTTATTTCATCCGTTTTGTTTATATTAGAAGTAAGATTTGAGAGTATCAGTATAAATTGCTGAATACAAACTATAAAATCCTATATGAATCGATTTGCATAAGCTTTGAATAGATTTTTATTGATACTCTGCAAATTAGAAAACTTTGGTACTGTGTGAAGGAGTGACGGGGTTCTCTGTACAGGAGAGGCATGCAGTGAATACCGCTGCGACTGCCCGCACGTGCCTCGACACTCCTCGCCACGTGCCAAACAGGTTGGTTTCACTCATTTTTCTTTCTGTGTCTAATGTTTCAAAACCAGTAATTGAACTTTTTTGTTGTTTGCAAAATTAAAATGATAAAAGTAACTTATCAGTGTTCATATTATCAAATTTTTGGTATTCGTAATATATATGTGCGGATAAATAATTTTATAAGATTCGAAGCACACGCTATAGAGTTCTCGAACAGATTATTATATATATATATAACATATATATGGTGTGTAACATGCACAGTATATAAAAATAACACGCAGACTTATGCTTCAAGATGTCTGTGTTTCTTTCTAAATTAAAGAAGAAATCCAAGTGCGTCATAATAATATAATGAATTGTTTGAAAAAGGAATTTGCGTTCGTTAAGTTTGGAATTTAGTTCAACAAATGGATTTATATTACATAATTGACTTATTTTGTTTTGTAAAAATCCTAATTGATCCCTGGGAGTAACGTAGAGATTGCAAAATTTGCACGCTATATGACATTGGACCATGTAAGTGGGTTCTTATAATCTGTTTAGTATTGGATATTTCTGTAACTATAAAATATGATCCCCGAATGCTTTGGCATTCTACTATCAGAATTGACATGCCACAGTGAAACTGTATATATAAATTTTGTGCGTGCGCACGCGATGTGTGTGTGTGTGTGTGTGTGTGTAAGCCTACATGTGGGACAAGACAATGCCTTGTGCAGATATCGATGAAATGCGTGGCATGGCTACTACACACTATGCATTCTCCATCCTTGTACGCTGTGACACAAATGTTTAAAGTTACATTGTATATTTTCATCTTATCAGGTCAGGATCCAAGGTAATGGATCGAGGAAGAATTTCACCAGCCAGCGAAGCTGTTTTACCTCTCTCACTTGAGCAACAGCAACAGGATCACTTTGAGACAAATGAAGATAGGTACGTTATAATTAAAAATTCTAATAATGTTTTGCCACGTTTATGTAGATAACGTGTTCAATTTATACTTGCTATTAGTAATGCCAGTGCCGAGATGACAAAGTTAAAAAACAATGCTTCAAACTTGGAAATTCTGGAAGCAATGAAACATCCACAAACCGGTGTAGGATTTCTTACACAACATCCTTCGCTTCCAAGTCAAACATTTGTAAGTGCAGATGCAATACAATGGCTAAATAATCACATAGAGGGTGGAATAACTGTGCAAACAGGCATCAATATTATGAAGGTAAAAAAATACTTTACATAGCCACCCATTTTTTCTTATACAAAAATGTTTACGCAGGGAATGGTACAAGAGAAATTAATATGTCATGCTTCCGGTGATTTTGCGAAACCTTTTATTTTGGGCTTTTATTTGTATCACGTAGTACAAGACAAAGAAAACCAGAAAGGTAACATTATCTCGAGTTAATTGTAGACAAAAAGCAATGAACAGACATAATAATTTACACACTTTATGGTAGTAGCAGATTATTCACCCCCACTTGGTGACCTCCAAAGCTTTGAAAATGAGTGGGTGGAGGTTGAAATGAAAGCACCAAAAGGTTGGTGTGAGCCATCAACTCCAATTACTCTTCCCACTGTATCATCGCCCATATCTATACCGACATGTGATGTAATCGATGAATCAGATGTTCCACCATTTCTTAGGGATGATATAGATGCGACAGACTTATCAGAAGACAGAGATTCACAAGGTACATATTAATGAAGTATTGTAATGTCCAATCTTTTAGCCAATTTGATCATGTAGCTTCATTGTTTTAGTTCCATTGTACAAGCATACACATCTTGACATAGATATTAATAACAAAACTGACAGAATTGAGTGGGGTCATTTAACATACCAGTCTCTGCATAAAGTAGACCATTCCTATGAGCTAGTGGTGCAATGGGTTGCATCTTCTGGAAGTATAGTAGCTGATCTTGTATGTATATATTCAAGTTATATGTATAAAACAAACAACGAATAGCATAACGTAAGTGCAATAACAGTACTGCTTGCTACAGATATTTATTTGGCAACGAAAAGCACAAATATGTGGAATTCAAATGGTACCAATACCAAGTGATTTGCTAGCACTGCCATTTACTCTTAAAAGTGATCCATTAAGAGGTCCTATTTTCATACCCCTCGACACAGAATGTCTTATGATGAATAAACGATATCTTTTTGAGGGTTTGTTAAACATAATACCAATATTACAATTTTACTTACTCAAATTAAGTTCACCTACTCGATGCATTATAACGTATTCTTAATTTTTTTAGAATTTCGTGAAGACACATACGTACACAGATTATATTTATTTCAAAAAGGCATTTTACAAAGATTTGGATTTGTACCATGTTTAGTAGAAAGTACAGAAAATGATCACCAATATGTGCATATTACTGGAAATGCATTTATTCTTATACCACCTACAACATTTGCTAGACCTCGGCCGCGTACAGGTACAAATGTGGTAAGGCGAAATACAGGTCAAAAGAGGTATCCAGTTCACCCAGATCAACCTAGTCCTCATGAAGCATACATCACAAGACATGTTAGTGGAAAAAATAAGGATGACTATAACGTGGATAGAAGAGTAAGTAGTTAAATATAAATTTTGATGCATACTTGTTACATGCCGTTACTCAATCTTTATTCTTCAGATGGGTTTTCTTTGGTCGTGGAATCATATGGTCAGTCGTAAATGGAAGTCGTTGTCAATGTCAACAGGAGACGAGTTATTCCAAAAAAAACTGATACAAGACTTCAGAAGCTTTTGTTCTAACGGAGATAACAGACTTAAACAATTTTGGGAATCTTGCTGGGAACTGAAAGAGAAAAGTTGCACCCGTCCAAAGCAGTAATTTGTTATCATTATACATTACTTATAATTGTGTTGCAGTTACAAGTTTTAATTCAAATAATTATCATTCATTAAACATAATATGTCATTTAAATTCTGTCATAATATCTATAAAACATATATGGCGTGTGTGGCAGAAGTGTACGTGTAAAAAAGAAACACGTTTTATCTCCAAAATGGATAAATTGTATATATAAGTAACGCCTTTATTAAATTTTCAAGTTTTGTTATTTGCAATAAGAATTCTTTAAAAATCATTTGTATAATAATGTATAAAGTAAATTTGTTATTTTTGCCACTTTTTTGCATAGCTATGTTTTTAGATAAGAATAAATATATAAATATATGTACATATGTAATATAAATATATATCCATATATATGCTTATCAGAATAATAAAACCGTTTACTCATTTACTTGTAATAAAAAATAATACTTGTCTCACAAATACCAATCAAAGGCAAGGAATTTAAAATATTTGCATATTAAAGCATGCGAAGATATCCACCATATCAAGTGGAGGAAAGTATGGCATTCACTTGTTAGTATCATTTGCGTGCACTGTATTCAATAAGAAATTCGTCAATTTTGCAAATATTAATTTTATTGTTACAAAAACAGTATGCAATATATTAAACATCAAATTTATATTATTTAAATTCTTTATTACACTGTAATAGAAACATTTGCAACTTAAATTTATTTTACAAAATATTATTTTATCAATAAACCTTAAGCAATTTCCAATGTAATTTTTATGTAACATATTGTACTAAACAATTTGCTTTTCACATTTCACAAAGATTGGCATTTTTTAAATATCAGTTTCATTGTTACACAAATAGGGTACAGGAGAGTGTACAAGGTATTGAAAAGCAAATCTATATGATTTAATTGCTTATCTTGATCTCTTCAGGGCGAATTGTTACAGATCAGTATGAAAGTTTAAGTCAAATTATTTGACATACTGGTCATATGAAGTTATATTTATAATCTTGTATGTATGAAATAGAACAGTCTTAAATTCTTAAAACCCTGCTTTAGTTGGAGGTGTTGCAAAGTATTTCTTATTTTTTCTCATGAATGTCCGACTGCAAACAAAATAAATTGTGATCAATGGCATATATTAATAACTGTATATTGTATAACATAATATTAGTGTAATGTGGACACAATGAAAGGCATGAAATAAATATTACTATTACTATACTACTGTTGCTAGTCCATACCTAGAAGCAAGTGGCGTATGGAAAAATCCACGAGAAACCGTCCGTTTGAGGAGAGATTCTGTTGATGGGGTGTGCCTTAATTCTCCTGTCTTGGGTGTCCCGATTGTATTCAAATTATCAGGATTAACAAAGTTTGCCCAGTAATCTGATGGCACCTTCAATAAACTTTCAACTATCTGAAATGTATTATCATTTGTGATTAATTTATTTAATTGCCAGAATTTGCACGTTATTGTTTCATAACATGAAACTCACTGCAACTTGGTTCTTTGTTTCACTTAGCATAGAAGTTGGCGATGGCTCTTGACAACTGTAACCAACCAATGTAGGCCCAAACACTTTGGCAAGATTACTTATGGGCATTTTACATTCTGGGCTGCTAGACACGCGCTGTAAGTGTAGAATCAAAAAGGCAAGAGTATCTCGATTTGGCTGTGGTAGTTCTGAAATGGCCTGGTACAGTGCAGCGTCTGCGTCTTGTTTATCAGCAATCGTTGTTGCACGGGCAAAATCTGCCCATAATCCTACAGTTATCAAAGGTTCTCTCAGCGACCTGCAATATATAAAAAAATCAAAAATATGCACAAAAATTTTTTTCCTTGTACGAGCACGATTAAATTTGGGAACATCTCATAGAGTACATAGAACTCTTGGTATTCTTAAGATTAAGAAAGACAAATCCAAAAGGAAAAGTAGAATAATTTTTAAATGTAATGTAAAAAGTAAAATATACCTTAGAAAATCTTTTAACGTGGAACAAATTGTGGCAACATCCACGCCTGTAAGGCTGGGTGCACCCCTTCCTTTTAAGAACTTTTCTTTTAAACATTTAACTTCTGTCGAACCCCCATTTACCCTGTATAGTCCTTGTTCATTCATGCCCCTTAATTCAACTTCGTTAATACAATGCACCACTAGAGAAGGCACCATCGGGGGAATCATGGGAGTATAGTCTGCTATTGTACCCTAATATAATTGTACAATTATTTTTTTGCTCTCTGATAGATCTTCAATAACGAACTGCTGAATACATACCGAATTACCACGTAACGTGGGAGTGTTTCCTGCTGGAACACATGGTAATGGAACCAAATCTTTGCACTCTGTATGTGCTGTAGCTCTACAATCTCGACATTTTAGGGCAACTTTTCCAAATTTGATTCTGTTTTGTAAGAGAAATAATATTTAATAAGTACCACTTCAAGATTGCTTTGTAGCTGTACGAACAACTTTACGTCGGTTAACACTAATCTAATACCTTTTTCCGCACGGAGTACAAATTTCTGGTTTTATTACTGTTTTGGCTGTGAAACTGTGGCCTCTAGATGATTTTGTATTTAACGTGTATCCGCCTATATTGGGACTCGGTTTAAAAACTCCTTCCGAATCTGAACCTGACGCGAGAATGTCAGCTTTTGGTGCTGAAGGCTAAAAGATATTACAAAATAATATGTACGCATATATTAAACACAAAGCTGATTTGATTTATCATTATAACTTACAGCAATGTCCACTGGCATCGTATTTGCGTTTACTTGTGCTAATTTTGATCTACTTCGATCGCCACTTTTACGCCGCTTATATGCACTGTGCAAAGGTGCACGAGGATCTACATTTTCATCGCCTGGGACGGCTTCTATTACGGAAGATGCAGTAACCGCACCTTCCTTTGGCACAACTACAGTAGTAGTAGCTACTATCCTGTCCGACGAATTCAATTCTGCAATCTTTTGCAACGTACTACGACGCTTCTTGGCAGAGTATTCCCCGCTAGGTCTATGTTCCTTCCATTCGCGTTTTTTCTGACTATGCTGAATAATAGCGCTAGTATCTAAATCATCTTCCGACTTTGAAAAACAGCTTAAATCACTTAATACCGAGCCAGTGGAGTCCAGCTCCGCTATAGTATTTAATCTGAAATTAAATAGTTGGTGCATAAGAGCGCATACCGTGGAAATAAGCACTTTAAATTAAGAAACTCACTTATCGTTATGTTGAATGTCCTTTGCGTGCATATTACTATAACGTCCGTTTAAGGTGGTGTTATTTAAAAATTGTAGCTTTTCTCTTGTTTCGTCATTAAAATTTCGTCCTCCGTCATTAAATAAAAGGTCTCTAGCCATTGCTATTTGTCTTTCCTGTTCAGAATTAAATAAAGTTAGATAAAATGAGTTGTACAATTTTAAAATTAATTCAATACCAATATATTTCTTTGTTCTTCGGCAAGACGACGCTTCCGTCTCTCTTCATCCAGAACTCTCCTGGCATGACTTAATTTTCTCTCAAGATCAGATGCTTCATGGTGGGATTTCTCCAAAGCGGAATGAAGCCTTTGACATTCTTGTACGGCGGCAAGCCATTTTTGTCTCATATCCTCTTGGTTTATAGCGAATTGTAGAAACTCTGCACAATCGTGACATACGCATTAGGCTTCGTTTGGTTTAGTTTTGATATTAAAAAGAAAATAAAATAAAGTTGAAACGCTCTTATATAAACTCTAAGTTTACGATACTAGAAACTTTTCAGAAAGATTAGCATGTTTTGTTTCTAACACCTATGTACGGTGAGTAACGAGTTTTTAATAAGAAATCGAAAAGACGGGGTAAGAAAAAGAAGAATACGCGCATAATGTGGGGACGCAAAAAGGTAAAGTTGCGAGGAGCATGAAAATTGGTAACATTATTATAACGCGATTATAAAATAGAATATCGTAGACCGGAGTATAGTTGAAAGAAGTAAATACGTTGTTCTCGCGTACCTTCCTCACAAGATCCATTTATGAGGACATTCGTACACCGTACCACCTCGTCGTGGCTGGCTAAGATCGACAACGTAGTCATTTTTATTTCTTCCTACTTCTGTGTTTGCTCCGAAATCCGTCTATAGAAGAATATCTTATATAGAAATAAACCGCGCGTAACAGTGTCTCTACGCGTAACGTTTCACTGGTTTCCAAAACTACGAAATTCTAATACGAATTACAAAACGCACTCGGAGCGAGTCAAAGAGTGCGAACGATGTTAAGGTCGGTTAGTCGAATAATACGATAAACGGATATTATATATTTCGAAGTTTGGATCGGATTTTTCGGCGCGTCGCATCACGTTTGCACATCACACTTCACGTATCGCACCATCGCACGCTTCCGCGGTAAAAAGCAACCGTTGACATTCGGCTTCGAGAACTCGGCCACTCGGCGGGGCACTTTCGTTGGCGGTTTAAATCGGACCAATGAAAGGGACCGAAACTTGCAGCGAGTCTCATCGTTGGCGCTAGGTGCCGCTCAATGTCCAGACAATACTATCTATTTAACGTGGAAGGGCGCTTCTTCGTTCCTACCTGTACCGAATTACACGCGAAATGAATTGCAGGTGCCACGAATCTGTCACTTTACTTTAACATGCACATTCGGCAGTGGTCGAAATTAGAGTATCAATTTACTTCGATTATTCAAAGTCTTTTTCTGACCTCACCGTCACTCAAACGTATATCCTAAATATAATTTCACCGATTCTAGCATGAAGATACATATACATATATCCTTTCTCGTGGATAATTTATTCTCATCGTCGAGGGAAGAGCGAAGGAAAAACGCGAAGAGGAACAAAACGCGTATTATAAGTTCTGGCGATCTGACCCAGTGTAAGACGGACTTTGACCAACAAGTTTTGCCAAGCCCAATGAAATAATGTCAAAGTATCGTGTTTCAGGTGACGAGTGGAGGGATTGAAACGCACGGAGATTTTCATCGAGGATTTTACACGGAGTGAAGCGGGAGACGGGTAAATTTGCTGATTATTCCCTGGACGCAGTTCGACAATGAGCCTAGAACAGGAGGTAACAGGGAATACCGAGAAAGAAGAAGAGGTTAAGAGAACCACTAGAGTGGACAGAGAGAAGACTGGCTTCGAGGAGAGAACGAAGAGCGTGGGGATACATTTCCGATTGGACGGTCGAGTCTTTAGGGGAAAAGAGGAAGTCCTTTCCTGAGCGAGTACCGAGCACCGACCTATTACGTATTACACCTTTGGGAGAAGAGCGACGTATTATCGCGCGTCGCATAGATATAGATTCCTGCGAGTATTATTCCCCTGCCTCGCGGTACTATCCGGCGAGGTAGAGGAATAATACGTGTCCTTTTACGCCCGAACAATTTCAAAATTGCAAGAGGTGCTCTGCTCCTCCACCTCCTCGCTCTCCTGCTCCTTCCCAGTCTCCTTCGGCTTTGGACCTTTCGCGCGCACCCGGGCCTCACGAACCTCTTCTTTTCAACTCTGCAAACGTGTTCTATCGCACCGTGAAATCTCTCTCCCCCTCTTTCTCTTTCTCTCTGTCTCTTGCCGAGTGCTCGCTCAAATAGAAACAATCGGGAAGCGCGCGTCCGACAGATTCCACTCCGTGGTTTCTGCCAAGAGCCTAGATTCGTCCCACTCATAGACATAATATACCTAGACTAGGGATGGGCGTTATCTCGTTATCTGTTATTTAATAATCGTTATCGAAAACTAACTTTAGTAACAGTTAATCAAATTTAAAAAATAACGGTTAACGGACTACACGGTTATTTTCATAAAATCACAATTTTTTTTATAAAAGCAATAATATTAATAGCATACGTAACGCGAACTGTAGATTTTCAATACTGACAGTAAATCTTGGAACACAACCCTAAATGAAAGCTGAATGTAAGGAGAGGAGCCGATTGCGATTGGTTATAATTGCTAAAACTCGTGAAATTGATTCCACGATACCTAAGGGCTAGGTTATGTCACGTATACTATAGATAAATCCGCGTATACATATATATTAATGTTTCATACATTTGAAATAAATGTTTAAAAACATGTTAACTGTATATCTGTTTCTAAACGGGAATGATATTTATATAAATTACATGGTTCTATTTAATTTCAGTATTATGAAGAATTGAAAGTAACCGCGTTTAACCGAATAACTGTTTAAACAACTCGTTATTTTGAAGTAACAATAACTATATGATAACCGTTTAGCCCACCACTAACCTAGACTGCGCGTTGACGGAGTGGGGGTAGAGCTCACGTAGAAAAGGATGCACTCTGTTTTGGTGTCTGTGCGTTCTCTCTTGCTCTCGCGCGAAGGGGAAACGTTTAGATTGGCAACTGTTTTCCCATATTCCCCTTCGCGCGAGAGCGAGAGAGAACGCACAGACACCAAAACAGAGTGCATCCTTTTCTACGTGAGCTCTACCCCCACTCCTGAAATTTGGGAGAACGCGCAGTCTAGGTAGGTATATATTATGTCTATGGTCCCACTCATATATGTAATACTCCTATATTGCTAGCCACGTATATTTAAGCGGGAGCGGCGCCGAGAAAGTGAGACAGAACATCGTACTTTCGAATATATGCGCATGCGTTAGCAGCTGCACGCATGCGCAGTTGCGCCAAAGTACGAAGTGAGAGGATAGATAACTGTGATGAGAGTGAGAGATTGATATATATGTCTGCACCGTGGTGTTTGCGTCGCCTCTTCAGTCCCATTAGCGATATAGTAGTATTACATATATGGGTCCCACTAATCTCTCCTGCCCTCTTTCGTCGGAGGCACGCGTCCCTCGCTTCCGATTCCTCCTCCCATATTTGAACCTCTTCACGGCCAAAATAAGAAATATATTAAACGACCCGAAGCCATTGTCCCCTTGGAATTTTCCTCGAAACCATTCTTCACGTAGGATCGTACGTCAAGAATTACTCCCGCATGCGTGAGACAATTTCCGTTGCTTCGGAATCGCAAGACCGAGCGGGCGCGATAAATCGCGGAAAGTGTAGGCGCCTTTGAAATTGCCTAGAGCCATAATTTGACGGTGGCGAGGAGAGGCGAAAGGAAAGTTGGCAAGCCGGGGGAAGAAACGAGGAAACGGAAAGAATTGGAGTAGATGCGATTTGCCGCGAGTTGCAGAGAAGGGGAAGGGGAAAGGGAAGGGAACGAAAACGGACCGTGGAGGGGGCAGCAACGGCGTCGGCGTCGTCGCGCGGAAATCGAGAGGAAAATATTTCCGGGAGGTATTGGCCTCTCCTTCGCGTGGAGATACGTGGTGCTGCGCGGGGTGAATAGGGGTGGTAGAAGCTCAAACCCACCTGGGATCGAAAAAGCTTCGAGGAATCGCGCAGTCAGGAGCTTGCCTTGCAGGGGCATGCATATTGAATGACTCGCTTCGTTGACTTTCCGAAAAATTCCCCCGCGATTCACGGCGCGGACGGGTGGCGGGCGCACGCTTGAATTTAACGCGTTCGTGCTCGAGGAATAATCACTTGGGGCTTGGCGAGCGAGCGAGCGTGCGCTTCGACCGATAATCGTGAATCAGTGTTCGCCACTTTTTCCATCCCTCTTCCGCCGTATCCTTTTCCCTTCGCCTCGTACGACGCTTTCGTTTTCGTCTACTTAATAATTGTTCTCTGCGCTGAAAAAATTTTATTCTCGTCTTAAGAATTTACCACTTAATTTTAGAATATTTCTTATTGAAGAGGATCCTCTTAATTTAAGAGTAGAATGCTCTAAACAGATTCTTCTAATCGAATATTCTTAACAGTCATTCTTATCGGATGTTCTTAACATATCCTGGTAAATAATTGTTATTGATATATTTCGTATATAATTATTGGAAATAGAACGCTTAATGAGATGCTTCACTCTTCATAGTGTTGAAAATTACATGATCCATATCTTGGAATCGGAATTGATTGAGAAATGCAGTCAGGAGAGAAAGTTACAATTCATATATGTGCCTATTATTTACTTGTAAATATCTCCGTTAAATCTCACAGATCCTCTGCTTCTAACCATTTCGTCATTTCTTTATCCACACATTTTGCACAACACAGTATACAAAATTAGGCAGAATTGCAAGAAGAACAAGAAACAGGCACCGACATGTGCCGCATACGATATGCAATCTAACTTAACCGAGTACCTGTCATTGTCTCACGACATGCAGATGGATTATTAAGAACATATTCTTAATTTGAGAAGCCCTTCTTAAATAAAAAATACATTCCAAAGAACCGTCATATTGATAAGAAAGTATCCTTATTTATTAAGAATATCTATTAAGACGAATTATTAAATTTACATTTTAAGAGTACAATCTTTTCGGCGTGCGGGCGCGCCGATGCTGTTTTTCTCCCCGCCCCATTCCGAAATCACTTTCCTCCTTTCTCCTACGGCTCTTCTCTCTCCTCCGTTATCTCGCTTCCTCTTCCCCTCGTCCTCACGCTCTAATATCTCCGGAACGGCGGAAACCGATAGAAATGAATATAGCGGGGCGGAAAACACCGTGGGCGAAATGAGCGCGCGGAGTATCGCGCATTCCTGCGATTTGGATGCCAGTGCTCGAATGGCCGCATATGCATTGTACTAACAATAATTGATCCAGGCAGAGAAAAAAGATTTTACCCCCGTGGCCACGCAGTACGCTCGACGAGTATTCCAGCCCCCGATGAAAGCCCCGCCCGCCAAGATCGAGGGTAAAAAGAAAAGGAGGAATGGATAAAATACGACGAGTGAGCATTACCTCCTACATTTTATCGCGCGACGCGGTATCCTGCTGAATTTTTTTTCTTTCGTGACTCTTCCGCTTCTCGAATTCTGCCTCTCCCTCAGATTTTCTATTCCAATTTCGTTTCCGTACCCTGTCGCTTTCGTCGCGGGCTAAAAAAGAAAGATGCACATTTCCATTGCATCGACGAACAGGCGCGAGAGTAGCTTTCGATGAAAACGCAAGAGCTGCGAATTATTTATTATTTCGAGTGACTTGGATCATTTTCTATGCATCCTCCAGCGATGGTAATCCGCGAAATAACACGGAGTATATAGAAAGGTGAAGGATCCGCGTGCATGCATGTACCCATGCACCAACTACTAACAGGATCGTGAGGGAAATTGCAAAACGTCTCTCGTTCGCCACGGCACGTTCGTCCCTAACGATCCATAATCGTTCCTCCCTTTTTCCCCAATCGGGAGAATCGGAAGCGATAGTCCCCGGCACGAAGGAATAACGCGCAACGAACGACGCCACGGGAGCACTTTTTCCATCTTCGTTTTTCGTCCACGCTTCTCCCCACGCTCAGCTGCAAGTGCGACAAATACGAAAATTTCATTCCTTTTAACGATCCCAATTAGGAGAACTTGCCACTCCGCAAATTATTGCTCACTTAACACTAGAAATACCGACCAGTCAAAATGACCGGGTGCGTCAATTTTTCACAAGAATTTCTCTGTAACATTAGAACTACCAATTTTGCTTTTCGTATGGAAACTTCTTTAGTCGACCACTCATTTTAACAGAGAGAGCGTTTATTTTATCACTGAGCTGCCATTTACTTTTGCTTTCATATGGAAACTTCTTTTGTTGACCGATCATTTCGACCGGCTTGGTAGTTCTAATGTTAACATGTCTATCTGGTTGTTTAGAAAACCGTATCGAAAACGAGAGATCCTAAACTAATATAAAAATGTCAATTTCTTCGCGATTCCAGAAGCAGACGACTGACTTGTAATTGCGAAGCTACCGCGTATTACGCGATAAGCCGGCCGATGGCATCTCGCGGATTGAACGGTAGAATAAAGGATACCGGGGGGGAGGGGGGGGGGGGGAGAGTAAAGTCCGCTAGAACTGCACAACCGGAACTGGAGAACGGGTTAAGAGATAAAGAAGAAGGCGCATCGAGGACACAAGTAGGGGCGGATTGCATTAAAGAAGAAAGATAACCGGAAACGAATCGAAAGAGATCAAAGAGATCAAGGGTACAGTCTACTCTGCGACCATAAAAGAGAAAGGCACTTGTACGTAATTATTTGGAAACAACTTTTAACAATATCAAAGCCAGGTCTCGTTTCATCTTATTTATTATACTTTATAGCACAAGGGTGAATGTTTTCAATAAAAAATATTCACGTTCAAGCACCCTTCTGCGCCCGCGAAAAATGGCCACAGAGTAGACTGTACCCTTAACCCCTTGGCCTACACGATATCTGCCAATTGCGCGAGCTATAGTAAACAAGAAAGTCGGTCGCGCGCCGTGCCATTCAACTGTTCAGCCGTGTACCCGAACTGGCGCAAAATGTATACTTTTCATGACATATATATTTCAGTGCAACGAAAGGAATTGTTGAATAATAAACAATGTTTAGGTACAAATAGTAATTTTAAGACGTCCAGGCTGTAATCATAATCAATTGATCAGTTGACAAAAATAATTTATTATTTCAAAGTAGTTTGACTCGTGGCTTTTGTTTATGACACAAATTCTTTACCACGAGTCAGACTCGTGGTTATAGGCCAAAGGGTTTAGAGAAGGTTGAAGAGAAAAGTATGCGATGGAACGGGAAAGAAACGTAGTAAGAAAAGACAAGCGGGGGAACGGGGCGAGTATTGTCAGTCGGAAAAAAGCTCAAGCTAAAGATGGACTAGGAGACAAAAGACTAGGAGACTAAAAACAACAAAAGTTCAGGAAGCGCGAAACTTGGAACGAAAGAAAGTGCACTGGAATTAAGTAGGTATGGGAGAAGGAGGGGAGGGTGGAAGGAATGTGAGAATTGCGCGTACGGGGGATGAAGTGGACGGAAGAGAAAAAAGCTGAAGAGACGAAGAGAAGGAGAGAAGGAGCGACAGGAAGAAAGTGCGAGGGAGAAATAAACCCCGTTAAGCCTACGAATGCTTGCTGAGCGCCGATAACAGAATTACCACGGGAGGCTGTTTACACCGGCGAGAGCGAGAGCGAGGGCGAGGGCGACTACGCCCGTTTCCCGAGGGAAACTAATTGTTTTAACCGGCCGTACTTAACTGCATGGCTCAATAAGTCTCGGATTTATGTAGCCACCCTACAAGAGCCGTCGGCCTGCGTTGATCGCTTTAACGAAGAGGCCACGATAATACCTCTGCGCGTACTCGAGTAAAGCCCACATTTTGCTCGCGAACGATGATTTTTCTCTACGCGTTCCTGTCTCCGCCTCGACATTCTCCCGTAAAACGTAACGCGTGACGACGGGAGGATGCGAGGTGGCGGACGTGATCGATTGGTTAGCAGAAGACAAATGATCCTTTTCTCACGACTCAATCGATTAATCGCGCCGGGAACCGTTCCGCTGCCGCGCCGATTTCCGTTGACCATAAGAGTTAAGATAGGCTAGAACTATACGTGCCAATTCCTACGGCAGTGAACTCGGCTGTAATGATTTAATATGCATCTTTACGACGGCGCTTCTTAATGGATCTTACGATGGATCCAATTCTAGATGTGATGGCGGTAAACGCACGGGTCTCCTTGCCCTTAAAGTGAGAATAGAAAAATCGGTAAAGGCGGATTGGATTTCGCGTTATCGGCTCCGCTCTGTAAATATTAAGTTTGTCATTCCGCTAAATAAGGTATTTAGAGGGGCAATCCCATTTTGAAATGGAATTATCTTTTAAATTTAACTCTCTCTCTCTCTCTCTCTCTCTTCCTCTCTCTCTTCCTCTCTCTCCCTCCCTTTTTTCCCTTCTCGCACGGAAGCATTGCAATTCTCGAAGGATCGCCCATTGAAATTCAAGGGGCTGTCCCGAGCGAGAATCTACGAGTTTTCGCGTCTTTCCGTGGCAGCGTTACACGGAAAAGCTGTATCCCATAGTTCTCAGTTATTTGTTCCGTTCTTGCAACTTTCCTCGCTCCTCCGCGAGTGCAACGCGAGTCGGTGTCGTCCCCACCCCCGCTCGCTTCAATCCTCCCGAGTGAGGAAAAGTTTCGCCGATCGTTACTGAAAATTCTCTGAAATTACGATAGTTCGATTCTTTCGTTAAAAATTTTAAGCGGAGCTTCGATTCGTGGGGCGCGAATCCCGAGCCGGGTGGTGATCGAGACTAGGGTTGAAGGGATGTATATGCGCTACGATGAAGAGCGACAATGGTGAGTCTCTCTGCTTTATGTACACGGGCATAAATATGCATGCAGCGAACGGAGAGAAAAGGAGAGAGAGAGAAGGAGGGAAGGAGAGTGAAAGTGGTGGAAGCGTATGTATTCTACGAAGCGGAGTCGAGGATCGAGAAGTAGCCAACTTCCGTCTCTGGCTATATAAATGCTAATTCGCGAGTAAAGATCGATCTACCTTGTTAAGCGCGCGAACTTGCCTCGGTCGAGCTCGTCGTGCAGCCGAGCAAGGTTTCGCGACAGGGCTGAGATAAAGGCTTGCACCCTCGACGAAGGTGCATCCCTTAACCTCATTTGTCTGGAGCGTCCCTTACGCTTAAGTTGGATTTATAAACTTTCGCTTGCTTGCGGGCCGTGTCCTCGTCACGTGCCACCTCGCTTCGGCATAAACATTTCGAAGTAGTTTTGCCACTGGCCGCACGGATTTGACCAGACGCAATACAAACCTCCGCGGCTAAAGAGCTGCCCGCGGCACTCCACTTGTATACTTTTCGCGAGATGGTCCACGGTTAAACCGATTCACTCGTGATGACAACGGGGAACAAAGCCACGCGCCTTGCTACTGCCGTTTTAACTCCCGGCGAGTTCGAGAGTCAGTTTAAACACAGGAAGCAAAAACGAGTCCAGGTAGAGCGCTTTAACGATCGACTTAATATCCAATTTTCACCCGTCGCGAAAAACTGTGAGTTTCAACCTAATTTCCATGTGGCGATCGATTGACATTAAGGTATTTCTGTCTGCATTTATGCAAGTACGATGTGCGTGTATAAGTACCACGTGTGTGCGTCGAAACGAGTTCCGATCGTGACAAATCCGTGGAACTTGCTCCATCCTGAAGGCGCCGAGTAAATTGAAAGGAAGCCTGACCGTTCCTTGGCGAGTGGCCACATTGGCCATTACCTTTAGGATTTCTCAGTAAACTCGAGTGTGCGAACCAAGAGAGCGCGTGTTCGCAATTGCAATAAATATTTCTATAGAGCTTGCTTTTTTTGGATGAGGGGGAGGGTCTCGTACGTGCGCCGAACTTTCCAAACAAACTAACACGAGACAACAGGGTACGTACGTTTATTTTCAATTGGCGTACAAGCAATCCGTACTCCATTAACCGTATCCTCGAACATCGAGTGCCTCTCTACTCTCGATTAAAGCTCCTCCTAACCAAGATTCGTCCCGCGTACGCCGATCGCGAGGTGCTCTCCTAATTGCAAAATTTAATTAGCCGGTACGGCTTGGTCCCAAAATATTTCCCAAGAAATCGATCTCGCGCTTGACTATTTCGTCCCCGCAGTCCGGAATGAGAAGACGAACGAAGTGGATGAGCTCGCGAAATTGGTAGGTCGATTAGTCGAGAAATCAATATGAGATTCGCACCGCGCATGGAATCCAACATAAGGAATTATTGCGCGTTCGCGCAAGGTGGCTTCTTCTAAAAATAATGCTAAATAAGATAATATCACTAGTGAAGTAAACGATAAAGTACAGCGGTGAGGGTGAAGAAACATGCTTAACTCGACAAGTATAAACAGTTCGTCGAGTAAAAATCAAATAAACGGCTGGGTATTATCCTAGTATTAGTCCAGTCGAGGGTAGAGATAAAAAATAAATTAGTCTATGCTGTATACTATCGAATACAAATGCGAGGCTAGTAAAGAGCGAGTACTATAGGACGTAGACGTACATTCGCTATAATATGGTAACAATTAATCAGTTAAAACGTACCGACGATATCCTCGAATTGCGATATATTAAGATTCATCCATTCGATATATTTGACAGAGATTAACGTTTTAAGTAGCGAGTTTTATGAGACGGTCCGATCGAGAATTCATCGAGAATATTCACCGAACGACTTGTCGCTTGGATCCTCCACTTTCTTTAAATGTGTACACACGGTACATCGGCGAGTATGGCTTGACCTCTCCATCGCTGTCACCGTCATCTCCCGTGGGATCGTCTCTGTCGGGCTTCGAGGATCGATATATTCGACTTTTCTCGTACATGGGTACTGCGGGAAGAAATGTAATTTATATCCTGTCCAGGTCTATTTAAAATTGCCCGTAGGGAGAAGATTAAAGAAAGAAGGGAAGAGAGAATGGCAAGGGAGAAGTGAGGCAAGTGGGTTGAAGGACGATGGTAAATCATATCTTTCGAATAGACGTAAATGAGACACATGCTTGAAATAATTGAATACTAGTATAATGAAACGTATATCTCACGAGCCGTATTCGATTCTGCGAATTCCGTCCAATCAATATTCTCGACTGTTGACGAGTTATCAACGTAATCTTCTTGATTCGAATCACGATTAGGCGCTACGGGATATTCCGACGTTTCTGGAGAATCGTGCGGTGTTTCGTAATTCGCCAGAGGTATCGTACCAACCACTATTTTCGTTCGTAACTTCAAGTTCCTCTGAAAAATCCTGTAGTACCATTCGGTAACGTCCACGCAGGCTTCCGCCTTGAAAAGATTACGGAGTTGCACGATAAAACGTCATTAAAATGCATCAACTATTTTTATATACGCCACGGGGGCGTAAATGCAATCTAGGAGGGTCTTTTCGATCCGCGAGGTAAAAGCTCCGGAGTAAGGTATTAAAGTAATTCCTTACTAAAGTATTGCAAAGCTTTTCACGCTTTTACACAACGCGTGGCAATCTCAAATTTTTCAGGTGATATGTCCGTGAGACGTGCAGGTATGTTTGTTACTGAGTATTACCTAATATACAGTAGTTCTAGCATTTACGTGTACTATCTTTTTCAAATTTATTACTCACCTTCAAAGTGTACTGCACGTCAATAATTTTACAGTGAACCAAACCTGTTGGCGGCACGGCGGGTATGTCGAAGAGAATTTGATAACTCTCGCGATCTTTATCGAGTGGCTGTTCAATCTCAACAACGATTTCTTTGTGTTTACGTAACTTCTCGGTCGCGTGATACGTCACCACCTATGTAAATCACCGTTTATTATGTAAAAGGAGAATAACCTATATTGGTTGCGTATTCACGAGGTTTCGTCCTTTTTTACCCACACTTACGCATATTGTACATACGTATCTCACCTTCTTGAACAGGATCCTCAATTTCTTAACAATCACCCCTGAAAGATTCTTCACGGTGATGTGCATAGGTATGGTCTGACCAGGAACGTAGCCCCTCACCGGCAAAAACATGACGAGAGTCAGGGCCTCCGTCTGGCCCATGAAGATCTTCGATTGGCGCTCCTCAATAGGCAACTGAAACAAAGAGAAGGAGCCGCTGACACCGTTTCATCGCTGCTATCCATCTCCACGGAACAATGTAAAAAGTTCTTAGCACGCGGTAAGCTTCTCACCCATCGTGATCGGCGGTGAATTCGATCGTTCGCGAACTTGTGCCATTCATCGTCGGATTCATACTCACGGAGGCGAGAGGATCCCGATTAAGGTCGAGAACGGGGGCGACGGTGAACGGAATAATATTGGTGGAAAGCCGATAGATGCTCGTTACGTCCAACAATGCCCTAATCGAGTATCGTATACGCCCGTATCGACCCTCGAAGCTGCCCGGCAAGTTTTCCGGAAGTGTTAGGCCGAAGGGGTAGGCGCCACCGGCTATCATATTTTTCGAATTTCCACCTGTGCGCCACGAGAATCCTGTAGGACTCGGTACGAATCTTTCTCCCTTGCTTTTCGTTCTCTCTCCTTATACTCACCCCCCACGATGTACATCTCTTCGTGAAGATAATTTTCGTCAGCCGAGAATTTTCGACGTATGCCAGCCGACCGGTCTGTGAAGTAAACCTGAGCCTCTCCTTTGCACTTTAGACGAATTCCTGCACGAAGGAACGTGAAATTAAATTTCCAAGTAAGAACCCGCAACTCTGAGATTTTCCGGGGATTAGATTTTATTACCTTTCGTATCTCGTAGAAACAGGTAGGGCGGGATACGATCCCTACATAATATCAACCGGCTATCGAACCAGAAATCTCCTGCGCAATACGCGTATCTATCTAAGTTTACCGTCCACTTAATCATCTTATAAACAAGATTTCCTATCGACGTGCCCGTTGTGTAACCGTGGCAGCGATAAAGGTTTCAGAATGGGCTAATGTAACGCTAGTAATAAACTATAATAAACGGTAATTCCCACTCGATGATCGATTCAATGCGAAACTAATCCTTTGATCGGGATGCGACCCCGTGCCGAATTCGAAAATCGCTACTTCAAATTCCTGGCTCGGCCTCCGCCTAGTTCACGTTCCCTTGGGGGAGGTTATGAAAAGTTTTAGGTCACCCGTTATGCAACGCGATCGATGACACGCTTTGCCGCGCGTTCGATTCGAGCGGCAGGGAATTTTTGTGATTGCGAGATGTGTACTTTTTGCGGCACGACGAAAGTAAACATCGCGAGAATAAATATAAACTTGCCCTCTACAGCGTTACGACCCTGCCTATAAACTTTCTTTCCGTATATTACCCTCTTTTGCGCCCCACGTCATTGCGGGCTCGCGCGTTGCCGCGCCATCCGTCGAGCATCAACTAACTCACCGTCGTGGGTTCTGTCCATTATCATATCTATGTCAATTTAATTTGTAGAAATAAAAATCCCTACTCGTCGACAAGATCGTACCAATAGCTTGCACCGGCTCCTCGAGGTCCAAGTAAACATTTCCTGAGATCTGCTGACCGCTATAGTACACTTCCCGAGGATGATCCAGACTTATGTCGATGCGTTGGAGTCCGATACTGTCGGCAGTGGAAACCATGCGCAAGATGGTTGAACGTTTGAAAACGGTAAACGTCTATGTAAAAGATAAATGCCAGTGATACTTTCCATACCTTTTGCTAAGCGTGACGATGCCTAGATTTGCTTCATCTAACGCATCTTCATCCCCCATCTTTGCAACGAGCGATCACCCCACAAACTGAACAAAATTTTCAAAAATATCAATTGCCTTACGACGTAGACGATCGCGATAGTTTTCGCTTTGCCAGTAAGCTTCTGTCGAACACCACCACCCGTGCTATCCACTTACACCCCTTCACTATGTACAAATAACTTTAGGCCCAACTCTGTCAAAATATTCCACAGCCGCACGTTACATAGAAAAAAAACACAAACTCAAGGACCTGCTCAACTTGTGTATTATCATCCTTGACTCGCAAACTGCTCGAAAAGTTTTCCGAAGAATTTCTCGAGTTTGTCTGTCACTTGGACAATGCAAAAAGTTACGAAACTTCCTCGGGGCTGGTCGCCAGCGCGCGGAATCTCGTTGATGTCTTCAGAATCTTCCTGGATACGAGAAGAGAAAGGAGAGAGCGAGCGAACGTAGTGGATAGAGTGTCACGCGGAGTCGCGCGCGTCTCGTTTCGTCTTACGAGTTAAGGATGCAGTGAGGATATGTTTGTTGACAAGATTCCAAAATTGCAGCAAAGTCCACGAGGCGGGAGGCGATGCGACGCATGCGTCTTCCGATTTGCCGATATCCCGGCGACATTCTGTCGCTTACTGGAACGAGCTCTTTCGCCTTTTGCTCTTTCGCCTCCTCTGGCCCGGATAATCAAAGGACTCCTATCAAGGGCGGAAGCGAGAGAGGGGGAGAGAGAGAGAGAGAGAGAGAGAGAGAGAGAGAGAGAGAGACGTGCTTCTGCACAGGTGTACCTCGCCCGCCTCCGTCACAGTGGCGTAACTCGGGATTAAGGACGTTCGGGGTAATAAGGCTTGGGACTATCGATCGTAATTTTAATCGTCAAAAGGCGTGCATGAGGAGCCGCCGTTAATCCATACGTTGCTGGCCACGGGACCATCGGAAATTGGCGTCGATGCACGAGCCAGTCTCGTTAATTTTTCCGTCTGTTCTGCTATAGGTGTTCATCTATGTATGTACGCGGTTCAGTTCGATATAAGCTTTTCAACGATATCTCCAGCCTTCACATTCTATCGAAAGAACATCTGGATAGGGTTATTTCATATTAAACATAGGGGATTAGAACCACGGAAACGCCGTGCACATTTCCGTTACTACGAGCGATTCATATAAATGCGATAATATCGTAAAATGATATTATAAATAAAATAGCAATAAAATGGGAAAAACATCTGCAGATTGTTCTCTTATATTAAAAAGAAAGTGTTGTTCCGAGATCGGAAAAAGGACGGAATACACAAGCCTAGGTGGCAATGTTGTTTGTCAGGAGAAAGCAAACTCCGCCTCGGGATGAGTATACATCGTTCCGTGTGATGATACGAACACGCTGCAATCGATCCACTCGAGCAAGGCGGCTCGCGCTTTCCGAGTAGTTGTTTGTTTCTTTCTCTCTCAACAATAAGTTTATCTACAATTGATATTACAACTCTCCTAAGCAATTATTCCTCTACTTGAATATTCCATTTGTCTTTCGTTCGAAACGCATACGAATTTGCTCAAGAGAGAAGTCGATTGAAAAATGTAACATGCCTCGAGGACGAAGTATAATTGCGCGGGATGTGCGGCGGCTCCACGAGTGGCGAGAGAACAGGAAAGAATCTACCCGATCACGACCACGACTATTGATAGTGAGAACCGAAGTAAAATTTCGTATTCTTCGTGCTTTTATGATAAAGAGATGGACAAAGACAGAATAAAGCGAAAGAAATCTTTTGTAAGATGTGGTGCTATTTATCACGACCTCCTCTCCCCTTGACATTAACCGATGTGCGCGGTACGTAACAGATTCTCTAGCACACATCATCGATATACCATTCCGTGCTTTCCTTTCTCGCTCTATCCCTGTCCCCTTCAAATTTCCAATTTTGGCTACCGCAACAGATTTTATTTAAACATTTATACGCGCCTGCACAACGTGGATGTATCGAGGGTTAACAAAAAGACAAGCAACGCGAGGTGTTGCTTAAAGCTTAGACTCCTTCCGTGGAACTGTTTCTTTTGAGATACCCTATCATCGTCGAATAACCGTGAACGCGAGGTAATCAGGTACGTTCCAGATTGCTGTCCGTCAGGGATATTCTCACGACGCGGCGCGCGCCTCGTAATCAAATCGTAATTACGAGAGGTTACGAGAAGCCGAAGGTAGGTACTTGAACGTAACAACGTTCTTCCGTTGAATTGATGGAAGGATGCAGAGGATGGGGCGCCCGAACGCTTTCTTGTCGGCATCCAGAGATTGCTTTGGACACTCGATACGTACCGGGGCGTAAAAGCGTAGCGATTTTCTTACCACTGTGCACCCGTACACTTCGATTGCCCTTTTTATCGCAGAGAGTGAGGATCCGGAGGGAGAGAGGGACGAAGAGTGTGTGTGCGCGACGGAGAGATGGAAAGAGACAACACCATTGTTACTCCTTTAATGTGAAACGAGGAGAGAAGGAGAGAGAAGGTTCGACTCGCGTACGCTCCTGATTTATGGCTCTACCTAAGAGGGAGGACCCTCCGGGAAAGCGAGAAGAGGACGAGGACGGGTGCGCAGCGCAAAACAAGAAACAAGAGCCACCGGTAATAATAGTTTCTTGCGGTTGTCCTACGGCGGACGGAGGAGGGTCGACGGGATGGCCACGAGGGAGCCGAGAGTAATCCCCGTGTCGCCATAAATTCCAATGATAATAATTACCGCATCTCTTTACCCGCCTCTTTCCACGACAGCGAGCGACGCGTCGGTTTCTCCGGTCTCTACCCGTGGACGTGCTTTCCCGATCTTCTTCTTCCTCCTCTTATTGATAGACCGGGAGGTAGCGTTGCATTTTCGATAGTGTGTACACCCGAGAGCAAAGTCGGTGTCCCCTCTCAATAGCCAATAGCAGGCAGAGTAATCACCGGAGACCGCGGTTCGTCTATTTTCGCTATGGAATCTCGTATTTCTGCCTAAAAATCCTTTTATTCGCAATAAAATACATTGAAATGATCGTTTCTGATCAGAAAATGGCAAAAATCTATTGTATTACAACGCCCTGCTCAGGACGGTGGAAGGCCGGTTCATATTCCCTCAGAGGGACACCGACTTTGCACTTAGGTGTACAATGAAGTGCAAAGTCGATGTCCACTGTAGGCAGCCAATGCAAGCCAGTACCCAGGACCCATCTAATATTTTTGCGATTCATCGTCCAATATTTCTTCCTACGCCTCCATATATTCGAAATAAAATACATCAATATGATAATTCCTGATAACCAGATTGCAAGATTTCTCATTACAACGTCGAAATGCTCCCTGGTTAGAACGGTGAAAGGCCGATTCAAGCACCTCAGGGGGACATCGACTTTGCACTAGAATGTACATGCCGGTTGATTTTCATTTTTAGTAACCGACTTCGTATGGCTAATCAATCAAATGGACATCAGCTAACCACTCGGGGTGGAAGTAGTTGCGAGAGGAGACGAAGCTTGCAGAAAATGTTTCCTGCAAATCATTTTGAATCACCGTAGAATTTATTTGCAAATTATTAATATAATACCACGTTGAAATTAAATAGTCAGTTGTATTGTGGAGGAGTATTACGTGCCGGCTGCTCTCATACACTTGTATAAAAAAGACACCTGGAGTAAAGTGACTTCGGACGCACGTTTTTCTTAAGTGGCACGATCCAAGCCGCGTTACCTATCGCCGTGTCATTCGTTCACGCTTCTCAAACAGATTGGCGACAAATCGTTAGACACCCTTGACGTCTGCCCTGTTACCATTCCAGTCGTTGGAGCTGGCGCAGATCCGTAGTTGCAAATCCGGAGTGCCGCGAACCGCGGAAACGTAAATTGCGTTTCGAAGGGACGGAGAAACGTTCTAATTCGGTGGGCCTCTTGGCGGCGCGGCGTGTACACGCGGAGAGGAACGAGCGCCGAAGCGCGGAGTGGGTGGTGAGCGGAAAGAAGGGAAGGGGAGTATGGCTAGTAAATGGAGCTAGTTTCCCGAATACCTGGCTGGATGCTTCACGCACTAACGAGTTCCTGATGTTCCACGTGCCGCAATCTCGGGCCTGCGGCCTCGTCCGACGTAGATAAAGCACTGCAGTAACCGTGCGGGTGCGGCTGCAGTTGCGATCGTTTCGAAATTGCATCCGAAGGTTACTTTCCGGAAGGGGAGCGAATCGGTGGGTAATCGGCGCGTCCCGGTACACCCGGTACCCACGCTTCGACCGTCCGTTCGTCGAACGCGTAGATTCACAGCTAGCATTCTTATTGTCAGGCGCGTTTGTCCTGGAAGGGAGATATATTTGGTTCGTGGCCAGTGATTACCCTAATCGTGAACCTATCCGCTGAAAAAACCTAAACGACCGATTAAGAATAGGCGAACTCTTCGACAGATAATTCGGCGAGTTTTATGGTAACAGAGTCGTTCAATTACTAATACGTACGAGTATGTATGTTTATCGATTCGTTACGTTGCCATGCTATCGTTAATTAATATCGCGCGTGGTCGCGTTATTCAAGGTGGCACACGACGCGCGACGGTCGTTCGTAACAGATGTAATGCCGGAGGATGACGAAGAAACATTGTCCGTTAGCGGTAAATCTGAGCGCTATTGAGCGCGACGCACGATGCATCGAGCTACGCATTGATTTCTGGCGCGCGTAAGCAACGAGACAATCCCATTTGTTCCTGAAACTGCGTAATGGATGCACAGGAGCGACAAGAGAAATATGTCGTTGGAAATTGGTACGAGTCTGACGCGACTTTGATTACTGGCTAACGCCGGCAGACAGTACAATTCACAATGATCTCTACTGTTTTTAAAATGTCTGGTCGAAAGTCTAGAACGACGATGGAATTAACCCTTTGACTGCTAAAGGCGTATATATACGCCCTCTGTATTTTTAATTTATTTGCCATTATTATTTTTGAAATCCTAAGATCGGTATCAAATTTCCGGATACTGTTTTAGTCAGTGGACAACCAGTCGCAGCAACTGACATGCGAAAAACGCGCCGTCCATATTGATGGATTCGTCCGAAATCGCGCCGCGGTCAAAGGGTTAATCAGAATTCAATGATTATTAGGGAACTTCGTTGAATACGATATTATTCGGATTGTATATTTCGTTGTTCCGAACACATCTGTCGCGACTTTCGTCATTTTCTGTGCAATTACTACAACCGTCTCGATAATTTACGTCCCCGATTCTGTCACCGGCACCGCACAACCACCACCCTCGTCGCCACCATTCTCGCCCGCTTGCGCCCGCCTCCGGATAGGGCAGGCTGCAGGCTATTGTCTTCGCGCAATAGCTACTCGCCGGCATAATTAATAATACATGACCTAGGCCGTGCGTTTGGTGCCTGTCAGCAATATTCCACGGTATATCGGCTTACCTTGCTATCCGGCAACCTGTATTGCCCGATTAAGCCAAAGATCCGAGCGCCTGGCTCTTAGTTGCGTAATAATTGCGTTAGGGATACACGGTGAATAGCCATCCGTTACCATGTAACCCTCTCCCCCCACACTTCTCTTTCTCTCTCGTTCTCGGTCTCTCTACACGAGGGAAGGAACAAATTTGCATGCAAGGAGACTGTTCGTGTAACATCGAAACGTTCCTTTGCTGTCCAACGTAATTTAGGAAAATACAACGTAATTTTCAGGACACTTGCAAAGAGGAATACAATATTGTTAAAGTACATTGTCACGGTAGAGTGTTTTAAAGGACGAAAGCAATGTTAAAGACCGAGAATTTTACCATTTCCCTCATAAGATAATCGAACTGACGTATATTTGTACGGAATGTGTAACGAATGATATTATTCTTATGATTCTTGCAATTAAGGAAGATTTATATTGCGGCATTGAATATCGCTTTTCTTTAGACTCTTACTTTTTTTCTCTTTTACGTCGGCTGACCGTAGCAGAAAGAATTCAAATTCAGACAAAGTCCTTTCTGATTTTACAATAGCCGAGAAGCGGATGAAATGTCGACGAAAGGACGTCACCCTTGCCGACTTGTTAGGGCGGGTGCGCGGTTCGCATCACAGCGAAACCACCTAAAACTCGGTCAAAGAGCAATTCAGAAAAACACTTGGGCACGCTAGGGTCTCGAAACGGTATAGAGGGAGAAGAAGTGAGAAGCACTTTCGACTCGTTGAGGTTCCTTAGGAGTGTTGCTCTGTTACTCGCACGGTACGTCGGTGTCGTCGCATCGTATGTCCACATAGTAGGTATGTACACAGTACATTCTCGTACATCTTTCACTACGTTCAGTCATTCGAGGCTAAAAAGTATCCGTGCAACAGTAAAAACTGTACTTGTTTCACGCCGCATTTGTCAAACTTTCGCTGTTTGGTCTCTATAAACAATTCACAAAAACGACGTTTTAAAAAGAGCTACGAAACGCGAACTAACCAATTATTGAGAAAATTTTCATCGTATATTTTTGCTTGCGGTTTCCACGAGCGACCT
Source organism: Tiphia femorata (assembly GCA_944319695.1). NCBI lineage: Eukaryota > Metazoa > Arthropoda > Insecta > Hymenoptera > Tiphiidae > Tiphia > Tiphia femorata. The sequence goes on from OX090895.1 coordinate 31,573,835, forward strand.
TGGTGTCACAATTAGTTCCGATCGATGCGCGACGGGTGTAAGCTTATTTGGGCGTCATCTTTCATGCGATCGATACGACCTTAACATTCGTGGAAGAAGCTTTTACTGGTCACCGTGGCCTCCTTTTCGTTGAGATGGGCTTGAACGCGTACGATCCACCAAATAGAATTGGTTGACCTGATACAACTTTAGAGGTACGAGGTCGGATTGTCAATCAAATTTTACCACGTCGGTCATGTATATTTACTTTTTATTCACGTCCCTTTGTCGTATTCGAGTGTGTCGCGTGGCTGGAAGTTGACATAAAGCCGTGCGCCAACTGTAAGCGTTCCACGTTCAATTATTTTTGTAATCGATGAGAGACCAGTGAGAAGATAAACGCTATATGTATGTAGAAGTGGATATTATGCATTTATACACATCCATAATGGCGGATCATCGCACGGGCGCAAGAAGTGCGCGCTTGGGGCCTCCGAAAGTAAGCAGCTTCAAAAAGAAATATACATTGTGTATGTTCTGCGAATTTCCGGAACGAATATAATCTTCGTCCAATGTAAGAGGATGGCTTTCTAAACGGCTGGAAATGAGGTTCTCCAGGGGAAAGGGGGTTTACAGATTTAATATATTTAGTATTTCGAATAATAGGGCCTTTAAATAAGGTTACGCTTTGGTCCGTCTGTGTATTTGATCCGCCAGTACACGTCCAGACTGCTTGTACGAGGCCGCCGTACTGCGAGAGTAGCCGCCCATTCTCAATCCGGGAAATCAAAAAATATCGGAGATCAGCACGGATGACGACGAACGCGGTACAAAGCGTGCACACGGACTATTACTCAAGGAAGCATGCGAATACGAAGAAATACATATCAAAGAAGAATTTAATTAGATACTCTCCATTTGCACTCCGTGCGAAAATTCACGCGCATGTTTATTCGGCGTGAATTACCTCATTTCGTCAACTGCGAATGGGACTCGATAAGTTGGACAAGTGTCACGATCCTCTTGGCGATCGATTTGCCGTGTCAACATGGGCCACGTAAAACATTGCATACATTACGATCGCGCTGAATAATTATCTCGTTTCGTATCAACTCCACAGGATCCCCACGATGAGATCATGGCGCTAACGAACCGGACAATGAGTAGCTACGGTTCGTTAGTTACTCAACAACCAAATAATTAGCACGCGTGTTCGAATTCCCTTGCGTATCTCGATTTTGGCCCACAGTATCGCGCCCTGCGTTTCTGCGCCGTAATTGAGTTCTGCCAGTGAACGTCCATCTATTCGTCTCAACCCTTCTATTAATCTCCCAGTCGCATTCGTATGTTTACTAGTCAAAGTTGATTGATTTATTTCTACCGTTACACTCGATTGCGTCCGAAGCCCGACTAACGTTCATGTCAACGCATACTTTAAGCTCCTTAGTTCTCTCAACTACGTCAGATTAAATCCTATTTAACCGGCAACTTGTTAGTAAGTTTTTCTTGTTGTCATATTCAGAAAAACCGCGGTGTTCCTCAAAGTCTTCTCGCGAGCCATAAAAGTGGTGAAAATAAAAGCGCGAGAGAGAAAGATGAGAAAGAAGCAGGTGTGGGTTTATACAAGGCAAGCACATTTCACTGCATAATTTCGCCTTTAAAATGCACTTTATTAAAATAACAAGTGGGGGGGGGGGGGATTGAGGTAGTTAAGTTGCCGCAGACATCGCGACACGAGGTAGAGCTTTGGAGAATAGTGGTTATGTTATTATAAAATTAGAAAAAATGCAGAAGTGGCGTAAAATAATGTTATTAATATTACGATCGTTACTTAGTAAAAACAGACTGTATAGAGCGATACAAATCTAATAAATAGATAACAATTCACATAAACTTTTTCAATAGACATATATAAGTATATAAAAATATATAGGTTTATATGTAAGAAAATATATGGATATGTGTAAGAAAATATAAAGATATATGTAAGAATTAGAAGAAGCCCCTCATTAAATTCGCAAGTTATCAAAATTAAGGGCACTCAAATATTCTCTGTGTACTTGAGTGGCTTGCGGTAATGTAATACTACTGTCAAATCGTATATTCACTTTTTGCTCGATATCGATTTTTAACTCCGATATATTTTCCTTATCCTCCGAGAAAAAACGTTTGGACATTTCGATATTCCTGTGAGATGGTCGCTCCTCTGTCTGGTTGTTCCTTGTAACCTCTTCCAAAGAATGTTTAATCTGCATGTTCTCAGTAGCCATAAACCTTCGGAGAAAGAGCTTTTTGGTCGGCAGTTCGTACGAAACAGAAGCATCGCTGCAATTGCTTTGCATGCCTTCTTCATCGGCCCAGCTATCGCTCGGGTCCACGTTGCTATTGAACCTTCTAAGATTCTCTTCTTCGTTGGAGTATGTTGACGTTTCTGTGCCCTCGGATAGATCCAGCATCGTGGCCGCTCGCTTCATTTCCCCTGTCGAAGCTGACATTTTCTTCACTTTAGATTTCAATCGTCGATCGGTCAGAAAATATATCAGAGGAATGTTTTCTATGTCGAATTCTGTGTACGAAGTAATGGAGCATTTGAACGTGTGTTTTCCATGGCGCTTGTTCTTAATCCTTTCGGAAGTTCGACGATACATGCTCATCGACGTAGTGGTTTGCTGTGTCGCGTAAGAGGTCCCGTACGCAACAGAGGTGTATACAGAAGCACCTACAATTTTATATTTTGTTCTAGAGGTGATTGAGTTCATTCTTCTCAATGGATGAATACCCTCGCAATGTGCATAGTAATCTCCCTTCGTAAAGAATCGTATACCTGCAATGAAATATTAAATTTACTTGTGACGATATTTGAATTTCTAATGACCTCCGGATACGAAGGAATGTAAACTAGCAAGTTTCCTGGCGCCTTAAGGCAAATATCTCAAAGAATTATCTTGGATATAACAATTTATTATGCAATCGAGTAGGAAAATTTGGACGCAAGGTAACATTACCGGTTTACCGAACGAATTTCCATATATGGACCAAATTTTGGGTTGTCGCAGTCGCGAGCGTCGCGTCGCGCCCGTTTCATTAAAACGGCAAAGTGGTACGCGTTCACGGCGCACGGCATACAATATGCCGTCCGTGTGACTGTCTCACGTGTCGTGACCACGTGCCGCTTTATTAGACATTTTTCATAATCAATGTGTTATTACCGCAACAAGTTCGTGGCTTTTTGGTGGCGCAGTGTATCCTGATGTGATGCCGAAACACATTGTACTGGCGGCTGCTCTCGTACGCGCAACTGGAGCACACGTAACCTCCTCCTGAGGATCGCTCCACTGCCATTTTATGTAGTTGCGAGGTACTCTCCTTCTCGTTTACACTTCTAAAATATAATGAAGAACGGTCGAGTGAAAGCGAGAGGAACAAATCTTGACATACACAATCAATCGCACTAATTCGATTCAAACGATAGAATTGGGTATTTTAACGCTAAATTTAGGGAGCATTTTTATAAACACGATTTCCTATTTGAACGAGTCAAAAATTGACTCATTTCCGTAAATCTAAAGTTCAGGACCTCCTAGCGGTAAGTCGGCCGCGGTAGGTACGTAACAAATTTATCGAGGCGGAGACAGTGAGCGGCGAGAGATGAGCACGCTCGGCACTTGTCGCTCGCAATTGTCCCTCGCCACACGTGTGTTCTCCTCTTGCCGATCACAGACTCTGCCTCGACAAAGTTGATACGTGCCTACCGCTCATTGGTGCACATTTTAATTAATATCGCGTTAATAGCGCGTTTTAATTAATATCGCGATAACTATCGCGAATTTTACATTATGATATATGACTTTTCTTCTCGATTTTACCCAATCTATCTCCAACTTTCCGCTTCGTCACCTAACGTCAAACACCCTGTATATAGCTACTCCGCATCAATCTTTAAATACCTTTACCATTACGGAAGTCTTTGTATAAAAACAATTTCCGACTTAAATTTCACGGGTTTCCGTAAAGCAAGTGTTAAGGTAGCGAGCGAATATAGCTCCGATAAACACTCCGTTTCGGAGAAAATTTATCTGCCACTATGTTGACGTTTCACGGTAAAACGCTTTTGTCAATTTTATAAGCGCTTTCAATTACACATGCGTCAAATGGTACACGGATGCATTAGACGCAGAAAATATGATAAAATATATTCTGTGAAATTTACCCTTTATCGAGTCACCGTGCGTCACGCAAATATGTAAATACGTTATTTCACGAATTACGCTTAACCCTTTCGTTACCGGGATCTCATAGAAAAAAAAACGTCCGCCACAGCCCACGATATTTTTCGGAATTATATGATACCAATTGGAATACGCTTTACGTATTTACATCTAGAACATTCTAAAAAAGTAAAATGAACATTCTTTTAAAACTGCCACACATATGTGTCGCTGAGATATAGATCAAAAATATACGTTCTAGCTCATGCGTCACATATATGTGACACGTTAAATTAAAAAAGAAATGCATAGGATTAGAGCACAAAAACTAAATAAATACAATTTGTCAAAGTGAAATACATTTATATATTATACAGGATGTCCCACTTTGAGTGTAATCCCAGCCAAGAGATTATAACTGAGTGATTCTAAACAACATTTTCCTTTGTGAAAATGTTGGACGAGCTTTTATTTTTGAATTATTAAGAAACGTGCGCAGTCTTTCGCCACTCACCGCGCCGGTTCGCCACTCATCGCGTGAGCACTGCGACTCGACGCGCGGGGGCTCTACGGGCGCGCTCATTCGCCAGTGTTTTCCCTTAATAATTCAAAAATGAAACCTCAATCAAGATTTTCGCAAAGGAAAATGTTGTTTAGTATCCACTTCACCTATAACCTCTTCGCGGGAATTACACTTGAAGCGGAGCACCTTGTACATTATTTTGTATGATAAATTTTAAAACATTTGTCAACGCATAGTCCAATTAGTTGTTCACCCTCGTAGCTCCATCCGAGGAGCACTCCATCCTGAAACACTCTCGAAGAACCGACCTACTATTTAACTGGCATCCTGACTGGTACACAATCTCTAAACACTATATTCTCGCGGACCAAGAACATTCTTCATATATTTCACGCTTTTAGAACTTAACACTACTGTTTAACACACACCGCGTTTCAACGTGCTTCGTAAATTCACGAAAACCGTCCGTCATATATGTATATGTTACGGCGGGCTCTGATAACTGATCGATGTATCACACACGTGTGGCGGCGGGTAACGAAAGGGTTAACGAAGAACTCGGTATGCAACAATCACAGCGAATAACATTCTCAAACTTACTTAATTGGTTTGAACATCCTCATCTTTCTCTCGGCAATGGCTGCAAGTTCGTAGAGAGAAATTCCGACGTGGTTTTAATTTGCACCTTTTCGACACTTTTGTTAACACAGGGTTCAAATTCACGCGGATCACCACCAGTATACAATGTCCCGGGGAAATATTCACTCGTCACCGTAGTCATCCAAGATCCGGCAACACTTTGAACAGTTTTGTATGTAGTCCGTGTATAGCACACGCGGAATCAGGAGCAAAAACTCAACTGCGATTCTACCCGTTTGGAGAGCAGAGCCGGACTGAAGGCTCGTCGTTGCAAGATTCAACAAACACTATAGAGGAGAGAGGGGGGGCCTACGACGAGGTGGCGCACGTGCGTCGACACCAATGCGACCGCGACGAAATTTCGGTCCCTTTGATTGAACCGTCTCCGAGAACAATATTGTCCGCTCGGCCGGCGCGGTGGTTGCGGCGGTGGCGCAAGGACTCCGGATAAATCAGACACCGATCGCTCGGGCGCGCGGTCGCGCCCTTTGAACGACGAGGTCCTTCTTCGGAATCGCCAACTGTAGATAAACTCGACGGCACGAGCATTGCTTTTTCTCGCAATCGGTCGGCTACGTTACTCTCTGAAGGTTCTCGTGTTTCGTGAGACACGTGCTACGCGAGTAAGGTGGTTCCGATCTCCCGCAAAAATTAACAACATTCGTGCGACGACGTGGCAACAACGATGACTCATTGTTTCGCAGATTCTCCCTTTGTTCACATGTCAGATCGTAATGATCGATGCGCGTCGAATTGTTCCTCGAACACGATGAAATTTCTACGAAAGCACTGGAAATAGTATTTTTCGAACGTCCACTATCACACTTCGTGAAGAACGTGGGATAACGTCTATAAAATGTTTCTTGTTCGTGTCTCCATGGAGATATAGGTTTATGCTGAACTGACGAGGCTGCTAACAAAGTAGGGGGGACGTGAGATTACTTGGGCCGATATTTTGAGTGGGCAAGCCCATAATCGACCGAGGAGACCGATCCCAAGCGCGCCCCGTTTATTGTTAAGTACTTATCGCACTTTCTTCGTCCCTTTCCCATTGAATATCTAAGGATACGTATGTACGTATTTCGCGCGATGCTTTCATTGTTCGTGCGCACCGCGCTAGGGCCCCAATAAACCAATCCGATGCTTTTACCAGTTCCGTTGGGAAATTGCGTTTCCTCGCTAAGCTCCCCCACCCGCCAGTTTTCTCACCCCAAGATAGTTCAACGCGTACCATGTTTCATGCTTTGCCTTCTCCTACCTGCTCCGCATAGTTATCACAATATACATCTTTCACGTTTCGTAGCAACAATGTCATGAAATCGATCGATTGTGTAATCAATGAAATGTCAACGATGCCAATAGGGTGCGAAGTATGTGCGTTGCAGTATGGACCTATCGGTATGTATACAGAATTAAAAACGAGTATTCTTGAAACAATCACATCTTGTGCAGTCCCTACATAATAAAGCCTTCCATATAGTCAAGCATACAATATACGTAACTTGATGCCCGAAATACCTACGTTTTTTCACATATTGGGAAGATTTTTCCGATTAAAGTGACATGAAACATGATACCATTTGAACCTGACTAAATTATATTTAAATATAATTATTGCTGAACTTTACACTATGCACTTGGCATGTGCGTCCAAACGCAAATATTAAAAATATGAGAATATCGGTATGTACTCGTCACTAATGAAAAAAATTCATAGCGGACGAAGAAGAAACAATGGAAAAGAAATATGAGCACGTTTCTTAAATTTATTTCAATATTATTTTTAAATTTCTCTAATGTTTCTATTGATTGGAACAATCTCATTAATATGTTGTAAACAGTTTTATACAAAAAAGCATTAAAAATAAAACACTTTATGCGTTCTTATTATCTCGGTATCGGCACGCTAGCTCCTTTCATCCTTATCTCCTATTCGCTGTCCTTTTCTTCGTTCGGCGAAGTACAAAGGCGAGCTTCGAGGCTTTTTGTCAGAAATGGTTCATGGTCTACCAAAGTTGTATCTGTTCGATTCCAAGGTGAATTACAATGTGAGAGGCCCTATGGTATGTATGTCATGAATGTGAACGTTATTTCTATTTTCGTTAGTAGGAAACTTGTAAGATTAGAGCTATTATACATATGTATTTACGTAGCATGTGTCCGTACGTCAGGTTCTCGAAACGCTTTCAACGCCGTACGGTCGGCGGATGTTATGCACTTTGAACACTTCCGAATCACTAGGAAGCGCAGTTACTCGAATTACGATAGCAAGATACGGCGTCTGAATAATAGCAAGCATGTAATTGCAAACATGCACGATTGTCTTCCACTATGCATAATGTGTTTTACGATCCTTCGATTACATGTGCGTATCGTGGCCCGCAGGACACTACGTAGATTTTATTTTCGCAAGGAACTTGACCAGTGTTCTAAAGGGCGGAAAAAAAACATGAAAAATTTGAAAAAAAAACCGGTTTTTTTCGTCTTTTTTTCTTGCCAACTTTTCCGGCAGGAAAAATATGCAAAAAAATATTTTCTGTAGATTTTTAGTTTAATGTTTTCTGTTTTATCAAGATTTTAGCGGGAAGTACACACTCATGCATAAAGGCATAATACAGAACGGAAAAGGAAATAAAACAATCAGAGTCCTTCATTTTCATCGTGGCAATAGAAATGAATGAGGTCTCTGATTGATTTATTTTCTTATGCGTTGTGCATTATGCCTTTATGCAAGAGTGTATATTCCCCGCTTTATTACTATCATTATTCTGATAATGATTAGTTAAAGGTGAAAATATGTAGTTATAACATGTGTAATAAAACAGAACAAACTTAGAAGTTGACTTCAACTGTTTATTTTTATAATAAAAAAATTTTAAATTAAATAACAAACAATATTTGTTACAAACTACAAACAAGTACATATGCAATACATATTTTTCGTTCTTTTCGGGAAAAAAACCGGTTTTTTCGTTTTTTTCCATGGTTTTTTTCACGAAATATATTTTTCATGCTTTTTTAGAACACTGAACTTGACTAGAATCACTGCCGTGATCGTGGAAGATCACCACTGAACAGTTCTTCGTATTCGATGCACATGGTGCGCATTTGACGTTCATGATGCTCGCGTGCGTTGCTCGAGGGAGGTCAAGTTCGCCGTTGGCCGTTTAATATGATGGTTTTCCAAAAGTATACGCTATATTTCCGAAACTAAACTACATGAAAAGGAATCAACGTCACGTCGCGTCGATAGGATTAGGTTGGAGCATTATGATATACATACACGTATGTATGAAAGTAAAACGGAGAGAAATTAATCGACAACTTTCCTTGTCCGATGGCTTTTCAGGGTGACTGACGAGGGAAATATCCTTTCGAGCAATAGCTAGGCAACTATACAATATATCCGGCCCCGTCTCGTTACTAAGAAACGTGCTATCTGCCGATCTGTGAGTAATAGTTCTGTGCGAATGAACCCTGCCACCGGCCATTGCACCCGCAACACCGAAGTCGAATACTTCCCACGGGAGCGACACTCGGTCGACGTCCGTCGGGTAAAAACTGGATCCTAGAAACTGCACCGTGTCTGGATACCGTTCCAGAATGTGTGCGGGTGTAAGTCGAAGTCTCCTACGCGCGTGTAGGCGAAACATTTGTTTATTGCTAAACTGCTTCTTTTCAACTATTGACTATTATAAGCTTTTCTCTAGGATGCAAATTATAAAACTCAATGATACAATGTTCATCCACGACGGTTGATCAAAAGGCGATGAACATGCGCTAAGATAAATGTTTCTACGGTAACATTCTTTCCCCAACGTAATGTCATCGAACCTGAAAAGTTACATTTAACCGGAAAACTAGAGCCTTTCCGGTAGAGTTGGAAAATCTACAGAAATTAATTTTTTTTACGTGGTATAGGATACAGAGCAGTCTACGCCTATTCCGTATTCTCTTGTTACGGTAACTTTTCATTGTTCTTGCTCGCATTGTGCGAACCTAAACAAACTGCCAATTTGCTTTGATTCGTCACTCCCCGTGAGACAAAATGATCTCTCGTGAGACGAGCCTGGCGACCGACTACTTTTTATCCGCGATTATCAAATACCAAAAATTGGATTTCTCCTTCCTGCCGAAACGTGGGAAACTCGGATGGAGGCTTTGACGATCCGAATGGATAGTAGGCGCATGTACCGCGATATTTGTATGGCGCTTTTCCCGCGTTTTCATTTTATCGTTATTATTTGCTCGCAGGAAGAAAGAAATCTTTTCCAGGCGCCACGGCGTAATTGAGATTTATCGTTATAGAGCAAAGCGGTGCAATTATCTGTAGATCCTGCTTCTCCGAACAACCTTTACCAAGTACGCAACGAGAACGCTTGATTTCCCAGGTGAATGCACAGTGTCTGCAGTCGTACGTAGAAACACTGCGGTTTACTTCGCGCGCATCATCCACGAGGGTAGCTCTGTGTACGGACGAGCATGCCCGATCTCCATTGTTTCTTGCTCGTTCGCACCCGATGCTCCATGCTTTACTTCGCTCGTCTTGTGTTTCTCGTTTCGTACAACAGATTCTTCATCGACTAATAACCCATGCGCGATTGGTGATCGATTAAACGGTCGAGTATTTTTATGTTTTTGCATTGGGATACGATGGGTGTTAGAATTAACTCGCGATTAGTACTTGGGGAGATCTTCTATATAAGACACCTCTTTTTAACAAGACACTTTTTAATAAGACTTTTTTTTTATAAGACACTTCTTTTTTTACAGAAGTGTTAATTTTGTAAAAGTGGTAATAAGAATACGAAGAATCAAGGGTATGCATTACTCATCGCGCGCAATTCAATGAAGGAGAAACGCAATTCCGTGGAGAATCGAGGAAACGAAGGGAGGAGCGCGCACTTTTACAAGTTTCGTAAATTTTCTTTGCAACGGTGAATAAACTGAAGTTTTGAAGCGCATACATTTAACGGCGCGAAAGATGCTACAGAAACGTTAATAAATATCCCGTAGTTCCGAAAAATCTTCGCCGCTTCGATACTTTTTACGTCTAGTTACTACCGTAACAATTTATATGTCGACTAATCGGTGATAAAAGTGACATGAAACTTTTTTACGACCCGTGCAAATCTCCGCCGAGATGAAAAGCTTGCAACTTTATTTACGACTCCCGTTGCGTCGTATCTCGTTCGTTACTTTTCGCGTAACTGCTCTGGCGCGACATCAAAGTGTCATCGCTTATTAGCTCTCGCGTCGCACGAAACGCCCGGCGGGTCGCGATGCAGCAAGACGTTCGGTTTCGAAAATTCCGTTTTACGTAGAGATTGCATCGATAAAAGTAGGCGGGGAGATATGCGAGAAAGCGAGCGGTCCCACGGGTGAGCGTTTAATTAAGCGATAATTAATCAAGAGGCGATAATAAAATGCAGCAATTTCCAGGAACGCCGTGCCGTGTTCGATCGGCCGAGAGTGTTCGTCTCGTTTAAACGCGAAGTCACCCATCGCGGATGGAACGGTAACGAGAATTTTCCCGCGACATTGGGTCTCTTTGTCGGAGTGATATAATTTATGAGGTTGTATTTATCTGGACACCTACAGCGCCAACTCTACCTCCTACTTTCTATCTTTCTCTCTTTCCTTCTGTCGTTCCTTCTCTCGCTTACCACCAGTTACGGGAGCGAGCAGATACAGCGGCGAGAAGCGGCTTCGCCGTGGGTAGAAAAGAATTATTATGCGAAAAGTTCGTGCTCCTCGTTTCTTCCCTGATGGACGATTAAAAGTTCCCCCGTCGAATTTACAAATTCCTTCGGGGGCTGCGACGGTCGGAGGCATTAGTTCTCCACGCCGAGAGAACTTAACCGACCCCTACCATTACCGACTTCGAATTAGAATTTAAATCTGCGGAACGGCCAGCCTGTAATGGCTCGATTTCTTTCGTCGCGCGTACACGCTCGGCGAAGTGCTCCTCCGGATACTCGTCAAACTATCTCGGTTTACGCGTGGGGCACCTACACCATCGGCCTCGTACCTGTAACTCTTCTGCGGCACGGGATTTTAGAAAATAAGATAGACCCATGTTGCACAGAAATTTTTCGCATAAAACCAGAAAAACAAGATTCTCGCAATAAAAACTTCCACTTGATAAACCTGTACTGGTATGTTGAAACTTGCCGACACAAGGAAACACATTTATAACATTCGTTGACGGTATTACCAATTGCTTTCCGTAAGTAAGCCATTTAGTGCACAAATCGATGAACTCCATAAATTATGTTGAGAATTATGTTACAAATATAAAAAGTAGGGAGTTAATCAAGTGCTTCGATGCTTAAATTGATGTAAAAAGCAAAAAGTTCATCGATTTGTGCACTGAACGGCTCAAATATAAATCTATGCGCACGTAAACTGTTGCGATATTTCGAGGTGGGTCGAAAAATGTCTCACTGTGCATATCCGCGCATCAAAAAGGCTTTTAATACCACCGTGTCTCAAAGAGTTAAAACGAAATATAATCGAGGTTAATCTTGCAAAGACATTTGCCGCGTGAGATCGCCCCGAACGAAATAAGAACGAAAAATTTACGATTCGAGGCGAATGGCGGCGCCGGCGTCGTCGTCGCTCGGTGTCGGTAACGTTTATGCAATCGGGCGAAAAAAAAATTACGGGGTCTCGGTGGAACTCGTACCCGTGGACAGAGATTGGACAATTACGGGAATTGAGAAAATGCCATCGTAACAGTGTTTTGAGCAACATTTCGTTGCCGATCCTCCAGCTGGATTACAAGCCTAATCGCGCAGGCGTGGCCTCTTAATTATAATTTTGTTGCACGCTACCTCGCTAAATTGTCATTAAATAACGGTCGATTCGTGCGATCCTTGCCATCCGCCACAGCGGAATTATCTACAGATAATTAATTCGTATTATATTAAACAACGCCTCCATGTATAATTGGCTCCAGGTAATTGAGTTTACCCATCGCGCGAAACTTGTTATACCCTATTTAACGACCATTAATATGCTTCCACGGTAGTTATCTTTACCGGAGTGAGGATTAAGCGTCGATACTGTCCACGGAAAATTGCGCTCATTAGTAACATTACGCGTTATCGGGATAGTCATTACCAGTGAAAGAAATGCTCATTGATTTCCCCGGTCGCGGTGATAATTAATCGGCACGCATCTTTTTCGATGGAGCGCGGTGGACCTGGCCGTGAAGAGTGTGTAAAACCGGGGGAGAATTTGGACGTGCGCGGAACGATGAGATTTCCGTGTTTCGCGTGCGCGAGCGGGGTACGATCGGCCGTGCTCGGGTGGTTTCGTGTCGTTTCGTCTCACGGTGGTGAACGGTGGGGAATGGTGATGGCGCACGGTCGAAGGGGAAGGCGAAGCGCCGCGCAACGGATCGTAGAGAAAGGTGGGGAGCACTCGTACTCGGTGCCATTGCCGAGGTGGAGGGGTGAGTCCGCGTGTCGTTGACAGCAACGGCAGCGCCGGCGGTGGCCAGCAGGCCGAGTCAGGCTCAGGCATCGCTCCACCACAGCCACAGTCGAAGCCGGTCACTCGACGCGAGAATAGTCGCGGATTTATTCCCATCTTTCGTATCTTTCGTTTCTTTCTCCCCTCGCGTGTCTCACCACACGAGTCTGCTTGTCACTCCCACGGGCATACGGAGTCTCGCGCGCCGTGAGGGTTCACAATTTGGCAAAAGTATCCTCGTGTTCGCGTCGATGGGCCCATCGCGAGTTCGAGCGTTCGAACATTTACGTCGCCGTGCTCCCAAGCGAAGAAGGTGTTACTACGAATCTACGAACGCGTGTGTGTCCAGTGCAGTAGGGTCTAGTGCGCGGATGTCACGTCGAGTGGGAGCTACGCTTGCTCGTCACCTATCCACCGCGGCCTGACATTGAGGTGAGCATTTTGCTCCAATATTCTAACCTATCGGACGATGCTCGTGTATGTAAGCATCTATTTATCTCGCGCGCTCCCCTGGCATCGAAGTTTCTATCGCTCTGTTTCGTATCAATCATCCCGCGATACCCTCCGCGCGCTCTTTAAGGAGTAACGCGTTTTTCTCGTCTTCACGCGGAAAAATCATCTCGTCGGCTCTCTCACTCTGGAGGATGGAATTTGTGCGCATTTCATTTCGCGCTTCTCCTAACCTAGTTGGCCGCCGCGAGAATCTCACAGCACGTTGCGTCGCGTCATGCGACCTACATAAACAGGTGTGTGGGTACACGAAGGTTCGCTACCCCCGGGGGTCGGCACCGACGTAACTATCTTCCGGACCGCGATCTTTTCTTTATTAATCGAGCAAATGTAAGGCGCGAACGCGCGTGAAACTGTTTTATTCGTTTAGCGCCGATCCGAACTTTTCCAACGGAAAAAGTAAACGACACGAACCTGTGAGGACTCTCTTGTCCCATCGATAAATATCGATTCTCATTGCTTCTTTACTGGTAATCCGCGTGCGATTGGACGATATTCGATTATCGCGAATTCCAAAGGTGCATCGGGCACGGGTCTTGCATCGATGTCGACGTCTCCACCTCGTGTACGTTTCGGAGCCAAGAATCGAACCATCGGACGTGTCACTGGCTTTTTCTTTTTTCTTCTTCTTTGTTCTTTTTTTTTTCTGTTTTCGCGGACTCGTCCGTTTACGACGAATGTGTGTCGCGCTACTGTTACCGCGTGTTGGATAGAACAATTCGATACCGTTCTTAGGGACGTCTATCAATCCAAATACTCTAATAGAGTGTTTCCTCGACTACCCAAGCGATAAGTGTGATGATAAATCGGTTCTTCGGTATGTCTCCGTTTGAATTAGTTATTGGATGTCGTTGCCGAGATTACGTATCAAGCTGCTTCGTGGGTTAGCCTGCTTAGCGATTAGAATTTGTCTAGCGTGAAATAACGTGACCTCGGAGGACGTAAACATCTCGAGAATTCCTGATCGGTGTGCAATGTGCGCATACGCGATGTATATTGGGTTCAACGTACCGGACCGGACCTTTACCGTAACGGTTTGGCGAAAACAACTCTGATTCGATTCGATGCGCTCCATTCTGGAGATCATGCTCTATTGATACCTCGTTTCTACACCCGTGCAATTAAGATGCGATTTACCGGGGATACAATTTCTACTTTCTTATAAGTCTATGGCCATTTATGTCTAGGGTGAGCTTTTGTCGATGTTTAATATGAGCATCTCGGAAAGTAGCGGAGACAGAGAGACGATTAAATGGAAAAAGGATTGCATTTTTACGAGCTGAATTTAAGGGTGTCGTGTGTGTTCCTTTTTTTTTAAATGCACGGGTACCGAAATATCTCGCAACAATCATTTTTCGTTCATTTCGGTCGTTATCTGTGGCTCTGTTGGTGGATTAAACAACGGTAACAGAAAATGAGTAATTCCAGTCGAAAGAAGCGGCGGTCACTTTAGCTGTCAATGTCAAACCAGTGTGGCCGCTGTTACGGCTACATTACGTTTCTTTCGACTGGAATTACTCGTTTACCGTTGTTTGATCCGCCCATACTAGCGTCTTCGGCGGTGCGCGAAGCTTCGAGCTTTCGATATGCACGCGACTCGATGAGAAATAACGTAATATAAGAGACTAAATAGGCAGCAAAATTCGTGTTAATTGCCGCGATTCCTACTGGTTTAGCGAGTTGGCTTGGCTCGAGTGCCGTTGCCCTTACAAACAATTCTAGACTGTATTTTTCAGCTCATAATTACACACAACTTTTTCCTTCACACGCTTTTTCTAAAGCCGTGTATTTCTTTCAAAAAACAAAAGCTGCTTAAATTGAGCTCTCGTAAAACTGCAATTCTTCCCCCATTTAATCGTCTCCTTACCGCCTCTAGTTTCCGAGATCCTCGCACTAAACGTCGGCAAAAACTCACCCTGTATATGGTACAGTAGACTCTCGTATAATAACGCTGCTAAAATGTGTTACGCGTTGTGTCAATTGGCGTCAAAGGGAACCGTGCTGGCCGAGAATTTTTCTCGCGTAACACGTATAATCTATGGTAATGCGGTTAAATGATTGGTACCCTGCCAAAATTTATTTTCTGTGTTTTAGTAAATGGGACAGTATTCTAAAAATTAGTGACATATGCAAGGTGTTCCAGACCATCAACCGCGGAATTAGTGGAAACGTAGAGCAGCTTGCGCTGATCATAAAATTCCTGTACCGTTTCGCGGTAATCGCAATGGTTTTCTAATAATTAATTGTGGAAGATCAAAGGAAAGGGCGTTCGCCTAAATAGCAGCGGGAGGAACGTTGGAGCCACTGCGAGCTGTAGGACGGTCCAGTTTACCTATAAACAAATGCGGAGCGCGGTGATGGGAAGGATAAGGCCTAGCGCACACGCATCGATTTCGATCGTACGGAAAAATATCGTATCGATATTATCGTATTAGCGTGTCGATATTATCGTATTATCGTGTCGATATTATCGTATTATCGTGTCGATATTTTTCCGTACGATCGAAATCGATACGTGTGCGCTAGGCCTAAGACACCGCTGCACGGCCGGCTTCTTTTGTGTTATCCTTCTCCTTACCGCGCCTCGAATTTATTTATAGGTAAACTGGACCGTCCTACAGCTCGCATTGGCTCCAGCGCTCCTCCCGCTGCTATTTTGGCGGACGCCTTTTCCTTTGATCTTCCACAGTTAATTTATCGATAATTATTGCGAATTCGAATAACTCCACAGGACTTTTGTATTTATCTTAAACCGCCCTACGTTCTCACGAGAGATTGTAAGGATGGTCTGGGACACCCTGTATACACTATTCGAACATATCGTTTGGCGCGTTGTAAAAACTCGCCTTATACCGTAGTCTGCTGTGTCTATATCTCTTGTAGAAGAATTCTCCTAACAGCGGACGGCACCTAATACCGAACATTGCTTATATCTATAGCATTTAGAACGTTAGTAGCGAGCTGTTGTTTTGCATAAGTCAGATGGGATAAAGGGCAAGAGGAGGTGCGGTATATTAATTGATATTATAGTATGAAAGGTCTTGGAATCTTGCGGCAGAATAGTAGGCAGAAATATGATATTTGATCGGGAATGTATACAAGAGGGGAATGCTCTCCTTCCGTGGTTGTCCCCGTTAGTGCGACAGGGATACATTTGTGCGTAGCCGCTTCACCGTCCGAGCAAAGTTGATGTGTTCCCTATCGTGAGCCAATAGCAGACCCAGTAACCATCAGTGACGGCGGTCCGTCTGTCGCAGTGGTTCTTAGCCTTTTATTACTCAGGGACCACTAGGTAAAACTTGTTTTCGTCTGGGACCTCCTCGTATTTAACACTTTAAACATCAATGAGATATTTGAATTAGCGTTTGTTTTATTAGCAGTGAAATTCTGGACTTAATATATTGCTTAAAGCTACGCGCATATCGTCACTTATATTTAAACGATTCCTTTGCTTATTTTTAATAGCGAACAGAGCAGAAAATCCTTGTTCACGTAAATAGGACGTTGAAAAGGGCATAAGATATCTCAAGGCGAAAACAGAAAATAGCTCTTTTACATCACAACTCTTCAAGATAGACGGTCCTTCTCAGTACGCGGACCATCTCTTGTATTCTGACGGACCACGTGTGGTCCGCAGACCACAGGTTGGGAATCACTGGTCTATCGTAATTTTCACGGTTAAATCTCATATGTCTACCTACTTTTCTTTTTGTTCGAAATAAAGTACATCAAAATGATCGATTTTGATAACAAAATTGTGAGATCTCTCGTATTACAAGGCCAAAATGGTCCGTGGTTAGAACGGAATTCTCCAGGGAAGGCACCGACTTTACACTTCGATGTACACGTTCACTTGTCGATTGGAACAGACTCGAGTCGATTATCGAATCTCTCGTACAGGTCACTACCGATAAGCAATTTTTATGTCTGCACTCGTAGATCGACGCACAATCAGCCATTTTGCATGTCAGTACAAACAGATTACTTGTGGGTCACTGATTTTCTATCCACCTTACATTTGCAATTTGCAGAATGCAGATTGAACAATTCGAAAAAGTATTGCAATGCTATCGATATCTTGCGAAAAAAAGAGCAGTGCGGACATTCAATCTTGTGAAGAACATTTCGAGGGACCGTTACGCGATTTCAAAGCTGCCCATAATTTATAAACAATGGATATGAAGCCGCAAATTATGCGGATTCTCTCGACTACATTTTTAAAAATGAAAGTCTTGGGAACGAGCGCAGAGGAGGTTGCGAGGCAATCCAAGCGATTCGCGTACTCGAATTCTTTACGTTGCGCTGGTAACACGTTCGTGACTTATGAGGTAACTGTTCTCAGACAACACCTCTCTCCGAACCACTCCGGCTCCGAAGAAATGAGAAACGCGGATACCAGCGATGCCTGACGATCTTTGCTTGTGTCTTCATTTTTCAATAACCATCCAACGCGCTGAACAATTTTTCATTTCGCCACTGTATTTATCCTCGAATACTACTGATTACTCGCGTCGCGCGTCCACCGACCGGAAAAAATTTCCAACATTTTGGGCGTCGTGTAAACGTCCACTTTTTTACGTCATTGTGACTAAGTATGCGCTAAAAAACGCATCTGTAATAGCTCGTAGCGAAAGATAGGAAAAGATAACTATTACGTGAACGAACGAGATTCACAAATTTTGAGAATATCTTGTGAAGCGGATATGTCAATCTTCTCGGCAAATAAATCGTACGTTCCCATTAATTGTGCGACAAGGAGATACCTGTAATATAAATGGATTAGCGGAAAAGTAAAGTGTATTTTAGGACACAAATGACGATACGTTGAATCGCAGGTAGCGAATCTTCTTTCGCTCTCTTTCACCGCATTACGTCTATTTGTTCTGTCTGCATGCTCGTTCCATTAATCAAGGTGGTTTGGTTCATGCCCATGGATAAAGGAGTCGTTTGCACAGCGGTGCGGTGCAGTGCGGCGCGGCCGTGGATATCATTGGACGCGAAAATCGCCGAATACGTACAAAATCACACTTGGTCGAGTGTTTTTATCGTCAACACGATACCAGGTGATAAGTAGCGCACTAGCAAGCATACTTCATAAATACTCGTTGAATGATTTTCAGCTGATAGAAGTGGGTCAGGTTCTATAGATTGTGATCGGTATTGAATAATTCATATTACAAGTTGTGGCATTCCATATTCTTGGGCTCGAAATTTGTCCCGGCGTGTAGCACCTATGTATAGGTACCTAAGTCCCTACGTGAAATTTAAGGGTCTGACAAGCAAGTTATAAAATTGTAATATCAATTAGGACAGTATAATAATTTCGTTACTTGGCAAAGTGCCTCGTAGTCTTTGCTTCTTGCAATTGCGAACGAAAAGTGTCGGGTGAGACGACGATGATTTTACGAGGATGCAGCGATATGCTATTAACGTGCATTACGAACGCTCCACATGGAGTTCAAAGGTGATGAAAGTGCACCGTGCCATTATGTACACGTACTCCGCTCCGAGATGGTTTAAACTATACATGATTTAGATTCGCTCCTTGTAATTAATTATAACAAAATATAAAATATAGTAAGTAAATAAAAGTAAATCATTCGGAGACTCTAAAAATGTTTGCAGGTTCCGCAGAAGGAAATACATATGCATTTTATTCCGGAAATTGAAAATATAGGTCTTATACATTTACCCTTTAAAACTACCTACTCCTGAAAGCTACGCCTTACGTCTATACGGCCCTTACGGCCAACTCGATGCATGACGCTTCTCACCATAGACTCTAATTTCGACATTACATTGGTTCTTTTCCATCGTATGTAGAAAACAAAAAAAGCTGGGAGTTATTCAGCCTCTCGATGATTCATCCTACGAATGTGAAAGTCACTCAATCTCGTATATCCCGCAGCTGTCGATCGGTGAGAATTTTAAAACATGCCACATAGTCCATTGGAATATACCAGAAGAGTTTCTATCTGGAATTTGCGAACGCCCGACGTCATCGATAATTGTCGACGCTAAATTAAACGAAGGAAAGTTTTCACCCGGGAGGGTTGCTCTTTTCGCAAGGATAAATTTAACTCCGAAGTCGGGGTGGGAAGCGAGAGATGGTATGGAGAAACGCATCGATGCGACGTTATAATGAGAGAGGATGGATCCTCCCTTCCTCCACTCGTGGAAGCGGAATACGCTCAACTTTAGAAACGAGAAGCAATGCATCTTTAATGGAATCTCCTAGTAGGTCGCCATTCGGAACTGAAATTAATTCCGCGCGCTCCAATCTCACTGTTGTGCTTTCATCTTTGCTTTCCCTGCCGTCACCTCGCCGCCAGCCAAAGGAACCTGCGTGGCTATTAGGTCGATAGGGGCTGACTTTTTCTCCTTCCCTTCCCTTTCCCTCTCCCCTTTCTATTCTAACGTACCATTTAAGTGTATGGTACGTGTCCTAAAGGCTAACAGCCTAGGCCCAAATAAAGCGTATTCTCATTCGTTCATTCATTCTTTCTCGATCTATCTTTCTTTCTTCCTATCCTTTCCTTGCTCTTCTTTGCTCTTCTTTGCTTTTCCTTCCTCCCTTCCCTTCTCTCTTTCTCGCTTTTGCATATCTCCCACTCTTCCTTCTCATTCTTTCAGGTCCTTTTTTCCCAAGCTCGTATACGCCGAACACAGTCTTTTTTGCTTTTCCGTTCCCCATGGATTCCCACTGCGAGTTGGGACTTATACTCATAGACCGAACATCCTGTGAGAGGCGTTAGAACGAGAGCCCAATAGTCAAAGTTAGAGAGCCTTAAATCAGAGTGACGACAAGGGGCTGCCACTTCTGATTGGTCCGCCATTTTGGATCGGTTCCCGCCGAATTTCAAATTCGTGTGAAAAACATTTTAATTTCGTCGATATATCATTGCAAAGAATGCTCAAATCAATACATACAGTAGTAATACTCATTGTTACTCGGTGTATAAATAAATAGAGAGTATGAACAAAGTATTATTTATTGCGGTCTTATATTGTAACATTTACATATTTTCCTATTTAAAAGAATGATGCATCGCCATCGATTTACTATCATAATATTTACGATTCGGTAATAATGTAATTCTTCGTCTATTTTTAAATTTTAAACGAACTTTAGCGAATTTACATAATAATTTTGAACGAATGTCGTGACAGTAATGAATATGATTTGAGGGAACAGCATTAACTATACTGATGAGTTTTTCATTCTTCTGAACAGACTGTTGTTCTTTTTCTATTTCCTGCGTAACAGGATTGTTTTTCTTTAAAAAATATCCAAATATAATTGGTACAGCGTTATGTTTTAATTTTCTTTTATTATCCTTTCTGTGTTCCCACATTTCGGGTTGGAAATGCATCTATATAAAAGTTAATTCAACAATAGTATTTTACATACGCTTAATATAAATATAAATAACTTTACTTCGCATACGCGTGAATTCTCAGACGGTGTCCACTTATATTTTGCCTTTATGTTATTTATCCATAATCCTCGGCGTTTTTCATCTTTTGGTATTCTTTTTATTATATATCCTTTTTCCGAACAATTATTACAAAATGGTACGGTACATCCAACCATGTTTCATTAATTATATTTTTTGACTTACATATGACATTACTTTCAGTTTCCCGCCGCTTTTAGGTTAAAGGTGTGCTTCAGTTACGCTGTTCACACATAGCACAGGAAAAACGCACTGAACAGAGAGAGTACATATCTCTTTCTCTCTCGCACAATTTCGATCCAACATGGCGGAACACCACTCTTGTCGTCACTCTGATTTAAGGCTCTCTAGTCAAAGTGAGTGTGTCTCCGTCTAACAGGAGCGTTGGTGGGGGAATAAGGAGAAAAGGAGAAGAGCGTTTACGGTGCCGTTTGCGTTATCCTTTTCCTTTTTGTTTTCTCCTTCTCTTACCACGGAGCGAGAGGGAAGGCCTCACTTTTGCTATATCTCTGTCCTCCAATGTAGTCTTCAACGCGCTCATAAGGAGGCGCAGTCTATGAGTTAAGTATATGGGACGACCGCGCACCGTGGCCCAACTAGATGCTAGCGCGGGTAACACAGAGATTTCAAAGCTTGGCGAGGGTGGGTGGGCTAGTGCTTGCCTCTATACGATGTGACAGTCTCGTTTTCTTCTATTTCGAGAAACTCACTCGTTCGCTTTACTTATACCCACGTATTTGCCCTCTTGTAGCAGTTTGTTTTGATTCTAAAGGCCTTCACCCCCTTCTGAACTGGACTGTCATCGATATGAGTACCCCTAGTCTTACCCCTAGTAGTACCCCTAGACTACATCCACCTAGTCTTTCATCGTGCTCGTATCCTTGCATCGGTCTCTTTGACGCGTTATCTCGTCAGAGAAGCAGATTACATTTGCAAAAGATGGCCCGGCTTGCCTTTCTCCTTCCTCTTTTTTTCCACGTTTTCGATAGGGTGACTTCTAGTTCCTTCATTGGTAAAATTATAACGCCCGTAGACACGAAACTATACGATTATTTTTAGTATCGTTAAGGGTATATTCTTTTCACGAGCAACTTACGCAGTATACGCAATGTATACTCGTAAGCATTTGTCAAACTTGTTTTTCAATCGAGATGCAATGTATGTCGGATAAAGAATTAATTGTGGAGAATGCTTTTGTAATTTTACGGAGAGCCGTTAAGCATGGATCGACGAGCATCGCGAAAGACCATCGGCATCGGTGACATATTTTCGATTAGGCCAGTGCTGGCCATTTGAATTTTAAATGTCGAGCGGCGTACCGTGGTACAGGTGGCCGCAGGCGCATTTACCTCCCCACTCCCTGGTTCGTACTTTAGCTGGATTACTTGTAATTCCTTGTTTCCGCTTCGCGGGTTACACTTCTATCTGCGATTCGCTGCTTCAACCCATTTTCTAACCATTCATCGCATTTGTACAAAGATTGTTACGATTGAATTGTCGTCACTGCGACATGTCTTTTCACAGCTTGGGATTAGATTCGCGTATTCGGTGTTCGTGAATTAAGGCGATAGAAACCACTTTGTAAACCTGACCGCTCAATTGTCGGGAATAAATGGAGCAACGATACTCAGTGCTTCGTAATTTAAGATGTTTCTAGAGGATCAGTTCGGTCTCGATTTCCGTTTGTGTTTCAGTCATGGGTGCAGAGTACGTCGGACGATAAACTGTAGATCATTATTTTTGAATTGTAATCTGTAAAAGATACTTCTTGCACGTATTATACAATTTATTAAGACAAAGATGTGTAGGATAATCAACCACGGAAGATGCAATTTTGTTACTAATAAATGCAAGAATATAAAACCGTTGTTTTAAAAAATCGCGGAAGATTGGGATTTTTGCAGGGATTTTTGCAAACGTTTTCACCAAGTTAGAACTAAAGTCGACAAATATGGTACAATTTCACCAAACCCGGCCATACTGGAACTGATGCTTGAGCGGACGGCTTGTTTACACAGGATTTCTTAGACCTAGTCGAAAAAGTGATGGCATTCCCGTCGCGCTAGGCGTTCCGTTTTCGTTTGGGATTTTGTTGTTTTTACACGTAAGCTTAACGCAAATGATGAAACGCAAACGGAGGCACAACTGATCGTCTAAAAACACCTTTACATCTGTGCGTGCATACGCAGTCCACGGTTGGTTTTTCGAAAGTTACATGCGATAATTCGATGACTTGCGAAATCAACGTCTGTATCGAATACAACACCGCGGACGCTCATTTCCGATTCAGCTTTCCATTCGATGTGCAAAGATAACCACGTGATTCGCGCCCGGTGCTCTACCCTCCGTTTAAAAACTAAAGGACGACGGGCAATGAGAACATTTTTTCGCCGTGCTATAATCAGCCGTGTGTCCCACACAACTGCACCTTTAATTATTTCAAGAAGATTGAGAAAATACATAGTAAAAGAGACTGCGGTGCGTACCGATGGTGATGATTGCACATTAATACTAGGTTTACGAAATTCTTTCATAAATACAATTTCGGTAAAGCTAGGATGAACAACGATATTCAAGGTTCCCATACACGTTGAGTCGCCAAGTGAGACCTCGTGGCATTGATTGCAGTCGTCTCAAGAGTGAGAAGGAAGAAAAGAAAGAGACGGGGAATAAGGTGGGAGGAAGGACGAACGAGCGACGTAATCCGCGGAAATTTTTTCGAAAATCCCATCAGCCCGGAATAACGAAGCGCTCGCTCTCCCTTTATCCAGGCTTAATTCCAATCTCGAAAAGGGTGATGTGTGGGAGGGATGAAGGGCACTGGTTGGAGGGATGGGGTGGAGGCGGTTAAAGAGGTGCGCGATTCTCACGGACACGAAGCTCGCGCGAGGGTAGGGTGCGGGACGATCGATTTGTTCCTCCTCTCGGTGTAAATGCGGCTTAACGGAGGTTGCTTACGGTTCCGAAGCGAGCCCCATCCGGCTGCATAGCGACTCGCGGGCAAAAATGTGGTTAGACCGGTTGACTCGGACAGGTCGGTTTGCTTCTTCGTCGACTGTGTTGCGCAGCTTCTCCCTTCTTCGCTCCTCGTGCACTTTGCTTCTCGCCGTTAGCCCTGCTTCTCTTCTGGGCATCCTGGACCCGAGCCTTACTTGTCCTCTCCCGTTCCTTTCCGCACCCTTTTCCTCGCCCGTCTCTTTCAATCTCGTTTCCCTTTCCATCATCGACGTTCACAGTGACGTAGATATTCGGATTCGAGGACGAATCGAACGATCGGTATATTTGGAATCGAGCTGTACTCGTCCTACGTCGATTCACTCGCTGTAAGCTTTCAAAAGGGGTGCATGTACCGTGTAACATTTGTGACATTTTTGCCCATGCTTTGTTTTATTACACGGGTGAGATTCTGATTCCAAATACATTCAACGGCGGGTATCTAAACAAGGATCGTCCTCGAGGGTTTATACTGACTATTCCGTTTCAATTCAAAAGATCGAAGGAAATTTTCCTCGCTCGTCTCTTTCAATGTTGTTTCCCTTTCCATCATCGACGTTCACAGTGACGTAGATATTCGGATTCGAGGACGAATCGAACGATCGGTATATTGGGAATCGAGCTGTACTCGTCCTACGTCGATTCACTCGCTGTAAGCTTTCAAAAGGGGTGCATGTACCGTGTAACATTTGTGACATTTTTGCCCATGCTTTGTTTTATCACACGGGTGAGATTCTGATTCCAAATACATTCAACGGCGGGTATCTAAACAAGGATCGTCCTCGAGGGTTTATACTGACTATTTCGTTTCAATCCAAAAGATCGAGGGGAATTTGTCGATTTTCCCGTGGGGCAAATATTTTTTTTTTTTTTTTGCAATAATTGTCCCACTCACGTGTCGGCAGTCGCCGCGGCCGCAGGCTCGATCTGGTTATTTGCTGTTTCGTGAAAACCTGTTCACGAGACAGAGAGAAAAAGAGGAGGTACTTGCAGGAAAAGAAGCACCGATCTGTGAGAGGGTTCGTGGAACGGTAAAGAAACAGGCCACTTTCCAGGTGTGCGCGCCTGTCCATGCGCCCGCGGAAATGCATCGTGGGGATCAAAATATCGAGTGTACCGAGTGGACCTCGTTTCGAGAGTGGGAGGAGGGTTGTGGGGAAATGTTCTGTCGTATGTCCTTGCTCCGATCCAATCTCTTTGTTAAGTAAAGGCTTCTTTTTATCTCCGTCCTTTCTCGACGGAGTAGAAGTCCAGGATTTGTATATTCTCGAGTTGCGCCTGTTGCGTTCGGATAAAATTTACATTTTAGTGGATTTTCATTGGGTTAGAAAAGTATATGAGACATTTTCGTCGACGTCGACGCGACACCGTAACGATAATGCAGTACTTGGCACTTAAAGATTTGTACCAGATACAGTAAAATCTGCCACGCTGTCACTTAACTCGGAAAGGAAAGGTGTTAGAGTATCGCGATTGGAGAATCGAAATTCGATCCTCGCGGCTCACCTTTGTACTTCGCCGAACGAAGAAAAGGACAGCAAATACAAGATAAGATTTAATGCTCGTCGAATGCTATAAGAATAACAACGCTCAAACTTTTTTATCTTCAATTCTTTTTGTTGAAAAATGTGTATATCGTATTAATGAGATTCTTCCGATCAAAACGAGACCAAACGTGATTTATTTTGGATTATATTTATGTAATAAATTGGCCCATTAAGTATTAAGCATGCAAATATAAATATGATCCGAATTATATCATGTTTGGTGTCATTTTCCTCGGAAGAATGTCACCAGTAAGTTAAAAAATGTGTAGGTACAAAAAGAAGACTTATAAAGATTATATAAATGCTTTATAAACTATGAACTCGTAAATTTGCATCAAAGGGGCCGCATCGGGATCGAGTTCTATATACATTGTACGCTTGACCGACTCCGATGGACATAACATAGGCGCAGAAACGCCATATACCGTGGCGTAGGAACAGCACTGGTGACAGTGTGACTAGGCCTCCGGTGGTGACCCTGTGGTCGGTTTTACTGTGCAACGACCTTCGAGACCTTCTCGTCCATGCTCACTAGCACCTGCAGGGATTCACCCGTGATAAGAGGATAGAGCAAGCCTACAGGTTTAACAAATTTCGGTCGTGAGGACGATTCCACGTGCGCGTAACGCCGCTTACCGACCGATAGTATCGAGAGCCGCCTCTGGCTAATTGACAAATTGAGATAAAAATGCGATGATTTCTCCGGTTATCCTGTCGGGAGCCACGAACTGCTCGCCGCCCACCAGCTGCTTCCGCGTTTAACGATCGCAATTTAGTTTTGGAAGAGGTAGGGGGCTAGGGTACGGCGATCCCGCGAGCCGGGGAAAGCTACGCGCGGCAAATTGAATTTCCCTGAAATTACGAAACGGTAAAGCGATCGGGGCTGTAACGGGAGCCGCCGGTGTATTGTTAACGTTTGACGTTAAATTTGGTTTAGTTAATGCCAGCTGGCGCCCCGGGGCGGTGAATAAATTCTCTGATCAGCAGAAACGCGCGTCGCTTTCGCGGTCCGGCGTGTTGCGCCGTGTTGCGCCGGTGCGCTGCATGCGTTATGTCAGCAGTCTCTTGGTAGGCCTATTCGCATACAGTGTCTCACTTAAGTATTTGCACGTCTAACATAAGATTTTCGTCACATATTAATGGAGTCTTTCACGATGGCTTGCCTACATACACGATATTACTTCTCTTTTATCGCCTTCTTCGCTTAACTGGATTATCGACCGCAAGCCTGGCGGTCTTTGATGTTACGTGGTCTTCAGAAATGATAGTGCGAACCCGAAACTATAGGTCTCGATAGAGCAATTTTGTGAACTAATAGTTGCACGCTTTCGCGTAAACGAACGTTTCGTGAATTTTAATAATATCGTTTACTTACGTTAGATGCGTAGTCAGTTTGGATGCGGGAAAGGGAATAGGTTAAAAACTGTTCATTGGTGAGATGAGGAAATGTTAAATCACCGGTTATCAGAAAAATGGTAGTTTCCCGATAATTATATTGAAATACAAGTGCATATATAGTTGTTATCGGCGAAATT
Source organism: Tiphia femorata (assembly GCA_944319695.1). Taxonomy (NCBI): domain Eukaryota; kingdom Metazoa; phylum Arthropoda; class Insecta; order Hymenoptera; family Tiphiidae; genus Tiphia; species Tiphia femorata. Next base: position 31,600,706 of record OX090895.1, read on the forward strand.
GTTTCACTGTACCTACCCTCTTATCTTATCAGACACTTGGCTTATTCCAATCTGACACATCAACCTAGATTATCGGTAATAAAGCTCTTCTCTTCATTCCATACAACTAGTCTTTCTCCCTTTTCTCCCCTTCGGCTGTTGGTGACGTTTCCATTCTTATCAACGTACTCTCCTTTCTCTTATTTCTTCATGCGTTCATCGTTGTTGTCTTTACACTTGTCATGATCGAAGAGGTGCGTCTAATCTCCCCGTATTGTACATGTAAATATCAACTTGCCTCTGGTGAATGATTGTTCCTGTTACCAAAATTGTTCTGATGTCGCGTAAAATTGTCCCGATAATTGAGGTAACTGGCTCACCTTTTTATATTTACATATAACCATTCGTCGCGGGCAAAATAATTGAGTATCTGAATTAAAAATGGGGTGGACGACTGTTTTCGTTATCCTCGTCCATTTCTGTCTTTCACATTCTTTAACGTTCAAAACGAGGGAGAAAGAGGGCGGGAGAGAAATCTACATTCACATGTGCGAAAACAGTATTGCTCCTGCAGCTCTTTTGTCGACAGTGACTTTCTAATTTAAACTGTAAAACTCAGCCTGGCGCAAACCACTTATGTAATGTCCTTATTAACGTCGACAGAACGCCCGAACGAGTATGTGTGACTGCGCCAAAGACTCGCGAATATTTCACGAATTATCCAATAATTCGCGAATTATCTCACGGTTGGGTCGGAAACTGGAAAACCTTAATCGATGCGATGATAGCTATCAAATATGTTGGACAAATTTTCTGTTAACGTAGGCAAGAGATGATATTATAAAATGGACAAAAGAATGTCTCTCGGTACTTGATCTGCTCGTAAAAAAATGTTAGCAGTTATTTACGTGAGATAATCTCGTAGGCGTTTAGTGGTGAATTTTTGGTTTACTACATCGTGACATGATCATCCGGTTCATTGCTCGGCGTACTGCGGCCGCTGGATTAGGTAATGTCATGTTCGTAACATCGCGTGTGGATTAATTAACGTTGCCGTACATATTAATTTGCATGCAGCATTCCTTTGACCGTTTAACAGATTACGCGTCTACGTAACGTTTATACGATTAACTTATTTATTTTGCCTCGGAGAACATCGAACTTGTAAATATTTAACTGAAACACACGTACACGTATGTTTGTAGGTATATCCTCGTTCTGCGAAATACTGTTTTTATTTCGACGAAGATATTTTAGAAAAATCTCACTACGTCGAAGTGAAGGTACTTGAAGTCGATAAAAGCACGTAAATCGAAGCATCGTGCGCTGTAACGTTAATTAGGTTCGAGTAATACAGCGCGCAATTTCGTTGTCGATGTCGATCGTTACAGTTGCAACAATCGTGTACCGTGGTTCAGCTTATCGATTAATAAATTTGAAGGGTCATTAACCGCCCCGTTCGCGTATTAATTTGAAGTCGGACAAGACTATCGGGAAAACACGGAACAGCCATTTAATACTCCGCGATTGTAATTACAAGTGATTATGCAAAATTTCCGTCATAATTTCCAGTATCTGCCGACATATCCCAGCAATTTCCGCTATCGCTATGCGCGCGCGGCAGCGTAATCGTTGGTCGTACGCGTCGGTTTACACATAATACGAAAGATTAGGGTCTATTAGACAAATTAGTCCCGTATCTCTTGCGATCTATGTAGGTAGCTAATGAGACCGACCACACCAAACAACGATATTTTACGAAGCTCGATCGTACCGCGTTGACAACAAGGCGCAAAATATTTACACATCCCGTCGACACGAATGCCTCGTCCCTTTTGTAGGTCGGACGCACCCTCGGCCACTGGTAATCGGTATACAGCATTTTGAGTGGTTCGTCCGATGCTGGGTGTGCATCGAGTTCGTAAGAAAACAATACAAATTTCAGTCCACAGCCGGTGGCGGCCACAAGGTGGCCGAGAGTGCACCCTACCTTACTCTGGCAAGACCACTGCTGTCGTAAAGCGATCCTATAAAAAGAAGATTGTTCGTATTCGAACGTGAATTCACTATGGGGAGGCGTAATTCTAAACGGAGAAGAGACAAGCGGAGGTGGAAGTAAGAAAATGGGCGCGCACCATTTATGGAGAGTAACGCACCGAGGGTGTTATCGCGACTGATTCGCGCAGGTGTATGGTTCACGCTGAACGCGTAACATTCTTCGCTTTTCTAGTCTAGGGTACACCGGGTTGGCGCGCGTCCACGTTAGATGCACTGTCGTGCCTACATCGAATCGCCCATAACTAAGGAGCGTACACATGCGCACGAACTTCTCCGACTCGTTTATCTGCCCGTTTAAGAATAATGTACACGTGCACGCGCGTGTACGGGACTGCAGGTATCCATATCGGTAAACTTCGCTTGGCGACATCGCTCGCGACCGACTAGGATGTGTATCCCACGTAGTGGGTACCTACGTTAAGTAAACGAGGATTTACTGGATACCGTGGCAGCGCTTCGAGTAGAGAACCAAACAAGGTTTGGAAAGCTTTATCCGGGGGACCGATTAGAGGCACCGTTCAGGGATTTGGAGCGATCATCCGTTCTTCGCTGTCTGCGATTGCATTGATCCGCGAGCGACGGTCTCTTTCTTTTTGCCCGAGTATCACTTCGAGATGGCTTTCGATGTACGGTAAGCCGAGGACCTATTGGATCCTGTGCACTTAGGAGCACAGCACCTAGTTACCTACCTGCTTCCTTCGGAGTACCCTCTGCTTGGCTGGAATAGGCTCAATCGCGTGCCGCTAATCGAAGGAAGTTTCGTTCGGCCCAGGAGGGCCAGGTGGTCTTCATTGATATTGGTAGAAACTCTATAGGAGGAGGGAAGGGTGGCAAGGTATTTTCCTTGATTCGGTTGCATCGTCGAAGCTCGTTCCCAGTAATCAGAAAGTTTAAGCCAAATCCGTAAAAAGTAGCGTTTGCCTGAATTGCGTATACGCGTGTTTTCGCGGATATTACTGGCACGTGGCCACGATTTCCACGAGTTTCCATTATGCGGTTGAGTTTACGGCAATCGTCGCTATGCCTGCGGAAAATCGAGGGAGCAACACGGTCGGCATATCCGCGAGAGCCGGGGTATTCTGAGATTGACGGCGCGTTTAAGTAAGCGCTTCTATCATTTCTGATTGTGAGATTCAGTTGCGTTAGCTTCGCGTCTCAAGCACTAGATCCCAGAAATAGATTTCGATAAGCGGAAACATTCTTCTACCTCCGCTTACCTTATCCACTCGTTCATCCGGAAGACACGGACTCCGTCGCGTGCAAGTAATCAAATGAATTCTTTTCTTCCTTCCTTCCTTTATTCTCCGGAACACTTTAGGGCCCGAGGGGGCGGTGGACGATTAGATTGCGCTTTTTCTCAGAATTTACCGAATAGTTGCCTCTTCGTTAAGTTAATCAGCCACGCATCGGTAACTGTATTCGGATGCGTGAGCACGTAATACCGCAGGCGTGCGATAACTAAATTTTACAATTTTATCCTACATCTTCTCATTCGCCGAACGCAAAACTTGCTGCTGGGGAGGACGAGCGCGACGCGCGCAGCAGGTCGACGACCCTCTCTCGTTCGGCGTACGCAGCGGAGGATAGGCACGAGGAATACCTCTCCACCGAGCGCTCTTGGGCCCTCTAATGATCATTGTCCGCTTCCCGTTACCAATATCCTTATTATCGGTCTAGCGCTTCTCCATTCGCGAGCGCAGTCGCTCGACTCGCACGGATGCCGTCGCGACATGCGCGCGTCCGTCTCTTGCGTAACATACTTCGTTTCGCTCTCGACGCATTCGCATTATTTCTCTCTCTCTCTCTTTCTGTCTCTTTCACACTCACGTCGCAGCGAACATATTAACGAATAAAATACAATTATATTCCTAATTAATCTACATTATCAAGGACGTTCGGAAGACTCTAAACTGGCTTGCGAATCAAAGTGACTCCGGTGGATCGTAAACGAAAGATCCGCCGTCAGTTAAATTTTTATAAGTGTTTATATGTGTATTCGCACGACGTCCAGGACTGGGAAACATGCCACGATGGTGTTACCGACCCACGTCGAACGTCTTGATAAGGCAAATAGAAAGATAGAGTGGAAAGGAGAGGTGGGCGCGTGGTGGGTTAAAATCCGTATCGTCAAAATCGAAAATCAATCCTCTCGTGGTTTGATCCGAGTGCGCGTGCGCGAAACTGTACACGCCGAGTGATCGGCGATAAATCGTGTTTCGCGATACTCGTACTCGCTCGGGCGGTCTCCGTTTTCTCGACTCGAGACAATCTCGTCTTTCTTCGCCTGGGTCCGGGGGACTGTAAACGCGCGCGCTACCAGCCGACTGACCGGGGCAGTGGCAGGAGGACGACACGCACACACGCACGGACGTTCCGCCAGGAGGCAAGTGTCACTTGCAAAGGTTGCCCGTGGCGAACCGGTCGATTCGTTCAGTTGTCGCGTCGTAACTTGAGAAATAGCGAACGAAGTTGACTCGAGTCGGAGCGGTTAAGTCGGTCAGTCGGTTTTGTAGAAATGGGACGGGGTGGAGAAGTGGGAGGGATATTAAGTATCGAGGAGAGAAGCGTTTGTGAAGAGAGCGGAAGGAAGGAAGGAAGGAAGGTGATGGTGGGTAGGTACAGGGACGAGAGGAAGGGAAGGAGAGCGGAAGTAAGCGAGGCCACCGAGAACGGGGTAAGAGGCAAGGGGCAGAGGAAAGGGAAGCCTTTGGTCGGATAAGGAGAATCTAAGGAAGGGCTGAGAAGGGAGAGGAAGCAACTGCAGTGCCAAGGGAAATTGGTTCGTTGCACTGCTGCAACATACTTTGCGTGGCTGAAGTTGCGGCTCGGCTTAATGACCGAGCCTCGATTTTCCGCGGTCGTATGCCTAATTGACGTGCAATTAATTCGCAAGTTGGTACCACGGGAGCAGACGTAGTCCCCCGTCCCTCCCTCTTCTCTCTCTCTCTCTCTCTCTCCTCCTTCGTTCTACCTCTTGAACGGCCCGCTACTTCCCTTTCTTCTCGTTTTCTATCCCTCTCCCTTCTTCTCCACCCTCCTTCCTCCCGAAGCAACTTTTTCGATCTGGCTGCACCTAATGGGGGCGAGTCGTATTCGACTGATTTAGTACCCTACCACTAGTTCTCTTTGCTTTATCTCACCTTTCTTTTCTCTCTCGTTCCACTCGAGTAGGCACTTCGTGGATATTCACATGGACGTTCGTCTCACGAGATAGATTTAGGTGCTCTAAAGCCGTCGAAATAATAAAATGTTTTACGGGGCATTGAGCAAGCGTTTTAGCTTGTAAGCTCGTTGAGATCGGTTTGGAAGTCGCGTCAGGTTCGTCGAACAAAAAGGTTCTGAGGTCCTATCCGAGATCCCTCCCCCGAGTAAATCGGTCTAAAGTTTCGCCCAGTTCGGTGTTCGCACGTCACTCGTTAAATATTTGTCGTTAATTCTTCCAATCAAAAAATCCAATCAACCAGACCTCTTTAAATGCCACCTCCGCACGCTTACGTATGCCCGCGTACGCACACTTGTGCACACCTACGATCCATCTACGAGCTGACATGTTAGACGAGCCTCGAGCACGAACGCAGGTCGAAGTAGGTGAGAAAAGGAGGAGCAGGAGGAGGTGGGGGAGGTGGCTTTTCAAATGAGAAAGGTACGACCGAAAACGAGACCCTCGTCGTCGTTCTCGGCGTCGTCGACGGCGTCTTCCTTGCCGTTGGTCCGTTCGTTTTTAGCACGTGAAATCCAATTTTCTGTCTAGGACGAGTAGCGGCGGTGGTGGTGGTGGTGGTGGCGGCAGATCTCCTACCACCGTCGCCAACCCACTTCGAACCTTCGTTTTTTTTTTTCCTTCCCCTTGCGCTGTCCCCTGGCGAATCTCCGTTCTCGCCTCCTATCGTCCCCCTCATCGGATTCCAACCTCTTCCCTCACTAGCCCGAATTCAATTCCGGACCGTTAAACTTTAGTCATTGCGAGAAGACGAGCGTTAACTATCTCGAAGGCGCTCCACCTGCGATTGGTTCGTAAAACGACGAGGATTCGTTCTTGGCGTCGAACACGTTTTCGTTCGTTCGTTCATTCTCTCCCACTCTCTTTCTCTCTCTCTCTCTCTCTCTCTCGCTTCTTCCTCCTCCTCTCTCTCTCATAATTGCTCGAAATAAGTTTCGAAAATAAGTATTGTCACGATTAATAGGTAAAGTGTTTTCTACTTCTATAGGTATGCGCGTTCGCCAATCGAAAGTGTACAATTCCCATACGCGCGTAACCGTTTGATCGATTGTCAACGAGTCAAATTGGTAGGTGGCGGTGTAGCCATATGGATTTTCGTCACCTGCGTCGTATCGATCAGCTGATCGTCGGGGAGAACCGACCCTAGCTTGCTCGTCCCCGCCACTAGCGACCCATCCCCTCGCTTGCTTACGTCCATCCCGAAGCAGAGGCCAACAAGAGACACCGTCCGCCATGACGACCCGAGTGGTTGCTCCCCTGCGTAGAATAGATACATCCTGCTAATCTGGTCGTAAGCGTGGACGTTATCCGCGAGATTGATATCGATATCTGCGATAGGAGAAGCAACGGTAATGTACTATCCCGACGAGATGTTAATGCTGCGGTACGAACGCGCGCTTTCAGCTGTGGCTTGTTCCAACCGGTTGTAATCGTTCGCTCTTCTACCTTTCTTCCTCTCCTCTCTTCTACTTTTCTCTCGTTCGTCTCATCGCTAGAACCCACGTATTCCTTTTCGCGAATCGACGTAGAATGTGTTCCAACTGCGCAAGCAGCCAGCCCCGTAATACTAAGGTTACACGGAGTTCCACGAACATGTTCGCCACGAGTAAAAAAATAACTGCTTTTATTTGCAATGTATGTGGCCGCGCGAGAGCAGGTACGTCATGTTCGCCATATTCCTTATCCATTGTTTAGGTAAGGTGTACCAAACATAGCGCTCTGGGTGGCCTCAGCTTAAATCCGGTATAACAGGTCGCAATTTCTATTCTCAGGTGCGCGGAGACGTTTCTCTCCGTATGGTGCACGGGGAGAAGGCTTGCGCCGGGCTCGCGAACGCGCGTCCCATCGTGCGCGTGCGTTCTGCAATCTACTTTTCGCAGTTAAACGTTTCCTCGACGTCTATCTGTCGGATCCCATACGATCGCGGTAATTAATCGGGTCAATGGACGTTCTCTATTCGGATGGGATCAGCACGCGACAGGCACGCGTCCGTCCGATTTGAAACGCACTAGGAGAATCGGGTTGAGAATCGTTGAGGGATCGATTTTCACGTGAAACGCGACTGTCGTGTTTGTTTCTCGCTAGGAGCAAAAAGTGCGACACACGCTCGAGAGGCATGAAAAATAAATGCACGTCAACCGAGCGATCATAGGCAAAACGCATGGCGTACAACGTCCGTCTGTAATGCGAATAAAGCTAAAGTTTCAGCCCGGGAACGTGCTCGCGCGACTACCGGGAGAGATCGGCCGCGACCCACTTTTGGAATCGGAGAGATTCCAGTTCCACGTACGATTGCGATCGATCCGCTACCGCGAATTGAATCGTCGGGAGAGAGAGAAAGAGAGAACCCTCTCTCATTAATTCTTTAGCTTCGTCGATGTACCTCGAACGCGACGCGCGACGGCGGTACCTTTTGCCGAGTGCACGCGCATTTCGGTCGGCCCTTCACGCTCTACATAGAAAAGGTACCGGGAGTTGGCGATCCATGACTTTTCTCGGAGCATAATTATCCGGTGTATTTTGTTTTTAACGAAGTCGCCGTCATGCGCCATAGATCACTTGTCATCTACAGAGAGAAATCATTCGAATAACTTGGAATTGTTCCGCGCCTCCTTTTATTTCCGTAGTTGTGTAATTTAAGCGTAAACGCTTGAGATGTTTATGCAATTTCGAGACTAAACGAAATAATTCATTTTAACCTTGCTGGTCTGTTCGCAATTGCTATACAGTTGTATCGTTCGGGTAACGGTACATGAGTAACAATTGGAAATATAATTAAAAAAATATATAATATGTAAAAATTAAATATGAAGTAACAATACCCCAATATTGAGAAATAAAGTCACCAATGCCTGATAAAGCAAAATTTGAAACAAAAGCACAATTCCGATTTAAATTTTCTGTCGGGTCAAATAGACCCGAACAGACCACTAGGGTTAATCGGCACTGAAGAAAGAAAATAATTGGTGAAATAAAATTTTGTGGGACAAAGGAAGGCATATTTGGATTAGTATAACGGATAGAAACGTAGTTTGTAATTTCTCGAAATGCGAATTCCTACGGATAATCTGTAGGTCGAGGTTGGACCGTATTAACTTTCCTAATGTCAAATGGATAGGATTGGTCGTAAATGGTTAACGATGTTGAATTTTGGGCCCGCTCATCGAGTAACAATGGGCGATGTTTCCGTGCAACTTCCCCGTGCGTGTCGATGCTAGATAATTGGAGAGTGGTGTCACGTGGCAGGTTCTCTGCGCATTTGTACTTGTCAATTTGGACGAGCGGAAAACGGATGTAGGCCACTTTACTAACGCATTCCCGACAACGAATTATCTCACCGACGACGATGCTTTACTGATATGTAACTGGGTTAATGGATAATGTTGATGCGAAGATTTGCCAAAAAACGAAATCCCGTTAACGACCGAGCAGTTTCGCGATGAAACGAGGTGGTGCATAAGTAACAGGTACGGATGGAGAAAAATCTGTGCAACAAAGGGATAATAACAAATTACATATTTGTAATCTTAATGATCGTCGATCGAAATGCGTTACGGTGCATTTCGATTCGTAAACGATGAACGATACGTTGCTTTCTTTGTCCCTTTCCGTATCTCCCAGGCGTCCTACAAAATCCGAACTATCAAACGCTCGCTGAAAGCTTTATCAGTTTATAGTGGGCCAACACGGTCGTACAACTCGCCCGAATCATCCGGTCACTTCACCTCTCCGCTGTTTCGAATCTCCACAGTTGGCAATTTCGGGTTATGAACGCTTCTGGGACGCGCTTGAAACCCAATTAAAACCGTTGTCCCGGGGGGTCGCAGATGTTACAACGGAAAACTTTCTTGAATTCGGGGGTGGCGGGTCGGGGAGGGGCAACGAGTTGCAACGAGGGTTGACGATGAAGGGCGTGAGGGGAGAGAGATCGAGGGAGAACTACGATGTAGGCGGAGGGAAGGGAAGGCAGTCCGCTACGGATGGAATTTGAATTCACTTGCGTCCACGGTACGCGCCCGGAACTCTCTCCTCCTGTTCCCTGGCCTTCTCCCTCCATCTCACACGCTCCCCGGAAGTTTAAATTTTGCATCGTCGTTGCGCGGTACATCACGGGTAGCGAGAATACGCGGGCACTTGGTGCACGTCGCGCGCGCACGGGTCCATTGTCGTGTCGCCGCGGATAATACCCGCGTCGTTATCAGCAGAGTTCCGCTTATCCTTTTCTCTCTCTCTTTCTCTCTCTCTCTCTTTCTCCCTGCCCCATTCCCCTCAGTACCATTCTCTGCATATCTCCGCTCCTCTTTTTCGTCCATCGGTGATAATAACCGCGATACGTTTCATGCGCCGCATTATTTTACCCTCGCTAGGAGGGTATCTATCAAGAGAAAGAACGACAGACGCGGGGGGAAGAGAAAATTGTAACTTCGAAGCGTTCTTCCTTCCATCCCTTCCTCCGTTACGCTTTTTCCTTTCACGCACAATAGGCTCTCCCGGTCGCGTGCGCCGCGCTTTTTCCGGCACGCGGCGCGAACAACGAGACGCTGATTACTCGGTCGAGGGCACGCGCACGCCGACGCAGCGGGAATTGCCTTCGCGCTGCTTTTCTTCCAAAAGAATCGTGTCGCACTGTAAAATTAGGTATCGAGACACGTGTGTAAAATCGAGCGTTAATTCTGACACGTTAGCCGGCGTCAAGGCACTTGTACATGCGTAAATGCATCAAAGGAATTCGCTTTCAGAAAAAAAAGTGTGTTATAATAACACACTTGTCTATAACGCACCACGTAACACACCACAGAAACGTGTTACTTTAATTCGGTAATCTTGTGATTCACGTAGAGTGTGTTATTTTAACACTGAATGATAATTAAAATACGTTGAGAACACACTTAAGTGATACATTGGATAACACACCATGTCACGTAACACACTGAAAATGTGTTTACGATAACACATGAATTTCGGTAACACGCTTATATGTATAGAAGATGAATTAATAGTAGCTGCTTTTATCGTTGGAGATGCAAGAAGGATTAAAATAAATGAGCCTGTGACACCGTTAAATGTCTAGCAACACTATTGGGGGCCTACTATGCATGGGCATCAGATTTTCCGGGACCGTACGACCATTTTTGATTACTTTGCTTTGGGAACTTCAAACAAATTTCCGTGCAAAATGTTTGCTGATTTTAAAAGAGGTTTAAGAAGATGGCGTTGTGCCACTTCTACCATTCGTAATGATAATCAAGAAACTATTAATATATAGTATTAAGCAATTTCTTCTTCATGTAAAAAAAATAAAGTAAAATGTAAGGTTAAATATACATATATATACAGGGTGTTTGACATAAGATGTCGGAGTCGAAAGTTGGAGATAGATTGGGTAAAACCGAGAAGAAAAGTCATATACCACAATGTAAAATTCGCAATAATTATCGTGATATTAATAAAAACGCGTGTGCCAATGAGCTGAGTCAGTGAACGGCGATGGACAAGGGGCAAGCGCGGTGGACAAGTCCTCACAAGTCTTCACTTATAAACGATTAAATTTAATACGCTTGGATGTGTGTTATTTTTAACACGCACATATGTGTTCATTTAATCTGCTGTTTTTGTGTGTTATTTTTAACACGCATATACGTTTTCATTTAATCTGCTGTTTTTGTGTGTTATTTGTAACACGCATATACGTGTTCATTTAATCTGCTGTTTTTGTGTGTTATTTTTAACACGCATATACGTTTTCATTTAATCTGCTGTTTTTGTGTGTTCAAAGTGGGGAAACTTAACATGCTTCAAGTATGTTATTATAACACACTTCAGTTTGCAGTGCGGTCGCCGACATTCGTCGACCACCGGTCTTTGATTTTGTTTGTAAGCTGCGGAAGGAAAGGTAGAGGCTAGAAGGTGGTGAGAATTACGGCGAGCTGTTGTCTCGTCGAGCTCTTCCGCGGTGCTCGCGAAAAAGTACGCGGGGAAACGATGCGCGTTCATTATACCAGTCAGATTTATGGACTGTGTAATCGGGGGTGGGCCAGCTCTCGGAACCTGCAACACGTGTGGGCCAGTTCGACCATTCGACTTCGTCAAGCTGTAGAAGATAAATGTATTCTGTCCTCATCGTCCAGCTCCTTTGTAGATGAACGTGTGCGCGCCCCCGCATCACGCGACTAATGCGTCAAAGGGAGATTCTGGCTTATGCGTTGCATCTATCTCACCGCCTGTCTTCCTTCTCGTCCCACCTCTCTCCTTCTCCACTTCTTCGTCTCCCACGAGCCCTCTTGCTCCTCTCATGCCCGTTTATTTGCATGCACAAGCTACAGAGCGCGCACGAAGCCGCTTGGAGCCCCGACACTAGCGGCCAATGAATCGATCGGCACGGCATTCGTTTGGCACTGCGACGGCGCGGCGATCGCGCGCTCGGTCGAAACTTTAAGTCGAAGTTGAAGTGGAAGGAGTGGTTGAATTTAATCTTTCCTTTTTCTTCTTCGGTTTGGCTGTTTGCGGGGCGGGTCTGGTACGACAAAAACAGTAGTCACGAAATAAATCCTCGACTTCCTGGTTAATGTCGGAATTTACGCGAGCGCTTTTTACAGGCTGTTTTTGTACCGCGACCGATATTGCAAAATGCTTACGTAGTCGTCGTGGCTCCGTTTTGCGAATTGTCTTCCTCTTTCGACCAATCTTCACGCAGGACGAATAGACTTAATAGCCTTCTTAGGAGAATTAGTATGTAGACGATAGTATCTGAAATTCCAGGAAACACGTCCTCGTAAATATCTAATATAAATTCAATGCGACGCATTAATCCCATGGTCCATCGAAATTCCTCGACCAGACAGCCAGATATCCAACCCCACCGTCCGACCAACCAGTCGGCCCAAGGATCCTTCGTCCTTGAATACTTGGCACACAATGGCATTGTAGACTCGCGGGACGTAGGAGGTAAGCCGAAGTGGAATGGAGAGGGCCGAGGATGCTCTGTTCCATTTTAACATGGCTGCATCGGCGTGTATAATATCCTAGTACGAAGTGTTAAAACAAATCGATCCTTGGCGTTTTCAAAATTCTCGATGCTTATTAGAAATTCTCGAATAAAAATGAGAACAGGCTGAGAATGAGGATCGGGATGATTGTAAAGAAGAAAAGGTGGGACGGCTAGGCGACACGGATGAGCGAGGAGGAGAAAACATCGGGTGCGACACGCGACCGCCGAATGGTCGATGGCCTACGAAGGACGCCGGCTATTCCCTCCTTTTTATTCTCAACTCTGCGAAAGCGATTACGTGCTCGCGCGCAAACCGCGCATTCTCTCCTATAATTTGCTCTACGGACCAGCGAATCTCGATGGTGGATCGAAGGAAACCGCGATGGAAGGGTAGGGGCCGGGGAGCAAGAGGTAAGAAAGAAGGTGAAAAACGGTGGTGGTAGAGAGGGAGGACGAAGGGCTAACCGGTAGGTCGACGATTAGAGACTCCTCGGGATGGCGAAGGGACCGCTGCGCTCCATGCTGTTACGGGACGGCCGATGCACGAGAAAGTCACGCACGCCGCTCGACGAATCGAGACTTGGAATCTCTTCCACGACTTTCAGATCCGAACCTGCCGATTCTCCCGTAAGCTTGTGGAATGTCTATTAGATTCGCACGAGGGTCGACGGTGATTCAACCAAGAACGCCCGGGAGTGCATCCTACCATGCTCATAGGTAGGATATAATCCCTCGAAGGTGTTATACGATTAGCATTGATTGAGGTGGTCGTGGAAATTCAAGGAATTCAACTACCTTTAATCAAACGAAATTCTTTTGTAATTCGAGAATTGGACGTGCCATTCTCTTCTACCGTTTCCTGTGAATATTACAAGTACGAGGGGAGAAGCTATTTCATAACCTTCGTCAGATTGTAATAATGCGTTTCGTAAAGAATTTCGCGGCCGTTCATTACGAAGTTTTTCCACATTCTTCTTCCCGTTCCTGGAACGCATTAGTTTTCTGCCTACAATAATCTATCGGCAAAGTACCCAGTTCTAACACGCTTTACGATCCTTAATCGACTATAAAAATGTGCGGCGGCCCTGCGCAGGAGTAAAGGAGAGGAGAGTTTTCATCCTTTTGATTTCCAAGTTGGCGACCATTTCACGTAGGTTCGATTGCGCGCTTTGCACTCTCTGTTATATGATCTCCGATAACTCGATAATTTTCAGCCTTAAAAGACGCAGGTGGAAGGCGCCTAGGGAAAGGATGGAAGCCTAGCGAATCGATAAAAGGGTGGATGGCATATAGTCCACTCATTAGAGACGAAAAAAGGCATTTTATTTCCATTAAATCACGGAGTTTTGATGCTTGACGTGGTAACGGGATTCTGAATAGATTGCCAAGTTTTTCAATAAATCTGGGGGGTGGAGGTCTTGAAATAATGGTGGCCAGATACAGTTTTTTTTTTCAATACCTCCATTCTCCTATTGGCTCTGTGATGAAAATAGTGTAGGATTAGTATTTGAGTGGATGGAAGAAAAAAGAAAGGAAGGACAGAGTAAGTGAAAGCTAACAAAAGAGGTTACTTTATTCGGTCGACTAATGTCCGAATATCCTGGTTCACGCTGATTGAAGCCTCGCGTCACTCTACCTCGTCAGTTAATGCGTTCCGTCCCGAAAACTTTTAACACATTGCGGACGGCTGACGAGATATCTCGCATTTCCAAATTTTCAGCGAATAGCGATTTTATAACCACAATGACAATTGGTAACAGTTAGGAGATTTTGATCATTTGACGCAAAAAGTACTTCGGCACTGAATACGGTTAGCAATAAAATATCTGGTCTGCAATGTGTTGTTAACATAAACGCATCGTCTCGACTCGCTTCTAAACTCACACTCACGCATACACGCACACCCCAGCCTCGCGTTAGCGTGTTTGGTTTTCGATGACTTCGGAGAGACGAGCTCGGTGGTCTCGATATCGGATACTGCACGCGCGAGGAATCTGACACCTCACAATGGTTATTATCGATATTATAAGCAAGAGACATCTGAACCATTGTAGAAACATTTTTGACGCTTTCTCTTACAACTACAGGGTTAACAATACATTCTGCCCTGAATATGGAAGAAATGAATTTGAGTAAAGCCGTTGTTTCGGAACTCAGTGAGTCCATTACTTTTGTTGGATGTATTATCATTTTTTGAAAGGATAAACAAATACGTATCTCGTTAATTAAGACTCGAGAGGTAAGTAGGTATATATTATTAATTTATATTATAATTATGGAATATGTATCCAAATGGAATAAACGCCCACGTATTTAGCGCGATTAATCGTCAAATAAGTTACTTTGGAGAAGCCCATTGAAAATTTCTTCGTCCTGACACAGGAGTCGTTCGAAATTGAAGCTTTCTAAAAAATTAATGAAGGAGAATGCGTCGGTAACTAGAATTGACTTCTGGGGACTCGTTCCGACTATGTATCTAGTAACTCACGGCATTGTGGTGTGAGTAACAAGAGACATTTCAGGATAATCGCGTTTCGAAACGAAATTGCGAACCGATAAAATTATATAGAGAGCGCAGGTTATTGAGCTTGCACATCCCATCTATAGATTTCCAGAGATATTTTAAAACTGACGCGGCTAATTGCAAGTTCCAGGACCATAGCGAGCTGGCAAAGGAACCAGACTCCTGTTAATGGAAAGTTGCGAACTTTGCGGAGCCTTACACAATTCGCGCTCCCGCGAAGCATCCCCAAGAGCGCGCGTACTTCTTTCGTTACCCTTTTCTAAGGTTTCTCCTTGTTCGGTTGTTCCACGAAAAAAAACCTGCGCGTTGAGGGAGTAGTTACATCCATCGTTGGGTATATGCGTCCCGTGTGCAAAAGGGCAACACACGACAAATACGACGCGAGTCGTCAGATTCTAACTCGGTTACTTCCTAATCGAACGTTCCGCTTCGAGAAGTTTACCGTCGACTCGATTTTCGTGTAGTCTCGATTTTCTCTCCGGCAAGTCGCTCTAATTAAACAAAATGGTGAATCACTCTCGTATATTCGGAACAAAAATCATACGCTCTCGGAAAGTCGGTGATTCTCGATGGCTAATACGATAGTCCGGACCTTTAAAGGTAGCCGCGGAAACGAAGGAAATCGATCGTAAGCCTGTAGAGGCCGCGCCGGAGGCGATGAAACCCTTTGATAATAAATTGCTAGGGATTTCGCGTTGGGTTAACGATCGCTCGGTTCATTCCATGCAAAGGAAACACCAACGTCAAAGAATTTATGCGGCAGATGTGTGCCCCGTCGGTGAATTTCGATCTGAATTTTACGACTGTCGAGACGCAAAGAGGAATAGGAAACGTTGGAAGAATATCCTCGAACGTGTGCCTCGGGAACGGCGGCACTGGGGACGCGCGGCCATCCGGATGTATTCCGAGACTAATAACCATAATTCTGCAATGTAAAGAGAACTCTGGAGTCGCTGAAAAAAATGAAACATTTTTCATTATTTCCTCTTTTCCTTCAGAAATTCTAGAATACCTGGAATATTGGTCGCAGAAAGTTCGTATAAGCTGGTTTTCGTCGTGCACATTCTGGCGTGTTTCAAAGATGTGAAAAATGTCGGGTAGAACATTTTTAAAGGAATGGATTTACGGAACCGTGCACAGTAAATTCAAATATCATTAAGGGTGCTGAGGGTATATACAATGAAAATCGCTTTGAATGCTTACCTCCGTAGCTTGTAAATTTAAAAAAGAATTCAATCGCGTTACAGAGAGAAGGTAGTTTTAAATATGAGGAGAAATTTTTACCACTGGATTGCCGTATGTTTAATCTGCGAACGTTTATTACGAGTGAGCGAACAGTTCTACCAGAAAAAGTCAATTACTTCCCAGTTTGTAAATGGTTTGCCTCTCCTTCTTCCGTAGAAGAATCGGAGCATTTTGATTGGTTCCGACGAAGAGAAAAATTTCATTCATGAAAGATATCCTGTTCCACGTATATCGGTTATCTTTGTCTAATAACAGAGGAGTGATATAGCTGGGGGGGGGGGGGGGGGCACGCGCACGCGTTGCAGCAAGCTTGATTCTCCTCTATGCGTCTCGAGTGTTCCCCTTTGTTTTCGAAAACGTCAAAGCTTGTTTCGAGTACTGTGTTTATTTCCAGTATTTCACGTGTAACATGTCCAACATATTTATCGCTAAGAACCCATGGGATGTATTTTATATTAAGTAAATAATATTTTCTTACGTATGCCGATGTTTACATAAAATCTCGATCTATTCATTTCCGCGGTTCCACTATCTACCGTTGTGCTTTGCACGACTTTACATAGGGACGGCCAAAGTGGTGGGATTATTCATTCTTTTTTTTGTAACTGGGGAGGGAGAAAACTGGAGAATTGTAATATTCAAGAGGATCGATACATTCGAGTAGGTACCCCATTTGGGAGAAGTCGTCGAGTCGTGCTTGACTTGCTTCGTAATTTGCCAATATGTACTCGTGCGATACTCGCTGCAATTGTATCGTTCTTACTCCGAATTATTAATAAATTTAATCGCACCATTGTTGTTCCACTGGACGAAAAACGCGCGAAGCAGGGTTTATAAAACGGTATTGGGGTTCTTTCCTCGTAAAATGTTTATTAGCGAGAAAGTAAAGAATATTCAACGCGGAGAGCAGCGATGTGACATGAAAACATCTACATACGCACATTTTCCCACTTCGTTTATGCGCCGTAGAAAACGCACGGAAACTCTTTTTCATGTTGTGTTTTCACGTATCATTTAAAGTAATCTCTCGTAGTTGAACCTCGCAAGCTACCCTTTCTTTCCCCCCTCGGAAAGGAAGCAGAGATAGCAGTGGAGCTACGAAGCGCGAAGCCGCAAGGGAATCATTTGAGGAGGTCGTAAAAGTACACGCCGGGATTAATGACTTTTTCTTGGGAAACTTCTCGAGATGAAAAGTACAACTCGCGTAGATGCGCAAAAGATGCCGAGAACGAGGAGAGCTGGTAATTGCCCGGCGTGTAAGCATTGGCATGTAAATTGTGGGATTTGTTATCAAACCGTGTACATTAATTAGAAGAACGTTGCAAATTGATGCTATAATTTGATCTAGTTTCTTACGTGATTCCTAAGCGATCTGTAGTCGGAAAACAAATTTCTCACCGAATCGTTTACCGTGGCAGGCCCTCCTCGCTCATTCATATCCCTTTTTGTCCGAGTCTCCATGAACTTCGAAGTTTCATCAACGTTACAATTGTAGAATCAATCTCGTTTTTAGAAAAGATCGTGTCTCGATGAAGAAGACAGCCTTTCTCAGTACATAAGCATAAAGCAGAAAGCATTTTACTCTCACAATCAGTAAAAAAGCTACGAAGATTTCACTGCGACATTTCCTTTAAGGGATCTTCCTGTCTTAAATCCTCTTGATGGATAAATCCCTGCTCAGACACTTGACGTGCGCGATCAATCGCAAAGTAGTTCTCTTGATAATTAAATTTTGAAGAGGGGGGAGGAAACAGCCCTCGTTAATTAGATCGCGTCGTCTTCGCTTGGGCTCTGGGACAGATTCTTCCTTTTCTCTTTTAAAACACATACACGCACGCTCACACCTTCGAATCTTCAGTGTCATTCGCCAACACCGCAGAGATTCGATGGTCGAGGCGTGAATGGTGGGCGTGGGGGTGGAAAAGAGAATTCTACCACTCGAGGGATTAAAAACGGTAAATACGTACAACCTGACACGCGATGAGGGATTTTCCGCCGGTACTCGTCTAGTCGGAGATGACGCTCGAGTGAGACGGGTAGTAGGTACGGCGGCGGCGCGGCGCCAGGGAAGCGCCGATGGTTAGACGAAGAGGGAACGGAGAGGGAAGAGCATAAAGCGTGGTTAGGAATTCACAATGGCGTTGTGTAACCCTCTTCGTCGCGTCTTTCGCCCCTCTACACCAAGCCCATCTCCACCGATCTTCCTCTCTCTCCTTCTCTACCTCCCTCTCCACAGCTATTCTTCTTTCCCTTCATTCGTCCCCTCCTCTTTCCATTCCCACCTCTTCCCTTCGCATCTCTTCCTCTCCATCTTTTTTCATCCTTTTGTCATTCTCTTCCTCGCCACCTCTCCTTTTCCCGTATCCACTCTGCGGCAGTCTCCGTTCCGCCATTAATGGTTTCCGGTTCCGGTGTCTCAATCCCGCATTCTTCGCGCTTTACCTCGAAGCCGCAAGCCTCTCATCTCCTCTTCCCGTTTTACGCCTCCGTGTCTGCCCGAGCCCCCAGCTACTTCCTTCTCATTCCCTTCCTCCGACCCTCTCGTTCTCTCTCATCCACCGCTGAAATGCATATGCATACGCACGACTTTGCGCGAAGCGCGGGTGCAGGTGCGAGAGTGCGTAGGCGCATTCTCTCGAGCGTTCTACGGTTTTAAAGGCTTGTTTCAAAATATTGTCCCGTCGTCGCGCGTGGAGGCGCTCGAGAATCGCGGACTAAATTTAATTTTTCCTTCACACGCTGTATTTCACGGTGAGCATATTCAATTGAAGATTAAATCTCCCGTATCCATAAAGTCCCCGCGAGCGAAATGCGTTGTCACACGCATCGCGGCCGGGGAATCGCGCACTAGACCGTTCGCGGAATTGGATAGAATTTCAATGAGGTATCTCATCGCTGCTGTCGCGCCGCACCGAAGCGCGCTTATTACTTTAAATTTACGATTAAAGGCGATCTATGGCATATGCTAATTAAGCATTTTTCATTCGCTGTTTAAAGAGCGCGCTAAACTTTATCTTCGATATCATTTTCAAATGGCTTCGGGACGAACGATTATTTAAATCTGCGAGTGCGCATACGGTATTTCTCTCTGTACACGAGGCAGCAAATGTCCTTTATACAAATGGCCTCTTTTTAACGCTTGTATGTGCGAAAAAATTTAGTATACACACGGACAACGTGGCGGAGAGAGATTGGCCGTCGTTGTTACCAATCTAATTGGCTCGTGCTAATGGGAGCGCGCTAATCCTTCGCCCGATAAACAGTGCGTTGGCCAGGAAATTCACAGCCTGAATAGTGAAATCGCTTAATCCCTTTTTTCCATTTTTTTTCTTCCTCCGGTCGAGTCTCTCCGCTTCTTTTTTCTATTCCTCGCTTGTAGACGCATCCATTTAAACGTACCTTGTAATTTTTTTTATCCTTCTCCTTCTGTCTTGCTCACAGTTAAAATTGCCTATATGCGTGCAGGAGACCACGTTCAAGTCCTTTTATTTTTACATTCTTTCCTTTTCTACCTTTACGTCTTCTCGATCACTTTTATTTTAATTGTATTACTCTTTCATTTCCTTTTTTCTTTTATGCGTCGCCCAGCTTCATTGTTACTTTCTTCGAATACGGTCTTTTCTAATATGTCGAAGGACGACCCAAGGCAGCACGAACTCCTCCTCTTCCCTGTAGGGACACATGATCGTGTCGATCTTCCGGTTGCTCGGCTCGTTCATCATACTGGTGAATCACACGGGGGGTGCGGGCAAGAATTTGTAGGAAAACTATGCGTGCGTTGTCGATAAGAAAACAAGTAGGTAAGATATGTTTTATTTAACATTTTATTTCAGTTAAGCTTGACACGTGTCTGCATTTGACCTTGGTCGAGAATGCTTCAGTGATCTAAATGAAGTTGAGTTGAATACGGATTACAACTCCGTCGTGGCTGAATCGATGTTCGTGTTTGGCCCAAATTTAGTTCTGCGAGTTTCTTGGCGCTCGTATACGAGCCGCATTTGATTTCACGTATCAGACCCGTCATATTCACGTTTTCGCCAAAGTTGTTATCACTCGTTGAAAATACGACGGAGGATTAATAAATTTTAGATACACGTATCGTCGTACGTTCCGTCGCAACATTTCTACAAGAATGGTAGAATGGTAGAATTCTGATGTAGATTAAACGGTCGAATGACATTTCAATTTCCACGTAAACTCATTTCGAATCGTACTCGAGTCCCGATCTAATCAGACGTCCCGATCATATCTGAATTGAACTCGAGTAAAGTTTTCCCAGATCGTGGAGCTGTGAGTCAGGCGGGAGAGATGGGTCTGGTGCGAGCACGAGCAGGGATTCGGTTGATGAAACTGTATATGTACGTGATGGAAAGTCTGCGGATAAGTGCTAAAACCAACTTTTGTTCCTCCCGGTGGCACGAGAAGGGAAGGGACTGGGTTATACGAGTTGGCGGAGGAGTTAGGGAACGAAATAAAACGGAACGGCTCGAGAAACGGAAGAGTAGCAGGGTTCTCTCCCTCTTTATCTCTTTCTTTTTCCTTCGCTTTCTCTCTCCTTCTCCTCTGTCTCTTCTGCTTCTCCCTCTCCCTCTCCCTCACCCTCACCCTCACCCTCACCCTCACCCTCACCCTCTCTTGTTCCCCTTTATCCTACGCCCTGCTTCACCCCCGCGTTGCGACTCCTCCTGGGCGCATTTTCTCAAAGGGCAGAGCATTATCCAGCTTGAGCGAGAGCGAGCTCCATGGAAAGACTTATCCCCGGATGATAAAACGATCGTGGATTCCGGCGTCGATATCCTCCTGGATATATACAGGGTGGTTTTGTCTCAACTGTCAAGCCGGAAACAGTGAATAGAGCGGCTTAAAACAAACAGAAAAGTCCTGGACCATTATTCAAAATTCGCAATATTGATCGAGTTATTAACTGTTAAAGATCAAAGGAAAGGGCGTCCGCCAAAACGGCAGTGGGAGAAGCGATGGAGCCTCTGCGAGCTGTAGGACGGCCCAGTTTACCCACAAACAAACGCGGGACGCGGTAAGGGGAAGGCTAAGACACCGCTGCTCGGCCGGCTTCTTTTTCGTTATTCTTCCCCTTACCGCACCCCGCATTTGTTTGTAGGTAAACTGGGCCGTCCTACAGCTCGCAGAGACTCCATCGCTTCTTCCGCTGCTATTTTGGCGGACGCCCTTTCCTTTGATCTTTAACAGTTAATAACTCGATCAATATTGCGAATTTTGAATAATGGTCCAGGACTTTTCTGTTTGTTTTAAGCCGCTCTATTCACTGTTTCCGGCTTGACAGTTGAGACAAAACCACCCTGTATATACAGGGTGTTTGACATAAGATGGATAACCCGAAAGTTGGTGATAGATGGGGTAAAACCGAGAAGAAAAGTCATGTACCATAATGCAAAATTCGCAATAGTTATCGAGATATTAATAAAAACGCGTGAGCCAATGAGCGGAGCCGGTGAACGGCGATGGGCAAGAGGCGCGCGGTGAGAGGCAAGCGCGATAGACAAGAGGCGAGCGGCGACGGGCAAGAGCGATGGACAGGTGGGGCAAGCGCGATGAACAAGAGGCGCGCTTTCCCCTCGCCGCGCGCCTCTTGTCTATCGCGCTTGCCTCTCACCGCGCGCCTCTTGTCCATCGCCGTTCACCGGCTCCGCTCATTGGCTCACGCGTTTTTATTAATATCTCGATAACTATTGCGAATTTTGCATTATGGTACATGACTTTTCTTCTCGGTTTTACCCCATCTATCACCAACTTTCGGGTTATCCATCTTATGTCAAACACCCTGTATATATATATATATATCGAGCCACGCTTTCATTTTTGATTCGAGCACCCTTGCACTCGCTCGCGGGTACGAGAAATCCCCGCTACAGAGTCGCCTCGGATACACGCATCCGGTCATGTCGGTATTTTATACCGCAGTCGGAAGATCCACCGGTTAGTATTTTCTTTTATTCCTTTTGGGCATTAAAGACTCTCGGTAGAATATCCTTTTGCTTATTCGCGCGATTTCCACCAAACGATAAGAATCGTCTTCGCGTCGGGCGGCAGATATCTGTTGCGGGGTCCTGGCACCACGAGGTGAGGTATTAGCATAATTTCACGACGTAGGCGTATGCTACATTTTAATTTTTCGGGGTACATCTCATTGTCAGCCTTCAGTCGGCACGCGCTATCGGACAACAAACATTTGCTCAGGTGTCGCGTGATCTTTTTCGTGTGTCGACTTTTTTCTTGCTAAAAGCGAGGAGCCTGCTCCTTTAAACCCATTCCGGCTAATGTACCTCTTCATTTGCATCCGAGCGATGTCGTCCATCGTCCATCGTTCATCGTCCATCCCGCGTTAATCGTCACCCGCGAGTGCTCTAATCATTAATCACGCGCGTCTACGAAAAACAGCTCGTCCGAGGTGGCGTGGATATTCGAGACGACGCGAACGGCGCTGGCACTGGAGGGTTGCTCCAAACAAGTCGAGCGAGGTGGCCGCGCTATGAGGATACTGAACTCACCACCGCCTCGCCAGCCTTACGATGCAGTTCTGGCTCGGACGTGATCTTCACAGCACGATAATAGTTCATGGGTGCAGTCGGAAAGAAGGAAAGAAAGAAAGGAAGGCGAGAATCGATGCTTCTTGTTGAAAAACGAACAAGAGAAGGAAACTTTGCTTACGGGAGCGTTCTACTTTTTTCCACATTTTGTCTGGATCCTTTTCTTCACTCCCCTCTTTGTCCTTGCTATTGTAAATTACTCGTACAAGCGCGTACTATCGCGCGTTGTCGCTATTTTGAACGATAAATTTTCCAAGCCCGACGAATGTGTTTCGTGGCTTGGTAGCGCGCGAGCAAGGGAACTCTATTTTAATCATAATCTTAAAGGATATTTAGCACCGACATTTCACCGGTTGGGGTGATATCGCGCACCGGCCTCATCATGACACACACTATTGCATCTTCAAATTGTCGAGATCGACATTTTGTTATGTATGCTTTGTTTTAAGTGCCAGTGCAAAAAAACTGAAAACTAATATTCATACCGTTGCTGTGTTGCTGACACACAGCAACTGTTCTCCACACGTCGCATTAGCTGCACAAAATCCATTGCTAGTTCGAACGCAATTGCCCCCTGGCATACTGACTCATTTTTACTACGGGAAAATAGGACGTCGTGCACTCGTCTCGCGACCCTTCCAACTCCCTACGAGTACCGCGATGCGATCGACCATTCAATGTGATGTTTACGGACCTCCCGGTTTGCACTTATCGATCTACCTTTTACCTCTTCACCCCTCACCCTTGCCTCACCGCTTACGCGCTTCGCGGACAACTGTTCTACTGGATTCTCCGGAGTTCGGCGTAGGATGTTCCGATACTGGTGCAAGCCATTTCTTTTTTAACGATTCGCGCTTCGATATCGGGCCCAGGACGGATATCGCGTTTTCTTCGCACAGAACTACGACCGGGAGGAGAAAGAGGGAGATAGGAATGTTCGACACAGTTTTAAAGTTGCACAGATTTCAACAGACTGACGCAGTATCCGCAATGGGGGAAATAACCCAAGATTGGGACTGCACTCTAAGACGGGACAGGTCTATAACACGAGAAGTTTAGCATTGCTCCGCCATCTAAACATTTGTAATTTAACTTCATAAAGTAAGCATCCACACCTATAATGTCGGGGTAGTGCAAATATTCATAGCCGAATATAAAAGCCGAAACAGGCCGAAATACGATTGAAAAAGTAAATTGTGTTTAACTGTCTAAGGCAGTCCTTCGGAACAGACGTTTATCGTCTTGAATTGTTTAAGCAAAGTCGCATTCTTCATCGGCAACATTTCTGATGATGGGAGACGTAAAAATTCCTAAGATGAGCCGTTGAATTTGAGGTTTTGCGGTCCTCAAAATCCTTGGACAATATTTTCAGATATCAGTAAATATCGGATTCTTCATTCGATGCTTTTGTATATTGAACGCAAGGTTCGACGTTTCTTCGTTATTTTTGGTAGGTATATGTCGCTTTTTCCATTATTTTAGTCTGTTTTACGATCCGAGCAAAATCTACAAAGTATGCGCTCCACATTCTGCCGCGGACGGCCCAGTGACACGAAGTTTAATTTTTTACCAAGCTATGCCGCGCCATATTTAGCCCGAGGTTCTCTTATTTTCGCGTTGAATTATTTCTTCCGCGATTACACGATGCAATTGCACAGCGCCGGTGTTAGTGGGTAAAAAAGCGCGGGCCCTTCGGCCCGCCCCACCGCGTCGAGGTCGGGGTCGCGAAGGACTTCACGATTTATGCAAATTATTGTTACAGAAGCCACGCCCACGTAATGTGATGTAGATTCTCTTATTTCAACGTCGCGATATTACTTCCTTGGAGATCACCCCGTAACTTACGGCGGTGTAATTTACAACATGAATATTACTTTTCAGTTTTTTTGCACTGGCACTTAAAAACAAAGTATACATAACAAAGTGCCGATCTCGATATATCCAAACAATTTGAAGATGCGACAGTGAGTTGCGCAGAATTGGCAAAATACGATACCGGATCCTGTCCAATATTTTCATGAGACTAAAGACGCATATACATCACATGAGCGTGTAAAATTGTAATAACATGAATTTACGCCATATATCGAAAGCGAAATCTCCTGTTATATGCTTCGATATACAGTCGAAGGACATACATTTTTACTTATACACGAACCATCGACCAAAAGAGGAAAAAAACACGGATTTATACAGTAAAAAACATTACACCGTACGTGATTTATCGACCGCGTGTGGCCACGATTGGAAAATGGCGGGTACACAATTTTCGTGCCCGTAAAAGCTACCCAGACATGAAAAGCTTGCCGGAGCGCCTTCTCTCCCGTTCCGCTCGTTGGATTATTTATTCATTACGTTGCGCGCGTATATGAATTATTAAGGTCTTTTTACTTGTACGTCCCTCCCGACAGTTTTGAGCGTCCCCGTGCACAACAAAAACATCGATACAAATCGCAATAATAAAATGTGCAATCGGGTAATGAGAAAATGTTTTGTCGATGATATCCGTAGTGATACCTCTCGGTGAATCCTTCGAAGAACTATCAGTCGGTTCCTCCGTGACCTACCACGAGGAACGAGAAGGCCAAGTCCGACTGGTTAAATTCGAATCATTATGGTGTCAAATTGTGCTCGAAGTAGTGTTGCCAGACTACTCTTGGTGGCCAGAACTGTCTCGTATACTCGTCCCCTGTAAAGAATTGACTCGTTTACAGCCTGTTGGGGTCACTTCTGTTAGTAGCAAAGCAGGCACGTGCCTTTTAGCTGTCTCCGAGAGCGAAGGTGCACCTGCTATCCTGCTTTGTCGCTGACACGTATATGTATCCAGTTTGTGAGTATTGGGGGATGCTTGTAGAAAATCGAACGGATAGTAGTGGTGCTCGAGCAGAGGTCCTGGCGCAGTTATACGTCTCGATGGTAGACCGAAACCATGTCTGATTGCGATAGATGCCTCGAATGACTCGACACTTCCGTTAGAACGGAACTTCCGTAGACCTGGCGATGATATCGGACTATTTCGTCTAAGATATACTTTCTTGAGTTACTTTTGCTGATATTCTCGATATTTTTTACTTATTACGCGCATACAGCCTTCCTAGCGGAAATACCGTTATAACACTTATCGATTACACAGCTAATAAACGTTCTAAACAGATTTGACGCTATTCTAATAATGTTCTGCATAGTTTCCCGAGATTTATTGAAAGTATCTAGCTGCTACGGTGACGAACGCGACGTGTATCCTGTCTGTGCTAGAAGACGACTGACTGTTGGGCTCTTGGCTTCGCTCTCGAGACAGCAATCGATGTGTTTTAGATCGTCTCAAAGGACGATCCGACGGCGCAACCGGAGACGCCGATTTGACGAAGATCTTTTTTCGCGTACGTGGAAAGTCGAACTGTGGCCTAGCGTTTCGTGCCTTGAAAATTCCGCATAACCCGCAGCCATCTTAGAAACGCTCGACCGTTTCACGGTGCCGAACACGAAATTGTTCTTTTGTTTCCTAAACTTTTTTCATTTATGATTTTGATTTCGCACTTCGATAAGTGTCATTTCCTTCTTTTTTCTTATTCGAGTATATCGTGCACGTGTATGTAAACTGAAGTTGGGCGCCCTTAGGGTGTTTAGCCACGGTGCAATAAAATTCATCCTCCTCCCTCTCTTTCTCTCTCGGAGCAACTATAAAAACGTGAGATGCATTTGACGGGGATTTCCATGATTTTTGTCCTGAAGATTTCTAAGAAACGTTCTCCAGTGAGATACGTTGCATTCAGAGCGGTTCGGCCTCACCGTTCCGAACGCCTGCATTTCCTCACCACTACTCCAACAGGCCCTTCCTCGCTTCTTTCGCTTTTTCTCTTCTGCCACCTCGCGGTACCCTCGCCCAGTCTCCTCCCTCCGCACCTTCACTACCTTCCCTTCCGTTCACCGCTTTTCACTTCTCAGCTTCCGGTACGTCGCTGCAATTTATGGACTCTCGGCGTGGCGAACGCGAGGAAAATGGAGACGACAGAGAGGCAAGGCCAAGCCGATAAATCCCTAGTCGTAAACCGACCTCTCAGCCTCGAAGGGTGTAACGCGGTAGAGAAAAGGGGTGTGGAGAAGCGACGGAGGTACATAGCAGCAGACGGTTGCCGAGCGTTAATGGTAGAATTTTTGCCGAGGAACTTCTCCTGCCACCTGTCGTCGATAATCTCGTCAGGATCATCCTTCCTGTCGACCTAACAGTCTTCTCACCACCTTCCACGGGTTCTCGTTGAGACTTCGATTGGGGATAATGCGTGGTAATTTTGAGGGAAACAGCTATGCTAAAGGAGGTGTACAAATTTTGCGTAATATTCGCCGTGCGTATCGAACCACTGGAGAGTATTTCGGTTGGTCAAGGTAATGTCCGGATCCTAAGTCTCCATCGGCCACTTTGCTCCTCCTGGGATAAATTCAATTTTCCGCCGAAGGGATCTGGGAGTAGGAGAGACTTTATTTTACTTATACGCCTGGAAGCGAAGTAAGAGGTACTAAAGCCGTGACTAATGTATAAGATTAATGAGTGCTTTTCCGTGACCTTCCGCAAACGTTCGGGTCAGGAACGATTCGAGAGCTTCCTCGCGCCAGTCAGCGAGACCTCCTTCTCGCTGTTAAAGATTCACGACTGCTTTTTGGACTCAAGGTAATCGGGAAAGGACAGGACGCGAGACGGCGCACGGTGTGATATTTTGGCAGTCTAGCTGGAAATAATTACACAGGAGTACGAAATTTTGTTGTAAGGGAGTGAATAGTCATTTCCGATATATTTTCACCTGTTGAACATAAATTAGTTGTTCGAATCGGCCTATTACGTCACAATTTTAAGAAGAATGGCACGAAAGAGGCACAAAATTACGAATTTGGGGGTGTTTATGGCATTGTAGTGCCAGCATCACATTTTTTTTTGTCAATTTCGTTAATACCACGCGAAAGTATTAAGTTTTTGCCTTAAAATGCATTTTGTTTCATTCCGAAATCATTTTTCGTTTTCTATATACAGTTAAATTTAAAAACACTAATTGTGCGTGAATTATCATGTCCAGAATCATTTTCTTTCGAAGAGTGCGAACAGTCATTTTCCATGTATTTTTGTCCGCTGAACACGAATTCGTTACCCAATTTTAAGAAAAACGACTTTTTTTCAGAAACTTGAAAAAGAAAATTTAAAGGGGCAAATTGTGGCAAGAAATTTTTTCAGTTTTACATGGTATATGTGTCAAGTTTGTAGAAAAAATTATGAGGACTTGATATAATAATATATAATAATCTAAAAATCTGTATAAAATTTGAAAGTATGAAAATACGCCAACAAAGTCGTTTTTCTTAAAATTGGGCAACGGATACACGCGTTCAGCGGACAAAAATACATGGAAAATGACTATTCACACTCTTCGAAAGAAAATGATTCTGGACATGATAATTTACGCACAATTAGTGCTTTCAAATTTAACTGTATATCGAAAACGAACGATCATAGCGAAATGGAACAAAATGCATTTTAAAGCTATAAGTTTATACTTTCGTGTAGCATTGACGAAATTGAGAAAAAAATTTGATAATGATTTTACAACGCCATGAAAACCCATAAAATCATTACATCTTATTTCTTCGACGCCATATTTCTCAAAATTGTGATGCGATAGGCAGATTCGGATAACGGATTCGTGTCAAGCAGGAAAAAATACATATGAAATGACTATTCACATTCGTGTTACAAAAATGATGTCGGGCAGAAGAATTATTTCCAGCTAGATTGCCAAAATAATACACTGTGCGGCGGTTACTGACGCACGGTGGCTGCTCCGGTGGTCGTCTTTTCACGCATGGGTCACTCATTGTTAAGCGCGTAGCGGCGGACGGTCTACGTTCCAATCAACACCGTATTTCGAAGCGATTACTTAGCGCAATACATGGGAATAATTCATTTGCCCTCGACGATCCGGCACGTCCATTATTACCGTTAATTACCTCATCGTACATCGTCGAGATAGGTGCGCCGCGATTATCCACTTCTCGCTATTTCCCCACGAGCTTCGCACGCTCGTTTAAAACTAGCGGATCTGCGTTTACTTTACTCGTCACAATCACCTGCACAGTGTACAAGCGTAAGTCAAAAGGAAAGTTTCTCCATCCTTTTATCAGCGAAACGTTCATTTAACGGAATCGGCGAGCGCTTAAAACATTCTTTTGACTCGATCGATTTAGGTTGTAGCGGTATACGATCGATGCCGCGTGTCAGCTGTTAGTGTACCGCTTGTCATCGTGAAAATACCATTACCGAGCGTACTGAGTTGTGAAATCCGTTCGGTTATTCGTTTCGTCACTGCAGAAGGCTGTAAATAGTGAAATCCATCGTCAATCGGTGTTTCTGTGTATGGTGAAAAATGTATAAGCATTGAAATGATTCGTCGTTGGCGAGCAGCCACGATGGCGCCATTACCGATGACGGTAACAGATTCCCTGTTTGCTGTTGTCAGGCACATCTGTGTGCTCCTCCACAAACGCTGCAAGTCAACGACCAACCATAGGAATGCTTATACATTTTTCACCATGCACGTACGCTAATTGACGGATTTCACTTGCGGCATCATCCTTTCGCAATTGAAAAATGAATTTTACAATTGGCCACGGTAGACAAGTGGTGCACTAACAGTTGTCATGCCGTATCGGTGCTATACCGTTACAACCTGTTAGACTAGAGTTCAAAGAAAGTTTCAAGCGTTCGCAGATTCCTCCGTCAGATGGCGATACCGTGGAGAATAAAATAAGGAAACTTACTTTTTCGCTTTCCCCGTAGAGCCTAAACCGTAGTTTTCAGATATGTCGCGGAAAGGTGTAGCGATCAACGGCTCATTCGACTCTCTCTTGGTTGGTCGCGCTACGACGATCGTGCCTTTTAATTGAGCCGTTCAGTGCACAAATCGATTAACTCCACTTTTTGCATTTTTCATAAATTTAAGCATCCAAGCACTTGATTAAGTCTTTTTATATTTGTAACATAATTTTGAACATAATTTTGAACATAACTTATGGAGTTAATCGACTTGTGCACTGAACGGCTCAATTATGCCCGATCTCGTGTCGTATCGTGTACAAAGCGCGTCGCGAAGTGTCGTCCACAATGATTCCCGCATCTATGAATTTGAGCAATATTTCGCAGTTTCTATAGTAGCCTCGTCCGTACGAGTGAAATGGAAAAACTACAAAGTGAATCGTACTTCTTGCTAACATCCAATGCTTCCTTATCACCTATACCTCGGAGAAGTTTCACGCTACCTCTCGGCAGGAGAATCGCATCCGAGGGCCCATCACCACGGGCCGAGTAGAAATTCACTCCATGCTTCAATTCTGTCCTGGAAAATATCCCAGGCACGAAGAGGAGAATTTTGTTAGTGCAAACGCGAGAAACGGAGGAAGGGAGGGAGAGAAGGTGCGCAGGGCGGGAGTACCTACAACGGAGTTTATGCGCTGCATCGTGAGCATAAATCTAAGTTTGCTGCAAGCAGCCCTTTCGCCCCTATTCGCCCTAGACGAAGGTTCTAGGGGCTGCAATCTATGTAAGAGCTTGCTATCTATGTGCAGGCACGTTCTCTCTTTCTTCTCTTTTCCTTTCTCTTCCTCGTCCTTCCACTCACCTCGTACATACACATGTACTCGTTACCCTTGGCTATTCTCTTTTCGATAACATCGATCTCGTCACGCCTCGTCCGTCTTCTCCCCGTAATTCAAGTGCCGTGCCCATAGCTTCTTCCGCGGCAATTCGCAGACATACAATTCTCCGTGAAAAAAAGGTACCAATGGATTTTGCGGGGCACGAAATGTATTCGTATTTACCTCTTCAATGTTGCGTTTCCTTTCTGGGACGAAGGAATCTCCGTACGTTGGCGCGCGATGCGTTTTGCCATTGTATTGCTTTAAAGAGTTGGTGAAACATTCAAATTACTCGTTCCAGCTTCATTTTATTTTGTTTTTGGGAAATACGAAGAAATTGTTCAGTTCTTACGCACGTCGCATCTGTGAAAGTGAAAATGCCGAAAAGTAATGGCATTTTAAGTTCCCGCAATCGTTGAGTTTCGTCCCCTAGTTCAGTTGTCGTGGAAAACGTGAGAACGGTCTTGTTATTTCAAAAATCGTAAGATACCTTGTGAGCAGAGTTTCGCTCAAAAAGCTTATCCTTGTTCGAATTGGATATTTCCTCTACGTATTCCCGCACCATCTTCAATTTTCACAATTGCGCGACAAAGTATGCAAACATTTTACTTTGTATAATGTCCAACGGAATATTCGTTAGTGGCGAATTCCATCGATAGAAGAGTAAGGTATCTACCTTCGAAAATTGAAATCATAATGGAAAGCTTTTTATACCGGACGAAAATATAGAAACAATACGTACAACAAAACCAGAGAAAGAGAAGAGAGTGCTAGAGATAAAGATAAGTAACGAAAAGAATCGGTCGCTCGAGCGATCGCGGCTCCCGTCGACAGGGAGCTTTAAATTTGTTACGTTTTGTTCGGGCAGTGTGTCTGGCACTAGGATTGGAAGCAATCCCGTGGCCATTGGTGGAGCTACTGGAGAGTTTGAGACGCATCAATCGATCGATTGACATATGGACATACTCGCGGATACTATCCGCGTGCATCGTTCCTATCGATCCCGTTACGATTCCGTTAATTAATTTTTTCTCCTCAACGGGATTTATCACAGCCAATCTTTGTCGATTGTCTCGCTCTCAGCTCCAGTGCACCGCAGTCCGTTAGAATCTTATAGTACATGGTTGTCGGGAATCTCTAAGAGAGCTGGAAATTGATCGAAGTTTTACACCATAGAAACGCAGACGCGCATCCTTGGATCCTTTTTCATAAGCGCGTATGTCGTAATCGACGTTAATCGGCGATAATCGAATTAAGTACATACTTTCCGGTAATTGATCGAGCTAGGTCGGATTAATCCAACGACATCCTGACCCAGCCGGCATTCAGGAACCTTCGCCTTTGTAGGTACTCGGAATTTTCTTCGTTCTTCTCGGGGAAATGTAATTCAACGTGAAATGCAATTTCAACGGAGGAAAGTTTCTGACTCTTGGCCGACTCCGGTTCCGTTAGTTTCCTCGGGCTCTTTCCGGCTGCCTTCCCGTTTCGGTGAAATGATCGAGAAGGATTTTGGCCAACGGTATCTCGGCGCGGACGATGATCGAGCGAGATTCGGCCGAGTTCATTAGGAGGCTGGCTGGGTATTTCACGTTGGCCGAAACAGAGTTTTACTTGAAAGTAAATTCTGATTAAATTCCGCACTGACTTGCGTTTGTTTGTACGAGACATTTTCCGCTTCCACGTCATTAATATATCTTCAGAAAGACCGGCGAAAAGGGACTGCTATATAATTAGGCTTCGAATCGCTCGTTGCCGGCCCAACGAAGTTAAAAACTAAGACTTTCTCGGTGAATGCCATGAAACGCGCCGATAAATTAATACGCGCGACCAGAAAGCGCCAGGCCAGATACGGATATTAACGAGCAGAATGCATTATACATAGCCGGCTCGAGAGACGCTTTGACGTTTCAAGTGTGCATCTGCAATTTCGTCGGAGACGACTTATCGAAATTTCCTTTTGACGACAGCACGAGAATCAAGCTTAGCCACTCAGGATTATCCGCTGCTAGCCTTCTAGTAGTACCCCTGCAAATTATTCGTTGCTCCTTGATACCCAATTCCCAGCCTGGCAATCGGAAGCGTCGCGGATAATTTACGAGGAGCGCGTGCCGACCTGTCGGCCAGCAGTTCACGTCTTTATTTCACTATTTCTTTTCTTTCTTGTCCTTTTCTGACTCCTACTCCTACTCCTACACCTACGCCTACACCTTCTCTCCCTCTTACGCCTTCTCCTCCTCCTATTCGATTTGTTCTTGTGTCTCTTCTTTTCCGACCCCACCCTTTTATCTCTTTCTTCTGCGATGCCAGTGAAAATGCCTTTTCCGTGCAATCTTTTCCAGAAAAACCATTTCAAGAAAAATATCATTTTCCAACACATACGCTTTCTCTATCGATCATGTGCGACCATAATAGTAGAAACTACAACAAAGGCTATCATGATGGAATTACTGCCTAACAATGAGCCAAATATTAAGTTTCAATCTGCGCACAAAGATCCTCGGTTTCCTGTAAAAATTCAACGCACAAGGAAAGCACCCTAGTCTCGTTTTGTTCTCCTCATGATCCTCGGATTTCGTACATTCGTCCGCTCCTCTCCTAGCTACTTCCACCCTTCATCCTTCCCCTGCTTGTTGGCTACACCGTACAACGAGGAGACATTGCAGTTGCGCGCACAAGTTCGGGGAGCCGAGTGAGATCGTGACAGATCCCAAAGTGGTCTCGTGCATCGAATAATCCGTGCCACCTTTATTCAGGATTTGAGTCACATCCGAATGCGAAGGACGTCTGACCGGTGCTCGGGTAATCGGCGCACGAAACCGATCGGTTTAGAATTTTGGATGCCTCCTTGAAAGAGAAGAGCAGCAAGGACGAAGGAAGAGAGTATGTGAGAGTGAATCGGAGAAGAAACGAGGAGGAGTGAGGGTATATACGATTGCAAATACTAGTGCATAGATTCGTTTTGATTCCTTCAAAAAGTACGATTTACGATGCACGCTTTTATCCCGGCTCATTAAAAGCACATGTGAATCTTTTACATGCAAAAGATGCATCGATGCAATGGCGGTACGTGCCAAATTGCGGGTAACCGCATCGCACTCGTTTTATCAGTACGACCTTACGCGTCGCGCCGATCGAAAATTCAAGTTTACAATGGGAAAGGTCGATTTGACGGTCCTTATCCGGTGAATATAAACCGACCTTTTACCCGTAATACAAACGCAGTTGAGGTTTTACATCGAGCAGTGTTTGCATCTTGCCATGAATCTTGCTTCATTGCTTCCACGTACTAGCGTTTCACGGAAACTGTATTAGTTTGTGGGAAACAAATTCTTTTGTCGTTAGGTATACCATCGATTTCCGTAGTTCAGAAGTCAGAAAGGACGATGAGAGGTTGGAGATGGGTGGAACCCAGAAATTGTTCTTATTTGACATAGAAAACATATTAAAATTCCCTTATTACAATACTGTTACACGTGTATTGCATCTTTATTTCCTAGATAGTGATCGAATGAGAACACCTTCAATCCCGGAAACTCAGTTTTACGCCCACGACCGATTCTCCTTCGAGGTCCCTAACAAATCACTGCCTGCCCGAAATGCACGGTTATCTTTTCTTCACCGAGCTCACTGTACTCGGTGTGTCCGACGAAATCTGCAAATCTTCAGTCACAAACGGACCCACATGTAGACTAGCGAGCGAATTACTCGCTCGGAATACCCGTGAGATCGGACGCCCTCGTCCGTGTGCGAAACGGCTCCCGATAGGCTCGATTGGTCACAGGTCAGGCAGGCCCCTAATCAGATAATGCCAGCAGGATTAAGCCACATCTGTTCCTCGCGGGATGCGATTAGATATCTACGTGCAATGATACGTTTCGCTCGAGGCTGCATCCGCTAATTAAAAACGATCAATTCGTCCTCCCTGGATAATTCGCGCCTTTCTACCGCAATTCTTCCTTCTCGCTCGATCGAGAAGGGCTAATTTCATTTCCAGTGACCTGTGCCAGTTTTCCGTCGTTTGATAGCGAAGAGACCAGGTGGCCTATGAGTCTGGAGATCCGAAAATGTAGAAAAATTGACGGTAGCTTGCGAGCCAGGGAAGACGATACTGTCGTTAGCGGCGCTGCGCCGGCACATGGCTCGAAACTTGAGGTAGTATAATACAATTAGTCTCGTCGATCGATCATCCGTGATCCACGAAGAATGGAGGATCCGTCACAAGAAGTCACCGGAGGGGAGGAGGGTGGCAAATGCGCGAACACACGTACACCTAGACAAATATGCGCGTGCTAGTCTACCACTTCTTTTCCAAGACCGTGTCTTCTACAATTCTACGGATAATTGTATCTTTTAACGTTACGTATATTGATTTACATTTTGATCAATCGTAGACGCGAGTTCTAACGATTTAATAGAACTATCGTGTGTTTCCAGATGCGCGTATGTCACGAAGGTTCTCGATACCTTTTTAATTTCTCGTTATGAAAGTTACGTTCTCGATACCTTCCTAATCGAATTACTATTAACGCGTAGACTGATAGGCACACGTTTACACGGCTCCGAGTACATAAACAGGGTGCCCACATGCGGTCCCTTTGTTCGGCGCGATTACACGAGCTCACCGAGCTCTGGACACTCGCGACAGGTGACAGTGGACCTTGAGCAGCTAGAGTCGCATGTGCAGGCCAACAGCAGCAACCGCGGCGGTCGTTTTGACACGGCTATCCGTCAGCGAATCTACGCGGTCCGTGACATTTCTCTCACTCCATCTCTCCTCGGAGCTCTCTAGTTTCTCTTCTCGGTTTGCTCTCTCTATCTATAATATACACGTGTATAGAGGCCTCACCCGCTCCCACCGGATGATTAACCGCGTTTAACCGCGCAGAGACGTGCGGTTTATTGCAACGAATCGGACCAGCGCGTTCGTTTTGGGCCGACGCTACACGAAGGTAGGTCGAAACGCGCATTAGCGAGCACGAAGCCGCATCGCGTCATCAGACATGTGGATTGACAGAATTTTGAGAGTATTGGACTTTATTGGGCTTTATTCTGATAATGCGCCAAACAACGGTAGATTGAGCGACGTGACGTATCGTTAAATTAAGCTTTTAAATTTGGTACCACCGTATCGAGTGGAATGATAAAAGCAGGGAGGATCGGCGGTGGCTTTATCGAATTATTGATTATTCGTGGAGGGGAAACGAGGTGGAGCAATTTTAAAATGCAGGGTGCGCGTACTATCGAAGCGTCGCACGTAAAGAAGACAAGTGGTTCGTGCAGGGCTGGTCGATCACCTGAGAATTATCCAAATGATCCTCCGTTTCGATTATTTTTATCTTTAGAACCTAGAAAAAGCATACGAAAAGACAAAGTTAATTTGCAATCCAAAATATGGTTCGACGATTTGAACTTAAATCGATGAAAATATGCATACGTACATATAGAAAAAGATCTCGTCCTGTTATACGCGCATACAGTCCAGACAACTGCGAATCCCCTTCTTTCTTCGATTCGTGCCTAAAAGATCGGTGGCCCCTTGCACAGTATCTCGCGTGAATCTACTCGTGCTTCTCTCTTGTCCACGTATCTCTTTTTCCATCGGCCTTGTTTCTCGAAAGATACGGCGCACGAGTTATCGGAACTCGTAAGTCGGTTGCGTGCATCGTACAATTTCGATTTTACGACGATCGGTGCGGGGGACATCAGCGTTTCGCCGTGGCATGGCCCATTCGTCTGTTTGTCCATCTCTTGGCCCAGCAGTACGGGTTTTACGAGGAGGAATGCAAGAACGAACTGTGAAATTTTACAAAGGGCTCCTGTGCTTTAGAAAATTGGCCTCCGCTTATTCGTAACTCGTGCATCTAGGAGTCCGAAGGTGGAATCAAGACTGTGGGAATTATTGCAGGTTGTTTCTTTCATCCTACGTGCATACGATCATTTGCTCCGGCATTCGATAGTGCTGAATTTACAGTCCGATTGCATACGGGACATTTACCTCTTGTGCTGCTCCACTGAAACAAAAGGGTCCTCTCGGAAAATCTTATCGTTCTATCTTCTTGTGCCTCTAAATATTAGATGATTGCAAAAATTCGTGCCCGATTTTCAACTGTTGAAGTTTATCTTTGAATCGGGTAGGGACGTCTGCAATCATCTGATACATCTGGTTGAGAGTTGATTTGGTTGCATTAGTTGAGTTGTAACGTAAATAGTGAAAGAACGATTTACGTCTGGAAAGGTTAGGGTTAGGGTTAGGGTTAGGGTATCTAACCTAATCCTAACCCTAACCTTCCTTTAGTAATTTCTCTGTACACGTGATTGAAGTGTTGCCATTAATGCTTCGTTTTAAATAGAAATTCTTTCAACGGGTTACAAATGACTTGTACATGAGACGCACCAATTCCAACAGTTTTTCTGTTCATCCTTTTTTTGGTTTCTTGTGTGCTCTTTCGAAGACTCTTCTCTTGCCGGATCGTCTGTTCAATATCGTCCTTTTCGAATATTTTGCTGGATTGTCCGCGCGCTCGTTGCAAGCTTTTGCTAATTATCGCCATCAACGTTCCTCTGGCCAAAGAACAGCGCTGCCTCGGTAAAAACGGCAATAGGACCTTGTGCTCGTTATTAAATCGCGGATATTACTAGGTTCGCCGGTGTCGCGTCCGTAACCCGTACACATCCTCTCGGAGCACACCTATACACTAACATAGGGTGCTGAAGAGAAATATGGACGTTCGAAATTGAACTCGATATATATCGTTCCACCAAGTACAAACACCAGACTGCTGCTACTGCCGGCGCGTCGTTGCGCTTTCCGGGAACGGAATCGAAGTGTTTCTCTCTCTCTCTCTCTCTCTCTCTCTCTCTCTCTCTCTCTCTCTCTCTGTCTGTCTCTGTCTCTTTGCCTCTCTTTTTCTCTCACTCTGTCTCTCATTTTCTTCCTCATTCTCTTTCTCTACCCCTCCCCCCATGGATGCCTCGGGCTTCGCGCCATCATTTCCGTGGTGCTGCGCGTACCAAACGCACCACCGAGTCCCGGTTAGGAAAGAAAGGGGAGGAGAAAAAGGCGCGGATTTAAATTGCAGGGTAAGAATTGCACCGCGACGTAACGGTGCAAAGAGCCCATTGTTGATTCCGTATGCATATGTGATTGCGTGGCGTAGAATCTGTACCGATGCCATGATGCCATTAAAAGTTTTATCAATCTTTAATTCTTTTCGTGCAGATTACGGTGTGCATTATTCCGAGTTTCACAGTGATGTTACATAATTCGGAGGCGGATTCTCTTGGCAAAAGTTACCATTGCAGGTTGTTCGGTTGAATCGGCAGGTGCGAATTTCGCATTACATCAATTCAATAACGTTCGTTGTCACTTCCTTGGCCACGCTTGTCATTCGCTTTTTGCTAGATAACAAGATTCGTTAAAGATCCGTGGAAATATCACTTATTTGTCGCTCAAAGAGGCTCTATTGGACAACAAGATCAACGGAGTTCGAAATTTCGAGATATGTTAACTGAATTGCAAATTTTAGCGGAACTTCGGGTAACCAAAAAGGGTTAACGAAGTTGTTCCGGTAATCGATCATCCACAAACGCTGTACCTCTTTAATCCTTGATAAGTGAACTAAGAGTATTGTTTAACTGAAACCTTAAAAGCGGTATTTCGATGATTACACAGGGAACCGGTGAACTCGCGACTTTTCCTTAACCGAGGTCGAAAGAGAACTTGGGGATTAATTAAAGGAATCCAGAAAAACGTTTCTCGCGTATTAAAAAGTCTCGAGACATTCGTGAAAATATTGGAAGACTTTTTCCAATCGATCTTCTCAATGCCCCCGCGACCGATCTACGATCCTTCTCCCCCGCACCCCATCAATCTATTCCGCCGGAAATTTATTCTTCTCCAAAAAGGAATAGTTCGTCGTGAAAGCGCAAGAGGGAAGGGAGGAGACCGCGAGTGGTGAAGATGCGAGGAGGCAGGGAAGAGGTTTGCTACTCGAGTGTGTAGAGCGTGTAAAGCGTGGCGGAGCGGAGGGGTGAGAGTCGAGCGAACAAGAGCAAGAGAAGAGTCTAGAGGGGGCGGATCGATGCTTCGAGGTCGAAGCGACTCGGTGGTTGGAGGAGGAGAGGGATGCCAGCAGCAGCACAGCCACCAGTCGCTCGCTCTCAAGGGCATTCTTTCCCCGTGCGTAGAAGCTTTAAAGTATCTTGCACCCCCTCAAAACCCCTACCTTACCCAGCCGGTTGGCCCGCCGGGGAACGGTAGATTCCACGACCGCGAGATTGCTCGCTTCGTCTCGGAAAATCCGATACACGCATTCCACGAGTGGAAGAAGCAAACCGGGCAGGGGAGAGGACACGGGAGAGGCTGCATGGAACCTTTACTCTCTACTCCTCCTATCCCTTCTACGCGTAACGCTTCACTTCTCTCCCCGGCTATTGTTGCAGATCGACGTGGATGCATTTGGAAAAATGTCTCGCTCGATGCGAATGCGGATCTGAGGAAATATCGTTTTGTGTTGTTGGTTAGTACGTATCCGCCATTCAGTGAACACTTTTTGAAAATTAAGAGATAGGGGTCAAAGGAGCTGGAGTTGATTATCGGTAAATCTTAAATTGGACTTTCGGCTGAATTATTCCTTAATAAATGAGTGGCACCTTCGATAACGAGGGCGAACACGGTTATTAGTAACCTCTTTTCGTGTCCTCGTGAAATTCAGTTTTCCTCTGCGGGAACAGGCGCGTGTTGCGAAAGAAAGAGTTTTAAAACCTTTATGGTCTGTAGGAGGGGAAAGGGATAAAATTGCGTTCGTCCACCGTGCGTACGAAACTTATTCGCGAGGTCATCTTTACATCCGATTGCTTTCCCTGAGAGAAATTAATCGTGCATGATAATTTCTAGACCCACGGTAACTTGTATTGAACGGTTAGCATTTTCGGTCCTGATCCTCCTTATTCGAATAGTCGAAAATTACCCAGTTTAATAAAATCGAAAGAAGAGTATTTATTCTTAAACGTCTTAGACCACCTAACCTCTGTCAATGGTTCGAGGATGAATAAAGAATGAAAGTGTCGCTAATTGTAAGCGTGTGGTACTTAAATGCCGAGAATACGAAAAACCTAAAAAGAAGATCCAAGAAACGGACTTGGCCGCATTCATCTATCTCCGAGTAAAGAGAGCTAAATATTAGAAGGTCTCGCGATGCGACGCGCCCACTTCGCGAAATATTTTTCGTAGTAACACGTTTCTCAAACATTTAACACCTAAGCGCTTGCGTGAAACCATGTCGGAAGTAATCTTTCGGAACGTCACGCCTTGCATTATTCGTTTTAACTCCGAACGTTAAAGTATTATTTTATACATATACTAGCTCCCCAGGCACGCATAAACTTCAACTCTCACCCGGGCAGTTTGTAAGTGTTCAGCGTACATCTGGCCCCGATAAAACGGCGACCCGGAAGGCGGCCTGGCTTATGCCCCACGTCGACCACCCGCGCAATGTTCCTCCGAATCACGATGTTACGCGACAAGATTACCCAATATATCCGGAACCGCGAATACTCTCTTCTTATACGGCGTTAACTTTACGACAATATACTTCCGGCAAGGAGAGGAAACCGGTGTACCGCACGGATACTTCTTGTAACATGCATGTACAACCGCATTCTCATTACCATGTCCGATATTCCTCCCTGGGTCTTTTCCCTCCCTTTCGCAGTCCTTGCTCCCATAAACATTGAAATTCAGATATCGGCAGGACAGAGGTGGGGTGCGCAGGGCGCGGATACTACCACCGCCTGCTAAATTGCCGAGCAATAACGGGATCGCGGCTCGTAAAACTTTGGTCCGCGTGGCGTCGAAAGCGCGAGCCGCCATTCCTACGACTGAGCGGACTTGAAATTGAAGCAAACAGCGAATCACAATATCTTTCCTCTTATCTTTCTCTTCGCATTTCTTCAGACTCTCCGGTTCTAGCTGCTCGTTACCCGGCGATGCGCTTCCGTGGATATTTTTTCATTCCCCGAGGAATTGGAGAGTAAAGGTCGCCGATCGTGGAGATCGATGCGATGTCCGTCTGCGCGCATACGCGCGGATGGTGGTCGCGTACCCGTCGATGGCAAAATTCTCGTTGGAGCACCTCCCCTTCCCGTACCTACTCCTATGCCGCGGCTTCGGAATTGGATTCTGCCATTTCGGATATCCGCGCGCTGTAACGCGATTAACCGCTCTGAATTTCACCCATCTAGCTACACGTTGGGAGGAAGTGCGCGAACTCCATCGCATGGAGATAAAACGGTTTCGTGGCGCGGGGTCGGTCCGACGGGACGGAAAAAAGTTTCGCTTCCGAGAGGAGAGAGAAAAAGGGTCAAAGATATCGTCGATGATGTCTGCGCGGTGCGTGCGTTTGCCTACGGGGCCAATGGGACTCTGGACAATTGGTCGTGCGCAGGGAATTTTGTCGAAGTTTTCAAAGCAAATTCTCTCGTCCTGTCCTTTCTTGGAAGATGAGAGAGAATTTCTCTGTGTCGAAGAGAATGAAGGAAGGAGTAGAGCGGCCAAAGGTAACGCGTGTAGCAACGAACGAATGGTTTTTAGTGTTTCTAATGAGCGAGGGAGGATACAATTAAGCCGTTAGAAACCAAATGCCGTGAATATGTTCTTCTTAGATAGAAGTTCATTCTTTGAAAACTGCACGTTGACTTCGACGATAGATGAACAATTCTAATTACCCGTCTATCTTGAATTCTTTTATCTTCGTCCGTTGTTTTATCATCGTCCTTATGCTAAGAATACGTGTACTTCTCCGATCGTACATATTTTTCCGAAAATGCTATAAATACGTAGGCAAATACCAAAGGTTTGCAAAATTTACATCTAATAAAACTAATTTCTTACTTTGGATATGTAGAGATTATGTATATATTTATATGTATGCATTTTTTTCGTTTTTTAGGATTTGCTAAAACACCAGACCACGGCGGCCAAAGCGTTCTCGTAAGTGTTGTAACATCTACTGTCCCTAAGATATGTATAAACGCTCCTTATACCCATAAGGTAATAAACTTCATAGGATACCTTACTCTCGCCCGTACTTTAGCAGTGTTTGAACTTTAGATGCGCTTTATACATATGGATTAGGTATACACGGCTCATGTCCACACATGTTTATCGAGGCGCACATATAAAGTCTCGATTCGCTTCTAAAGTGCGGGTGAGAGTAAGGCCCCTAGTTTCTCCCTAGTAGCTTCTGCCATTGATCTGCACTCTCAACAGTCATTATACTCGCTTGTGACCTGCTCAGATTTTATTAGAAACTTTTAGATATCTTCCTGATAGACAAAATATTTGATTGTCGATGGAAGACTAATTATGCACATTACATATTGCAAGGTAGCCATGATTGTCCTATCAATTATACCATGATGGGCTTCCTCTCTGCCTATCCGAACAATGAAAACAGGAAATTCAACCCGTCGCACTCATTTGTCCAAAGCGCTTATACATATTATTATCGCATATTTAAGCAAGTTAAAGTATAGCGAAAGAAAAGGTAATCGTTTGGAGAAGTGTCCGACCGCGAAAAGCTCGTTTATCGATGACATTGTGCGAGAGACGTGAGCACAGGTGCTTTGCGAGCCACAAACTGTTTCGAGTGAAATGGAGTTAGAATCGATACGTAAATTCACGGAAACTCATTGTGAGTAGAAGGATCATCCGTTCGGCTGCCCTAGCGCAAATTGAGCGGTTTGTTTTGCGTGGGCCAACGTGAGGGAGCGCATGAGGTAGAAGGGCGCAGCGAGACTCATGAGCTTTCGAAACGAGCTTCCGATGCTTGCCATTCTTCAGGGATAGAAGGGTGATGAGAAGGAGGGTTGAAGGAATTTCCTTACCATCCTCTCACGGAACTCGCTCGCGGTCGTTCCGCGATTACGGTGGGCCGAAAGCAGAAGAGGAGGAGGAGGAGGAGGACGAGGAGAAGGAGGAGTCGGAGGAGGAGAGAGGCAGCAGAGGAACAGAGGGACTACAAGGTGGAGGTGGTCTCTCTCAATTGGGAGAAATTTGCTTTGATCGTATCTCGGCTTAGAATTTCTGAGCTTCTTGGGTTAGGTGAAAATGGCGGTGGGCTTCTGCCGGCATGGTTCAAACTAATTGGAAAATACCCTAGACGTATGATTGCGCAAGGGGGAGAACTTAAAAAGAATTCACTGTCAAACGTTAAATATTTTTATGAGATTGGTTCCAATCGGTTTCGCTTGATTCACGAAACAGAGAAAAAATCCATTCCGAAGCTAATATTTACGTAAATGTGAAAAGAGTATTTTAAACCGTATTTAAAATATTGTGTTGGGCCATCTTCATACAGGTTCTGCCATCCGTCCAGTTTGCCCCGAACACTTCTGCGGACTCGCACGCGCCCAGCCGCGCGGCTGCAGTCCTTTCAATCGTTGGTCGCATTGCAATCGTATTTTACGTACCTATCGTCGCGAGGGCATTTTTGCACGGCTACATTCGGTACGGTTTCACTGAGCATTTACTTGGATCGCACACGGGCCGAGCGCAAAACAAGCGAAGAACTTGAAAGGAAAAGCCGACGAGCTAAGTAGGTTGGCTTCTGTAGGGCCGTTTTCATCCGAGGAGCTGCTCTGGCCGAGCGCTAGCTTATTGTCAGCAGAATGAAGGTCGCGCTCGTACTGTGATTTTATAACTCAATGTGTTCACCGATACGGTCAGCATGGCACTCAACTGCACTGAACGCAGTGTGCGGCAGGCTGCGCCGACGATCCACTGCCCAGCTACCGAAGGAACCGCTTACTTGGATCGTCCCCGCTTGGCTGGTGCATGGCCCAAATGCTCTAGTGAAATACAACCTTCATACAACTTCCCATTTTCGTTTTTGCTTTTTCTTAATCGCGTTTGACTTTTGTTTCGTTCTTCCTTTCGTGGCAACGGGAGATTGTTCTGCGGCGAGGGAAGGTCTGTTAAAACGGGATATTCGAACGGTACTCTATTTAGTGGGGTATCGATTCCACCATTACACAGACGTCATTGTTGTTATTCTTAGCGCCAGACGTGTCGTTCCACTTTCCATACTCCTCGTCCTATTCCGAAATT
This sequence comes from Tiphia femorata, assembly GCA_944319695.1. Taxonomy (NCBI): domain Eukaryota; kingdom Metazoa; phylum Arthropoda; class Insecta; order Hymenoptera; family Tiphiidae; genus Tiphia; species Tiphia femorata. The sequence goes on from OX090895.1 coordinate 31,644,068, forward strand.
ATTCTCTTCCAAACGATGTTAGCTTTCAGTCGCTCCTACAGTTTTAATATTTTTTCGTAGGTTCGTTCTTCGTGAGTACGTATCTACGCCTATTCCTTCTTCTTGGTTTTACCGTGTATTTAATGTTCTTTTCTTTTTTTCCATCTCGTTCCGATCACCCTGGATTCGACCACCCTGGCGCAACAATTAAATGGTCTAATTGACATTTAAAACCCATGTGAGTCGGTAATAGAAAACCGATAATAGATTGGGAACGGTAATGCGCGAATTCGATCGAAATGGAAAGGAAAGTTGACCGACTTTCGTGGACAAACAGGAACGGATGTGTGCAACTTAAATTTAAATCATGGAGTATTGTGTATCCGTTGCAAGGCGATCTCGTTGCGCTTACGTACCGCGCCGACGAGCTACCCCGGTGCGGTACACCTCGAACCAATTCGAGCAAAAATAAAAGAAGAAGCACCGATGCTTCGAGGAATTTCAGAAATCCTTCCGAAAATCTCCATGATGTATTTTCCTTCGCTCGTCGCGATCGACAGGCACGAATCTCCGCCGCTCCCTGCCGCATATCTGTTTCGCATTCCACGCGTGTAAGGACGCGCGCGAGAGAGGCAATTGGTAGCGAAGGGAGAAGCGACGAGTAGGGGCTGAGAGGCGCAAGGGGACGACGGTAGAACCTTGACGGAAAGCGCAGCCACCCGGGGAGAATCCCCGAGGGAGTAGTGTGACGTTTATCCGCGAGCTTCGCGGCAACACGGTGAATTATGTCGCTCGAACGTCTCCTGTATTTCATGCTCTCGGCTCTCGATTCAGCGGGCCCGGACGAAGAAGCGGGAAGAGGACAATGGAGAATCGGCACCTCTCTGTCGTCTAGACTCTAGAATGCCGCACGACGGCTAGCATTACCCACAGCACTCCCTTCCTTCCCCTCAAGTAAACGGGTGTTGAATAGTGTCCAAAAATTAGCGTGCATGTACCAATACTAATTGGAGAGTGGATCGTAAATATATTGATGGGGTATGAGGAGGAGTCAACTCTGAAGGAGTAAGTCTCCAAGACTCAACATTTCTTCGAACATCTTCATTAACATCGAATTACTTTGGCGAATATTTGGAACATTGTGACTAATATGTAGAGTAGTCCAGCATGCTAAACTCATCGGATCCTTCGTGTCGGGCTCACCCCGAATCCCGTAGAATCGAGAATTTGACGTTCGATATTACGCGCGATGGCCCTCGGGTAAGCTGCCTTCTTTGCGTTTAAGTTTTTAAATGGGTATTCATGAGATACCTCTCCCGCAAAAATCACCCGCTCGAACGGATCCTCGGAGGTCTTTACCACCACCGTTGGCTTCTCACGACCCGTTAATGCCGGAAACGCTTCCCCACCTCCCTTTCCCTCTCTTCGAATGGTTGATAACAAACGTCGGCTACGGGCATCAATTCCACTGGCTGAGTTTCAGCGGCGTGGAGGGCGAATGGCCAATTCTGTCCGATTTCCAGAAAGATGGGATCGCGGAATGGGTTACGTGAGAAGAAGGGAGGGGATGGGTGCACGGGGACGAACCGGTAGTAGAAGAATAAAGGACGGGGGTGGGCCGTGGAGAGGTCGAGGTCGGACGAGTACTAGTCGATGTGCGGATTAAGTCGAGAGGGCACCTCGTAAATCAGAAACTCAGCCAGCTATGTCTGCGGCGTTGGAGATAATAACCATTTTGCGCCTCCATAGGCTCCTTCTCTTCCCTTTCCCTCATCCTCCCTCATCCTCTTCCTCTTCTTCCTCTCCTCTCCTCTTCCCGTCCTCGTCCTCCTCTCTACGCCACCTCCTTCCTAACCTGGCGTGTCTCACCGTTATAAGCGAACTTACTACGAGGGTGAGCGCGCCCATTCAATTAACTTCGTAAAACGTAAATCGAGCCAATCCCGGTCTTCTTGCTCCGGCTTCTTCGTCCTCCTTGACATCTTTCTCAGTCTGGCCTTTTCTTCCTCCAACATCGGTTTTCCCTGTGTACCCTTTTGTCCCCGGAGGTCTCCTCCTTCGTAATGCCGGACCTGCTTCTTTTCACTGTCTCTCGATATGTCACTCGTAACGTTCGATCGTCATGGAGCGTACTCTTTCGCGCGTACTCTTTCCCCAGGCCGCGTTGTGGACTGGAATCTCTGAGGTTAATAGGAACATGGGGACCTGGTAGCCTAATTGTTATAATGCGTTAGGTGATTGGGTTATTAATCCACGTGGGGGAATGAGTCGAATGAAGATTAACGATCGATCGATGTTCCGCGTTGATGGGTGCATGGTCTTATTGGATCTTACGGACGCGAGGTTCTACACCTACAGTTACCCTACGAAGTTTCCTACTTGTAGTTCGTTAGTAAGCGAATAGATCGTCATCGTATCGTATGAAATTGCTTGGTACGTGCATCGTATGTACACGTCCAATGCTATGCTGTGGCACACGTATCAAGGGATGAGCACGTGCATCGGAAAAGGTGCATCGTGTTTTATCAAAAGTCTTCCAATTGCTAATTTAAAATATTTTAGTTAGCAGATTCATTACCTTCCAGCATTCCAATTTCCTTAATACTTTCACGAAACATTTTCCATAGAATCTAATGTAACCTCCCTTCCTGAAACGGATGGAACGTACGCTTATGCTTCGCAGTACTTAGACACGATCGTAAAGGGACTGACTTATTAAATCTTGCATATCTCGTCCAATATCCTGCACTTTCCGATCGTATCATATCTCATACGGCATGCAATCGCTTCCAATCTTCGATTTCCCTGGAATCCATGCAAATACTCGGCGTACTTATTCCCTGTAAAATGGCGATATTCCTACGGAATTTCGGACGTAAATGGGAAACGGATTTGTCGAACTTGGTACACGTACAATATTGATTGGAAATGCTTCGAACAACTTTAAGTACACGGTTTAACCTCCAGGGCAGGACTGAGAAAACATTTAATGTAGCGTTTTATGTCCGTTCAATGAGCGCCGCTTCATTCGCAATGCGAATCCGGGAAAGTCATTTCGATAATTAGTTTTGGAACGTGCGACGATTCGGAACCGCCACATCTCTGTTGAAGATTTTCGAGAGTTCTCACGGAAAACGGACGCAATGGCGTGAATCTGATTTTTCGTTCGAGCAAATGCTCTAAAAGTTAATGAGGAGGGTAAAGATCCTGGGTGCTCAACGATATATGTATATATAGGTACTTTCAAAAGTATCCGGATACTTACAAAATGGGGAACGTGTAAGCATGTACCTGCATTCCCTGGATTTACCTCTTTTTACGAAACGCAAGTATTCCTGAAAATTTGAAAAAGGAAAATTCAATCTTTTTATAACGCGCGGTGTTTAGGTCGTTTTAACGATTCATATTTCGCGCCTCGAATATTCTACCAGCTTTGAAATATCGACATCCGGGCTAGTCCTCTTCACCAGGGATTTCGTACGAAGGAACCGCGATCTAGGTTAGCATTGCTAATACCGGTACAAATAAATTTCTGTTAGAACCAGCGGTAGCAGCAGAAATCCCATCGATTTTCGTCGATTTACATACAGAAACAATGCTTAAAATGTCAAATTTTGTTAGTGCGCGTAATACTGTCTTCGGCACACGCGCAACTCTTCTGCTTGCCTCTTTCACCTATAGCTCCCTCAGCCGCAGGCTGACTCGAGAGAGCCAAGGTTGTCTACAGGGTGTTCTTCGTAGTTTGAATAAAGGCAGCGATAAGATTTATCGTTGGCGGTGCTGTAGCGCAATCTCCCCTGGCTGGCAGGGCCACCCGATGCCGGAACCGCAAAAGGAAACGTTGCGTACCTACCTACCTGCCTGCCTACGTACCTATGAAGTGAATACCACGGGTTTAAAGGCACAATCACATCGTTTTGTCCTTGGCAGGGACGGGGGTTGCATTCGAGACTCACGCTGCATGCTCTAAGATCACTTAACACGGCTTTTTCGAACTTCCTTTTTCGTACTTCTCGAAATGTGGAACGATCGATTCCCGGAATGGCTTGTGACTTCTTTCCTTTCTTTCCAACTTTTCTTCTTCTCGTTCCAGCGCCACCGCGTGACCGACATCTTTATACTCGCCCCGCGGTCGAGATTAATTATTAATCAGCTCCTTCGTCACGAAGGGAAATTGCTCGCGGCGTGAGTCGCAAGGTGGATGGATGGATTTAAATTGCGTGCCTGGACGATATGTCGATTTGCTGACGAGTATCGCGGCAGTAAGCGAATATTCGTGGGAGCCCTAAAGTGTTTTACAAGCTTCAGCGAGGTACCGAGTGGCCAATTAGCAAAGTAATAAAGCGAGTAGTGCTCGACGAGAGTGTGGAAGGAGAGCAGAAAAGATTAGAAGCGAGATATATCCAAGGAGAGCTAATGTCTTTTTAATTATTAAATAACTTCTTTTTTCTACGCGCACAAATTGAATCTTGACAGTTACTTCGAGTACCGTTAAAGCACTTTTTTTCGGTTCTAAATTTTTTATGCAACGTGTAGTAAACTTATTGCATTGTATTTTTGGGAAAACTTCATCTCCGTGACAGAGTGAGTACTTGCTGCAAAGACGGAGAAGGAGTAGCGTTAACGTGGAATCTGAGAATTGTGTGATGTACCTGTTACAAGCGCGATGATACGTACCTGGCGCGTTTCCGTGTAAGTAGCGCACGTTGGCACTCCATCACCCGAGGAACGCGCGAGGGTGTCTGCTTTCGAAAGGATGTGTCGCCTCTGTGTGACTCCCCTCTTCTTCGTTGACCTGGACGACGAGTGGATCGTGGAGGACGACATTCGTTAAGAATAACATTAGGTATTTATTTTTGCCCGTAGAGGGTTGCTTCTATACGCGATTCCTTGTTCGTGACCTCGGTGGAACGTGGACTGTCCCACGGACGATAATACAGCATCTTCTATGAATGTAAACAGAATATTGTGTCGTATACAGCACAGATGTATACAGTTTTCACCATAAAGTCCGTTCCAAGTGAGACAAACTTTTATTTTAAACTATTCGCTTTTGATTTCACGGCTCGCATTCTCATTTATCGAACACCTAACTAATATTTCTCAAGTTTCTATCAAAATAATTCTCACTTGAAAAAATAGTAATATTTTAAGTTTTAAACGTGCACAAGTTCTCGACCAGAAAGATTTGTTAAAATTTTGCTTTCCATCGACGTGTAACTTACGGGGCGGACACAAGCAACACATAGAATGTAGGGGCTTAATTCGCGAACCTTCAAAACTCGAAGCAGGATATAAACGTTGAAATAATATAAAAGAAAGGATTATTCCGCAAAGAGCAGAAAAGATCTTTTATCGTTTTCCTCGGGAATTCTACGAACTGTTATAGGAGGGTTAGGGTTATGGTTATAGTGTCTGAGAACTTTTCATCGCGAATTCAATTGATTTTTCGCGAGTGTCAGAAGCAGGAAAACATTCCTCTCTCCATTGAAACAGCATCGGTAGCTGACATTGTCATCCGAGTTACGTGCATGTAATCGGAAATTTTTCAAGAACGCTCGTATTCCACTCGCTATTCTGGCGTTCTGGCGGGTGGATGGAGCTCACGTGTGCGAACCGCACGTGGCGTGCTCTCTCCGAGGTCGGTGATACGCTCCTGGTTTACTACCGCCTATCTCTTGCCTCCGCTCCGACGTACGGTCGAGCACGTTACCACGACTTGCTTAATTTCGACAAGAATGCTCCCGAAGAATGGCTCTCGGTTCCTCGAGGATCCTTCGGTGGCGTCTTGGCACGGTGGAGAATGAGCGGTAGACTGAGAGCTCGTATTGTACGCCATTTTGTTGTGGGTGCATGATGCATGGAGAGGTACTAAGGATCTTGGGAGCAAAATGGAGCGAGCCATAAGGAGATTTCTGTTGCCATAATTTCTAGGTGTAGGTATTAAGGAGGTGGAATTTTTCTTTGCCAGCAAGTTTCACATAAAATTACTTGTGTTAATATGCCACATATAGTTGTTCGTAAAATCAGGACTAACCTTCTTATTAATAATAAGGCGAACAGCAGAAGTTTGTTTCTTTAATATGCGTTTTTTTTCTTCTAACGAAGTATTCGTATTTTAATGTTATTAATATTTTCAGGTAGATAATAAACTCCAGTGCAAAGCGGGGTTGTTTTTTAACTGTTTTCCACCCGAGTATGCATATCAATGTGCGACGATAGGTACGGACCTGAAACGAATACGTCCCCCTTAAGTTTAGGAGAACGTCGTCTCGGTACTCTTAATCGCCTGCTGCTGTCGGATATAGGTACGCCGTACTAATTAGTTAATCCGCGTTACCTACTTTCTAAGACGCTCAACCGCGGTCGCATCTTCCCTCTGCAACGCGGAACGTAATTATTAACGTGAAAAAATCTCACCTGCCGCTCGATTCAATTAGGATGGATATGTCGGCCACAACGTTTAATTACTTTTCTTTGTCTTTTTAAGAGGTAGAGAAATTGTGAAAACGAACGATTAGGCAATAGCCAAATTTGTATCGAAAGGGAGAAGTGTTTTTAAAGATTACTATAAATTACCTTTTAACGAGCTAGCCACGTTCGTCCATTTCAATAGGCTCATATCGTCCGCAAAGCTTCCGAGCTGCCTGACATTCCTTTACGATTGACTAATTCACTCCAATGTTCGACGTTAACTAAGTATTTTCTAATGACGAGACGCGTCAAATGGAGAAATTTTATTCTAATTCTATTCAAAGAAAATTTTCCGTTTTTCACGCACGTTTCTCCTGCCGCGTAAACGTATCGTTTTACCTCAGTCCGCGAAAGTAGTTTGTGAAAGTTGGAGCTTCCCAGTGGGTTTTGTTTCCCTCAAGCTACCCCTTGCAAACGTTTCTAAGGTCACGATTACAGCTCCCAGTTTCGTATTCGACATTCTAGCTGCACCCAGCGACTGTCAAGGAGATTACATATTACATTCTGCACGTTACATCCGACACCGTGGGGCAAGAGGAGAACACGAGGGGTTGCTTGATGTATGTGCAAATTGATCTTGTACAAGATACACGATCTCTTCCCTTGCTCGCCTTTAATCTTGATTAGAATCTTCCTACGTTAATGTTGGAAGCACCTTCGCAGCAACGCGCTCCAGGACGAATTTTTACATTTTGCTGTTTTTGTTAATCCATTCAAATTCCGGTTGTTTCCTTCGCGATACGGACTGTTCGATGGGTGGTACGCGTTGCACGATCGCCATTTCCTCGCTATTTTGATCGCTATTTCCTCGTCCAAAGGAGTTCATAGATGTAGTCAATTCTGCTCGCATTTGCGCCTAGAAGCGAAATTGCTTAAATTCTTTGGCTTTATTCTCCGTCGTATTATAATCCGCCGTAAATTCTTATCCTTTGTCTCGCCTGCGCTACACAATACCTAGCGCCTTTCGACAAATCCCCGCGATCTTTTCCCAATACTCCCTCTTCTCTCCACTCCTGTTCCTCGTTCGCGATGCGCACTTGAGCGCAGGAAGTAAATCGATAACCCTGGCGCTTATAACTCTATCGATTTATAAACTTTCTGACATCAGTGTGACGAGTGGAAATTGAGAAGAAGGAGAACGTTTTCAGGAGAAGACTCTTTACGTCTTACAAGTCGATTTCACGTTCGTATCAACAGATGCGCTATAAATATTTCCTAGCAGTTGGTCGCGCATCCTCGCCATCTCATTTCCTCCCTTCCTCTTTCGTTCGCGGATTGGAAGATTATCCGAATTAGATCGTCCTCTCTTGAGTACACGTATACATATATCTTATCGGTTACTCGTTGTGCTGCTTCTTACATTCCTATTCGCGTTTTCTTCTTTCCTCCGCATTCGCTGTGTCTTACCTCTCCGTCGGCGGACCCGCCGTTACTGCTGGCTCGCCTATTCGATGCGACCCTGTACTCGGCGAAGCGTGCGACGCCCCTGCGGTTTTCCCGGCAGGATGACGCGACATTGCCGCGGGGACATTCGTCGAACCCTCCCACTTCCTCTCCATCTCTTTCGCGCTCTGCTTTCTTCTTCATACCGTTGTCCTTCTCCTTTCCCCAAACGGCCCGCTTTACTTCCGCATTGCTCCTTCCTTTCACCCACGACACCCCTCGGTTCCACCATCCGCGTCGCTTCCTCCTCCCTGTTGTATTTTCCCGGCGAAGCGGTAATTAGTTTTCTGTCACTGCTAGGCCGCGTCCTTGGACGACGATAAATCAGGCAGCGAACTTTCCTTCCTTCCTCTCACAACATAGTGAGACTACCCCCGTAGCCCATGCTCCTCCGACGTCTGCTGTTTCGGCATTCTTTCATTAATCGATCAAATTCTTACTCGAAGAGACCCACCGGCGGTGCAACAGCCTAATAATTCATCATTTTCGGCTCGAGTCTTACAGCATTCTGTCGTAATAACTTTCGATACGCCCGGACACTCCGTCATTCATCGATTCGTCCTACATTCTCAAAAGTGCTTAAGATTGCGATACTTGGAACCTAGAAATCGTTCGACCGTCCTCCACTCTCCTCCGAACCTTGGAAACTTGGGTTGGTACGCGTCACGAAGCGTTTTATTGCTGACTCGGCGGAGCAAGCTGGCGCGTGCATCTTCCTCCCGACTCTTGCTCGCCGAGCGCACCCAACGCCATCGAACGTTTAATAATTTTAGAATTAATAACCTCCACTTCGTGCGTCACACACACACACACACACACACACACACACACACACACACACACACACACACACACACACACACAAAAGCGCGCCCGTACTTGCGCAGTCACTATGTGTCTCTCGAATTACCGCGCACAGTAGGCGCTTCGAAGGGCAATTGTTGCTACAATAGGAGGGTGGTAAAACTGGGGTGGGTGTTTGAGAGAAGAGACGTATTGGTGATATACAGGGCGCAGCGTAGGGGTAAATTAAATTAATCATGCATCGCGTCTCCCGCGACGGGTTGGCCAATTACGTATTGACTGGTCGTCGTGTTCCTCCCGTATGCTCGTAAGGGGACTGTTCGGAACCGTGTTGGATTGATGGGTACGACCCACATGTCGTTGTTGGGGATGTTCTCGGTTTTTTTTTTTTTTTTAAGGAGAACAGAAAGTTTATCGCATTACGAATAAGCACATTTTATTGGCTGCTCGGTGAGCGTCATTTTAACAATTTGGCAGGTACACTTAGACTTCGAATTTTGATTTAAAATAGTGGGACCACAGGTAATAAACTAATTTTCTAAGGAAAAAAATGTAAATTTGTTTGAATTTACTTGTTTTCATTTACCTCCTCCCTTAAGAGTTGATTTTAGCAGTAGAGAAATGTTTTGCGAATTATACGCTCTCGAGCTTCGATTCATTGTCGCCTAGCAATATTGTTTACAGTAGGCAGAATGCACGCGTGGTGTTCTGGCATTCAGAATGCAGAATATAGCGTGGAAACTGTGCGTTCGATTTACGCTGTTCGTTCTTGTAGGTAAGAATTAGTAACGGGTTATTACAATTCGTTGTATGGATAAATGCATTTCGGACAATCGATCGATTGCTACTGACGACGATACGGGAATAGAAATAGTTGACGTTCGTGCCTCGACTTCTCGCCTTTGCACGTTCACTTCGCTTCCTTGCGTTATTTCATGTATTATTTCACAAACTTGATGGGCACCTCATATTTACCGAGTCGACAATAAATAATCCATTTTCACTTTTCCGCAAGATATAACGGAAGTTGTATGGCCTAAAAAAAGAGCGTGCGCGAAGTGAACCTTTTCTCACATAATTCTCTCGTTCCGGTCCTGGTACACGGGCTGGTAGGTGAAGTGTCCTATGGAAAATAGATGGGCGATGGAAGAGGAGGTAGAGAGAGAGAGAGAGAGGGGGGGGGAGCACAGGCCGATCCTGGCGGCAGCCCTCATGACGCTCACTCAGGAGGACCAGCGGGGGTTTAAATTAAATTAATTATGCATAGAGTTGCCGACATCACAGTGACGGCAGCAGTATATTGAGTCGTCCTATCGATCGACGAGAAATCTGCTCGTGTTGTAGCGAGCAGAAATTAACGAACCGTCACTGCTATTAGAAGCTGATTTAACAACCACGCCTCCGCTCGCATCTCCTGTAGAAGAATTCACTGATAACGGCGCTGCAATAAGACGAGGCACCTACCGAGACAATTTTGATCGACTGGTCGTCGGAACAGGTCCGTGAGCGGATATACCAAGACTGGACGATTTTATCACTCATTTGGCCTTTGCTTTGTCGATTAGATTCGAACGTGCGTTGCGACAGGAATTTACACGTGGATTTATGGATGAAGTTTACGTGGAAGAAGCTATATACACGTTCTAATATTTTACGAATAATCTGTGTAATTAATTTTCACGCTTTGGTTGCTTTTCATTTTTCGCCGTATTAACTTGTTAATCCATGGACTATCGATATTTTTACACGGATCTCTGTTATCGCAGTTTCCAATAAAATGGAGAATGAAATCGTTGACGGCGTAGCACTCAGTCCGCTATAATGGAAAGTGCATTACTGGCATCAGAACTTGCGATATAACGTTGGCAAAGGGAGACAATATTTAATTGTGCGTGGTAATGATAATGCATTGGTCGCGACAACGTCACACGGTCTTCTCACAATCGCACATATTCGAAATGCTTTCGCGTATATCGGTCAACGTTTCCGAACGTTTTAATATTTCACTTGTGAATGACAATCAACGTGGGCATACGTGTATCGGAAATCGGAGTTATCAAATATTTTGCAATGTCCGGCATAAGGTCCATTTTCCTTTTTGTAATCATTCTTATCCAGCCTCCCCCCCCCCCCCCCCACTTTTGCAATTGCGCGCGTCGTCAAAATTGATCGAGGTCGGACTTGCGAGTTAATCTGAATTTTTATCAACGCTGAAAAATCGCACGCGTTTATTCGTTCGATGTGAATTTCCCATTATCCTTTTGAGCGCTATGAACACATATATGCGTTCGACAAAATCGTTCACCATGGGCTATAAACCCATATATGGGTTCTCATATAACCATTAAATTTGTGCTATAAACACATATGTGCCTGTGATTGTGAAAGTGGTCTAAGTCAAAAAAGTTTGGTTCACAAATCATTCCGTATTTCAGTCGTACAGGTGACAATAACGCTACGTAAATAGAACTAGGGGGTAAACCCCCTGCGCTTTCGCTTCGCTCAAGCGCCAACCCCCCAGATCGCCTTTGCTCGCGCTTCGCGCTCGCCCACAAATTTCAAACCGTTTCGAAATTGTTGAAAATTCAAGTATTGAGATATTAAACTATGCTAGAGAGTCCTCTGCGCTTTCGCTTCGCTCAAGCGCCATACCCCCCCAAGTCGTCGGGTGCTCGCGCTTCGCGCTCGCCCACGAAATGCAGCATTTCTGCAATAGGCCCAAGTGATCAAAACCGGACAATTAAATGCATCCGAACCAAAATTTGACATGTACATAGAGTATATACACCTTTGCTGCGGTGAAACTTTATGCATGGTTATCTTCAACCATTCAGAAATTGCGACAAATTGAAATCTTTAATCCAGTATTCCGGTGAAACGCTTGCGCGGATTCAAAAAAAATTGCAATGTAGTTTAAAAATATACCCATTTGGTGCCACAAAACTTTATGGTCATCTTCAACCGTTTCGAAATTACGGGATTTTCAAACTATAATTATAAAATAGTGAATTAAAGATTTGAAACTGGCACCATTTCGAAATGGTTGAAGATGCCCATACACAATGTTTCGTGGCACCAAATGGGTATATACTTGATGTACATGCCAAATTTCGTCCGAATACGTTTAGCCGTTTCAAGATGACCATGCATATTGCTGCCATTTCTAAACGGTTGAAGATAGCGATACATAAAGTTTCCTGGCACCAAATGGGCATATACTTGATGTGCATGCCAAATTTTGTTCGAATCTGTTCAGCCGTTTTGCCGGAATAGTGGACTAATCAACTTTTTTGCTCAAATAGTGGATTCAAAATTTTAATTTGCCGCCATTTCGAAACGGTTCAAAATGGCCATACATAAAGTTTCGTGGCACCAAATGGATATATACTCGATGTACATGCCAAATTTTGTTCGGATCCGTTCAGCCGTTTGGCCGGAATACTGCACTAATGGATTAATGAATTTTGCACTATTTCCATTAGTGCAGTATTCCGGCCAAACGGCTGAACGGATCGCAACGAAATTTGATATGTACTTTGAGTATATATCAATTTGGTGCCAGCAAACTTTATGTATCGCTATCTTCAGCCGTTTAGAAATGACAGCAATATTAAATTTAAATTACATTTTTTTCAAATTTTGAATCTCCCGCCATCTTGTACCGGTTCAAGATGGCGGCTCACAAACCTTATTGTCAACTCACAGTAGTGTACTTGATTTTTGTGCCAAATTTCGTCCCGATCGGTTCAGCCGTTTTTCCGAAATCGAGGATCTACACACACACACACACACACACACACACACACACACACACACACACACACACACACACACACACACACACACACACACACACACACACGAACGGTTTTCGCGATGGCGATTGCATAAGTCACTCCCTTTACGGTCGTGCCTAAAAATTGATTTTTCGGAATTACTGACTTAGGCCACTTTCACAATCACCAGCACGTATATGCGACTGATGCTTCTAAGTTTAGAGATATAAAAACATAGTAAGAATGCGCTTAAGTGTACCTTTATGCAATGAAATTTCAAAGTTAGCCAGCTCGGCATGCGCGTGGTCGTAACAAGTGGACAGTCCAGAGCACATGCTCAACTTCGCGTAGCTCAGCGCTCAAAGGATTAATGTGGTATTAGCCGAGGGAAGCTCGCATCGAGATTTGCAAAAAGAGGAAGGTATTCACTGTGAAATTCCAGGAATATTTTTGTCAGACGGTACAATCGGAATGCGATTAGTTTGTGCGAGAGTTTCCCGTTGGAACTGAAATTTTGTTTTCTTTTCCAAAACGCGCGTACGTTGTCTCCGTACTGTGTCGTCGGACAGGCAATTACGTTGATAATGTAGCAGGTCATGCGAAGGATTTAATTAAATTAATCGTGCATCGTGTTTCACGCGCTGTAGTCGATACGCCATTTCGACGGACGATAAACTCGCGTTCGGCTTTCCCATACCTGGACCGAACGAATTGTGCTCCAAGCTCGTCATTTCTACGGTTCCGTCAATTATATCGCGATCCTCGACTGCCTCCGCATTTCTGCCAACAATGCCACATTCGATGGACTAGGAAATTGCTGGAGTGCACCCCAGGATTATTACGACGCGATCACTCCAACATCTTGTAATTGACGTTTATTTGGATTTATTGGTTATCGGTGATGGAAGGGTGACCTCCGGATAACGCTCCCGGATGCATTAGATGGACGGCAGAATAGTTCTTTCACGTATCTAATCTTGATATCGCAAATCGACAAAGTATCGATTTTCCATCCGCTCCGTTTTTGCTCTCAGATTTTTTTCTTTCTATATTTTGACCTGCACCTTATATTCCTCCTTCCTCTGTAGTGAGGTTCGTAGAGAAGCGCTGCTCCACGACGATAGATAAGCACGTTTCTACTTCTTTGTACTCCCTTTTGTTTCGGTAGCGTTCGCTGCCTCACCCCTCTTACTGTTAGCCTATAGAAAAGGATAAAATGTCCGGACTCCACCGTCGGTCGGCCTCGGTCGCGTCTTTTATTTCCGTCGCACGTACTTTGTGATATGCACGGTCAGCCGTAGCTTTTAAAACATTGTTTTATCTGTCAGTTCGTTAATAAAATAATTAATATTTCCTAGAAGCCAGGCTGCGATGTTTTATCTGAAAACGCACTTATATACCACGAGATAAAGAGTAAAATTATTATGCCGACAATGAGAACTCAAGTAAAATCTGCAGATAAAACCGGTAAGGTTGAAATTAATTGAAAATGTCAGACAGAATTTCCGTTCAGTAGGTTGTAGTGGGTTTCAATCCTCTCTCTATGCATTACACGAAAATTGAGAATTTTTGTCGCGTTGTACCATTTCTATCAGCTTTAATTAAATGTATATTTTATTGCAAACACTTTGAAACGTAATAAAAAAAATTTTAAAAATAGAAAGATGTGGTGCCGCAAATTCAACGACTTACAGGTTAAAATGGTACAAACATTCAGTTTTTCTTTTTTCTTTTAACATCGAAATACCGTTTTAAATGGATTCGGAAAACTACATATTATATAAAGTGAAATGACATTATTATAGTAATAGTTTCCTTGCAGTGCTAGAACTACAACTTACCGAAAACAAATTTTGAAAACTGTTATAATTTTTTTCAAAATTTTTGAGTGGCAGAAATCGAATATATTTCTTCCAGGTAGACATTATAAGGTCGCACAAAATATGTTGGTTCCGTTTAAACCGGTTCACTGATTTTTTGAGAAAAAAAAACATTAAAGAGGTTTTTTTCTGAAGTGCAAATCACTCCTAAATTATTTGAGATACAATATTCTGGGAAATTGATTTTCTCGCGGCTATCGATATATTGGTTAAAACTCCATTTGTATTCGGCTGGGGGCACTTTTGACCATCCTATCTTGTTTTACGCTTTTGCATTGCTCGGAAAGAAAAAAATTTAAACTTTGTTAAAGGCAGTCTTCGTAGATCCGGGAGCTTCACTGTGTAGCCGAGTGTAACGTCCAGGGCTTTCGCTTGAGCGGAACGAGTGAATTGCGACCACAATTGTTTCTTAGCTGCTGGAAGGGGGTGAACGGAACGGGGGTGAATTCTATTACTCTGTACCACTTCTAATCGTCTTGACAATTACTCGACTTCCTTTGTCCGTCTGGCTCCAATCCCCCCGTGTATTTATCATTCTCAATATCCATGCTGAACAAGCTCCGCGTTAATAATAATTACTACGCTAGTGTAAAAGCTTTTCCATCGGTGATCTTATCGGTACTTGCTGATCGGTGGCAGTAGCAGCAGAAACGCGAGCCGGAATAGAAACCGGGGAGTCTAGTTGATATTTTCTCATTCCGACTCACTTGACTTTCCCTCTCTTTCCTCTCTCTTTCACTCTCTTTATTTTCTTGCGTCTAAGTTGCACGTAATTACAAGAGGCAACAGTGAGCATCCCTTAGATCGCAAGAACAGTAAACCTTCTCGGTGTAGACCGCAACGAGACGATTATTGCCCCGAGAAAGAGGTTCTGCTGGTCATTAACGTCCGAGCAGGAACTTCTTCTTCCGGAGGGCGTTATCGCTGTTCCGAGGCCGACATCCGGCTTTTTCGTTGGCACTTCGTTACGCGATCTCACCAAACTCCACGAATTTAGTGTACCGCCTCCCGCATTTCTTTCCAATTTACCAGGGACTTCTGAACAGGCATCTGGACGGCCTATCGATTATCCGTTCAATGGTTGACGTGGCTTTTCAGTTCTTCGATATTTTCGAAGTTGTTATTATTATTCTCTTATCGATTCGTATGCCTTTTGACGAAATAGGATAAATCTCATCTACAGTTTAATTTACTTTCAGATTGGAAGCTTGTCCTTCATATGGCTGAGGCATAAACGTTCTTTTTCATATCATAGGCAAAGAGCACACATAGGGATGCTCACCTTCAAACGAAAGGCTTTGCGAATATCGCAGTCGCGGCAATCCGGTAAAACTCGCTCAGTCTCTCGGTAACAAATGTTCCTGAAGCGAGTCGATTCCACTGTGGAGAAGATGTCCGCTAGGTAACGTGGCATACCAGTACCGATGACAGTCTACAGGAGAACCAGAGACATGCAAAACACGAGCAGTCCCAACCAGCTGGTCTTAACCAGTGCAGGTTATTATAAATTGGGGTTATGTGGGCAACGCGTCTAACGTGATAAAGAAATGGGACACATATATTGAAGGTAACGTTCAAAGAGAGTGTGTGTGGGAGAAGCGGACGAAAGCGCGAGAATTTCAAGTGGTGGAAGCGGGAGCAGATGTGTATCGCAGAAATGTAACACGGCAGCCGGACTGACAAGGCAATCTAAACATCTCGTTGAATGACTCAATGCGCCTTTCAGGTTAATTGTTTCCCCTCGGCCTGGGAACGGACCATCGTCTGAATCGTACGCACGCGGGCGCTAATGCTATTTGCTCCTTATAGTACTCGCTGTTAGACGAAGGTACTGCTAGTCGACAAGGGTGAGTAAGAGAATAACGCAAAGTGCAGAATAGTAGCTGCGGTAAATGAGTGCACGACTGCGAAATTTCTCTAAGATCATTAAACAACTTCCACGAGTTTCCCTTGCACCACGCTCGCTCGTCCGCACCAGCCAGGTTTGCGAGATTCCCAATTGAATTCTCGATACCCTGCTGGGCATTAGATTTTCAGAGTATACGATAGAAATATTACGTATGTAATATTACTCGATTCATTAGCACATAAGTATTTCGTAAAACCGCGAAGTAGATCAGGTATTCTTTTCTTTCTATTCTAGAAAATCGTTCTTCATTCTACAAGTTCTCGCGATGCCAATGATGACCGCAAATTCGAAGACGTACAATATTTTGACACTTACTTACTCCTTAGTCAAAAGTGCTCGAAGCTTTGCGGCTGGCATTTGCTTTCATTAAACGATAAATCCATTCTGAGGACTGCCGATGTCATTCGTGACCTCTCGCGATTGTATCACGCGAACGATTCACTAGCCAAGCGAGGAGACTTACTTTCTTCCAGATCGCTTACGACTCTTGGACACTATTTCGGGTAGAGCGGATCCGAGCCACATGACGACCTAGTTTCGACGGACGAACCTTAACCCATTGTTATTAACTCTGCTCGACAGAAGATAAGGCGAGCTTCTAATATGGCAGGGAGGTGAGGGCGTTTACCGCGAGTGGGTCGAAAAGGGGCGGTGAGGAGGCGGAGCGGAGGGGTGGATTTAATCTGCATTTGAATTTAATTAAAATCAAGTGCCGCCGACGGGATACGCTTCCGTTGACAATTGCATGCAGATTGGCTCTGCTCGGTGCGGCTGGGGGCCGAGGTCGGGAATTTACGCTCCGCTCGGATCCAGTTTCCGATTTTCTCCGTGTTAATATCCAACACGGACAAACGCGCATGCGAATGGGTTCGATGGTTGGTGCGAAATCGTCGTGCACGAGATCGTGTCGACGTCGGAAAGACTACGTCAATCCGGCATTGTGCTTTCGTCGTTGCCTCCGTTGTCCGCTCCGGCTCCCGGACCTGCGTTTGCGTCCCCTCCTCGACATCCGCGTTATTAATTCCATGCATAACACGCGACTTTTGTTTTCCAGTAAACCGACGGAAACGTATGGTTGAGAGTGCGAATGGAGGTGAGCATATCGACGGTGCCTTTTATAATTGTCGAGGTCCTCTTGATATTTCCGAGTAATATAAATTGAAATAGGAAGTTTGAATATTCGCTACCTAAGGGCCGGACGATATAGACTGTTTAGGGGTGTTCTTAATTGTAATTATATTCACGGTACATGAGTCTGGAATTGGGTGCAGATTGTGAGCGGCAACCTCGGAATCGGATGTAGATGTAATCATCTAGCCTAGGATGCCCTTGCAGTTGGGAACTTGGAGAGGACTAGAGAACTTCGCCGACGCGCGACGGGGGGATAGATATGACGGGCCGCTCGGTCAATTCGTACGCTTTAATAGATTCCGGCGCAGTCTCGAACAAAGTATTAATATGCGAAATCTTATGCTCGTTCTCGCGGTGGCTGTTGTTTGTTCCATTCTATCGAAGTGACAAGTAGGTATGTATAATTGAGGAATTTTCGCATCGCTCCATCGATTCTCAATTTCCATTTGTAAGTATAATGCAAGCAAATCGGGGGAAAAAAGGGTAACTGTACATTTTGGGTAGGCAGCGATTGTTTTAAGGATTCGTAGGAGAGAGTAGATCAGGGTTTGAACGTAAAACTGAGCATTTCCAGAATTGGAGGTGTTGTCTCATTCTGTCGTCATCTAAATTTTTCTGCGAAGCGTTTTTGTAAATAAGGAACATATTTACAATTTTCTATACCTTTTTCGGTTAACATTACTAATTACAGAGTTACGAACAGAAAGATAAAATGCAAGGGAGAAACTTTGAAACAAATTTTTGTTTCTACGATAAAATGTTGTAACTTTTTTATTGGTTATGCAATTTTCGTTTCACGCACATGAATTTCCCTGATTTCCTGTCTCTCCGATTGATCTGGGGAGTATTCGATATAAGCCAGTTACAGAATAATCATTGAACGCGCGAAAGAGCGGTTTGCGATTTACAGCTTCGGGGGAAAATTACCAAAAAAATTTCTACGATTGGCCGGCACCGGCCGTGAGAAACAACCCGCATCCTCGTACATTCGCATTTGCTGGAGTGCGCATCTGCACGCGTATACATAGATCCGACAACTAATAACGTGCAATGTCAGAGTTGAATTTATCGGATACGGAACAACCGCAACATTTGTTTTTAAAAGAAACGAAGAGGCGAATGTATCGGTAACATTGGACCTTCCACGTGGCCGCGGAGATAAGCGCGCTTATCAGGAAGCATAGCGCAACAGATTTTTTTCGAACAGATGCTAGTTTTATCCAGGATAAGCGGTTGTTTTGCGTTAATGAGGGAATTCGCCTTTTATTCCTCCGAGAGGTTAATCGTTCGATTCTCGACAGCACCCTCCTCACGCTGGAATCGTGAACGAGTGAAACCCTTGGGGGCAGACGTGGCTGCATACAGGTCGTGCATTCCGACGCGCCAAGTTTCCTCGATAATCCCACCTTAGCATCTGTCGTTTAACAGGGCAGCTATAATTATCAAAGCCCTGCTCGAGCTCGGGAACGTCTTGCCTGGAAAGCAACCCGCCTCGCAGAATTTCCGGGGATGCCCCCGGGAAAGACGCTGGCAAACATCGAACTCTGCCACCTCCAGTAAAATTCGCCAAAAGGATTGCTTCATACGTTTCCCTGCTTCCACGTGTTACACACAAGTGTTGCGCTCCGATTAGCCCCAAGTATCTCGAAAATATGCAATCTCTATTATTATCGCTCTAAGTAGGTATCAACGTCCTCCAACGTTGAAAGGTTCGTCCGTGTGACCGATCGATCATCGATCGTCCCGACTAAGTCGATTCGAATTTCTATGAATTATCTTAACGCTTGTTAAGATTCACCGATCATTTTCATAGATAAGTAGCTGTCGCTAGAGTTGGAGAACGTTTATTATCGATAGTTTTCGATAGTTTTGATTATAGTGAGTTTTTTAAATAAAATAATAATTATTCGGGTTTTTAGTGTAAATTCAGTTTAAAGATCACAATTATTTAAATATGAATTATTCAAAACGATAAACATAATATTAAGAGTGAATAAATCGAGTAATGACTTCAAATTTGGTTACAAACTCAAGTTTTTTTAAATTTTTGCAGATCCGTTTTTGGTTTTAGAAAGAATAATAATGTGTCCCTTATCTATCAAAGTGAAGCTTCTGTTTAAATTTTTAAATATTTAGTTTATATAGACTAATTTAAGATTTCAAGTATCGATGGCTTGTATTGCTACATATGCACTATATGCGGTAATGCAATTAGTGTTGGAAAACGTGCAATAATATACTTACCCAACAACAACAAAAATTAAATTTTTGAAAATAAAAACCTGTCGTCGCTACAAAGAAAATGTACTATTTAACCTATTCCCTTAAGGTTTGAAATGAAAGCATTGAAGTTCAAATTGTCTTGTTGGGAAACCAATGGCGAATGGGAAATCGGACTGAATAATCGAAAACTATCGATGGTTGATTGTAAACTGTCGATTGTTTTCGATAGTCCCAGCTATCGAAAATATCGGCAGTATTATCGATAGTTCTTCACCGCTAGCTATCGCGCAGAATGGTTGCTCGTGGACAATAAAAAGAATCCCGCTACTCTTTCGAGTTTATCCAGACGAGTTAACGCGAGTTTTACGAGCGTTTTGTGGTGGAAGGAAACTCGCGCGCGCACTCCTGTATTTCATGGACGCGTCGCCGCTCGGCCGTGGCGCCAATGCGCGACGGCCGACGGCGCGGGGGCACGTGAGAAATGCCCTCGGCGGCGCGGCGGAAGCACAGTTATGCTAATTTCGCGGGTAAGGCTCGTATACAAATCGGCTACGTCGAATCGTAGGGGCGGACACGCCGAGAGCGGAGGCAACGTAGACGCGCATCGATCGTAATTAAAGCCGTCCGTCGGAATTTCACAGGCAAGCTGTTTCTCCTCTGCTTCCTCCGACCGTTTCCATTCCACGTCATTTCGGTATACCTGACTGATTGTAAGGGAAGGTTCGTTCACCCGTCTGCTCATCACCTATCGCCAATAATGTAGATAATGCGCTGCTCCGTACCGTAGATCCTCTTGTTTCGAACGAGAGGTCATTTGTGTCCGGTAAATTGATTTTGCAAATTTCTAATTCTCATCACTCTTTCACGGTAAGCGACACAAGTTGGCTGTCGCTGAAAATTGACCTAAAAGAGAAATCGATCGGAGTTTGCTTACGTTTAACACATTATGGTCGGGTGTTTTGTGCCGGTGCATTATGGCTGGAGTGAAATAACCTCAATCGTATAACTACGTGACCCACGCTCTACTCACAGTTTGCGAAAAACGTATTTTTACGCGTCCCGACAGCAATGTGTTAAACAAATGTTCGATCTAGATTTACTCAAGTGCAATACCTGCCTTACGCGAGGCGTCCTATCGAATTAAATGCAGATTCATCTCGCATAATGATTTCGAATTTCGTAATGCGGCACGTGCGGGAGACAGCCCAAACCTTAATGAGAATTGGAGGTTGGAAATTGTTCGCGGAGACGAACTTCCCTCGTTCAAGGTCGCCGCTATGTCCGCTCGTCCCGGAGCTAAACTCTTTTGCCCGTGTCCCACTTCGTGTGGAATGCACCTATCGATTTATCTCTCGCTATTGTTGCACGGTATAACGGGAAACCGCTATAACTCTCGCGTACGAAGATACCGTGGCGTAGGATCTTACGAATTCCGCTTGTAGTAGCCTGTGCCTCACACCGTTTACGTCACCTTTTACTGTAACTCCTTTCCTCTCTTCTTCTCTCTTCTTCTCTCTTATTCTCCCATCTCTCTCTTTTTCCGACGTTTCTCCCTCGTCCTCGACGTTCCGCCTCGTCATTCGGTCGGCATCCCCGCCTCGTAATCGTCTGCGCACGCTCTCGTCCACCCGCGAGAGATAATTTCGTTTAACTTATCGATCTTGCTTTCCTTTCGTTCCGTGAATAAAAGTCAAACGACGTCTCGAGTCTCTGTCCCAGCGTATCTGCCATTCTCTCTAGCTGGTATCTGGCGTCTGAAACGGCGAGTACATTGGGGTATCGCGTATGCATTGCACGCGGCCGGTTAGAAGGAGAAGGAAGAGAGCAGGTTCTCGGTGCGAGGGGGATCGAGGTATGCCGTATTGTTTAACCTTGTCACGATTTGGGGCTCCGAGAGGAGATTTATGCGCGATGATTAGAAAGCAGAGGACTCTCGGTAACGGCAAACGAGATGCAGCAAAAGCGGATCTTACGAACGATTATTGGAACAACCTGGAGATGACAAGGGCGCCGGCACCGGGTCGCCTCCTATCGTTATTACCTTTCTTAGCAAATTGATAAGAGATTGAGAACACGATGAAGTGGATTTTTAAGTTTAGCAATATTTGCGATCGATTGCTCGTTTTAATCCTTTGTAGCCGAAGCCTTTTTCGAAAATTCCTTTCGATTTCAAAATATTTGTGTACTTGTACAAGTTTTGTTTGAAGTATTATTTAAAATGGGACACCATGTATATGAAATATATAAAATATATCGTTTTTTACTTCGGAAGGTTATATATACATATATTGTACATAGCTTCCAGTTTCAAAAGAAAGCAAACGCATATAAATCATCGACGTATCGCATCAACCGAAGTGGTGACCGATGTCACTGTCGAGTTGGCGCAACAAAGTAAGTGGTAACCGAGTGGCACCTCTCGAGTGCAAAGAGTTAACAAGATGAAAGTTAAATACGGATGCCCGCCAAATATAAACGGATAACTCGTTGTCTGAATTTTTTAATTTTTTGGTAGACTGCATAACCTACTTTGAGTCCAGGATTGCGCAGCTCATTGTCAGTTCTTGAAGTTTCTTGTGTCACGTCCTTCCAGATGCGCTGGGCATGAGGGGCGCATGTTGGGGATAAGCAAATGTAGCTAATAAAAGATGCAGAAAAAGCATCGTAACGTTAAATTGCATAACATTCCTTGAGCTAGGCACATTCTCACGAGTCAAGTTTAATTAACCGATTTTAGTTGATCAACTTTGAACACCATTTGAATCAGTTGTTTACGCGTTTCATTAGAACTGACCCACCGTTTCAGTTTTAAAAAGGCGTGGAAAGCAGTTGTGTGTGCGAAGTTCGACAGGTATGGACGCGTGGTGTGACCAGTTGAAGGCGAGTGTGACAGTCAACCGAGGTTCACGCGTTTCAAGGCATGTTTCAATTTAAAAGCAATTCGTGATGTCTCATCACTTGAACCATAAAAGTTTGACTGGATAAAATTTTCTTTAAAACTCTATTGAAAGAAAGATTCTCACACTGAGAGAAAAGTATATGATATAGTATAATCTAATTATAATGGCATAGTAACAAAATTATAGTTGGAAATATCATATTTATGGTAAATGTTACCATGATGTCGGTAATAATTACGATAGAGGCATAGTATAACCAACTATATTATGTTTTTACCCAAAATTGTGGTTATTTCAATTAAAAATATAGCATGGTTGAAAATATATAATGGTAAGAAAAGTAACTATTTTATATAGTTAATATTACCAGAATATTTCGTACATAGTGATAAAGCTAACTATATTCACATAGCACATTTTACTATACATATGGTAACAAGAACAAAGGTAACGGTTAATAGTATAACCATTTCTACAAATCGTTCATTCTACTATATTTTTTATGGTTAAGTGAACTATAAAAATATGTTTGACGCCAAATCTAACTATAAAATATAGTGAGATTATAGTAAACCCAACCGTTTTTTTCTCTCAGTGCACTACAGTTTTCGTTCAACTTTTGTCGATCAACTGAAATCGGTCAACTAAACTTGACTCGTGAGAACGCGCTTCTATGCGCTCGGGCTGGGACGCTCAACTCCCGCCCGTCGACGAACAGGGGTTGTCGGGGGGGGGGGGAAGACTCGCGAAATATACAGCCGTCCCGTTGATTAATGACTTAATAACGGCGTTGCGGGCCGTTTTACGCGCCTTCGCCCGACGCGCCGATGACACCGGCGACGAAGACTTTGCCTTGGCAAGAATGAGTTTTCCGGATTCCAGTGGCAAATTCTCACGCGAAGAGCCATTGCACCAAGAATGTGTTTCAGAAGTGCAGGTCGCGTGTTATTAGCGAGCCATTCTAATCGCTCGCTCGCCCAGCCACTTTTGGGCTTTGGGCGTATCGCGTACGACGACCCGGAAAGCTGTGCAATTTTTAGACGAGGTATTTAACGTGCTAAGGGATTTTCTGCTTTCTATCGATAAAGAAGTCCATTTCTAGACTCACTGTCAGTCCCCAGGAGCTGGGCGGAGAATGAGTTCAAATTACAGTCACCCATAACGTTATTCGTTCCTTGCGATTACTTTGATCCCGATTTAAGTGTCGTGCAGTTGAATTCGATTTATCATTTGTGCCGGTGATTGTGAAAGTGGTCCGAGTCAGAAAAGTTTGGTTCACATATCATTCCGTATTTCAATCGTATAGGTGACAATAACGCTACGTAAATAGAAATTAATTTTTCAGAGTTATTGACTAACTGTTAGACCAATTTCACAATCACCGGCACATTTACTTTTTGCGCTTCGCATCTACGGTATAAACTGTCGTTTAGTTCGCGTTGCTCAATATTGGCTTTAAAATGCATTAAAATTAACTAATAAATTCGCAGTCCTTGCAGGTACTCGACGAAAATTTCTTCGAGATGCCACGACTTAATCTCGTAAGTAAACGGAGGTAAATATAAAAATGTACAAATTTCGATCATTGAGATTTCTCAACTAAATGGTGACGATCGAGCGACAGGGTATTAACGGGATTTCTATCGCAAGTGGGATTTTCGGTTCAGAGACATTCGAGGTCCCTGGAACGAAACGAGACGAAACGAGACGAGACCTTTAGTGACGCGGACGGCGAAAGGCGAAAGGCTCGAGCCAGACGGCCTTGAGAATTCAGCCGTTGCGCGTAGGTCTTCGTCCTTACGTACACGGTTAATTCAGCACTCGGCGAGACTAACGACCCTTTAATTATTCAGGTGTAATTGCGAGACCCCTTATTACGGGGATCGTGTGCGTTGTACCAGGTCGCACGTATTCTACTCCCTCGCTCGGCTCAACATCTAATTTACTTCCTCGTCTCGTACGTATCCTATCGCGATTCAATTTTTAATCTTTTCACGGCATCGACAGATTCGTTTTTGGTCCGACGATTAATTTGCCGATTAGCGCGGTGTAACGCTCCGATCGGCGCGATCCGCTAATGGAATTTAATTGGGCGCATGAATATTTCAGCTTCGAAACGAGGAACCGAATGCTAGTGACGGAAATTGTATCGATCGGCAGAGAAATGTTAGGGCACACACTCCGCCCTATCCTTCTATGTATATCTGTTTATATGTATACACTGGGGTATGAATAGAAACCTCGAGGGAAACCACTCGTGTACGATCGAAAATTAGTAGGTGAATGATTAATTTGCCACTTCCTGTATTAAAGCTAGCGCATGTCGAATCGATGGAAATCCAAGGGAATGGACTGACTTTGTTCGCACGAACGCGTTCGAGATTTCCCTTTCTATAACTCTTCTCCCCTCGCGTTTTACTGCCCGCTATCGCCGTTCGGCCATTCCTCCGTTATCGGACCTTCCGGTCACGTTTATCGTGAATTTTGAAGCGATATTTCAATGGGGAAACCCGCGGTCGGGAAAGGGATCGTCGCTTGTAAAATTCTAATTAAGATGTATGGCGTAGCGAGAAACTCGAACTCTACTGATTCCCATTCCCATTCCCTCGCATCCCGCCACCCGGCTGGGAGGAGAACTTCGTGCATAGCTGAATATTAATTTGCTAACAGACCGTCGAATATTTGCATGTATGAGCTCTCTCGCGTATGCAATATCCGACCGTCCCTCGGAATGATTTTGCGATACGGTTTGAACGAATCGTGCGATTATCTCAATCTCGCGTCGTCGGGCACCTAATCGTTTCAGGAGTAAAATTATTTCGACGATTTAATATGTGGTTGCCCGGGGTACGTCTACGGTTAACGGAGATTAATATTTTTACCATTAATCATATTTAAATGTATTTAAATATAATTATTAAATTATATTATATTATATTTAAAGTCGGTTTAATTCGCGCTCGGGGCTCGCAATTCGACGATCGCAATTCTCGTTACCCAGGGAAGTGGCACACGGTGCATCGAAACTTATTAAAAGCCGTACATTTTTCATTAGCTCGCAGAGAGCTGCTGTAAATCAAATGATATCGAAATAAGACGTAACGGGGTGAAATACGATGTTATAAATACGGAGTCTTCGGCGAAGCAACAATTTTGTCGTTGAATGTCGTACGGTTGCGTCAAAGATAAAATAATTAGCTTCAGCTGAAATGCTAAAACATCTTCAAATACGATAATGCTTCGTATACATTGCGGAGTGTTCCAAAGAGACCTTAACGATAAGCGGAAAGTGGGGCGAGAAAATATTTTCCGAATCTCCCGCGAGCAAGAAACGTTGAACTCTTTATCTTCGTTAACGATCTTAGCGAGGAACAAAACTCGTAACGGCACTTGTAACTCCTTTACAGAAAAAAAGCATACCTCTCGAAGATTCGCTATTGCAAATCTCTACGCCGAAGTCTTCCGTGCAAACTTTATACTTCGACGCTCGACGAAATAGTTTTCCTTTGGCCTCTCGATTCTCCCCCCTGCGAGCTCTCGAGTTACTCTGTCTTTTCGTTTGTATTCGATTCTCTTTCGCTCCTTGCTTTTGTACACGGGCGCACGGCGACTCTCCCTACTCCGGCACTTGGAACTTTTACCTCGCAAGAGCAAACAGGCCCTTATCTTCCTTCGCCTCCCGTTTTTACTCAAAATCGTAGCATTCTTTCGCATAAAACTGGAAAATCGCAACGGACGAAGCTTCTTCCACGCGTCTAACTTTATGCGATGCTTCGATGAACACACGTTTGCCACGCGGCATATTAAAACTACGTAACACTACAGCTCTGCTGCATCTTCAGACGTATGCGACTATATTCACAAAAGTTCATGCAGCCTGGGTACTCCCATTTCCGGATAGCTTTCGAAACTCCGTTAGTCGCTGCTCCTCTTCAAGATGCACATTATGCGTCCTGGTGGTAGTATCCATTCGTGTCGAGCCTGGATTCCTCGTACCCGTATCACCCGATTCGCTTCCTTCTTCGCTCGCGCGCAAATTTCCTCGGCATCTCTTCGTGTAAATGCGAGTCGCGCCACGAAATTACTTGCGCTTTTATTCGCGCCGCAGTTATTCGCACGTACAGGGAAGTGACGAACGGTTAGACTACGGGAAAGATGGCAAGCAGGATCCTTGTGTCGCAAAGGAACGGCTTCTTCTGTGAAATCCGAGTTACTCGACAACGAATGTTTCGCTGGAGCTCTTAACGTCTACTTCGTGCCATGGAATGGAGTTTATCGCCACAGGAAGACCCGTCTGCTTTCGTATAAATTGCTTGTAGGCACAGTAACCTTACGATATATTTACGTTTGACGGCAATTCCAAAGACGTTAAGATCCGTCGATAGCGGTATATATAAAACACTAATTCTACCAAAGGTGTCAAAAGACACCTTCTCAAATTATATTTTAAAGGACCCCGCACTAAATCAATGTAATTTGGTTCTCAGCCAAATTTGTTGAAACTGTAGTATGTTATTCATTATGACCTCCTGATCAAAAGTCTCTATAGACACAGGGTCCAAAAATCAATGATTTTTGAGATATTGAAGCTTAAAAGTTCGGTTTTCAACTTTTCACATGTAGGCAAGCGATCCGTTCTCATTAGGCTTTCTTCTCGGGTTTACGAGGTGACGACGAGCATACTTTGTGTGCGTGCGTGTGGCATGGTGTCTTTCATTTCGTTAGGAAATAAAGTAAAATGGAGACGTGCATTTTGGTCCAAATCTCCGCTCATTTCCGCGATTTCTATTAGCTCTCGGGATAGACCCGAGAAGAAAGCCTAATGAGAACGGATCGCTTGCCTACATGGGAAAAGTTAAAAACCGAACTTTTAAATTTCAATATCTCAAAAACCATTGATTTTTGGACCCTGTGTCTATGGAGACTTTTGATCAGGAGGTCATAATGAATAACATACTACAGTTTCAGCAGGCCGAGAACCAAATTACATTGATTTAGTGCGGGGTCCTTCATTTTCCAAGTTGAATCATCTTTCCTCAATCACTTCTTTCACTATTCGTATATTAGTTGTTAAATTAATTTAGAGATATTATTTTTCTGCAGTTCATCCTGGACACAAAAAGACGCCGGTCGAAATAGGTATCTACAAAATCCTGGTAGAAATAGTGTTAAGCGGTTATAAGATAGTTCGAGAGAAACTATTCTTAAAACGCCTATTATTAAAACAACCACTTCTGAGAATAAGTCCAGAAGATATCGTAAGGAAATTTATAAAATTAACATTTCAAATGCATTGATATCGATTACCAGACAGATCGGCAATTTCCTCGAAACGTGTCTTTTTGGACGAGAAAACTGGAGTCGATACAATGCTTCCTCTCGTATTTAAAAGTGGGAAAAAGAATGTATCGAAAATGCATAAATGTTCGTTGCAATGTCGTAGTTTTATTAAGTAGTATTTTTCTCCAGTCGAATCGACTAGCGGCTAAAAAGCATGCAATTGTTTAGCGTGGAGACCTCGAGAAATAACATCCACTGGAAAAAAACTTTCATGGGAATCTGACGCGTAAGAAGCTTACCCGCGTAAGAGACGTTGATGGGTGGAGAAGCCTTCTTCTGAAAACCAGGCTCCGACATCGTTGCTAAGCTTCCATTGATTTACGCTTATCTCCTCGCGGTGCGCTTTCCCTCCGACATTTTCCATTCTCGCGGGACATCGTAATGTTAAGCGCTTCGTGTCAGTAGGATGGCCGAATGCAACGCATCGACGCGCCTTAATAAAGGTTCAGGATGCGCGTGCACGCATCTTGCATGAAATGCAAAGGATTACGCATGGATGTAAAACGAGAGCGGAAGAGAGAAGGCGAAAGAGAGAGGAGGAGAGGAGAAGTGGAATGAGTACACTGAAAAAATTGTATTTTTAAAATACAAACTTAATAATTCATCTTAATAGATATTCTTAATAGATAAGAATATTTTCTTATCGATATGACGCTTTTTGGAATATATTCTTAATAGTCCATCTGAATGTCGCCACACAATGCGTGTCAGTATTCGGTTAAGTTAGGTTATACATTGCGTGCGGCACATGTCGATGCCTGTATCTTGTCCCTCTTGCAATTCTGCGTAATTTTGTGTACTGTATTATTTTGTGTGCTGCGTTGTGCAAAAAGTATGGATAAAGAAGTGACGAAGTGGCTAGAAGAAGAGGATTTGGGCGATTTAATGGAGATATTTACAAGTGATAGAAATACATGTATATATGAATTGTAACCTTCTCTCGTGACTACATTTCTCAACCAATTCTGATTTCAAGATATGGATAATGTAATTTTCGACAATATAAAGAGTGAAGCATTTCATTAAGAGTTTCGTTTCCAATAATTATATACGAAATATATCCATAGAAATTGTTTACCAGGCTATGTTAAGTATATCTATTAAGAATATTTGATTAGAGGAATCTGTTTAGAACATTCTACACTTAAATTAAGAAGATCCTCTTGTTACTTATTTTAGTGGGAAATATACTAAACTTAAGTGGTAAATTCTTAAGATAAGAATACAATTTTTTCAGTGTAGGAAAGAGGAAGGAAAAGAAAGCTAGCGCACGCTGAAAGCAATATGGTAATTGGCTGGTGGGGTGGGGCGTCGCAATTAGTCGTCGTTGCGTACGGCATCCCTCTTTCGACCTCTCACCCTCTCTTGGCACCTCGGCGCGCGCGAGCGTAGTTGAAAAATTTTGCGCTCGGAGTCCGTCGATTACGCCCACCGCGTATGCCCGTCTGGTCGCGCGCGAGAAAGTGCTGCACGCCCACGCGTCCCCTTTGCTACGTGCAAACGTGTTGATTCAATATTAATTGTAACGCAACGTTAATTGCTCCTGTAATAGGCGCGTAGGCCGCGTCGCCGTTACTGAATCAGCTCCCCGTGAAAATTCGTTCTCACCGACAAACTCTCCCATTGTAACTGTGTACCTGCCGACAGGCCATGACGGTGTTGGTGTTTGTAGAGTTCTCCACCCGCGTTTAATCGAAACGAATGCGTTGGAGAAAAATCCGTTGGACAACTGTGGACGGCACGTGCGATCGGTAGCCGAGGCTGCGCACGGTATTATCGAGTGATAACGAGAACGGACCCGCGATCGTTCGCTGATGATAACACCGTGATGGTGTCCCGAGGCTGCCACGGGCGTAATGACGAGAATTACATCGACATTCGCGACGCAAAGCTTCGCATCTACTCGCTCAACTAGTCCGGGTAAGCTGCCAATTCATTTTTATCGGGACCACGGATGTGTCGATCGACGTGGTCGATTAAGGGCACGAGGATTCACAGGTGAAAAAAAATTCGGAGGAGAAAATCGGGGATAGCAGACACTATCCGCGTAGAACTAACGTACGATGAATCGTAGATCAAGAAATTAAGAGGAGTATAAAGAATTTTAAAGAAGTGAGAATATTTTGCAATATAAAGTCCCTACGTTTTTACCGCGTCGAACAGAATTTTTTAGCAAGACGAAGCTTACCCATTTGATGAGTTTTCAAACCAGTCGATTATTCCGTCTTGTGTACGCACCGTTATCGGTTGGTTCTATTTCTTTATATTTTTTAAGTATGTTTTTCTTTTTTTTTGAAACTTTAGACACGTCTGTAGATTGCTTGTCAAAGGAAAATGGTAGAAATCCTTTGGCTTTTACGGAGTATTTATTATTTATTATTATTATATACTTTGTTAATTAATTACTCCATCGAACCGCAGTTAATTTGCAATTTAATTCGGGGAACGTTCTCGGCCAATTTCAGAATATTACAAAATCGCAGAGACAAAGTCCGATTATTATATTGCACTCCAAAATATTAATTGAAATATTAATGGGCCTTTAGTCTGGCCGAACTCGACGTAAAACAATAACGTATCTTTTTCCTTAAAAAAACGATTAGCTTTGAAAACGACTTTAGCACAACGTGGGTGCATTAAACAATTACTTTATCGTAAGTGGGTACATTAACGATGCCCAATTGACTTTGAATTACTTCTAAGTAATCTGTATTTTTTCGCTTCGTATCTCTGATTCGTCCGAAAGCAGAAATTTAAAACACAATTTATATTTGGAAGGGTAGAAGCAGATCCCACGGGGAAGAGATACACGCTCGGAAAGTCGATAAGAAATCTTTTCGAGGAGATAGGAGGGTCCCTTCGGGAGTTATATTTGAGGGGATAGCGTAGCACGGATGGGCATTCGCGATCAGAAATGGCCCAAACAGCAAATCATATTTCACTCCACGCGATGCGTAACGAAATTTGTCACGACAATGGAGTGGCATGAATATTCGTTGCACGCCGATGAACCTTCGTTTGTTCCTGTCCGTGGTGCCGCAGCTCCGCCAAAATGGGCGCGCGAACAACTCTTGCTTATGCACGTTATTCATGCGCTCTGGCATTGTGATAAACGTATCGTTTCACTTCCCAGAAATATTGTATAATGCTTACTTACAGTTTCAGAAGGTCCTACCAAGCAGCACCACGATTCCTATATATTCAATTCAGTTAACAACTCTTTAATTATTTTTAAAGCGGAACGCATACTTGCGTACATTTGATACGCGTAAAGCGAGAGGATCGATTTTCGCGGTGAAATCACCGGTGGTTCTCCCTGCGCATCATTTTATTGCGAAGATCCAATCGACTTTCCCTAATTTCTTCGTTTTGCGTTCCAATCGAAGAAGAGATTCATCGAGAGGTTAGCGATGTGGGATTTGAGTCGTGCTACGATCGATTTATCGTTGTTTCCTAATAACTCGGCTAGCTCGCTTGCAAAACCGTATCCCTCTTCTCTAAATGTTCAATAATTAGCAGGATTTAACTTGAGAAATGGGGCAACCGTTAAATGGATTACGCGAATGAACATTCGGATCGAGAACCCTCTCGACCCTGCTTTCCTGCCTACCTGCTGATTCAGGAACGGCGTACTCTTCACCAACGATCCATCGGAGTAAAGAGGACTCGTCGCGCTAACCCTCCGCAGAACGGATCAATTATCGTCGTCTACCGTTAATACACGTACTCGTCCCGCCCCCGTTCATCGTTATTTTCTCCGACTGCTTTTAAAAAGCAACTTCCCCCGCGGAGGACGGCCTTCCTTCTTGTCGTGTCGTGTTGTTTTAACGATGTTTCTTCTGCACTGTTTAAGGCCCCAGAGAATACCTAGTCTAACACTTGAGAAGTACCACTGCGGACCAATGTAACTTCATCTTGTGGAATTAAGAAGGTAGCCGTTAAATTTACGATTCACTAGGTCGGTAAATTTCGAAATCGCACGAATTTGATTACTCAACTAACCACGCGATCGTCATTCGAAACGTTCAGTTTTCCCTTTCCGCACGAATTCTTTGGCCCATTCTTACTTCATATAAATTCATCGATGACGTTGAAGATTGCGGGAGATCGTGCGCACCCCACGGGCAAATTTACGGAGCACCGAATGAATAGGATTAGCGGAAGAGTGACTTTACCGTGGTAAGTTTCGCTGTGGGGGGTGTTGCGGTTTTGCTAAGAGACGAAGTTGGAGCTTTTGTAGAGGGACGCTTCGAAACGGGTTTCCGCTCGTTGAAAGCCTTTGTGCTCCGAGAGGTGGAGAGAGTACTGCATTCAAGATACGTGCCCCCCGTCCCCTCCTCTCACCCTCACTCACACATTTTCGCGTGCCCTAACCCTTCCCCTTCCTCTATTCCTTTCTGATTCCCTCTCTCTATTATTCCCTCATTTTATCATTCTCTTATCTCCTTGTTTCTCCCGCTTCTTCTCTTTCTCAGCTTCACTCCTTATCTGCATTTCTGCTTCCACTTGTAGATATTTCCTGCCCATCTTCCTTGTTTTGCTCTTCATCACTCTCAAACTTTCTTCTTTCTTTCCGCGTATCTCCTCGCCCCTTTCTCCTCTATACATACAAGAAGCCGCCATATCTTCGCTCGGTCGAGATTCTGTTTTCCTCGTCTCTATTCGCACACCGTTCTGCTCATGACGCCTCCTCTCTCCTACCCCCTTTCCCGCATTCTACGCTTTCCTATCTACACCTGTCACGAGTTCTCTATTTTTCTCCTTGCATCTTCTCTCCCTCCGGCGGCTACCTCCTCACCCAATCTCTGTATGTTTTTGCGCGTTCCCTTATCAAGTACCTCTTTTCCGAGCTTTCTGTGTCTCCCGTTTTCGCGCGGTGCTCCCAGGAGTGAGCAGCAAGCAGCGAGCCTCGATAAGAGCGACTGCTTCACCCTTTCTGGACCGCGTCTGCCCCTCGATTAGCCCGATCCATTCTGGACCGGTTGGCGTGGATTTATTCCACTCTTGGTTACGTATCTTCTCAGTCTCATTATCAAGTACCCTTTCTGTGCGCACCTTCCGCTTTATCCGCTCCTGAATTTCTCACGCGGACCCCTCCGACGCTCGCGCGTCGTTCCTTTGTCCAAGGGTGATCCTCGCGGTTCAATTTATGAAGGCACGCGCGACCGGAACGAGCTATCCTACACTATCTCCCCCAAGAGAGTTACAATGACTGAGCTTTATTGTTCCGCGCACTAAATAATGTTTATGAAAAAACGGATAAAGGGAGGGGTGAAACGTCGGAGCACTGTGCGCGAGGATAAGAAGGAACGCGCTTGTCCGAAGCAACGAATTCGTCCCTTTTTATTGTGTTCTTTCTTTTTGGGTACGAATAGGACTGCTACCATAGCAAATTGGAAAAGGTCTATCGTAATCTATCAGTCGTGGCTTTTCCGTCCTATCGAAAATCGCGTCGTGATTTCATCGCGGATGACACCCACTCCGCCGAGAGACCGAAGCAGCGCGCCGAAGATAAATCGATTCTGCCACGGGACTATCGAAGCTCCTGTCCAATTTGTATATCCCAGAGCATAGTTTTCGCCCCGTCGCAGGACGAAGATGCAGGACGCGATTCTCAAACCGTTAAACAATTACGTGCCGAAGTTCAGGATCTCCGAAGTTTCGGAGAAGGTTGGAAACAGTTCGCGGTCGTGGAGCAGGAGAAAGGACCAATTTGGAATTCCTTCGACGCACGACCGCGGATTCTATTCCGTTTCACCAGTATCCAAATCGTATCTTCTCGAATGTCGCTCGGCCGCGCAGCGCGCCACCTCGAGAGAGCGAAAGTTCTAGCAGCTTAGGCGATCCCGGTGAATCGGCAAATTTCTCGATAACGAGGCAATCTGTCCCACGGGAGAATGACGCGACCGATTGCACTGACTGCATAGAATTGGTCTCACCGTACAATTAAATGATTCGATACGTATACCTTCTCTCCGTTGCAGTACCTTGATTTCTTATTACAAGGTTGGTCGCTGTTGGCAAGAACGGATACGTACGAATCACCTCGGACGAATAAGGACCGATATATTAGACCCATCCACCTATCTACTTTTATGCGAAACTTTACGTTCAACTGTGTGTTTTTCGTGATACACGTTGCGACCAGCGTGCTGCAAAATGTTTCACTCCACATCAAAGTGATTCTGTTAAAGATGTGCGTTCCGGCGCCGCTGTCGTTAGTGTCGTTAGATTCGCACAGAGCGTATGCATGGCCGTCGCTGCGCTAGTGTTGCAAGCGAGCTTCGCCTAAAAGGGGGTTTGCAAAACTCGCAGGTTCACGTGACCGATCGCCGTGCATTATTTATCGTTATGCCGACATCGCTGGAGTTTGCCCGAGCGATGAAAAATTGCGGGGTCGCGTACCGCGAGCCTGGCCTCTCTTAAACATAGTTAAACATTTTTTATTATTAAACCCGCGCACTTTCCACTCCCTTCCTCTTCTTTACTCGTTGGAGATTAGTCAGGGTGGCGCAATTTAGCGGGTAATTGTTTACGAAGAAAGTGATTTAATTTTCATTTTAATAATTGCAGAATTACGGACATTAACGGATTGTTAATTAAAATATCCCTACACCTTCCACTGACACAAATTTCAAAGGATAATAATCGGTGGTGTGTACCAACTTTCAATGCATCTTTTGCATTTCATTGGCAACCTTATATGAATGGAGGTGCGCTCCTTATTCGCACTCTTCTTCCATCTATGCCAATTTCACACGATTCTATCGACGATTAATCAGGAGAAATTCGTCGACAGTTTTCGGGACGTAGACTATCGACAGGTCTTGCACGTTCCTCGCTCCCCTTCTCTTCATCGTTCTCCTTCTCGGTCTCCCAGCGGCCCCTATTGAAATATTATAGGCATTAAGAAAAGGAGATGGGAGAGCCGAGCGCGTTCCCCTCGATCACCATAAACGTGATGCGACATGACGGATGAGTCTGTAGCCTTTATCGACTGCCATCAGCCCCTTCCCTTCACCCATCCCTTCGCCCATCCCTTTCGTTCCTCTGCCAAACGAGAGTCGTTACTCGACGATCCAGATATTCCTTTCATGGGTCATTTCTCTCTCTCTCTCTCTCTCTCTCTCTCTCTCTCTCCTCCCTCAGTTGAGATTCGTTGCCTCCTTGGTATTTCCATATTTCCAGTATTGTTGTGCTGTGCTCTGCGATACAACGAAAGAATTAGGTGGTAGGCTACAGCGTGCGTTTAACACTTCCGTTCCTTTCATTTTTAGCTTGCGCCGAGATCAACGATTACCCCACTTCTCGCAGAGCTGGAGTGATTACCGGTGTGCGGATGCGTATGCAATATCTTGTTGTCGCGCTCCCTTTTTCTATTCTTACCACAGGCTCTCCGGCGTATCTTGCTGGAAATTTTCACGACGGGTCCATATTTCCGCAAGGGAAACGCAAATGCTTCCTGTTCCTTCGAAGGAATCTTCGAGTTCCTCAATGCCTTCACGATCTTCAAGTTCCTCAATGCCTTCATGATCTTCAAGTTTCTCAATGGATAATAAAAAATCTTTTGTTTTGTTCGCATATGTCGGCTTTCGAACCAGCTGCCAGCTTCCATACGTGAAACACCGTCTTTGCCTAATTTTAAATGTAGGATTCATTCATTCTTACTAGCCGAGGACGCGCGATGTGACTTTGCAATAATAACTCTGGGGCATTTGTTTGTATCTTATATCTTATATTTTTAGATTAAAGTGTTCATTTTAATAACAAATATATGTAAATTACTAATGAGTAGCCGATGTTCATATGGGACGTATTCCCTGAACGGGCATAAATCTCTCTCCCTCTTCCTCCCGCCCCACTCTCTATTTCTTTTTCCCTTTCTGTTCGCTCCCACAGTTACTTTTCTCTTCTGCTCGTATAGACGATCTCTCGGTCTCTCGAGGTGCGCGCCAGCTCACGACCAATCGAATTTTCGATCGCTCCGCTCTTTCACGCCGGACTCACCTCTGTCATCTATAAAATATTCCCGGATCGTGCCCGTTTCGTTGGCGGGACTGCAAATTAATGAGAGACGCTTTAGGATCGGGCGCTCGCTCACTCTTCCAGATACTCGATGAATATCACACTAGCTGCACGGTTGAATGGAGTCGGTGGTGGTATTCAAAATTTATCACCGTTATTACCCTCGCGCGGTGCCTATTGATATGTTGATCGCTATTTTATTGTGTATTTCCGGCCCGGTTATATCCTACCCCTTCCTCGTGGACATTAATGTATTACTTTGCATTATCTCCAGGTTTATTGTAAACTCGGGGCATTCGTGAGCACCGCAGGAGGGGAGGGAGGATCGTTGCCTGCTGCAGCCTATATCATTGTTAAATGTAAAGCAAAAAGCAAATCGTTCATTTCGTAAAAGCGATTGGCGTAAAAAATAATCCTAAATTTACGTTTGACCGTTGTAACAGCCTCCGTCGCGAACAATCAAAATTCTCTCGATCCCGTGGGCAATTTGCCGACCGTGATTCTCACCCCACTGTCTTCTACAACGGCAGGTTTCGGTAATCACCGTTAACATATTCCTTTTTAGTGACGAACTCGGAAGCATTCTAACGATAAGTGGAAGCATCGCGAACCAAGAGGCGCATGCGCATTCGCATGCATAGGAGGAGAATATTGGAACGCAAACTTTACCTCGCGGAAATTGCGAGGATATGCAGGTCTACTAAAAATTGCATAGATCGTCGACGTGGAATTCGCGAGATAGGAGTTAGTGAAGGCGTTAAAATTAGCAATCGATACGGTGGGCAACGGATAACTCGGCAGGAGCTCGTTATCTTCTATCACCTTCTAAGGGGCGTATTCGCTCGAGCGAATTGGCGCGAGCACAACCACCTTAAGCACAAGTGGCTTTATCGGTCTGACTGGCCGAATGGTAATTTATAGGCGTACTTAATTAACCCAGGGTCGCTAATGTGCTTCGGGCGGAGTGTTTAATCCGAAGGGCCATGTTCGCGAGACGGTGGAACGCAAGGTGGGGAGAAGGTAGGGCTAGTGGGCGAGGGTCGTGACGCCGTGAAGAAAGGAAAGGGTCGAGAAGAAAGCTGAAATTACGTCGTGGGCTTAATTAAGCTTGAATTCGTGATGCTATCCACGCGCTATTTCTACTAGCCTCCTTGGGACTGCGCAATTGTCAGGAACGAGATTAATATCCTATAGACCCTACCCGCCGCGACCGAATCGTGGTCTAAGGGTTGGAAAATGTTGGGAAACATTTGCGAGGATATGCAGGATCTACTAAAAATTGTATAGATCGTCGACGTGGAATTCGCGAAATAGGAGTTTCTGTCAGCCGTGGGGTCAGTTCGGTGAAAAAGCATGAGAAATGAAATTCGAGGCGGCGAAAGTAAAAAAAAATATCGGCCATATCGCCGTTGCGAGCGTTTCAGCATTATTATTCATTGTAACAGACCCGCTCGTGGATACAGTGGCGTTGATAAGTAGGTTAACGCACCGTACGTAAGTATATAAATCGCACGATATATTAGCACGAGAAAATACACAACATTGAAAGTCATCTGTTGGTTTTACCAATAATTTTTACGAAAAAACTTGTGGAACCATTGAAAGAGAATTGAGCCGGTAAGCAATTGGAAAAATATAACATTTACTAACGCATTGTAAAATAAGTGAAAAAAATATCAGCTTAGATGGAACTAAAAAATGTATTCGTGGATGCTCCAACGAAATATTGAAATGTGACCTACTGCATATTATTAGCAAAAGTTAAATGCGTTAGCCTACTTTCCGAGCCTTGCATCGGGTCGTGTTCCATATTTAATTTTCTCGTTCATTATCTACGGAAATCTATGTTATCTTTTTGTACCCATTCCTTCGGAGTATCGTCCTACTAAATATATGTATATAGAACTTAACCCATTGAACGTAACATTCTACTCATTTCTACAATTTTTCTCCACGGTATTATTCGTTAACTCACTTACCGACGCCACTGTACATACCACTGCCGAAACGGACGATCCACCGGTGCGCCGAGTGGATTGAAATTTCGCGCTTGCCTAGTACGCATTAATCTTTGCACCTTTACCTCTGCCGTTGCTTTTCACGGTGCGCGGTGACATTGGCAAGGCAAGGGGTAGAGCGAGCAGGCGACGTGGAAAAAATTGCGTCTAAATAATGCAAACTCCGAAACGCGCTCGGTGAAATTTGCACGCTCTCTCGGGACGGTGCGAACCCCGTGCCGTCGTCGTACAACGTGGGAGACAACTGGGCCTGCTGCCGATGTGCATCGCCGCGTGGTTAACCAATGAATTGGCGCATTTGCGCCCACGCGAATAGTTTCTAGAAACGATGGACGAAGCAAGGACGACCATGGTCACTTTAGTTTTCCGCGTTTGCCAAACCATCGTTGAAATACCGAACACCGAACAGAAGTACTTTTGCAAATAGCTTTTCTTTTTCTTCATCTCCCGAACGCGGTGTAAATAAGTGCGCGTGACGAATGAGCGGCTATCGCATCGAGCGAGCCTCAGGATGATGCTCTCCACCAAGGGAGGACGAGTATAGAAAACTGGAAGATTTACGAATGTGGAGAGGATAGTTTAATCTTCGATGAAATCCTACGAATGCGTTCCGCACGGTGCGAAGAGTTACGAGAGGAGGATTTTTTTTCATCTCTCTCGTTCCGATCGCAATTAAATCGATAGCAGCGAGAAAAAGGGACGAGACGATGGTACATTGAGAGAATCGGCCCACAAAAATTCGTCATACCGTCTGTCCCCGGTATCAACGAATTTGCGCTCTTCGGCGTCACGGCGGGTGGGTCTCGGTCCATTCCGCGAACATTTGTTTCACGGGCGACGAGGTGATTCTCGCCGAATTGCGCTCTAAATAATGCATCATTCGTTGGAACGCGCTCGCTCGCTCGCTCGAAAATATGGCGGGCATAAAAGTGATGTAAGACCACGGGGGTGAAACGGTCGGGGGTTTGATCGGGGCTACCCTCGTGCGAAGGTAGTACCATCGTCGCGCCTCTGCTAACCCCATCGTGCCTCTCTGGAAATATTTCTGCTAGTCGGAAGAGGAAAAGTGTGGGCGAATTCACCGTCGCCCGTGCAGTGCGCAAATTTACTCCAATACCGGGACGACGACGAAGGAGAGGAGGGGAACGATGATCGTTGCACTTGTCACGAGTCACGATCCCGTCGAGACGTCGTAACTCCTCGGAGCAGAGCGAACGAAAAACTTCCGGAGCCCACCGCTTAAGAGTCTCCATAAGTCTCCTTAAAAGCTACGCTTTCACGACGAAGCTACGAGTAGGAGAGGGAGGAGAAGGATAAGGAGGAGCTCGAGCAAGAAAAGGATGGTGGCCGCATCCGGAAAGCTCGGATCGCCGCACGGAGAGGCAGGATGAAATTTGACGAGAAAATTTTCTGAGAATTTTCACCCGAGGTGTCCTCACCAACTTCCTCGGCTTCTCGTCGTCCTGCTCTCTCGTATCCGCTCGTTCGCATCTACTACGACCACGGTACATCGTTTTCATCGATACTTCGACGCCTCGATGTGTTTCTCTGTGCGCATACGCTTGCGACCGTGACCTCGTAGCGTCTAGAAATTGGAGGGAAGGAGCTAGTCAGTGACGTGACGTGACATGAACGTTTCGATACGTAACAGTCGAGCTGACCCTCGTGCTTTACCCCTTTCAAATCCACGAGATGTTTGTTCGTTTGTTCGTCCATTTGTTCCGAATATAGGTTTCAGGATAGTGTTACGAGGGAAGGGACAACGGAATTGCTCTTCTTCATCGTTTGGCTCTACGAAGCTTTTTTTCAAGAAACAAGAGAGTTCTTATTGATAGTATGCTTTTCTCGCATTCACCCAAATGTAATGCGGCATATACATGGTAGGTATATTTTATTAACGATGGATCAACGGGAAATAGGTAATAATGTTTGTGCTATTGCTCGTACTTTGAAGCTTTGACGATTACGGGCCGACCATCGTACGCGTCCCGTAAGGCGTACGTATAAAATCGACCGTGCAAGCAGAAAGATTAAACTAACGAGAAGCAAGTGGCTCCTAAGATTCGTCGTTTTTAACTCTTGCGAGTATTCTTTGTATTATTTCACGGCGCGAGAGTACAATAAATACGTTAAATGCTCCGCAATGAAAACGGGGCTTGCGGTTTTCCAAACGCAACCATTTGTGTGCGCTTAACGTCGGTGTTTTAAATATGTATCGCTCGTTTTTCCTCGGGCTTATCAATAACGCGATTTGTATGCTAGTTAATCCTTCGAACGTTCATGGAGCGGTTTGCTCGCCGGAGTATTTTACTGGAATAAACAACCCGTCGAATTGATATTTGATATTAATATTACTCGTGTAAAATACAACTTCGAGGGGTTGAGATATTTCCACGTACACTGAGAGAAAAAAATGGTTGGGTTTACTATAATCTCACTATATTTTATAGTTAAATATGGCGTCAAACATATTTTTATAGTCCACTTAACCATACAAAATATAGTAGAATGAACGATTTATACAAATGGTTATATTATTAACTATTACTTTTGTTCTTGTTACCATATGTATAGTAAAATATGCTATATGAATATAGTTAGTTCTATCATTATGTATGAAATATTCCGGTAATATTGACTATATAAAATAGTTACTTTTCTTGCCATTTTATATTTTCAATCATACTATATTTTTAGTTGAAATAACCATAATTTTTGGTAAAAGCATAATATAGTTGGTTATACTATGCCTCTATCGTAATTATAACCGACATTATGGTAACGTTTACCATAAATATGATGTTTCCAACCATAATTTTGTTACTATGCCATTATAGTTAGATATATCATATACTTTTCTCTCAGTGTATAGTATCCGAGGAGAGATTTCTGCGGCGACTTTTTACATTCTCGACATATTTATTCCTCGCATAGCAAGTTGCAATAACCGCATTAAGAGTTTCAAACGTTGAGCAAAAACTCTGCTGAGATCTCTAATGAACTTTATTTTGAACATACGGAAACTGCGAATGAAGAAACTAAAAATACTTCGCGCGCACCGCAGCGCTCCTGAAATTTCCGGTTAGAATACTTCCGGGAAAATATCGGGACAGCGAAAAAGCTTTTACCACGGAGTGCCTTCTCAGTTCCTTTCGCTCTTCTTGCCCGAGATCACATTGAAATCGACCATAAAGTGTTCCATCACCGCCGGATTATTTGATCGCTTCGACTGGAACGGCGCAAACATCGTTGAATTTTTATTACAGTTTTCAAAAGACTGGGTACGTTCCGTCGACGAAAGAGATGGAGAATGAGGTCTAGCAAAGGAAGATAGATACGAGACTGTGGACCAGGAAGGCGAGAGAGAGAGAGAGGCGCGAGGAGATGGAAAAGGAGAAAGATTTTATGCCTATAACGTAAGAAGAGATGAGAGAGTAGGAGGTACGAAAGGGATGAAGGGACCACTAGTGATTGATACACGAATGAAAAGTGGAAAGGACGAAAAGGCGGAGATTGACAGAGAGAAATATGAAATGTTGATTAACTAAACGTCGGGATTAAATACAGCGGGAACGGGCATGCTCCAGGTAGAGATTTTTTAAAGGGTTTCCGGTTCCATTCGGAGGAGAAGGGACAAAACGGTGCTTGACAAAGGATACTTCTTTAACGATTCGTTAATTATCTCGGCGGAGAAGATCGGTGATATTGAAGCGGGAGGTCGGGCCCAGGTTAATTACGCATTCGACCGTACGCTCGGAAAAGCAAACATCCAACTTGAGTCCTGCCTTTGCGCGCGAGGTTGTATTTTTCAACGGAGAAGCTTTTGAAAATCAGTAGCGACGATAGGACGATCCTCGGTGAATTTTCTTCGGTCTATCGACGATGCTGAAAGTTTACCGGTACCATCGATTTCTTGTTAGCGATAGTTCGAGACGGGACGATCTCTTCTTCGGAGAAACTAGAACCTCCTTCCTTGGTAAGGTTCGTCGGATCTCTTAAAAAATTTAGAATCCTCGTCCAGAAAGAATTAACTTCCACGCAATCTCTCCGTTACATCCCATGTATGCTGCGGATAATGTCCCATCGGCGCGGCGCAACCGTTCACAAAGTCCACGTCTCGCTTTTCCCCGTCTCCTCTCCTCTACGCGTTCTCCTGGGCGTCTCTCGTTTTCTATAATCGGGGTCGATCTCGGAATTGTCCGTAACCTCGCGAAAGTTCGATAAACACGGCCGACAGGCCGTTCCTTTGCCGCGGGAACGGCACGGTCCAGTCGCGCAGCTGAGATATCCCGTACCATCCAACTATCTCCTCCTCTTCTCTCTTCACCCCCTTCGTCGTCCCATCGACGAAACGATGGCGACGGTGGTTACCTCGCGAAGTGGTGCCTGTCCCGACGTCGGCGATGGCGTCGACGTCGGGTCGTGGAAGAACGGCGAAATTTCCTTCCGGATATCGAATCGATTGGAACTCAATCGAGAGGTTATCTCTCGTCCCTCGCTCGCTCCTTCCCCTTTCAACATTTGCTCTTCTCTCTTCGTACCTTTCCACTTTTTCCACCTCGCCAAATGGATCTCCAAAGTTCTTCTTTCCTTTTCGTTCGTTCGCTCGACGAACGAGTCGAATAATCGAGAATCGAACAGAGATCCTCCATCGGTTCGCAAGATTACGTTTAATCAGAATTAAGGATGTACTTGGGGACACCATCACCGGTTCGGGAAAGTGGGTACGCATTCGACGTCATTTGTTCGAACCAGCAGGTCTATTCCACGATGGGGATATCCGAGTGCTCACAGGATTTCTTCTCGAACGAAGGATCGTTGGGTGATCGATCATTGGGGTGTTTACTTGCTTTCTGGGCAGTGCCGGGGTAAGCGTTGCTACAATGAAAGAAACATACGAGAATCGGAAAGGAAAGGAAAGGAAACGAAACGAAATGTGGCTATTAACGACAACGCGCGCTTATATTCTACTATTGTAAACGTATTCTCTTCACTCGTATCCGATGCGAACTTCCGTAGGGACGTTGGCAGTAACGTTCGACGGGCGTTCTTTCGCCGTCAACGGCAACGACGAGCCATCGTTTATTTAACAAAATCGAAATACGACCTCGCATAAACGTCCAGGCCTCGTCCCGCATTTTATTTCGCACCGATTCTATTCTACGCGCGCGATTCGGATAAGTTATGGCTCTCGTTGCGCGGGCCATTCGATGGAACAAATTGCAGCACGGCTACGGGACCGTATTTATAGGATCCCGTAATTCGAAAACCGGTCGTACGGAAGAAAGCAATTTGTTTGGAAGTCGATACAATGCCGGCCCCGCACGATAATGAAAGGGATACATTTCTACTCTTTCTCAGATCGGAGGCTCCGCGTGCGCGTCTGTCGGTCCTCCGTGGCTACCGGGCAGGACTTCAAACTCCCGGGCAATATTTTTGCGTTATTTCCCTTTGCAGCAATTTCGTGGGTCACGGAGTCGTGAAGGCGAATTTAAGGGGGCCAACGACGGTAAAAGGGAGAAATAAACGACGAGAAGTGGATAAACTGGGCATTATTTGGTTCCGTGTGCTTTCTCTCTCCTTCTCAATATTGATACTTTGACGCGTGTCTGTATCGAGTCCGCTATGAGACTCCCTTGGTTTCTTCTCCGAGGATTTTAAGAGTGCAATTTAACCACTGCATTGAGCATGCGGTGAGATGCTTCGAAATGCAAAAATACCGCGCAATACCCCGGAGAATGTTTTGTATCACTGGGTAAGTCTATTGTCGATGTACTTAACGGTTTGTGACGCGAGGTTACAGCGACAGTATCGATTAACTTTCTGCTAATTGAGAAACGGTGCTGACCAGGTTGCTTCACATGGGGTCGGAAATCGATGCACTTATCTTTCTCTATCTCTTCTCATCGACAATTCCGACCCACCGAGTACTCGCGAGATTCACATTCGGCCAAGTTTCCTCGGACAATCGTTTACTCGATAATTGCTCCTATCTCTGCTTCCAAGCTCGACCTGTTTCTTCCCAATCTTGCCTTGGACCACCCGGTATCGCCGTACCTTCTTGCGTGTCTCTTAATCGGTGGTGGCAGCGGGGCCCCTCTTTTCATAGGTGCACAAATAGCTCGAGGCTGTCGACCATTGTTCGATTTCCGATTACCTACAGCCGCGCCGAGCCGATCCCGAATCTCTCCTTTCATTTAGGCATACCGAAGAGCGGTTGTATTTTTGAGCAAGCTCGATTAGAAGGACCGTCTAAAACCGCAGAGGTTTATCGTAGCTAGGTACTTAGATAAAACTCGCATAAGGTTTGCTGCGACTATGGGTATACGTATATTTACCTACGGATATGCACTCCGAATTGCCATCTAAAAAGATATCCAAG
Organism: Tiphia femorata; assembly: GCA_944319695.1. Lineage (NCBI taxonomy): Eukaryota > Metazoa > Arthropoda > Insecta > Hymenoptera > Tiphiidae > Tiphia > Tiphia femorata. Next base: position 31,688,352 of record OX090895.1, read on the forward strand.
AGTATATGTATACAAACTTTTTTCATCATCTCCATGCATGGAACTCTTACCTATCGGTCTCTCCTCGATTCTTCGTCGACCACGTTACCCCGACCTTCTCGATTTTTCTTATCGCTCGATCGACTCCATCTTGAATCAACGAACATTGTTTGTTCCGTTGACAGCGATCCACGTGCATGGAGAATATTTTCAGCAGCTCACACCGCCAACAGGTGGCACATCCACTGCTCGCAGCTTTAATCCTGGACAGTGTAGGAGAAATGCGAGAAAGTCCCTCTCCCTCTTCTTCATCCTCTTCCTCTCTCCTCGTCTCGTCCAGCACGAGCGGTCGAAAGATCGCGCCGTTGCACGATCAGCGAGAAACGACTGATTGAGGGAGGGGTGAAGAAGGAAGAAGAGAAGGCGAAGGTTCGACTTTCGCGCAAAGGCCATTCCACAGTTCTCCTTCTCTTTTTCTCTCGTCGAATCTCACCACGGTTGCGTTCTCCTTTTCCTCGTGCTTCTCCTTGCCTTTTCCCCTTCTCCATCGTCCACTTCGCATTCTCCTACTCCTACTCCAAGCTGGAGTCGCTTACCTACGGGCTCGTCGCAGGTGTAAGCGACGGGCCGGTCACGGCGGCTATCGTCCGCTGTTTGTCCTCCATAGGCTTTCAGTTTGCGCTCGCGCGTCGCCAGGTGCGCTCCTATTCCCTTTCGCTTGGTTGCGCGACGCGTTGCGTCGCGACGCCCTCCTCACGGTATTGCTCCCCGCTCTAACCGCGAGTCTCTTTCTTTCTCCTTCTTTTTCTCTTTCTCTTTCCTCTTTCACCGTGTGCTACGATTGGTATCAGCTAGTTCCTCGCAGATCTTCTCGTGCCGTACATCGTAGACAGTTGGACCAGGAAGATTCGAGGTGCGCGATGAAGGAGAGAAAGGATGCTCCGGTGTTTTCGTGAGGAAAATTAATTTTCGCGAGTGCGCGAAGTGTGCAAGGTACGTGGGTGCTTGATGGATGAACGGTGCTAAGGGAAGTTTCTGGTGTCTTTCGAACTAGTGTCCAGGAGATCGGCAGGCGAGGACGGAGTAGGTAAGAGGGCCATTTCAAATTCTACATTCCTTCGGATGGATCGTCGTAATGGATATTGCGCGATTGGCAGGGTTTTTTTTATGATTTGATCATTCGATTATCGTAAATTGCCATGTAGATTTGTCGTTTGCGAGATGCCTCGCAGCGCACGCGCGTGATCCTGTTTGGTGATAAACCTAGGACTTTCTCATCCTTCAAGTAAACTATACGATCGAGATGGACGTGCTTCACTTTACGATCGCTGCCGATAATGTCGGATCGTTTCTCGTTTCGTCAATACCTACTGATCCTTTGGCCTCCGAGTATTTGTGGCGCTTGTAATCCCGTTGCCGCATTATTGCCAGCAGGGTTGGTAGATAGAACGCAAAGGGTTAACTTCTCGCCTAGAGTGGGCAAGAAGTTTTGGCGCTCGCACCTGCATCGAATTAGCAAGGAGAAAGGATGCGTCCTGTTTGCGAGCGCGAAGCATCGATGCAATTTCGAAAGAGACGCATGAACGCGTTTGTGTTGGTTGTTGCACGCTCGTGGGCACGTTCCGCGTTCGTGTCACAATTACCCACCAAGTTTCCGAGCCTCTTTATCGAACATTCGAGGCACTCGGACCAACCACTTGTACCCTTGTCCGTCGCGTTGCCACACGATATTTCCCAATACGATGGTCGCTCGACGATCAACCGTGACTAATGTCGAAGCGCGCGTACAGCAAGTTCCAGTACGAAATAGGGCGAACGCTTGTTCAGCTGGCGCTCTAGGTTCAATATTTCATTAACCGTAGGAATTGTCGCGCGCGGTAGACACTACCAGGCAAAGTCGTAAATTTTTCACTACGCATCATCCTCTCGACGATAGTCTGCCGGTTAATTTCCATTCGACCATGTGCGTATCTTTGCAAAGGTATGAAGAAAAAGAGGTGAGAAAGAAAAAATTGCGAAGAAAGAGAAGAATCGAACAGAGTCATAGCCGAGCGTTACGTAGGATTGGAAATTGAGCTTAGCGATCCGAAGAAGAGGACGACCACTGTGATTAAAGTCCGAGAACAGGCGTCGAACAATAATTGTTGATGGTACTCGTTAAAACTTCGCCTCTAGCCTTTATCGTTCTCGTACGAGCACCGGTTAAGAGAGCGCGTGCACGCGTTATCGAGCGAATGGGCATGCGCAATCCCCCGCTCATCGAAGTTTTTCTTTTCTTCTTCTTGCTCGGTGCACGTTGACAAGATTAATATGACGATAGCACGGTGTCAGTATGAAACAGCGATAAGATAGCGATACGAAGAAACTGAATTAATAGAACGATATGGGGAGAACATAGACTGATATTACGACTAGTCGGACTCCCGTTTGGAGGAAACAATGCTTCTATCCTCCAAAACTCCCTGATTTCGTTGCCAAAAAAAAGCTGCTCTACATATCACAGATTTGCCCAGGATAAGTTATCTATACGTAATATTTTTTTGAGATTTTACCTCGCGACAGTATTTTCGACTCGGTATCCTCGCATACTGTAAATCAAAGTATCGGTATGCTGGGTCAACTATTGAAATAAAAAAAGAAGGTGGGTACAAATGCCTCCCACACGGTGTACGGTGCATCCTGTCTGGGTACGTTTACCTCGGTAGAAGGTGCTCGTACACGCGCCGCTTATGCAATAGACACATTCATATTCGGTTCCCCGTGCGCGGGACAATTCCAACGAGATAATCGCACAATGGAAAGGAGGCGAACCAGGAAGAGGGTGGCGAGAGAAGATCGCTTAATACGAGGCAACGGAGAAAGCGAACGGACAATATTCGAGTTTTACTTGTTCGTTAATCCGAACTTTAATTATGCAGTTGGGGTACAACACAGCCGCATCCTCGAACACTCGTAAAGACACTCATAAATGAAGGCACGATCATTTGTGGTATTATGGTGCATGACATATTTACGCCGCTTGGATCGCTTCCACACCTCATATTGGCATTTCCGGTTTGGGAATAGCACCGGGAGGAGGAGGCTAATTTAATCTTCCTTTGATTTTATTCTGTCAAACTGTTAGCGACGAATCTGTGAAGTACCTGATCGGTAAATACGTTTGACCGGCAGACTTTTTAATGTAGCTCTACTTGCATCTGCCTTTCTATCTTGAGATAAAGTATGATTCTAGTTTTAAGCGAACGAGAGTGTTTATAGCTTTCCTTGTCCGGCTGTCTGTGACTCAACGAGGATCCCGTTATGATTTTTCTACGGACAACCGCCTGTCGGTCAGTCACAGCGACAGCGCATCGCGCGCGCGCGCGCGAGAGAGAGGGAGAGAGAGAGAGAGAGAGAGAGAGAGAGAGAGAGAGAGAGAGAGAGAGAGAGAGAGAGAGAGAGGGGATAATGTATGGAGAGGCGTGGGATGAAGACTAACGAGAGAGGTTTTTGCCGCTCCTATCGTTTTTTGCTTGCAAATGTAATAATCGATATTTAATACAAAAATGAATCAGCTTCTTATTCAAAGATCTCGTACGCAGTAATAGACAAATACACTGTTATATCTCAAACGTGACATTCTGAAATACATTAACTTGTATAAATATCTCACTAGGACTGTTGGAAAATCTTCGTAACCTTTCTTGACAGTCAACGCAACACAATTTGATTCCACAATAGCTCGCCCGTATGGTTCTCTAATAAATTTGCGCCGGTTGAAAATTACATATCAATCACACATAAATTCACAATTATAGATTCATAATTATATCCACACATGCACACGAACACACGCACGCCCCCACTTCTCGTTAGTCACGCAAGCAGATAGTTTCGCAATTGATAATTGCACGCGTGGACCTAGTCTTAAAGTAAAACACGACGAGAGAAGAAGGAGGCTCGAATAAAGCACACGGCTTTCCGCGTGAAGGAAAGAGGCAAAGGAAGAAAAGAACGTCCCTTTAACGAGCGAACTTTAAGGCCTTCGAAGGAGGTCGTTGGATTATCTCCTCGTGACACCTTGCGGAAGCGTTACGAGGATATCGGCTCCCGCCGCGATCGTCGTTTTTACGTTTTATCGCTTTTTCATCGGCTCTTTCCAACCTGCTATCCCGTCATAAACTGTGCATTCGGTTCAATTATTCGCATCACGTTTTCTTCCACCACCTTCCTACATTATGAAAAAAAACTCGTCCTTCGTCGAGCTCGGTAGGATAAATTTGAAATTTTCGATTAAACATCGAAACGTTCTCGCTTGGAATGTGGTTTCTGCCCGAGAATCATCCTCCTCGGATCCTGCAGGATTTTTTAATTTATAAATACCTTTTGCGCAGCTTGTATATTTCATCTAGGATCGATCACTCCTCGCGTAGCCACCAGACTCGTTGACCATATCTCATATCGGAATGTCCGCGTCGCACTGATAAAATTCCTCGACGAAGTGGAAAGTAGTCGAGCGAGATATTACTCTAGCAAGGTGCCTCGATAGTTCGATACCCCATAATTCTATACATATGTATATCTCGTATCGGGCGCTCAGCTACTCGTGACGTATACGTGTGTGGATCGATGCGCTCTTCTCCTGCATTGGTAGCAGTGAGCTACTCGATCTGGACTTTGATCGTTTCAGTGGATAAATATTAATGAGTACACATGTAAAAAATTGCTCGCTACTCTCCCTCCTACATCACTTTTTTTTAAGAAACCGATGCATCGTACGAAGTAACTTTCATCTCTATTATTATTCATGGATTATTACGCAAGCCTTAGAGTAGGGTACACAGGTAATTAATTCGTCGTTTAAATGTGTGTGTATGGGTGCGGGTGTGTGTGATGGGGGGGGGGGGTGGAGAGAGTCTTTTCGTTGGATGCTCGATTACGTGAATATTTCGACACAAATCGTAACGTGGGGTTGCGAAAACGGTCGTCGAGTTGCAGAAATATTCCTTTTCGTGGCTAAAATACGACCAGTCGTTAATAATAATACTAACAAATGTGTAAAAGCCTGGGTGGTTTCGAACACGCTCGTCCAGAAATAATTATGCAATACGGAGGACAAGCTTTAACCGCACATCTTTCTTTCGTCTTACCACACAGAAAAACATACCTGTACGTAAAATTGCGCGGAGTAGTTTCACGATCTTAATTCACGCGTCAGGGGTGAATGGAGGCAAGAACTCGGCAAGACGATTGAATATTTCTTCTTGTCATTTGGAATGTCCTCGATCGATTTTACAACCAGTCTCAGGACACTCGTCTGTTATATTAACTCTTTGCGGACGGAACCGCCCGACGTCACCGTGAACGAGAGATATTGGCACTAGCAGTTGAAAAAATATACACGTTCAACGTTTGCAATGTAAAAACTAAAACTTCATCGCTTTCTATATTAAACTCAGTGTTCAAAGAGTCAAAATAAAATTGCACGTATCTCCGAAGCTTGTCGACTGACTATAATGTAAGATCAGTATGGTACTTTACTGTGGTGGCTGAGAGCAGATATACGACCGGAACGGTAAAAAAGCTTTGGTGCCTGAGACTAGACAAACGACCGCAAAGGGTTGATATAAGAATCATAGTGAACGTAAACACTGACATTTTCTCATTTCCTTTGACAAGCTGTACCCCGTTTAATTAATTTCGCAATCGATCGCGTATTGTCTCATCGTCCCAGTGGGACGAGACAATCTCGACGTAGGCCGTGGCATCGGGACGTTTTCTCTTCCAGTGATTGTCGGACGACGACGAATCTCTTCGCGTGCCGCCAACGAGTAAGACGAGTACAAGGACGAGAACCGCGAGAAGCATCATCACCGGTGTATTTCGCGTCTCATTGATTGCGCCGGCGTCGTAACGATAAATAAGCTGCTTACGTCGTAATCTAATCCTCCGGACTCGCGGGCAACTCCTCGTCTTTTCACATCCTCCTCTTGCGTTTACGCGCGTGCGGATCAGCACGGTAGGGTGTTGTACAGTGGCAAGGCGTACGAGATTGCAGCTGATAAACTCGTTCGGTGAAACGACACCGAGGACGTCAACAGCGCTCCAGACGCGACGCAATCTTGAGAGTCGAAGGGGGTGGAGGAAGAAAATAGTGTCCTAGATGCGTATAGCTCCTGAAATGCCGACTCGGTGGATGTCGCGCACCTCCCGAGGGTTTTTCTCGTATTGATAGGCCAACGCGTGAAATTGGCTGCTCTACCAGGATAGCACCTCTGCGTTGTAAAATTCTCGCGCGAGCGTCATTATTCCGTTATTTTTCTAAAGATACAGTAGATTGTAGCTACTACATGGGTTACCCTGTATATGAGCAAGGAATATCATCTTTGCGACGTGGATTGTGCAACGGCTAGAATATCCTAGCGCGAGATAAAAGGACCGAAACGCGTGGAAACGTAAAGGTCGTGAAGCATCTTCACTGAGGAAAAAAAACTGTTGATTTAAGATAATATTAGTTCATTCAACTAAATGCGGCGGTCACGGGCCATCAAGGAAATATTAGTGAATTTAAAGAAATCTCGTGTTAAGGCAAGTGAAATAATTTTGCAATAACTACCGCGTCTTTGACTCAAATATATTCAATATTTGAATTAATTAATTTAAAACGAATTAAATCCATTTTGTTGAATTAACAGTTTTGTTTCTCAGTGTACAAATTATATTTCTTCCTACACGTTGTCTTACCATCTTAACAATCGAAAACGCAAACGCTTTAGTCTCGAACGGAGTAAGGGTTGTTGGCACTCACGTTCTAGCCTTTATCCCGTCGTAAAAGTCATAGACGTCGAAGATGTGACGGCGACGGCGACCAAATCGGCACCAAACGCCATTTTCCGTTACGCTGTACAATCCTTTAACTCGCGTTTCACGAACCATCTCACGATGCAGAGCTTCCTCCCCCTCGCGCGTTGCCTCTCGCATCCCTTTGGAATGAACACCCTAGGAAATTGCAGAAGGCGCGAAATTAATGGTAAATGAGGGAAATAGAGAGACAAAGAGAAAGAGGGAACCGAGAGACGAGCTGCGCGAGGATACTGAGGCATTTAATTATCGAGGTTTATTACCCTTACGAATTAGGTCGAAGCGTTACGAAGTTTTACGCCGCGAGGCCTTTACGATCGTAGCTCGTCGAACAAGAAAAGAGCAAGAGAAGGAGGAAGAAGGAGGGTGAATGGAAAGTACAGCGAACGATAGAGTTCAAGGATACTCTTCCCCGGGGTTATGGTTCTCGTGTACGTGTGCTTCTTTCGCTTCACCCTTGTCTCGAGTTTTCTTTCTCCCTCGGCGCTTTACGTTCTTCTCATCGATCTTTCTACTATTTCACTCTTACGTTCGTATTACTCGCAGATTAGTCGTCGCCGCAATACCGCGCTCCTTTCACGGCCCACAAAATTATATCCGTTTACGCCTTTTTTTTTTACCGTAGGCAAGTACACTGAGAGAAAAGTATATGATATATCTAACTATAATGGCATAGTAATAAAATTATGGTTGGAAATATCATATTTATGGTAAATGTTACCATGATGTCGGTATTAATTACGATAGAGGCATAGTATAACCAACTATATTATGTTTTTACCAAAAATTATGGTTATTTCAACTAAAAATATAGTATGGTTGAAAATATAAAATGGCACGAAAAGTAACTATTTTATATAGTCAATATTACCAGAATATTCCATACATAGTGATAGAACTAACTATATTCACATAGCACATTTTACTATACATATGGTAACAAGAACAAAAGTAATAGTTAATAATATAACCATTTGTATAAATCGTTCATTCTACTATATCTTGTATGGTTAAGTGAACTATAAAAATATGTTTGACGCCAAATTTAACTATAAAATATAGTGAGATTATAGTAAATCCAACCATTTTTTTCTCTCAGTGTAAGTTTTCAGTACTTGTGCGTACAACGAGCTTTCCTCTTAGACTGTATACGATTCGCTCGCTACGTTAGCTTGCTTCTTACGCCCTCCTCAGTTTCGTGTATTTCCATCCTGATCTACCGGGCCGCTGCACCGCGTCGCGCCGTGTATCGCGGTACTATTACCGTAATTTACGATCTCCGATACCCGTCGGCGCCGCTTGGCTTAGTTTCTCACTGAAAAGGAGGACGTCATTACTGTAGGAAATAATTGTTATCATTTCATCGCGAACGCAGGATTTCGAAGAGGAATTTTGTTATGTTGCTCGGCAAAAGCGGAGTACGCGCGACTATTCCTGATGCATTTACAGACTATTCACCGCATTGTAACTGGCCTCAGTTCGAAGCTAAACAGATATTTCACGTGCATTTACGCTCTAATCTTTTCTTTCTCTCTCGAAACGACAACTGGCAAACTTACGTCGAAAGAAGATTCAAATATCGGTGGAATATCTATCGCGACTTCCTTCTCGGAAGTGCGGTGTTTAACCACTTCGCAACCGAGGACGAAACATCTCGCGACTTAATATTGTTCGTGACACGTTTCGAACGAGATATTTCGCGACGCGATGTTGCTTACCATACGCTTTGGACGAGATATCTCGTCGATAGTTTCGGATAAGGAAAGTAGCTATTTCTGAAAAAATTGTAACGTACTATTATGTATAACACCGTGTTTTGAATTATACCATTCACTGGAAAAATAAAATTATTTGTTAAAAGAAACCATAACGTATTCTTCATTTGACATCGCTAACCCCCTTCGTATACGCGAATGCAATAACTTGCAAAGTAAGTTTTATCCAAAACTATCGACGAGGTATTTCGTGCAAAGCGTATGGTAAGCAACATCGCATCGCGAAATATCTCGTCCGGAGCGTGTCACGAACGATATTAAGTCGCGAGATATCTCGTCCATAGATGCGAAGTGGTTAATATCGAACAGTATCCTGTTCGATCCTACCATCAAGTGCGCCCCTTGAGTTCTTCTCTCCCTCTCTTATTCCACCTGCGAAAGGAATGGGACTGTACCACGAGGCAATCGCAAGGTGCACTTTTTCGTAGTGCCCGCGAGGAAGTCCCTCTCTTCTCTGGTACCCTACCGACCGACTCGTCGCTTCGCCGTTCAGTTTTTCCAGGGACCAGGTTTTTGGCAAACATCCAAAAAGCCTCGCTCGTCCCTTCTCGCCCTCTCTGCCCTTTTCCCTCCTTTCATCCCCACTTCTTCCCTCGCTTTCCTCGTCCTTCTCATTTCTACTCCTCCTCCATCCATTTCCTACCTAACTCTTTCTCTCACTCTCTCGCTTCTTCTAGTCCGCTTTTCGCGCTCTTCTTTTTACCTGCGCGTACTCCTCTCTCCTTTTCTGTGTCTCTTTCCCACTTCCACGACCGCTCTTCTTTCGGTCTCTGACATCGAGTAGGTGGATTTATAGCGAATGCCTCTCTCTATCCGCATCTCGTTGTTTGTTCCGGCATTCCTCAGACATTTCGGTAGATTTTATGCTCTCTTTCTCATCCGCTCTTTCTTCCAGCTTCCACCCATTCTTCCAGCAACGCTTCTTACCTCGTCTTGCACGGTCGCCCAACGCTCGATCCAGATCACCTCTCTGCATTCCTGGATTGAATCTTTGAGAAAGTAAAGCGCTACAAGATGGATTATTTAAATCGGACAACCGGGATAGTTACGAGATTCTGCCTGCGGTCTCGTTAATTGCGCGAAATCGTTGCCTCGTTTTCAGAGCATCGATGATCGTTGTCCCCCGCGTCGAAAGAAAAGATTAACCGATAATCGTGATTCTCATTGTTTATTTTGCATATGGCTTTGCCTGTGAGGCTACAAAGGTGAAGTTTCTTTTTCTTTTACCGGATAAAAAGTTCGTACGGTTCGTGCCCCTCGAGCTTTTCGATCCGGCGAAATTCCTTCGGATACAAAAAAGTATACATCTTTTCGCTGTCTCGCGTTGTACGTACTGTCCTTTGTCCAGTTTACATATACCCTCTCTGAGTCACCTACCCTCGCATTTTCGCGTTCTTTTTATTTAATATACGTAATACCGTGGCAACGTAAAGAACAATTTCAAATTTACGATTCGATCGATGCGAGTGTGCGTCGGTCTCGCAGTGCCTTCGACACTTTCTGCGGAGATGAAGGCGGCTGTACAACTCTGTGCTCGAACCTTCCAAGAAAACTCGTTTTCTATCCGTGCTCCGCGGATGTGCACAGCACTGACTGCAGAGACGTATTCGTAAATAGCGAGAGGTTCTTGCAGCAGAGATGCGAGTCCAAGGTGAAGGACAATAGGAATACCAAATCGGAGAATGTACAATTTTATAGGGATTATGTTTCGTCGATCGGACAATGTTCGCCTTGAAATTGTCCTAATCGGTCAACGTCAATTCACCATCAGCGATTACCTTCTTATCCCGAGAATGTTATTTCGGTGTTGGACAAAAAAAAAATTTGTCCCTACATGCTGGACAAAAGGACAAAGTGATCCTTGGAGAGAATGTATAACTGTAATGTGAATGACACTACGGTTTGCAAAGATGCGACAGGTCGACCTAGCTTCGTATTTTTTTAATCGGTCCGTTATTTATTCTCTCACTTATTCGCATCCGGTCTAGACGATACCCCGCTGTTATCAATATAGAAGGCAAATATTCGGTACACGTTAAACTTAACGATCGCACGGAATCACTTGAAATATTTAGTTATAGCACGCTTAGTCGCGTTCTTACCCGTAGAGACAAAGAGAAACAACGCTCTCACCTCTTAATCTACCTGGAAGAGAAAGTAATTTTCTTACGACGACGAGTCGCACGATTCATAAGTGCTTGAACCGTGTCAACGACTGACGGTCGACAACACGAAGGTCATAAAGAATGCCATGCGGGGATATACCTACATATAGAGAAAAGGCGGCATGCCTCGTCTGCCTGCTTAACCGCAGTTTGAGCGCGACTCGAGGATAAATCTTGGCAGTTCCTTTTTCGCGGCGAATAAAGGAAATCTTCTTCGCGGTAAATTCGATCAGACACAGGTTGGTGAATTCGCGATTAATTTCCGAGCTCCTCAAAGGATTACAAACCAGTTAGCCTTGCGTGTTTCTAACCCTGTACATTGTACATTTGTATCGTCGCACTAACACAAAGGGCATTGGTGTCTCTTCCATTGAACGTAACTTTCACGCGTTCGGTTCATTCTTTCGCCAACGCGTCGCGAGCCGAAGATTCTTTCGCTCTCTTGGTCTCCCCTGCCAAAGAAGCGCGCGCGCCTGCTTCATAATATGCTAATACGTGGCTAATAAAAATTCAGCATTCGCACGGTAACAACTACGCTGTTTTATGCGCATTCGGTATCCGCGGGATATAGGATGGCCATGTTTGGTATGCGATAGGCGAGTTGGTGGTAAATTTAAATTGGAGATGACTACCTCCCCATAACGGTAAAGTGTAAAAATGCTGGGATGAATAGTTGTGCAATGTGTATCCATTATGGGGAAGACATTTTAAAATGGAGAGTTATGTCTATATTTAGGTGGCGAGACGTTGCGGTTTAGTAAGCGACGTCCTGCGTGTTTTAATTAGTCCACCCCTCTTGCGGTACCTGCCGAAAAGTGCAGTTTTATTCGCAATCTTGCGCGGAATGTGCGCTTTGCTGTGATAGCGTGTTCGTGACGGAAGCAGGAGTCTCAAGGGTTCCACGTAGTCACATTGGTTCTCTTGTGTATGCCACGGGGTCGGGTCGCCTCGGCCACGACGGCACAGGATGACGACGACAGCGTGCGGAGAACGTCGCGTCGTCGTCGTTCTCGCCGTTCGTTGAGAGGTTGCGACTAACAGAAGGTCCTCGAGAGAACTGCCGTCAGGAAAGTGTGCCGTCGAAAGGTCATCGTATGCCTTTACCTCCACCAAGATCACTTCTCTTTCTTCTCTTCTTTCGGCTCCTTCCCATCATCTCCGCCATTTCTCTCTCTCTCTCTCTCTCCCTCTCTCCCCTCCTTATTTTCTCGCTGCGATAGGCCACCGTCGTGCCTTCCATAATGCTCACTCAAAGATATGCTAAGAATCCGCTATTACTTGTTCATTCGGAAAAATGTCAAGTTATCGTTGAAAGACCAAAACTTAGTGTAGAAAATTATTGGCCTTACGGAATATCGATGGGAGAAGGGAATTAGGTGAGGTACTTTAAAGTACTTAACACTAAAGGTATCAAACGCAGGTCAAATGACCGTTTTACAAGGGAAATCCCTATAAGGAAAAAATCTTCGGTAGGTTTAGTGTTAAAAGTACTGGAATTAATCAACTGATTAATCATAAGTATTGTTTACACGGACAAAAATTATATACAAATATTTCAAACGCAACTTCTTGAAAATGGCATCTTCTGCCCTGGTAGCCGTAATATTTCAGGAACGAATAATAGTACAGATTTGAAATTTTACAGGTATATACAGAAAGACGTTTAGCTCTTGCTGAAACTAAAATCTTTTTAATTAATTGAACATTCGAAATTTGCGACATAAAATGAACCGTGTTGTTGGTTTTTTTTTCGTTGCGAAAATCTCAAACCTTTTTTCCAAGAAGCTACCGTGTTGTTATATCTCAATTATTTTGAATAATTCTAGTTCCAAAGATAGCTGTTTTCGCGTAGATTAAGAATCTTTTCGGCTTTCCCACTCACACAAGGGCCGATATCACGACACCATGCAGTAACAATTTGTTAGAGGCACAATTTGTTAGAGCTTAATTTTTTTTAATAATATTCAGTTAAAAAAATCCTGAATATCTTTGAAATGTTACCAAATATATATACGTATGGATGTTTTAAGGTAATAAGGTATAACCCTATCTATAATATTACCTTACTTTGTTGCCCTGTACTTAACAGAATTGAAACGAGAAAAGAAGGAACGATAGGACGTTACTTCCAAACGTCCATGTATTTGTAGTTCCGTAGTTTTACAATTTACACATATTCGCAGTAGACATCGAGCTTCTCGGTGATACCGACACCTTTCAATTCTTTTGATCTGCTTTCTCTCTCTCTCTCAGTCTACATTTCTCTCTACCTCACAATGCGTTATCCTTTTTTGGACTTTCTTCTATCGGTGACATATCCTATCGTTATTCGCGACGATGCGGTCAAAGGAGCATACGTCCCCTTCCCGGGATGTTGCAAGGACATAAAGAGGATCAGGTTGGAAGCAAAGGTCTACCGCAATTACCGTGCTCTACTCGGCTGCTTCTGGAAATGATTCGCTCGTGGAAACCGGTCACGTACCTGGACACTCCAGTCACGATCTCTCTCTTTCTCTCTCATTCTCTCTCGCGCGCGCAGGGCGCATTCTACACCCACTCACATCGTTCTCCGTCCTCCTTCGTCTCGTCCCCGACTTCTCTCCATTTGTGGTGTCCGCGAGAGTCTCTCCGTGTAGTCTCCCGATCGGCTCGCGAGAGTCTACGGTTGTACGCTGTACGGTTGTAGGGAAAGACGGAGAGAGAATGAGAAGAACCACACAAGGAGGATGAGGAGAGGTGAGTCTATCAAGAGAGTCCGTGGCGGGGTATGCTGGCCTTCCAAGTCTCTGCAGCGCCACTCGGTGGCACGTTTCCCTGTCTGGCCAGCGGCCAGAATTTCGCGAGTGGACCATTGCGATATTCCCACACGGCGCGTCCGATTCCTTCCTCTCTCCTCTCTCCTCTTTTCTCCTTCCTCCCTCGCGTGCCGATCGCCTACTGGCATTAATAAGAATTTGTCGATACCGTGTACGAGTTCTATTTCGTGTCCCGACAGTTTAAAGTCCGGATCGATCCGCCTCGATACGTGCTATCGCGAAACGTTGCTTTAATACACGACGACGCCCGGTGGCAGTTGTTATCACGGGCCGATTAGGAGGTAGAAACTGGTATCTCCGGAATCTTTCGACGTATTTTTATAAGAGCGAATTGGTCAATCCTCTCGGCGAACACGCAATTTCACCAGCGATTAGACTAATTCCTAGCTCGCTCTTTTGCAAAACTTTCGACGAGCACAAGAGAGCAGCGACACGCTCGAGTATTCGTCGTTATTATTTACTTCACTCTTATTTCATGGTGTCGATATTCGGCTACCCGCAAAAAAAAAGGAAAGATTAAAGAGAATTTGTCGTCCCCGAACGGCCGATCGATTGAGCAACGAAGGACGAAGTTTGAGGGGATAGCAAAATTGAGAGACTCGTAAACGTCGAGACGTTGGGTAGTGGATGCGAATTATTTGCGAGCGTTGATGGTCAGTAAGATCCTCGAGGATAAATCCAGTGGTCGTTGAATTAATCGATCGAGGACAATATCGTCGACGGAGCTCGACTCCGAGAAGTCTCGGTCAATGAGATAAAGATTTCCTTTGGGTTCGGTAAATTCGGTGGATCTTTAGAACACCTCACGGGCGTAATGAACGTAACTAATGCTGTTAACGAACGTCGCAGAATCCTTGCTGATGCTCTATCGACGGGTGCAACATTTGCACGCGAAACGCCTTACTTCCTCGGCGAGCGATGTCCGCGCAAAGCGATCTTTGCATAAGAGACACCGGGCGAGAAAACCCGTTATTTCGCGGTTATCATTGCCGTCATCTAATTTCACCCCGGGGCAGAGCGCGACTGCGACCGCGTCGACAAAAAGCAGCAGTAAATGCCATTTCCGAAGTTAATTAACCCGGATTGCAGTACCTGTTAGCTCGACTCGCAGTACCAATTCGCGGTGCAGAAACTCGCCATTCGTTGCGACGTTTATTTCTCTCGGTCTCCCTTCTCTCTTGTTCGTTCCAACTTGTCTCTCCTCAGCCCCTTCTCTACCCCAAGTTTCTTTCCTCGCTCCGCGATTCTCATCCTTTGTTTCCTTCGTCTTGTCGGCAATGCCAGTTATTCAGATGCTTTGCTTACCGCGCGCTGCTGATTGTGAAAGGCATTGACCGCGCATCCACCATGCATCCTCGAGGAAAATTCAACCCCCGCGATTTTCAAGATTTTACCGCCTGTCTGAATTTTGCCGGCGAAAGTTTTATCGTTGTTCTTCCGTTTATCATCTCTCCCTTTTCCTCTGCCAACGCCTATTTGCCTTATTCACTGGTCAAGACGAGGATGCTCCGGTGGTATCCGTCGGATTTGTTTATACGCAGATTTTGAGTCGCGTCGTAGATAGTCGGTGAAAATCGCGCGTGCTGTTGTCCGAATGTCATGGGAGTAGCGCGAACTCTCGACAAATTAGTGTATGATATTAGGACGAAAGGAGGATTTAAAAAGTTTGGATGTTATCGATCCTGTTTAACGAGTCCTTCTAGGCTACAAGTACGATAAGAGAGACGCGCGTGTTCTCCAGGAATAATAAATGATATTCTATATGTGACGAATGAATGTCGATCGCACGTTATTCCAGGTGATCGTGTAAAGGATTGGGAGAAACGAAGAGAGCGAAAGCACGCGCGCACTACTGTACTGCCCCTTTGTCTCTTCTCTCTTTCTCTCTCTCTTTCATACCACATCCCTCCACCCACCCACTAATTCACCCAACCACCCTCGGTCTGCGTGTGGCGGTGTAGTAGTCGTAAATAGCGAGCGTGCGTGTCTAATACGAAAAAGTACTCGCCGTAGAGAAGAGAGAGAAATGATGGAAAGTCGGTAGAAAAGAGATGGCGCCCTCATTTTATAACACCGCGTCGCCAGCAGGTGACGAACAACTTGCTACCCCTACTGCTGCTGTTCCTGCTCCTCTGCTACCCTCCGCTCCACAGTTGCGCCTTCTTTGCTTCATCTGGAGTATCCCTCGGCGAGGGCCGTATATTGCTTTCCTCTGCCTTTTTCCTTGCCCTCTAATTCCGACCTTTCGCCTTCCGCCTGACGCTTGTCGCCTTTACTTCCACCTCCACCTCCACTTCCACCATCCGCCACTTTCGCCGCCATCGTAATATCAGTCATAATTTATACCAGCGGAAAGAGTAAAGAGATTCCTACCCGCATCTTCCTCATCATCGTCCTCCTTTCCACCATCCCTCTCCCACGCCTGCTGTTAGACTCCCTCTCGTCGCTAGAATACCAAGCTTGTGGTGAACTATGGGAGGAATCGCAGTTCTAGCTGGGCAAAATTATCGCCTTTACTAGAAACCCCTCTTAAATGTTTTTTAAAAACAAGTTACGAACATAAGTAACGTATTTTGAAAGTTTAAACATATATATATATAAAAGAGAAAAAACGAGTGTATTTTTAAATTGGTTGAACTTATTATTTCTGTATTCTTCCTGTCACTGTCAGATTGATTACGCTCATCATGCGCATCATTTAATAATCAAAGCGCTTCTTCGGGTAATTGCTTTCCATTTCCTAAGGAGGCACTCTCCTAAGAGCGAAAATCACAGGATCCAATCACGGACGAAATTAAAAGGAAGTGCATTAAATCGTTTGTTGCGTACCGTTTGGGTTCTTTCCTCGGCGAAATTGATTGGAAACTAATTCTGGCAAGAATTAGAAATTACAGTGGATAAAGGAAAACAGAATGGACTCACTAATAACACCAGAAATGTATCCACAAAATATTTCGGTAACTCCAAAAAGGTCACAGAAATCGCAGAAGTCGATGAAACATTATTCATAAAATTCGCTGCTATTTTCATTGTTTCATTTGAGTTTTAAGATATACAAGATGATAAATTTGACGGGTACACTTTTGAAACAACGAAATTCTTTGTACATTTTTATTGTTTTTATTGTCCATGATCAACAATATAAAAAGTTTGGATTGACGTGTATACACGTCGAACACACTTAATTGGTTAATACGCACAAGCTATAAATTCTACGCTTCTATCAATTGGCCGATTCCTCCTTTAATGCGGTGAAGGTTTCGAAGGTGTTACCGAGGGGGCTAAAGTGCATTCGTACGGTTAGGCGTGTAGACGGGTGACCAATTTCTTCCGCAGATGCGCACACGTAGAAATAGACCTCTTCTCCCTCACTGTTTTCCTCGTGCCCACCAATCCGCGTTGCCGCCGTCTTCGATCCCTCTCTTCGCGACGTAAGCCATAAAATTAGCATTTTAATGGTAGCTCTTTTCTCCACGGACACGGGCGCGAGCTAGTGGCATTCCGTCGCAACGATACGGAGCGTTGCGGCGGCGCGTTGATAGCGCGAAGGCTACTTACCTGCTCGCTCGGTGGTTAAGTAATCGACGAGCACCCGGGGTAAGAGAAATTGCCTCGCGTCGATACGTGGACTGCCGATCGAGCAGGGATGTTTCCACTCGGGTGTCGGGATCTCCTTTATAAGCGTTCCCTCCGAAATTGTGTAACGCGAATTGGTTTTGTGAATCGTACATGTGGTCTTTGCTCTTAGTACACCCAAGTGCAAAGTCGGTGTCCCTCTGGGGGAATGTGAACCGGTCTTCCACCGTTTTGAGCAGGGCGTTGTAATATGATAGATTTTTGCCAAAAATCTCTAACATCTTGACGTCCTTGGCCACATATGTGAATATTAAGTTTCTCGTTAAGCTATATCTTTTCTACCGTAACACGCGTGGGTATTATTCTTTTCCCAAATACTCCATTGCTGCCTTGTTCTCCGATCATTATTAACGTTGTCGACGAATCGCCATTGCAAGTCAATAAATTAACAATCGATGCCGACTTGATTCCAGCTGAAATAAATTCGTCCCTGAAGAGGTTAAAAATCCTTTTATTCGCAATAAGATACATCGAAATGATCATTTCTAATCACAAAATGGCAAAAATCTATCATATTACAATGGCCTGCTCAGAACGATGGAAGGCCTGTTCATGTACCCTAGAGGGACACCGATTTTGCACTTGGATGTACATTACTATTGTAGATGCCTGGCGCGTCCGGTGGAACGAGAAAACAATCCGACTTGAATTTTGAACGATACGACCAATGAAGATACACGTTACTTCGCTAAGGACCGCAGTATGTGCTCTCTTTATTTTTCTCGAGTTAGACGATCGATCGTATCGCAAGAATGTGGCATTAAACGATCGTTAAATCATCGCCTACAACGCGTTTCGTCTGTAGACCTGTAAAATGTTGAACATCGGACGATCTACGGAAATGGACGATCGAATGATTACGAAGACAGTTGCGAATAGGTCCTCCGGTTGTTACAACTCGACTAATCGATTCTGTGTCACAATTTTCTTCCTAGAGTTGCGCATTGCGAACGCATTGGAGTCGCTCCTGCGTGTTTTTAAGCTATCCGGTGAAAGCTTCGGTGAACAAAACTGGTCTAACCGCTTCCACTTAGATTAATTTCTATTTTGCACCTCGTAGTGTGTCTCGTATAACAGAACGTTGCAAGATATTCGTCAGTCGACTATGCGAATGTCCAATATTAAAATCTAAAACGTAGATTTGAATTGTGTTTTTAGGATTGTAAGTTGCACTTACTACAAGTTTACTTCGATATCGGATAGCCGATGCGCCTACAACGCGTTTCGTTGCACATCTACTTAATTCAATTTCGCATATCGATTGTAGACAAGATAACTATTTTTATGCTATTTGTGTTTTCCCTAAATGTACCCGCGTAGCGGATATATAATGTATCTGTGTACCTGGCTGTTTGTCTGTCTGTCTGTCTGCTGCACGCCCGGAGGCACGCACGCACGCACTCATTCACTCATTCACTCATTCATTCACTCACTCGCGCATGCGACACCTTTTTTCCGCCTGTTTCTCTTGATCTCCACGCCCTTGCGAAACAGCGGAGGTTTAGCATTAGCTCGTTTCCAAGCGAGAGATGTAAGAAATTTTGGTAGGCAACGCGAGGAAAAGCACGGGATGTGAGGCAAAATTGTTTGTACCGAGTGAAAATGTACACTCAAGGCCGTCCATGCAAATGGGACACGAGCTCTGGCAAAAAAATTCCTGATGCACAGTGCGCGTTCTCGTCGTCTGTACGGCACTAGCTTATTTTTGTCTACCTGTGGTTTCTCTCTCTCTCTCGCTCTCTCTTTCTCTCTCTTTCTCTCTCTGAAGTCTCAACGCGTAGTCAAAATAAGGCTTTAGAGGAGGAAGACGACGACGCGAGAAGCCCACGAACGACGTGGCATAAGCGACTCTCCTGCACCAAGGAGTACACGTAACCAGTCTATTGGGAGTGGGGGAAAAGGGGAGCAGTTCTTTTCTTGTTGGGCGTAACGCTCCTTTATAATTCCGTTACGTGGGCCAAATGCAATTTTGGTAGACTCGCGCGGTACTTGGAGTGTGCACGCGAACGCGAGGAGAATCTGGAAAATGTATATACATACACCGGCACTCCAACATCTCGCACGAGGTAAGAAACTCAAAGAGCTCGAAATTCTTACTACTCTAGTCCTGGACGAGATTAATGTTTGCATATTGGTGAGAATTAACTCCATTCATGAAAGTAAAATGGCAATATGGTTTTATCCGTTAATTGTCTTAGGAAGAAATTTCAAAGAATTTCTTAAGGATCCTAACTAGAACTATGCCCTATCGAAAATAGTTTTCAAAGAATCCAACCTGTATAGAAAGAATTCAAGCTTCTCTTTTTATATGTACTGCTAATTTTTGCCGATGGATTACTTTCGTGCTATAAAAGACCGCCTGAGGTGCGCCGTAGATCTCAGAGTGCGATGCGCACCGATCGCATGAGCGCGCGCTCCTGATTTTCGCTTCGCGTGCTCAACGACGATGGATACCTGGCATCTGCGACTCTTGCCCGGTCTTTCACCTATCGCCTTTAAACATCCCTTAAGCGAGGGCCGGGTGGCCAATTCCCGGTAACGACGGCGACGACCCAGAGCGAATTGGTAAACGGTGAACGACTTAGATGAGTAGGTAAGTCCAATTGAAAGTATTCGACGACGAACAAATCCACGAGGGTAAAAAGGGGCGGGGTGTAGAGGGTAGCTTCAGAAATTTCCCAAGAAAATCTTGAAAAATTAAAAATCTAGCACCCCGGGAATTACCGCGTATCTTTCTTCGAAATCATTTTTATTTTTAAAAAACTTACTATCCTTTTTAATACATTCAAAGCAGGAAGGGTATTTTTACGAATTTTGTAATCCGGTGGTTATTAGCAGGTAAGATATTATTACTCGCTATGTTTTGTTATATATTCCACGTTAACCTTGCAATAAGAGAGGGACACTTTGTAATACTTAATCACTACTATAATCACTATCCCCTCTAAATACATAATCTTAATTCTACCTCTTATCTAATGTGTGAATAGCGCCCCGAGACTACTGAAGACCTATACGCGGAAAAGCACAACCTATCCATAGAACCTAACCTTAAAAAAATGTTAACGCTCCTATTCGTTTTGAATAAGGTGACTTTAATTTTGCATAAAAACAAGAAGATCGAGACGATGTTCTTATTGCGTTTTATGGCCACCGAGAAACCATTGGATTTCTTGTTACAATTGTTCCTTGTCAGACCTACCGGCGAAGGTCTTCCACAAATTGTAGCGACCCAGTAGATGGGACATCCTGTACGATAGACATCTGTAAAATCATTCTGGGTCTCGTGGAAAGATTACTCTCGTCAATCTCGCATCCCAGGAGTGAAAAAACGAGGCCAATAGAGCCAACTAGTAGCGGAAAGGTGGACCAAAGAAACCAAAGTATTTGCTTCGACCAAATGCTCGCATTGGTCCTCCTCCTCTTCGTCCTCCTTCTCCACCTTCGTTCGCCACCTTCACATTCTCATCTCGACGTTTGGCGCATTCATCGTTCGTACGACGAGATCACTGAACCGCGAGTTCCTCTTTGTTCGAATATCGCGCTCGGTCTACCGTCGGATATTACAAAGAGATAAATTCTTCCTTGAGATCTTCTCACCGTGCTCGCGTCTCCCTTCGCCTCTCTCCTCCCACTCTCATTAAAACCTCTTTACGAGATTTTAATGAGAAATTCCACTCCCTATTCCGCTAGGAGGAGGGAGTACTCGTCGCCTCACTCTTCATCGTCCACTTGCCTAGTGTCTCTATCCTTTGACTATGTTAATGCGACCTACCGTGATAGTGTAAATAGACTCGAAGTAATCGAGCTGTCGCTCCTTCGTTCGGTCGCTCGGCCTTACATTTACTGTTCTAGGAGAAAATTCTCTTTACCCGTGGTAGTTCATCTTTCTTGATCCCCCGCTGTATTCACGGTGCTTCCAATTTTCGCGCGAACGATGTTTGGTAAATTCGATCGAGTGAAATAGATGGGGTGTAACGAGTCGGCGAGCGAATCACGGAGCACTTTGGAAAGAGAAGGAGACGGCCGAGGGCGGAGAGAATCTCGAGGAGAATTTCTCATCGAGTTCGGAATGGAAGGTCGTTAAGAACGTTTGGCACTATTAGCGTCGAACGCCGAGGTGGGTGCCCCTTAATAAAGATATTACGCTAATGGCGGAAGTCTATTAATTTCGACTTGTTCCTGTTACACGGAAAATGCAATTTGGAAGCTTGGAATGCGGCTAGACGGCTCTATTCTTCTCGCAAAATGAATAGCTCCCTTTCTCTTTTGGCATCTCGTCTACCACGTCCCGCGCGTCCCATCGTTCGCAGTGAAATCAAAATTTCGCTTATACAGGTAGGCGTCTTACTAACGAAAACTGTCCTAGACGCCGTAACGCAGTCTTTAATCGCATATCCGTTATCGACGGATGCGCCAAGAGAGATATTCAATTGCGCCGACACGTGACCATCGCAATTTTGGATAGCTGGACAGTAAACGTTGCCAGTCGGTAGTTACGAGTTAAAACAGTATCCAAAGGAGTATGAAAACTGTCTCTTCTCGAGCACAGTCGGAAATGCGGCAAACGTGAGAAAAGCGTATCAGAGATCATAATTAACGGGGGAAATACATGTAAACGCACGCTTTTTCAAGAATTTATTGCAGACAACTCGTGGGATGTATAAAAATGAATTAAAGTGTATTTAATAGAACACGTTTTATTAAATTTCTCCAAATTTTTTCATCAAAAAATATTTCCAAATGGCGGCGTTACAGCTGCTCGAAGTCAGGACCTACTTTTTGCGCCGTGCAGCCTAGCGGTCTCAAATCTTGTCTAAACTTAAAAAACCGAATTTTTTTGGTTAAAATATGTAAATATGCTTTGCATGACGGAGAGAAGAAGAATTTTTTTTTTTTTGAACATTGGGGAGCATTAAAAAAAACAACATTTTTTCCCATAAAGAATTGGTAAAAAATAGTGTTTAAAATTAAAAAAAAAAAAGCGGAACGTCATGCAATAGCCAATAACTTAAAGAGTATTTCTGCCAAGTTTGATCTAAATCCGTGAAAAAGTCGCTGAGCTACATTGCACGGCGCGCGAAAATACGTGTTTCGAGAAAAACTCGTTTAAAGTTTTTGATACGAAAAGATAGTGTTTAGTCGGCCTAATATAATATAATGCTTACAATTAGTCTGCTATGCCGGGCCCGTACATTATACCTTCTTCTTCAGCCATTTCGTCCATTTGAGCTGGCATCTCCTTTTTTTTTGCTGTCCTGGCCTCTGTCCCGTTAGGTGTTCCTTCACTGTTCGTTCGCCCAGTGTAGACGCGGTTTAACATGCACTACGCATAACACAGATAAACACAGAGTGTTCGAATTTGAATTCTGCATTTCGTGAGCATATTCTACAGATGATAAACTAATTTTTTAAGCAAAAAAAAAAAAAAACAAAAAAAAAATCGTCAAAACATTTCGATTTACATGTATTTCCCTCCTTAACTCGTTTCACAGACTGCGCCTGTGCTACTCTCCCTCTTCCTACAAGGCTTATTTATCTGTCCACTCTCCTTAAATCGGCATCCGTTTGACCACTGTTGCGTTGTTTTTCGCAAGAAAAAAAGAGGACCCCTGGCCCTCCTTTTCACAAATGAAGATTCGACCACCCCTTGTTTCAGCCCTTAAATCCATTAACCGTCAATCCACAGAGGAACCAGGGACAGAGGTGGGCGTGGAGAGAACGAGGGCCAAAAGTAGAACGTCGGAGAGAAGGGACCTGAATTGGGTGAACGGAAGGGAGGTGCGCGGAGGAAAGAACTAACGACGGCAAGGAGGTGGGTGGAAAAAGTGGGTAGGGATTGAGGAATCGCACGTGCATCGCGTGCCAAGTCGAGGAGGAAACTTCGTTATGAGGAAGCTCGTCGTCTTCGTCGCGTGGTGGTGCGAGGATTCTCGATGGTGGCGAGTGAAGGTGAACCGGGGCCGGTGGGAAGAAAAAAAAGGTGGAAGGAGGAGGAAGCACGACGGTGGAACCGAGGATGGACGAAAGTGAGAAAGAATGTGCGACGGGTGGACGGATGAATCGAGATGGGACGATGTAGAAGGAAAAAGGTCAAGAAGATGGGGCCGAGAGTAAGGGAGCAGCGCGTTTTTCTTGGACATTCGAACAGTCCTCGGAGTTGGACAGAACCGGATCCTCTGCCGTGCTTATTTCCGCGT
Organism: Tiphia femorata; assembly: GCA_944319695.1. NCBI lineage: Eukaryota > Metazoa > Arthropoda > Insecta > Hymenoptera > Tiphiidae > Tiphia > Tiphia femorata. The sequence continues at coordinate 31,711,763 of OX090895.1, forward strand.
CCTTCGTCGCACTGGCCAAGGTGAACAGGCGGACGCCCACGCCCACACCCGCGCACACGCACATCCACACCCCACGTCTCTCTCCTCCACGAATCTTATTTCAGGGGAAATTTGCATCGATCGTGCACGAGCTTCGATGCTCGTATAGCGATCCTCCTTCGTTCCACGAGCCGAAATGAAACTCGTGACGGTGGTGGCGCGAACGTCGGCGTCGGTGACCCCATCTCCACCTCATCTCCCCCTTTCGTTTTTTCTCTCTCCTATTCGTTCACCTCTTCCACCCCTCCGGGCACCGATATATTTCAACGATAGCTAAAAGGCAGCTGTTGGAGACGTGCCGGAAGTTATGGCTTTAATTTGTATTAAGCAAAGGCCAAATTTGTTACACGCCCAACGGTTCGTGCCCCGTGGATTGATTAAATTCTACGATTTCGGGAGAGGACTCCCGCGTGCGAAGAAGAACGCGAAATAATCGTTTAACTTTCACCAAATGCGTACCATAGAATCTTTTGTGTCGCTAAATCATTGGATAATTGATCTTTTGCTTCTTTATTACCGTCGTCCGCTATAGTCTGGGGAACGCTTTTTTTTTTTATCGCAGGTCGAGTGATGCTCGTGTTCGTATCTTGCGATACACACGGGGCGTAAGGGGAAAATTCGAGTGGCACATTGACGAAAGGTCTCGTTTTCGAAACCTCTTCCCTGTTCACGAATGGAGAAAGAGTGGAAGGAAGTGATCATTGTAGAAATCGTTAAACGTACGTTGGATCGAGGCAATCGGAACGAATTGAAAAAATTCCAGCATCAAGTTAACTCGCTAGCAAGGAGAAACACACCTTTTGATTTGTTCTCTTTCCTGTTTTCAAATTCTCCCGATAGAATCGCGCGCGTGAATTTTGCCCTTGTCAATCGATCGTATTAAACGTCGCATTATTGGACGTCGCGTTAACAAGTTTATCGCCAAGAATGGGAACCGGTTCTTGCCCTCTCAGCCTCTCGTTTCTTTGGTGAACGATGCGGCCGCGGGTGCCGGGCGGGTCCCAATGCGCGCTTAACGACCCCACACCGATAAATTTCTTCTCACGCGATACATTCTCGGCGGGCCTAGGTGCGCGGGGGGGATCAATCAGCTCGTTTATCGACGAAGCCACGATCTTCGGCGGCGAGGTGACCGGCTTTTCGAAGATGGCAGAGAGCCGAGCTGGAAGAGGGATATCATCGTGGCTGGCGTGTTGCTGGTGTCCTTGGCTGAGGCAGGGCGCGCCATGAAAAACGACGTACCTGTCGGAACCCCGCCCGGCCTAACCGATGGAGTAAGTCTGCCCGATGTAGCCGATAAAGTGCGGACAAAGAGGAAGGGAGACTTTCGGTGATTTGGGAAGAACAGTGGGGAGAATGGCGAGAGAGGAAGAAGGAGATGGTCTTTGGGGAATTACCGCGGGCGAAGGGAGGAGAAAATGGGAAGTTTCGGCTTGTGGAATTTGGGGAAGGGGGGGATTAAATCGGGTAATGGACCGGTCCGGTAGCAAATATTCCAATGAAATTCCAATGAAGATTAACTGGTCGACCGGGCGAGCGTATTTTGGACTTTCTAAAGTCGAAAATAATCTTTCACCTATGTTCTTCGACGTGTCGTTTCGCTAAAGTTCTAACGAGCTATTTATCAGACGTACACCTGTTTCGTTGACTTCCTAGTAGGTACACCGCCCAATGTATCTACGTCCTATCGATGAGTGACTTTCCGCAAGAATCGAGCTTCCGAGTAGATCGCGCAGGAACGGTCGTCCACCCTAGAGAGTATCGCGTATATATCCGGAAGGGATGAGAATAGCGGGGGAAAAGCGTGTAACCGTGAAAGAACCCTTTGCTTGGAGCGAGATGGGGGGGAGAGACAAGGTTGGAAACATTTTTCATGTGCTACAATGCCGAATTTACATTGTCACGGAAAGAAAGAGATAGGGGGAGGGAGAGGAGAGGGCGAGATAACCTCCAGACTTTCACGGGTGGCGCGCGAAGAAAAACGGAGACGGAGGGTATTTCATTCGTTAGTTTTGACCTGCGGCGTTTACTCAACGTCCGCCGGCACCGGACCTGGCCACACCCTTTCTACCAGAGAAATGTCCGAACATCTTTAATCCTGGAATACCGAGCTCAGTGAATTTCGCCGTGGAGTGTCTTCGCATCCGATCATGCGCGTAGTTCCATCGAGGATCAATTTTACGGTTTACAATTAGACGAGAAATGGCGACCGTCACTATTTTCGTCATTCTGTCTTTCGTAATGCTTGTCTCGTCAATTGCTTCGCACGATATTTCGCGGCAGAAGATGCGGAATACTTTTATCCATCGTATACAATGGTTATCGAGTCGATTCGGGCTGCACTTTAATGGCACGTTTCATTTTACATTGGCGGAATATGTATCTCGCGAATAAACGGGTTAATGCACGAGCTGGCACTGGCAAAATGTCCGTAAATCGGGATAATTAACACCTACACGGTTTCACACTCAAGCTGGCGTGCTGTCTATCTTTGCCCTTTGCCATTACACTTTTCTTCTCGGAAAGTGCTATTCGTCCTCGTTTAAACCTCTCCTCCGCGCGCTTGCGGCCACGCATTCCGAAAGTTTTCATCCTTAGGGACGTGGCGCGGCGCGCCGGATAAAACACTCTCCCTCGCTTCATCCTATTTCCGCGTGCATCTCAATCGTGACAACACGCTCTATTATTCTCACGTTTCACCTAAGCGAGGGTTCGTGTTCATAAAATTCACGCATCGTGTGTTGTTACGAAATTGAAATTGTTTCTCTTCTTGCAATCACTGTCTGCACCTTTCCCCTCTCACAAGTGGCACAGTGATCGTTCGAAGTCAGAAGTGAGTAGGAATATAATTGAATTGATTGTCTAAAGTAAATGCGAATACGATTGGACGTACTCATTGCCGGCCAATCTGAAAATTCATTTTTTGTAATCCATCGAGCCTCGTGACTTCGAAGACGTTGATAGTGCGCGAAGATCTCCACCCTATCTCTCACGTAAAAATAATTTTTCACCATCTTTTTACCCTCCTTTCCCTCTTTTTCCTCATGCTCCGACGGTTTCGCAAGCCGTATGTCACGATCATCCCACGAGGTCCAATTTCTATGTATTTTGACGTTTTGGGGCACTGAGCTGCACGTGCTGCGGCCCGTCGATCGTGATGGGATCGTCTCACCCGACACGGGAAGGAAACGAGCATCCCACGTCTCCTTTCCATGGCTTGATATATCAGTTCCGTAGGGGATGGAATACATTTTCCCTAAATCCGGCGACTACATTGAAATCCGTATTAACCTCGTTACCGTGGAACACCTCGCTATTGAACGGCGACGCTAATGCGCGACGGTTACAATCCCAAGTGACGATGGTACCGTCGTAATTCTAGTTTTACGGCTACTCTCGAAATAAATATCCGGTGGCACTGTTGCGATAGAGAATATTCTTCGAAATATAAAAATCCCCTCGGAAGGGATTATGCAAAATGAGCGACTATGATATGCTTGAGTTATTTACCCCTTTCCTTCGAACTATAGTAACATGCTTACATATATGTTATATAGGTGTGACGAATATATGTAAATTTCTTCTCTTTTACTTGTTGCAGATATCATAGATGCATGTTATTGACAGAGCTGCTGTGCGCCTCCGCTAATCGTGCATTTTTAAGGTAATTTTTACAATATGACACCTTTTACGTTAAGCAGCCCGCTTAATTGTTGGCTGTACATCGGACGGAGCGATGTATTGTAATCAATAGGCATCTGACAATAATCTTGCTAGAAGCGTGCTAGAACGGTGAAGGGGTATGGGACAGCATTGCCACGTTACAAACATTGCTGTTACTATTTATGTAATTACTTTATGCGATACTTTCGCGTGCAGCAAGTACAGGAATAAACAATAAGAATAAAATTTGCTAAGTTAGCTTCGGCTTAGTGTTAAAATATGAATAATTTGTTATTCTTAAAATGTCCAAGTCCCGAATTTGTTGCTAGCTAAATATGTTGAAATAACAGTTGAAAATTTATCAGTATGTGCTAGATCTAAGAAAAAAAGTTAGTTACTCGGACGTGCTTACTATAAAAATGTTCGCAATGAAACATAGTTTCAGAAAATGTCTGTTAATTTATTTGGTTCCATTAACTTATAAGACGTGAATTCTACGCACTCGGTGGATCCAATACCAAAAACACGACTCGGATTAGGTAATTTTATTTGAAGTGGATAATTCAATTTGAAACCATATGCCATGCAGGAAAGGAGAGCAGAGCGTGGCTTTATTCAATGATGCGTCGATTATTGGCCGGATCGGAACGCACGAGTGGAAGCGGGTTTCCTCGCTTTTTATGTATCTTCATGGGATTCTCGAGCGTCCCGTTTCGTCTGCTGGAAGGGAGCGAGGATCAAAATTATTCGATAAGAGGGAAAACGCGCTTGGCAAAATTGGAATAGATCCTGACAAAATCATAATCGCGCTATACAATCGTAAAGTGAACAATGGTGACGGGGAGGAGCTTTAAGTTAATCTCGTTGGCTCGCATTTCGATGCACCTCTTTGAGCGGTATCCGAATATTCGATATTCACGCTATTTGCAAGGATGTACCGCTGAAAGAGATTTGCCGTCCAATCGCAGTTCACTAACGCGACTAATTATAATTATCCGCGCGAATTGAAGCCAACCCGCTGACGAGCTAAATTTCTCGTTGCCTGTGTATCTCCGCGAAAAATTTAACTTTCTATTGTTTTGGGCTTTCCCTTGTAATTTTCTCTGCATGCTTACCTTGTTCTGTCCATTAGCAATTTCTGCTTCTCCTCGTATCTTCGTACTCATTACCCTTCTCGCGCGAGTACGGCCGCGTGAGAACAGTGGGGAGCGCGTTAGCAGTAGCGCGTCCCGTGTTGTCATTGTGTTAATATTTGAGGAAGCAAGGAGGGTCTAACGTTTGCTCTCATCGCGTCGGCGGATGGCTTTCTCTCCCGAACCGAATTAATCGGGTTTAAGACGAATATATGGGCGATCTAGCGTGTGTTTGCTTACCCTCTCACGCTTAAAATCAGTCCTGTCGGTGCGTCCCTTGCTTGTCGGTTTCTTCGCGCGACGTACGGCAACTCACCACCAGCTTAGGAAACTTCAATGAGAGATGCGCTCGAAGGAGTTTCGGAGTCGATCACTTGATTTTCCGCACGATCAACCCCTTGGGATTTACCTGTTTACTCTCTACTCGGTGGTTGGCTTACGCGGAAGCAAAGAGCTGCATCTGCACTAATCATTAGGCACGTAAAGAGAGTGACTTATTTTCTAATTTACTTTCACGCGTGACTCGAGAGTTGAAATTTTACTGTTTTCCAAGTTTTTAAAAGACAATCTAATCCTTCCACCAAATCACTGGTAACTATTCTTATCCCGTACCTTATTTCGCGTACCATCTCCTTTTGCTTACCGACGCTACTTGTCGTCTCCTCTAGCCAATTCTCCTTTTCTTCTCGCTTTCTCGGTTCACCTTTAAATTTGTTGTTTTGTTTGTTATTTGTTATTTCGCGCAACTACTTTCGAGTATTTGGTCAACAGTTTTTGTTCGTTCGAACGCAGGTCGGCAGGACTACGCCTCCTTCACCCAGTTTGGAGAAGCTCTGTCTCTACTTCTACTTGTGCCACCACTGCTACGTTGCGAGTGCGTTACGAGAGATTCTCTCTCTCGGTACTTTCCACGATCTCGGGGAATCTTTCTTTTTGCTTCTCCGATTTTGCGAAGTAATACGCCCGACGAACGCATTACGGGAACAATTTAGTCGATTCTTGATTGAGACCAATGGGGATTTTCTAATGCGAAATAGCAGGATATTTTCATAAGCTCAATTATCAACTGCCTCATTTAGAAGGATTAAAGCAACGCGCTTGCCAAATTTAAACGCGCGAATTTACTTAATTATCCAATTTTAATTAGCTCTATCGAGAGTCGAAATCTCTATCTCAGTTTTAACAGCTTTCTTCGCTGCCGCGAGCGTGACCCGCAGATCACGTCAGACTCCCTTCCGGTACGAAAAAGACAGGTAAGGTTAGATAAAATACAGGATAGATTTCATTTTAGATCATATTAGTTCTAAAAACGATTTCACAAAAAAAGGAAACTATAATTAAGAGGCGATTCTGCGTCGAAAAACGCCAATGAATTTCAAATAGCTAACAACAAAATACGAAATGTATTACTTATGCGTCTGAAAGGTTGAGCACGTTTCGCCAATCTGCGAACGTATTTCTATATCTATCGTTACGTGGACGCGCAGCCTCCGACAGACATAGGCCAGCATACGCGGAAATAATATTTATCCTGCGCGGTTCATGTCTGTACCTGTCTGAAGGCATCTACCGGACAGTGCGAAAAGAGCATCGGAGACGTGCATACGAACCTAACCAAGCTATTCAGCGACTGCCAGTTGGGGCGGTCGGTGTCATGTCCGCCACGCGTCTTACACGTTTGCTGTCTTTAGATGCGAATATACGGTGTCTGTTGGTGTCTGATATGCCATTTGTCGTGCACGCTCAATGTCTGTAGATATAACCCAACCTTAAATCTGTTCTTGCGTTGTGCAACTATCGCGTCAGTTTTTCCGTAATAATTAATTATATTAAATGAAATCCATTCGTCGCGCGAGTGTACGCGCGGCGGCAGAGTGGGAAGTAGAGAGGAAACAAGAGTGGAGGAGGGTATCCCGCGTGCTCAGATATAACGATGCGATTAATGTAACTTTCCTGCATTGTATTTAAATGCGGACATTTATTATGCCCGCGCGGCCTCCGGGTGAAGCCAAATATCCCACGGATTTACCATTTTCAGGATTGCGCCCATTCTGATTAAACGCAAAACGACCGCCGATTAAACGACCGTGCAACCGCGCGCGACACGAGCGGTTGCTCGTCTGATTTTATCACGGTTTGCATTAACGACGCGCATCGTCGGCACCCTTGTTTTTTATCTCGTTGAAAATTCCACCCACGCCCGGCGTTTCGTTTTTCGACTCGAAGCGAGTCGAAGTCGAATTGTGCGTTGAAATGTGTTCATTTGCGTTATTGAAATGGGAAGCATTTTACCACGTTCCCGATACTCATGAAATTTCGGCGCATACACCCTCTTAAGTTTCACTTAAACACGCGTCATCGAAAGGTTCCGAAGCATCTTTCTACCAAAACGCATTCGCAGACCGTGTCGCGTAGTTCGTTATTCATTACAATGCCTTCCTTCCCAACTCCTCCCCTGCATTTAACGTGCAGCAACGAAATAAAAAGCGTCATACCTTCGGGTATCATGGGCAATCGTGCTCCTAATCCCGATGCCAAAGACGACGCCGTAAACACGTTTTACGAACAACAGGCTTATACCGTGACGCGAGAGGGATTAAATACGAGGAAAAGTTTGGATAGGTATAGAAAGAAACGAGCGAATGAGTAATACTTTATTTCACCTGGGTTATGTGCATTCATAGAACACGGGCCTTGATTACAATGTACCACATATGTACCTAATTAATCATTGCGAGAAAATCATATCTCTTTAACACTAGGTTTACGGAAACCCGTCAATTTGACGGATTTAAATGGGAAATTGCGTTTATAAAAAAAGTCCCGTAAACCTAGTGTTAATATTAGGCGGATTCAAATAAAACAAAAAGAATTAGGGCAGACAACTCAATTAACCATTTGCGCTGGCAAAAAATTCACCGACGTGTGTACCAGAACGGTCCACGCGTAACTCACTGGGAGGCATCACGCAGTGTTCGATGCCTCAGAGATATCAGAAAAAGATTTATATTTTCTAAACTAATTGATTGCATTACGATGTGCATACCACGTCGTTGGCGATCCTGCGACAAAAGCATCACGACGTGCGTGGCACGTCTTTCCAGCGCAAGTGGTTAAGAAAGAAAGAACAGAAAATATAGTAAACAGAAATTAAATTTAACTAGAAACGGCTTCACTTAACATACAGTAGAGCTCAATCGGAGAACTGCCCGGAACACATTCTTCCCTACTACGTCCACCCATCGACGTCTTTCATCGTGAACTTTTCCAGTAAAAGTTTTTGCATTCCTCGCAAACAAGGAGATGCGACGCGCAGACAACGTCGTTGGTTGCGCCGATGGTTGAAGAAGTTTCGAAACTCGGCTGATTCGAACGCCCTTCGCAGAGTCTACTCGAATACGGAGTATATTCCTGGCTTTAGGTACCGCCGCAAACGGAGGCAGATATGAGCGTTAGTTTCCGTGTTTTGCAGTTGATAGGACAAAACTTCGCGTTTCCCCTCTCCTTCCACGCGGCGCCCGTCACAAAATCCGTCACTCCGCTGTTCTAATTAGCGATACAACGAAGGTATTGTCGAACGTTAAGCTGCTTTCGAGTCCCTTTGACATCACCAAGTTGCCGAGAAACAGAAAGCTCCTGGCAAGAAGGACTAATTATTTTTCAGCCCAACTCCCGACGTTAAATCCTAACGTTTGACTGTTTTTCGCGCTCGATAAAATACAATCGGGTTCTCGTGCCGTGCGCGAGAATTGCCTCGTACAGGATCGAATCAAATCCTCCACTGTGCGTCTTTGACTTTAACGATCGGCAATATCTGAACTTTGAAATTGTATTGTGCACGAAGAAATCCGCAACATTCCTTCGCGCGCTCGTTTCAAATTACTTTCCATCCTATCCGCTTTTCCGCTTCTTTTTTCCAAACTTTCATTCCACGGTTCCAATTAACGTTCATCCACGCAGAGCTGGAATGGACGGAGGGGAGGCAGAGTAGCCAACCGGACGGCTGCACTCCCTCCACCTCCCCCTTGGCCGCGATTCGGCCGGTAAATTACTTTTTAAGTGTTCCCGGCCACATTAAGGGGCGGCGACTGTCGCTTAATGACTGTCCGGGTTCGGCGGCACGGTTAATAGCGCTATCGCGAGTGCGAGCGGGCCATTCCGATGACCTTCGCCGTCCTCGAACCCTCCGATGGTGGTCAGGGTGTGCACCTTTCTTCTCACTAAGCTCTCACCTTTTCGTACTCCTCGAGCGAACGTCAAGGATCTCACCGTTACAGTCGATACCCGCAAATGGGATACACTCCATGGTTTTTGCACCCGCAAAATGCCATGGTATAATTCTAAGCTAGGAGAAGGAGAGTCTACGAAGTATTTGTACGGGTGGGTATATTAATTTCGTTAGTGTTCGTGAAATCTGTGAAGAATTTCGGCGAGTTTCGTACAATCGAACAGTTTTTCCTTGCTCGTGATGCCGGCGAAGCGACAAGATTAAACGCGAAGAGGAAATATTAAGTGGATATAGGCTCGTAAAGGAACCGAGAACAGTCTAATTTGGCAACGTGTCGCAAGTTATCGCACATCGAGATCGAATAAAGCGATCAGACGACTTGTTAGAAGTGTACGATGGCTGTGGTAATTTTAGCCGTGTATTCTCTCCAGGATACGGAGCACGCCTAATGAGCATTTCACGAATGCGTCGTATTGACTCCCCGATTATTGACTCTCACCGTCGCGCGGAAGATCAGATCTTCGTTAAGTACACTTCGTGCAAATGAATTAGCATCGTATCGAAGAACTTTTTGCTTTCACATATCTATCGCTGGTGTTAGGATAGCGCGATTTGCTAGTAGAGTGGGAACTGTTATATCGTGCTTTATATTTTTATGTACACACTTCTGAATAATATGTCCGAATGCTCTGCAATAATGAACTAGTGGTACGATTGATTTTTCAGCAAAAATTAATCTTGATCGGTTCAGCCTTTTTTTCCGAAATCGAGGATGTACACGCACACACACATACATACGAACAGTTGTCAGGATGGTGATCGCATAAGTCACTTCTCTTTACGGCCGTGCCTAAAAATTAGAAATATTAGCGTATTAATTAAGAACCGTATCTACAAACCGATCACTCGTCACCTCGTCATCTCGTCACCTCGTCATCTCGTCACCTATCCTCCTTTGGGAACGACCGAATGTACATCTCGTTAGCCAATATCGTCTCTCGTGTTTCCGACACTTGTCGGGACACCGGCGCCGTTCAAGAGCGGGAATGCGCGTGCTAAATTCGCATCCCCATGTACCGCGTGCGTGGAGCGAGCCGTCGAAAGGGAAAGCAAAGCGATTAGTCGGCCCGCCAGAGTGTACGCCGAGATGGCCTCGGTAATTTTGGCCCGTCCCGTGGAGCTGTATTCTCCTCGATTCCCAAGAGTAGGCTGGGGGGATAGTATGCCGAGAGAGCGTGCATACCCAGGTTTCGACATAGGCCAGCAGGGACGTATGTCGTCCTGGATCGCATTGAGGAATCGGGACGTGCAAGGACGCGTCGGTATTATTCCGTAGGTGCGACCGAAAGCCCCGTGGAGAGTCTATGCGTGGGGTGCGCACAGGTGGAGCGAAGGTGCACGAACGAACATACATCCTCGTACCTTTCGTCCCTCTTCCGATGATTCTCCTCGTGTTACCTCTCGCGTCCCTAACCAGCCGTTCCACTATCAACGCCCGTGAAAGTTCGAATTCCTGAGATGCTTCGAACGGTCGTATACTCTTGCCTCGGTTCACACTCGTCGGACTGTTCAGAAGGTCGCCCGGTATATATTTTCGATTTTCGTAGCCGAGTCCGAGCCGAGCCGACCCGAGCTCCGCGAATGAACGATCGGCCTCGCGGTCAACGACAGAATGCTAATTAGCGGAGATGTATATAACAATTATCGACATTCGCCACCGCACCGTTCCATCCTCTCGTTCGCCTTTTAGACGTCGGCATCGCTTTCATGGCCTCGCGGTTGGGTACCGCAATTTATTCGTTCTACGTATCTCGCGTATCGGAAAGCGAATGAAAGAGACTCGAGATAACACGAGCGTACGACTCTTTTTGGGCTACGTTCTGCGAACTCTGTGGTGTTCTTCGATGACAGTATTTAATTTCATTTCTTACTGATAGTTCAGCAGGTCTTGTGAAACGTATCTGTATTGGTCAGTTTAAATTCCGACGAAGACGTATTTCCATATCGCGCAAAAGACAAAATCCATCGACGAGGAGAAGTCGCGAGGCAATGAACGAATTTTGCGAATATATCGGGAGTTTCTGTGAAGTGGAGCAAACAATGTCGTTCGATTTGCGGAAAAGTCGTTTGACGCGTTTCCACGAAACCTCTTATTATGTCTCTATGATCGCGACATATCCGGTGCCTAGGTGAAGGAACACGTTGTACAATTTTTCGAGGCACAATGTCACGAACCGTTACCGGATCGTTTTTATCGGCTGGCACCCTTCGATGCTCCGTTAATAAAATTCCATTCGTGCCGTCGACAAGAAGGCGCCTTGTGCCGCCGCTACCTTCCTCTTCTCTGCTTCCACCCTCGCCTGCGCTTCCTTTCCTTCTTCGTTCTCAGAGCGCGGTTAAAGTTAACACTGCTGTTCCGTACGAGGAAGGAGTTCCATGCATTTTTTCGTTACAAACGCAAAGAACAAGAATGCGTATATTTTGAAGCACGTATCCTAGCTCGTTGTTTTAGTGTCGGCACCGTACGTGAATCTCCTGCAAAACCGAAAAGTCGGCGGGGGAGCGTCATGGGATTTGAATTTTCTGTAACGAAACTTTTTCACCGTGATTTCGAACGAACGAGCAATTGTGAGAACATTACGACAAATTATTTCTTAAAGATATAATTCACTCTAAAACGGTTCGAGCGAATTAATCTCCACTAATTCGTAATCGAATCGATAGCAGTTTTTCCTTCGGTACCTTATCGACTCCTAATTTCCTAAAATCAATATTTTACGAGATATTTGCGAAAAAACTGTTTTCACCCTTTTCAACCGCCACAAAAATGATTCTGTCCCGAAAACCAAAGTCGTCTCATTGGTTTCTAAAAATATACGTCTCATTGTTAGACAAGTAAAGTATAACCAAATTTTGGATGATTAACCAATTTTCATTCTTTACATTCCCTATTTCTCCTGTACTTGGTGCGCGAAGGCGAAGGCGAAGGTGAAAGCGAAGGGGAAGGGTTACTACTGTTTTCGGTAATCCTACTTACAAAGTTTGGTAATACCGGGGCTATGAATAACGGCGGGATTACGCAGGAAAAGTCGCCGCTCTCCACCGAACTTCTGCTTCTTTTGTCTCGGTCCTTGCCAGTCCCACTTCCTTTTCTCTCCCCTACTCCACTTCTTTCCACGCGAAAACATTGTCTCCTTTTTCCAGCAGTACTACTCGGACTCGGAGAGAATGTAGGCCCACGTAATCGTCGCTCTTGGTAGAGATATGGATTCACGACCGAAGGTAAAGCGAACTCGAAGGAGACTAAAAGGAAGGACGTGACTATAGTGCGCTGTCCTGTGGGGGCCGCAAACGTGAAAAAACTCTGCTCGCGGATTTTTACGTTGAATAGAAAGCACCGAGTGCGAGCCCGACAAAAATCGCGAGCCGCGGTTGGGATCGAGGGAAATTGGCAATTTTACAAGAGGACTCGAATCGAAAATGAAATGGGAGACAAGGTTCACTGTGGAAAAAGGTGACGATGGTGGAAGGCAGGATACCGATGGGAATGTAGGGTGTGGTAATATTCGAGTACCTCGTGGTGAAAAAAGCCATGGCCTGGATACGGTTTCATCGCTGTTTTATGATATTTTCAAACTACCTTTATTGCTTGTACCAAGAGAAGATGGCAATTTGGTAGTACGTATAGGAAAAAGTCCTTCGGTACCGACCAAGCCTAGTTCTCGTTTTCTATATCAATTTAACTTTAAATTTTCTATATTCAACGTAACAAAAGTATGAATTTTACTGGAATCAACAATGGATGTAACCATTCTGTGCAACATACTTCGGAAGCATATTTGTTATTCGATCGATCTCAACATTGTAATCCGTTAAATGTGAACGCCGATCTTGAGTACACTAAAAGTTATTTTCTAGAGCTGATCTTTTATTTTCCAAATAAGTAAATGACTTTTTTCTATCAGATATAGTATATCTGGTCCATTAAATAAAGTAAAAAGCTCTGGATCTGCAACTTTCTTTGTACCTTTGCCACGTGAAATTCCCCTCCATCTCTCTGCTTTTATCCGCTTCTTGGGCTCTCCCTCCTCCACCGCCTCCTCGATTTCCTAGTTCCATCCTTTCCTTCTTCATACATTTTTCCCCCCATTTCTCCCTTCCTTCCACGCTGTCTTTTCACTCACCGATTTTATTTTTTCATCCTTCTTTTCCATCCTTCGTTTCCACCCCCGGAAACACAAATGCTCTCAGGCCCCATCAATCGCATCCGCTGCAAGTGCATTTCACGTTACGTTTGCTCGCATAAACCGACGGGCGACCGTGAGCTACAACCCCAATGTTTGCCTATACGGGCAACTGGCATAGAGCGTAATTTTTTAATAAAAGAGAAAAATTCAATTGAAAACAATTTGCTGAAAAAACGGACCGCGCGTCATGCACGTTTCCCTATTTGCTGGAATATACGGGACCAAGCTCTATCGGGAATTAGTCAAATCATTTTTACCAGGGAAATAGCGAATCTCGGTATCTCGGTCGATAACCATCCATCGCCTACCTCTGGCCTATCGACCATTGTGTCGTTGATTTCCACCGCGGGATTTATATTTGAAAGAGCGAAAGGTTTGCACGTAGCTTTAACGAAAAAAATCGTCATCCCGCGCACATGCGCGCTTTCATTCGCGTATGTTTCATGCATTCCTCTTTCCAATATTCAAAGCGTTCAAACAAATGGATTTAAAATTCCACCTCGCAATCCCGGGAACGCGTAACGTTTCATCTCTCTAGCGAAAAGAGAGGCCCGTGAATATGTATGAATGCACTTTATTCAGCGGTGAATAGCGACCATTCGAAAAATCTGACATTCTAACAAAGGGAGCACGATTGTCCTCGCGCACTCGTTCACTTGCTTGTAAGGATGCGCTGTCGTCGCTAGTCGCATCGAAAACCACGCGAGAAGTTTTATAAGCTTGGACTTAGGTGCCTCGGACGGAGAGTTCACGGAAAGATGCAAGATGCCGTTTTTGTGTGCCTATGAGAGGAAGGCTCGCGAATGAAGCTTTCCTTTTTTGCGTTTCTTCTCTTGGTTCCTAAGAGTGACCGTACTACCATGCGGGTGGAACACGGGGGAAGGAAAAAGGAAAAGTCTAGGAGATTACCGAAAAGACAACTATTCTGAATCGTGAAGAAAGGAGAAAGGCAATCCTTGGAGTAAAAGGAAAGGGCCCAGCGAGTGAAGCTCGAAAGATTATTCTTGAGGAACAAGACGAAGGTCCGAGGTGAAGGCGAATCAGTTGTAATAATCAATGGTAGTGGATCTATGGAATCTTAAAATTGTCATGCGCGAGGATCTTCGGAATGGTCGCTCATGCATAAAAGCGATTTCTTGCTTCCAGAACTGTCCCTTATAATGCAAAAGCACTTCATCTCAACGGTTTCGAGCTCCGAAGAAGCAAAATTGTCTTTCCTACAAATAACCACGGAACCAAGTGGCGTTCGTCCAGTTGAATTCGACAATCTGACGCGTACAGCTTTCGGAAATAAAGTTCAGGAACGTAGAATTCAACGGAAACCCTTGGCCGACGTAATTCCGGCGAAGTGTCGGTCGGCTCGTTAAGTCAAGAGGAAACGTGGGTGAGGGGCAAATGACGGGTAAAGGAAGAAAAGGCAGGAGAGACGTAGCGAAAACGAGAGGCACGAAAAAGTTGGACGTGCGAGGGAAATAAATCAAAATGTCGCCCGGTGTCGGTGTAGGTTCGCTCCTCCTCCTCCTCTTCCTTTCACCCCGTACCTCTTGAAGGGTGGAAACCGGGAGGACTGGTGGAGGATGATACAGAGAGAGAGAGAGAGAGAGAGAGAGAGAGAAAAGGAGGGACGGAGGGGATGCAGGGTGGAAACGAGAGGAAGTGGACTCATTTGCGTCGAAACGAATTTGAATCTCCGATCGCCCGCAGGATTTGATTGAAAACTACGCGGGGGCCGGAACCAACCTCCGGAGATCGTATCCACCCCCTACCTTTTTCCCCCTCGAAGCGGACGCGAATTTCAAAACTTTCCCGCTGCTTCATTTTTCTCGTTATTTCCCGCCCTGCTTCAGTACTCCTCCTGTCATCCTCTCGCCCGCGCTTTATCGCTCATCGCCGTGGACTTTTAGCACGTGCTTTTTCTCCGTTAACGGGCCTTTAACGGAGATCGAAACAGTCCCCACTGGCCTTTTCTTTCCTTAATCACCTTCGTCGCGCGGCGACAGCGCGCGGTGGAAATCGATGAAAATATGTAACACATTGGAGGATGTTGCGAATGTACAGAGTGTTCCGAAGTGATACGCGGCAGTTGAACGGGTTGCCTATCCATAAATCTGCAGGCGCTCGCTCTGCTGACCGGTAAGAAACCGTGCAGGGTGACAAGCTGCCGGTTTACTGGCGGTAGGTAGCACTGGACGGGGTGGGAGGTTGATGCTCACGTCTTGTGGCTCGTCCTTATATTAACTGCCCTTCAATGATATTAAATGCACTTTACCGACCGATAGCCTATTAATCGGTTTTTTCCAATGCCACCTAGCGCCAGCAGACCGGCAGCCTGTCACCCTCCACGGTCTCTTACCGGTCAGCAGAGCGAGCGCCTGCAGATCTATGAATAGGCAACCCGTTCAACTGCCGCGTATCACTTCGGAACACTCTGTACATACGTTTTAGAATGACTCGTTCTTACCCGGTCACTACAAGCACCGCGGTATCTCGAAGGAAAAGTACGCGGCTTCTTTAAATAAAATGAAAATCTGCGGTGGTATCGAGGTACCTATTTCAACACCGAAATTCACCGTACCCCCTCGTATAATTCCGATGGCAAGTCGCGCAGTGACAGAAGAACCCGGAAACATATGGATTTTTCAATTTCGGCGGACAGGCCGAAATGGACGATCGAGTTTCACCGGGAATAACGGCTACGATAGAAAATGGCATCGATGTCGGGCCAGTTATATGTGTACACGCGCGTACGGTTGAACACGAGCAGAACGGCGCGACGCGGTGCGGTTTACGAAACGGCGCGCCGGCCGGCGGTAGATAGGTGCCACCGGTTTGTCATGAATATCCGCGTGTTGTCGTTTCGCCGTTGCGCGACGTCATGGCAAATGAGAAACGAAGCTGAAAGATCCCCCGATGCTTTCCCACCCAGTTTGTCGACGTCGCGTCGTGCCACTGCGCGCTATTAAACACAAGCAGGGCCCTCTCGTGATTTTCAAATACGTCTTCTCGCTTTTCTTTTCTCTCCAGGGTGAGCTCGATCTTTCGAAGGTGATTCCTGTAGACGGCAGTACTCGTCGAAATCTTTTGAAAAGTCATCATCGGCTTTAATTCGAACTGGGTTAATGAGCGAGCCAGCTATTATAAGAACTCGCACAATGCCGTATGCCAATTAGTAATACCGTTCTAACGCTCCGTCGTTGATACACGTCCTAAATATTTTTCCGTATCTCGCGTGTGTTAAGCGGACCGAAGAAACCGATATACCTCAGTATCTTCGGATAACGAAAATCTTCTTTTGGACCGAGTAAGTTTAAATTATTTACGTACCTATACTGCACCCTCCGATCTATTTTCTCAACCGTCTGCTTCGAGTCTTCGTACGCATAACGAGGTTAAGGCTAATATCAACTTAACATCGAGGGAAATTTTACAGTTATTGCCAAAATTTTGTTGGGATCGTCGACCACGGATATTTCGCCTTTACGATCCCGTTTCGGGAAGATTTCACGGCGGTGTTTTTCTTGTTCTTTTATCTTTCTTTGACGCAAGAGGAAAATTACAGTGAAAGAAAGGCGACGTTCATTGCGAGCTCCTCTCTTTATTGTTGATCGTAGTAGTGATCGATAACGAGGAACCTTCGCGCATACTGTCACGATTGCACGAGTTGCTTTTTTCGGTCCGGATTGACACTTGTGATTTCGCTAATTCCTCTGAGAGACTGCTCTGGACAGCCGCCTATTCCCATCGCTACGATCGAAGCATATTTAATCTTCGATTCATATTTGATTTTTCCTCAGTTGGGACTTGGGACGGAAACGTCGACGCCGCGACTAATCAATTCCGACACTTTTCCATAGTCCCCAGCCGTACGATGAAGAAACCAGTCACGCCTACCTTAACCCTATCGAACCATTAAAAATGACTGGTCAACAAGGGAAATTTCCATATGGAAAAAAAATTCGATACTTTGAGCGTTGAATTATTTCGCGCTCCGGGTTAACACTGTTTCTACCGAGATTGTGTATATAGCTATCTCGACCAAAAAGCGTTTTCTTGTGTCCAGGATGAGCTGCAGGAAAATGATACCTCTAAATTAATTTAACAACTAATATACGAATAGTGAAAGAAGTGATTGAGGAAAGATGATTCAATCTGGAAAATATAAAATACAATTTGAGAAGGTGTCTTTTGACACCTTTGGTAGAAATAGTGTTAAGTTGGACATTTTTCAGAATCCAGAATGTCGCCTTCATCTTTCCCGAAATTCGCTTCTCATTGATAGATTTCTCTGCTCCCCAGGGACGCGAGAGACTGTCGAAGGTTCGGACGAGGGCGCGAGGACTCGAAAGGACGACGCGAGAGCGAACGGCAGGCACCCGCGAGAAGGTCGCGATCTAGATCTTGACTTTTGTGAAACCAGTTTGTAAGACCGCGCGTGTTCGCCGGGCAAACGGTGCACGGTGCCAGCGCAGCGGTATGCTTCCTTCGTGGCGTTGCAACATGCTGGGGCTACTGACCCTTCGTGCCCGGATATGGCAGGCCGAGTTTGTACGGATACACGAAACGAGGACGTCCAGGCGGGAGATAAATTAAAGTCGCCCGAGCCGCCGAGATTCGGGTCGATATACAGGCCGAACATAAGCTCTCCACTCACAATCAGTCGACATTTAACTAAGGCTGAAAATGTGTGCTTCGCTTTGCACCGTGGTGGTGCAGGTTCTTCGACCGTCCCTGCTTCCACTTCGCGCGTACTATAAATTTCCGTTGGAAAACATTTATTCGCTTTAAGTTTGCACAGTGCCTTATCTAGATTCGGTCTGTTCGAGTGAATCCACATTGTGAGATTCTCGATCCGATGGATTGCTTCGGAGTGGAAGGAGCACGTGTTCTCTCTTTCATTAGTTTCGAATACGTGAAACGAGCGACGTGATACCGTCGCGTCGGCGTGGCGGACGCGTCGCACGCGACCCCGTACTTCAATTAGAGAATGCGTTTACGGACGGCGGCCTGAACCTAGACATTGGACACTCAGATTGTTACGAGATTAGAAGTAATGTACGTCGTTGCTGCGAATGGCATTAAGCGAGTGACAACTTCGACTGAATTGACGTGCTTCAGCTCGCATTCTATTGCCGCGAGTGACGGCGCAATGGCGTACCGCGGTCTTTGAAACATTTTCCCCGCACACGAGACGATCGAGCGATCGCAGAGTAATTCTCACGTTACCACTTCAATGTGGAACGCACTTTGATAAAAACGTCAAAAAAGAATAGCTTCTCGTCGTGATGAAGTTCTCGGATAAAGTTAACGGAATGTATAGTGGCAGGATGGATCGACGGTAACGCTAGTAAGTTCTTTTTCAAAAGGTTCATCTTCACGCTAATTTGAGCGAGGACTTTCATTGAAAGTTTCGCTTCTGCGTCTTATTGCGAGAGCGAGAATATCAATGCAAACATATAAACACCGCGATAAAGACGAAAAGAATCTCTTGATTTTGCTTTTCCCAGTAAACTTTCCCGGTATGTATATACAATCGTACAAGATTATGCGTTTGATGGGAGAGAATTCGATGGAAGATGCTTTTGCGGATTTTCGTCGGATGAGCAAAGTGTGGCGTCGTTATCGGAAATCGTCGACTCGACGATATTCTTCCTTTGCATAACTTACGGAAACTGACATCGGCATGGAGGTTAGGTTCTCTCATCAGCGGGTCGTACAAACTCAACCCTAAGGTGAATCTCCCGTAAGTTGCAGAATAAGGTGGCCCGATCGAGAGCGGAATGCGATTAGAAGGCACTTGAACGTCGTGAGCTCCTCATTCTCGTACCACGAGCGGGGATCTCATTATCCTGCTCTTCGCGTTGGGGCCGTAGAAGGTTTGGTCGTGGCGCCGTCTTCTCTCTTCTTCCTTCTTCTCCTGTCTCTCTTCGTAGAGTTACTCGATGGATCTTTCGCTTCCTTTCTAGCCGCATCTCCCGTCCCCGACTGTTCCCGCAGGTTCTCCGCCTTTGTCACTTCGCTTTCTTCCCCTCCTTCCTTCGCTTCCTCCAACTCCTTCTACGCTCCTCTTTCCACGTCACCAATGTACATAGAAGTCGCTAAAAAATCTTGCTCTCAATCTCACGGTCCGCTCTCGCCGACTCGTGGTGAGAAAGGTGCTCGTGGTGTACTACGGCGCGGCGAGGGGCCCACGGTCAGAGTATGCGAGCGTGCGCGCGTGCATAGTGAGGGAGTGAATGAGCGAGATAACGAGAAGAGAGAGAGAGAGAGAGAGAGAGAGAGAGAGAGAGAGAGAGAGAGAGAGAGGTGTGTGTGTGTGTGAAAGGATGGGGGCTAACAATAAGAGAACCAGGGTCCCGGACAACATCAAATCCTGTGGACATAAACCACTTAAATACGTTACATCGAACTAGGAAATACATTTGAAGAAGATCAATAATTTTCTGATGCATTCGAAAAGGAAGCCAGACGTACTTTTCAGAAGTTTCTTCTGAATGAAATTGCACAAACGCTCGTCGTATAAGCAGTATGCTTGCCTAGGTAGTAACGTTATTAGCCACGCGCTCGTGAATTCTTCGACAGGACGAAGATTTCCCAGGTGTGCAAATTCTACAGGAGGCAGTGCGATGCAGTTACGCTATATGCTTATTCGTACGCGTACATACAACCAGATACTTCGTGCTACGTTGTCTGCACCTTAGGCCTGGATCAGAGACGGCGATTTCCGCGCGGTTTTATCTCTACGTGGTTCGTTCTCGCCGTTATGCTCAAACAAATACCCCTGTATCTATTGTAATGAGCGGTGAACGTCGCGCGGATGGGGCGCGTACGAAATCTATGCACATGGTTTTGAGTTTACCGCTGTAACCACCATCAATAGAAATATGGTATCGCAACGAACTTAAAATTAAACGCTTAACCCATTTGCATCATGACCATCATGACTCTACTTAAGATACCGTGTTCAGGCATCAGCCACGTTCAACTGGCAACTAGCCCGTATCACCGCGCGATTGGAAACAGTCGCACGTTCGCGGAATATGCCGCGCTTAGTGATAGAAGACAGTCACAGCCCGCGGAATATTCCGCACTTGGTGATAGAAGGCAGTCACAGCTCGCGGAATATTTCGCGCTTGGGTGCAAATGGGTTAACACTCTTCTGTTTGAGTGCGGCCTTGCGCAGTAAGAGTTTCAGGACGGCCATTACCATTGGTGCCGAAAACCAAAGGAGATTCTTCGATGAAATTTTAAGGTACGCCCTTAATATTGCAAATATGGCGACGTACAGGCCCACGTTCTAACTAGCCTAGAACCGAAGTAACGATAAAAGATGGAGGCGCCTTTCGCATACGGTGACGAAAATCGCGGGTTATTACGCTCGTGCTTTTCGAGCGACGTCGATTCTTGCGCATGGGGCGCGACAACCGGCGCAGGAAGCTTTCGGACAGCTCTGATGCGCTCGCGCTCACAGCAAAGTCAATTTCGCGGTGTTACGTCCCGAATATAGCTTTGATATAGCCCAAACCCATCCTGATGGCCCACCACTGCTCTTTTCCACCCCCTGTCATCGAGACTGGAAAGGCGACGGGAGCGAGCTGCGAAGGCGACGTCCGGTTTGGTGGATGCCAACCCATTCGCACATACGCGTCTACAGATTAAAGCTAATTAAGTCGCCAATTAGCGGGCTGTCATTTCCAAACCCTCCATTGCCGCCATTGCGTGCGCATCGTCGTCACCGTCCCCGCCATTGCGTTGCACTTAAAGTCCCCACCGTAATGCGATAAATGTGATAGTCACCGTCGACGTCGTTTCGTGGGGATGCCGAATGGAAATGGGACGAGAGAAATTCTGCGGGTGCAGGGATTTTCAGGGTAACCATTAAATTTCTGACGAGGAACAGTAGACTGTATGGAATTGGCACTGTAGTTTGGGGATTTTTGAAGCAGAAAAAACAGCATTCTTTCTAGGAAAGTCATTTTCTCATTATATAAAGTAACTGCACTTTATTCTCTGCTCTACTGAAAAACTGTAATGATCGAAGTAAATTGAGAAAATACGTTAATTCCCTTTCACATTGACCAGATAATATTGCTTTAGTTCGTCTAGCATGAAAAGTGTGTGTGTGTTCCTTGTTCTAAACTGAGCCGACGATGAGCTGAATTACCGACCACGTTTCCACGTCGCTTACGATTATTTGCAGTTGGCGATGCTACCGATGCTATTTCGGAAGCTTGTCGAGTAGTTCATCACGGGGATTATCGGCTGTCATATGAAGACCAAGCTTCGCGTTCCGGAGTCCTTCGATATCCGGAACAGATCTGTGAAGATGTAAGTTAAGAGAATTTTCTTTCAATTCGTTAATTTAAAAAAAGAACGAATGTGCCGGGGAAGAAGAACAGACGAGAAGCTCTGAAATTAGTCTACGTTAAGCAGTGCGGAGCACGAGGACGAAAATAAGTAGTTCTGTCGCAATCAACACTGACTGTCGTAAGTCGCACATTCTTCCATGAACTTATTCAATAACGCCTTAAGTGGTTATCCGATGCGATCCGTAGAGAAGAGACCGAGCGATCTCAATTCCATTCCTAATCGGCATGTCCGTGATCGATTTCCATTCCGCGACATATTGGACTTGGAGTTTGCGCGAGCTTCTGCCGACCTAACCCAGTCCGCTTAACGGGTACCTATGGGCAAGTCGATCCGCGAATTCCCGTGGTATGCCTTTCCCATGTGGAGCGTGAGGATACCGGAGGCATCACGCAAGCACGCGAGAGTAGTCTGTATGGCTCGATTAGGCGATTTAGGCGATACTATGGCACGGCGAAATTTCGACGTTCGGCCACCCATTACGGCCCGCCGACATTTCATCTAATTGCTCGTTAGCTTTTTGGCGAGCTAGGCGTGTTTTGGTTAGCTGGATGATCGCGATGTTTATGACAGTGGTATCTAGGCAATTATTCTTGTTCATTCGAAACAGTAAAACTTTGCATAAGGCAATCTGTACGAATCTTACCAAAAATGGTAAGATTCTCCCTGTGCTTGTAGGCGCGCGCGTAATAGAAAACTTAGAAGAGAATTAAACTATTTGCGGTAATCAGTATCTTTATTGCTCTCGTTTACTATGTGTCGTCTCGCCTCAAGAGTTCGTCGAGAAGTGCTCTTGATCCCTTTCGGCTCATCCGGCAGGCCGCGGCTGTCTGAAAAGCGAGCGTTGCCATAACAAGGCCGTGACCCTACCACTCGCTACGGGTCACGATAATCCATCAATTGCTCATTACCAACTTCGCTCTCTTCAATTCCGTTTCCCGCTAACACGCGCAAGACTTGAGCAAAGCCGTACGAGCGTCTATTCAATCGTGGTCAACGATTATCGGTGGGTATTTCGTAATTTCAGCGGCCGCTTTAAATCAAACTTACGGTACAGGTGGAAAGGAAATCAAAGGAGAAAAGTAGAACTTTGCCAATAGGACAAATGTACGTAACTACCTAGAGTTCATTTAACTTGGACTCCATCCGTTCCAAGCTAAGATCAAAGTTTAAATTTCACTTCGTTCCAATATGGAAATAAGACGTGCGTCATGAGCGAAGCTCGGGGAGCCTGCAAATTCCGGCAGAAAGCAATCCCGGTCGAGAATGCAGGGAATATTTTAGCGGGGCTTGCTAAGAATTTCATGGCGTCCCTTGAGAAAATACCTGCGAATAGTGCGCGCCATGGTGGATCGATACCAATGCGTGTGCATTATCCAGTACCATAAGTTTATTCATTCGATATGCGTATCTGTAATGTCGATTATGATCTCGCTAATTAAACGGATTACCGAATGGGCAATTGAGTGGAATTCAAATTATTCATATAGGTAGATTAAATAAACGCATATTCAATTAATTATGCTGCCCCTTTGTGAAATTACGAGCGAAGCCCAGCCGATGAATCTCCTCTCATCTGTTCCTATTGCGGGTGTATAAATCTTCGTCTCGTTTTCCTTAAATCTGTTCGAATTGATCTGCAAATACGCAAATTAAATTTCAAATTCGAGTTATAAAAGTTATCCGGGCTGTATACTTATAGCCTTGAGAATATTAATAGCGTTGTTTTACTTGTCCGTCATTTTATGCGTTTATCTTGCGATTGAGAGAAATGTTGGAAGCGAAGGGAGAATTTCACCCACACACATCGTCGCGTTTGACAGTTTAATGTTAGGTTTCGCGGATAACACAGAGTTATCTCTAAACCGCGCATCATCACCGCAAACTGCTCGAATATTGCGAGAAATTCAATTCCCCGTGTACGCCGTTCGCTAGACGCTTTCACATTAATTAATAGTATTTATCGACGAAGTAATGATCGATGCTCTGCAACGACATTCGTTATTAGCTACTTTTTATTAATATTCCTTCGGAAAGATTAGGTATCTTGGCTAATAAATTTCGAATTGTTTCTCCAATGTAGTAGTCCAATCAAAAGCAATTTTGGAAATGGAGGGAATGAAACCAGCCAAATGAAAACATATAAAAAAAAAATGTTTTTTTTTTTTAAATGGCACTTGTCAACTTTCTTTACGCCATATTGTAGTTAATATTGAGACGAATTCAACGAGGTGCTACAACATGACATTCGTTCTGCAAGTTGTAAAACAAATTTGGCTCTGTAGCTTGACTTGCAATCTTAAGCCGTCTTTTCCGTTTATTTTGACTGGACTATACACGTGTTTCTTTCATGTAGAGAACGATCAAGTACGCAGAAGTGCACTTTTCATTTACTACCATTGCCATTTATACTGCCATTTATTTGGGCCATTAAGTTGGAACGAGAAGTAACTCTGTAAAAACTGTAAAATAAAAATTTGCGTGCCGAGGGAGAGGTTTGCGGCGCATGGAAGTAGCGAAAAATTCTCCTCTACATTTCTCTTTTTACCGAGCGGACGAAGAAGAGCGAGTCAGAGAGGTAACGGAAGACCTGAAGTAGAGGTGGAAAGAAACAGAGGAGGAGCAGTTGCGTTCGGTTTATCGAGAGTGCGGAACTGTGCGACAGAGAGAGAGAGAGAGAGAGAGAGAGAGAGAGAGAGAAGGAGAGAGAGGAAAGAAACCGCGTTCCGACGGTTAACCATTCATCACGTTTTATCGCTAAAGTGTCTCTTTCCGTGATGCTTCAAGAACGCCCTCGTGCAAGTGCAATTCACCAGTCTGCTTGCGTAGTCTCGCGTAACTTCCACTCCTTCCTATTTCCGGACGTCCGTCTCTCTGTTGAATTAAGTTCTCTTGCATCCAGTAGGAAAGATATTTAATTACTCGATTGCTTAATCAAGTATTTCATATCACTGGCCCTCAAAGGCTCCTCAGCGCGGGGTCTTCATCATGAATTCAATCACTCGAACTGATTAAAGGGTCATCGACCGTGTATGGCAACTATGAATAATGAATTATCGCGGGCATTAGATCTGTCAAAGAATTCGTCCTTTCAAGCGAAATTATCTTCATGTTAGATAAGTATTGAATTGGGCCGATGATAACGAAACTTTGTAGATTATGGATAAGGTGAATCGGCATGCTTTCTCAATATTACTTTCACGCTCGAGGAGGACGTTACTCTCGTTTAGAATTCGATACGCCAGGGTTATCTTATCACTATGTCTTTGTGATGTTCTTTAATCGATTAAGATCCTCCGCCAGCACGTTTTTCGCGCGATACATGTGTTGTATACACCCCCCCCCCCCCAACACACACACACGCCCACAATGATTGCGATTAGAAGCACATTAAGCTGAGCGCATAATCGACCGACACCGAGCAGCGTCTAACGTCTCTTGGGTCACAACAATTAGCTTCGCGACTCATCATTAACGCGGATAATTTAAGTCGATTTCGTGGTCGCCACTCTTTCCTCCTCGCCTCACTTGTCAGCTGGCGATCAAATTTCTGAATTAGTCCCAATCGAATGTACGTGTCGTTGATCGATCGTTTCTCGGGACTCGAAACTAAACGGCTTTCAGGCTCCATACGCTCTAGAGCGTATAAACACTTTCGCGTATGCTCGATCCAAAATTGTTTCTCAATCGTTCCACTTTTTATTTCGATTTGTCTTGAATTTATGAGCGAATTATCGGGAAACTCCACCCCTACATGGGGGCAGAATCCACAGAAGGTACCATAGGATAAGGAGAGAGAGAGAGGTCTCGTGGGTCGTTTCTCGTAGCTCTCGCTACCTACCATTCAATTTGCATTTCATCCAATAAAGCCGGTCTCGCGCTTTTGCAACTAGAGTTTGCCCGCACACACGCAACAGCCCCACTCTGGCGAAAGTTACGCCGTGTTTTCTCACGAATTTCTGCTTCCCCTTCTCCTCGTATTTCGTAGAATTCGAACGTCGCAATCCGCAAGGGATTACGCATTACGGAATAAGGAGGGAAGACGGTTGCCTCCCCTCTTATCGTCCAGACGTTCTTCCACCACGGTAACCGAGCAAACGATAATTCTTCCGGCGGAAAAACTTTCTCCACCATTCATAGGCGCCTCTTGCTGTCTCTCTCTCTCTCTCTCTCTCTCTCTCTCTCCTCTCCCCGCCTCCGTCTAACCCCTGCCCCTTCCTTTTCTTTTCTTTTCTTTCTCTTCCCTCTCTGTTCGTCCCTTCACTTGTACAACACCTTCTAAACCTCCACTGACATTCACGCAATGTTCCACAAGCCCGATTCTTTTTGTTTCTTTCTTCTCGCCCGTTATCTGCCCCTTTTCTCCTCCATTGTCTTCCCGGACCTCTTCACTCGTCATGATTTCTTCCTCACCAGGGATTGCTTTGTACCCCGAAAGCACGACCGTGGTTGCACGGAAAACCCTCAGCTCATTCCGCGATCCATCGGACGCTTGGATTTTCAAGACTCATTTTTCTATTCCCTTTTTTATTCCGATTCGGCAGGCAAGATTGGTTGCTTCGTTAGGATTCACTTCTTTTTCGCGAGTGCTACGCGCGGCAGCAAAAGCGAATCCTTTCCTTTCTCTCTTAATAGGTATTTCCATAAGTGTATAGCAGGGTTTAACGCAAACCTATCACCTTTTAACGGTTACAGCTTACATAAGAACGTTTGCTGGATTCTGCGAAAGACGACGCTGCAGGAAGGATTTCTCACCGCGGAATTTCCGCGTTTCTTTCGCATCGCAGAAGAATTATTATTCCGCGACATTTATATGCACATTCGTTCTTGCTAATTTGCATTTTAGAGATCCGCATTGCGCTCTTCGAAATATTTACGTAATGCGATAGATCGGCAGATCGTCTTTTCCACTGAAAGAAAGTCGCAGGCTCAACCTAGATAACTGTAGTCTGCAGTATTTCTCGGAGATTACCCCAAATCGAAATCGAAATCGAAATCGTATCCTTGGCGCGTAATCGAGCGCCGTGGAGTCAGCGCGTCCCGTTGTCGTCGATTGCAACTTACATCCTTCTACTGTAGTTTCTCCTTCTCTTTAGCTCCTCGTCCCACGACGCCGAAGCCCGCCCGTCGCGCTTCGATGAAAGGGACGTCTTTCGGTCCGGCGGACGACGATTGCTTCGGCGCGAAAGATCCCATCGTGGTGAGAGCACTTGGTGGATTCCACCGCTCGAGGATCGAGAAGCATCGCCAAGTATCGAGAACCCAGTAACGACTTTACTGTCCGTTTGTAACGAGTTTGTCGATAGTCCCTGTTGGATTTTCTCGGGAAGTGGGACTTTGTAGTCGGTCTCATTGACTTTACCGCCCCTCTGGCCTTGAGAAAGTAACGGGATCGTCGAAGCTTCGTCGATTTGCCCGCCGGCACATCGCGATAAGAGAAGTCAGATGCGCATCGATCGACGATGAGTACCTACCTACGTCAGACCTGTCCAACGAGTTGCTCCCCGAGCGACGTACGATTGTGAACTTCCCTTCCTCCCTATCTACGGTGCCTCCTTCTTTGATATTCAACTTACCACCCCATGCCTGGATACGATGGCAAGGGGTGAGATGACAAAGGAAAGCACGTCAAATTGGCTAGCAGTGGTGAGGATAGAGTAAAAAGGTGGCAGGCGGCCCGCGCCGGAGCGCACACTGGGGGACGGAATGTCGAAAAAGTGGTCATGAACGAGTGGTCAAAACTCTGTATCTTCTTTGAATATAGTCCTAATGGCATAAAATGTGCTATTACCATGTTTTTGTTGTAGCTGATTACGATTTTAACGTCAATATTAGCAAATTCATAATGGCGGATGTAATACGGCGCTATTATAGTAAAGTAAAGTCTGTTCGATTATTAAACAGACATATATTTAAGAGTTGGTACATTCTTTAATACGAACTTAGTATTAAAAGGATCCACTGAATAATATCAATGTATAGTCCTTTCAACTTAAGAATGTTTCCATTTCGCGCATCTCAAATGAGCCGATTGGCCACGGGAAGCGGTCACGTGAGGACACAATTAATAGAATATCTGCTAGTGTAGGGATATGCGCAGAACGGACGAAAACTCGTCCACTTTCGGAAACATTCTTAAGTTGAAAGGACTATGGTAGTCATAACAAGTTCATTAACAATTTAAATAGGAATATTGCTCCGGTGTTCCGGAAAATAACACGTTTGTATCACCTTCAACTTAGCTCATATTACTCGGAACCACCTAAATTCTAACGAAAAAACGCATCTTCGCGTATATGGGAACAAATCACAACAGGTTTATCGGTATCAACCGCATTGTAGGTACACTGAAAAAATTGTATTCTTAAAATACAAACTTAATAATTCATCTTAACAGATATTCTTAATAGATAAGAATATTTTCTTATCGATATGACGCTTTTTGGAATATATTCTTAATAATACATCTGAATGTCGCGACACAATGCGTGTCAGTATTCGGTTAAGTTAGGTTACACATCGCGTGCGGCACATGTCGATGCCTGTATCTTGTTCCTCTTGCAATTCTGCGTAATTTTGAGCACTATATTATTTTGTGTGCTGCGTTGTGCAAAAAGTATGGATAAAGAAGTGACGAAGTGGCTAGAAGAAGAGGATTTGGGCGATTTAATGGAGATATTTACAAGCGATAGAAATACTTGTATATATATGAATTGTAACCTTCTCTCGTGACTACATTTCTCAACCAATTCCGATTTCAAGATATGCATAATGTAATTTTCGACAATATAAAGAGTGAAGCATTTCATTAAGAGTTTTGTTTCCAATAATTATATACGAAATATATCCATACAAATTTTTTACCAGACTATGTTAAGAATTATCCTGTTAAGAATATTTGATTGTAGGAATCTGTTTAGAGCATTCTACTCTTAAATTAAGAAGATCCTCTTGTTACTTATTTTAGTGGGAAATATTCTAAACTTAAGTGATAAATTCTTAAGATAAGAATACAATTTTTTCAGTGTATGGATCGCGCACGAGGGTCGAAGGAGTCCGCGTCCTGCCAATCTATAATTTTCGCGTTTGCTCGATCTTCTCACCCTTCCACCCTTATCCTCTTTCTCATCCACTTCTCTGGTTTACTTTTCTCTCGAAATTTCTCTCGACAAAATAAAAATAGTCATCGAATGGGCTAACGACCGAGCGACCCCTCCGGTGATTTTAAATTCAAAACCGACCGTAAGTTTCTTATTCGCGCGGGGGTAGAGGAACTCACATAAAGCACTCCTTTTGACCGGTATATAATTACACTATGCTTCGAGGATGTTGCAACTACTCTCTCTCCTTGTAACGAATACCAAATGCGACGCGTCATGCACGTTTGTAATGCGAGATCCGGCGCGGGACGAGAGTGCACGCGTGCATATGGGTGCACGTGAACGCTGGCAGGAAGAAAAGTAGACGTTCTCGACATTTAATTTATTCTTGTTCGGTTCGTGGGTGACCTAACAGGAGGCGAGGAGAGGCGAGAAGAGGGGACGGAGGAGGCGATCTCGATCAATTTTCATTATTAAGTGCACGCGTCGTCGCGTTGAGGAAACTACGACCCACCGCCGCGCCGGTCGTCTGGCGACAGGCTGCCGATAATCTTTCCTCGTGTTTTTGTCGATTGTGAGACGAAACATTCTATCCAGGACCAAGACAGTGATAGACGTTAATTGAATTGTTCCTCGTGCAAATCCAACGCGCGGAACATCCAGTCAAAGTTAATTATAACCAACTATACCTAGATAAAACGAAGCTGTGGCTCGTTTTTTTCGTACAATTAGTCGACGGCAATTGTGAAATTCGAAGGTACAACAATGGCGATTCTGTTCTAACCGTTCTTCCTCTCGAGGGAGTCGTTATTTAAGGAGAATGTAACGTGGAAAAATAAGGCTGCGCAGGTTCCCGGTTAAGAAAGAAAGCTCCAGGGGATAATTTGCTACGTCGCGTTAGGTGCTAAAACAATATGTTACGGCAAATATTATTCATAAATGTATTTGTGCGAGAGATATAAGTATCGTAGTAAGTATCGATTCCCCTTATTTTCCAGTTTTACGTGAAATTTTACCTAATACTGAAATCCGTGATTTTTTATATATTTTCAGTTCCTTAAAAATTGCTACTTTTGGCGCTCGCGTTGCTGCAGATTCGCTTTCTCGTCGCAGGTCTCCACTCTTTCGCGCTTCATGACCCAACAACACCTCTCGAGAGCTTTCCTTACACGCTGTTTAAACAACGTACAAATGGCCCACCGCGTCCATTCTTCCCACATGATCGACGATACCTACTTCACCGACTTTTCAGCCAACGACCCGCTCATATATGTAATACTCCTATATTGCTAGCCACGTATATTTAAGCGGGAGCGGCGCCGAGAAAGTGAGACAGAACATTGTACCTTCGAACATATGCGCATGCGTTAGCAGCTGCACGCATGCGCAGTTGCGCCAAAGTACGAAGTGAGAGGATAGATAACTGTGGTGAGAGTGAGAGGTTGATATATGTCTGCACCGTGGTGTTTGCGTCGCCTCTTCAGTCCCATTAGCGATATAGTAGTATTACACATATAGCGAATTCGGTTGACGTGCACTCGCTCCGCTCCAGTGTCTAGTAACTTTTCATTACTAGGTGCACGTGCTCGGAGTGCGTATTTTTATACTGAACCGAGTGCGAGCAAGTGCGGGTACTTGCACTAACCTGGGTTCGGTTATCCAACTCAGTGCAACTGGTAACCAACCCTAATCGCGTGGTATTGGCGAAAACCAAAATTCAATATAAACAAATAATATTTTAAATCTGAAATAATTTAATAAATATTTACAATTAAGTTGAAATTACGTATAACACAACATACCTCTTTATCAGAATATTCATTCCCAATTTCTATCATATTTGCAACTTTTGGAAATTATGTTATTTTCACCTTGCTTTAATACTGCCAGGATCTCATCGCTGGAACTGCTTGAATTATCAAGCAGTTCGTCTAATAATGATATTTTAGCTACCATATCTATATATTACTATCAATTTTGCATGTATGCACTGAACCGCCTGATGAAAAATGTCAGTGCAGTTCAGTGCGTTTCGTACTTGTGTAGTGCGCTTCAACCGAACCTATAAGTATCACTGAACTAGGGTAGTGCAGCTCAATCGAACACGTTTTTACTAGTACTCGTATTCGGTGCATTATCAATCGAACACGCGGTAGATCCTGAACCAGTCCAGTGTAAGCCAATCGAATACTAAACACTGAAAAAGGGCGCACTCAGTGCGCACTAGTGCATCCAACCGAATTCGCTAATAGATAGAATATACCTAGACTGCGCGTTCTCCCACATTTCAGAAGTGGGGGTAGAACTCACGTAGAAAAGGATGCACTCTGTTATGATGTCTGTGCGTTCTCTCTCGCTCTCGCGCGAAGGGGAAACGTTTAGATTGGCAACTGGTTTCCCGTATACCCCTTCGCACGAGAGCGAGAGAGAACGCACAGACATCAAAACACTTTTCTACGTGAGCTCTACCTCCATTCCGTCAACGCGCAGTCTAGGTATATTATGTCTATG
This sequence comes from Tiphia femorata, assembly GCA_944319695.1. Classification (NCBI taxonomy): domain Eukaryota; kingdom Metazoa; phylum Arthropoda; class Insecta; order Hymenoptera; family Tiphiidae; genus Tiphia; species Tiphia femorata. The sequence continues at coordinate 31,743,048 of OX090895.1, forward strand.
GTATTACATATATGGACCCGCTACACTCCCTCTCCTTATTTTCCTCCTCTTCCTCCTTCCACCCTCTTCCTCCTCACTGGGCTCCTTGAGGTCTCTCTCCCTATAGTCAACCCCGTGAGCGTAGCTCCCGCGCGTGCGACACGGAAAAAGATCCTCAACGATAAAAAAGTGGCGGCGTTCTCCTACAACAAATGCATCCCCCGGTCGATCGGAGAACGGTTTTAAAGCAGCGTGGGCAGTAAAATGCCACCACGTGCGGAAAAGCGGACAGAAGGTACGCGCGCGCGACGCGTCCTGCGAAGCTCTCACGGCTGTTGGCGTAGCAGGAGGTCGCGCGTGGGGTCCACGACGCTCGTAAGCTTTCACAGGCACGTCCATTCCATACGGTTTTGTTAACGTCGCGAGGTCAAAAGTGGCGTGTGCCGGTCTCCTTTTATTGACCGTGTCGCAAGTACGGTGTTTCTTATCATGCGCTCCTCTTTCCTTCTTCGCGTTCGCGCATTAACGTGGACACGGGAAAAGCGCGGAGGATATATTGGGAAGAAAGAATAGAATTGGGTACGTGGATTTGACGTGCCTGGAAGGTGACGCCGCTTTGTGGCTTACTTTCTTGAGTAAAAAGAGGTACGGTGAGTGGATCGTTTCGTTTTATTTGACTCGAACGACGTTGTTGATTGTTGGATAGTTAGTAGTACCGCGTCGAGAAAATTCGCGAGAAGGGCAGGACGACAAGTGGAATCGAACGTTCGTGCTTAGTCCAATCAAATTAAATCAATCAAAGTTAATTAAATTTTCGGTTTAAAGACAGAAGTGAAGCTAAAGAGCTAAATTTGATATACGATGCAGAGGGGTATTAGAAAAGTTTGATTTCAAGTTGTCGACCACGATTTCCTAATGAGCTTTCTCCGCAATCTTGAAAAATCTAAGATTTTGGTTTTTGGCAAACACTCGGCTTTGTCTAGTGATACAAAAATTGAGGCTCGCCACTGTTTCTCGCTCTTTTGACGTTCTACGAGATAGATCGTATGATATTTTTACCGCACTATCGATCGTTGTGGAGATACGTAACGATACCCCTCTCGTGATGTATATGTATCGAAAGAATGTTCATTACGTAACTCGTAGATCGTGCTGATACGTACAAAGTGAATTTTGTTCGGTTTCCTTGGGACAAAAAATACGTCTTTAACGCAACGCAAAGTCGCTGCTGCTGCAGCGTGCGCCAGGCAGCCTATACGCTATACGTGCGTCAAGCTTTAAAGGGTGTTTAGCGCAAGACCTCCTTCACACGGCCGCGGCATGGGTAGCACCCGCGTACTACTGACAATACAAAACTACTGACTACGGTTTCAAATGGAAGCCATGGCTTGTTGCACCTTGTAGGGAAAAACAGAGAACGAATGAAGAGAAATATAATTCCAACATGATGGTTGCTCTCGTTTTCGATAAGTTGTCGAGCGAATGCCATATTATTGCACATTGTTCAATTCACCTCAATATTATCTAAAGTATGATATAAAATCAATTTACAGTGCTGTTTGAAACAATGAAAGTAATCACCGATTTTCTTAACGAAAATAATATTCTTACTATTTTTGTTTTTGTGACTTCCCATGTGTAGAATACTAATAATTTTGTATCTGAAGAATTTTTTCCTCGGTCTACCGGAAGTACGTGATAAATCGGCCGTGGCGACCGTTACTACACCCTGTAAAGCAAGGGCGACACACGTATAGCGTGGACTGCATGGGGCTACTGCGATCAGCTTTCCGTCGCGCTGAAAGTCGTAAATGTTATCTGAGGGAAACCAGACAAAGTTCAGTTTGTCGGTTTCAGCACTCTCCACAAGTTTCAAAATGATAATGTTGCCGATGTATGTCGCGAGAAAAGCGAAACAACGAAATACTAATTTCAATCCCTTAATTTCGTTCCTTTGTCGTTCCACGTCTCCACAATGATCGATGATACGTGAAAAAGGCGTAGGAGTTAAATTGTGGAACGTAAGAAGAGCAAGAAAGTGACGAAATCACAATTTTTGTATCACGATAAGGAGCCCAGTTATTGGCAAAAAACTGAAATCACATATTTTTCAAGATTGTGGAGAAAGCTCGTTGGAAAACTTGGTCGACAATTTGAAGTTAACTTTTTGTAACCACGCTCCGCCTCCAGGTTCGTACTCGACAAGGAAAAGTAAAAAGAAAAGTTTTCAAATATAGTTACTTTTCTAATGTATTTACGCGTATTTCTCGGATTTTGTTTGGTTTAAGTTCGTGACATTGGTGGTACAAATTCGCGAATTCTTTCGATACCGACGAAGCATCGTTATCCGCATTTGGCATTAGAAAAACCGAAGAAACCACTCGACCGCAAGCTCTGTACCACGTCCGCCTCTTATTCGCAGACTTGCGTCCGTCACGCCGCGGCGGCGTTGTTAATCCTTTGAGTGCTAAATACTCGCGGCGTATGCGGTCCATACGGGCGGCGCGTGGCTAGCGCTGACAATCGCTGTGGACGGTATACTTTTTCGCTAGACCGAACTCTGCTGATTAACTATTCAAGGCGCAAATAGGAATAAGTTATAGTAATCCTTTTGCACGAGATTAAATAATTAAAGAGCGTCGTTTTTGAGTATTAATTATTTATTATAAACATTAAAACTTACAAGAAACTAGAATTTGGCCAATGAACTAGAAAACTAAATTTAAAAGGAATGCATCATTCATCTCGCACAAAAGTAACTGTAATACTTCTATCTAGGTGATCGAAAAAATTAACAGACGCATATATGCGTCCTTAGTCCACACCGATGACTTTCACCAGTCGCATATATGCGTCCATAGCGCTCAGAGCCGAACGTTAGAAGGATGCTGCAGTCACGACCTTCGCGCTTCGTCGCTCAGTCATCGTTTCTATCGATTCCATCATTAAATACGCTTGTTCCGCATATTTCCACGTGATCGTTCACGTCGTGGAGTAATAAATAGGCTGTCACAAGAAACTGCACTGACAAAGTTGTAAAGTACATCACCGTCGATTATGATAATACTAATAATTCGTTTGGTGGTCATTATTGAAACAAAAACTCTTGCCGTATGTGTACTCACTTTACGCTCATCACGTCCCGAGGAATTACATCTTTTCTGTAACATTGATCTTTTCATTGGGTGAACTTGAGCGGTTAGACTACTTTTGATGAACGGTAACCGCATTAACTCTCATTATGCCAAAAAGATCAAATTCTGCGCGTCGGCGTCGTTCGTCTTCTCAACGAACCACGGCTGATGCAATTACTTATTTAAATGTATTCGGGAATTTAAGTACGTCGCAACCAGCCGGTTTCTTAACAATAAATGAATGAATGTCGAAGGAAACAGTGAACAAAAGAGCAATACGGTTAAGGTAAGATAGTCACCGGAATGCAAATTCGGCTACTCGGGAGAGACGAAAGAGAGTATCTTTCTCTTTTATTGGGGAGAACGGGATGGCCTTATCTTATTTTCTTTTGTTCTCTGGCTCGGCCCTTTTCTCCATTTCGCAATTTCGCGAGACGACGATGGGACCGAACGTCGCCCTTGAGAATTTTCATGAACCGAGGCAGGGACGCGAGGTTCGTAGCATCGCTCGTTCTCGAAATTCAGAGAACTCGAGAGAAACGGAAAAACGAGGAAGATAAGTGAATACACTCCTCCCCGATCGTCCGAACATTCCAGTCTTATTAGATCCCGTAATTAATCAATGTATCGCGCATCTTTATTGCCAATGAACGCTACGTTTTCCTTTAACAGTAAAGAAATTCGGCATATGCAGCGCGATTGGTTAACACTATTCCTACCGACCGGTCAAATGACCATTTTTAACATTTCGATTAGAATTTCCTATACACAACGTAATTGCATCGTTTTTAAATTTCACGAGTTTTTTTAAAATATACGTATAATACATTTTTCAATATCTTAGGAAAAGTCGTGAAATTTAAAGCCGATGTAATTACCTTGTGTATAGGAGATTCTAAACGAAATTTTAAAAACGGTCATTTGACCGGTCGCAGCAGGAATAGTGTTAATTTTAGGAGAAACTAGCACATTAGTAAGTGCATCTAACCTAAATGTTAAGGGCGTTAATACTATGAATGTCTTATTTCCAAACACCGTTTACAGAACAAATAGTAATCGGCAATTCTTATTGCCAACAGACGTTTCTAATAACCATTACAATTTCTTATTGTTAGTAATCAACTTGTTTTTATCCAAGTATAATAATCGAATACAGAAATAATGTATTGTTGAAATTATTGTAACCACTTGTCTGTACAGTGACTTTTGTTAATTTCTGATTGACGGAGAATGATTATCTCTTTAACCGGCCGATCACTGAAGCAGTTCTACTCCTCTACTATTCGCAATGATTGAACCACGTATGCAGAAGGCACCTGAGAGCGCTATCACCTCGGAATCTTAAGTAGTCCCCAACGCGCAAAGTGGCGGTACACTCGACACCTCATTATTTTCGTTCAATCTCATTTCATAATTTCCAGAAATGGACCGCGTCGTCTTCTCCGTGATTGATGACACGCTGGTGCTGGTCCCGGCACCGACCGCCGAAAACTTGGTTACGCTAAAGTAAGCTGCATGCGTTTCACAAAGTGATGTATGCTGGCTACGTCGCTGAACCTCGTTAATCACTTTGGGGTCTTCGCAAAATGTTGCTGGATAAGCCGAATTCTGTCCAGGAGGCGTTTGCAATGTCTTCTCGAAGATCTCCCGATTCTGCTAAGCGGAAACATCCACGTCGATGGTCTGCCGCTTGTCTTGTAATCCGAACTACGTCAGCTTCGAGTATTATATTGGTCCGAATTATTTCTACTCGAATCGCTGACCCATGAAGACCAATGAATTTTTCAATTCACGCTTACAGTCGTTCCGGCACATTGCTTTATATGTTATTAAGTCACCGGATGCGCCTACTAACACTAGTAATGTCATAACTACACTGAGAGGAAAGTATATGATATATCTAACTATAAAGGCATAGTAACAAAATTGTAGTTGGAAATATCATATTTATGGTAAATGTCAGCATAATGTCGGTAATAATTACGATAGAGACACAGTATAACCAACTATATTATGTTTTTACTCAAAATTATGGTTATTTCAAGGAAAAATATAGTATGGTTGAAAATGTATAATGTAAAAGAAAAGTAACTGTTTTACATAGTTAATATTAGCAGAATATTTCATACGTAGTGATAGAACTAACTATATTCACATAGTATAGTTTATTATAAATATGGTAACAAGAACAAAGATAATACAACCATTTGTATAAATCGTTCATTCTACTATACTTCGTATGGTTAAGTGAACTATAAAAATACGTTTAACGCCAAATTTAACTATAAAATATAGTGCGATTATAGTAAGTTAACCCAACCACTTTTTTCACTCAGTGTACTAGGAACATAACTCTAGTTACAAAACAACAAGTTCACCCTGGGGATTGGAACACATTTGTCGAACAAGAAGTAACAAACTCACTTGGCCTATATCGTCATCTCCGACGCTAGTTCCCAAATCGTGCATAGTCGTTGTGGCTCCCGTGCACCCTTCTCCTACTCTTTCTGTCTCCTCCTTATGTTAGTAACGACGAGGGGCGGAACCCCAGGGGTAACCGACGATGTTACGTGCGCCGGGCTGCTCACGGACAATGAAGCTTACGCGACGCCTAGCATCGTTATCTTATGACGACGCGCAGGATTAAGTTTCAAGGACCGCGCGCGATGCTTCCACTTCTCGCCCGTGCCCGGTTGTCGTTACTAAGGGGTAGTATGCTGCATGCATTTGTCTCTCCTCTTTTCTGCATCTTTTACTTCTCCCTCCTCTATCTCCTCTTCTCTCTACCCACCCTCTCACACCCTTCTCCTCTCTCCTCCAATCCTCTCACCTCTCTGCCGTCTGCCCTTGGTCCTTTCTCATCTATCGTCGTTCATCTGTGCAACCTCGGCGTTCGCATCTTCGCACCTCATAACCGAACGGCCATCCTATTGCAAATCCGTCGTACATCGTTTCTTTTTACGTTCTGGCCTTCGATGCACGCAAGATCTCCAAATCTCGGCGTCACCCCATCTCAGACCATTAACCCAAACCATAATCGTGTTAACCACTTACCTCGATAAGTGTAGTTTAGCTTAGGTCGCGTTTTCGTTTGCAGATCCGCACGAAGGAGTCACCCGGGAAAATGGTATCTTCTATGTGAACAACACTCGTTGCATCGCCGAATTAAGCAATATGCAACAAGTATTCGAAGTAGTACGATAGTTTGTTAATAGAACACGTACATTTGTATATATATCGGTCTTACAAGAATCCCGGAACAGTGATATATCTCAAAAACGTTTTCGAAAACATGTCGAACGAAAGATTCTTCTTTTTAAGCTTCTCAAAATTTTACACGTACGACCCTGAAAATCGATTACACTTTTCGAATGACAATTATCTGAGCTTTCAGATAAGAGAAGAAGAATTTCAGACAGCAGAAGTGCTGCCAAGATTTTTACTTCTTAACAAAAGCAACTGATTAAGCAGACTCGCGAGATGTTTTCCTCGTCAGCTTTAATACTGCATCATAAAAAATTGCAATATTCCATTTTAAACAGTACCACGTTGACAGAAGCCCTCCACTCAAGACGAAATGCCGAACGACTGTTCAATTGAACTTGAAAAACCTTAAAACTTCGATGTGGAACATTTTTTTTATAAATATACTTTATTATTGTTTCCTGCATCTTGTCTATTTGTGCATCGACGAGCTCTGCTATAAAAGAGCAACGTATTCCGATTTACATGCGAGCTAGCTATTAACTAAACCGTAGCGCGACACAAGTTTACACGAGCTTCGCCAATCCGAGTGCGGCTTACCGCGCGCAGCTCGTGTCATGCGTTCGAGCAAACTACTCAGGCGACAGGTGTATATCCCCGCACACTTCTCTCATACGCGGAGACTTGGAACGACTGCACGCGCGATTACTTCGCCAACAACTTGTTCTCTGGATTCTAGGTGGAAAAGTCGCTCCACTGATTTGCGAATCAGGGTAATGCTGACGCCAATCTGACATATCGACCGAAGGGATACTTGGACGTCAACGGATCGGTAAAGATTAGCAGCTGCTACGCGGTGGAGAAGCCGACGTTGTTATCCTCACCGTCGCCAGCATCGACGTCGTCAACAAGAGGATACGGTGAAGGAGGCGAAATCGCCTATTCGCACAGCACAGCATCGCACGATGCACCGATAGGCGTGAGATGTAGCCGACCCACGCGCAGACAGTTATCCCATGAGATGTGGAGAGAGGACGCAGAGGGGTTGGACAGTTTTCTCTAGATTATGCATACGTGCGAGAGATACATCCCGTATTCCGCCATAACTGCCTATGTATCGCCCACACCCCCTCTTTCGCGACGTCGACACTTCCCTTCGCACTTTATTTAACACGTTGAACGCCACATCTCTTCGAATTTTGGCGACTGTTTAGATAAGTATCTAAAGCGTTAACAATGCTTCCAAATACAATCTACTTTGATCATTTATAATCAGGCACTGAAATCACCACCCGATTAACGTGTTAATACATGCGCATGGATTGGCGGGTCGGTTATACCTTAAACGTTAGAGGTTTAAAAAGTGCATGGGAAAGGCATTCTGGAACTGCATATTCCGAAAGGAGTTAAGGAACAGTTAATTCCTATGTATCCACGTTTTTCGATTTTTCATTGCTTTGCCGTTCTGTCGACGTGGCGGTGCCAACTTGTCGAGCTTGCACCGCCACAGATTCTGGCTAAACTAGTGGAGCACATAAATTGCGACCATTGTGACTATAGACCAGTCACTTAAATAACAGTTTATCCTCGGATAGTTATTTTGGTTACGTGGCGATGTCAGCTTAATTGACACGATCAATTGACATATATGGTAGAGAATTCTTGAGTGTTGAGAACACACGTGAATCTGTAGTGTTGAATGCTCTCTTTCCTTCGGCTACTGACTCCGTCCTTAAGTAATATATATTCATGTGTGTATCGTGTACCTACCTCTGGTCGAATTTTCATGCGCCAACGATCCCTTCGTGTTCGATTGAAACACGAAAACCGACGAAGCGAAGGAAAAACGATAACCGCGCGAACAGCCCATCCGCTCCATAAAGTCACTCAATGCCAGAGTAACATCGTCCCACCTCACTCGTAACTACGAGCGCAGGAGAGGAGAGTCGCGATAAATAATTCGTCGCTATGGGGGAGCTAGAGGTTTTTGCCCCTGCCGCGTCACATCGTTGCCGACAACGAAAATCACTTTAAGAATCGGTTTATGAATATTGTGCCGGACGGCGAGTGGGGGTGAGCCAGACGGCGATAAAAATCTATCCATGCCGCTCGTGACCGCCCCAACCATATTCTCTCTTTCTTCTCTTCAGTCTCCGCCTTCCTTCCTTGCTCGCCACAGCCTCAAGATAAACTACCCTCCGGATTTAGGAAACGGAAAAGTTTGCTCAGGCGATGCCACATTAAATTGAATTACAAGGAAATTGCCGCACGATTTTTTTTTGCCCATCTACTTAACGTACCCTAGACGCTCGCTTTTGAAGCGGAAAGATCGGTACGAGAAGCCAACGAATGTAGGGGTGCGCATTTAAGAAAATGCCTACGTGTCGCGATTTAACGGAACACCTACGACAGTTCCATACGATGCAACGTGCGCCGCTGCTAAAAGAGTCCCAAGGATCTACCAAGTTTTAAACATCTGCGTTGAGCGAGAAGTTACCAACTTCGTGGATATTAATTTGTCAGGATAATAGCGCGATAGGATAAGGGAGGGTGGAAGGAAGGATGAGATAGAAAGTGACAGTGCGATGCGATAGCCATGCGCACTTAGGTAGAGGAACTTTCGTGAAAACGTGACACATTGCAGGAGATATAAATTGTCTGTTACCGACCACGGAATGATAGTAAAGTTTGCCCTTTCACGTAGTTTAAATTTGCGGTAGTATAAGGGCAGTCTTAAGTTGAAACTTGGCGAACTTTCCTTGGAAAGTTTAATTGTTCGTAAGAGATATGACAGTCCGGACACTTTGCCACTTTGTTTGCTAAATTATTGTCATACACTTCCGTTGAACGCGAAGAAAGTGGATAATCTGTTTTTGAGAGGGACAACGTTAGTTTTAAATTAAAAGCGTGTGCGAAACTCGTGTACTCATCGGACGTGCTAGAAATCTAACGCTTTCTCCCCATTTTCCTTTCCTCTTCCCGTTTACCTATGTGTGCCGCTTTGACCGTTCCACGTTCTACCAGGAGATTTCGTGGAAGATGCGCTAATTTCTGAGACGCGCGAGTAGGCGGAACAGTCGCTTTCCAAACTGACAGGATAAATTTCTTCAATGTCTTGCAGTGGATATAGTCAAGGTGGATTCACATTCTCCAGTCGACTTCTCATAAGTCCGTTAGACGTGAACACGCGTCCGAGAGGATGCTACGCGATATTTGAGGAAAGAACCGATTAAAATTTCCCGACGCCATTAAGGACGTTTCCAGATTTTCGCATCTTTAGACTGATAGTCGCGCAAATGTATCATTTATTATCAACTTCGTACAATTGCCACGCAAATGCATCCGAGACCAACGAAACGAAGCTGTGCAATTATTTATATTCGTGGCTGTCCTACGCCAGTGCCATTCTCCGAGCGATAATGATTGTATTGAACTGGAGAGACTATCAGAAGCAAAAGCAACTTCGTAACGTTATAATTACTTAACACGAATACGAGAGTGGGGATTAATTGCACGGGTTGAAGAGAAAATAAGAGCTGAGAATGAATAGAGGGAGAGTTACGTTAGAAATACGTTAGGTTACTTCACGTCGGTACGTTATGCTCGACCATTTTCTTTTCATTTCCGTTGGCTCGTCCAATTCACCTTGTTCTTTCTGCGAGGGTTCGCTTGCTCGCAAGAAAGTGTTGCCTGCTACGTCATATTTTGAGGAGAGCCGCGATGGTTTCTCCGCTTCTAAGCGGGCGTTGCCCATGCGACGAGCTGCTCCGCTATTTGCCTACGTACTTAGCGGCTACTTCCATTACCGTGCGCTCCTCTTATTTACCATCCACTAACCCTCTGTTAATCTCTACTCCTTCTCTCTCTCCTTCTCATCCCGTTCTGGCCCTTCCATTCCATCTAGGTAGTATCCTCGTATCGCCGATAACATAAATCGCACGTGAGTGTACGCTGTCGCGAAAAGGATATCTCGCGGAAAGTTGAGAGTTATCGAGACGGTGTTCACGCGCAGCTTCCTCGAGCAACAACCCACGACACAACACGAGATAACGTAGTAATATACAGGATGGACTATTTTAACCTTTAATGGAGAATAACTTGACCAGTAAGCAAAATAATAAAAAAAGTTTTATACAAAAGTTGTTGGGTAAAGAGGAGGACGTATGACCATGACCTTGAATTTGACCTTGAGCTTGACTTTAGGGGTTATTTGGAGGTCAAATTGAATTTTTTAAATGGAAACGCCTTTTTTCGACCCCGGGTTCGGAAAGAGCGGGAAATTTTACAATAGGATATGTACGATTGATAAGGTCAAATGTCATGTTTTGAGGCCATTTGAAGGTCAGAAAGAACTTGTACGTGTATTCATGCGAATATCGTATCTGTATACGGGAATTTCTAAATAATCTTCTACACTTAGCGTTACCCAGAGACAACGATGTGGACGCGGTAGAATTCTGCCTCTTTCGGGGTGCTTTCTTTTCATTTCTTTCGAAATGTTTTGCTCAGCACAGTGGCCCATTTCCAAAGAAGGCTCAATCATTGCATAAATGCTAACGGTGCAGCTTTCGAAAACTTTTGAATAGCTACATTAACAATAGCAAAGTATGCATTGTGAGAGGCAAGGGGACTCACTGTAAACAAGCACCCCGAGGAGTGAGAGGCAATGGGACTCACTCTAAACAAGCACCCCGAAAGAGGCAGAATTCTACCACGTCCACGTCGTTCTCTCTGGGTAATGCTAAGTGTAGAAGATTATTTAGAAATCCCCGTATACAGATACGATTTTCGCATGAATACACGTACAAGTTCCTTCTGACCTTGAAATGGCCACAAAACATGACATTTGACCTTATCAAGCATACATATCCTATTGTAAAATTGCCCGCTCTTTCCCAATCAGGGGTCGAAAATAGGCGTTTCCATTTAAAAAATTCAATTTGACCTTCAAATAACTTCTAAAGTCAAGCTCAAGGTCAAATTCAAGGTCATGGTCATACGTCCCCCTCCTTACCTAACAGCTTTTGTATATAACTTTTTTTATTATTTTGCTTACCGGTCGAGTTATTCTCCATTAAAGGTTAAAATGGTCCACCCTGTATGTATATTTAATTCGCCTATTTTTCGAAAATTATGTTGAAAGAGTCGTCGGATGTTTGGCCCCGTCGCCTGCAGGTCAATTTCTTTATTAGAATGCAGGAAGTTGCCCTCGATTTGCATCACTTCCGAAAATCAAAGAGACGTAACCCTTGCACGTGTTCCCGTGTTCGAATTACTCTCGCGTAGCACGCCAGAACAATGTGTTCTCTTTTTTTATCGTCCCTTTGCTCTTGATTTTTAAAATTCTACTTTCTCGCTCCAATTCCTGCGCTCCACCTCTAATTTCTCACCGGTTGGAAATAATCTCCAAATTAGATACACTTTTGACAAGCTTGCAAGAAACTTACCGCTCCTCATTTTATCGCTTTTCCCTTTCTCGTTAGGTAATTATTTCGAACGATTTCTTCTCTTCGTTCCACCCCCTCTTGTTCGACGGATTCGCCGACTTAACAGTGGTTAACGAGTTTCTTTCGAGCTGTCGTATCCTTTTTCTCATCTCTGCATTTTTCATAACTTCGCGCCAATTAATATTTTCCTTTTTCTACGCTATTCACCGAAAGCTCGATCACCGGCGTGGCGTGCTTGTGCGACCGTGGCGTACAGTAATAAAACTTTACTTCCCGATTTTCGCAAGGTTACCTTACGCTTGAGGAGCAAAATATCGCGTGGCGAGTACCTACATGTAACTCGGGTGTTGCATGACAAGAAAGCAGCTAGAATCTCTCGGCCAATTCGTCACGAGTTTTTATCGTTATTTTAATTGGCCATGTTACAAACTCTCATGCAAATACGTAAGTGGGAAAAGTCTCGTATTCACACGCAATACGTTTATTGGGTCGAACGTGCCAACGGAATGTTGTGCCCGAGTTCATTGCGGAACAAGGAAACGTGTTGCATTTCAGTAATGTACGGACAAAAGACACCAAACCCTCCTTTGCGTTTCTGCCTGAAGAGTACTTGTATTTATTTACTCTCGATAACATTGCGTGCAAAGTCAAAGTAGTGCGTTGTTACAAGCGCGTTCTCTTCGCATTCTCATTGCGATTATTGACGGCGACACCGACGCCGCACAGTGTGTCGAAACTTCAAAAAAGTGGCCATAAATAATAAATTTATCATTTTTGTTTAATTTTAATATATTTAATATTATTTCTAAACTTTTTTTTACTTTTTTCAGTTTTTAAATTTTCTTTATTCTCGGGATGAAAAGTAAACTACTCCCTATGAAAAATATGAAATGATTTTCCAATGACCTTGATAATCGACCTCAAGGTCAACTTCAAGATTGCCATTAAGTGCATCACTTTGAACTCTACAACTTTGGTCTTAAGTACTTTTTTCAGAAAATGTATCGTTTCAGAAATAATTAGCCATAACTGTTTTCACCTTCAGGGGTTGACGGGTGCTTTCTACCCCTCAAAAGCGTATTTAGCCGAAACAAAAAAACACGTATTCAATATTTTTCGGTGTTTAATAAGTATGTTAAGTTTCATTCAAATCGGTGAGTGACAGTTAGGTAGTGTTACTTATGAGTGGTCCCACAGTCAGCATTTATCCATACCATGCATCCGTTGCCATACAGATGGTCATAAAAGCTTTTATATCTTCTTAACCGCTGCAAACCGCTCTTTCTTGTTTTGTACATGGCTTAATCGATACTATATCTTAAATTTTACAAAATAGCACGGCGGTGTTCGGCGGTGTTTTTGTTATATTACACGAAATACACAATTAAGTATGAAGAAAATACGTATCATGTAAATTTCAGTTACACACTATATTTTTGAAATTTCTCAATACAACAATTGTGTAAAATAAAACAGGAAAGATGGAATATTAGGTAGAACAACTGCATTTCATGACTAAAAGTCTATTTCAAAAATAATCTGTAGCTTTATTCTGAGTGTAGCGCGCACGATACTGTTGATCCCGCAATAACTGTAAGTTTGAATCTATTTACATTCGTAATGCAACAAAATTTCGTCAAAATGCTACTAACACATATTAATTTGAACTATTTAAAAACTAAATTAGAACAGAAGATTGAAAATTACAACATTCATTTTTTCCTATTTTGGCCACGATTCTGGGGTTTCGACACACTGTGCGCCGGTCCGACACACGATTGTGACAATTAGGACGACTCGTCCTGTAACGCTGGATGTGGAGCTTCTCTTTGCGCATCTTCCATTGTCTCCCGCGTGATCCCATTTCTTTCATAAACCGGTCGTAAAAGCCACGATGACTTCCTCGCCAGCTGCGGCGCACTGTTTTCGCTTTCAAACGACCACTCGAGAGAAGTGGATATACAATATATCGGAGTGGAGACATCTACGAGTGGGTCAACAATTTCTATTTATCTCACCTTGGCGTGTCGGTGCAAAAAAGTCGGTCACCGAATACACGGTGAGGTGAACGGCTTTAAACGCTACGTCGAGGTACCCCTTCTCTTACCCACTCTCCTACTCCAACATGGCTACTTATAATCAACGGTAACGGCAAGATGAAAGATTTTTAAATTCGACTCTCCGCTTTCTCGCATAAACGATTTCGCTCTGTCTTTGTTTCAGATCTTTGCGTTGCGATATCCATTGGCTTCGAGCGGCGACGATAAGTCGCGCGACACATTCCCGTCATTCGTCGAGTGACTCGAGAGTGGTCGTTAGGACTTCTGGAAGTGACAGTGGGTGAGTAATTGGCCGTCTGTTCTTTCGATACGTCGCGTTTGTGCCTTACCTTTGGAAGTGTAGTCCGCTCCTCGCGCTCTACGCCGCTTATTTTCTCAACAATCCCTAGAACATCGGTACCGTGAAAATTTTTTTATTCGCTACGACAGCTAGCAATCCTGACGATTTTCGTTCTCCTGGATGCGAGTGAAACTCCACTGAACCGATCCGCGTTCCTACTATGTATTTAGTAGCTGGTATAAGAATGTGGAATTTACAATTAATCGAGCGTCGCGTGATCCTGCGAGAATACCATAACAAGTTTGGACTTTTTAAATTGGAACGTACGTGCCTATTTAAAAGAGTTTAAACAATTTTCGAGTTTCTCACTGTGGCCCCGTTTTCTTATATGACATCGTTCCTTCTATTACTCCGCGTTCTATTCTCTCGTTTCACGCCGAACGTAATCGTAACAATTGGTAAACCTGTACGCGCGCCCCTTTCCAGCATATCTTCATATCACCTCGCTCCAAGATTCTAATACACCTTGATCGACCACTTCAAAACGTTATTTGAAAAGCCCACCGTATCTAATCTTCGTGTCTATCTAAGAGATGGTCGCTATACTTATGATCAACGGTATTTAGAACGCACAACGTGTAACACGCCATGCGCAACGCGATAACGCGCATTCTCCGCCGATTATATAATATCGGGCACAATTCTGGTAACGTTGTGCTACCAGATTCTCGATGACGATTAAGCAAAAGCGTTACCACGGAAGGACGTGAGCGAAGCTGGCCCGACAAGTTTCCAATTTGCAAGAAACACTGGCACGGGAGGGTGTGTGGCTCGAATTGCGCGAAGAATGTTGGCGTATATCGCTACGCAGTCCGCACCTAGGAAAATACTTTGTACCTTGCACGTTCTTGTTTGGCGAGTCTGATGCGCGTGCGTTACATTCGCGAGTTCTCGACACCACAACACGATAGAGTCGGTGGTGTAAGGGAAAGAAGGGGTGGTGAAGGGTGGAGAGAGAGGGTGAAAGAGAACAGCGCCAGCGACGCCGAGGCCGACGCTCGCCACCCGACGCGTCGGAGCCGGAAGCGCGAACCTCCACCCACCACATCGTTCCCGTGACGCCAGACGTCACCTCTGAATGCCTCGGCTTGATAACAAAACTCGTAAGTACGAAGATATTAATGCCTGCGCGAAGAAGACAGTTTTAATAAGTCTGAGGAACGTAATGAAAACCATTCGTATAAAAGTTTTCCGCGGTAGATGACGCTTTAATTGAACGCGCCTTGGGTCCTTCTCGACACGCTCGAAGGAGCGAGGTCGGCGTCGGCGTCGCAACGCCCTCCGATCTCCCACTAACCCCTCTTCGTTCCCTCGCTCCTTCACCTCTTCGCCTCCCCTTCTCCACTTTCGCGATTATCCACCTCCTCCGTAACTTTCTCGACCTCTTCTCCATCCTCTACGCCTTTCCACTTCTCGTTTCTTACCAGCCGCGATGTAACAAGATGTCGAGGATTACCTTGGCTTCCCTCCTTGCCCGCCCAGATCCTCTCAACCGCGAGGATTCCCTTTTTTACCTCCGTCGAGTTTTCGAGTCCACCCCGTGGGGGCTTTCATTAAAACTTTTCCACTGGGTCTCACTCCACGTCGGCCTCCGACAACATTTCAATCCTCCTCGGTACGGCCGGGCAGCAGACTACCTCATCGGTGACGAAGGGTCCAGCGTTTCGAGGGACTGGATGAGAAAGGGACGATAAATGGGACGATGCATGTATTCCGGTTGCTACTTTTGCCTTCTAATTTCGCTCCGCGACGCCTCGCTGTCCTACGTCAACTTCTTCCCCGCACTTTCTCTTTTTCTCGTCAGCATTAGTGCCCACATACCTAAGCGTACCGGTGACTTATCATTAATTTCTGATCGCTCGTCTCAATCAAGCGAGTGCTGCCGATTCGAGAGGACGCGAATTGAGATTGGTTTACATCTGCAGACATTGGGCGTGCCTGACACATGCCGTGTCGGACACCGACAGACACCGTTGATTCATATTTAAAGACAGCAAACAATGCGTGGCGGACACGGCACCGACCGTCCCAACCATAGACTTATAGTCATAGAGCTGTACTCTCAGCTGTACTTTAGCTAGCAGCGCTCGGACTTTAGATGCGTTTTATAGAGATGTGTGAACATGAACATGCATACGTATGCATATGTATAAAGCCCATCTAAAGTACGAGTGAGAGTACGGCCCATAGCTGCGCCTCCTTATGGGTGCGTTGAAGACTACATTGAAAGACAGAGATATAGCAAAAGTGTGAGGCCTTCTCTCTCGGTCCGTGGTAAGAGAGAGGAAAAACAAGAAGGACAAACGATACCGTAAACGGTCTTCTTCTTTTCTCCTTATTCCCCCACCAACGCTGCTGTTGGATAGAGACACACTCACTCTCACTATTGCTCTCTCGTTTTAATGTAGTCTTCGGTCTAGGAGTATAAGTAAGTCTATGGTTCCAACCGGCATTCGCTGAATTGCTTGGTTAGAGAGTTGTTTCATATATGTAATACTACTATGTCGCTAATGGGACTGAAGAGGCGACGCAAACACCACGGTGCAGCATATATGTATATCAACCTCTCACTCTCACCACAGTTATCTATCTTCTCACTTCGTACTTTGACGCAAGTGCGCATGCGTGCAACTGTTAACGCATGCGCATATGTTCGAAAGTACGATGTTCTGTCTCACTTTCTCGGCGTCGCTCCCGCTTATAGGAAATATACGTGGCTAGCAATATAGGAGTATTACATATATGGGTTGTTTGCACGGCTCCGATGCTCTTTTTACACTGTCCGGTAGATGCCTTGAGACAGGTACAGACATGAACCGCGCACCCAAAATATTCTTGTCGCGAATGCTGGTCGGACGTGTCTGTCGGAGTCTGCGCGTCCACGTAACGATAGATATAAATACGTTCATACACATTGCATTAAAGAATGTTATTTTGCCTGCCACGACACGTGTCGGGCACGCTCAATGTCTGCAGATATAAACGAACCTCTAAACGAGTGCGATACGGATCGGCGGATTGAGTGACAATTGATCTCAGGAAGCTATTTCAATTACCGTTGTTGTCGCGGCGCGCCGCGTCGCGTCGCCACTCCATGCCTTGCCTCACCTCACCGCGCCAGTATCGCTTTTCTTATTAATTAATTCGCTGCCACGGCATTTTCCTCCAACATGGACTGTTGCCTTTCCGTGGGTTCCAATTGGCCTGCCCCTCCTTGCCGCCACAATCTGTGATTCGATCGGAATGACATGGGCTTTCCAGAATGGATTGTCGTTGATTATTGACTTGATGCCGTGTAAAGAGCAAAGCAGGATCGCGAATAAATAAAAATCATCCTTTCGATGTTTCCGTGGCACGTTCTCCTACCTGTGGAACAGGTAAACGGTTATTAGGATTTGCCTTGGTAAAAGGGCACATTAACAATAAAGAATAAGCGAAAAATAATCGGGAGATTCTTTTCGCCTCGAAGGAAGGAAGCCAGTGTCCCTCGAAGTCCTAACGTCATTCGTTACACGGAAAATGATTAAGAAGTTTGCGATAAGCCTCCGTTTAAAATAGAGGAACGTCCTAATCGGCGTGTCTACATGTCTGTATTTTGAACATCTCTATAAACGGAACGATGGTCACGACTGCTGGAGTATATTCGAAAAGGTGTGTACTGACTGACCTTTTCGCGTTCCGAAAAAAATCGCGAAATAATGGACAGCCGCAGCAGTAATACTGCTGTTTACTTATCTATCTGCGACTATTTTCGTCGCGTTATTGAGCTTTTTGCAAGCCCGGCGACGACGAAATACGCTCACGGCGCGATATGTATCACCTCGCACAATTATTGAAAACGCTGTTCTCGCTGGACAGAATTCAACAATACAGCCTCCTATAAATACCATAAAACTCCTTTGTAGAATAAGAAGAGACAACGATTTTACCAAGTACGTAAAGTACCATAATTGTATAAAGTCAAGGGCATGTTTATATTCAAACAGCCATCTCTATCCTCTGCCCAGTTTTCGCCTGATTTCAATTAGCCGCGATCAGCTTCCGTACGAGGCGTGAGATTCATCGTCCGACTCTACCTGTTGCCGACATCGGTGTCTTTTGCCAGAAAAATAATTTTGTATCTCGATTTTGCCGTTTTTACATCACCAATTACAACGTTTAACTTGATTTTTTATGAAAATTGACTTTTTCACTCTTGTCCAGCTCAAATCGCATTTTGAATAACTGGGCACCGGTGTCGTGTCCATATTATTCCCTTAGGCGCACTTCGCGTATCACTTCTCCGAATTTGAATAGATCGTTGAACGGAGCGCGTGTTTTTATCGAGCTCCTGAGGTACGCCGCTAAATTTTGTCGCACGCGCTCGCAGGAACGATTCGTTGGAAAGTTCGTATCCGCGATCGGCATATCTATTCTTATGAAGAAGAGGTTGCTTATCGAAGGCTAACAATAAGGCAAGTTCGTAGCACCTTCTCACTTTTGCGTGTGCAAATTCTCCAAGGAAGTAGCCGTCTCTAAAGTTAATTTCTTCTCTTGGTATTGCCATCTAGTCGAGGTGCTTTAACTTTTCTTCGGGCTTCAAGCATATGGCAACTCAGGACGCGCGCGTGTCATCAAACGAGCAAACAGCCGGCTGGGAGGAGAGTGTGCGTGTGTGTTAACACAGGCGTGTTCGTAGTGGTTCAAAGGAAAATGAGAAGGTGAGTCCTTCGTCTCGCCAAGGTGCGCAGAGTTGACCTGGGCGCGACATTTTGCGCGTACGAAGGCAGACGGCGCCACCGAGGTTTCGTCGTTGCCGCGTCGCGACGGCGGTGGTCCGATGATGACGGCGGAGGCGGCTAGGGAGTGAAAAGTTAATTAAATTCCGCAGCAGCACACATCGTGGAGAGAGAAGCAAGAGCGAGGAGAGCGCGAATAGAAAAAAAGTCGAATTCCTTGGTACTTTATCGGTCATTTTTCGCGGTTAAGCTCCCCTAAATTTGTAAACGGACAGGGGAATTAGAAGGGGAAGGTGTGTGCAATTTAATGTCGTAATATGCCTAGTATGGCAATAGTGACACAAAAATTCAAACCGATGCAACATTTTTTGTTTCCCCGCGGATCTTAATTTATTTGATTAACGCCGGCGAAAATCGAGCAGAGCTACGATACTTGGAGCGCGATTGTTGTCCAATGTTAATTTCAGTAAGGAAGTATTCAGTTTATATAATTTTCCAACTTCTCACAAGTACAGTTGTATTTTTTGTCAATACTTGAGGAATAAGGGTATGTTTAGGGTCGCCGCTAAGGGATAGTGCACTTGTTATACCTTGATATACTCTCCCTTTACATACCATTTTAATGGACAATACATTTATTCCTATGAGAATTGAAGAAACGAATCCTACATTTTTAATAGAAATTAAACT
Source organism: Tiphia femorata (assembly GCA_944319695.1). Classification (NCBI taxonomy): domain Eukaryota; kingdom Metazoa; phylum Arthropoda; class Insecta; order Hymenoptera; family Tiphiidae; genus Tiphia; species Tiphia femorata. The sequence continues at coordinate 31,762,620 of OX090895.1, forward strand.
CCAATCTACTAATTATTTGTGTTATCCAAACAATAAATCTTACTAAATTGCATGGAAAACAATATTTCTATGCAGGTAACACTAACTTTATGAAAACGAATCAATTTAACTCGTTTCACTCTTTGGGATTACGTGAGTTAAACTTATCTCACCTTTTTCTTAGTTTCTATACATGGTGGGATATGTTTGTATTCAAGGTGGAATAGTTTGTCTTTCCTTTAACATCGTGCGCCACAAAGAGTAAAAATAGGAAACCATATTTATAAAAAATGTTCCGTAAATATAGTGTTAATAAGGACACAAAAAAATGATTCTCGGAAAAAATAGGGAAAATTCCCGAGATGCAGGATTTTAAAATCTTCTAAAATTCCCAGTAAATTTATCGCGGCAAATTCCGGGAGCTAGTCACTAGATGGAACTGAGAAAGCAGCAGGGTGGAAGCGATCTATTTGATCCGCGGTTGGTCGGATGCCGGGGAAAGCATCAAATTACATTGCATTTTGAGAGATTGTAATATTTCGGAAAAAACTATATCTATATTCGCCGTTGACTCGGATAGTGAATGATAACACAGATCAGTAAAAGAAGTCATTAACGCCATTAACGTATTACCGTCAACGGGCTTACCAATATAATATACTCGATTAAGTCGATTTTGATTTGTCAAGCTTACGAGCGGAGGGTGAGTCTTTATCAGAGAGCGCTTCAAGATAAAGATAAAAGTAGTGATTTCCATGATCTTTGATATGTCATAAAACTACAGGACTGCTCCGCGTACATGTACCGTCTATCGCAGACTTCTTTATCTAACTCTTTCCTATCGTGCCGATAGAACGTGACGTATTTTACGATCAATCGACTCCCTTTACACCTCTTTTGCGGAGAGGAGGAGACTCTTGAAAGATTAAAGAAAATCCCATTCGAGTCTAAGGATAAGAACGAAACTGAGAGTTTCCTACTCATCGTTTTCATCGGCTTGCAGGACTACGGTATCAACAACAAAATTAAATGTTTCGAAGGCTCATTTCGAGCCTTCCATCGGAGGAAAATCTTCCTAAGCGCGAAACGTCTTGGAAACGAAATAACTGTCGAAAGTTTCTTCCCAAGTGAAATTCCACTCGCGAGTCCGAACGGTACGGGGATTCCGGCCGACATTCCCGCGGCTGACGATAAGATTGAAATTTCCTGTCGACCGTTTCCCGGGCTCTTGATATTGCTCCGGTCCGTTGTGTGCATTCGGCTGCTTCCTTGTCGCGCGTCGTTCTCTATTCGCTACTACGAGACAGCACGATCTAATTGTAAGATTCTCTATATCGATATATAGACTTTCTTCCGATTTCGTTAATCTCTTCGGCTCGCCAGAAGAACACCAACCAACCTCTGTACGCGAAGTTTTACCTTGATTAAATCAAGGCAGCGAGGAGGTGGAGAAGATAACAGGGAGGACAACGAGATCAGAGTGTATGCATAATTTTCTACATTCTTTCTCCTTATCTTTTTTCCTCTTTTCTATTTCACCTCCGTGGGAGATGAAGAATTGCAGAAGGACGAATTGAATTTTTAATTAATAATGCCCCACGGGATTTCACTCTTGTTTCTTGCGGGTGAGACGACGAGAGGGGAGGGGCCGCAGAAGCCCTGGGATTGCGGAGCGTAATGCCGGTGATTATGCGTCGTGTATTTTTCATCCTTCCAACTATTGCTGGCCGTAAGGCAAATTCGCTGGATGAAGAACGTTCTTGGATGCTGTGGGGATTAACCTTTTGCACGCGGAAACCCACAGAAGAGGGAGTAGCATTTTCAGGCTCTGAAACACGCGAGTTCGCGAGAAAGTGAGACCAACGTTTGCTTTCCGAATCGACTTACTTATTCTCGGGCCCGTACGTGGCCTCGTAAAAAAGTGTCGAATCGGAAAAAGGATGTGTCTAGATTGCGTGCACTTTAATTTCTCTTCTGTATTCGAACCGAACCTGTACTCGGACCCGACAGTAATGGTATTGAGGAAACGAAACAGCGAGTCAGTCGTGTTTCACCAGTCAACAGTCAACCGTTAACCTGTAGAATCGTCCAAAGTGTTTATTGCCTTTCGTTGAATGTAGGATCGGTTGGAAAAATGCGAAATCTTTATTCAGATTTATCCATCAAACTCGCGTCCTTAGATCGTTATACACTCATTGCAATGCTACTGACAGACGAAACTCATGGGAGAAGAACAGCGCAATGACCGGCGGTAGGATGGGAAAACGGAAAGGAAGAGACAAGGAAATGGAAAACTTCCATTCTCCAGATAGCACGCGAGATCCCGACAGTGTATTCTGCGCTTATTCGAGAAGTTTTCGAACTTTATGCAAATCCAGCGTGACGGCGAAGACTACACCAACATTTGCTACGATCGCGGTTCGTTACGGAAAATAGTCCAGTATTTTCCTGAATTTTTCTCTCGCGCTCCCGCTTGCCTTCTCCCGAAGATCACATCATAGACCTGGACTATGGTTTCTACTGAGAAGTTAGACGGAGAAAGGTACTTTCCGGGACTTCTTCTCTGTCTCTTCGCATGTGGAAGTATACTTTGCGCATGTTTACTGATATAAAGTGACATAAATATATTTTTTATCCGACTCTATCTATATATGCTCATGTGTCTATAGATTGGATTGAGATCAAAAATATATTTATCTCATTCTAACCTGTTGACTAGTAAACATGCGCAAAGCATATTTCGGGATAGAAAAAGATAGAGAAGTCACGAAAAGTGAGTTTGCTGTCTCACCTTCTCCGGACATGTATGACCAGCCCATACGTGTGTGTGTAAGGTCTGTGGTACACGTGCAATCTCCATTGTTTCACGAAGAGAATCGGGGCACATTTTTTCTGGCATTTCTCATCTTCCGAATTCATTAATTTCGCCTATGGTACTCCGACACTTGGGATCTAGAAGTACCCACCAGCATGCAAAGGAGTGAAAACTCAGATGAATCGATACTCTGGAGAGTGAAACATATTTTATGATCTATAATTCTCGCGGTAAAAAATCACTCCTACAATAGTTTGGAACTCTACAATGATCTTACTCTTCAAAAATGTTTTGCATTCAACAAAAAATCGATCTCAATGAACAATCGATTTATCTGTTGTTACGTAGGGAGTTGTCAGGATGGAAGGTCCCAGTAACAGATTGTTTAAAGGAAGAAATTGAACCCGAGCGGTAGAGCTCAATTCTTCGGTATTAGGAATATAGTGGAGTAGGCTAGGTTAAGGCTTGGGTTAGCGCACCTTCCTGCGTTTCAATGTCTAATGACATATGACTCCACTAGGATTCTGAGATTAACGAATATCAAATCGTATATTGAACTGAATAAATACAAGAGAGATCGCAACCCAGGTGTACAATGAGACTGGGGGCGATCGATTTTGATACAAGAATATATAATTCTATTCCGCGATTTACAATAGTTATTTTGCTTTAAAGCTAACTCAACGCGGAGGAGACACGTTTACGCGTTCGCGACGTGATTTAAATATTGGTTACGCTTACAAACTACAGCTCCAGGCTCTTGCGTGGGCTGGCAAAGATTTAAAGTGTTTTACGCGGTTGAGTCTACGCGTAGCCAGTTCGTGGTCTACGTTTATCGAGAGTCAAGTATTCCGCGGGCCCTTCCCGATTTTACGTTGCAAAGCGACTATTGGGCGGTGCTAAACGATAAAGTACGGGACTTTGTCCTTACCCGTGATTCTAATATGAATCGGTGCAAGATAACGGAGCAGAGTGACAGCGTAACGAAGTCTGAAACTCTAAAGGCAACATTGATTACAATCGCGAGTCTTTTATTGTAAATCATTCGGTGGTCAAGCGAGGCGCGGAGTGCGGTGTCCGTGACCAAAGTCGGTAGGCTAGAGACGCGCGGCATGTGGTGCGAGCCCATGCTGGAGGAGTCGACGCATTCCTCAGCTGAGTCGCCTCGCGGTATCTAAATGCTGACGCGTCTCCTTCGCAGTGAGCGTCCTACATGGAGCATGATACGAGCGTTTTAATATCGTAATGTTTTTATCAAAATATGAGGTGGATACCGAGTATGTAACACTGTTTCTTCGTTACTCGAGGAGAAAGTATTTTACGTAATATTCAAAGATAGCTTATCTCCGTCACAGATATCCCATTCTGTCAGTGGCCGGGAATAGAATAATCGATAATCACGAATCGCGCTACGTAATGGACGATGGAAACGTTTCGTCAAGCACAAATTCGATCTCGACTCTCCCTTACCGCCGAATCTAGTGTGAGCTTAATGCTTATCGAGTATAAACTCCGTCTATCGTGTACCTTCGCGTGCGTGCAACGCAAGGAACGAATTTAAGGCTTGCTTTCGCTCAAGACAACCGGTTGCGCAAGACCCTGTCAATAGTTTCATTGCGTTACTCGCGTGCGAGTAGGAAGAAAAAAAAGCGGTCGGAAAAAGCAGAAAAAAGAAGGCGAGTGGTAACCGTCGAAGGAAGGGAAGAACACAAAGAAAGCAACTCGGGAACCTGGATCCTTCCATTTTTTATCCAGCCGACGCGACGGTTTCCTTCCCACCTCCGGCCATCCTCATTTTGCAAATGGAACCTCCCACCGTCTGGCAGATGCCGTGGCGGAAGAGAAGTAGCACAATGTGACCAACGGCGTGTAAGTCCCCGACGAGAGGAAGATCGCTCGTTTGTCCATCCGCTTCGTCTCTCGCATTTTTTGCTCCGTTCCTCCCTTCCTTCTCCTTTCTACACTGTGGCACCAGTACTCTCGAGCGTGAACCCTTCGTCCTTTCCAGGGTGCTTTTTCGTTTTCCCCATCCTCTTGAATACAGTCCCACGAGGGGTGGGGGAATCGCTCGAAGATGCAAGGAGAGTGCCCTTCTGTAAACGTTGAAGTAGGGCCGCCTCGCGATACGGAGAGATCGCCAGTCGTGGTGCAAATCGATTATACCTAATTACGTTTTCTCGAACAAGCAAAATATTTAACAATGAATACCACCTGTGATACCTGTAATATAAAATTACTGAGCAGAGCCACACTTCTAGATCGCCGGCGCTGGCTGCTCGCGCCTCGCGCTCGTCCGCGAAGTGAAGCAGTTCTGCGATAGGCGCAAGTATAGTCTGCGGTTCGTGCTTGCGCGACGGCTTTAAAGAAAAGTTTTCAAGCATTGTAGTTACCTTACTAATGCACATTTACGCGTCATATACTTATATCTGAATTTTTGCCTGGTCCCGGTAAGTATTGGGTCGTTCCATAAGTTTCTTCCTTGTTTTTGATGCGAAATCGATAGACGGCGTGGAAAAAACTTATGGGACAACATAATATTACCAAAGATGTGACTTTTTCGACACCTGAATTTTCCGCAATTTCGTAAAGGTTCAATATGCCGGTTCGCAAAATGAAATGTCACCGCACAACGCTATATTTGATCTTTGTACAAAAATTGATTCTGAGCGATCCAAAGCGTAAGCGTGTTGAATATAGTGCTCTCGTCGATTGACCAATTATCACATGATTCTGCGCTCCGGATGACGACGTCGGTATCGTAGCAATGGTGCAGCGCAATCGATCCCTATCCTCCTACACTCGTTGAGTAACGTTGTGGCAGTAATACCGTCCCCCCGCCACCCCTCCGCTCTTTATTGTCGCGGCACAAAAAGCCTCATTAGCGGGACGTTAATCCAATTTCATCGCGAGAGACGGGAGTAAATGAGCGTAGATGGGCTAGGGTCTCTTCAATGCGTTTCGATTCGATCCACTTACAAAATATAGCCAAAGGATGCAAACGAGCGGCAAACAGTCGGAGACGACCGGAATAAATTCCATTTAAGTAATAATGTGATTACGCATACGCGAGTATTCCATCCTATGCGGAGATGCACTTAACTAACACTATTCCCCCACCACGACCGGTCAAATGACCGTTGTTAAAATTTCGTTTAGAATTTCCTATATACAACGTGATTACATCGCTTTTACATTTCACGATTTTTCCTAAAATATTGAAAAATGTATCATACGTATATTTTAGAGAAAGTGGTGAAATTTAAAGACGATGCAATTACGTTGTATATAGAAAATTCTAATCGAAATGTTGAAAATGGTCATTCGACCGGTCGGTAGGAATAGTGTTAAAGCTTCTGCGAGAAGTCGTCGAACAAAAGTTTTCCAAGCAGCTACGTTTCGTTGGGTGAACCTTCCGTACTTGCAATTTTGGTAGTTAATCAACTTTCTCGATTTAAAGCCTCCACCTTATCGGTCAAAATTTCTTCAAATTGTAATACCATAATTTCTCACATCACCGCGCCGCGCTTTAAAGTTCGCGCTATCGCATACTCGCGTTTCCTCGTGTACCGGTGGGGAGCGAGAAACGCATGATGCCGTTCGCTGACGTGACGGGTAGCGGTAAAACAAATTTAACGCCATCGGACCTCCCGTTAGCGCGACTTTACGAGCGACGTGTACCGTCCGAGAATCGATGTCGACCAGTCGTGTCGCCCTACCCCCGCGGCAACATAGCTCGTGGAGGCGTACCTTTGCCGATCGAGCCCTGAAAACGGCACTTAACGTTGAAAATCCTTTTATGATTGCGTCCTAGACCTCGTCGTCGTCCTCCGCCTCGTACTTCGTTATTCACGCTCCTGCTTACCTTACAGTTCCTTAAGTATCCTTAGAGTTCTCCGTAAATAGGTAATACAGTACTTTTGTTCACCGTCTATTCGATTTTCGCAGGGACGAACGTTCCTCTATGAAAGTTTACATTTGGTCCCAGTGGATAGTGCGGTAGTACCGTCTACCGTTTCTACGCGATGAAGCGACGCAATTTGAGTGCAGGGCAAAGCTGAGGGCGCGTGCGAGGAGGATTGTTGGGCGCCTTGAACAATAGCAGGTTAGAACTGTAATGGCTTCGTCGCAAAGTACGGAGGGTGAGACGCAAGTGAGAGGGAGCGATATTCCGCTGGCCAACCCGTAACCACAGTATTTTTGTATTCTCGACATGCGTACCCAGGTTTTCGTTCCGTAGGGTCAGACGTTCTTCCTTTTAAGCCAAATATTCTTCTAGGGTGAACGAACGACAAGAGTGACCTAGAGTCGCCGTTGGTTAAAGAACATAGTTGATTACCCTAGAAACATCCCGGAAATTATAAAGTGCATAATGCGATAAAAGGAATATGACAAGTAAAATTTAATTTCGCAGCTTTTTCTAAACAAGATTACAGTCTTATTTATTTTCTCCTTTCGGTCACTTCCAAATTGGAAGTTCCAATTTAGTTTTATAATTCGCCGAGATGAATTAATAAAGGGCAATGTGCGATACGAGAGAGAACGGTTAATACGAGGCATCTCAAAAAATACGCGGCCCTACCGAATACTTTTCACTACATTAAGCACTCTCTTTAAACACGACGAGAATATGAATGACTTACACCAGCGAAAAGTGTGCCGGTGTATCCTAAATTATGAACTTCGTTGCAAAATGGCGAGCTTTTCGAATCGGAAAAAAATTATATTTTTGGCGGCACCTTCTTGATAAGGCGGATGTGAAGCACGAACAACACTCCTTATCTCATTGGAGGCTGCTTGAGCGAATCGATCCCGTGTAAATATTTTTTGTCATTTTTGGTCGCTTCGCTCAAGTGCCCCCACCCCCCACCAGATTTCTCATATATCCTTCAACCGCATACCGCTTCGTAAAGACGCGTTCTCACGAGTACGCAACCATCAGACGAACTGTTATACCAGCGTTATTTTTAGTCTCTAGTTTTAAGAAGATTTTGTACATAGATAGGGAAGTGTCCTCCACTCGTTGCATTCCTGCAGGGAAACGATCATAAACCGCTTTCCCTTTTTTATTGCTTCCTGTGCACTCGACATTCCGGCGCCTCCAGATCCTCTTCTCCTATTGGCTACTCCAGAGATGCAACAGAATCCTTAAATAAAAGCCCTCTAAGAAACCAAAGACAGAATAACTTCAGCACTGACCAAGCTAACCAGAAAAATAAAAGGACAACTCTCACACAAACATCTTCGATTCTCAAGACCCTGTCTTTTGGGATCCTATACTTTCAAAAACGCGAATCCAACCATCCTTCGCGTAACAGAACGAACAGAGAAGGAGGTCGACACTGATGCGCTATTCGCTGTACCTGGGATCATTGGAAATCAGACAATGAGAAGTTGGCAAATCTGATTTAAAGTTCCAATCACGTTTTAGCCGCAAGTCTCGCGAGTAATGAAAATGCTCCACGGATCTACCTTCCTCCTCCTCCTCTTTTATTTCGCTTTTCGAGTTCCTATTTCCTCTTCTCTTCCTCTGGTTCGTATGCAGCGTCGGTATACACGCGCCAATTCTTATTGAGTCCCTCCTAAGTTTCGAGCTCGTGAGTGACGCGCGTGAAATTTCTCAGGTTGGATTCTCCGTTCCGTTCCCGGACAATTTTGTTTTCGTCGGAGAGATACGCGCCACCGACCGACATCTCGACGCCTGTCATAGCCGGATGGACTCGCGCTTTCGTGAGATGTATTGCGAGGGACGACGCGCCAATCAAAGTGTCAGTTCAGAAATCGATGAGGTCTTTTGAATACCACGCGCAAGTGAGAGATTATTGTCAAATATTCGCGGAGGAGTCACTTATCCTGGAAATCGTTACGCGATCTCGCGACAGAGAGATCGTTTGTTTTTCGATACATGAAAATAGAGTTATGCGCGACCCTATTAACCCTTTGCGGGCGAACGCCGCATGTATGCGTTCTGCCTAAACCATCAATGTGGCCGAAGAACTCATATATATGCGTTCGGCTAAAACAAGTAATAAAGTCGAAAGCTTGTACATACATCCGGCGGACACAATTGATAGAACCGTAAGCAGAAATTTCAAACGGCTATCGCGACAGAGGCTCGGCCATACGGAAACGCTTGGCTTCGAACCCGTCCGCAAAGGATTAACGAGAAAATGGCCTTTCCAATCTTAACTTCGCAGAAGCTTCGCCTCTTCACCCTTCTCCTGTCACACAATTACCGCTAGCACTGCTAACATCCGAAGTATCCCGAAATCCTGGACAGTAGGATACCTGCGAGGTTTGCGCGCGCCGTTATTTTTCCAAATATTATTACGTGAGTTGTCGTTAATAACCTAGACGCTTCTAACCTTCGCAGCACGGCGTGGCACGGCCGAGGTCTCTGCCAACGAATTGCACGTCCGTGATGCCATTGGCAGGAAGAAGGGAAGAGATTCTCGCAAAGCCCGTTACGGTCCTGTGCCGTGAAGCCGACGAAGGTGGAGATGGAAGCGGTGAAGGAGGCGACGACCGTGGCAGCGGTTTCCTTTGACGAACCAGTCACGAAGCCCATGTGGTCCCTAATTCGGGGAAAATTAATTAGAATCGACTCCTCGGCCTCATCGTGAAGGTAATGCGCTGCCGCCGTTGCCGCCTTCCTCCTCTTCCTCCACCTCCTCCACCTCCTCCGTGGTAGTCAGCATCACCGTCGTTGGCACCTCTCTCGCGCGCAGCGTCCGCCAGCCTGTCGGAATTACGCCGTGCATCGTCGACAGAAGGGCAACCTGTGAAATCGAGCGCGAATCGTCCCACGAGCATGAATTTGATTAGTCGTCCCGTGTCACCGCAACGGAGGTTTAAACCTCCAGGGCGAACTTCCACGAGCCGCAAAATCCCCTTTGGAACGTGGCCGGCACATTTCGTTTGTTCGCCTGCACGTTCGTCTGCGGAACTGTCCACCTGACAGGGCGGTTGGCACCGGCTAATTCGATGGACATTCGCATCCGGAGAACATGGCGTTAAACATAGCGATAAAGGCGAGCTGACGATGCCGGTGGCAGTCGACGGGGTCGGTATTTATTCGGTTCTAACCCCAACGCCTGCTTACGGAAATCCGAGAGATTCCTTCGCGCAGAGAAAGCTCGGAGAGCATGTACGCGCATGCGCGTTTTTCGTGTGTGCGCAATGAGGGATACGGCAAAGTGAAGGAGGAGATTCAATTTACCGGGAATTTACTTTCTCTACTATAGAAAATAAGTTTACTAAGTTAATTGTTACCGTTGGTACACCATTGGCCGAAGAGACGGCTTTTTTCTCCTTATTTATTGCAAGCTGTTGTTTGGTTATTGCAACATCGTTTTTGCGAAATCATCTGCGGAATACACGAACGTTTCATTTACCTTCGTCAAATTCTGTTTTTACCGATACACAAGCTTTTCCTGATTAGCCTTCGAGGTACCTTGGATGGAGAATTTCCAGTAGAGTTTGACAAACCAGGACCTTCTTGAAGCTTCGCTCGAGACTGTTCGACCTTGATTTCTTCAATACCGCGTGATTGATTCTTCCTTCACCGCTTGTTCTCACAATTTCTGAAAACGACGCACCCGGCACGATTACGCGATCGGTCGTTCAACCTGAATGCCAGTTCCGGCCGCCCTTTATCATTGTCAGTCGCGCACCTCGACACGCTGCATTGTGAAAGCCCTTTCATTACAGGTAGGACAAAAGGAAAGAAAGAGGTCGAAAGAAGGTGTAAAGGTCTAACAAGCGCTAAATCCACTCGAACTGTCAAGTCCAACTTTCCTCTTTGGGTACACGAGACAAACACAATTAGGAGAGACAAGAGTGAAAGACGAGAAGGATGCACTGAGAGAAAAGTATATGATATATCTAACTATAATGGCATAGTAACAAAATTATGGTTGGAAATATCATATTTATGGTAAATGTTACCATAATGTCGGTAATAATTACGACACAGGCATAGTATAACCAACTATATTATGTTTTTACCAAAAATTATGGTTATTTCAACTAAAAATATAGTATGGTTGAAAATATAAAATGGCAAGAAAAGTAACTATTTTATATAGTCAATATTACCAGAATATTTCATACATAGCGATAGAACTAACTATATTCACGTAGCACATTTTACTATACATATGGTAACAAGAACAAAAGTAATAGTTAATAATATAACCATTTGTATAAATCGTTCATTCTACTATATTTTGTATAGTTAAGTGAACTATAAAAATATGTTTGACGCCAAATTTAACTATAAAATATAGTGAGATTATAGTAAACCCAACCATTTTTTTTCTCTCAGTGTGAGGGAAGACACCGAGGAGAGATTGTTAAAGAGGGTCAGCACTTATGCGGCTAGAGGGGCCGAAAATTTTCACTGCTTTCAGCGCCATTTTTGCGTAACTACATAGCAAAGCAACATAGCTTACAGTACAACTCCATAAGTACGGTTGATCGAATAGAGCACTGCAATTATCTCTGGGACCCGCCAGGATCCGGCAAAACGGCCCCTCCAAATACACGGGCGCTGACCCTCTTTAACAATCTCTCCTCGGTGGAGAAGATTACTAATATACCTACGAGGTAGCAAGCAGAGTCGAAGGAAAATAAAATTGTGAAAAGGAGAAATTGCAAAAGGAGAATGATGGTCGAATAAATTGGCTAGGAAAACACGAAGTATCATCTTCGTTGAACGTAGAGCGTTGTATGATTTGCGCGCGTGTACGTATCGCGTAGTCGTAGATCTTGATTCAACGAAGTAGGCAATCGTTTATTTTCGAGCTATCTCCTGTTTAGGAAGGGAAGGTAATGAGACTGACGAGATAAATGGCAGGAGAGTTTCCGCTTAGGGACTTGACGTTCTATTGGCTCTCGCGTTAACTCTTTATTGTCAGGGTATATGGGCCGGTGCTTTTTATCGTCGGTGAAGGGTCTTAATGTACACATTTTCTCTGGGACTACCGTAAAAGCGTAAAGCCCGGTTGCAGGAGAGAAGCGTGGGGTGGATAGAAAGGATAAGCCGCGCGAAGCTCCGAACGAGCTACGGGTCCTCGCTCACGCACGAAAAGGAAAATGGCCGCTCCCCTTTCATTCCCGTTTGAATGCGCGCTTTTTTACGTTCGCCTTTTTTTAAGCCCGGCAAAAATTAGACGATCACGCACCGTTGCGCGCTGCTAAATATTTAAGCTGGATTTATAAACTTTTGCCGCCGCTCCGCCACCGTCGTCCTTCGCAGGTAACGTTGTTACCGTTGTTGATTCTCATAGATGTGTACAGTTACTATAAAAATCAACAACGGTACCTACGTTACCTGCGAACGACAACGGTGGCGAAACGGTGACAAAAGTTTATAAATCTCGCTTTATGCTCGTTCGATTCGCGGACGATAATCAGGTTCCGTTTCCGTTGCCTCGAAGCTAAAATAGGCTGAAGTAGGCTGGAATTGAGAATCTTCGCTCCACTATTAACATTCGTTATCTTTTATGCGCTAAGCTCTTACTCCTGCTTTTCGAGTACACTAAGGTAGTAACTACACTGAGAGAAAAAAATGGTTGGGTTTATTATAATCTCTCTATATTTTATAGTTAAATTTGGCGTCAAACATATTTTTATAGTTCACTTAACCATAGAAAATATAGTAGAAAGAACGATTTATACAAATGGTTATATTATTAACTATTACCTTTGTTCTTGTTACCATGTGTATAGTAAAATTTGATATGTGAATATAGTTAGTTCTATCACTATGTACGACATATTCTGGTAATATTAACTATATAAAATAGTTACTTTTCTTACCATTATATATTTTCAACCATACTATATTTTTAGTTGAAATAACCATAATTTTGGGTAAAAACATAATATAGTTGGTTATACTATGTCTCTATCGTAATTATTACCGACATTATGGTAACATTTACCATAAACATGATATTTCCAATCATAATTTTGTTACTATGACATTATAATCATGATATATCATATACTTTTCTCTCAGTGTGACGCGTCCCATCACCCTCTTTGGGATTATTAATATGCACAATACGTCGGCGCCGCGTGTCGTCGCGGCGACGTAATTTCGTGCACCGACGAGCTCGACGAATTTCACGCGGAGCCTTCACCCCTCTCGCTCGTGTCCTTCGCCGTGACGATGCCGACGTTAAGAAAATTCGAGAAATCGCGTCACCCTCCGGCACGGTCTACCTCTCACTCTGTCTCCTTTTCCGCTCTATGCGCCTCGTGTCGACTCAGCATTTCGCCAGTTTCGAGCATTCGTGATTTGCGCGCAACCTTTGTACCGATGCTTGCTGAACGAGTCACGACGCTCTTCTAAGAAATCGAGAAGGAAGAGGAAAAGATGTGCGACAAGGAACACTTATTCGTGTATATCGGAATAAATTCTTGAAAAGCAGCAGGTTAGTTATGCGTTAATGTTTAAATTCACATGCTACGCATACTCGTTTATTACAGGTAAAGATCACGTTTAACTTACATCAGCTTTAATAACATTTCAACGAGTTTCTAATAATTGGAAAGTTAATCGTCGCTTCACCTTAAAAGCGAAGATCTACGCCAATAATGTTTTACCTTTAGGCTCCACGCAATGTTCTCAATTGAGAAACTGACAATGAGTTTCGATCGATGACGCGAAAACGAGAGAGAGAGAGGCAAGAACGCAGGTATCATTAAAAGACTACCGGGCAATTTTGTGGAAGAATTTTCACGTAGGTGCGGCCATTTGCACCGTTGTAGAGAAGGCGGGGAAGAAGCGAGCACTTCCTCGATTGTCGCTGGAGTAAAGGAGCGTGGAAGTGCAAGGAAGACAGGACGCGTGTCGCCGAGATAATATTGTCTTTCGCTCGGTGGTGAACCGCGCCACGCCGTTAAGAAAAGAAGGCAAAATGACGAAGAGAAGAGAGAGAATGTGGCAAGGGAGGAGGATGTAAGATGTGCAGGGGACAATGGCGGAGACAGGTAGTGAAAATGGCGGTAGGAAGAAGGCCAAGGCGTGGAAGCTAAAGAAAGAAAAGCGACCACGGACCAGACAGACCAGGCCGCCCACTCGGTGTTAGGAGACCGAGGCAACTAAAAAGAAGCATTCTTTTCGCACGAGAACGAAGTCTCGACGCGGCCTTACTTCCCGCTTTAACACGCATTCCAATTTATCCCGTACGTGTACGATGTATCTACTTACATGTTGCGCAGAAACAATCGTAAGACGAGAGCCAATTCCGAGCGGAATTTTGACGAGCACTCGTACGAAGGGATGAAGGGAACGCGATTCTTCCAGTAGTATTCATCGAAAGGTTCTCCGATATTCATTCTCAAAGCGCATATCTTCGTTCTTGGCTTATTATTTTTGGAAAGCAAATAGTAAGCGAAACGAGTAGAATTCGTTGGTGGTTGAGGAGTGAACGCGATCTCATCATTAGCCACGATTGTTGAAATAACGATCGTTCATTTGGATACGTTCGAAGAGCCTTTGTCTTACTTACACCTTAAGAGAGAAGGTGCTAATAACCGTTCCCACGGTCTTATGTTCCAGTGCATCGTTAAAAATATTCCATAATTAATCACCACTTATTATCTGTCCCTTTCTCTTACTTACTCCGACACTCGAGGCGCCGCGACCCCGGACACCGCAGAATGTTCCAGGACACGCGAGAAGATTGCAATGCTCATTCTTCATTATCTTATCGCATGCAATCTATGTAATGTCACGCCATGCACCCCCTACCCTCATCCCAGCAAACTCTACGCCTTTTAAAGATAATGCACGCGCCCGTCCGTATTTCTCCAGAACCCTGAATTATTTGTCTCTTCTAGCGGATACAATGGACGAACGCACTTTTCTTTCATTAAAGTGTCCGAGGCGCCTTCCGAACGCGCATCCATTTGTAGGTCAGAATCGTCCTCGGAACTACGGGTTCTATATCACTTTTATTTTATTTCACAAATCTCGCACTAGGTCCAAGCAATAAATGAGCATTATTTCGATTTTAACCAGTTAGCTGTGGAATTTTTTTTTGTATTTGAATTTTTAGTTTTTATATCGAATGGTAAGTGTTTTTTATTGTTCATGATCAAAATTTTAAAAAATTTGGATTTGCGTGTATACACGTCGAACGCAGTTAACTGGTTAAAATTTTAAACAAGGGTATTCGAGGATGGAGCGAAGGATAGGCGAAGGTTGGACATTTTTAGATGCCGAAGTCCTTAACACCAATCGCGACAATTCAGCGGAAACTTCGCATAAAGGATATGACGTCCATAAGCGACGTAAGGAAAAAATAAGACGTAAACGTAAAGGTTACTTTATCGTTCGACGGTCGTACCGAACTGACTCTCTCTGTGTCTAAGTTGCATTGTTGCACGATTTGGCAATGCGTGAAATTGGTACCAGCAACCGCGATTGGTGAATCGCGCAGCATCACTCGTATGCCGTAAAAGTCTTTCTACATATGTATATGTCGGCTATATTGGGGCCCTGTTAATTAACCAACGCAACGGCTACCGGTTTATAGTACGACCACAAAGAGCACACAGCCAACTTATTCAAACAAAGGCGAAGCTTTTCTGCACATTGGCAGACACAAGGGTAAAACAATATGCGAGGTAGTAGAGGAGTTGGCGGGGATTGAGCCAGGCGACGGCACAGGGAGCTTTGGTTCTTTCCCTAGTTCCCTCTCGAACCTAAATTCAAAGCCTTCTTACCAGCCGTTGATAACTTTTCACGCGAAGAACGTCAAAGTTCGGGATTACTTGCGCAATCCGTATATATCGGCTTTTTCGCATTCGTCGTCCTACCTCCATCTGTATCCAAGAATGGAGGTCCAAAACGTATCTTTCGTTCATCTCCCATCATCTCTTTTTCTGCAAATTCTAATTATCGAAAGAATTTCGTGGCATTGGAGCGCGATGTCACCGCGATCACCATTTATCGTGTCAAGAGACTGCGTTCTGGCAGAGGAATATTCAACCTCTCCCCATCCTCTAACTCTTCTCCATCTCTTCTTCATAACCCTAACCATTCCAGCAAGTACTCGAGTAAATTTCTGCGATTGTATATTACGCTACAAAATTATGAGC
This sequence comes from Tiphia femorata, assembly GCA_944319695.1. NCBI lineage: Eukaryota > Metazoa > Arthropoda > Insecta > Hymenoptera > Tiphiidae > Tiphia > Tiphia femorata. The sequence goes on from OX090895.1 coordinate 31,778,527, forward strand.
GCGCTTTCCATGCTGCAGTCTAAACGTACAACGACAATCGACGAGCTCCACTTTTTATGCGCTTGCTCACAGCTGCGACGTGTAAAGGAGCACGAGGCAGAAAGTACAATCGATCGTACCGAAACTTTCGACGCGACCAAGCGCGTCCGCAAGGAAAACGGAGAGAGGAGACGGAAAAACGAAGTCGCATAGGGGACTGATTCTCAAACTAACAAATTACCGAAATAGGAGGGTTTCGCGACGAGATCGAAATAGCTTTTCCGAAAATAGACAATCCTCCTTTAACACGTTGACTGCCACGTCACCCGAATTCGGGTGACGGTTTCAGTGCCTGATTATAAATGATCAAAATAGGTATTTGGAAGTATTATATAACTAACGCTTTAGATAGGTATAACTAAACAGTCGCCATAATTCAATGGTCCGTGGCAGTCAACGTGTTAACGGACAATCAAACTGTCGTAATGTTTCTGTTATTTCTACGAACGAAACGCGTGATTTCATGCAATAACGATCACGATACTTTTTCAGGTGTTAAGATGCGGTGACGTCGAAGGAAGCAACGGCTCGATCCAAAGTCTACATATCAAGGATACATATATATAGCCGCGCTGATACAACCCAGAGAAGAAAAAGCGTCACTGGGAAAAGCACATCGTCGGCCGGCGACTACAAATCTTCATATCAATACAACGAGAGAATCCGCGAAAGTTTCATCGCTAAAGCATCGAAGCTCTCGCATCGCACGCGCGGGACCATATCGAACATATCGAAGAAGACTATATCTCCTCTCTTCTGCGCTCCTCCTTACTCCTCTCCTATCCTACCCTCTTCCCCCTCCCTTCCTCTACCCTTTCCCATTCCCCACTCTTCCTCTCCTCTCCATCTCTTTCCTTCTTTCCTTCCTCCTACCGTTCCTCGCACAAATTCTCCTTCCGTACAAAATCTACGTTATTCTTCTCGCTTTTTGCATGCAACTCGACTGCTGTACTTTTTCTACCGATGTATTTCGACGCGTTACGCGTTACGACACTTTCGGCCATTTTCCAAGGATGATCCTTCGTCGATCGTTGCGTCGACACTGTCGATTGGGACAGATCGACTGGTTACCTCCGCGTTCCGGTAAACGATCGTAACCCTGCCGTAAGAATTAATCGCCAAGTGCGTGACAGAAATCGAAGACGACGGACGAATTTGAAGTCAGGCAAATTTGCCGCAGACGGAAGAAGAAAGAAAAGGGTCCTTTTGGAACAAGAAAGCCGGGGAAATTAATCGGACTGGGTGCATTTGCGAGCTGTGAGGGATCGAGGAAAGAGTGAATGATCGAGAGAAGGATGTTGCTGAGGTAACACCTTCGTGGATCGTGAAGAGAGGGCCGCGCGGATTCCGAGGAATCGCCTACGCGTTTGCCAAGGGGTGAGAGGGAGGCGGGAGAGGAGAGGGCGGAGGTGAAGATAAGAGGTGAAGAGTTCGCAAAGGTAACAGTCGCGTAAGCAAGAGGAAGGAAGAGAAGGTGAATCATGGGCTTCCCCAGGAGAAGATCGTTGTGGCTGAAGGTGGGAATCTTGGCGATAGCTGTTTGGGTCACCATTTGCTTCCTTCTGTATACGGAGGATCACGCGACGGACGCCACAGTGCAGGGCCTGGCGCCGTCCGGCGTCGCGGCACCGCAAGTCGCCAATGGCTTCGTCCCGCCCGTTCTACCCTCGAAGGGAGAAACAGTCGGTAACGGGCCTGCCAGGATGAAAGGCGGACCGGAGCAAGGTGAGTTTATAAAGTTCTCGCTAAATGTGGTTTCAACAATGTTACTACGAAAAAGAAAGGACGTGTTCAGCCGCGTATAATTCCTTGCGCGATCTCTACTACATCAATTTCTCTTCGCGCTACACCTAGAACGTACTCGTCCGAGAGAATAAAATAACACAGAGTGAAAAGATAAAAGGATATGCTTCTCCATCTCTTGTAAATAATGGCCGGTAGCTGTTATCGCGGTCTTTGCAATGCGCGCGTTAAATTTCATATGCGCATATATTTCTTACTACCGCGCGAACGGTCACGGTCGTGCGTCTTTGCATGCGCACACATTTTACAAAACTTACCGCGTTCGACTTCCTTTCGCCTTTATGGAATGCAAAATTAGCGCGGTTATCTGGAAAGTTCCTTCGAAAAACGGGAGATCGTCGTTGAATAAATTCATTTGCCAAATTAGTTCTATTAGTTCTAATCGTTCGTATATTACACGCGAGAAAAGTGTCTACCTACAGTTATTACGATCGAAGGAAGAAGAAAGAGAAGGTGATAACGAAAAGTGAGCGGAAGGACGAGAATTGGGGATGGTTGAAAGTCATCGAGGAGATGATGCACGGATCTCATTCTCACCTCGAACTTGGTAGTAGCCTGCCTGCCGGTACGGACGGGGCCTAGGGCAATTTGTCGTCCTCTTTATTGCTGCATCGTGCACACCGGGGAGCAACTTGCTCCGCGTTCGGGGATAAAATTATTTTCAGGACAAGTGGGCCGCCGTCCGCTGGTTCCTGCGAAACGCGAGGGAGCCGATTCGCCGTATCGTACGGGGCGCACACTTATTGTTAGCCAGGGTTGAGCCTTCGGGAAATTGTGTGAAACGGAGAGAAAGGAATGAGAAGAAGGAAGGTGGAAAGACAGAAAGGGCGATAGAGGTGGGGACGATGGAGATAGGAGGGGGTCGAATGCGAATGCCACGCGGCGCACGGAAAGGACGGCAAATAAAAGTGAAGTTTATGCGAGAAAGCTCTTAGAACGTATAGGACGACGGAGAGGCCGTCTCGGCCTGAGCGTAGGACGCGCGGATCTTCTGAAAATTCAATTCGCGATGTAGTTCCGTTTTTCTACCCTCCGCTGTTCTGCTTCTCTCCTACCCCCTTTTCCTCGTCTCTCTCAGCTTCCATCCGTTCATCCTCATTCTCGTTCTCATCCACCCCTTCCAGCCTCACGCCCCACTTTCCATCCTCCTCCGCTTCTATTAGGTCGGGTCGCCCTCTCGTGGGTCGCTTATCCGGGCGCATCTGGTTGGCTATCCTCCGAATCCGCCACTTGTTCTCCTCCTCCTCCTCTCCCGGTGCATTGCCGACAGTCTTATTATTACATTCTCTCATTCTCGTCGGATTGTCCCTTTTCTTTTAGGCGGCGGGGTCCTCGCAGCGCCACGTGATCAGGATGTCGCGGCGCCCGGGGAAATGGGAAGACCAGTAATCTTGCCTTCGAATCTCACCGCCGAGACGAAGAAGCTCGTGGACGATGGCTGGCTCAACAATGCGTTCAATCAGTACGTCAGCGATCTCATCTCGGTGCACAGGACACTTCCGGATCCCCGTGATCAATGGTGAGTTTGCGATGTACTTGTGGTTATCCCTTTTCGCGTAGTCACAGATTCGGGTGGTGGTGAAGCCTATAGGTGCAAAGGCTGTAGCCCTAGGTGATACGAAGGAATTCGTTTTCCATGCCGAACCTGTGAACCCGGAAAGTAGAATAGAAAGAATTAACTCGATCCACAATTTTACTCGCCAATGCTGTATCACTGATCGAATATTGTTTTGCATTTGATAAAGATTATTATGATCAGACATTAGATGTCTGTAGGCGTGTATTCGGTCGAAGTTTACGGTATCCGGCAGGAAAACGGAAATAATCCTAACACTGTTACCATAATAGTATTTTACCTACGTTCGCCGCTGTCGACAAAAGTTACAGCTTCATTTTGTAACTGTGCCCTGTATCCTTTCTTATTATCCTTCGGCTACAATTCGAAGTTTCTTTTTTCATTCTCCTCGTAAGCATTTCCACCGATATGCTACAGGATCGTCACGAATGATACGTCGCTTAACTGTTATACAATGAGATGGTGAAAAGAGACGCCATAAATATCCGAGGCATCGTTTCCTTTTACCAGGTACAGCAACTGTTCTGTGGGTCGTCGTAAATCAGGCCTGCCCACGTATGGGCTCTCGAGGCTCTTCAAGGCCACCGCTGGCCACTGACGAACGGAGGAGAAACATCCCCTTCCATCTACCCATCGCGCCGTCCGGCAATTGTCGCTTCCTTACGTCGTAGGAAAGCGACAATCGCCGGACGGCGCGATGGGTAGATGGAGGGGGACGTTTCTCCTTCGTTCGGTGGTGGCCTGGAGAGCCGCGAGAGAAGGGGTTTGGGCAGGCCTGTCGTAAATGTTAGTAAAACTCATTCGGCTCGCCAGCTCCCATCATCTGCTGTCCGCGATCCCCCTCTTTTATTTCTTCTCGAAGAGATGCGCGACTATTGTTTTGCGACACAACATCAACGGGATTAATGCGTTTATAAAATGAGCAACGGTGAACGTTGGGAGCACCGGAAGATACGTTGCACCGTTCTCATCTGTCGTTGAGAGAATGGCAAGATAAGGTTAGGGTTAGGGTTAGGTAACGCGAGTAGAGAATCATTTCGCGTGAAAGATATCTCAGAAAGGCAAGAAAGTAATTATATAAATTAGTTTTTGTTCTTCTGTTTGAGAAAAGCGGTGAGCCATGATTTTTTGCCGGCAGTAAATTCGCGGATTTTCGGAGTTCGCATAGAAAATCTGAAGTAACGTTAACTTCCTATACGTTAATAATGGTGCTTTCCCGGTAACGGAAACGGTAAAAATTTCTTCTTTTGCATGTGTGGATTTTATGCGGTAATTGTCGTGATTGTAAGCGAATGTAAGACGTTAAATATTGACGGTATCAGAAGAGATAAGCAACGGTAGGCAACGGTAGGAAAGAGCTGACGCTAATATACATATACACAAGTCCAGTCACTAAGAGAAACTATTTTCGCTGGTATTACCTCGTAAATATCATTTGCGTTTCAAATGAATCGTATACTCTTTATGAACAAGATTTACTCAGCGATTATTGGTACGTAGGGATCTGGCTTTAATTTACGAAGGTGATGAGAGGAGAAAAGCGAAAGTATCGAAGCGAAAAGAAAAAGTATATGGAAAGAGGAAAGACACGTTATGAAAGAGTGGAAGGGGAGACTATTTGGAAAGGATCCTTGTCGTTACCTCGAAAGATCGCATCGCCGACACCGATTGCTTCTCTGGCCCGGTCTCCAAAATATGCTTCTGACCGATCATAAATTCACGCGGAATTTTTCCACGGAGAGGGTGCACGAGTGAAATCGAGGAAGCTAAACTGGTGGGAGGAGTCGGCGGAGGAGAGGAGGTCGATGAACAAGATGAGGAGGGGAACAGTGGAGAAGCATGATATGGCGATCGAAAAGAGGAAAGGAGAGAAGGAGTGCAAGAATGGCAAAGTGAATTAACCTCCGTCAATATTATTTACAATTTACACGATCTTAACACTAGAAGTACCGACTAGTAAAAATGACCAGGTGCTTCCATTTTTTACAAGAATTCCTCTTTAACATTGGAACCACCAATTTTGATTTTCGTATGGAATCTTCTTTTGTGGACCACTCATTTTGACAGAGAGAACGTTTATTTCATCACTGGAGCTACCATTTACTTTTATTTTCATATGGAAACTTCTTTTGTTCACCAGTCATTTTGACCGGCTCGGTAGTTCTAGTCAGTTCTAGTGTTAACCGACATTATCAGCGGAGCTTGGAGAGGGCCATTGGTAGAATAGTTGGTCTCGTATGTGTTCTTACTAATGCCACCTCTTCCGCCATATACACCACTGTGTAGATCGTCGTCGTTAACTAAACATAAACGGCTCGAGCGTTACTCTTGCGATCACCAGCTTCCCTCGACGTGGTACGCAGGTGCACCCACATCCTCGCTTGCACGTTGCGCCACTCTTACGAGCAGGTGGTTCTGATTTACCGATTTCGAAAGTGGTGTCTCAACTTGCGCGTGGAACAATCGGCGGCCGACGCAGTCGCCACAAGGTGATTAGCGACGCCGCGGAATGTTCCACACGCAGTTCGCGCATGCCGCCCGGCGTCATCACCAGTGCACCAGTTCGTCGATGCTTCCGAGGGTGCTCAATAATGCCGCTACCGCGCACACCCAGTCCCTTGGACTTGTAAAATTGGAACATTAATGTAGCTGGGTTATTCTACGGAATTACAAACTCAACGTTTCAAGAGAATGCACGATTTATTTTTATGCAGGAACTCGATTTGCTTATAACAAATATGAGAGAAGATAATAGGTATGAAAAACATGTCATCTGAGATGATACCTGAGTCTAAAGTGAAAAACATGAAAAGTTTAAGAAAAATGTGCACACAGACATGATCGTAATCCACGCAGAAATGATGTTAAACAATTGTGCAATAAAATACAAGGAAGTGTTAGTATTCCCGGATAACTTAATTAACAAACTTGCTGCTTAACGATCAACGTGAAGTATACCTAAGTGTTTTTTTCCTATTTTCATCTTAGAAAAATAAGAACTGTCAAGAAATATATTTATAATACCGTAAAAGTTTGAAAAAGATCTGCGCAGCTATAAGACATTTCGCAAATTAAAGGGGACGTGTAATGAAAGGAAAAAAATAGTTAGTATTTTTATAGTATTTTTATTCGTACGTCTTACGTTGGACAAATCTTTAGTATTTAAAGTTAACAGGTTGAAAAAGTATATTTTACCGTTATTAAATTGTTATTGTCGTTGTCATTGCCTTTCCTTATCGACCGATCCCTCAACGATGTTCCAATATATGTACATAGACCGCATCTCATTACGGATAACTTCCAGCTCGTCCGTAAATCCAGTCCGTCCTTTTTCTCCATGACCTCTTGATGTACGGAAGGAAAATTGGCAACGTCGTTCTGTCCACGCGGTAGACTCCCGGGGTGGTTGTCGGGAGCGGTGAAAACAGGGAAGCCACGACTTTAACGAGAAGTTATGAGCAACTCGGCCGTCCCGTTCGCAGGGGACGATTCGCCGAGCTAGTCGCGAGGGAGAGGAGCCACGAGCATGGCTAATGTCGAGAACGGTGGATGTGCTCTTTCCATGTTCGCTTTCGTCGTCGCCTTTTTCTCTTTAAGCGCGTTGATTTCACTTTCCCGCTAACCTGCCTTTGATCGAGGCAGGAAACGGCAAATACTTTTAGCTATTTATTACGCGCGATTCACCCTTAGATCTCCCGATATTACTGCGCTAGGGTAGCGTTATTGAGAGCCTTTGTGCTCATAAGAGATGACCAAGTCCAATTTCTGAACGTATTAAGTGTAATATAGACGAAGCATGTGACATAATGAGGGTATTCCGAGAAACATGGAGAATATTTTCTGTACTTTGGAAATTATCAGTGCCTTTCGTATAATGCCGGGTTCACTCTGCTGTATAATACGTTTCAGACTTCCAATCAATTCAGCGTTTACAGTTGAATCCGTGTGTATCTTCTTAATGTGCGCGCTACGACTCCAAAACTTACGAGAGAAAGAATACTGACTATGAGCATAAAAGTTTGCACATCGTACGTGCGCGTGCTAAGGGTATAAGCAGGCACGTGATCTACATTTCTCCAGCTCGGATGATATTTGCACGTACCCTACGTGCCAAATTTAATATTGTCTCCCGCCTATATACGTCGCGTGTCGCGAATTACTTTCAAGAGTAATTCAAATTTTCATTTAAGTCAATGTTTATGTGACGTCAAATATAGTTGTGTTTATGTTCCACAATAAATCCCAATGTCTTCTTCAATTCTTCAGTTCATTATCTCAATATAACGGGGATTTTCGAACATTTAGGCTGGATAAATGCAATCAGTGAATAATTCAATATTTTTCGGACAGAGTGCCTCCAAGACGATCTATGTTTTTCATATAACCTTATCCACTCAGCACTATCGATACACAATATTCTTCGCTAGTACGATACTTCGGGCAGCATTTACTCGTTCCTCGCACTTCTTGGTTTACGCGTGACGGGCGCCGCGTCGGCCGTGGCCGTGCTGCCCATGCGAATACCTTTGATTTCCTTGTTTTTCTTTGCTAGTCCGGTACCCGACGCGCGCGTGTGTATCGTAATTTTGCTTGGGTCGAGGCGAGAGAGGAGTCTCGGGGCTTTGTGGGTGGAAACATGGGAGAAGGAGCATAATGAAAAAATACGCTCGCCCCGTTGGCTTACCACGAACTAGACCGATTTCCGGCTTCCCTTGCGTACCTAACGGCGAGGTTAGAAGAGTCGATATTTTTCAATTACCATCTGGCGTTAGTGGTGCAGCTTTATTTACTTTCTTTGATGGTTGCGGCCATTCTGGATTGGATTCGATCAGAGTTCACTGGCGAAGTAGACGGTACACTTATAGAGGAGCACAAATGGAATAATCGCTTATTTTCCGTAATGACGTACAGGCCCCTATATCTCCACGCTAACGAAACCGCGCATAGTTTTTGACGGCCAACCGGGCTCGAATGATTAATCGTCTTTACTCATCCGGTGGATCAGCCGGCGCGTGGGATATGTAAAATCGTAAATCCTGTAACACGAAGTTATTTGGTTAGGTTATAGGCCCATATCATGCTTCAGCAGGATCGATTTATGGCACTTGGTGTTTTTCATTTACTTTCCAATGGAGGTAACAGAATTGGAGAGTGTCACTCGAGATGACATTTATCCATTCGAGGATCTTATACAGCTTTTATAAATGGACGTTACGTATATCGCGAAAAATAGAGACAAAAATGCTTTTTCCTCGCAGTTTCCGCAATAACGGGGAGCACTGAGAAGCAATCTTAACAACGCTTTCACCACGCCCCCCGTTCAACGCGCTAGACACCTTTCAACCCACGAACTCAATTTAAAAAATCCAAATCTCTCTCTCCACCAATGATTTCTCCGCTTTTCCACTATTGCGAGATACTATGCCTCGCGAAGGCCGCGCGTCCGAAAATTACGTCCGAAGGGCGAGACCCCTTTTGCGTCGGAAATGGCACACAATTCTCCGCACGTTCTCTTGCCCGCGCGGAAATAAAAGATAGAGAGCAGCAACGAGAAGTTAGAGGGGGGGAGGGCAGCATGGCATTCAACCAAATGACGTAGCAATTTAGTGGACGGAGTATTACATCGCGTCGGGTGGGATTACCGCATGAATATCCAGAAGAAAACCGAGGGGAATGAGGATGAGAATGAGGGCGCAAAGAGGGCGTTTCTCGACCGGAAGGAATAAGACGAGCGGAAAAGCACACTGAGTAGAGGGAGCATGGCAAATTCACCTCCTTCTCCCAAATGCAAAAGGACCTTTCCGACTAGCGGCCATTGTCCACTCCTGGAGAAATTCATTCCCGAGGATCCATTATCGTTGCTCTTCCTCGCCCTTCTCTTGCCCGCAACCTCTGCAATCTCCACAACCTCCTCGCCGGTTCTCTACCTACGGCCAATCCGCCGTCTAGTTCGTCCGGTCTCCCTGGCCCCTCTTGTCTCTCGGAGTTGCACCGGAGGTACGCCGTGGACCGTCGGATACATCCGTACTGCGCCGGTACCAGTGCTGGGCTCGGGGCGGCATAAACGCGTTTCGCATCCGTAAAGATATGACGGCCGTGCGGAACGGAACGAACGACAACGACAACGTTGAATGTCCGTGAAAGAGAAGGGACGCTCGAGTAGGAGGGTGTACACACAAGGGTGGCCTCTTGCCGAACCACCCTGGTTTTGGTTGTCGGATGTTGTTACTTGCCGTTGCCGGTGGTTGGTATTGTACCTGGTGGCCGCGTCCTCGATGTCTCGGGTAGGCGAACTCCCAATTGCTTCCCGTAAGAGCCACAGCGTGGTAGCACCTACCGGCAGGGCACGGCCGACGGTTAAAGTTATAAAAATGGAAGTATTCGATGAAGCATTTTGTTCACCGATTTTGCCAAACTTCTGTCGGCGTGCCTGCAGGGCTACCGGTTATCGCCACCAGAGCAGAGGATAGCGACGAGAACGAATAATCCCTCCGCGGATAAGGGATCGAAGAATGGCACGCCCTTTCCCTAGGTTCACCGTTCTCCGTGCGGTTTTGCAGCTTCCTTTAATTATCGATTTACGACGGGCGCTAATATTCGAACGCTTAAATTACCAAGAAATAGGTCAAGCTACATTCTACGTGAGTAATGAACGCAAAAAGCACGGCGTATAATAATAATGACAGAACGTAGCAATGACTCTAACGTGTCACTGATTTCACGAAAATGATGTTATTATTTGGCCTCTCAAGCAAGACTTCGCTTCAGCTGCTGTAACCAATACAGCCAATTAGTCGTACGAGAGAGACGTAAATTAGCCGATAGTTACGGAAAGAGAACAGTCTTGCGGCGTTCTTATCGGCGGTGCAGCGCGACGTACCAATAATTACCCTAATAAGTTTCTTCGCGTGTCCCTTCCCTACCTTTCTGTAAGGACACGCTCTGTCGCTGCGATAACGCGCGCTCGAGAGAGGGCAACCTCCCCTATCGCCCGAGCGTAATGGCGTTACGCGCCTTTACAAGACTTAAACGCCCGTCGCATAAATTACATAGTTGTCGTGTTAGTTTCCTTACTGTTACGATGTAGCATGCTTGTCGCGAGCTAGCCTCGTAATAGTTTTTACAATTTCGTGTCGCAGCGCTCTGCGAAGTACGCGCCTGCCCGGTCACGTTCCTCAGATCTACGTGTACGTCTTCGGAGTTTTCAAGAAAATAATAGAGGAGCGCTCATGCGGAAGCAACCTAGGCGTCCTCGTTGCTTTAAACGTACGACAAATTAACCGATACTATCGACCATAACAGCGGGGACATGTCCCTGAATTAGCTGATGGTTGGATACAGTCTGGAGAAACTTTTCGAGATTAATGCCACCGGAAGTCGTCACGAGCTCTCCTCTTCGTTCACTTACTCGACAATCCCTCATCCACCTTCGGTCGTGCGTGTACCAGGCATGGATGCGTATGCGTATACGAAGGGATGGCGGCATGAAAATCATATAGAGAGAAGAAGAGAACGAGGAACGAGAATGAAGGAGACCCGACACGCGGTAGTAACTGGTCGCGCACGGTATTGGCGACATCCCCGTGAGTGCACTTTAGTCCACAGCCAGGTTGAAGCTGCCGAAACTCTGCCACAACCCTCTCCTCGCTTCTTCGCCCTTGGCCACCCTTATCTACGGAGCATAACTTGGAAAGTTTGTCCGCGATCCCACGCCAACCCTACCCTTACCACCACTCTCCCATGCCCCTCTCTCTCCTCCGTCGCCCTCCGCATTAGTGCTCGTCGGCTTGACCAAAGACCTCCGCCAGCTTCCTTCCGTATTCTACGTTCGTTTCGGAAGCACAATTTCTGTAAATGTTACGGAGGTGCAAAAAGAGTTACCTTTAAAATCAGGGGATTTTTGAAACTTTGATACTGCTGTATCTCTAAACCTTTTGATGTGTAAACTAAAGCAAACAAGGTATAAACTGATACGAACGATGTTCTCTCAATCGGCTTTCGTTGTAATTTAATTTTATACCGTTCGAGCACACTCGTATTTGACGTGCACGCTCTCGTCAGTTCGTTCTTATTAGCATAGTTACCAAGATGTGTGATACCAAATAGTACACATATATACAGGGTGTCCCGCAACAGGTGTAATCCCCACGAAGGGGTCATATTATTTATTGTGCATGACTAATATCTGAAGTTATTCTGAAATTTTAATTCATTATTCGACATAATTTCCGTCCGACGCTTCATGCCGTACCACCGCGATGCGCCCGTCCACAACCGCGCTGATTGGCGAGCATCACGGCCCTGAGCGCGGGCTCTACGGGCGCGCTCATTTGCCTATGTTTTTCCTTAATAATTCAAAAATGAAGCCTCATCGAACTTTTTAACTAAGGAAAATGTGGTTTAGAATCACTTCAGCTATGACCCCTTCGTGGGGATTACACCTATTGCGGGACACCCTGTAGAGGATTAAAGTGAACCGTAGGGGATTAAATTCGAGCGAAAATATCTTCCCCGTATCTAACAAGCTCGCGTAGCACGCAACGCAAAAAAACAGAACTTTCCTGAGCAAGAAACTGTTAATGCATATTATACCTAGCACATAGACGCACCTGTCTGGAATGCTTACATAAGGAGTACACGCAATATGCATTTCTCTGTCGTCGAGCTCGCACCAACGCAAGCATCGTTGGAAAGTACCGCAAAGCTCGGAATTCTGTGAAATCGTAGATGGAACGGTGCTCTCCCTCTTGCCTGCCTCTCTCTCTCTCTCTCTCTCTCTCTCACTCCCTCCCATTCTCACTCTCGTCCTCGAGAACGTCCCGTATACATCACCCGCGAGGATCGAGGTAATTGGATTTAGTGCGATTCCTTGGATTCTGTCTCGCTTTCGTTTTCCCTCTTTCCCTCTACCTTGCCCCTCCGACTCACCCCTACATTTTCTGCCGTAGAGCAACCTCCTCACGTCGAAAGAGACCCTCAATTCCGGGATTCGAAGACACTTTCGAATCGATGGGTCCTGTCGTCGAGAGAGGATCGAGAACCCTCCCGTACCAGGTAGAAAAGAGTTACAGAAGGTAGAAAGAGCGAGAGAGGAGAGAGAGGGTGAGGGAGAAAGAGGGAAAAAGATGTATCTCATGCCACGCGCGTGTATGGATGCAAGATTTGCAAATTCTCTCTCGACCAGGAAGACATTTCTTTAAATCGATTGTACGTTATGGCTTGTACCATAATACGTAATTCACGCTCGTCACGAAGCATTACACAATTGTATCAATTGTACGATAAAGTTTCTTCGTTATAGCATACTATTCTTCCCTTGAAATTGAACATCCCCGTAGTACAAAACGTACTATTAGGTTCTGTCCGTCGTTAAATCCGCCAAACAGATACGCTATTTGCCCTCCGTTCGTCCCGTTCCTTTTTTTTTTCTTCAAAGACCGACACCGAAGGGGAAAGGGGAACGAAGGGAGTCCTCTTGCCATTTTCTCCTTCTCTCCACTCCTGAATTAACTCAGCGCCGACTAATTAGTGTTATCTGCAGCCGGACCCCAAGATTTACACTGTGAAACGTCCAATTAAGGCGGCACGATAGACAATGGGGATCGCATGAGCGCGGCGCGGTGCGGCGCGGAAATTGCGACCACTGAGGAGTCCTCACGCCTCTGCAAATAACTTTACGTAGCGTCGCGTACGACTTAGCTACGGTGAACATTACCACTTCCTCTAAGGCAACATCACAGTATTCTGCACCTTGTTCGAGAAAATTTGGTTATCAGCCTCGATTTTGTCACACTTTGTAACGTTGAGTTCACCGGCCCGTACACTGAGAGAAAAGTATATGATATATCATGATTATAATGGCATAGTAACAAAATTATGATTGGAAATATCATATTTATGGTAAATGTTACCATAATATCGTTAATAATTACGATAGAGACATAGTATAACCAACTATATTATGTTTTTACCAAAAATTATGGTTATTTCAACTAAAAATATACTATGGTTGAATATATAAAATGGCAAGAAAAGTAACTATTTTATATAGTCAATATTACCAGAATATTTCATACATAGCGATAGAACTAACTATATTCACATAGCACATTTTACTATACATATGGTAACAAGAACAAAAGTAATAGTTAATAATATAACCATTTGTATAAATCGTTCATTCTACTATATTTTGTATGGTTAAGTGAACTATAAAAATATGTTTGACGCCAAATTTAACTATAAAATATAGTGAGATTATAGTAAACCCAACCATTTTTTCTCTCAGTGTACGCAACCCGTACCAGCTCGAATTCTTAAGTCCATTTTACATTCATCGAGTAAAGAGCAGAGCAGAGAGAGTGAGAAGCACGCCTAATTCGACAAATATAAACAGTTGGTCGAGTAAACAGTCGAGTAAATGGCCGACTATTATCCCAATTACTATAGTTGGACCGAGCACTGGGTTCAGTTCCCTAGACCCGGTTACTTAACCAGGGTGAAGTAAGCTTTAGGGTAGAAACGTGTCGAACATGCCTCGATGCTCGCGGTTGAGGTTTACATCACAGAAGATACCTCGGTGTTACCCAGAATTATGCCGAGGATGAAAGATGCGAGGCATCTTTGAGATGCGCGGTTACATTTCAAATCATAGGTTTCATGCATATAAGGAAGTAACATCGAGGTATCGACTGTGATGTAAACCTCGACTGCGAGCATTACGGCATCTTCCACGTGTATCCATCGTATCTCGAATTCCCAGAGATATCCTCCCAAGTGCATGGTGGTCGCATTTTTCCATACTAAATAAATTTATCACGAAGCACTCGCGTCTCGTTTCTTGGACAAGTTCCCTCATTCGCTCTTCTCTCGACGACTCCCTATCCCCTTCACCATCTCCCTGTCTTCTGTTCTTCCAAATGTGCTTCAGTCCACCGCCATCCATGCAAATTCACCATCGTCGTTCTAGGTTGTTGGCAAGATTGTACAGTGTTACTCCAGTTGAGACGATGCTCAATTTCACGGCGGATTACCTGGTTGACAGGTGCTTTATAGCTACCAGAAGCTGTTCCGCGTCGTTGGACTCCCCGCGGGTTGAGCTGCGCGCCAATTCTCGTCCCGTCAAAGGTTAAGGAGAGAAACCATCGCGGAACTTTGTTTCACGCCGTGGTAAGATGCGCGAGGAACTAGAAGCGAGGAGAGGGGAAAGAACAAACCGTGCGTCCTGCTTCCTAACGATCGACTAAAATATTCGTAGCGAATCCTACGGAGACGATCTCTCTCTCTCTCTCTCTCTCTCTCTTTGATACACACACGCGCACATGCTTTCTCATCCTCGTTCTTTTTCACTTTCGCCTCAAGTCCAGTTACAGTAATGCCTCGATTTAAGTCCCGAAAGTAGAATCGTAAGGGGACATATATCGAGGCCTAGGAATCGAAACTCGATCCTCGGGCCCACCTTTGTAGTTCGCCGAACGAAGAAAAGGACAGCGAATACGAGATAAGAATGAAAGGAGAGCCGAGGCAACGGAGGCATTTAAATGCCACCGCGCTGAAGCTATAATAATAACAATCTGTAAACTCTTTTATTTTCAATTATTTTTGTTTAAAAATGTTTATAACATATTAATGAGATTCTTCCGATCAAAACGAGACCAAACATGATATATTTTGGACTATATTTATGTAGTAAATTGGGCCACTAAGTATTAACCATGTAAACATAAATATGGTCCGAATTATATCATGTTTGGTATCATTTTGCTCGGAAAAATTTCACCAATATGTTAAAAAATGTGTGGGTGCCAAAAAGTAAAATTATAAAGGTTATATCAGTGCTTTATAAACTATGAAGTCGCAAACTTGCATCAAAGGGACCGCGTCGGGATCGGGTTCTATATACATTGTACGCTTGACCGACTCCGCTGGAGATAACATTGGCGCAGACACGCCGTATGCCGTGGCGTAGGACCAGCACTCGGGACTTAAATCGAAAGCCAGAAAGGGACTTAAATCGAGGATTCACTGTATCTTCGACGCCCAAAGTCGTTCGCCTTCTGCTGGCCTAGACTTCCTCTCTCGTCCTAAACTCCTGCAACTCATTTCGTAATGGTTCTGTCGTTCGAGAAGCAGCGCTGTTTTTGAGAGAAGGAAGCTAGGAGCAAGAATAAAGGATTGGAAGGGAACAACACGACGGTTCCCAGTTACTGGGGATTAACTCGCGTACTCATAATGAGATGCGGACGAACTTTGGTTTATCGTTCGATTTTTAATGGCTCTTCGAAGCACGCGAGAGAAGGAGAATGAGGGAAAGAGACGCGTGTGCCACAACCGAAATCGGGAGCTAGTTTCGGGCGAGAGGAAAGTTCGGATTGGGTAGGGGCAAGTGAAAAAGGAAAAAGGAAAAACACGAGTGAATTGGAAGAACGTTAAGAAGGTGGAGGAGAGGAAGAGAAAGGTGAGTGGATGAGGGTGAGTGACTCCAGTCCTCTCGAGCGGACTCTCAATATTCTTTCGCAGTTTTCTCGTTACGCGAGGTCCGCAGGAAGTTCTCTTCGCAAGTCATTCTCTCATTTCCTACATTCCAATGGATTATTCGAAGGCACCGGAGGAACTCGGTCCATGGAGCGCATATCGTCGAATCGGCCTCCATCCCCTTGCCCTTTCAGTAGACGTGCTCCCGTTATCGTCTTTTACGTTTTAAGGCAGATGCTCGCCTTCGAGTCTACGGAAACGATTTGGAACGAGAGATTAATTAAAAAATTCTTCCTTTCACGCGCTGTATTTGCTCCCATCGTTAACGAAAGAAGACTTTGCCATCGTAAATAAGATCGAACATCCGCTACGAATGAACGACTTTCGTATAAACTTTTAAACTGACGCGGTCTTTTTTTTAAGAACCATCCCTTGGCCCTAAAATTCGAGAAATATCCGCAGGTTCTACTGTGGAATCCTTCTCACGATCCATTTCGAAGCGTCGCGTCGGATGCAAAGCAGTAAGTCTACGCACGCACACGCAGAAACATGCCCACACGCGCGTCCCATTGTACTTATCGAACCGTTCGTTCGTAAAATACATTTACTTTATTCGCCGGTCGGGCGTGAACTTGCGCCACAGTGAACAGCACCGAGCGCAGATTCGATACCTCGCCGATCCCCGCCCTTTCACCGTCTTCTCTCCACTGCCGATCCATCCGCGCCCCACCCCCTCAACATCTTTTCTCTGTTTGCCCGACCTCTAGACACCTTTCCATTATTCAACATGCATCGTACACGAAGGAACAGTATCTATGCCGCGCCGCTGCCTCCCGCACCGTCCCCGTGTCGTCGCACACCCGTGCATGCAGCTATCTTAGCATAGAGAGGGTGCGGTGACTGGGAGGGGAAGAGATTGAAATGATGGGCTGTGCAACGATGACGATAGTAAAGATAGTAATAATGTAAGAACCATCGTCGAAATTCTCCATATCCGTGGAATGTCGAGTGTCAAGGTATTATGGAATTTTTGTTCGCAAACAACCTTGCCCGAAAGAAGTATATTTGATGTCAGTGCGACCCGCTACCCGCGATGACGCGACACCGACGTAAACGACGATGCTTCTAAACATTGCTCGCGGACATGTACATTATATTCGTTTTTCGCTACACTTTGCGGATACTTACCCGATTGAGGTCTAATTGGTTTCAAATTTAGCGATGATACATTTTTTACTTCTGAAAAAAGTAAAGAACTTTACGTATTTTTAACTGCACCCTTGTTTCAATCGAAAATTGAATTTTCCGGAGAAAGTGTACAATCAGGATTTATTTCTCGATGAGATATTCGTGTTTTTTGAAAATTTCAGTCGCATTTTGGAGTCACGCGGAATGCGAGCTTGTCGCATCGATCGAGAATTCCACTAGCGGATCATCGAACGCAGAACGCGACACGAGTGGTGACGCTGCTAAAATGGACATATCGAGGCATCGGACATGATTGCAAATTATCCGAACGATGAAATTACGGATGAACAGTGAGAGTGATTTACTGCACGGCCAATCCGTTTCGACGCCGTGTCATTGCCGATCCCTTTTGATGCGAAATCGATTGCCTGTTAATTAGTGACGCTCCGGGGAAATAGTTCTAAATTACGGAGAATGAAGGTTTTATATTGATTACCCATTGATACCTCTGAACCCTCCCCAATATCCTTCTCACAAGCAAATGACCGACCAAGAAGAAGCTCTTATATCCCTAACATTTCTCGTTAACCAATGAAGTATTTCTTATCGAATATTTTAACATTTTTACAAATTTCCGATCCAAGTCAGCTAATGTTTATGCCGCGAACTGTATCCGCCTTACCTCTCAGCCCTCTCCGACGAGCGCCACCTCTCTCTCTTCTCTTCTCACTTTTCCTTGCGTTTCGTCTCTCGTTTCTTCTCCCAGGTTTCCCCGTCTGTGACTCTTTGCGACGCACACATCGGCGGGAAGCATCGCACGGGGCAGTAAGTGCGGGATCCACTTGTCTGGAGACACTCGAGCGTGCGCTCATTAGACACCAGGTCAATGAGGCGACGGATCTTCGTCCGCCTCGACCCTCCTCTTTCTCTTCCCCTTCCCAGATCATGCCTGCTTTCGCGTCCGTCCTAAAGGGCGCCGGCGCCGTAACCGCCGGGTGGCGAATTGAAAAGAGGGACAACACGAGCGTCTACCCTTGAGAATCCACGCGAACTCTCGCCTGGGTTGCGCGTACATTTCTGAAATTTCTTTTCTTTCATCTCTGGGGATGTACAGAGTGTTGCGAAATGATACGCGGCAGTTGAATAGGTTGCCTATCCATAAGTCTGCAGGCGATTGCTCTGCTGATTGGCAAGAGACCGTGGAGAGGGGCAGGCTGCCGATCTGCTGGCGGTAGGTGTCATTGGAAAAACCGATTAATAAGCAACCGGTCGGTAAGTGCATTTAGGCTCGATACACACTGTCGGTCCATTCATGGTCCGCTCACGGTCCGCTCTTGGTCCGATCAAATATTCTTCCATTGTTTATAATGTACGTATACACCATAGACTTATACTCATAGACCGAGCGTTCTGTGAGAGGCGCTGAAGACTACATTAAAACGAAAGAGCAATAGTGAGAGTGAGTGTGTCTGTCTAACAGGAGCGTTGTTTTCCTTATTCCCCCAATCAACGCTCCTGTTAGACAGAGCACACTCACTCTCACTATTGCTCTCTCGTTTTAATGTAGTCTTCAGCGCCTCTCACAGAACGTTCGGTCTATGCGTATATGTCTATGGTATACACACTATGGGTAACAGTACAGTTTCGGTCGAGTTCGCTCCATAGTGTGTATACGTACACCGAAGTGCAAAGTCGGTGTCCCTCCGAGCAAATACGTCACTCAATGAACCGGCCTCCAACCGTTCTGAGTAGGGAGCTTTTTGACGTGATCTTGTGTTTAGAAATTATCATTTCCATGTATTTCACTACGAATAAAAGCATTCGTAGGCAGAAATATGAGATTCATCGTCAAAGTGCGCTCTGCTCAGAACGGTGGAAGACCGGTTCACCGACTGACGCATTTACTCAGAGGGTCACCGACTTTGCACTTCATTGTACATTATAAACAATGGAAGAATATTTTATCGGATCGAGAGAGCGGACCGTGAGCGGACCGATAGTGTGTTTCGAGCCTTAATATCATTGAAGTGCAGTTAATATAAGGACGAGCCACAAGTCGTGAGCATCACTCCCTCCCATGCCACTTACCGCCAGTAGACTAGCAACCTGTCCTCCTCCACTGTCTCTTACCGGTCAGCAGATCGAGCGCCTGCAGATTTATGGATAGGCAACACATTCAACTACCGCGTATCATTTCGCAAACACCCTGGACATATGTATCATATGAGATGCATAAGCGTATCGCGGGTGCGCGACCATCGATCGTGAGTGGCAAATGGACGTGAGGTACGGATGAACGAAGAGAAAAAAGTGAAAAAAGAGGGCTAGATATACCGCGTGCCGCGTCACGGACGTATTCGCCAAATAAACCATCGTACACTGAGAGAAAAGTATATGACATATCTAACTATAGTGGCATAGTAACAAAATTATGGTTGGAAATATCATATTTGTGGTAAATGTTACCATAACGTCGGTAATAATTACGATAGAGGCATAGTATAAGCAACTATATTATCTTTTTACCCAAAATTATGGTTATTACAACTAAATATGTAGTATTTTTTGCAAAATATATAATGGTAAGAAAAGTAACTATTTTATATAGTTAGTATTACCAGAATATTTCATGCATAGGGATAGAACTAACTATCCTCACATAGCACATTTTACTATACATATGGTAACAAGAACGAAGGTAATAGTTAATGATATAACCATTTGTATAAATCGTTCATTTTACTATATTTTGTATGGTTAAGTGAACTATAAAAATATGTTTGACGCCAAATTTAACTATAAAATATAGTGCGGTTATAGTAAACCCAACCGTTTTTTTCTCTCAGTGTAAGTATACGCCGATAACGTATTTTCACGCATCGACACGCGTGCTCTGCTTGGGACAGAAGGATGAGCAAGAAGGGGCAAGGAGATAGGACTCGCAATACTTATTATAAATAATGGCAGTATTGTTTGCTGTGACAATTCTCTCGGCACACCTTCTCCCCGGCGTTTGATTAATAAATTGAAAGCGGCACACGCTGGAGATTTTCTCTTTTTCTCTCGTCTATTCACATGACAATGCGCAAACCAATTTTTCGTTCAACTTACATACGACGCCTTCGCCATTTCACCGTGCACTCCGAACGAATTAAAGTTCTCTACTGAGGACACACTCTATTCAACTCCTAAATCGTACGAACCCTCCGCTTCGTTGACGTTCGCCATCTTTATCGGAAAATATGCGTTGGCACGAAAGGAAAGTGAACCTCGGCGGATGTGAAGAAAGATGAAAATCCAATTCGAGAGATTTACAAGAACGCCGTGGTACTTGACGACGAAACTGGATGCACACGAGTGCCGTGAAAACGCACTCATTCCCATTCCCCTTCTCCGTTCCATTCGGACTGGACTAGGTCTGCTTCAGTGCACTATTGAGCTAGCCCATCGTGGTCGCGTGTAGACAACATCGCATAGTTCAAGCGAACCCGGAAGAACCGATAGAGAGGTATCGAATAACCAATAGCAACCAGGAGTACCCTCGACTGTTTTTCTCCGATTATCCGCCGCTACCATGCTGACCCTTTCTATGACCCTTCCGCAATTATCCGTCCATTGAAACAATCTACGTTAGCACGCAATTTATGCTCTTCGTTATCCTACGTGGCACGGCAAACAGCGTGCCTTGGTTTTACCAACAACGAGAAAGAAAGAGAAAAATCTAACGACCAGAGTACACGCTCCGGTCGGTCGCCGATCTGGACCAAATTTGGAACAGAGTTAGATCACCCCTAGATATGATAGCTGGTAAAGGGGTTTGAGTGCATGGGCCCTCGTTTGCCCTGGGCAAGGTCCCAAAGATGCACCTTTGAGAATACAATTGCAACGATGCTTCTGGGATATGTTGCTATAAGTACACTTTCACCGCTGCTGCAGAGACCTGCTGCATGCACATACAGCATTGCAGCTGCAATACCAATGTTTGACAATTTAATTTCATAGTAATCAAAATTAATTTAAAGTTATAGAATACGCAACAATGATCAAACATCAGGATTGTAATAAACATATTTATTCGATAAAATTTTTACATGTGACAAAGTGGAAGGATTCATCGTGAAAGTAATAATTGAAGCAGGCCAATTTGTTGCACCAGCTGCAACGAATGAAGAAAGTGATCACTCGGTGGTAGATCCAAATGGAATGAAAAATGGTGAGAAACAATACAGAAAACAAGAACGCATGGTGAAAGCAAAAAGAAGCATTTGTTTTCGTTAGCCACGTTTTCAAATGCTGTTCAATGAGCCGTCCGTAAAAGAGTACAAACAAATACATGACCTCAAGAACTTTGGGACCTTGCCCAGGGCAAACGAGGGCCCATTCACTCAAACCCCTTTGCCAGCTATCATATCTAGGGGTTATCTAACTCTGTTCCAAATTTGGTCCAGATCGGCGACCGACCGGCGCGTGTACTCTGGTCGTAAGAAGAAATCACAATGAGCATAGGTAAACGAAAATAAGAGCTAGTTGTCCCGGTGATGGTGAACGATGGCGCATCGAATGCAAAAAACCACGAGGCCCGGTGTTGCGCGTACTTTGGGACTCATTCCGGGTTACACGATAACTCGCAGGTACTGTAACTAAGGAAGGAACTTTACACCTTGGCATCTCTTGCTGCCTTCCACCACGCCACAACAACCGCTTTGTACTTTCTCGAAGCTCGGTGTAGAGACTAGAGCTTCCGGTCGGAACCGTGTTTTAAACTACACGGGTACACGTGACACGTGTTGTCGTGCTACACGTTATATCTAACACGGATATCCATAGATACACGTGTACACGGATAACTATAAGAAATTTTTATCACAGCATCTTACATCTTGTGCCAAATTGTATGTATTTGCATATATAGATATTTATTCTATCTCTACGACACTTTTTTTTATATTTCTTAGAAAAAAAATGTTCTCATAATTTTTCAAGTGTTCGTGAAATAAATACACGTGTAGTGCGTACGTGTATACGTGTATTACACGCGGGTACCCGATACACGTGTTTAAAAAAGAAAGAATTAAATACACGTGCACACGTGTATTCGTGTACACGTGTAATAGAGGGCACTAGTAGAGACCCGCCGAAACCCTCGAGGTCTCCTCCTCCTCTCTTAATATCCCCTCTTCTTCTCTTCGGTTCTCCCTTCCTTGTTTTCTTCTCTTCTTGGGACAAACTCACCGCTGCTACTATCAGTGCTGAAGTCCTGGAACGTAACCAAGTCTACAAAGACATTCTTTCGGGGGCGGTGAACGTGGGCGGTACGGCTAACATAAGAGCGAAAGAGTTAGTATACGGTGGTATACTCTGCCGCGGAGAAAAGACACGCCGAGACGACGAGGGAAAGCGAGTAGGAGTTTCCGTCGGAACTCAAGATGCGGCTCACAATCAGCGCACGTCTCGATTCAAAATTTCTCCGAACCGATCGTTCAGCTGACGCTGCCCGGCAGAGCGACTGATTGTGAGACGCGCGCCGTAAGAGATCTACGTGGTGAAGGCCTTCTCGAGAAAACTCATCTTTTTTTGAAATCACCAAATCCATGCTTCAGGTGAAATAACTCAAAACTTTCAATAACTTACGAAGATCTTTAAAATTTGAAGATCTTCCACCGCGCATGCTTTTCTCTCCAATATTGCACAAAATTGGGCTGGACGGACTGTAACAACGAACTTATTTTACAAAAAGCTTTTTGCATTTTTCAAATCCAGCGATCTAGGCGGCATGCCGACCGGGTTCTTTATTAGACTTCTAAAGAATGTCAATTAACACATATTATCCATCACAGAGAAATTTGTTAAAGAAATTTTTCGTATACTTGAAGACCTAATAAACAATGTGTGGTCGATATTTTGTGTTATTTTAACAGCGCATTCCCTAAGGAAATATACAAAAGAACATCAGGTTTCCCACCGGCACCGGCGCGACTGAGCTTATGTATCCCCTTAATGGATTGAGAAACCGCAAAACCTCGCGGTGACGAAAATCACGTCAGTTAACGAGAAGCAAGGGAGTTATAGCAGATAATGAAGTTGCGTTTCCGAGTCTATACATACGCATGCTATATAATTAAATTTAATTAAATTCCACGCTGGGTCTAGGTAATATGTAAATAGCCCACGGAGGCTGATGTGGTTTCGTGTCCACCGTCAGATAGGTATTTGAATAATACTCGTGGCATTAATATTAAAACGTGAGTGGCGCTCCCGCGACCAATCCCGAAGCACGTAATTTTGAGGAGGAATGTCCTGAAGTGTCCTCCTGAGTACTCGTTGAACGACATTTCTCGACGCAATTCAATTGAATCGTATCACCTGAAACTGATTCGATTTAATCAACGCGAACCAGCAATTGTACGAAAAGAAATCATTCACCGTCACCAAAAACGGGATTGTTCGCTCGTGAAACTCTCGACGGAGTTCAACCATAATAATAATGTCGAAAATATTAAGAAACATCCGTTAATTGCATTTTTAATTATTGTCTGTTGCGTAAAATGCAGAGTAACATATAACACAGAGTCGTGAAAATTCCACTGTTATCGATGTAGCGAAGCGCCAAATCAGGCGGTGTGTGATTCATATTGTCTATCTTTCTTTGGGTTACCCTTACTTCACCGACAAATCATTTCATCTGCACGATTTCATCGATACCGAACTTTGCCGACGCGTTTACTCACCGACAATCATTTCACCGACAGTTATCTATGGGTATCGCCTCCTATTGGTATTATTGTTACTTTTATAACTATACGCTTATATACGCATATTGTCCGTAGTTGAATAAAAGTAACAATCATGCGCACAGAAGGCGACATCGATAAGTAAACATTGTGGGTGAAATAATTGTCGGTAATTTATACGCGTCGGCGAAACGAGTGTCGGTGAAGTAAGGGTAATCTCTTTCTTTATATGTGCAAGCCTTGGAATGTTAAGCACCCAGCAGAAAATGGGTACACGCAGGCGCCGTCAAGTTTCGGTCCTTTCGGCGCTAAGTCTGCTCATATGTCACGGTAAGTGGAAAGGTCGGACAATTTCCACGTAGTGTTATGAGTCTCTGTGTCGTCATTTCCACGGTAGTACCCTACGTTGTCGTCTCCGTCGTGCTTTTAATTGCCAACCATCGGCCGCAGAGGCGGACAATTCCGTAAATTCGTTAACGTTCGTTCAAACTTACCTACCACGGCGATAGTAGTACCTCCCTCCTCCCATTACGAAACACGAGAGAACTTACACTTTAGCGTATGCGTGAACGAGGGTTTGCACGGTGCGCATGAAATCGGGCGCGTTGACACATACAGCGAGGAGACGAAAGAAACACTTCTCATAGAGACAGTACAAAGCAATGAGCATCGAGCGTCGTGTCACTCGTGTCGTTCATTCTCGTTTGCAATTCGAGAAACCGCGAAAGGCAGACGCATACGCCTACCTACTGTAGACCCCGTGCAACTTTGAAGAATGTAGAATGTCGATTTTGCAAGACTCTTTAATTTTCTTTAAGAGAAACTAATAGACTCGCTATTGCTATTTTTATATAAATTGAAAACTCCCAGAGTACCGTTTACCAATAACTTTTCTTTTATGTAGAATATTTCATTAGACAGAATATGCATCCTTGTATAAGTCTCTGAAAATATTTCAAACGAATTAAGAAAAAATGGATGAGAAAAGAAATATCGCTGAGCAAAGAGCAAAGGCAAACTAAAGTGGGGGCAACTGAAAAAGGCGAAGACGAAAGGGGTGAAACTAATGACGCGCGCCGGCGCTGGACGAGAAACTAGAGGTGGAGAGAGGGAAACGCTGCACGCCGCGCCGCATGGGCTGGGCGGGTTGTTAAAGGAGGGTGAATTCGTGATGGAAAAGCCGGTATTAGTTCAAAAGTTAAGCATCTCCTTGGTAAGTCCCGTGGGCCATAGAGGAAGATCAAAAGATTACAATATACGGATATCAACGTGCCCGTGTGGGAGCAGCGGCTCAAAGGTGGATGTGGAGAAGTTACAGAGAAGAAACCAGAGGGGTATAGAGATTGCTCAAAGGCGCAGCGGCAGATACGCGTAATAAGTAAGGGTAGCTTCCGGGGTAAAACCAAAGTGAAACTAATATTTTTGCAACGGCAGGACCCAGGACGAGAGAAAACATTTCTGTCCCTTTTCATCGGATGTGCGTGCGTATGCAAGCTACACCGCACATATACACGTACGCCGCGCAGGTGCTAAACTACAAGCATGCCTAACTTATCGAAAGATGATCTTCGTCGCGATTTTCTTTCCAATTCTTCCTTCGTGCAACAATAGCAGCAAGCTCGTGTCCCCGATTCTCCCTTTCAAAAGAACGTTCCTGCAGAAAAAAATAGTTACTATGAAACGCATGCCATGTCAATGCAAGTTATACTTTATTTTTCCAGTATACGTGAAACTTACGGTAGGATAATTGATTGACTAGTCAGAAAATAAGGTCATTAAATCGCAGAAAACACCGTATGTACGGTCGGCGCACCTATCCACGCGAATATTTTCTTCGATTTTTTTCAATCTCTTCTCGTGCACGTCTCGAGTATGGTATCCACGGAATAGAGATTTCTCGTTGAATCGGGAGCCGACTTTTCGATAAGAAGACTCACCCTTTCGTTACTTGCATTACCGATCGAATCTCTCGTGCATGCCGTTCATGGAGCCAATTTCGCTGAGTTTGGTCGACATCGTTGAGGAATTTGCGGGAATAGAAGGAAATGAAGGGCAAATCTATTCGTTCCTGGACATCTACTCGTCTATCCCAGGAACTCGGAAAAATCCAATTTGGTTGAGAAATCAAATCACGAGTGAAAATGCTCGATATCGTTTACATACGACGATCCATTACTTCGCTCGCGTCTAGACGACGTTTCTCCTTGATCGTATGTACATCGAATATACACCAATTTGATGCCACGAAACTTTATGTACTGCATCTTCAACCGTTTCGAAATAACGGGATTTTCAAACTATAATTATGAAATACTGGTTTAAAGATTTGAAACTAGCATCACTAAGTTTTATGGCAGAAAAATGGGTATACATATATTTGATCTACATGCCAAACTTTGTCCGGTTCCATTTAACCGTGTTGACACATTACTAATTAACCTGCACGGTGTCGGCTCTGATTAGTATTTGAATCTACCCGCAGTGCCTAGGGAGTGGAATGGCCGTCAAGAGAAGCAGATGGGTAAGCCTCTCGCAATCGAAACGAATTTTTTCGTACTGCCATCGACGCAATGCGACGCTCGCTACTACTTGTCGGAACGACGACACGTCTGTGAAACGTCAGAGCATTTTAAAGTACGTGTTCCAAGGATGAAAAGAGGGTGAGGGTACCGTAACGCGTGTCCCGAAAAATTATCCGCGTCGCGGTAAATTATTTCGTCGAAATTACCTTCTGCCTAAGTGCCTATCTTTCTGTGCTTCACCCTTTCGTTCGTTCTTTATTAATTCCTTCTCCCCTTCATGGTGTTCCCCTCACTCTCGGCTTTTATGCGACCTATGAAATTTAATGACGAAATTAATCCATGCTCTTTTAAACCAATATCTTCCACACAAATTGAGATATAATCCGTAGTACGCGCTTTCGTATGCGCGCCGCGCGATTAATATTTGCATACGGCCGGTGGTACGACGAGCAACGAATCGTGAAATCAGTCCGCCCGTTGAATATCCATTTAATAACTCGGCGAACGTTTTCGATGCGATTACCGGAGGGTACTGAGGATCGTAAGCACGTACCTGGGTGTCGCGGCTTTTCGATTTGGCATTTTTGGCGAGTCTCGTTGTTGGCATAGGTTTACACAAATTGCAAATTGCGTAAACTTTAACAGGTTTAAAATCTTTAACAGGTTTCACTTCACCTTATAACTGTTATTGCTACTTAAGCATAGCAAACTCAACGTCGAATTAAGCTTGCTCGGTTGAACTGGGTTGCACACACAAAGTCGAGTATAAATTAACAAATAAAATAAAATTTATTAACAACGAGAATATGAATCGGAAGAGCGATTTGTCACTTGCAGTAGTCGAGAGTGAATTAATGGTACGCGTTGTGTCTCATGGTCGATCGGAAGAACTACCGATCGTCGATTGTTCCTTAGACGGTCCAGAATTAGTCGTTCAATCCCGCTTGATAACCCATGAACGGGATGGAACGTTCTGGACGTTTCTAGGATGTTTCATAGCTCGAAAAGTGCACGAATCAAAAGTCGCCGCGTGGATTGCGATCATGTACGTTTCACGAACTGCGCGTTTATATCTCACTATAGAAAATTTCTTGCAAGTTATTACCCCAAGACATTCTTATAACTTCTTCCTAAAACGGTGAAATGAGAAAGAACGAGAAGCTTGATTTAACGCAAGTGCGACAAAGATTTGTGTAAACTCCTTGTATCTCTTCTTAGCACGGTGGAATACTACATCCTGGAAAAGCACCGAGTACCTTCCAAGACGAAGTGTTAATCTCAAGTTATATCTTAACTCTGGCGTCAGACTAGCTTAAATTCCTCGTTACAAGTCTTAATCTCCGTATATCCTCCGTATATCCCTTGTCCGTGGCTTCGTCACAAATTTCCACAAGTTTACCAACTACGTCACGGCCTAACACAGTAATTATTTTCCATAACGTGTCACTTAGTTATTAATACACGCATGGCTCTGTAGTACCTTCGTTTTACAGTTCAATAAATGTTAAGCCGTCCCTGGGATGGCTGGCGGGTTGGTTTCTCCGCTGGCTGAGGATCCTTTGCAACGAATACCGTACTTTACAAAAAAAAATCAGAGACGGTGGATACGAGCATTAGTCGGCACAAAAACACCGCTTTAATGAATATCAACCGGGGATACTCTATAAATCGCACACATTTCTTTCCTCAAATACCCGTATCCAATCGGCGCGACTCTCCCGTCATCTAGTTCCTACCACAGGAGACTGTGATGTAGTTATTCGTTCCCATTCTGCAAATTCAGATGACTCTCCGCATGCCCTCTATCGCTCCATCGATCTATCTTTTACCACCGAGGAGAGATTGTCAAAGAGAGTCAGCTCGCATGCGTCTAAGGGGGCCAAAAAGTGTCACTGCGTTGAGTGCCACTTTGGAGTAACTACATAGTAAAGCAACATAGCTTACATTACAACTCCATACGTACACTGAAAAAATTGTATTCTTAAAATACAAACTTAATAATTCATCTGAATAGATAAGACTATTTTCTTATCGATATGACAGTTTTTGGAATATATTCTTGATAATCCATTTGAATGTCGCCACACAATGCGTGTCTGTATTCTGTTAAGTTAGGTTACACATCGCGTGCGACACATATCGATGCCTGTATCTTGTTCCTCTTGCAATTCTGCGTAATTTTGAGTACTGTATTATTTTGTGTGCTGTGTTGTGCAAAAAGTATGGATAAGGAAATAATGAAGTGGCTAGAAGAAGAGGATTTGGGCGATTTAATGGAGATATTTACAAGTGATAGAAATACATGTATACATATATGAATTGTAACCTTCTCTCGTGACTACATTTCTCAACCAATTCTGATTTCAAGATATGGATAATGTAATTTTCGACAATATAAAGAATGAAACATTTCATTAAGAGTTTTGTTTCCAATAATTATATACGAAATAGATCCATACAAATTTTTTACCAGACTATGTTAAGAATATCTGATAAAAATATCTGTTAAGAATATTTGATTAGAGGAATCTGTTTAGAACATTCTACTCTTAAATTAAGAAGATCCTCTTGTTGCTTATTTTAGTAGGAAATATTCTAAACTTAAGTGGTAAATTCTTAAGATAAGAATACAATTTTTTCAGTGTATTGTTGATCGAATAGAGCACTACAATTATCTTTGGAACCCGCCGGGACCCGATAAAACGGCCCCTCCAAACACACGGGCACTCTTTAGAAATCTCTCCTCCGTGCTTTTACTCTTTCCTGAAAACGTCATCGTGTCATTCGCAACCATCGAACGTCGATGAACGCAGAGCGCGCGTCCAGTTATCCAGTTTATTAGACGCGATTAATGCGCTTCCGCTCTGACTGCATTAGGCCTCTCCACGTTAGCGCGCGCGCATATTTAAGTACCCTCGATGAATTCGAGCCGCGCGCGCACGTATGCACCTTGCAATTCACGTAAGCCACCCCTCCCGCGGATTACGCTTGGTCACTGTTTATGATTAATGCGCCATGCTTCTACCTGCTGATGCAACCCGCGTCCCATCCCTCTGCTCGTGCACCGCCACGGCGCTATAATGTGTACATTAATTAAATGTTCGCGCTGTCATGGGCCCTCTACCAACCCCCATCAGTCCCTCCCATTCCTGGGTGGTAGTTCGTTCGCGCGGCGGACACCGAAATGTCATTCGTGGGGACACTCAGTTACGTTAACAACGTGAAATAATTTAGACGTATTGTCGTCGGATGGAAGTGTAGGTTCGAACAATGTCGCCTCCAAACGAAGTAGGGAATATCTTGACCTTTGGCAGGGTTTCGCATGATTTGATAGAGATTTGACGAAAACTGTAACTACGGAATAGACAGAGAACGGTGCGTAGGAGTGTTTGCTTGGAGGAGAGAGTATTGGAGAATTGATGTTTAATGAATTGTAGCTACATCTCTTGAAGAACAAATTTTACACGTATTTCTGACCAATGGGATTGCTTCCGTTTGCTTGACCTTATTGATAACGACGGGTGTGTAACTTACGTCGAATCAATCGACCCTCAACTTATCGTCTGCAACAGATTGCGCGAAATATCAGACGTCCGAGCACTCTGATTAATTAAATAACGGGGGTATGTCAAAGTCTTGACACCTCGAACTAACGACCTACATTGTAATCGCGTTCCTCCCTTTTTCACGTTCGCTCACTGTTCACGTATATTTCACCTTTTAATTCACCACCGTTCCCGTCCCTTTCGCATTGTACAAAGAGAGAGAGGGAGGAGAGGAGAGAGAAACAGGCTTTAATTATTTCTTAGGGCCACGTTATCGCTCTTGGTTCACTCCGTTTTCTCTCCGATCGTGGAGTAGGCTGGCGTATCTCATTCAATTGACACGCGAGAAGAAGCAGCAGTACAAAATACCAAGCATGTGTCGTCCTTGATACTTTAACTGGACGATCCTTCGACCTTGCACTTTTAATATCACTCGAACAAGCGCGGAGACCATTTCTCATCCGCCAAGGCGACGCGAGCCGGTGGAGTCATCGGTGTAAATACCTGCGCACCCAGCAATTTACCCTGCACGCTTTGCACAATTTGTTCCATCGGCAAAGACGATGGATTGGCCGAGTAATCCCTTTTGGTGAGTCGCCGACATCGTGCTGCCTAAACCTAGCAGTTATCGTGATCCCCACGGTCATATTCGCACTTCCAATTTTCTGTCCGCACATACATATACGATTTGCATTCGAACAGCTATCGTTGACCGTTGTAACAGGGTAGCAGTAATCGAACGCACCAATCATTCAAAGCCAGACGCGACGAACCATCGCGGTCGCAAGCGTATGTACTCACGGTTCAGCCAGCAAGACCACCCTATCTTGACGTGAATTTTTTGAGCAAAGTGAAACTTTATCGGAAGAAGTAGGGAGATAGTGGAAAGAGAGCTAAGAGAAATACGAACGCAATAACGAAAATGAAAATATACAGGGCCTTCTGTACGTCTCGGAAAAGGGTGAATATTTTAAAAACAACGAAAGCACTTTTCTAAAAAATATTTCATACCAAAGCTGTAAGGTGTTCAAAATTCTATTAAATAGTCTTATGCATTTCACATTGCGCAAAGTTATCTCAAAGTCACGTCTAGGTCACCGTGGGGTTCCTTTTAAATGTAATAGTTTTAAATAGATTTAACGAGGGTTTCTACTTTCTACATCGTACGCCAGGCGAGTAACATTCAAATACGGTGTTTCGTCCCACTCCGTTATTAATCTTCCATTGCGAAAGTTGGCAACGGCGGGATATTAATCATGACCGGACTCACGGTAGTTCCGCGGTATCTACTAATCATGAGGCAAGGCCAATTAATTCGTGGTAGAAGTATAGGAATATGTGTGCGCTCGAATAGGCGTGTAAGCCCCCACTGCCTTTCTCTCCATTTCTCTCTTTCCCATTCTATTTATATTTTCGCTGGTGTACGCCCATACGAATGTAGTGAAAATTGACAGTAGGACGAAGGTAGACGGAATAAAAACTATTTCTCATTAATCGCCAATTAGGCTTCATTCGGATAAAAGACTCGTGGTAATGGCCGACTGGATGCGGTTGCAGAGAATACATGAAACGGAATCGTCGACTCATGATGACGGTACTTACACGATTAACGATTTATTCCAAGTATCGGATCATTCTCAATAATCATTTCGCAGAACATCGTGAATATTACGATCGAACTCGCACAATGTCAGCATGTTGCTTCCCGCGGATAGTGCAATTTCTTCTCGAGTAACTCGCCAAGTTGCATGGACAGTATTTGCCGGCTGAGTTACCGGCAAACACAGCCGTTGCTTTTGTAACTTCGCAGTAGGTAGATAATTATAACTTGCGCGATAGCCTACGCATCGCGCTCGTAGTGCCACGCTAAGCTAGCATATTTTACTTATGACCTCAGTATATCCCTTCTCGCATATTAGATTTAGGGCTGTTGATACATCTTCCCAAATATCACGATGCCGTACGAATTTAGTCATCGACGATTAAGGTATATTAGGTTGTAAGTTTACTTTTCGTCCGAGTCGCATAATGTTAAATAACAGATCATTTCTCGAATACCATTAGAAATGGCATTTAATTTCACGCATGCGTAGAATTTATACGCCAAAGGAAAAGGATACTGCAAACTATCTAAGCTTTCTATCTAATGGCAATTCAAATATTTAACGTGTATACTTGTAGGACGAAAGCTTCCCTTGTGCCTTGACTCGTTCCCTTTCCGTCTTAATTGCGAACCTTAATTGATTCTCATTCGCCGAGCGACGAGAAAGCAGCTTGAATAAACATGGGATTAAGGGGAGAGCAGTTCGCAATGAGTATGCTTCTAAACGTCGCGTCGCGGTATAACTTTCTACAATTAGAACCAATTGTCAAAGGAATCGACTAGCGGAAACGAGAGAACGCTCATCGTCTCTGCCGAAAAAGAGAGACGAGAGAAATATGTTTTTCATCGGTCTTGCAAAGCGCTTTCCCTGCGAAGACATAAAATATTTTTCTTCCACTTTTAATTCCTCACTGGTCCGATTCTTGACATCGGGGCGCGCTCCCATCCTCCCAATTCGCTCAATACGCGCTCTTTCACCATAGCAAACATTCTCGAGTCTTCTCACGTCCTTTCGACCGTTCGAGCACTTTTGCTTCCACGAAGGATGGTCGCATCCCCAACTGATGGGATCGTCGGCGTGTGATGTGTGTCCCTGCCCCCAGTGCAACATTAATTAGTAGACAATCTGCTGCGGTTTGACAAAATTCTCTCAGGGGGAGAAGGAGAGGTCGAGTGGACGTTGTACAGGGTGTTGCAAAGACATACACGGCAGTAGGTCGGGTTGCCTATCCAAAAATCTGCAGGCGCTCGCTCTGCTGACCGACAAGAGAGCGTGGAGGGGAGCAGCCTGCCGATCTACTCGCGCTAGGTGGCACTGGATGAGGCTGGGAGGTTGACGCTCTCGATTCCTGCCCATAGACTTATACTCATAGACCGCGCATTCTGTGAGAAGCGTTGAAGACAACATGATACGAGAGAGCAATACTGGGAGTGAACCTGTCTCTGTCTAACTGGAGCGTTGGTGGGGGGAATAAGGAAAAAAGGAGAAGAGCAACGTTTAAACGCGAGTATACGTTCATATACGTTTAAACGTTTATACGCGTAAACGTATGCTCTTCTCCTGTTTTCCTTATTCCCCCCACCAACGCTCCAGTTAGACAGAGACAGGTTCACTCCCAGTATTGCTCTCTCGTATCATGTTGTCTTCAACGCTTCTCACAGAATGCGCGGTCTATGAGTATAAGTCTATGTTCCTGCCTCGTCCTTATATTAACCGCACTTCAATTATATTGAATGCACTTTACCGACCGGTAAACTATTAATCGGCTTTTTGTCCCCAACGCTTACCGACCGGTCTATTAATCTGCTTAACGAAAAAGCAGTTCAAAAAGTTTACCGGTCGGTAAAGTGCATTCAATATAATTGAAGTGCGGTTAATATAAAGACGAGGCACGAATCGAGAACGTCAACCTCCCCGCCTCGTCCAGTGCCACCTAGCATCAGTAGATCGGCAGGCTGCTCCCCTCCACGCACTCTTGTTGGTCAGCAGAGCGAGCGCCTGCAGATTTTTTGATAGGCAACCCGACCTGCTGCCGTATAGGTTTTCGCAACACCCTGTACGTCCAACACGAGGAACATGCTGGAACACAAAAGACTATGGGACAGGACCTCCTACGCTTTCGATTCGTTGAAGTGGCAGCCCCGTCCTGCTGCTTACGCTTCTGCTCGCCCGCAAAGTGAAGTAATTCTGCGGTAGGCGCAAATGGAGCTGCTGTTTCGTGCACGCACTAGTGGTTTAAGGAAAAATTTGAAAATGTTGCAGTGATCTTCGCGTCACCTTCAAGCAACAATTCAAGGTGTAATTAATGGCACTCCTCGAAGTCATACAAGTTTGGTCAGAAACATCATTTTCCACCGTCAGATATGAAGAAGTAACGTAGGGTGGGACATTGAAATGGAATACCCTGTATGTACATACGAAAGTTCTCTTCGCGATGGCGGGCGTATAAGTCACTCCCTTTACGTGTCTAAAAAGGAGATAGAACGGAAAAGTTTGAGAAAAGTGAGTAAAATGGAAAAACTGACAGAAAAGGGCGAGCGTAGCTTGGTGGTAATCGAAGATGGATGTGGACGATGTCAATTGTTGCATAAGATGCAACCTCCGCGAACAACTTAAGGCAAACATGGATATTTCAATTTGAACTAACAAGTGTTTATAAACTAGAACTCAGTCTCTTCTAAAATTCAGAGCCACTCACATCTCATCTCAAGCTCATAGATGCATACCTACACATTTTATGAGTTCTTTGTCAATTATTTCATTGAACATACACATACGCTTCTTATACTGTTTTTGTTAACTAGTGTTTTAAATAAGGCAGTTTTTGTTAAACATTGTGTCATCCTCAAATAACTACCCCCTTATTAATTTTCCGGTGTAATGCGTATTAGTCGGACTTTAGCAGAAGTGGTGATACGATCGTTCGAACATACGTCACGTTCACGAACCTTCCGTTCTCACGATAATCGATGTAACAGAATTCGTTCGATCTTCCGATTTCATCGTGCGAATGAAACATTATTTTCGGCATATAATTGCGACTGCACCTCTGCGCATACCAGCACCCCCTATCGTCGTACGAACCGTCAAATTTGATCTGATCTTTCCCTCATTTGCGTTCAACTCGTTTGGCTAATCTTTGCGTAGCTTTACTTTGCATGCGAAACATCAGCTCGACGAGCATTATCTTCGAGGCAGATCGTAGGGTGCAGTTAGGCGCGTACGGATTATCCGTCTCTCGTCCCTAGTCGCGTGTAACTCGCGGGCACACACACACACACGACAGCCCGTTGCTGGTTCGTTGCCGGCCCCCGCTCGAAGGACTTTACGAAAACAAGTAGAAATGGAATGCAAACTAGGGCGCTTGTTAGCGCGAAGGCGACGAACGTGTCCCTACAGTCGTGCGCCGTCGCGATTCGTTTTCTGCATTTGCAAGCCGTTGGCGTTGGCCCGGCCAATTGGAAGGAGAGAGAAAGAGAGGGAGGAGAAGACGAAGAAGGAGAAGGTGGACGAGACGGGAGGAAGGAAAGAGAGAAAGCCAGTCTCGCTACGAGGATGTTTACTCATTACGGGTAAACACTATTCGTCGCCGGCCTCTCTTCACCATTATGGCCCTTTCGTTCCAGCTGGTTTCTCAGTTCCAGCCCACTCAAAATTCGTTGCCCGTTTGTGCCACTCGCAATTCCAAGCAGTAACAGACGATGCACAGGAGGAATTGTTCTTTTTATGCCTTACTTCGGTTATACTCCTTTTTTGCATTCCTTAAAAAGAAGCCCCGCTCTTCGTTTCTACGTTTCAATTTTATTTTCTCTTATTTTTAGATATCGCATTTCGCCCTTCTTCCTCTACATCTACGATCGAACGCAGTACTACCTCGTAACAGGGCGCCCAATTTGTCGTTCGCGAACCATTAGAAATATCGTTGTTCGTCGTTATTTTAGTTATTCTAGTTATCAGGAAACGTACATTTTACGGTGCACTTGGATATCGGCACGCCATGTTACGAACTACCAGCCCGGCTTATTGTTAGAAGCGCGTAACATACATACTTGAGATTTCTATTTCTCCACATTTTCGCTCGAACGCGGCGCATACTCTATGCCCGTTTTGGAAAGAAAAACTATTCGGAGAATGCGAAAACGTACGCAAGTGGGAAGGTGATGTCGTGAACGAGAAACAGGTGTGCGTTGATTTGGGAATTGGAAATCAGCTCGCACGATCGTTCTGCAGCGAAATTCAACTCCCTCCCACGGGGGTGAGCACGAGACACGAGAGACTCGTTTCAAATTTCGAGCGGGCTTCGAAACCCGCCCTTCTCGATAAATCATTCTTTCGAAATTTCCCTTGCCGCGGGATATGCCGCGCTATCCGTCTGATCTAATTCAACAATACGCTCGTCGAATATCTCGCTGATGCGAGCTCGAAAAGCAATAATAACACTGGTCAACAGTGGTTTTGCTTCCCTGGAAACAAGACTCGTTCTTTACTAAAGAAGTGTATCCAGTAGTTAAGATCAATACGATGTCGGACATATCGTTTATCCGCACTACTGGAATTGGAAAAATTCGTCCAAAGTTGGCGACACGGTGTACGCATCGCTTAACTCACCGTGGAAGTTTCTATTTTCGAGTACCTTATTTGTTTTTTATTAACCATATGCGTGTTTAGCGTATAGATGTCTGACTGTACAGTGGACTTATACTACTGAACCTGCAAAACTTCCTTAGCCGACGCAAATACGTGCGCACATTTGCTGCTGACTGTACGATACTGAAAACAACGAGATGCCTCGAAATCTCGGGAGGATCGAAGGACCTGAGTTTTTTCTCTGCTCTTTACCTTATCCCTTGGCCGTATCTACCCTCCGCGATGGAAGAAGACCCCCCCGTGTCTCTGGTGGATTTCATAAATTCGTAAAAATACCACGACTCGCGCGATGCGAGAGTTTCGTGGGCCATGCTGGCAGTCGAGAACGGGCAATACGAATGAAAGAATCCACGGGAGGCTTTCGCGTCACCCTTGCGTCGGGATTGGACGCCAAATGCTATGTCTCTCCAAGCGTTGACAGAAACTATCGCTGCTGGACGTAAAGCTGTCATGCTATTACCGCATTCTCCTGGGGAGTTCACGAGACGTATGTGTGTTTCTTGGCCTCCACGGAAGTCATAAATATCCTGAAATTAGTCAAAACAACTCTCCGCGCTATAAAATTAGTAATAATCTTTAAATGCAACTTCTAGGGTACACTGAAAATAAAATAAAATTGAATAAAAAAAAAGGTAATTGATTCAATTACATGTCGACATCACGGGCGACCACTAATATATACAATCAATTTAATAATATTTGTAATTGATTTGAATTGTAATATATTTAATTGCCAGAATAATATATCATCTTTGAACGAATTGCACAAAACGTTGAATTGATACATATCGAATTGTACCTAATGCAATTACTATGAATGATTGA
The DNA here is from genome assembly GCA_944319695.1 of Tiphia femorata. Taxonomy (NCBI): domain Eukaryota; kingdom Metazoa; phylum Arthropoda; class Insecta; order Hymenoptera; family Tiphiidae; genus Tiphia; species Tiphia femorata. The sequence goes on from OX090895.1 coordinate 31,815,481, forward strand.
AATAATATCGTATATTCTTTCAATGCTAATTTCTATTCGATGTAACCGTGCGTACGTTGTCATCCAATAGAGATTAGCATTGAAAGAATACTACACGATATTATTTCAATCATTCATAGCAATTGCATTACAATTCGATATGTATCAATTCAACGTTTTGTGCAATTCGTTCAAAGATGATATATTATTCTGGCAATTAAATATATTACAATTCAAATCAATTACAAATATTATTAAATTGATTGTATATATTAGTGGTCACCCGTGATGTCTACATGTAATTGAATCAATTACATTTTTTTTTGTTTCAGTTTTATTTTATTTTCAGTGTACAATAATGTAAAAAATGTAATCCGTACATAATATACAAAATTCAATTATTACAACGACTAATATATTTCAACGAATAAGAATGCGCATTTGAATCAATCCTAATAAAATTGACCGTATCGTATAATTGTGTTAATTATTTCATGCAATTGAATTAATAGAACAAATAGTTGTACAGACTAAATTATTTCAATTACATTACACTACACATTTTAATTACATATGCTATTAAAATAATAATTTTTTTTGTTCGAAGAGCTTGCATATAAAATTCACACCATTAAGGATCAATAATATGATCATGCTATTGAATGAAAAGCCTCGATTATTAAAACAAGAATATGGCGCTTATGTTTCAATATCATTCTTTGTGAATCAACAAGATTTATTCCAATTACACCGGTGTTATTGATACAATAACATTTATTTTCCCGTGTAAGATCCCAAAGTGCAAGCGGAAGGAACGCGTGTACGGGGCAGTAATCCTGAGTCATGTAGTACGTATAGTGTATAACAGCGCCGTATTATACGACATATCGAATATAATTCCTAGCTCGCCTATTGGATCACAAAAATGGTCGTTAGCATCACCCTAGAAAATATCCGACGTCGACGTGTCCAGTCACTGGATTGATCACAATTCACATTCCACTTCGCTCAAACGATCGAGCGGTGAAAAATTCAGGGTAGGGTCTGAAATCAGTACCGTGCTAAACTCTCGCCCTTTAACCTGCTCCCCACAAATGCGATTCTGATTTCACGTCTCTCGGGAAATAATAGCTTGGTCGCGCATCGTCCCAAAGGAACGCCAACGTATCCAGGTAGACTTTACGACGATCTGCAGGCATGTTGGAAAAATACGAGTATACGTATTTCTTCTCACGCTCGCAGTGACGCTGTGTTATTCTCTCCTTAATTTGGCAAATCTTTTTAATAAAAGGGGGATGGATGAGCGATCGCGAAAAAAGAATGCAATCCGAAGAAACGACGTGACTCGTAGAAACTCAACGATCGAGATTTAAAAAAAAAAATCTAAGAAGATCCTTCAATCGCTTATCGAGAATTGGCCTTTCACCTGTGATCTCTTTTTTTTGGCGAAGAATCGCACGAGGACCGATTGAGCGTCTAACGGTGGTGGAAGGATGCTGAGAGGCCAAGTAGAGAATTGGGAAGGGTGGAATCGGAGAGAGAGGGAAGCAGCAGGCGGTAGGGGATGAGTACGACTCGAAATCAGGCATGGATATCGAATGAAAAGCGGGTGGTGGTTGCCTTCGCGTGTTCAGCATATTCACTTCATCTTCTCCTTCTTTTCTTCCCTCATCGTCTCCTCCTTGTCATTTCTGCTTTCCCCTCTTCGATTTTCCTCTACCGACATCGACATCGACATCGGCAGCTGCAGGCCGGCACCGCGCCGGAGGCGCTGCACTCGATCAAACGCATCACGTTCGCATCCCTTCATTCGACGGTCTTTGAAATGTAGAGTTCGTCCTCCCTTCCCATTCACCTTCCTTCTTTCCCCTTGGCACTTATCGTACCCTCCCGTCTCAGCAAAAATCTTAACGCCTCCCACGTAAAGCAGAATGGGGATAAATGGATAAGTGAAGTGCTACTGAAAGGCGAAGAAGCGTGAAAGTACTGCCGTCGTTTATTCTTTGCACGACTTCATCTCCGCTCTCCCCCTTGCGCGGATTCTTCCTTCAGCCTCCAACGGAAGCGTGGATGGAACTCGAACTCATACGAATATTTGTAGATATCCATTCGTACGCGAGAGCGATCGGAGTGCCGTGTAATGTCGAGCAGAGTGAATTTTCAAACGTTACTACCGTGTCGATTTTCAGATTCAATCGGACAACTATAGTTTATGTCTGGTGAGACATGGTGCAACTTTGGATTTCATTGTATACGATTAATAGAGTTTGTATTTTCGTCTACTAAGAGTTCACAGCTCTTCGATATAAATCAATGAAAATGCCTTTTATTAACGTTCGTCCCCTAAGGATCTCGCAATCGGCATTTATTTTGTGCGTAGTCCAATCATGCTATTTCGTTCGGTCAGCTAGCAAATCTGACCTTTCTCTTCCGATGCCGGCAGCGGGGCCGGGCTGCTTCGAGCTTGTTTAACCTGTCTTCGTATATTCTCAGCCATTTCCGTCGTGTCTACAAGCAGGATGGATCTCAAGTATATTCACATTGATTTCGTGTAAACATTTGTAAATATAAGGGGTAAAGTATACTCTGCTAACATTGCAATGCTATCGACCAGATGCTTGATTCGTTACGTCGAAGAATTTCGGGACTGGAGTTTGGCTTCTTGAAATATCTGTTTGCCAGGATGTTCTCCTCAATAAAGTAACGATAATACATGAATACCCGGTACATGGCACTAACTACAGATATCCCCTACAATATGTATATCAGTTGTTTTGTTATCTTTTTCGTTGCAGGTGCAAAGAACCCAACAGATATGGGAAGAATCTTCCGCCCACTGCCGTAATCGTATGTTTCCATAATGAAGCATGGTCAGTATTACTCAGGACTGTGCACTCAGTCCTGGATAGATCACCGGATCATCTCATACAGGAAATTATCCTCGTCGATGACTTCTCCGACATGCGTGAGTAAATTAATCCTCGATATGAAAAATTTAATAAACGAAAATCCATTGAAAAGATACCGTAGAGAATTCAAAAGTCACTTTTTTTACGACGCGCGAACACGCGGGTACTAACCAGCCCCTCTTCGTCTTTGCCATGCTAACTCTAAAAATCACTACAAGCTTGCGTTTCCATTCACTGTCAGCACGGATAATTCGTTATAGTTGCTATAGAGCTCCGGTAGTTCGCAGGCTAGATCGATTAAGGTAGTTTCGTGCGTATCGTACGATGCTGATAATAAAAGATCGGAAAATGAAGAGTAGACAGACTATGGCGGCTAGCTTAAATTTTGGCATTCGATAACCGAAAGGGTTGTTCATTCTCGTCGGGCCATCTGTATTAGGAATTCATGCAAAGATTCCACATTGTAAGTAGAAAATATTGAACCCTTAAAGTGCATAACCACCCAATGTAATACAACGTTATGTGCTTTGAATCAATGCGCATAGTGCACATATCGCGACAGGAGAGTCTCTTCTTTAATAGTGAAGAGGAAATTTCGAAGTTTTCAGTTTCCTTTAAAAGCTTCGAATACTCGGGAAATGCTTCGTGCTAATTCGAAAGTCTAATCAACCCCTCATGAGCAGAGACCGTTGACAATCACTTTGCCCGATGCATCCCATTGTCCAGTAGCTGATCGGTTTATCGCGGCGTTACAATTGTACGGTCTCTTTTCGCTTAATTCGCGCGTGAGACTCCCATTTGCATTCGTCGCTCGCAACTTCAGAGCACGCATGGGAGCGAGTACACTTTCGAGTGCATTTAATGAGCACTGTCACTGAGATTTCCATAGCCTTGTTCGAAAGAACGCGTAATGACGATCGATTGGAGAATAAATCGGGCGTGTCAAAGGTTTTTTAGGTGATGGATTTGTAATTGTACTATATGGATGCGATGTTCCAATTCTTTGCATCGATTAACAATCGAATTGCTATAAAATCTAACAGAACTGTGAACATCGAGAATACTTTTCTGTGTGACAGAGATGTAGGAGCATCTTTTGCAAAGTGCCAATTCAGTAGATATTTCAGGCTCTGCGGACCATGAAATCGACACCATTACGACGCGCTCCACTCGCGCGAGCTTCGCACATTTAACATTGCATCTCTCGTCTTCCACTATTCGGAGTTTATGTTATTAATTCAGTGCCATTGCAGGCGCAACTACGCTCCCACTTAGGAAACCGATGACATCGTAATACAAGAATTATTAGCTCTATCACAGTTACACGCGGCAATGGCTTAAGAGATATGCATGAAAGGGAAGCATTTACGCATACGCACAGCAAAATACTATAATAGCGACATTATAGTGTCGGAATTTCTCTACTTAAGCCGAATTAATTCTTCGAAGAATTATAAGTCAATCGACCCTGCGAAGCGACGTACCAGGGGGGAGGCATTTTATCAGAAAAACTGGCCAAAAGTGCAATTTCTTAAACATGACATTGCTGTGATTTGAATAGCTCTCGGAAAGATAAAGAATTGAAGAAGCATTTGCCCGCGCATATTATATTGATCTAAGAAATTGATAAATGAGGTTAATTACTTCGTATGTTGAGTATCGGTGGCGGAACACTTTAAACTCGACGATGCTGTTAAAATCGTTTACCCTTGCTTCATATGTTAAATGATGTGCATAAAGATTTATGTTCACAGTATTTTTCGACTATTAATTTATCAACTGCTTAGATCTATATAATACGTACGCGGATAGATAATGCTCCGGTCTCTTATCGTTTGAAAGAGCTATTCAAATCACAGAGACATCGTATACATATAAGATATTGCGCTTTTAGCCAATGTCTCCGATAAAATATCCCACTGTGCGACGTGTTACACGACACTTAAGGTAAGCGCACACGAACGTTGGAACGACGCACGCAACGTTCGTTGTCAATTCTTACGAACCTCTGCGTACACCGCATACAAGAATTGCATCTTTTACGCAGTTAGCAAAAGAACTGAAGCAAATCAATTTGTTAGCTGCATTGGAAATTCTGTTCGAAAATTGTCCATTAAACTATTACGTGTGACTGGCTGTATTGTCGTGAACATTAAAATGGGGCCCGTTGAAATCGCCGCACGTTTCTCGTGTGCGAGCTCCGCTATACGATAATGTATTTCTACGTGTCGTAATGTCCGTCGCAACGGACGCCATTTCAACGTTCCTGTGCGCCCGGCCTTAATTATGCCACTGTTTCGTTTAAATGTTTCGAGAGTGGAAAGGGGGTCAGAGTAAAACAGTTAACGGGGACTTCAGGCAATTTCGAGTGCGCCCGCTTTCCCATCGTGGACAGGCTCCGTAGCCAACAGGCGCGAGGGTAGAAACATCCTTTGATTTGTTTTCAACGAAACTTACTAGTCCCAACTGGTCCCAACAGACTTGAACGGGGAATATCGGTGCGCGATCTCTGACCATCCACCACGAAATTAATATAGCCTTGCTTTCTCGTCGCAATTAAAGGATTATGTCTAATATTTCACACATCGCATACAATACTCTTACGCGCGTATGGACATTTTCGCGATGCTTGGTCGAGTTTCAAGATCTCCAAGAAAAAATTCGCATCCTCCCCTATTTACTTATACAGAATTATACTAGTTCATAACCCGCGATAGATGAATATCCTCGAAGTCAACCATAGGTGGTAATAATAATTTTGAGATGAAAGAATTGTTCAAGAATTATTCAAGAATTGTGGCTGATACTCGGTGTGAAAGCTGGCGATTGACAAGTTTTCTCCTCGCACAATTATCGCCTCTAGTCGAGTAGTTGTGCCATTACGAACGCGCGGATGAGCGAGCAAGACACGTTGATCCGCAAAATCCTCGTGTAGCGTCCCATTGTACTGTAGATAACCGAGCTTACAGGACGTTGGTGCTGAAGGGAGAGGGGCAACAGCGGCGGCTTAGAATTAGTAACGAGGAGGTCCCTCATAAACCGCCGTCCTGCTGGAGAATAAATCACAGGTGTCTCGTAATTGCTAGCCGACGCGCTGGTACCGTTATCCGCCGCCATAGGCCTCCTCCGGTGTACTTGCTCGTAAATTTAAATCCACGCACATACAATTATGCGATGTAAAGCGCTTAGAGGTGCTCCGAACTTTTAAATTGCATCGCGTTAGTACTTCGGATAACACGATTAGCGTACACCATACGGCGGGACTAGCCTCCCTAGTCGCCATGAATGGAAATTGTTTCCTACGCGATTCTTTTTAGGGGCAGCTGCAAAGGGAATGACTTACGAGCGACCTTACCGCACGTACAAATAACAGAGCCGTTATTCCGGTGCTCGGTGGGTAACTGGAAAACAAGAGTCTCTAATTCGTTGGATTGTTTCACTTGGGAAATGCAGCGTTTGGTTGTTAATTATGCGAAATCGCAAAGCCACGTTAATCGCTCGTTATAAAGTTACGCGTCATCGTGAAAACAATTATGAGCAATAATCACTGCAAAATTACATCCACCGTGAATAATCCATAATTTCCTGTTAAAAGCATAAAGCGCGTCATCAGCGTTAGCACACTTCGAAATTCGTAACTGGTTTTGGCAAACCGAAAGTGACAATCGCTAAAAATCTAAACTGTTAATTCAATTCATTATCGATCCTCTCGATCCTATCCCTTTTTTCCTTGCTTGCGTTATTTTCGACGCTTTAAAAAAACGGCCACAAATTCGAATGCTCCTCCACCCTCGTCCCTTGCCGTGTCGTTGTCGTTATTAAAGTAATTACCCCAATACGTAATTTTCTATCGCTATTCGAATCAATACCACTTACATAGAATATTATATCGGATAATCACCAATAGGAATAGAATTAACACATTGTTGACCAGTCACGAGTTAAGTTCTGTTTGCAGTTGCATTCTCTATTTCAATTTGCGAAGCCCAGAACGATATAGAATATTTAAAAAATATATGCATGTACAATATATGCAGAAATAATAGCCGGTGACTCGAGATAGCTTCTGTGTAAAACTGTCGGTCTACAGTGTTAACTAAACCCACGTGTGTGATCGATATAATTCATCGGCCGTTTGCTCTGTATGATATCGCCGCAGAAATATCGACACCTAGAAATATCAACTTGTAACATTTCAATCGAGCACGATACTCGGACTAATCTGAATTGGTACGACAATCTCTGCCGTAGCTCATCTGAAACGTCAGCTGGAGGATTACATGATGAACTACCCGAAGGTGAAGATCATAAGAGCGCAAAAGCGAGAGGGACTGATCAGAGCACGACTGTTGGGCGCGGGTGCTGCGAAGGCACCGGTCCTGACGTATCTCGATAGCCATTGCGAATGCACGGAGGGCTGGCTGGAACCACTTCTCGATAGAATCGCGCGAGATGCGACCACGGTTGTCTGCCCGGTGATCGACGTTATAGACGACAATACCCTCGAGTATCACTGGAGGGACTCGGGTGGCGTGAACGTGGGCGGTTTCGATTGGAATCTTCAGGTAAAGTCAATTCTACCTTTCTTGTCGAACCGCTCGGACCAAACTTGTTCTTAATTCTTTCCATTTTGCGATATTGGAAATGCATTAATACGAAACGAGATTAGTGGTGGTGAACGACCTGCTAAAGACACACCCACGCTCCATATACGTAGATTGGATCTTTACACGATTATGGGGATAACTCTAATTCGCAAAGAAATAGACGACGCGATAAAAGTACCTTTAAATCTGTATGCTATTCGTGCGAATTGATCGGCGCGTGCATGTCGGAATTATACAGTTTACCACCCCACCAACCCAACCCAACACGAACGAACGAGAAACGGCTTTCCATTTATTTCGCAACTTTACATCCGTGTAACGTTTGTTCGAGCAGTTCAACTGGCATTCGGTACCGGAAAAGGAGAAGAAGAAGCACAAGAATCCCGCTGAGCCTGTTTGGTCGCCCACTATGGCAGGAGGCCTATTCTCGATAGATAGAGCTTTCTTCGAACGTCTGGGCACTTACGACAGTGGCTTCGACATCTGGGGTGGCGAGAACCTCGAGCTCTCGTTCAAGACGTGGATGTGCGGAGGTGAGAAAGGCGATTTTCCAAATCTATTCCCGTGATCGCTGACCTCGTCGAACTTCTCGTTGTCCCACATTTTTGCACAAATTCAACTACGAACTCACGGCTTGTATCACCATCTGTTAATACCCACAGCATCGGAAGTTTGTTTATAGCAAGATAAGTTTCACTTAAAATCGCGATGCAATAATTTCTCGAGTGCGGGCTCAAGCATACGCTCCTCTCCGCAGGTACTTTGGAAATCGTGCCGTGTTCACACGTGGGCCACATCTTCAGGAAACGTTCGCCTTACAAGTGGCGCAGCGGCGTGAACGTGCTCAAGAGGAACAGCATAAGGCTGAGCGAAGTGTGGCTGGACGAGTACGCCAAGTACTACTACCAGAGGATAGGCCACGACAAAGTGAGTACTTCGCCACCATGCTTACCGAGATCCAAGTAGTAACCTCGGTACTCACCTTCCGACCCTCCGTTCCTTCTTCTCTTCTCTCTTCTCTCTTCTCTCTTCTCCCTTTCCCCTATCCATCCTTCTCCGACCAGCTTCTTCGATTCGTCTGGATTTTGCTGTCTTCTTCCATCCACATCCTTCTCCATTCTTCTCGAAGGAGAAAAGAAAGCGAGTTTTCGAACAGATTCTTGACGCCGCAACATGGAACGAACGAAAGACGTAACCGAGGAGAGAATTAAAGTAATGGTAATTAGGTGGCTCGCGTACCCTCGATGAACGCCAAGAGGACGCTTTCAAATAGAATATTACCTTTCGACCGTTTCCTGCTTTCACACTTTCAGTGTCGACAATTCTGGAATAAATAGAGTTAAAACCCCTCCTCATCGTTAGTCGAAACTGAAACTTTTCACGTGTCGACAACTAATCGGCGAGATTTTTCTAGAAAACTGATGATGTAACGATCGAAGGTGAAACACTTTTTCTCCTCGACCCTCCTTGATCCTTCGCCTTATTCCTCCTTCAGCTCCCTACTCCCTCTTCCTCGTATGATCCAATGCCTTATGTTCTGTGGCGAAGCACGTGACACGTCGCGTCGCTCGGAAGAGATAGAAAGCAGAAGGATGATAACCAAGGACGATGATGGAGAGGATTGCAGACCAAAATACGTCGTAAAAAGGGGGTGGTCCATAAATGTGCCAAGCACTCTTAAGCTTCTTCTTCCACCACCTGTCTTGGATCCTTCCGCGAGGATCCTTCATCCTGTGCTCCCTATAAAGATCCTCCGTTTATCCTCCATCTCGGGTGCATTTCGGGAATGGATAAATCCGTTTTCGTGAAAGTGGACGATGCTCGCGACGAGTTGGTAAACGCGTCACTTCCGATTGGATTTAATTGTGCATCGTTTGTGAGACACGGAATTTTGCTAACACTTTGTGTTAGTCCGTCGACCTTTCTTTCTTCCCGTAAAATTCGAACGATCGATTTCTCAAACTGATAGGATCGATTCTTTCAGGGCAAGTACGGCGATGTCTCGGATCGAAAGGCTCTGAGAAAGAAATTGGGCTGTAAGTCGTTCAAGTGGTATCTCGACAACATTTATCCGGAGCTCTTCATCCCTGGCGAAGCCGTTGCTTCTGGCGAGGTAAGACGTCGATACATATTCCTTGGAAGAATCCTTTCTCTTGGCAGGTTATGCGGATGCGGAGATGGAAATAGTTGTGAGCCAGGATGAAGGAGAATAATGCGGCCAATAGATGACTACTCGAACTCCACGAAGATATAGTTGGATATTATTGAAGTCCCCAATTGCGATACTCGAAGGCTCTCTCTCTGCAACTTTGTAACATGAACGTGCCACGTCGCGTGCGGCGAAAGGAAAAGTAACTAGGGGTTGACAGTAATCGAAATGTAACAAACTGTCGAATCTCTACTAAACGTTTCCACATTTCTCCATCCCTTCACCCTACTCCATCGTGACTATGGAGATCTTCACTTTTCCGTGATCTTCGTCTTCCAACTCGCGTTTTCAATGTCATTCCGATCGATGAGCGCGAATGGAAAGGTTATTTCTACTACGAGAGGTTGCATCTACAGCGACAATATAAATACTCGTGTTTCGAATCCTGGCGGGTATCGCGTATACACTCAATCCTTTCCCATTCTTTCGTCCCTTCGTCATAAATCTGTACGCGTACTTAAACTCAGGCGGGCGTGTTGGGATGCATCGGAGCCAATTGTTAGTAGCGGAGGCGATGATTGATGTCGACGAGCTTGCGACACAGGAAACAATGCCTCCGATTGGGAAACAATGCCGGGACCGTTGGACGGGACGAATTCCGATCGGATCACCAGTGAAGGCATGTTCGACTTCCGATGGGAAATCGATTCGATCGTTACGACGATAGGATGCGAGCGTGCGCATATCCACGTTATATTGTGAATCGTTGACTCGTACCGTGCAAAGTTCTCGGTGTATCGGCCGACGGGAGGGAGGATAAGGATTACCGACACTGGTTCCGAAGATCCCCCCATTTCTTTGAAGCTTGTGAGCCAACGGTGATTCTTGAGATTTGTCGGATTCTGTAGAATCGATAGGCCGCGCGTCATGATGTCACTATCAGTCCGGTGCTCCAATCCAGAAAACGTTCTGTCGTAATCGTAAACTTTGATGCTTTACGGCACGTTCCTTAAGCTTTTGTAATGTCAGAAATGTAGCTCCCTCTGCCTTCTCGCCCCCGTTCTCTCCTCATCGCACGCGCCCACACACAAACACGCACATACACTCGTTCACGCTCACTACGTCGGATATTATTTTCAATTTCCAATTTCCCGCCTTCCTTTAGCTCATAGCTCTAGATTGAATGCGCGATCCATAATTCCGGGACCGAATGCATTGAGTCACAGAGACGTACAGAATTTTAGAATTCTTTGAGCTGTCGAAGAAGAGTCTCGCATTCTGGTTACTACATAGACAAATTTCGATCTGGCCGAGCACTATTTTCTCGGTGGCCATTGCGTTTTTTTATTAAACCGCTAAATACTTCCCTCTCTACCTTCCTCATTTACTCCTACGTGCTTTCCGCGTGACAACCCACCCCTGTGCGTGCATTTTTCAGTTTTCTCCTCTCCTTCTTTCCCTAGTCTCTCTCGTAGAGTATTTCTGGTCTGTTTCTTTCGCACTCGTCCTTCGTTACTCTTTTTTTAAGCGCTTTGTTTTTTTCGTCCTCTCTTTCTCTCTACCATTCCACCGAGTTATGATAAAAAACGACACATAAATATCTTCCGATGCAGGGCGAGCGTCCGGTGTGGAGGACAGGGACAGAAGGGCGGGGACTGATGCGTCAAGGCTGCACGACTGGCAACATGCACAATCGATGCCTTCAGTCGCCATCCTGCGCTCGCGATTGATAGTGCATTAATTTTCGTCGCTGTGCGCACGATTCAGGATAGGCGATCAATCACGTAACGATTTGTGCGCACCTCCGTCACTCACCCGCGGGTACTGTACTACCGTCACCTCCAAATTCTGCGAGTGGAAACACGAGCACTCGCTGCATTCGCCGGTTCTTTAATGCTGTTTTCCTTTTTAATTGGATAAACATAAATTCTCCGAAAAACTGGGCGAGCTGGATTGAATTTCATTGATCTTCTGGGATATACGGACGTCAAGTCTTTTTGTCTTTAACGACTTTAGTTTCTTCTTCGTTCATTATTTAATCTGTTGTTTTTTTCAACGTCAAACGAAACGCGTTATTGCCTTAATACACTGGGAGAAAAAAATGGTTGGGGTTACTATAATCTCACTATATTTTATAGTTAAATTTGGCGTCAAACATATTTTTATAGTTCGCTTAATCATAGAAAATACAGTAGAATGAACGATTTTTACAAATGGTTATATTATTAACTATTACCTTTGTTCTTCTTACCATATGTATAGTAAAATGTGCTATGTGAATATAGTTAGTTCTATCACTATGTATGAAATATTCTGGTAATATTAACTATATAAAATAGTTACTTTTCTTACCATTGTATATTTTCAACCACACTATATTTTTAGTTGAAATAACCATAATTTTGGGTAAAAACATAATATAGTTGGTTATACTATGCCTCTATCGTAATTATTACCGACATTGTGGTAACATTTACCATAAATATGATATTTCCAACTATAATTTTGTTACTATGCCATTATAGTTAGATATATCATATACTTTTCTCTCAGTGTATGTTGGATTTAAGAACGATCTTTGCTCGAGTCGTTAACCAAGCGTCGAGCTGATCTTCATCCGTCGGTTTCTTCCCCGAAATGGTGCTTCTCACTCTCCTCGCACGCGTACCACCACCATGAAGGAACAAACGACAGCAACTACGACTTAGGACCGAGAGAACGTCCCGCGGGTCGCGGGTGTCACGCGACTCGAATATTTCGTGCTCTTACCCTCGTCCATTTTCTCTTCTTCCTCCGGCCTGACCACCGTCGTGCCGACTCTCTCGGACAATTTGAAGCCTGTGCCATCCGTAATCCCTTCTCCTCCCTCCGCCACGCTTGCCTCCTACCTTTCCGTTCGTTCACTCTTCTCTCGTACCCCTCGTATCAAGATAATAGTTCTTGGCGCTATCTTCACCTACTTTACGAGATAAGCGGGCAGGTAGTAAAGTTCCTTATACCGGATATTCCGCGTGACTTTCACCCGCAAAAGTTACCTCCGATGCGACTAGCAGGAGCTACGACTTCGTTGTTAATAACGCTACGTCGGTCGTTCGTACGATTTGGTGAAATAAGTCTTTAGGTTCACGATACTACGTTACAATGGTACGAGGATGATTGCGCAGTGGAGATTAATTTAGAGAAAGATTCTTCCAAAAATATATATTGATAACTTGATAATTTAGTCTACCATGGTCTAACTTTGTGCTCATAACACGAATTTACAAATTATAATTTTTCCTTCACTTCGTGAAATTCGTATTATTATTTTCTAAAGCAACTTTTTCGGCTGAAACTACAAATTTTAGGTCTTCAAAATATTCGCCACGTTTGGTCTTCAGTAATTACGTGAAAAACAGTTTTTTAGGGCGAGAAATGCGTGCGTCATTTTTATACGAACAAAGCGAAAAATCGAAGTAGAAAGAGGAGAAAGTGAGTACGGACGATCTTCTTTCGGAAGCCTCTGCAATATCTATTCGCATGTTTCTGGCAACGATAAAGAAGGAAAAAGTTCCGTCGCAATTTTTGTTTTCCTCGAATTTTAGTATCCACGTTGATGCGCTTTTACTCTCGCGGATACAAGCGGAAGACGAGATGATGAACTACGTAGTAGAGAGTAAGGCGTGAGGCCAGGTAAGGGTGCAATAAATGGGGGTGCCGAATTTAATTCCCGAGTGCACCTCACGAATTAACCCAAGACCTCTAGAAAAATTTCTTGTTCAGTTCGCCGACGACGTGGCTCACTTACCAAAATGCTAATGACCCTACACATCACCGTGTCGACCACACACGCAAGAAAGAGCCTTCGAGTCATTTTACCGATATCAGGCGAAAGCGACTCGCCCCTGTTGGAAGCGATTCCACTTTTTGAAATTTCATCGCAGCCCTCACTGAAATGGACGATAAATCACCAGTTTTTTTATCCGTGCGGATGATGAACGGTAGCTGAGAGAGAGTGAGAGAGAGAGAGAGAGAGAGAGAGAGAAGAACGGGGCATGTAAAGAAGACGACGCGCGACGTACCCTCCCCTTCCTCTCCTCCTCCTCCTCCTCTCTCTCTCTCTCTCCTATATCCTTCTCTCTCCACCTCTCTCTCCCCTCTCTCTCTCTCTCTCTCTCTCTCCCGAAGAAAGTGCAACGATAGCAGAACGCTTGCACCAAGTGAAATGAGGATTGCTGACCGAGCTTCGCGGCCAAATGCATCTGTTTTTCCGCGCCCGTACAAAAGTGCATAACGACGGTATATTTACCAGAGATGAAATAGAATGCCCAACATCCAATTTCTTGCATCGAACTTTCATCGTCGAAGGCGAACTCGGAAGCTCGGTCGCCGGAATAATCCTTGTTTAACATGGAACTCTCTGGAGTGATTGGAAAATAGCTACTTGTGTAGGTGAAATGCACGCACCGATGAGAAAATTAGAACAGCGTATATCTCTTCTAACCGTAAAATTGCAAGGTACCTTAACCGGGAGAAGTTTATGACCGTGGTGTTACGTGTTCTGTTCAAATTTTCTTCGGCGTATGAAAGCATCTACATAGTGTTATATCGGTGTGAGGCCATTAATTGTAACGACAGTTCCTTTCAGAGAGCGGAGCGTATTTATCCGCAAGGACTCTACAAAGCTCTGATTGTACATTAATTAATTATCCCCTATTATGCTAGTAATCTAGATATCATGCTAGAGAACGATAGCAAGGAATTAATCCTAGATCATACTATCACTAACAATGAATGGATGGCAGGTTCGTAATCTCGGGGAGGGCAGCAACACTTGTCTGGATTCGCCCGCTCGCAAGGGTGATTTGCACAAACCGGCCGGACTATATCCCTGCCATCGACAGGGGGGAAATCAGGTATAATAAATACAGGCTAGCCGAAGGAACGTTCAACAGGCACGATGTTCACGTGAAACAGTCGCATTTATAGCCTGCTATGCGAGTTTGCCGTGTTCTCGTTCGCAGTACACCAGAGACGTTAAAAGAGAAGAGAGAATAAGAAGGATTGCTTTCGATGAACGTTCGTTAATGCAAACTGAAATACTCGAATTTGCCCACTTCGCACATTAGATTACATTTCCTTTCTAAATTTCTTTCGTAAAATTGAAGAAGGAAAACTAAACGAGTTCTCTGGTCACCACGAACGAGAGCTCGATTCCCGAAGCCTCGTCCGTGCATTATATTCATGCGTTTCCGCTTCTTTTCACCCCACGACCTACATTGCCACAGGGAGTCGCACGCAAGCGCACACTGCGCACACGAACCCGAAAAGAGGTCTGCTAATCGTGAACGGGAACAGTGGGGAGAAGCACTCGATAACTGATCAATTATGTAGCGATCCTTTTGAAAAACACTGTTAAATTTCAATGCAGATAAGACAGCTCGCTAGTGGGATATGTATAGACTCGCCAGGGAAACCGGAAGATCTGCACCAACCGGTGGGCTTATATCCCTGTCACCGCCAGGGCGGCAATCAGGTACACTGATTTTTTCGGGAGGCACCCAAATCAGTCGGCAACGTAAGACGCGAGAAAATTTTCAAGCCCGATCTCGATTAACAATTGTACAGTAACAAGTTCGGATGGGGCCGCGAGGGTACAATATTCCTAATCCTTTGCACTCGTTCTTCAGACGCGTCTTGATAGATCTTTCAAATTAGGTGCAACCTAGAGGGTCATTCGAGACGAATTAATGTAGACCCCGACATTTAACAGACATTTAATAGCAGTAATTCGATATGGCTACTCGAGTGCGAAGGATTGATATTCTAACGAAAGAAACAGCAGAGGAGTAATTTGGTAACGGAATGAATTTTAACACGCTCTATTCGATAAATGCTCGTTTCTAATCTTCCTTGTTTCGCTTCTACATACCAATGTGTCTTATCGGCCTGTCGGTAGACGGTGGTTTAAGTATCCAATGGTGATGGTGCTCGAATATTGGAAACGTGGTGAGGAAATGAAGCAATTGACTTAAATAATTTCCCTAAAGGAAAATTCAGCTTTGAAGATATCTTAATAAGCAGTAACGACTCAACAATTTGTAGCGATAGGCCATCGGGCGAGGGTTGATCTTAGAACAAGGCGAACATTTATCTCGCCTCGATTTGCTAGAATTAGTAAGGTCGCTAATCTGCTGCAAGCGCTCATGAATCGTCCGGTCTCGTGAAGTTAGCATGCAATGACCCGAGACGCTTGTCGTTGGTAGTGCACTCATTTACAACCGTCGGTCCACATCTTTTTTCAACCTTCATGAAACTGTCGTGTCTTTTCTATCAACTCTTTGTTCAACCTCGCAACGGTGGCGACGATACGGCGGTCATTCGACGTTCGGAGAGTCTCTCTGTTCCGGCTTCAGAAAAAGAGTGGTAGGCGCGGTGAAACGTGCATATCCTCGGATCGATAATTCACATCTATCTGCGACAGCACGATCATCCCTCTCATACTAAACAGTTAGGCTCGATACACACTATCGGTCCGCTCTCGATCCGATCAAATATTCTTCCATTGTTTATAATGTACGTATACACATTATGGAGCGAGAGCGGACCGAAACTGTACTGTGTATACGTACATTATAAACAATGGAAGAATATTTGATCGGATCGAGGGCGGACTGATAGTGTGTTTCGAGCCTTAACCTGACCGTCCATTGCAGCACGGTGCGGCGCACAGTGTGACGAAAAGCACTTATTAGGGACAAAATTCTGCCTACACCCTAATTCTGCATGGATTGCAATGAATTTTATTTGTAAATACTCGTGAAGGGCTTAACTTTGAGATCTTACTGCTAAAAATTCGATCAAGGTGGATTAAAAGAGCCCCGATAAAATTCCAAACCCCATAATCCAAATCCTGAATTGTTGGCTGTTATTAGTTGATTGTCATAGAAGAATTTCTACGAACTAAGGCCTCTCTACCACGACAAGATTACAACCTTAAGAGAGATTTTTTGAGTTCTTTATTGCATTTTCTTCTCAGCCGCGGTGGAAAGCTTATTACAGTGATCATATTCTTATGATCCAATTCATACAGTTTTGTAATATTCAAGAAATAATTTTTAGAAGCTCTGGAGAATGGATGCCACGATCAAAGGACAGTATTTGGAAAAATTGGCAAGACGGAAAAAAAATAAAAAGATGAAGAAAACAAAGAAAATAAAGAAAATGCAATAAAAAAAACTGAAAAAATCTGTCTTAGGCTGTAATCTTGCCGTGGTAGAGAGGCCTCAGTATTGTTCATAGAAATTCTTCTATGACAATCAACTAATAACAGCCAACAATTCAGGATTTGGGTTATGGGGTTTGGAATTTTATTGGGGCTCTCTTAATCCACCTTGATCGAATTTTTAGCAGTAAGACCTCAAAGTTAAACCCTTCACGAGTATTAAAAAATAAAATGCATTGCAATCCATGCAGAATTAGGGTATAGGCAGAATTTTGTCCCTAAAAAGTGCTTTTTGTCACACTGTGCGGCGCGGCACAGCGCGGAATCGTCGTAAAAGGACACGAACCATACGAACGAGGTGCCATACAGCGATATTTCATCCGTATACGTATATTCATTTACATGTACTTTTTCAAACATTTGTTCAAATTGCTCCGAGCCGCGCCGCGCTGCGAAATTGATCTAATGAACGGTGGGCTTTAACGTGTAGGTCCGCCCGTCATCACCTCGATTTCTGCTAGCCTTTAACCTCGCAAAATTCCACCATACCAACTCGCTGTGCACTATCGTTTACAACCGGCAAAAGTATAATTCAACGAGCACATCATTAAGGAACCCTTCCGGAAACGTAGAAACGCGAGTATGGGGCCGTATCGCGCGTCATCTCATCCGTAGCCGTTTGAGTGCCACGGGTTTTTCTTGTTTCCCAATCCAAAACTGCCAAGCGGCGCGATAGCGCTTATGTCATTCCGTGTTGAAAAATGTCAAGAAGCTCGATCGCGCTGTTTTAAGTTTACATATATGCGGTAAATCTTACTCCTTTCGATTCAGTAGTATTCTAATATCTCATTGAGCGGGAGTAGGGACAAGGGACTTGATTAATCGTTGATTCTGATTCCAATAAATCTCATCGTAATGTCAATGCCCATAATACGCTGGGACTTTTTGCCACGGAACAGAAGAAGCGCAATATCGCCACATGGCACTCAAGCGATTAAACAGCGCGAAGGCACGAGGCGGGGAAAAAACCCGCGCGAGCGTGTACTTTGGGGAGAGACGATGCCAGTGGTAAACCGGCGTTACAACCGAAACTACAATAATTGGTGCCGGTGGGGGACGCTTTGCTTAGCCTTCTAAAGGAGCTTTAATTTAGCTATTTGCCATCGTAATTAAGCCGTGGTTTTACAGCAATTACGCTTTGGCTGCTACCAGCCGAGTTTGCTGACCAATCCCGTCACAGAGACGCCGACAGTCACCAAGACCGCACGCGCCGGGCCCCTCTTCCCCAACACACTTTGATTTGCGCGATGGTTTCGCAGAAACGCCGCGATTGCGGTCGCGTCGCGTACGTGCTGCGCGCGCTTTCGTGGACGAAATGCGCGGATTCAAGCTGGAATTAACGGGTGATTCGTCAATCAAGGATTCGTCAAAGCGTTCACGGTTGAAGAACGTTGGTAGTTTATTTCTACATGCAAAATTACGTATAGAGATAATGATGAATTTTCGTGAGAAGCGAAAGGAAAAAGGGAATGCTTGAAAAATAGATGTGGGACACCGTCGAGTATTTCGATAGAAATTTTTAGTGGAGGTTCTATACTCGTTATTCCAATTACATATAGGCATTCTACGAGTTAGTTGGTCAATCAGTTCAAGTAGTTTTTAGTTTCTTGTGCGCGAGGTTATCTGGAGAAAAATTCGTCATTTGTGTGAGGATTATTAAACTGTTACCTATACAACAACAGTTGTCCATATTTGATTTTCTTAATGTAGAGTAATATATCCGTTCCCAATAATAATAACGCAGCATGTTGAGTTGAGCCAAACTAAGCGGTAGTTTTGGGTCGTGCGTCAAGATTCATTCCATTTGTATGTCAAAGGGTTCAATTATATTTCCTTTAAGGCAAAAATTTGAATTTCGATGGAATTTTTCCATTATACCGAATCCGTTATACAAGACATTATCCATTTATCGAATCGATCGCAAGGCAGATGGATCGAAGCCTCTAAATGAAAAACTGCGAATTAGAAGGTTCCATATTTTCGAGGGCTTTAGCTGAATTGGGCTTCCTGCAATTACAGAAGCTCCGTTTGCCAGCTACAGCGGTACATCGCATTATCCGCCATTTCCCTTCTACACGCTAGGTAGACCAAGAGTACTGGGAGAGTATATCGCACGCCTGATAACGCTCGATAACGCTCGATAACATATGCATGCTCGCGGGGTCCGATTCTGCTTTCCGTGTCCCGCGGCCCAACTATCGCTAACCGCACGAACCGCACAAACCGCACGAGGAACGGGGACAGGCTTTCAACGACCCTCCCTATGGTTCCGACAGTTGGCATCACTGCGAAAATTGCTGTCTAAGATCTCACAGTTCCCCATTAGCTTCGATCAATAGTCATCGGTGCTTAATTAATCTTCTCATTTCAAGGCTCGAGCACAATCTATAAAATATGATTCATTATTCCGTGAGTATTATCGATATCCGCGGGGAAGGGATATCTTGGACTAACAATAAGAGATCAATTTACATAAATTTTTGCAACCGATCATAGTTGCCGACGAGGTGTAAACGTGAAAATACTTTCCCATCGTTGGATCTTCTTAAATTACATTAGCCAATCAACGCCTTTGCGATTTCCATCTCGTTCGTAGAGATCCTTTCCTTTCCTCCTTTTTTTCACGGGCCAACGGCCGATCGGAAAACGGGAGCACTTGATTTGGCAAAGTGATACGGATTCCAGTCGGCTCGAATTGCACAAACGGTGCTGCGGACCATCTCTCACGAGCGGCCGAGGAACGTAATTTCGAGAGAGCCATTCGACTCGATTATCGTCGATCGACGCTCATTAGCAGCGGGAGGCGCGCTTTGACGCGCCTCAACGTCGAGGTCACGCTCACCGCCGGAGTCGTTTCTGCAAAATAACTGTCTCCCGATTGATTGTGAGTCGAATTTCGTGCGAATGTCCGAATCTATTTCCGACAACGAGAATAGAGCGGCACGGCCGTACTTTTGTTCCAGTAAAGTATATACTTTATGAAATTTTCTGCGAGAGGAACGCCGCGATGGCCTGTACGCAAGTGATTTAATTATGGGCTTGAATAATTTGCTCCGGCTGTTCTCGAAAATTCCCTCACCAGAACTCCTCGCTCATCCTTGCGTTAAATGAATAATTTCCTTTCGAACGGTTACTTAATTTATAGAGATAATCTTTCACCTCTTCGCTGGGAATTAATTAGTACTGACAGTGAGTACAGTGGGGTATATGTTAGCAGAAAAGTTGACCAAAAGTGCATTTTCTTAGATAATATTCTTCTGTGATTTTAATAACTTTTATAAACGACAGCGGACCAAGGCGTCAGGCTGCACGTTGACCTAAACAATTGATAAATGATCTCAGTTCATTCATATTTCACGAGTATCGATAGTGTAATTCGTTAAACTCGACGATGCTGTTAAAATGTCTGACCTTTGTTTTACACGTAAAAACTTAAATCTTCCTCCAGCTACCTCACGAGATACGACGTAATTGACTACTTTTCTTTAAAAAAAAAATACAAGGTCATCTTTTTACCCCTTTGCAGTATGCCACAAAATTGCAATGATGGCAAAATTGAAAAAAAAAAATGAAGGCATGTAAAGAGATGTTTTCTCTTTGCCAAGTATTCATTCTCTATTAAGTGTACTGTCAAGAACACAATAATTTGGTATCGGGCAAATCTCAAAATATGAATATAAAGAGATCATGAAACAATGAGAAACAAACGTATGTAAGTGTAGCTGTTTTAAACAATTGCAGAATAATACTATGCACCTTCACGAATCCGCTTCATTGCAGGCAATTGAAATAACGCCCCATTTGTCACTCAACAAAACAAGTATACGAAACAAAGCTAAGCCATTTTAACAACTTTGTCGATTTTAACGCACTGCGCTACCGACACTCGCAACACAAATAAATTAAACTCATTCATTAATTGCTTAGATCAATATAATACGGGTGAGAAGATGCTCCAGTCCCTTGTCCTTTCCAAGAGCTGTTACAACCACTGAAATGTATTTAAGAAATTGCACCGTTAGACAATTTTTTTAGTAAAATGCCGCACTATGCCACGGAAATGAGGACGCTGACGTGGGAAAGTATCGATTGAATGGTTTACATCGGTTCGACGTTGACGTGGATGAATTCTTAATTCGAGTAAATGGCAAATGAAGATAATCTAACTTTTCGCATTCTTATTTTATCGATACGCGAAAGACATGCTTATAGACATTAAGATTGCAAGATTGTGCGCCAACTGCCGGAAGCATCCGGACGGAACAGGCAACTTTGTTGGGGGGGGGGGGGGAGGTAGTGAGGATCTTGAAGGAATTAATCTGGATTGTTTGTCACAGTACTGGATGCTGAGCAAGACCGGCGAAATCCGGAGAGACGAGTCGTGTCTGGATTACAGCGGCACCGACGTCATTTTGTATCCTTGCCATGGCAGCAAAGGGAATCAGCAATGGATCTACAATCCTCAGGTACGAAATATATGTCGGACGTTTGCAAACAAGAGTGCGGAGATGTACACGTACCAGACAATTTCATTCTCCTTTAGACGCATAGAAAACTAATTACTGGCGGTTTAGATTGTCCAATGATATTTCGAAAAGTTTGAATTTCTGGGATATTTATTCACCTTATTCTCCAATTCGTATACGGAACACAGTTTTGAAATTATTCAAGGGACACATGTACCTACCTCCATGGTAGAAATATTAATGTCCACTGCAACTCTACCACCGAATACGAACGATCGATATAATAATAGCGATGTCAAATACAATGTCTAAAACTGTCCTTTCTTTCCGTCCTGCTTTCAGACGAAACAGATCAGACACGGCAGCAGCGACAAATGCCTCGCTATTACGGAGAGCAAGCAACGATTGCTAATGGAGGAGTGCTCCCAATCGGTGCCTCGACAGAAGTGGTCTTTCGAGAATTATGATCCATCGAAGCTGTGATATCGTGCTTTCTCGCGTCGCCAATCGCACAATCGTGGCCGCGGCTCCGGTCGCATCGGTCCCTTCTTGGCCAGCCAACGATACTCCATCGCCAAAACACGTTTTGGTAGATAGAGATCCACACCTTGTCCTAATTCGGACGAGTTTGCCATCGATCGTACGGAATTATCATCCGTCGGCGAGGCTGGGATTCGATAATTACATGGACGATAATCTACTGGGAAACTTGGACGAGAGCCCAATGAATTCAGAAGCCTCCTGCTTTCTTTCGACCGAGAGCATCGTTTGCAAGAAGGATTTCCTGCGCTGGAGTAAAAAAGCGTCTCGGCGAAGACGGTGTGAAACAAGCTCGATGGTCAAGCGAACGAACGTGATTGCATCGACCATGACCGTGTATCTCTCGATCGTCACTTTCGTTCGCCGAGCGCGACGTCTCCCGTCTACAACGGTCAAAATGGTTCACTTATTGTTAGAGTGGCCGGCCGCCGATCGTCCCGTCGGTGAAACGATGCGGTCGCTTTCCATTCCTACGAACGTGCTAACGAACGAATCTTCGACCCCCCTCGCACGTGGAGAAAACTAAGCGTTATTGTATTTTTCGCGTGACCCATGTGCTAATGTGGATAGTGTGTACTTTAAATACGTTGTAGATAATAATTGATGGGTGATATCATTGTGAAGGATGCAAAAATATCGACGTACGGCGAGCAAAAGAAATAGAGAGAAAGAGAGAGAGAGAGAGAGAGAGAGAGAGAGAGAGAGAACTGAAGGCCAAAAAGAGAGTATATTCAAGGACGAGTCAGAATTATATCTTATTATACTCAGTTGTAATACTTCTTCGTGCGATTTTCAGTTTCTGTATTCTTATGACTTTATTGACTTATTATTGATCGTCGCTACTGAACGATTGATCTGCATAAAATTTTTCCACTCCTTGCGACGATTCCTTGATTACTTTTTATCATTTTTTTGACTCAGCTAAAACTGCAACGATCCAAAATCAGGATCTAAGATCTATTTTGTCCTCGCTCCACCGATCGTTCCCAAGACTACTACCTAATGTTCCGAGGGTAATCGAGACTTTATTCTTAGACCCGATTACTCGTCTTTTCAATACTGGCTAATGTAGGAAGGCATGAGCGCTGAACACATACCAACATTGTAATGGACTTTTGTACATTCGTGTAAGATAATACTATACTTCGATGCCAGTTCGTTTAAATATTGCTTAAGGGAGAGAATTATGTGTATGAGTATGATGCGACGATTACGTGCAAAAGTAATTTCGGGGATTGCGTGAGTTTTACTGATCGCCAGGCCGATCGTTATTCGTCGGTTCAACTCCCTCGTGTTCAATGAAAGTACGAGATCTTTTTTGTTTGCTCATTTCCAGAGGCGCGAAGGGTTAACCTCCTATGAAATAATGCAATCGGCAAATATTTTTCGTGCCAATGAAATCGTGAATACCATAACGTGGTGTAGTAGCTCTGCTTTCTTTGTACGGGACGCCAAAGTTTTTATCATCCAGGATCTTATTAGTAGGTTCCGCACCCGCGCACTTCCATGCCAATAGCGTCGGTGCCTGCTCTACACATATCCTTATACTCGAGCTTGCGCGAAAAACCAATCAAACTTGTTCGTCTCAACACTCTATCATGGCACCGGCAAACGTATTTGTTAGTTCTAAAATCCGCGCGTAGTTACGAACACGTACGCGTGATACGAAATTTTCTTTTCCAATTTCTCATCTGTCGTATTCATTTTGTATTTTCTTTGTGTCCTTTATCGGACAACCTTGAAACTCACTTTTACGGAAAGACAATGGCCCGTGCTCTTACCGCGTCTTTAGACCTGCTAACAACTTTAGTTGCGCCTGGTACATACGCGTAGATATGCATGTCGCGTCTACACATGTTTAACGAGCGCATCTGAAGTTACAGGCGGGTCTGGACTCGCAGTGAGCACAGTAGAGACCAATATCTTTAACGAATCTTAATGCGAAACCTCATGTCGACGAACTAGAGAACCTTGGATTCTTTTCCATACGTTCGTAAGTGTGAGAACAGAAGGAAAGAGAAAGAAATGCGCAAAAAATTGCAATTTCCAGTGTGATCATTCGTAGAGCCGGTAGATAAAACTGCGTTAATTTAAGTACGTTAAGAATTTTCGAACGAACAGAAAAATAAAATAATTATCGCGTATTATATATGATGATGGTAATCAACGATTCTTAAGGACCTCGTTTAACAGAACTAGACTACGCGAGATGGATTCGATGTACGCGCGAAAAAAAACTCACAAAGGGGTTAATTTTGATTGTGAATATAGTTTGAAGGACTGACGGTTCTTATTGTTTTTAACGAAAGGATGCGGGGAACGGATGCGAGTCAAATTCGTGAAAGACATTTATACATATAGATATATATACACATACATATATAAATAAGACATTTTCTACATTTGGTAAGGATGTTGCATATCGTGAAATGGTGACCAGAGACGTGCGCCACTCGGTACGCTCGTCTTATCGGCTAGTTGCGCGTTAATTAATGTAATATCGAACGTGCCTTATTTCGTGTATATATGAATATGATTATTATTATTATTATTATTATTATTATTATTATTATTATTAATATTATTATTATTATTATTATTATTATTATTATTATTATTATTATTATCATTAACGACGAACCTCTATCATAACGTGCAAGTATTTGTGTTGAATAAATTGATGTTGTTTTATGTTATTAACGAACACCCACAGGTGATTCTCCTCTCATTTCAATCTTCGTCCTCATCTAAAAACTTTTTGTATATTTGAAATCACGATTCTATTCGTTACGACGGACAGTTTACTAAAGCCCTATCGATTCCCGTTGCCTACACATAATGGGGTCTAATTCGTGACACGGTTTGTTTCCCCAACGCACCTTGACCCATTTTTGTCCGGGCTGGTGTTCCCGATTGTCGGCCCCAGTCCTGCTGGCCAACAGGCCACCCTCCATGACGTCATCAAAATCGATTCTTGCCTCAATGCGGTTACACGATTGGCAAATGGCAGAAATTCCGACGATCAAAATTACTGTCCTTCCATACTCCTTTCATCGAAGGATTTCGTCCTCCACCTAGTATCATCAATAGGTGGGGAGGAACGGAAGTAAGAGCAGACGCGAACACGCATATAAACGACACGCGCGGAGAGTCCTATTTTTTCACCTGAAAATTTTAATTACCATTCTCCTCGTTAAAATGAATGAGGTAACTATCAAGCTGTTTACTCATTATTGGCCGCTGCTACAGAACCGAGAATGAAATCGCTCGTTATTTTCACGCAGGCGTTCTATGTGTGGCCTTCTTCCCTCTCTCCTTCCTCGCTTCCTTCCTTCCTTCCTTCGTTCTTTCTTTCCTTCCTTTCTTCCTTCCTTTCTTTCTTTCTCTTCCACGTCGACCGCACCGTACACTTCCGAAGAGCCTCCACTCGAGAGAGAAAAAGAGCGGTAGAAGAGATAATCGATCAGGGCCTCTCCTATTATCTCATCTTCCTGCAAGAAAGCAGAACCTCAATCGACTCCGTCGTCATAACCTTCTTTAATTTGATTTCTCTCTTTAAAATCCGTCGTACATACTATCAGACTACCAGTTTTCGTGAAATCTCAAACCTTTGCCCAAAATGTGAGACGGGCGATACGCGCCTAATTAGAGCTTTTGCAACTGTAGTGTTAGTTTACCTTTTCATCGCATACATTTTTTAACAAATATTTTTCGCGTCCTCTCTACTATCATTTTCTTCCTTCATCGAGATCGAGCTACATTTGAGACCGTTTTTACATCTTTTCAAAATATTTTCTATTTACGTTCACACAGTGTCTTTAACATCTTTTATCCAATCCTACTCCTGTTTCGCATTTTATTCACCCTTATGCGATATTTTAAACCTTGTTTTCGCCAAAGTTACTCCTCTTTGTTTAACGTGTTTTATTAATTCCTGTAGTGTTTTTTTTTTTCGTTAGTAGGAAGATGTCTTTTACATGTTCATTCAATACAAACGTGTTATCCAACGAAGTTCTATATTTTACATTGTTTAACTTAGAAATTTTCTATTGTCTGATTTCCACTTAAAACAATCGTTATTCTTCCTTTGCAAATCAATTGTTCCGTACCTTTTTTTTTTTTATTTCATTATTTGTCTCCTCCAATCTTGAAGCAAAACCGAATATATGTACAGAACCCTCCTGATTGTCGTACAATTTTTTATCATCATAATCTAAACATTCGCGCATGAACGCATACACGATAAACATGTAGAAAAAGTTCAACGATTTTCCAGGTATATCGTGCTCTTACTTGTTGCGGGGTCGACCATTATTGATTACTCGACGAAGATGGCGGAGGTGGAAGAGTGAGAAGACTGTGACGAGAAAGGGCGAGACCGAGAAAGGGCGCGGAAAGGAGGAAGGGTGGGAGGGAGGCAGAGAGAAAGAGAGAGAGAGAGATTTTAGATAGCCATGAATGACTTTCTTGTCGACCAGAGTCAGATTTTGAGCTTGACCCGGATTCATCGCGCTTGAGATTACATTACCTTCACTTTCACCGGCTTTCGTTATAGTGGAATGTCAACCGTAAAGAATCAATATAGTCACCCCCGTCGGATACTGGTGCTTGAATGCCTATCAATCGACTTTCTTCCCAAATTACATCAGCTGCGTGCATTCAATATTTAATAGAAACACTACGATGGCCATTCCACGATTAACGAAAATCGTGAATAAACTTTTCGATTTCAGATCAGGCGATAACAATCGTAATTTTGTTCATTTGTGTATATGCTTCCAGATGTAGTTTTACTTTAGCGAAGAGCGTCGAAGAGTAACGAAAAGAGATCGAAATAAAATTATCGTGCGCTATTTAATATCATCTTTGTAACGCTTTACCCTGCTTCACTCTCCCATCCACCCGCATCAATTGTCATCCCTTCCACCGTAAGCCTGCCATCCTCTCAATGGCACGCGCACGGCGCGGCGTCTGCGCTCCAGGAGCTTTCGAGCTTCGACGAGTGGAAGCTCTTCGGTGGTGAATCTCACGGCCGCCATAAGTGTTCGTCCTTCTTCCTCCAGTTTTCCGTATGCAATATCCATTCACAGATTCGACTTCCTCTCGAACAACTTCGTCTAACAATTCTTAGAAATCAGGTGTGAGGTATGCGTCTTCCTTGAGGGGTTGTTTCAATTGTTTTAGTAAGAAAAAGGGAGAGAGAGACGAGCAACAGCACGGATCACAGAGAGAGAGAGAGAGAGAGGGGTTGGAGGGGGGTGAAAGAGAAGGAAGGTCTCACTGGAAGCTTTCATCTTGCACGGGGCGTGTCGCTAGCGCATTTTATTTGGTGCGCTCGCGGTTCTCTCACTCGTTTGAAAGAGTGTGAGGACAATACTGGTGGCGTTAGTCATCCACGTGTGAACTTCCCTCGTCATCCCTTGCAGTGCGCGTCAGCAACTCGTGATAGGAGTAACGACGACGGTGGTGGCGGTGGTACGTAGGGTACAGTTCATTCCACGTTCGTCCGTCGTACGTTTCTCGTCTGGTGCTCATTCGTTTGGAAAAATCTTCATGGTGAAAGATCAAACTCGGAGATTATCTGACGAATTTCGCAAGCTCGCTAAGCACTTGCGAACTTTAGCTCGCGAAGAATCCGGATAACTTTGTGACCGAAAGCCTTTCGAAGGTGTGCGAACCACATAAGAAATGAGTGCGTAATATTGTCTCACGGCGAACGAGCGAAATAAGAATTTCTACGTGAAGAACGTGTGCGGATTATGCGCGAATCCGGCACGGAGAAAGGGAGGTAAAAGTGTTTTTTCGAGGAAAAAGCAGCCCGGCGAGCGAGGGGGCTCCGGGATTCCAGCAACAGGTAATTCACTGCATCCGCGGGACACACGGGTCCCTAAGTACTTTGGAAATCTTGCGCGGCTTCTGAGTAGGAGAGGTGGGGAGTGTCGATGTGTGTGTGTGTGTGTGTGTGTGTGTGTGTGTGTGTGTGTGAGAGAGAGAGAGAGAGAGAGAGAGAGAGAGAGAGAGAGAGAGAGAGAGAGAGAGAGAGAGAGAGAGAGAAAGAGACAGGCGGACCGGTAGAAGCGATAGACTGCTGAAAGAGAAGGTGCGAATGGTGAGCGGGGGCGTTAAAAGGATCTACGTTGCGTCTCGAGTTCCATATTGCCATATTTAAAACTCCCTCAACTATTTCCTTGATTGTGTCGATTCGAGGAAGGAAGACGTTTACTGGGTTTTGTCGGGATACGTGACTGGATAGACATTCACGGGAAGACGTTGAGATATCGTTCCAGAAATGAGAGAAATGTCGATATTGACGACGAAGGTGAATTTCTTGGTTTTTCGCAAGGTAATTATTATTGCATTTTCTCGAGCAGCTAAATTGTCAAGTAATAATAAGTGATTGTGACCCTGAAGTAATTATACGTAGATTCTCGTCCCAGTAAACTAGAAAAGTGGTAAATGTGCTGGCAACTCGTGTCGTGCCTGCTGCTTCGCTCGACAGTTTGACGAGACATTTCTCTTTTAAACAAATTAAAGTCTTAATCGTCTCGCAATTGTGGAGTACAGCACCGATCGCTAGCAGACATGGACACGACGTGACCCTCTTTCTCCAAAACTGTTCAAAAAGTTAGTTCCCTGAGGTGTCCTTAACCCATGCTTCGACCGCGTTATTTTAATAAGGTCGTGAATAAAAGTTGAGCGCCGACGTGAACCGATGTTTGAACGAACGTTCTCTCGCAACTAGGCTAACTGCATCGTAGATAAGAGACCTTGTTGTACAAGGGGGTAGTTGAGTCTTTCGTCGGAGGGTGATTTATCGACGGACTTACTGATTTTTCCATCCGATAATGGAACGTGCACTACGCTCGTTAAACACTGCTCCGAGTTTACCTTCGTTCACGGGTGTCGGTGTAGCATGTTCGACTTGGCAGGTCACCTTGATTTTACCGAGACAATCAATTCGGCGTAAGTGATCGGTACGCAATGAAGTAAATCTTCGCTCTCGAATTAGTCTCGGTGAAATCGACCATCGATGTTCTACGAAATCTTTTGCTCCGTAGAGTTTCAAATGTGTTAATTCTCGTTCAATTTAGACGTTTCTGATCGTTTGGAAGATTCGATCGGCGTCATCCACCTCGTAAATAATACCCCGTACGGATGACCATTGTAGCACTGCTGTTTTCATCTTTCATGTACCACCAACAACACTACCGTCTCTCTCCCCTCTCAATATTATCTCATTTTGCAGGAAAGCACGGGCTCGATGCCGGAGGCTTCGGGATCGGGGGTGGCCGACGAGTCGGATTACTCGACTTTTGAGAACAAGACCGGCCTGGCCGAAGACATGAAGTTCCTGGCGAGCATGCCGGAGCTCTGTGACGTGACCTTTCTCGTCGGTGACACCAGAGAGCCGGTCTGTGCTGTAAAGGCTGTGCTCGCGGCGAGGAGTAGGTTCGTCGATAAATCCTATAATATAAAGAACAACCTTTCCATATCGTAAGAAAACAGAAGGTATGTGTATGTATCAAAAGTAACTTGTGAATGTTAAGACGTCATAGACTTCTGTTCCACAGAGTATTCCACAAAATACTGTATCAAGCGCCCAGCCCGCAGCGAAAAAAGGAGGCGCCACCGCAAAATAAGATACGGCTGTTTCTCAAAAGGAGCTCCGAGCCACTGTTGAACCTGCAGAACACGGCGCAACAGGTAATTAATTAGTCGATGCGAGTAGAAAAGACCGTCTGCGTCTTCACTCGAGCTCGTTTCTCTTGTTGTCGACGCGACGCGCGACACCGACAATCGATCACGACGGGTGCCGTGCCGTGGCTGTCGCGTTTCGCGAGCAAATACACACGAATGGAAAATCGTGCGACGTAGGACCCGATGCGGCGGACTGTCCGCGCCGGAAGCTTCAAAGTGTCAGATCGAAAAAGCGTATCATTGGTCACTCATTTAAATTACCACCGGATAATACGAACCGAGATACGGACCGCTTAGAAAATTTTGTTGACAGGGTGTGTCGATGTCATGTAGAAGAACGTATAGCAATATTATTGACGCATCTCTTATACATGCTTGAAAATAAATTCTAAATGTCTCGGCCAATTATAAGAAACGCTCAACGATACTTGATACTCTCACGAGTATTCGTTGTTAACAGATATTATGGAAATAGTAAGTGTGCATTTATTATGTGTCGTGTAGCGATCAGGGTTCACGCAGCAGTTGGCCCCGATACAAGAGGTACTTTGAACGTCAAATTCTGTGTTTGAGTTCTGTGAGGACGCTCGTCCTCTACTCCATTTTCACCACTTAGCCATAGATTCGCTGTTTCTTCGTTCCTTCCTACTCCTTCGCCTTTAGTTACTTCATTTTCTGGCTCCCCTCTCTCTTTCTCTCTCTCTCTCTCTCTCTTGCGCGCGCGCGCGTGTGACGACTACTTGAGTGAAAATCGTTTGAACTGGATGCAAAGTAAACGCCGTTCTGCGTTCTACTCGCTTATGATTGAAACAATTTGTGGTCCTCTGTGTAATTTTCCATCTAGTCTCACGCTTAACCTTATATGTGTCTTTTAATTGTTTATCTTCTAATGCCGAATGGAGCGAAACTTTATTATGTGTTTTGCATGAAAGTAAATTTCTCGCGTGGACAATACTCATGTGCATGTATATTCTACAATATGCATACACGTATACGTTGGCCTTTTACAATCCGTTTAGGCACATGTGTCGAAAAGTATGAGTGACACGAGAAACTATTTCATTGTAAAGTCAAACGAGTACTAGCATCATTCGTCTTCCTCGATATGCTTCTTCTTTCATTTGAAACATTTTTTCGTATCGTCATATTTTTCGCGACACATTTGCCTGGATAGATTATAAGGGACCACCCTGTGGATGCATATAAGTATGTACATGTAAGTATTCGCGTGTGTGTTCTTCGAAAAGAACTATCACCCTTACTTTTTTTTCGGTTTTCTTTGATCTTCAAACGATACAGCGTCGCACGCGCATTTACCAAAAACGACCTTTTTCAAAATTGTTGCACAGCATTTTTGCTCTAATTCAAGTGATTCGCATATACTGGGTTAAGCGTTTTAAGATTCAGGTTAGCTTCACTCATTCTTGTATATACATATATACCACGATTTAAATCGTTTTATATACCGGTGTATCTCCGATATCACGAATACTATTCACGTCTTATATTGTTGTCGAATATTCGTCGAGGAAAATTACATTGTGAAAGAAATGAAGAGTTACTCATAGTGAGGGTTTAATGTATAGTTTCTGGTTCTATATTGGATGTATTTTTGCAGTACCTGTAAATCGCAGTACTATATTATTTGCATAATTTTACATTCCCTAATTGAGTGTGATCGTGCTATGCTTTGTGCCAAAACATAAGATTTAGTCACATCGTTTAAACGTAAAACGTTAGACAATTACGGACTAGGATGGCGTATCGTGCACAGTAGTTTAGTTCGTTTCTCGATTTTTCTGCACATTTTGTGAATTTTAGCCTAAGCTTAGAATACAATTATTCTCGAGTCTACGAGACTATCTCTCTGTGAGTTCTCTAGTGGCCATGCTGGTTTGCTTTAGCATGGATTTCTCGAGCTCAGACTTTAGGTCTGTAGCATTAAGCATTTGAACGTTACATTCGTCAATTTAACGAAATTTTTCACTTTCATATGCAAACCACAGCCTCAATCTAATCAACATCATACCCTCATCATCGAAGAATTCGAACCTGACGTTTTCCGCCAATTGATCGAGTACATTCATACGGGTTGCGTCACCTTACAGCCGAGGACTCTATTAGGTATAAAATGATTACTTTAACAAATCTAATTACGTACTTTAATTTACCCAAATATGTATGTATATGACCTGGCCGGTCTAAATCCAAGTACCGCGACACAGTTCAACTTCCAATGGAATTTAAGGGCTGTACATCTAAGTAAACCAATAGAAAAGAATAGATTTATTAATTTTCTAAACTGTCCAAGTTTTAAGCATATACCCTGAAAGTTTCACGACGGAGATGTTCGTAAGTAATAACTGATATTTTAACGAATTTGTTGAAAAGCATACAAATTGCAGAACTTATCTCATCGGATCCTATATAATAACTTTAAAATGTACAACACAAATTGGCGACTCACGTGTAAACAGCAAAGATACTGGGATGTAGATATGAATGTCGATACTTGGTGTAGCCGCGCAGACCTAGTTTTATAGAAAACAAATCTCGAATGCAGACCTTTCTTTCGAGTCTCAGCCTAGACGTAATCCCTTAATCAGTAAGCATCGTTTATTATTACACTTGATCTTAATAAAATGCTCACAGGTGTGATGAATGCCGCTGACTATTACGGCCTGGACGAGCTTAGAAGGGCATGCGCCGGTTTCGTGCAGTGCTGCATTACTGTAGACACGGTTTGTGCTCTGCTGGCATCTGCCGAACGATACATCCAATATAAATGTACCAAATCGTTAGTTCAGAAGGTAATATTAATCTTCGTAATGCAACCATGTCTTCTTTTATGCAGGTGATGCGCTCCGCGGAAGAGCAGAAATATAAAAAGTTGCAGAAAAAATAAAAGTTAACATGTTCGTTGGTTATCGTGTATACGAAGGTAGCCTCGAATTTCGATGGGTTACACTTTTACTATTCGTATGCACATATGATACGTAATGAACATGAAGTATGCACCGCATAACTCAAAACCGCATAGTACAGATCCGCATACAAAGAGATCCGACCGTATAAGTCGCACACACTCCATTAGAAAACGAATGCTTTAATTTTAATTCTGGACAGAAATTGCATTATCTTACAGTTCACTGTTCTGCCAAAAGGTACTGGAATTCGTCGACGAGCATGGAAACGAGGTACTGAATCTGGGATCGTTCACCCTACTACCGCAGCATGTAGTTCGACTTATTCTGGCAAGAGAGGAACTACGAGCCGACGAATTCACCAAATTCCAGGTGGGAAGCTCGATCGATCGATGTATTAATTGTAGACAAAGTGCGTAAAGGTCAATTGTACAGAAAGTGCGTTTGTTCGCGATTTTCGATTATTCCTTCAGGCAGCTTTAATGTGGAGCAAGAAGTATTGCGACAGTAACCAGAACACCCCGTTAAAGGACGTGATCGGCAACTTTCTCGAATACATTCAATTTCACAAGATACCGGCAAACGTGTTGATGCGCGAGGTTCATCCGCTGGGATTGGTACCTTACGGTATCATCATGACTGCATTGGCCTATCAGGTGCGTATCGTTTTGAACAATACGTTCTCAGCTTCCTCGTACTTTCTTCTAGAAAGCCTTATCATTGCCGTTATTAATCCAAACTACGTACTACCATTAGTCTCAAGTCACCGAGGCCTCATGAGCAATTCCTTTCATCGGCATCGCTTACTCGCATCGCTCCTCCTTCTTACTTCTTCCCGTTTCAAAATTCATAACGAATTGTTACCTTTACAATTAACACAAGCGCAACGATCATTTCTGTAAGTGACACATCACCAAGATAATGTTATCGAAAGACTACCTTTCTCATGAACAATTTGATTATTGCTAGCGTTGCCGCTTAAAATGATTATTATTTATTCGATGAACGCCGATAACAGTTTCGCCATCGTCACACTGTAATAGCATCTGTGAACTATTCCCCGGAGAATCACTTCTATTATCGTTTATTCAAACATGTAGTTGGTACGCCGTTAATACTTACCACTCCTTGCTACTCCAACCACTCTGTCGAACTATCTCAGTTAAGACTCTTCGAACGTTCGCACGAATGTTGCAAGATCCGTAGGTCACTTGACCAGAGGATTGTTGCAGGCAGACCCGACCAGTGTCGACCCCGGGAAACTCTCCCCCCACAGAGTGAGAAGACAGGGGCGCAGCATGTCGGTCCAATCCTCCTTGGACCCATATGGTAGCAACACGACACTGAGCTCGAGCGGCTCAGACGCGGGTTCGGATCAGAAACAGCATTCCGGTAGCAACTAACCTCTGGCCACGGCCGCACCTACCGCGGCCGTTTCGGACGAGCCTCGACGCGACGAAGGCTCAGGCAACGAGGAGAACGGACAAGCTCCGCTCGACCGTAATGCCAAACCTGGTTACGGAGACGTGAAAACGATGCGCGATTCTCGTGAACAGCTTGCGCTGCTGCAGCAGCCCAATTCCAGGCAGCTCGAGTACCTCAGGCAATTGGATCAGTTGAGGCAGCAAGAGGAACAACTGCAGGAGCAACAGAAGGAAAGAGCGCGTGAGGAGGATGAAGTGCGCCAGCAGCACAAGCAATGGGAGCCGGTAGAATTGCAACAGCTCAGGCAGAAGGAACAGTTGCGTCGGGAGGAACAACAGGTGGAGCGTGAGCAGCAACAACGGCAGCAAGAGATCGAGCAGAATAAGCAACGAAGAGAGGAACAGCGACAGAGGCAGCAAGAAATTCAGCAGGAGAGACAGCGGTGGGAAGAACAGATACAAGCGCAACAAGAGGAACGGACGCGAGAGGAAAAGCTCCGTAAACAGGAGAAAGAAAAGGAGGACGAGGAGAGGCAGAGAGAGGAGGCCGAGCAACTGAAGGACGAAAAATTGCAGGAGAAATATCAGTCCGAGGAATGGTCAAAGAGCCAGGATAAAGAGAAGAGTATGGAGCAACATGAAGAACCGCACATGCGAAACGACGGGAGCTCGATTAAATTGGAAACAGCGGGTGGAGAAGCAGGTCAGGAGGAGGAAGAAAGGAGAACTGACGAAACAAGCAAGAAGGGGACGATATTAGAGGAGAGTCAGTTGCAACGACAGGCCACTGTCAAAGAGAGGAAGGTGGCACGACAGCCGAAGAAAGTGGAGCAGCCGGAACCGTCACAACAACCCAAGAAAGTGGAGCAGCCGGAACCGTCACAACAACCCAAGAAAACGAAGAGATCCGTCTCCCTCAAGTTACAACAGCCCAAGAAGGAGAAGAAAACGGTGCCGCTGTTAGCGTCGCAGGTGCTACTGCCGAAAGAGATTGGAAAGGTAGAAACGTCGCAAGTGAAAAGAGGAAAGCAAAGGGACAACAAGATGAAAGTCGTTGGATCGCGAGAACCCAAGGAGGAGGAGAGCCTTGAAAAGGGAAACTCATCAGCGTCGGGACAAGTGGAAAGAGAGTCCGAGCAACAGAGCGACGAAAAGAAGAAAGAGACGTTGCAAGAACAGGCGCGATTGCAGCACAACGAGCAATCCGAGATGGATACGTCGGCGACACTTGGAGAAGATTCGCGCGAGCACGAGCACTTCCATCGACGCGAAGAACAGCAAGGAGAAGAGCCGGAGAAGAAGGGGGAAGAATTACAAACGGTGGAAGAACCCGCGCAGCAACAAGAGCTGGTAGAAGAAACGCAAAGTGAAATGGCAGCCCAACAACAATCGCGTCCTCTCGTGGAGCAAGAGCAACAGATTACCCAACGGCCGCAGGAAAGTATAAATCCCGTTGAAGGCATGAGTGGTCTTTACATACGGTTTGTATTCAGGCAGGAAGGCCGTGCCAATTTGGTTTGGTTGTACAAAACGCACATGTTCTAAGTCCTAATCCTTCGCTCCGATAGATTAGGAATCCTAATTTAGGATTTACTCGCGCCTCACCTTTCACATCTTCCATCTACCAACTGTTGAAATGTATAAAGGAACAATATCCCGTTGCTTCATTTCCGTGAAACTAGAGAGATTTAATTCGATTAGATCCTCCGTCCACCGATTGTGAGACTTATTCCAGTTTGTTTTCTAGTTCACCTGTGAATGTGATATTAGAATATGTATGTGACATTTGGATTCTCCGTGTATACAGTCTTCCTTATCTCACAATCATCTCCATTGGTTTTTCCTGTATGGTACCTACACGCGTGTTCGAACTGGCCATCCTATGTATTGAAGTTTTACGAAGAGACAGTTTCTTGGTCAGCAGTATTATGATAGCCCCGGACTCTACGACAGATACTAGATAGGGCTTTCACTAATCAGACTGCCACCACGATTCTATCCACCACTCTACCCATCCGATCCCCTTTGTCTACCCTACGCATAGCTTCGCTAGTGTCTCTATCAAAACTGTTGAGAATAACCGATCGCATACTTACGATTAAAAAACGTTGTTCGGTTTATAAGATATTTTATATAATATAGATAGACATACGCGCTGTATGTGCCCTTTGGGTAATACCCACTCCTCCCGTCACTCTACGATTATCACGATGATCTCTCGAAAGTCCTATTATATAAGCATCATTGAATTTTCTCTCTTTTCCTTTTTTCTATCGTATGTGCGAGAGTCGAAGAACCATTCAATTTTCTGTCGAGACCTGTTGCTCCACTGCAAGAGACAATGCAGGCTGTCTCACTGCCTGTCCCCGTAATTGTGGAAGAAGAATAAGCCCTCTCAATTCGTTGCTATCCCGTGCTCTTATAGATATGAGAATATCTCGTAAACAGATCAATGTATTTCAAATATCAAATTAGTCGTTGAGGTGAGGAAGGAAAAGAGAAAATCAACAATTTTCCACACGGTATTATATTGTTGAACGTTTTATTACACTATTTACGGACATATCCATCGATTACAATAAAATACGCATCAGAGAATCGCAGACTCGCAAGAAGACATACGTACATATAATAAATGTATACATATATATTTGATACTATACCAAAGTGGCAGGAGTATATTGTCTATCATTTCGAGCAAGATCACTGCTGGTAGGCGTTGCGCTGTAAAATATCGAAAAGAACGCGCAGCATTATAAGATCTCTCGGGATTTCTATGGTACTTGGAAATCATTAATAAATAATGCATTTCCTTGAAAGATAAAGAAATAGAAAAAGAGAGAAAACAGAAATAAAATAATAATAGGTAATAACAAAGTGAGTTCTTAATCTAAAACACGACGCCGACGTTCATTGCTAATTCTACGATTACACACTTTCTCGTTAACTCGCGATTCACGAATTCCAAACTATCTAATTTGTCCATCCAATTTTTCGTAATACACTTACCGATGCCAAAATGTAGATAGTTAATTAACGCCCGACGCGCGACAAATTTGCATAGTGTCGATGAGGATGAAAGTGGTCTAACTCCGAAATTTTTACTTGAAAAATTATTTCCTGTTTTAATTAGGTAGATGTAGTTAACAGTACGCGCATAACTGGCAAAAAAATAATTTTCTCCAATTTTTTCACTAATTTCTTTTTACGCTTTGGTAACTCTACGGTTATCATTAGTTACAGTTGGTGAAAGCAGCGAATCCCTCCCAAGCCCAACTTAGAACTTTTCGATGATTAAATTCTATACACTTTCATTTTAATCGGAGATTTCGACGAGGGAAAAAGCAAGCATGAAAAACGTCGAAACACCTTTGCCGAAAAGTCAATACGGATTGTTCACCACACTTTGCATCCTCCTTAAGAAAAATGTACAATCGATGCTCATGGAACTTAACTTCACACTTTCACATTCACCTTATAGTTTTACACGTTAAGGTACGGAAAACGAGTTGAACCGTACTACTTATCGACTTTCGCCTTTGTTGCATTCTCGTACGAATCAAAAAAATCGGAAGAGACTTAGAGCATTAGAACACTTATCGATGTTGCTCGGCGATACATATTTTCATTCGTACAAAGAAAAGATGGGACGCGTGAAACGTAGTGCAGATTCCTTTCGCAGATTGTGCAGCGCGAAAAGAGCCAATACAAGAAAGTCCTCGTCGCCTCTGCTCGCAGATGTATATGTTAAAGCTAATGATGTATATGTTATGTTACTCCCCATTGCGACCACCGGTTCCGCGCCGTGTCCACGTCCTTTCGCGTCACATCTCCGTCAACAGGATTAGGTACTGTCTGTATACAGAAAACAAAGAAAAGGAGAAGTGTTAGCCCAAAAGTAAACCGCAGTAACCTCGTATCTCAGAGGATAGTTGCACTTCGAGTTGGTTGCTACCGTTCAATTCGCTACATGACGCGCAAAACAGCGCGTAAATAGGCCGGTATGATTGTGTCCATTACATAAGCTAGAAATGATGTGGTATAAGAACAACTAGTGGTGGTTAGTGGTCGGCACGATCGCCGGGAGCTCGCGCTTCGCGCTCACCTTACCGGGTGCAGAAAAGCTTTGCTTTCTGCAATAGGCACGACCGCGTAACTCACGTTTCCATACTTGAATTATCCACAATTTCGAAACGGTTGAAGATGGCGGTACACAAAGTTTCGTGGCACTAAATGGGTATATACTCGATGTACATGCCAAATTTTGTTCGGATCCGTTCAGTCGTTTCGCCGGAATAATGGACTAAACATTTGAATTAGCCGCCATTTTTGATGCGGCCAATCAAAAAAATTGAAATATTTCCAGTAATTGTCATTGCATACGTGTACATGTACGTGTAAAATTTTATCGGGATCCAATGAATAGTACCAAAGATATGAATTTTTCGATATTTGAACCTCCCGCCATTTTGTACCGGTTCAAGATGGCGACTCACAAACCTTATTGTGAACTCACAGTAATGTACTTGATTTTTCTGCCAAATTTCGTCCCGATCGGTTCAGCCGTTTTTCCGAAATCGAGGATATACACGGACACACGCACGAACGGTTTTCAGGATGGCGATTGCATAAGTCACTCCCTTTACGGTCGTGCCTAAAAATAGGCATATCACTATACAGCAATGTTACACGTGAGAGAAACATATGCCGACCTCATCGAGCATTTGAGCTGAGGTGCTGTATGTTCTGCCGGAGGAGGATAAAAAAACAACCCAGAGTTTAAGTGTACTAATAGCGTACGTGGTGGTACACAATTTTCCGGACGACCGACGCGCGATTCTTTCCCTCCTCTTACATCGCTTTTCTTTCCACTTTCCTTTTTCACCGAGTCATGCTCGAGAAAGAAAGACATATTACGCCACATAGAGGATTACACGGTCTAATGATGTACATACATACATAACCATGCGAGTATTGTTTTCGTTTCACACAATATCCCTTATCTTGCTTATAACTCTCTATGTACTTGCATTTCGACGAACCTCGGCAACCCGTGGATCCTACTGATCAAAGAAACGCAAAAATATTCGCGATAAGCGTTAACCCCTTCAGACCTGATTTTTTTTCAAAAGTGAACGAAATTTTTTCGCAGAAAAGAACATCAGGTCTAAGTGGGTTCAAGCTAGATATTGAAGTTATAAGCGAATGTACATTATAATGTGCGTCAGGACTGAAGAGGTAAAGAGAAGAAAGTGGAGAGCGACTTGGTATGTGTATAACTTGTAAAGCACGATCGCATAAAGAAGCAAATTATAGATGCGTCGCTCGGCGCCACATGGTATTTTGTTGTCGACGTCTCTTTGTGTAAACTCGAAAGTCGCATAAACGTAGACGAATATAATACAAAATGGTTGTAAAGCGGCAAATTACAGAGAAAGGCGGGCATAAAGAAAACGCAAAAAGGAAAGATACGAGGAACAACACTTCAATTGTGTCTATGCATTATCGTCTATTTGTGCGCATTCGATATTTCTATTGTTTTATACGTAATGTGTGCATGACCGTAATATTGTAACAACAACTACGAATATTATTGTGACGATGGCGATACGTGGCGATAATAATGATTACTGTCATCGCTCGTAGTGATTATTATTATGGCTAATATTAATCATCATTATAATTGTGATTATCGTGATTCTCGCTATGACGATTGGAACAAATCTCAAGTTGATTAACCCTTTCGCTACTACGGGTGACTTATAGCCACCCGCTACAAAAACGAAGCTAAAATTTATGTATGTGTCCATGTTTTGAGAAATTTCATACAAAACATTATTATTAAAAGATTATTGGTCAATATTATAGTATAATTATAGTTATTATTTTGTTGTGTAATGTAAAAATATAAATTGTACTGTTGAATTAAAAATATGTTCATCGAGGAATACTGAGCACAAATCATTTTGCTCGAAAAGCAATGTCACAAAGTCGTTTTTGAGACAAAAGTCTTGGTCCCGAATGCTGAAGACTGCGAGCGCTTAATGTGCCTACTTTCGGCACGGCGCTCCGTTCCACGCGAGGCACTCGCGCCGAGACCCGTCGTAACGAAAGGGTTAAGGAAAGAGACTAGAAGAATCGATTGATGCAAATATGATCGATGATGCGCTTTGTCCGTTTTCAAAACTGCTCTCATTAGAAAAGCAAAAATTCTAAATTCGATCGAATACAGTCACTAAAGCCTACAACCTTATTAGGCTCAATCCACTACGTTTATCTCACGTAAATGCAACAGCAGTATTCTCCTTTACTTTCATAATCAGATTTTTTGTTGTTTATTTTTGATTCTACTATTGCTATAATTGTTATCTCGATAGATAAACAAACCAGGAGAATGCGCAGCGTCGAAACGCGCACCGCCGTCGTTGTTGTCATTGTTGTTTTTTGATTCGCCGTCGATCGACACAATATTCTACCTAAAGTTCGATCTCTATAATGTTGTGATATACTGTAGTAAAATCAGATCGAATAAATATTAAATAGCACTGAAAGGACGACAGATGAATAATTCGATAAGGATAAGAATTCCGACCGACAAAATTATAAAATTTATTACGTCTCGTGATATAATACATAAGCACCAAGCGGAGATGGGTAAAGAGGGTCAATGTCCATGCATTATGGAGCGAGAAGGGAGAAAGTTTTGCCGGCACCTAAGGAGATCTTTGCAGTGCCTAAAGCATATTTACGGACACGAAAATGCAGAGATGTCCCGAAAAGTACGTTTCTTTGTCTAATCCCCTCTGAACGATATTTGCTATGTACAAAGTGTTGCGAAAACATACAAAGCAGTAGGTTGGGTTGCCTATCCCTCAATTTGCAGGCGCTCGCTCTGCTAACCGGCAAGAGAGCGTGGAGCAGGACAGGTTGCCGGTCTACCGGCGCTATAATAGAGGGTGAGATGATACGGACACTAGGGTGAAGTGTAGGGTTTTTTTTTTTGCAACTTTTCCCCTCTTTCAATAAATTTCCCTGTCTCTCCTTCAGGTTGATAACAGCATTACATATCTCAGGCTAGGAGGTCAGAAGGCACATAGCTTTCAGGTACTCTTTTATGCGGAGGCGGTCTCATCCATTCTGGGATTTTCTCCGTACTTATTGAAATTAAATGAAAAAAAAAAGGACACTACGGTAAAGTGTGTATACAGGGTGAGTTTTAATGGATGGACCAACCATTTACCATCGGAGTGAGTTACAGATTGCAGTCTGTTAGTATTACCGTTGACTGAGTATAATAAGACTCCCCATCCATATGGGATTTATTGTCCCCCCTGTCTCGCACGGGAAAACGCGCCATCTGCAATGGCTGGCTCCTCGCCGTGGAACTAAGAGGGCAAAAAGGTACATAGTCGGTAATTTGGCGAAACACATTTTGACGTTACCGTCAATTTTAGACGAGCGAAAGATGCGGTGTTGCCGTGATCCTCTGAACAGGATGGAACAGGAATAGCCGCGGAAGAATGCCGCACGATTTAACTTACGTATCATCTCCATCAGTAATGCACACGTAACTTGTAGGATTTTAAATGATATTTGAATTAAGTAGACTTTGGTTTTCAATAATCTGCATCCCTAAATGTATTATAAAAAAATAACAGATCCCAAAAAGACGGTTCTTGGAATTAATTCGTAAGAATTAAATTAATTGCAAAATTATGGGGACCGTTCAATTGTGTAATTTGTACATAATATATGTATACATAAGACTGTAAGTTTACTATATGAAGGTTAGGGAACAAAATCGACTCCCCTGGCCATAGTACAGTAAAACCTGCCACACTCTCACCTAACTCGGAATCGAAAGGTGACAGTATGTCAATAGGGGAATCGAAATCTGATCCTCTTTGTAGTTCGCCGAACGAAGAAAAGGACAGCGAATACAAGATAAGAATGAAAGGAGGCATTTAAATGGTAGCGCGCCGAATGCTATAATAATAACGCTTAAACTTTTTTATTTTCAATTTTTTTTGTTGAAAAATGTGTATATCATATTAATGAGATTCTTCCGATCAAAACGAGACCAAACGTGATATATTTTGGACTATATTTATGTAGTAAATTGGACCATTAAGTATTAAGCAGTTAAATATAAATATGGTCCGAATTATATCATGTTTGGTGTCACTTTGCTCGGAATAATGTCACCAATATGTTAAAAAATGTGTAGGTACCAAAAAGTAAAATTATAAAGGATATATGAATAATTCATAAACTATGAGCTCGTAAAGTTGCATCAAAGGGACCGTGTCGGGGTCGGATTCTATAGACATTGTACACTTGACTGACTCCGCTAGAGATAACATAGGCCAGGCCTGGGCAAATGCTGCTGTCTACGGCGATTGGTTTCTTGCGTATGAATTCGTTATTTTTTGTGGTTTCCAAGATGAATAATTTAGGATGCTGTGTGCGAAGAAGAGTGTGTCCGCAAAGATATTCTTCGGATGACTTAGAAGGGGAGGACTCGGGAGGGTCCCGACCAATTGCACTGAACTTAAAACATATCTTATTGTTAGTTCAGTACCCCCATATGCTCGTAGTAACGAATTATGATTAGATGGACCCTAGTTTTCGAGAAAATTGCAGTTTAATATTGCGATATTTTGGCATAAATTAAGGATGCGGCAACGGCACAATGCCGGACTCGAGGCTCGAGAACGAGAAGCTTGGAGAAGCTGAAAAGACC
Organism: Tiphia femorata; assembly: GCA_944319695.1. NCBI lineage: Eukaryota > Metazoa > Arthropoda > Insecta > Hymenoptera > Tiphiidae > Tiphia > Tiphia femorata. The sequence goes on from OX090895.1 coordinate 31,858,184, forward strand.
GACAGAATCGAATGTCTTTGTCTCGTCGATGCGCGTCTCTCTATCCCGCTGGATCAGTGCGTCTCCTTCTTGGCTATACGTTCTTCTCTTTCTCGTGCCTCCCTGAGCGGGAAAGAGAGGCACGTATCGCCGAGAAGGAGACGCACTGATTCGACGGGACAGAGAGATGCGTATCGGCGAGAGAAAGACACTCGATTCTTTCTCCCTTCGTAGCCGAAGTTTCCAAGCGCTCGACAGCGAAAAGCAAGGAGAGCTTAGAGAGAATCGACTGTCTTTCTCTCGTCCATACGTGCTTCTCTCTCCCGTCGGACCAATGCGTCCCTTTCTCAGCGATACGTTCCTCTCTTTCTCGCGCCTCTCTCGACGGGAAAGAAAGCCACGTATCGCCGAGAAGGAGACGCACTGATCCGACGGGACAGAGAAACGCGTATTGACGAGACAAAGACATTCGATTCTCTCTTGTTCTTTCCTGCCTTTCGTTCTCGAGCGCTGGCGGCCCTCGAGTCCGCCAGTACGTTTGTTTCCATATCCTGAATTTGAGCCGAAAACTTGCAATATTCAACTGCAATTTTCTCGAAAGCTAGGGCCCAATTAATCACAATTCGTTACCACAAGCAACTATGATGTTTCACATTCAGTGCAAATGGTCGGGAACCTCCCGTGTCCCCTCCTTATAAATACGCATGGGGATATCCGACTTATTTCTATCATATCTATATTTCTCTTTCCCTTGAAGATTATATAATAAAACGGGTTTAAATCCGTTTCAACAACCGCTTTCAATAATATGTAAAAAAACATAGCATTCCACTTAAAAAGTCGAAGGTCACCGTCGTTTCTCGAACAAATTTACGAAAATAGAAGAATTCGCGCATGCAGTCATTTTCGTAATAAAAAACACTAAAACTTTTGCCCGTAACATTTTTATTACAGATTTCGCGTTTGGCAGAAAAACACTAGTCCAATATACAGCGATCATCGTGTATAGATTTGTTTAAACCATATGTGTGCTTAAAGAATGTTAATAAATGTGCATATCTATCATTTACTACTATGTAATCATTATATACTTTTTTTCATTGTCATATGATACCGTATCGCCATATTCTTAACTCCTACTTAATTCTTAATTCCCTGTAAAGTAAAGAATTATTCGGACAGTCGCTTCCTTAGCCAAATATGAAGTGTGTGCGCATGCACATTGTATGCACACACATTCAGCCAGGCTGTCGATTAATAGACGGCAACGCTGTACAGTACATGTATCGATAATACAGTGACTACTCGGACGGAGTCTGCTTAATGGGTCGCTAAAGGTAATGCAGCGACAGAAAATGGATAAAACAGCGCACTGCATTGGCCGGTAAAGGGGTCAATTGACCCCCGATTGGGGGGTCAGTCCAAATACACGGGGATGGGGAGTCTTATTGTATATAGTCACTGGTATTACTATAGAGGTGAGTCGGTAACTCACTCCGATGGTAAATGGTTGGTCCATCCATTAAAACAAACCCTGTATAAAAATAGCTAGCTATACCTCACAAACGTGGTCGCAATTTGAATGTTTCATTCAGTTCGCGTTGTATCCTTCTTCGTTTGAAGTAGATAAAGCTACCTGGACCTATTCTCATAACACAACCTGAATTTGTAACTATGGGTACTTGGCGCCTCATCTGAAACTTTGGGGCTTCAGAGGCTAGAGAATTAGATTTTAGCGAGCTCGTGGCGCGAAGCCTCACTTGAAAGGAACGCGAGCAATCACGCCCTTGTACAACTCCCGGGCGTGAAAGGAAAACACCTTTAGGCTGAGTTTCCACTGACCGCGCCACGCGTCGCGTCGTCGCCGCGCGTCACGAGTTAACCAATCAAATCGCTTCATTTTGTTGCATTATTTTACGTCGCAACAAAATGAAGCGATTTGGTTGGTTAACTCGTGACGCGCGGCGAAGACGCGACGCGTGACGCGCTCAGTGAAAACTCAGCCTTACTTCTCAAATCGGATGTTTTTTGAATTTGGCGGCAGTGGGCGACATCTACCTACTAGCACCATCGAGATTTACTAAAAACTTTTTGACATCCCTAGGGTGCGTTCGAAAACACCTTTGGGTACACCCGATGGAGACTTTTCCACCCATGTTTTTGGCAGGGTGGTCGGGTGCACCCATCCATTTCCCGCGCGAATTCAATTACTTCACTACAAGAAGTATGCATGTATAGGCGATATTACTCACACATCAGTCACATTAAGAACAAGAGAGTAATGTAATAAAGTAAATTAAGTAAAATTAGTAATGTAATAAAGGGCTAGGGTTAGGATTAGGGTTAGGGTATATGCTGTATACAGATTCAAATGGCTCTTCAATAATACAGGATGAAAAATTGGCAGTGTGGAACACCAAAAAGCATGTGAAAAAACAGATAAGTATTAATCTACAGCGAGTTCAAAAACAACGAATAACATTCTATCTAACAATTCGAGCATGATCCGGCATTTTTGGCATATATTATGATTGTACTATGATGTGTTGCACGCCTAGACCATATAAATATGGACCGCCAGTTGCTTACTTCAGAGTGGTTCCAACATCTAGCGCCGCCAGACAGCAACGGTAAAAGGGAAAACTACTGCTCTAAGCCTGGGAGTCCAAGGCAGCTTGGGAAATGAAATTGTGTAATATGCTTCCGGGTTAGTTTATTTCGAATGTCGCGTGTAAAATGAATGAAATGTTTCAAATAAACCGTACCAACATTTTTCTAGCAATACAGATAAAATACTAATTTAAAATCTTACTGTACGAATCCGATGCAAAGAAAATGGTATTCCATTTCAGTTGAAACGTGTTATATTTCAAAATAAAATAACAATTTGGTTTATACTTCATTATTTAAAGAATTGTTTTTGTGAAGAATAACGGAGACAGGAATAAATGTAAATCAAAAATTTATTGCTTGCATTGCTGTTTTCTTTTTTAATATCCCTATACACCTCCTTAAACTCCTTGGCGACATATTCTCCAACTTTTCATCGGACATATCACCCGCATATCTTATTATGTTGGTGCAATTATATGAGTGGTCTAGTGCACTATTGTCGTTATCTTGCACAAATGATGCGTTTTCCTCATCCAAAGAATTATTTGAATTTCTACAAAACATAACATTTTATATATATTTACCCTTTACTGTTTTGATTCATGAAATGCAGTACGTTTAATACTACCAAACTTCAAATAAAATATAGATTTTAACCTTGTACTTACTCAATGCATGATGCAGATGTGATCTCCTTTACCTCAGTATTTACTGCATTACTTATGCCCTGTAACATTTACATAGCTCAAATAGTTTCTTTCCATAGCCTAAACAATAACTGTTTTTCTAACCTCACTCTTACTTACAGGTTCAGTTGACATTGAAAAAATTGTAGGAATTGCATCTTCTATCAATTTCCTTTTGTCAAATCCATTCTGCTTGAAGCATGATCTTTCAAAGTGCTTTTCACATATTTTGAAATAATTCCCAATTTTTCCAGTTTTGGAATGGGTTGATAATATTTTGATCCACCGTTCCTTCACGTCTTCTTTCTTTGGAAGTCTACAAAATATTTCACAAAACATATAAGCACTCGATAGGTTATAAATTTACTTACCTTACGAAATTTGTTACTTAAACATCTGAGATTTTTCCGCTTCTGCAAAATTCTTTTCAGTTTTTACACAGTAATCCGTGGTATTACAAATCTTTCACACTACAATAGCGCGGCATTGTTTTGATTTTTACTGAAATTGTTCAAATCACTTCACTTGCTTCACTACACTTCACTACAACAAGACGCACAAGGACGCTAAGATGTCGGAATTCGTGGGTCTGAAGCTAGCTTCGAGCAGTAGTTCCCCCTTTTACCGTTGCTGTCTGGCGGAGCTAGATGTTGGCGTCAGGCCTTAGCACGGGAAGGTATAGGCCGCTGGCGGTCCACGTATATATGGTCTAGGGTTGCACGGCACTCTTTTCCAAAGTCGTTCGAAAACGTCGTCATCCAAGTGCTCCCCCGAAGAGTTTTCCCTATCACCCAACTAGATTCACCCGAGGTAGTTTTCGAACGCACCCCTAGATGCCTATGCGCTGACCCTCTTTACACATCTCTCCACGGTGCTACTAGTTTATGATTTCGACTCATAAAATATTGGCAACACTGATTACGATTGCTAATTATTAGGTTGACGCTTCCCTGTAAACGTGTCTTCTTTTGGTTTATGCGTGATACAAAAATGGCACTTAACCTAACCGTGAAAGTGCATCCCGTGGTTTTATTCCAAATAGTGGATGCTTATGAGCGCCGAAAGGCAGAATCCCTCCGTGTAATCGGAACATTATTAGGTATTACATAAATCATAAATAAATTTTTCTACTTAATGCTTACAACTGGTGGTAATACAAGACCACTTACACACATGACACACACTTGGAGATTTGTAAGCCAATTATGTGTATAATGCATTAATAATGATTTAATTCTGTGCAAATATTCTTAGGCACCGCAGAAAAGGGAATCGTCGAAGTAACAAATTGCTTCTGTGTGCCACATAAAGAATCTGAAAGTCAGGTGGAAGCTGATCTAACCTATGGAATGGATTTGTATGATTTAAATCATAGAGTTAATGCCCAAGAAAATATAGTTGGCTGGTGGGCTACCGGCAATGAGGTTGGTTAACTCGTGAAGCTATCGATGGAATTGCAAAATCGTGTAGGTTATAATAGTATTTTTACAGGTAACGACACATTCTTCCGTTATCCATGAATATTATGTACGAGAATGCAATAATCCTGTTCACTTAACTGTCGATACAACATTGGCAAATACTACAAGGATGGCAATAAAAGCATATGTGTGCGTTCCATTAGGTGTGCCAAATGGCAAACAAGGGTCCATGTTTACTCCTGTAAAAGTTCAGGTGTGACAAATGATAGTGTCCTTTATATGGGTATAGTATAAATATGCACATTATCCTTACTTCAATTACTTTTTCCAGATAACATCCTATGAACCTGAGATCGTCGGTTTACAGCTGTGTTCGAAAACGCAGCTGCACGCACATGTCCCACTACCAGGAGCAAAACCAGGTGGCGGTATAGAACCTATGATGGATCTTGCACAAATTGCAGAAGCCAGCACTAAGTTATCGCTAATGTTGGAACAAGTTCTTGTGTATGTTGATGATGTGCTCGCTGGGAAACAGCCACCTGACAATCAAGTATGTACTTTGCTTCGCTAGCTGTTTCCTGAACTTAATTTTACAGTCATTTGTTATAATGTATTTTCATTTTCACATAGGTAGGACGTGCTCTTTTGGATATGGTTCATTCGGTACCAAAAATGTCTAGCGATCAATTTGACGAGATGTTTAACAGCAATGTGAAAGATCTTTTAATGGTAGTCGCTCTTTCACAACTTATAAAGACCCAATTGCAGTTAAATGAAAAGCTTACGTTATTAACAACGTTGTAATCAAATTTAATGAAATGATAATATAATGTATGCGATTTATAAAAAAGGACAAATCATTTCTAATTAATAAACCTCAATGCCGTTTCATTCAGGACACCCCTTTTCCTTCTTTTGTTTAGTAATATTACTTGTCAGCATTGTATCTCACTCTTCCCTTCATACTGTTAAGACTGGACCTCGCCAATTTGAGTTTTACAAACTACTACCTTATCTTTCACACCAACTCAATTATATTTCTAATTCCACGTGGACGAAGTTGCAAGAAACGGCTAGTAGTCTATAAAATAATAGTATAACCATTCAATAAAGCGTTTTTATTACTCATTAAATATAAAACTTTTTCTTATAACACAGATATAAGATAAGCTAAAATTAGCTCTTAAATAGCTGTAATAAATATGTAAAACTCGTAGCACACGTATAATTATACGTCAGGGATCATTGGATAATATTCTTCTTTTTGGTTGTCATTTAAGCTTGTCCAATCTGGAACTCTATTTAACTTTAAATAATTTTCTTTCGTTATACATCTAGATGGTAAATCAGCAATACCAAATATCGCGCCTCCTAGCCATGCAGTGTAGTTTGGTTTGCTTGGTGCTTCGTGGAACTTGAATGTATTTATTTTCAGTTTATCCGAATATAATTCAGTTTTCAGTAAAGCCAGTAATTCAGATTTAAGACGACTTGCAAAACCTTTTGCCATAGTGGTGCCACCAATCAACAATATATTCTCTGCCAAGGGTCGTTTTGTATCTAATGGGCACTGCAAATATATTACAATGTTACATGTAGCAGTACTTTAAACTGTTTTACTGTAGTGTTTTATGATTTGATTTCATCAAGACCTATTCAATCAGCAACACTAAATTAAACACTTGACTGTTTACAATTGAATTAGAACGGTAGCATTAAGTCATATACCTTAGTAAGAGCATCCAAAATCATGGTAGCCAAGCTAAGATTATCATTATCTCTCTCCCATAATACTTCAAATGCTTTTTCTCTAACATCTCCTGGTATGTTGAAAGTAATTCTTCCAGGATATTTAACTGCTGGTGGTGAGTCCGTCAGATTTCCCATTGTTAATCTCATAGATCTTTCTAAAGTAGTCACAAAACATGCTCTCACTTTAATATCTTCAACAACATTGTCCGTTAACATATCGGGCAAAACATCCTCCATATTTTTTCTAATATTCCTATAAATGTTTCTATTAGGTTAAATTCAAATTCTAACATTTCATTTAGCAAATATGGTGCAACATACTCGTGGACTGCAAGACCGCCTAAAGGTAGAGCTTGCCATGCCTTCAAGATTGGTACTCCCTCAAAAATTGGTAATAAAGTGGCTTCTTCATATCCAACATCCAAGACTAACACCGTATCAATACCAAGGGTACTAATCGTTGCTAAATGAGTTGGTAGTAGCATTAAAGAGCCTATTTCATAATGTCGGAATAAAACCTTGGCGAGTGTTTCTTTAAACAAAATTGGAGAAAGTAAAGATTCTAGAACTAAAATCCTGGTATCTTTTGGACTTATCATAGCGTGTCTGTCACAAGAAAATATATGTTACAGTTAGAACTTACTACTAATAAATGAAGATATACAAATAATATCCTACCGAAAGAATAATAAGTGAAAGAAATCAACTAGAAGTTGATATAAATCCTCTTTGTTTTTGTAATCAAAAACTCTTCTGACTTTTTTGGTTTCAGAACATTGAACTACCGTCCTTATAATACCACGTGGACAGGTTTCACCTGCATAACCATATCTATTGACAAAAATATTTAAATTTTATATGTATTACATTGTTTCATATTTACAATGTGCACAGTACATTGTAATAGATATACTTTACGTTGCATACGTTTGTGTTAAATAATCATCTTACTTTGTATAGGCACTACCCACATCAAATATTATCATCTGCTTTTCCGAAATAAATCGAACGCCTTCGTATGGCCGAGACATTTTTATTGATACGTTCTTCAATATCTTAGCCCTTTATAAACGATAAAATCTGCTTTCCTTTTACAGCTGAAGTGAAATATTCAGATCATTGCAGGGCAATTGGTCCAATCAGATTCATGTCTACCTTTGATGACAGCGGTAAAAGGAAAGCTCAAATGTAACCCAAATGTAGTAATGATTTTTTTTCCGTTTACTGGATTTTAACTTTCGCCAATACCATCCAGATAGAAAAATGTGTTGTTACTGTTACTGTGGGGGTGGATTAGGTGGCGCCTGACACTCGGCCTAACCACACAAATAGCCTGACGCAGGGAAAAATATACTAGTTACATGGTTAGACTGGGTTAGACTAGGTTAGAAAGAGACAGTAACTATGGATACTATAAGCATCGAAAAGAGATTTGTAAAGAGGATCAGTGCCATCAGTGCTAAAGCATCTAGGGACTCCAGCCCCCTGACGATTTTTAATTGCAGTGTTCTGTTTGACCCACCAGATACCCATATATTTTATAGGCAGAATTTTACTTTTTGCACTTGTTCCGAGCGCGAACATATCGCTGTCATGTGCAATAGAATAAATTTCTAGCTTTCCATACATACCCTTGTGGTTAGGAAATAATGTAAAATGGACACGAATAATCTCGGCGGAGAAGTCCGTCATTTCCGCGATTTTTATTGGCTCTCGAGGTAGTCCCTAGAAGAAAACCTAGTGCCAACGGATTCCCTTCAAGCTTCAAGTGGTTCCTTCTTTCGCCTTTTATAAAGTATTCGTGTCAAAGGTGGAATTATCAGATGTGGTTTAATTATGTTTATTAATTATGGAGATTATACAGTGATGACGATTTAAATGATTAATTGTTGTTTCAGGTATTTGGCTTAGTATCGTGAGGAAGTTTTCTCTTTTGGAATATGACGTATACCTTGTGGACTACGATGCGATGGACAGTACAAGCAGGATTATAGGCTAACAATAAGGCTAGGTAACACTTTGGTATTCTGGCGTTTGTTCATGTGGACATGAAACTTGTAAGATTTTAAACTGGTTTACCTTTACTTTTCTTCCTAGCTTGACTGTATCGTTTCTACGCTTGGCTACTTGGTCATAAATATACTTTAACTTTAAATTAGATCTAAGGCCATATAGGCGACGGCGCTTATGATTACTGCACTGAAGAACTGACTAGTTGAACTGACTTTTTAAGACTCTTGTTTAGAACTGACTTCTACGACTGATTCTTTAGGACTCTCTTCTTGAACTGATTCTTTTAGACTCTCCTTCGGGGCTCCGAAGCTCCCCTTTTACACAAGATTTCTAAATATGTGTTTTGTCTGTACAATGGAATTTCTCTTCAAAAAAAGGTCTTATGTGTTGTCTCTGTGTGATGGTGTTTACGACAATAATTCCTAGAAAGAAATTTTCTATGCTATGCAGCTGCGTAGATGACGTCTGGAGGTCGGAGTCTATGTGGATTCCACAGGAAATTGCGCAAGCCAGTGGATCGGGTTACAGTGGTGGTCCCCTTCGCAGAGATGTTTTTCCAAGTCTTACTTGAAGGCCGATGGTGACTCATATACAGCTGTGCAGAGGATGTTCTGTGTGTCCTATCTTATGCGTAGATAATATATGGGATTAATTGTAAATAGATAGTATAAATATCTATTAAATAGATTATTTCTGCAGTATCTAAATGTACGAAATCTGCATGCTACATTAATAAATGAATACTGTGAAATTATAAAGTTCGTTTCTCTAAAACTATGATATTTGTAGACGGCCTGGAGCAGGGTCGTAACACTCTTTAACAATCTCTCCTCGGTGATACTAGTTTTACAACAAAAGTATTGTGTACAGTGAAATGTTGTAGGATCGAAATAAGTTATATGTTAGGTTGTTTAAACGTTAATAGTGTTATACATATGTGGAGGATCGAAAAGAACACTGCTTAATGTGCATTTATGTAAATTCTATAATTTTATAATTGTACCATGTATATATTTCCAAATTATATAAATGAATACAGTCATAAATCAACGCCTATAACTTCGTCATTATTGTATAGTACATTCATTACTGTGGCTTTATAACAGTTATAACAACATAGCGCAATCTAAGTTTTGCACAAGATATAGTAAATTGCATTAATTGTATAAAAATTGACAGAAATAGACAGTCGGAATTATTTACGATTAGATATTAAGACATTGCAGAAACGATCCCTGGAACCGTCGAGACACTATTGTTGTATTCTGCGAATTTAATATAGGAAAATTTGCTGTAGACAGCTGAAAAGAATGGTGTACACATTGCAAATCAAGCATATAGTTATGACACGGCATCAAGAGGCTCCTTGCTCTCAACCCAGGAAACCATGTGTAATCTAAGAGCTGAGGAAGAGAGTACGCACCCCACGACTGAAATAGTACGTATTGCTCAGCACACAGGTACTAATGTATTTGCAGGAAAAATTTTTGCGTTACACATTAAGGACTTGCACAATTGAGACTAGCAAATGCGTTTCATGCTACCACATTTAATTTCTCTTGATTTCTGTATTTGAATTTGTTAAGCACACGCATAAAAAATGCCGTGCTCATTTTGGAAGGCTATCCAAATTTTCATAGTGAAAGCTTCACATTGAAATTACATCATAATTCATTTTATGGATATCGTCCGACAATATTTTTGTCATGGCCATATTTAATGTTGGTCACTCCGTCCCAAAGGCAGACTCTTAGATTCAACAGTGATTAATAGTTTGGACCCGGGTGACAACGCGCCTGGGTCGAGCTGATTTCTATCTACTCAATGCAGAACTCTGGCTTGCACGTTCCAATTTTTCAAAATGTTTCCGTGCATTTCGAATGTTTATTAATGTTGCTGCTGAGGCTAAAATGATTCCATTGATTAAATTATAATGTGTCGGTCTGTGAAAATTGTATGAATTGTAGGTCTGGCTAAATCTAAAAACTTACGAATCGCAGGATCTGACATAATAACCATTACATATGTATTTGATGTAAAGACATCAATGAAAGCGGCAAAGTTAGTGTTTCTTACTTCCATACTTTGAAACTGTGCTGCCAGTTTGCTGTAACAGAGAACATTTATATCGAACGCATCTTTAAGAAGTTGATGTTTAAAGGTAGTTACCTGCAACTTAGCTTGAACTGCTTAATTATATTAGAAACCTTCTCAAAACGATGCACATCTCGATGAAACCGTCTTTGACAATGACTAATGACAAGAAATGTTGCTCGTTCAAATAGTAACACCTCGTCTGCATCAATAATATTTGCAAATTGATTTAAGCTTTGTTCGAGCTCTTTTACATTAGGAATCAACATATACACAATAGAAGACCATGCTCTGTAAACATAATTCATACGAAGTATTGAATTTATCAGTTGTAACGAGTAAAGTGTAGTTATTCCTAAGATACTTCATTGCAAAATTACCTATATAGCGTTTCGTCCCATATACTAGTTCTGAAGCATGTACATTCAAGCGGTAAACTCAGTCTTTTCAGATCCTCCTCCCTTTCTCTAAACATATTATCTCGTTGATCTTCTTGTACTAGATCCATTTTGTGAACGAGACAAAAAATCTTTGCCTCGGGACTATTCTGCAATATAGCTTCCAAACAGCTCTGATAATAATGCATATCCTTTTCCAATTCTCTCGATTCCACATCAAAAACATAGATCAAGACCTCGACGTTCCTAAATATATTGTCACGTTGCGAGGCAAAATAGTTTTCCATGAAAGCTTCTTGACCTCCGCAATCCCACAAGTTCAACACGAGATTACCGAGAAAACGCACATGGCTATGTTCGACGTCAACTATGACGAACATTGGCGCATTAATAACAGGTGGGAAAAAAAAATATAGCAATTCTTATATACTTGTATTTCTTACTTGTAGCGCCTAGACGACGCGTATCCCTTGCTATATAATTTGCAAATATGATGCTCCGCATACTCGTCTTCCCCGAGCCGCTCTTCCCCATAAGTAGGACCTTGAAACACAGGGCGGAATTAAAGTTGAGAAGAAAGATGACGCATAGTTTATTTTCACAAGAAAAAAGACTCGTTTACCTTCTTCTTCATGTTGGAGATATATATGTCGGAGTGGGTTGTCGGGTGAAAAAAATTCTCAGATCCACGCGCACGCCTCCGCTAATCTTCGGCACAGCAACGAATTACTCTTATTACGAATAATTGAGCGTAGGACACTCAGCTGGGTGAGTAACTTCCATGATAGGGCATACGTCAACTGCGTGGTCAAATGTCACGTCTCACTTCGAGGTTATCCGAATCTGTCCGCAATAAACATAATTCCAATGGAAAATTATATCGTCACACCTGTAGCCGTGAAGAGCAATGATTTCCTATTAAGTGATTCTACGTACAACGTAGTAGGAAGGAATCGAATTAGGATTGAAAAAAAAAAAAACACACATCACCCGATATTGCCTCTACACTGCTCTACACGGCTGACCACCTACGATTGTTACAGATTGTTATCTACTATGTTTACCAGCCATTTCTGTGTCTTTTAACTCGGTCCGACTCGGCCCAATGAGTAAACCTAAAGAATAGGACTGAATAGGACGAGCTCGTTAAGCGTCCTCGACAAGCAACGCGAGCGAATGAAACAGGCGGTCGTTATTGTTTCAATAATAGAGGCTAACAGTAACGTGACAGTACGATGTGTATTAAGTAGGCGCGACGAATTATATGTAAACTGAAATAAGTGTGTTAAAAAATCGATTGTTACTTTACATCACTTTGCATGCTGCAGAAATGCACGTTGAATCAATTGTAAATGGCTAGCTAATATATTTCAATTGGAGTCTTTTAAAAGTAGCTGGAAATCGAGGAGTTTAACCAATTAATTCTCACAATTCACGAACTTGTTTCGCGAGTCCCGAGTGTGTTACGTTTGAAATTGAGTTCGTAGGCTGAGCGTGGTTGGCGAACCTGATCTTGGAAGTGGCCTCTACAGCGCTACCACCTTTACGGCCGATGGTGAGCCTTATTCGAAGAGCGCATCTCCCTTTCTCTCAAAGTATACACGTAATACATCATCCGTGGCAGGCAACAATGGTGATTCTGATTCGTATGGGTGAGAAGGAATGCACAGGCCGTGTGTACAAGAGTAATGAGCGGCCTACTCGAGTGTGGGAAGCGAAAGAAGGAGCGAAACGGGAAGGAGCCGGAGACAGTGGATGAAGCGAGAAAGGGAGAGGGAGTGAACTCTTTATAGTTGGAGGCGCTTGTTGGCGCTTGTGCAGTGGCAGAGGAGCGCGGTGGTGGTGGCGGTGGGTGATTCAGGACTCATTATCGGTACCCAAGAGTGGTGCGCGCCGTGGACGAAAAGAATAATCGTGCGAGGGTCACCTGTTCGATTATGAGTGGCGAGATGAGCTGTCGTTAATAAGGACCCGGGAGCGCCGCGTGGTTCCGCCTACGCGGCACACCACGACGGAGGACGTGTGAATAAAGCGGTGCCATATACATACGTGTGTGTATAAAAAAAATATATATATATATATAGATATTATATATAGCCCACACGCACAATATATATATATATATATATATGTATACTATGTTCAATATAGACCGTATTTCTTCCTTCCGCTAAAGAGAGTCTCTCTAGGATACGGTAAGGACTTGAGGAGGAGAAGGAGGAGGAGGGGCGGCGGGGAGTGCGTGCGTGTATAGAGGAAAGAAAGGGTGAGAACTGAGAAGAGAAGACCCCCGAGAAGGAGACGACGACGACGACGAAGGGGCGGCGAGGAGAAGGAGAAGGAGAAGCAGAAGAGCGTGTAGAGAACGAAGGCGCGAGGAAGGAAAAAATAGAAGAGTGGCCAAGTGGTGCGCGGATGCCGCGGGCTGCCTGCACCCGTACTGCGCGCGTGAATCACGCTTTCCGAGGCGCCCGGCTGTCCCCCGTTCTTTTAGAGTACAGACCGTATTGACGACATTGACCCGCTCGAGGACGCCGCTCCACGCCGCTCCGCGATGGGCCCCGCCGAAAAAGCGGTGAAAGGCCAGAAGTAAAATTCTTCGCTCGCGAAAGCTTCTCTTGCCTTCGTTCGGTACGCCCCGACACTCCGGACGCCCCATGTCTTCTGCCGCTCGCCGGATACCTCGCGACACTCATCTTCTCAAAGTAAAGACTCATTTGGGTAAACGGTGCTATGGGGAGAAGATGTCACTATGAGAAATATAGTGCTCGATAGCTTGGCAGTATAAATTGTTAAATGGTTTCTGAGAGCGTCACTAGTTGGAACGGCTTTGCCAATCTCAAAGAACCGTCGACGCTCTGCGATTCCACCTCGTAGTCCTCGGATCCTTTCCAAGAGTAGGATAATCGAGTAAAAGAATCGTCTCCGTGGCAATAGCCAAGCGAGAACACAGGTACAGCTACGGGGGAGAGACTAGCGACAGAGGAATAGAAGCGGGAGCAATATGTCGGACGAAGAAGATAAGCCTCCTGCACCTCCTGTCCGACTCACGTCCAACAGGTACTCAACGAGTTGACAATTGAATCTATTCAACATCGGGATTACAGATTAGGAGCAGGTATTGTCTTCGTCGATTACCCGGGCTGGTAAATGCGGAGAGTCGACGATACCCGAGCAATACCGTAGAACGGTTTTTAAGCCGTCCACATTCTGAAATACTTGGAGTTTCTCTTTGTCGAATGTGTAGCACGTGTACAAAAATCTAAATTTTCATTCTAGCAACGTTTAAATAGCAGGGCAATTTTATATTCGATACTCGCAATCGTCCCGAACAACATAAGTTTACGAGTTATGTTCCTACTATTTTCTTTGCGATATATAGAGTCGCGCGTCCCCCAAAAATAGTGGAACGGGCACTAATTTAGCGCTAGCTAAAAATAAAATCTCATGCTTCGGACACGATGACGTTCCGACGTGGGAGACCGTACTTAGATATGTATATGTACATTCCATTGTGTACGTTTTATTGTGTCCGAAAGGCTGCGTGTATCTGTACAGAAGGAACCTTATTTAGAATTCTATCCACTGTTAGTACACACGCTAAAAACTAATCGTTTTATTGTCGCTCTATTTGGTAAGACTGCAAGTGTCGTGTATACTTTAAGTTGCTTTTCTTTACAATTCTAATCTACTTTCCTTATAATATTTATGCATTGGATATTCCTAATATGTTTCAGGGGTGAGTCTGCCCCTAATTTACCAGTGGATATGCGTCCTTTACCAAAGGAACCAGACTCTGACGAAAGAAAGAAGAAAACCTTGAAAAGCAAAATGAAGGCAAAGGAGAATAAGGATAAGCCAAACATCAGTTATCCTACAAATTTTGAACATACGGTACATGTAGGATTTGACGCTGTTACTGGCGAATTTACGGTAAGTCTCACTAATTTTAGATCACTGTTAAAGTCGTTCAAAATGCACTCGCTTCCTGCTTTGCTGTTGTAATATGGTGCGGAGTATCCAAATAAAATATAACTTCAAAGTATAATACGCGTACGGTATTACATTGTCAAAAATATTCTTACTTCGAACCTTTGACACGATATGAGGTTTGCATGGATTTTCCGTACCTAAGACAGTTTAAATTTCAAACATTTCTTCGGATATGTATTGAGAACGTGGAACAGTAATTTGATAATTTGTCCGATGCTTCTTATATCTATTATTTTCTCACATGAAAAACTAACAAGACACCTATTTCTTTCAAGCTGCCATTGAAAGTAAGTAAATTTAAATGACCACAGAGTTACTTTGCCTGCATTTTATTTTCTACATACACCCTCTTTAACAGTTTGTTTCCGTTGCGGTTGTGAAAACTCAAGTTCTTATGTTGACTATAAATCCTAGAAGTTACCATTGCTCACAAGCATAGCTGCTTCTGTAGATTAATACAAGCTTTAGTCGACGTTGCATAATATAGTTGCTTTCTGGAAAAAGAATTTCTTACCGAGTGATAAAAGTTTTAAAGTTATGCGATTTCTTTCACGTACGAATACAATTTCTTTCGTCCGTTACACTTGCACGTTGTGCTTTGAAATTGAAAGAAGATAAACATTTCTAGTTTAAAGCTCCACCCTACATCAGGTGCATATTAGACAAATTAGTATTATCCCAGCTAGCATTGCTGAGTTACCGCATAATTCCTTGTATATGTAATACCAGCCCGGTACTTGCATTATAATATTATACTTGATTTAATAGGGAATGCCGGAAGCCTGGGCCAGACTTCTTATGTCCAGTAATATCAGTAAACAAGAGCAGAAGAAGAATCCACAGGCTGTATTAGATGTTCTAAATTGGTATGATAGCAGTAGTAAAGAAGCAAAAGGTTCTAAATATATGACAACAACTAAGATGGTCGGAGTCGTTGGTAAGACATTATTATTTATTTGGCGATTGAGATATATCCGTGGACCTCTACTGATAAATGTAATTCTACTGTTCCTAGTACAATATAATATGCATAATTTATCTTGTTAGCTCCCATAGAACGAGCAAGTAGTCCTCGAAGCATAGGTATAGGTGTTGGTACAGGAGTAGGAAATATTCGTGGTCAAGCTATGTCACAAGCATCGGGAAGTTCACATTCTCAACATTCATTAAGCAGGTGAGTCTTTTACACTTTGAACATAATTTATTAAGCTTTATTCAAATATTCGCTGAGAAACAATAACATTGCAGAGTAAGTAGCAGTAGTCCAAGCAGTACGCCCACGGATGCATGTGCAACAAGTTCGGAACAAGAAGATGAACCACCCCCTCCCCCTATTTCTGCGAGGCCAGAACGAACGAAATCCATTGTAAGATTTTCGTTACCTCGTATTGATTTTATGGTGAAGTGTTAGTACTTCCTCACATAATCACACCTAACGTGTACTCAAATTTTGATAACAGTATACGAAACCTATAGAAGAGGAACCTCCTCCACTTCTACCAACTGCATTGGGCTCGCCCCAACGAAATGGTACACCTCAGCAACAACACCAATCGCAATTGGATAGAAATAAGAATCAGGCAACACCTACATCGACTACAACTGATCAAACACGGCCGGCGCAGAGTGACAAAGCAAGAAAAAAGAAAATGTCAGATGATGAAATATTAGAAAAACTCAGAACAATTGTTAGTGTAGGAGATCCAAACAGGAAGTATACGAAAATGGAAAAAATTGGACAGGGGTAGGTTATGAAACTATATGTATGACTATGATATCTTGGTAAAGAAAGTATATTCATTTTATAAATTTACAGTGCTTCGGGAACGGTATATACAGCAATTGAAACATCAACAGGAATGGAGGTTGCAATAAAACAAATGAATCTATCGCAACAACCAAAGAAAGAATTAATTATAAACGAAATTCTAGTAATGCGGGAGAACAAACATCCAAATGTTGTAAATTATTTAGACAGTTATTTAGTGGGCGAGGAGTTATGGGTAGTTATGGAATATTTGCCTGGAGGAAGCCTAACGGATGTTGTGACTGAAACTTGTATGGATGAGGGTCAAATAGCTGCGGTATGCAGAGAAGTTCTACAAGCACTCGAGTTCCTGCATTGTAATCAAGTTATACACAGGGATATTAAATCTGATAATATCTTACTTGGATTGGATGGAGGAGTAAAATTAACAGATTTTGGATTTTGTGCTCAAATTTCACCAGAACAAAGTAAACGAACTACAATGGTTGGTACGCCATATTGGATGGCACCAGAAGTAGTCACAAGGAAACAGTATGGTCCAAAAGTAGGTTAAAATCACTCACACGAAAGATAATTATAACATAAATAGCAATGCGTGTCTTTCTTACATTATGAGATGATTACTTTGTAGGTTGATATATGGTCTTTGGGAATCATGGCAATTGAAATGATTGAAGGGGAACCTCCTTATTTAAATGAAAATCCACTGAGAGCATTATACTTAATTGCAACAAATGGTAAACCTGAAATAAAGGAAAAAGAAAAACTATCGGAAATTTTTCAAGATTTTTTAGACCAATGTTTAGAAGTAGAAGTTGAAAAACGCTCTGCTGCTTCAGAGTTGTTGAAGGTAATACTTGTAAATTTATATATAATTATGATCAGTAAGTGTTATAATGAAGAATATGTACTGGAAATTGTGAGATTAGCAAACTCAGTCTCTGTACTTACTTTTAGCACCCTTTTCTGAAATTAGCAAGGCCACTAGCTTCTTTAACACCTCTAATAATGGCAGCAAAAGAGGCTGCTAAAGGACACTGAAAAAGATGGTGAGTGAGAACTTGGTCAATAAAGAAGACGGCCATAACATTGACTTGACAAGAAAATAATGAATCACCCTCCCAAAACGGAAACGGCACAATAATTCAATAATATATTATGAGTAATGAGTAACATATGAGTAAATATATAAATAAATACAAATATATATATACATATATGTGTATATATATATATGTATATACACATATACATATACATATACATATATATAGATCATAGGTAGATAGAACTTATTCGATACCTTTCAAAAGTATCGAGAAGTGGTTTCAAAGTTTTCAAATTGCTGTGTCCTCGCATGTTGCGAGGACAGAAAATTAAATCAGAAAAACTGTGAATAATCTGACGGCAGAAGTCTTGTTCTCCTTTGTAAGTTGTTATTGGTCATGAAGAGTTCACAACGTCATATTTAAATAGTACACAAGAAATGGAAGGAAATTCAACGAGTGCATTGTTGCCCGATGAGCTCTTAGTCCAATATTCGACTGTTATGGAGACACACAAGTAACTGTCAGTTATTTTCTAAAGATGTAAAACTAGTATTGCTGACTTTAACATGAAAAGTCGGGGTTAGCTACAAACACACATTATTTATAGCAAGAACCTAATTAGGTGATACCATGAAGAAACATGAAGTACATAGGACCTATTCTAATACATTATTATTGTTTGACAAGAAATTGTAGAAAAAGAAATTGGTCTTCGTGTCGGACTTATATTTTTCGAATGAAGTTATGGAGAACAGAGCAATATGTTTTCAGTCTTTTGGTCTGGCAGTACGACGTAGGTATATAAGCGATAGCCTAACTTGTTTTAAACGTTCTCAAAAATCACGTTCTTGTACTCGAATGTTAATATCTTCAGCTTTGTTTCATTACATTAAGTGACAATGTCTAAACAGCTTTTATATTACCGAAATATTGGAATTATCATATTATGTTAGTATGTACATAGTATAGCAGATTTATTTCAGTTATCGCCAATTAGTTATAAATTTAATATGTGCAGTTCTTATTTATAGTTATTGATTTTTAACTTTAAGGTGTAGAAAATGAAGTATATGGTTCTTCTCATTTATACAGCTAATGAGACACGTTAAAACATTGACCTTGTTATTAATATATATTACTTAGATTTTAAGAACATCTTTCTATGGACAATTTCGTCCAGTCGCGTGTGTTCTTCATTACAGGTCAAGTGTGATTGCCTTTAACGTGTCTTGCAACAAGTGAACGGATAATCGATGAAATTTTAAAACAAGGTTCAGATGTAGAAGCATTTTGTGACACTATAAAGTGCCTGTCTTGTCATGTTTAGAGACGTGAAAAACTCGCGCTAGATTCCTTATAACATTGTACCACCGTTAAGACGTAACTTTGATTTAGTTCTATTACAACAGTGCATATAATTATGTTTTAATTGTATAAGGCAAGGTTTCCAGATGGTTGTATCACTCTAGAGCAGTAATTAAGAAGTCTTTCCTAATTATACTATATTTTGAAGATATCGCAACATTAAGATGGAAACCTTGTTTATTTGCTTAGGAAACATGGATTTTGAAGTTTTTGTCATTTTTACTCTTTTCATTATACATAGGACATTGACGTATATGAAGTAATACTAAAAAATCCACGTGAGAGTATAATAATAGTTATTGAACAAAAAAGTAACGATAATCTTATATTGCATACAAAATGAAAAAAAACAAGAGCATATATTATTTCATAAACGAGAATAATATGATAATGTATTTACCATTTAATTATTTTATTGTTTTCATAGAAAGCCTGATTAGTTTTTTATAATCATTGATATTGTCTAATATACTTGGCCAAAAAAGTGGCTCAGTTTGTATTATGCTTATGACGAAATTTAGAGTTGCATGCTGAAGGATATATGTATTTACCTTTACAGAATCAGGGACTATAACGTAACACTATAAGTAAATTTCTGTCTCAGTATTCCACGAGAATGAGCTCTTGCATTATCCATTTCAGCATCCACTCTGAATTGATAAAAAGTTGTAAGCGACGTTAGGTGACATAGCAACAAAGTAACTGTGCACGTTTAGTATTAAAAAAAGTACGATTGTGTTAAAGAAAGTTGTGATCCAGGGTCAGGATTAACAGTTGCTCGATTAAGAGCACTAAGTGAGGTCCTGCATTTTCACAAATATCTCTGAAATATAGAACGTCCATTTTGTGTCACTGTATTAGAATGGCAGTTACTGAATATATTTCAGTCATTAGCAGCTACTCATAAGGTTTATTTTTAGTGATTAATCGGGATGTGTTTTGTGCAAAATGTACTTGCCCATATTGGAACTGTAAAAAGAGTAAATTAAAAATGTTTAGACACATAGACGACTGGTTACAGTCGTTCTGTGAATATTAAACTTGTTCATTTAACATCATGTTAAGGAAAGTACAAAAGTTGTACCATAATATGCCTTACAGTAATAAGAATAAGGAATAATCATGAAAGTAGTCATTATTTTTGACATTGCAAAACAGGATATACAAAGTAGTGCTTTGCAGAGACAAAGTGTATGGAAATGTAAGAACATGGACAAGTATAGATTTTTTGCATTTACACCTCGATTATTGTTCCAAGTGCATTTATGTATGTGCATAAGAAACGTATTATTATCGCTTTATAAAATCGTAAAATAGGTTCCTATTGAAATCAGGTTGATTGTATATGCATATTTTGAACATTGTTTTAAGATGTTTTTGAAAATGCTTTGTGATCTCAAACTGATGGAGCCAGGCCTAGCAACAAAGTCATTATTTTAATGGAAAGTTTGATTAAAAATTGTTGGCTTCCAGCCTTTGATAGAACTATGTCTAATTTTGACTTAACTTTTTTAAAGAATGGCATTTGTCGCCATTAGAAAATGTTTGGTAAAAAATCTGGTTTCTCAGGAAAGCTACTATTTATGTAACTGATAACTTTAAAGTGAAAGAGAGCAGCAATTAAGTAATGAATTATTGTAAAAATATCGCCTAGACTTTTACGTATATATATTGTACTGTACCGCCTTTTAATTTGTTTTAATAATGTTACAATATAAGGAAACATTTTATAACAATCAATTGTGGTTTTCGTCACCTACCTCATATTCAACTTGTCCGGTTAAGCATTAATAATATGGTAACATGCATCTGCACGTAAGTATGAGGTATGACAATGATAAATTGACAATTTTCTATGATTCAGTTTATTGTAATAAACACACAGTAATTATTTACATATGGCTTTCATGTAACATTTGAAAAAATAAGGAAACTCTGTTTAAATATTGACAATTCTTAAATATATCTTTACTATTATATCTAATTACAATGCCATCCATTGGAGAATTATCTAATAAATATCTAATGTCAATGGAATAATACCGTACTTAGATTATATACACTTTAGTCCTATGTGAATTTTTATGAAGACTGGTTAGAATTAATTCATTTCATTAATGCAGTCTGCTATGATTGATAGTAACTTGGAAGCGCTGTTTATGCAATTTTTCTAATATACATGTATCGAGTTTTTGATTTTTCAAAAATACCTAACATTTGCAATGTACGTCTTTCATAGCACAAATCGAAGGCATTAAACATTGTATTTTATAAAAAGCGTTCCTTCTATTATATAACAATGCCCGCAAATATGTATATTACAGAATAACTTTAATAGTAAATGAAATCAAAAGTATATCACGATAGAGAACTTGTCAATATGCTTTTCATTAGAAGCGATAAGTCAAAGCTTTCGATGAACTCAAGACACAGGCTTCTTTTCCTCCCCAGTGGCATGAAAGTTTATAGATGCTGAGTTTATGCAGAAACGTTTCCGTGTAGGTTGTGGGCCGTCGTTGAATACATGTCCCAAATGAGCACCACACTTTGTACAGGTCACTTCGGTCCGCACCATATCTGGGTTTGCGATCAGCAGTAGTAGATTTCCGCCAACTGTGCGTCATGTGTCGACGCAGTTTTCGTGTTTGAATGGTGAGAGTGAAGTGGTGGTAGCGGAGCAGTAGGAGGACAAAGGAAAGACAGAATAATAGAGTGTGATTAAATGCAGACCAACACCATACTATGTACCCTGCGCAGATCTCCCAGTTACGCGTGCTACGACTGACTTTGGCTTTACTCGTCTTAACCAATAAATTAATTTCGTATCGTAAAGATTATGTAGTATATTGGACTGATCCATGATGTAAATTCTGTATGCAACTATCTTGTACTTTACCATAAGTAATTTCTGTAAATTGCGTAAATCAACGATCTGTATTTTTTGATCTTTACAATACACTTTTGCTTATAGAAATGATATACTTCTAACTAAGTCGGCATCAAACTCCATGTGTGTCATAAAGTTAGAGATGTAAGATGTTCCTCCATACCATCGCAAATACCACACACAGGCGGTTTATGTTTATCAAACCCATGATTACTATGAATAATGAAAAGCAACAGCAATATGTTATATACTCACTTTATAGCGAATCTGCAAAGATTCTTATTGTTCAGTTTTGTCAAATATAATTTAGAAACACTTGTTTATGCAATGTACAGCGATGATTCTTTAGTAGAAAATAATGATGTAAGTCTAACACAATCACACTCTAAGCTGTGTCATGCAGGATGTTGGATATTTAAGGAAATCAGCCTTCCGCAAGTGTGAATACAATCTTGAAAACGTAAATCTAATACATATTAGTGTAGCATGTTTGACATTTTATAGCATTTATAGAAGAGATTTATCGTGAAAAGTAAGCGACTAGTCTGCTACATCCAGTTGTCATTTTACATACGTCAGCATATACAAGTTACAATACTACAATACACATTATCGTGCGTCATTGAGTACCACTCGATGCAAAAAGTACAAAACAAATGTATAATGTAATATAAAAAGATCCAACATAGATGAAAACATGGAAGGCTCGAAAGAAAGAAAATTGGAACGACCAGGAGAGTTTTGACGATGTTTTGAATGTAATAACAATTTATAGTAAACTCTTATACCGAATACTCTTATACTCGCATTATACGGATAAATATTCAATAAATTTATTTCTTTTTGCAAACATACCAAGTAAACGGATAATAAAGTCTACATTGTCAATCGATGAGAGTATAATGGCACGAGCTCGTTTATAAAGTTAAAACGGCATTTTACGCACTTACCGTTAGAGGTATCCCTGGATAATTTCACCTTGCCTTGATCAACAACGTCTTTAAATGCAGGCCAACCGCATCCACTGTCGTATTTTGTCTCCGAAGAAAACAATTCTTCGTCGCAAACGATGCAGGTGTACGTACCCCTTTCGTAAAACTTGTTATAGCAACCCGTGAAAGGCCTAAGTAACAGGAAAGAAGCATTATGAGGTCACCGAAGCATCAAAATGATATTTTTGGAGGAAAGTAGTTCCTGTGACACATATATTTTATTTTTACACCGCGTGACCCTGACGCAGTCAGCTCACCGCATGCACTTGACAGTTATTTTTATCTTGTTTCCTAACGGTAAATCAGTTTTCCTCCTAATAGAAGTATATACCCTTAACACAATTCAATAAGCAAAACTCACAAAAATTTGATTATCCTTTTAAAAATACCTCGATTTCCACGCTAAAAATACAAATCACGTGTTACCACTGATCAATTTTTCATGAAGTCTCGCGATATTCTCTACAGCATTCCTGAATACCCAAATGTTATTACAAATGTAAATTCGGCTAATAATGAATTTCTGTCGGTGAGTTACGACGACAAATAAAAGAAAAACTTCAGCAGGTTCGACGGATCGCCGCGAGAACTCGATACGGCCTGTACTTTCGAATAAAAGGAGAAAAAACATGAAATTATTTGAACACAGTGAAACTGAAGAGGATTGATCGGCGATTTTGGGTGTAAAGATTAAATTAAACGGCATACCTCTCTGTCCCTTTTTCCTGCGTGACGTGCCACTGTAGCGTAGTTAATCGCTTTTTCACCTCCTCTTTATCGATACCCGTTGTCATTTTAGCGAAATCTTTACACCCTTTAGTGGACAATAAGCGGCGGATCAATCTCATGTGCGATTCGCAATTGCAACGAGAATTTTAAAGCTTTGCAGGAGGAAATCTGTGCTTCGGGGTATCTGGTATCACCTGGTATTTACCTTAGCGCGCTTTTCTCGCCAAACTGTTGTGCGCGATTTACTGTCACCCACAGTCAGCCACCACCACCCACCACCCACCACAAACAAGGT
This sequence comes from Tiphia femorata, assembly GCA_944319695.1. NCBI lineage: Eukaryota > Metazoa > Arthropoda > Insecta > Hymenoptera > Tiphiidae > Tiphia > Tiphia femorata. The sequence goes on from OX090895.1 coordinate 31,882,221, forward strand.
ATAAGCTGGTATAAGCTAGACCTACGTCCAATGTCAAATTTTAGCCCAGAATTCGGGGAGCTCTACAGCATAAGGCTGAGTTTCCACTGAGCGCGTCACGAGTTAACCAATCAAATCGCTTCATTTTGTTGCGTCGTAAAATAATTCAATAAAATGAAGCGATTTGATTGGTTAACTCGTGACGCGCGGCGACGACGCGACGCGCTCAGTGGAAACTCAGCCTAAGGGGCAGCAGGATCGGTAGTAACCAGGTGCACCCACCCATTTCCCGCGCGAATTCAATTGCTCAACTACAAGAAGTATGTATAGGCGATATTGCTCATACATCAGTCACATCAAGAACAAGAGAGTAATGTAATAAAGGGCTAGGGTAGAATTAGGGTTAGGGTATATGCTGTATACAGATTCAAATGGCTCTTCAATAATACAGGATGAAAAATTGGCAGTGTGGAACACCAAAAAGCATGTGAAAAAATAGATAAGTATATTAATCTACAGCGAGTTCAAAAACAACGAATAGCATTCTATCTAACAATTCGAGCATGATCCGTCATTTTTTGCATATATTGTGATTGTACTATGATATGTTGCACGGTACTCTTTTCCAAAGTAGTTCGAAAACGTCGTCACCCGAGTGTTCCCCCGAAGAGTTTTTCCTATCACCCAACTAGATTCACCCGAGGTTAGTTTTCGAACGAACTCTCGAATGGCAACTGGGTGATCGAGTGCACCCGAGTGGGGTTTTCGAACGCACCCCGGGGTAGCTGGATTTGGATGCTTGTGTGGGAGTGTGGGGTAGGCGAACACCACGGTGGTGGAGCCCAGTGGAGCCGTAACGGGCTCAGGCCGGATCCCCACGCGTTCTCCACTCACGTCGCTGTATGTTCCGCCGTTGAGATTTGACAGGAGAAATAAAAGGAAATATTTACGTCACCAACACTGTTTATTGTTAGCCCCTTTTTACAAGACCACCGCGGTACGCGAAAACGCGAGGGACGATGTCGATAGATACGATGGGATGCGTTTGGATAGCACGCGGTACATATGTACATACATACAACAGGCACATCCAGACGAGCGGGAGTCCCGTTGAGCGAGAGGACAAGAGAGTTCAGAAAAGAGTCTCGACGTGCGCAGTCCCTAGAAACGTACTGCTGGAACTGTCCTGTCGTGGTGGCCTCTCGATGGTCGCCACACTTGTAGCGGGTTGAGTAAAAGAGCTTGTAGCTGCTTTTTCATTGTACAAGTTGGCAGCTCTGGTCTCAGTGCAGGAGTAAAAAAAAACTTTTGCTCGGTGAATTGTATGCCAGCATGTGTATATGTATGATACTTTTCGTCTTTAAATATTTCGAATTTTTTTTCTTATATATAGTGAACACGGAATGTTTCTACGAATATATAAACATAAGAAACGTAAAATGATATGAAAATTTTAATCTAAGGCAATTAAAACATGCAAACCTTTTTTACCGTTTCTACATTCATACTCAATTGTGTTTACGTATGTTTGTTTTAGTTAATTTCTCTCTACACTGTCGGTTAAAAGGGTTAAAAGTTATAAAATAATTCGCTTTGCGGGTCCATATTATTATACGCCGTATGCATATATATATACACAATATATAGTGCAAGAACTATCAGCGCTATCAAAGAAAAAGAGTTAGTGAATATTAAATAATTATCATGAAATTTAAGGATTGTTCCACACCCATATTCGTTGTATTCATTGTAGCGATTAGAGCATTATTTGTCCTAGATGTAATAAATTGCCCAACTTGTAATTGTTACAAGTGATGACATATACATAAAGGGTTGATCTTCTCATAGTATATTTAAATGTTCTCATAGATCCAAATTGAGCAATATGCAAACGATGCAAACTAAACTACAGTCGTCGATTGGCAACAAGCGTGTTTGACTACAAACCCATATTATCGTTGAAACTGGTTAAAACTTAAACATTGTTTTTATATAGACGGTTCACGCATCTCCAGTATGCCAGTAATACACATGAAATCCTTAAGATTTTGTTTAGCTCAACAGGAATTTATGAATCAAGAGATACAAAAAAAAATGTATAATTCTCCTTCGTCCCATATCCGCAGTATACGACTGAAAGCGCACGAAACACCAATTTGGTTAAAAATGATAATGGAAAGGATGCACCTACAGCGATAATGAATAGGTATAACAATATTCTACACTTTTGTGTGTATAAAATACGATGAAAACCTCGAAGTATGTAATGATCTTTATGACAAGGATGGCGTCGTGTATAACTGCTCCGCGTACAGTTTTGTTCGAGTTATAAACTAAATAAACTACCGTCGATGAATAATTCCTATCGATGAAAAGCGAGTTAAAAGTTATTTAAGGATTTTGTAAACGTAAAATGCTTTATATCAGCGATTAATATCTGATAAAATAAGGACTCGGGATACAGTGCGTCGTACGAACAGTCAAACATTGATGTGCTTTTGCGCTGATGTGTCTTCTTAAGGGTAGTAATAATAAAACTGCACATTTTTCAAAAAAGACGCTCGATGAAAACTAAAAAACGGCTCGTCGCTAATCGAGTAAATCAGTGATGTGGACATAAAACATCGAAGCTCAGAAACCACAGTTTGCAAAGTATACTGCCGAGAAAAAAGTGGAATATAAGGCAACGAACTTTGCAGATTTTCTACATTGAAAAACTAAGATCTTACTGATTCGGTGAACGCAAAGAATTTACAAGAATAATATTTACAATGAACGTTTAAAAGGAAGAATAACTTCCAAAGGGAGTCGTTAAGGAAATCCAACCTAAAACTTACGTGAAATCGGAGGTTATGTGGTTTTGAAACACGAAATCTTGCCCTACATACACGCTACTCTTTAAGAAAGTAGTAAGGTGAGTAAGAAGTAACAAATTATAATATCATTGATAATAACATCAATATTGCGATATAATTTACCGAAGTACACTTCGGAGAAGTGCTAAGGGATAGATAGATACGACTCTTTTTCTTGTTCTTTTTTGCAAAATGCATTTGTAAAGTCCAGATTGCACAAAAGTATTATTGTTGCATTTAGCTTCGGTAAGACAAACGCGCATACATTCCTATATACGTACGTTCATACATCATGCATACCCCCCCCCCCCCCCCCCCACATACATTGTATACCATCATACATATTTTTTTTTAAATTATACTATGCACATTAAGACACTTTGAAACAACACTTCAGATGAAAATATACGTAAATAACGAAAAAGTACAAATTGTTTTCACAATCAATTTTCTTTCAATTCGACGAACTTACAATCGAAATTGTAGAGAATCTAATACAAGCTTCGTTTCCACTTCCTTACAGGTTATGGCTTAAAAATCACCTGAAAGCACATCAGATTTAATTAATAACAAAAACTTAAACCCTATATGCTTTACTGGCAGAGTACGATCAGGATGAAGTTTGCTTTACGTCTGCTTTTTTGAGATACTACCTACATCATTATGAGGATACTTGAGTGCCATAAACATTAAAAGTACTGTGTGGTGTTGAACATAATTGAAGGATTACAAGAATCTACCTGTGAACCGTTGTGAAATATCTGCAATAGTAGTTCACACGAATGGATGATGCTTCGAGGCAATGAACGGCATGGAGAGACATGGACATGGACATGGACATTCTCATGCGCATTCGCATCGTCATCGTCATTCTCATGGAAACTCTCAAAGTGCATCACAAAACTCCAACCAATCATCAAAACATAGCCATGCCCACGTAACGCATTCTCAGAAAGATACGTGCAATGCACAAGCAACGCCAAAACCACGAAACTATAAATTGTTGGTCGATCCATTTTTAGTGAAAGGCGCGACAAAACTATATCGCTATGATGGCGCAGTTCCAGGAGATCCTACTTATCCACAGGTTCAACCAAGAGACCCACGATCACAATTAACAAGAATTTGGACTAGACTGGAACAGCTTGACTTACCTGTACCTAGATTTAAAATTGACTCTAATTATTGCGGAGAGCCTCCTCCACTTGAAGTAACGTTTTGCCATTTAAATGACAATATCGATAAAACATTTTTAACAGATATGGTTCAAAAATTTGGTACTATAGAGGAGCTCACTATTTATTATCATCCATTGACTAATAAACATCTTGGAATAGCACGAGTTGTGTTTGAAACTACAAAAGCATCGAAAGCTTGCGTGGAGAAATTAAACAATACATCGGTCATGGGAAGGGTATTAAGAGTATTCCTTGATGCATTTGGCGAAGAATGCAAAAAAATCTATGAAGAATTAACAGTTGAAAAGAAACCGGAAAAGAAGATTGAGAAAGAAGTAAAGTCTGAGCCAGAGTCAGGGAGACAAACTCCAAACGAAAAGATCGCATCCGAAGACAGAGATGATTATAGAAGTAACAAAAAAATTCTTGCAACTGTGGAAAAAACCAGAGAACCGTACATAGAAAATTCACGTTATAGTAAATACAGAGACTACCCAACTCCTAGCGGCAGTACAGGGAGTGACTTAGGTTATGGTACAGCACCCAGTGAATTGAATTATTCAAGCAACTACTCTCAAAATTCTACACCAGCTACAAATTATGATTTTTATTATAATAGCTATCATCATCAACCTAATAGCTATTTATCTAATATGCCCCAAACTGTATCGCAGAATATATCGATACAGCAAAACTCAGGTATATGGTGGGGCAACAATTCAGGTGGTACGAGTTATGCTTCGGCTCCTGTCTGGCCCACCCAGCATGCAACAAGTACAGACAATGTGAATGCCACTGCTGCAGCTGCATCGGCAAAGAGTTCTAATATGAAAATACATCATACTCCTAAAAAGGAAAAAGAAAGTCAAACTATTACCAAGAACTCAGCACGCGATTCTCCATTGGAAACACGAAAAACATTAGATTTAGATACCAGGATAGCTATGCTGCTTAAAGACAAAGCTGGTGGAATGGCCCCACCTTTTCTACAATTTGGAAGTGATTCCGAAGATGACAAAAAGTCTCAACATGCAGATAATGAAATGCTTTCAGAGCCACCCAGCCCATTTTTGTCTCATGATACTTACAAGTTGTGTTTCGAAAAAATGATGGAAAAGAACAAAGAACGATGGAAAGTGCATGAGAACAGTATTAATCAGTTTTCTGTTGATGAAGAATTAGGTAGTGTCATAAGTTCCAGCGAGGATGAAGCACTGTTAGGAAGTTATAGTCCTGCGCCTGATGAAATAGGGCCTAAACCACCAAAAGAACCTCCACCTCCTCCACCACCCGATGATGATAGAATGTCATTGAGTCCTTTAAGCTCGGGAGATGAAAAGATCGAGGAGGTATTTATTTCATTCGTTATGTCATGATATTATACTATCACTGCACACTTTTGGAAGAATATTTTTTATTTAAAAATGATTATACAAATTCCTTACATAAGGAATGGAATAAACTTTATTCGATAAATTTAATACAGATTTTCTAAACAGAAGAATGTTATCTGTCATTTTGAATAACTTAGTCTACATGTTATTCATTATTTTGTACATTACTCTAATTCCCATTTATAAAAAGAGATTGATCAAATCTTTGCTTTTTTATACTTCAAGAATAATACCGAGTCTGCTATACAATGTGTTCACGTAGTTGAACACATTTATGAAATTAATCAAATTTAGAGTAATCCAACTTTTGTGTAGGTTATAGCACAAACCGAACCTTCCAGTCAATTGTATCCAGGAGCTGGCTATCCTGGGCAATTAACTCACTATCCATCTGGTGATATGTACAATTGGCCCCGTCCAGCGCAATATCCTTATCCATATGGAACAACTTACTTGCAAAGTCATTATCAACCAACTACAACATCCTTATCTGGGACTGTTGGAAATCATCAAGGAACAAATTATTATCCATCTTTTCAATCACGCTTACAAGCAATGGCGAATCATAACATCACTAAAGATAATCCACAGGTAAACAATGCATATTTGCAAATATTCATAATCTGTGCATTTTTACTTTTAAGTCAATAAAAAGACTTACTGTTACTTCTAACTAACTTCTTTCGCTATATAATTTAAACAAATTCGATTTAACATTTAGGGCCCGACTATCAATGGAGTTCTAAGCAGAGTTGTGAATGAGCTAAAACAAATTTTAAAAAAAGATTTTAATAAAAAAATGGTAGAAAATACTGCATTTAAACTATTCGAAGTTTGGTGGGATGAGAAAAAGTCAGAAAAAAATCAAAATCAAGGTGGAGATACTATTGTTAACAATAGCACAGTAAAAGAAGATGGTACTAAACCACAGGGTCTTTCATCACTTTTAGAGCAAGCAACTCCATTGGGTCTCAATTATGATGGATTTGGTTTAGGTATTAGAGCTAGTATGCCAAAGATGCCGTCCTTCAGGGTGAGAATAGATTTATATAATTCGTGATGTATAATAAGCGATATATACTTTGGGAAAATTAAAAACTACTTCTGTACAATCGATGACTTATATTAATCTCTTTTTACATTGATAGCGTAAAATCAAAGCACCAAGTCCTTTACCACAAGATGAGGATAGTCATTTGTCAGATCATGGTGACACAGAAATCATCGAGAGTGATAGTGATTTGGATTTACCACCCATGCAAAAAGTGAAAAGGACTATTACCTCTCTTCCTAGTACCTCTTCATCATCCTCTTCCTCATCTTCATCTGCAGAAAGCAGCAGTGATGAAATTAGTTGCAGCGAATCTTCTAGTAGTTCTAGCGAGAGCTCTGATGAAGAAGCCTGTTCCCAAAACTTTGAAGATGAGGTACATATGATTGAACTATATATTTCTTTACATACTAATAGAAAGTAAATTCATAAAAGTATAAATACCTTTTTTCTTCCAGCAAGATACTGATAGTCGTACATCGGATCATCGACCCTTGGCTAGCAATAGCGAAGATCCTGATATCTTAATGGAACTTGCAATTCAACGATCATTAGACTGTCCTACTCCAACTGGAAGAGAAACACCAATGCCGAATATGGAAATAAAAGATCAAAATTCAAATGAGTTTCCACATACGAGCAACGAATATAGTCCCATACCTTCACCAGAATATGAGAATAGAACAGAAGAAATATGCACTAATGAAAAAACTTTAAAGAACGAACAGGAAATTAATGTATGCAAAACAACAGAAATGGATTTCACTAAACTGCAGTCAAATCACGAAACAAATAAGACAGTGAAAAGCACTCATATTATAAGAGTTACGCCAAAGGAAGAGTTACAGCAAGATATGCAAAGAATGGAAAGCTCAGCTGCCGAAGCATTAATAACATTAGCCGGGCAGGATAATATCATACGTCATAGGAGCCCAGGTCCTGTGCAGCCTAATATCATTAGAGCACTACAAACAATGTCAGCTAAGTACATTAATGATGAGCCTTTACTGAAAGAATCGGAAAAAATAGATATGTTTAGTGAAATACCTACAACGGATTCAGAAGAGGAAAGTCTGGAAATTAGACGGTTAAGGTTTGTGTTGTTCATGTATGCGCAATGCATATACATATATTCTTCACACTTATGTATATCATTACATAACATGCATGCAAATATGCACACAATTTTATCAATCGCATTTTAGGTATCAAGCAGAAGCAGAGTTACGGCTAAATGGTCAACGAAGTCCAAGCTCACCAGGTTCCCAAGCTTCGCAGGTATATATGGAACATTCATATTCCTTACCACCTGCGCAACCGGAGTATGTCGAATCTGTGACAAGAGTGGTGCCGGCTGCGATAAAGGTGAAACCTACAGCAAAGGTTATAAAATTGTCGAAAGGAAAAGAAAAGACATACAAAGTAGAGAAAAGAAAGTATAATAAGTATTCAAAGATACATTTGGACACAAACAACGAAGGAGAAAAAGAAAACATTCAAAATGAACACGTTTATAAAAACTTGATTAAAAAGAATGAAGAACCTGCGATTATGTATAAGGAGCGGGACTTAATGTCCGAAATGGGTATTTTATATGAATTTCTAACAAGAGGCATAGATGCAGAAGATGTTGAATATTTAAGAAGAAGTTATGAAGCCCTATTAGCCGATGATAATCAGGGTTACTGGCTAAATGATACACATTGGGTCGATCATCCTGCAACAGATATTCCAAGTCCTGCTAAAAGAAGAAAACGCGATGAACTACGATTGCATACAACTGGCTGTGCACGAACAGAAGGATATTACAAAGTTGACATTCGCGAAAAAGCAAAGCATAAGGTAATATTCTTATTTTATATTATTGGTATACAATATACTCTTTAAATCATATTCTTGAACGTATTCTTTATGAGCCAAGTTTATGTCTTTGATAGCCATCAAGCTTAATTTGATGGGAACCATTATTATTTTTCAGCATCATTATGCACAAAGTATACAACGTAATGACGATGTTGAAGACAGTGGGGGTGCTTATGCTGGTGGCGACAGCATAATGAATGGTCCAAAAGGCAATTCTAAAGCTTTGACGGGTAAAATGCAAGCTCTATCGCGTGAAGCTCGGAGTAATCAGCGTAGATTATTAACTGCTTTTGGAATTGACACGGACAGTGATTTGCTGAAATTTAATCAGTTGAAGGTCAATATATAGATGATTACATATTTATCTCTAATTGTTTAAGAAGCTTTCATAATTTGTAATGCTGTAATCTTATCTTTTAGTTCAGGAAAAAACAGTTGAAATTTGCTAAATCTGGAATTCACGATTGGGGCTTGTTCGCCATGGAACCAATTGCTGCCGATGAGATGGTCATTGAATATGTTGGTCAAATGGTGAGACCGGTTGTAGCTGATTTGAGAGAATCTCAGTACGAAGCTACAGGCATTGGTAGTTCTTACCTTTTCCGCATTGATTTGGATACAATTATCGATGCGACAAAATGTGGCAATCTTGCACGGTTTATTAATCATAGTTGTAATGTGAGTATCTGGGATCGGAACAAATTTAGAGACACATCGAGAACATATTATCCCCTACTTTCGTAAATCCTGATATTCCGATATATTAACAGAAAAATTTAAAAATATATGTTTATACATATTAATATTGATTTAACTCCCTTTTTTTTTTTAGCCAAACTGCTATGCAAAGGTCATCACCATTGAAAGTCAAAAGAAAATTGTAATCTATAGCAAACAACCGATAGGGATTAATGAAGAAATTACTTATGACTATAAATTCCCATTAGAGGATGATAAAATCCCTTGCCTTTGTGGAGCATCTCAATGTAGGGGTACTCTCAATTGAACCGTTCACCAAATTACATTGTTCATCCCTCTTTCCTGTCTTCTATACTTCACTGTATCCTACTCATATTTTTGTAAATATTTCCCCATGTAAACATTTTATAAAAATGCAATGGAAAATGTGAGATTACGTTTGTAGTATATCTTTTGTGTATCACCTTGTCGCTTGCATTTGTAAATATTTCAAGCTTTTATTTTTTATTATGATGTTTATTATTATGTTTTTTATAATATTTAATAATCATTATTAGATGTGATAAAATGATACTATGACATTATAATAGGGCAGTCATCGGTAAGTAAGGCACATATAGAGGAAACTTTCGCTTCACTCAAGATCGTCGGGTGCTCGCGCTCGCTTTACCGGATGCAGAAAAGCTTCGCTTTTTGCCATAGGCACGGCACGACCGCGTAACTAGCGCTCGTCCACTAATTTCAAACCGTTTCGAAATTGTGGAAAATTCAAGTATTGAGATATTCGGGGCAGCAGGACCGGCTGGTAACGTTCAAACTGATCGAGGCGCTCGGCCAGCAGCGGCGAGTGGAGGAAGCAAAGTTGACTGAAAGTTCTCTAGAATTAGTGCCGTGCCGAAAGTAGGGTGTCGCGTGGGGCACCAAAATTCGCGATACATGTGAATATTGCGACAAGGAGTGGACAAGGAGTTACGAAAAACATTCCAAGGCGTGCGCTAACTGTGCTACAGCTATTACTGGCTGTCACAACCGGTCACAGCCTTCGTCGTGACACTGTTTCGCAATAGTACGGGGCCCTCAGGGGCCCTCGCTGGAGCAATGTTACAGCGATGCATCGATTGGTACGCCTCCGCTTGCCAAACGCCTCAACTATTAATAGTAACCAGGGAGTGGATTGACAGCTGAAATCGTAGCCTACTAAATACGCATTATTTCCCTACCTAAACCCGTAAAACTAATTTTTGTTGAATTCTGTGATAGGGTTGACAAGTCGTGAAATAGAGAATGTTGATCGTTCGAGTGCGATATGTGCGAAAATTGTGAAAAACTGATGCTGGACGGCAGCCATGTTTGTTCGTGCAAATCGCCGTATTTCACACTCGCAATTTCAATCTCCACTTATAAATACATATATGTAATACTCCTATATTGCTAGCCACGTACATTTTCTATAAGCGGGAGCGGCGCCGAGAAAGTGAGACAGAACATCGTACTTTCGAACATATACGCATGCGTAGCAGCTCCATAGAAAGCACGCATGCGCAGTTGTGCCAAAGTACGAAGTGAGAGGATAGATAACTATGGTGAGAGTGAGAGGTTGATATATATGTCTGCACCGTGGTGTTTGCGTCGCCTCTTCAGCCATTAGCGATATAGTAGTATTACATACATGCGCGTAGTGTTACATACATGGCGATATTGGGCGACATCTACCTATCAGTTTGGCGATTTCGACTCGTAAAATACCATAAATGACCATAAAATACTGGCCAATACTGGCAACTGCTCTGCTGGCACCCTGATCACTGTGCATGGGGTTCATACAGTTTCATAACCTCCAAAACGGAAGACGGAACGGCATTTGATGTTGATATAATTGAAGAGTGTCTTATTTATAATATTACTTTATTATACAAAGTAGGTTTTACAAAATATAACATCATGGAAAAGTCACAGAAAATGCCCAAAGTGGCAAAGGTAAATTGCGTTTATCAGATCTACATATTACTATCTGAACCATTGAAAATGTATATACCGTACATCCAAGTTTGATTAAAATGAAGAATTGTAACGATATATAAATTTCTTTGTTTATACATATGGCCAAAGAGGCTGTAACATTTAAATATTTTATCTTTTTAGGTGAAAAACAAAGCGCCAGCAGAAATTCAAATAACAGCCGAACAACTTTTACGAGAAGCTAAGGAGAGAGATTTAGAGATATTACCACCTGTAAATATGTTCTTATTTTATTACGCGTACCTGCCTAGACTGGTATTTCATATTAAATATTGTTACAATTTTAGCCGCCGAAACAAAAAATATCAGATCCCCATGAATTGGCTGATTATCAACATAGGAAACGGAAAGCCTTCGAGGATAACATACGCAAAAATCGTATGGTTATTTCTAACTGGATAAAGTATGCTCAATGGGAAGAAAGTCAAAAACAAATACAACGTGCAAGGTACAATAAAAGCTTTAAAGAAAAGCCTGAAGTTTTTTGGATATTTTCAACCTATGTATGCAAGGGATTTCGTTGACTGACCTTTTTCACGAAGTAACGATAAAAATGAAACATAAATTTCAGATCTATATACGAACGGGCTTTGGACGTCGATCACAGAAACATTACATTATGGCTAAAGTATACAGAAATGGAAATGCGGAATCGTCAGGTGAATCATGCCAGAAATTTGTGGGACCGTGCAGTTACAATATTGCCCAGAGCAAATCAATTCTGGTACAAATACACTTATATGGAGGAAATGTTAGAAAATATTGCTGGTAAGTACTAAGAAAGAAATAGTATTGTACTTTACAATATTCTAATGTAAATTTACAGAATTTTAATCCATACTTCTAACTACCAATATCAATGAAAAATGTTCTGCCAGTTAATGGATAAAATTTTATATTTCAATTTAAGGTGCACGTCAAGTTTTTGAACGGTGGATGGAATGGGAACCCGATGAGCAAGCCTGGCAAACATACATTAAATTCGAGTTACGTTATAAAGAAATACAGAGAGCTAGAGATATTTATGAACGTTTTGTAATGGTACATCCTGACGTCAAACATTGGATAAAATACGCACGGTTTGAAGAATCGCATGGCTTCGTGAATGGTGCTCGTAAAGTTTATGAACGGGCTGTAAATTTTTATGGTGACGAAAGTTTAGATGAAAAATTATTCATAGCCTTTGCCAAGTTTGAAGAAGGACAACGGGAAGTAAGTCTATATAATATGATTATCACTAAGATAGAACAAGAGTAGAATACCTTACCATTATCTTTATATCGTTATGTAATCTATATATTTTACTTGGTAGCATGACCGGGCCAGAGTAATATACAAATATGCCTTAGATCATATACCAAAGGATAAAACTCAAGAAATTTACAAAGCATACACGATTCATGAAAAAAAGTATGGTGATCGCTCAGGTAAGTGTTTCTATCGCTTAAATTAATAAGTGGACATGTGGTATTAATGTAATAATATCAAGAATCCAGTTACTGTATTCAATACTTAAGTATGCTTATCCTTCTTTGTTAACAGGAATCGAGGATGTGATTGTCAGCAAACGGAAATATCAATACGAGCAAGAGGTGAAAGAAAATCCTTCTAATTATGATGCATGGTTTGATTATTTACGACTCGTTGAATCAGAAAAAAATTTCGATGTTGTAAGGGAAACATATGAACGCGCAATAGCAAATGTACCTCCAACTAAGGTGATTGATATGTTGTTTCTTGGATAACATTATAAATTAATAAAAGGGGAAATTTGATTAACTGCAGTATTTTTCAGGAAAAACAATTTTGGAGAAGATATATTTATCTTTGGATTAACTATGCTCTCTTCGAAGAACTCGATACAGAGGATATCGATAGGTGTAGACAAGTGTACAGGTACATTTTTAAATTTGCATAGTACTGTAGTATCATATTTGAAAGTATATCTTTTTGCAGGGCATGTTTAGAGCTTATTCCACATAAACACTTTACATTTTCAAAAATTTGGCTATACTACGCATACTTTGAAATACGACAGAAAAATTTAACGCTGGCTAGGAAAACATTGGTAAGTTTATCTGTGAATATTTACCATTATACTATTTAAAGTAAATATCGTCCTTCCTTCCATCTTATTAGTTTTTAGGCACGACCGTAAAGGGAGTGACTTATGCGCTCGCCATCGTGAAAATTGTTCGTTCGCGTGCGCGTGTGTATGTCCGTGTATATCTTCCATTTGGGAAAAACGGCCGAACGGATCAGGATCGATTTTTGCATAAAAATCAATTGTACCCATATACATATGTAATACTACTATATTGCTAAGGGGACTGAAAATGCGACGCAAACACCACATATCAACCTCTCACTCTTACTTCTACTTCGTACTTCCGGCGCAACTGCGCATGGTGTGTTCTATGGAGCTGCTACGCTCTCTCTCATCCTTCCTCTTACCCTTACCCTTACCCTACTTCTTGTTTCCTGGTACATTTCCACAATCCTTTCCTTTATTCCTTCCCTTATTCATCTCTTCTCTTCTCCATTTGTTCCCATAATTTTTCCCTATTCACCCTGTCAAACGCCGCTTTCAAATCCACAAGCGCCGCCGCCACTAAGCCTCCTTTTTTCCATCCTAACTCCTTCTCCACTACATGGTTCAGGATAAACAGCCCGTCCGCTGGGACACCCTGTATATGTATATCTCAATTTTTGTCCGGTCGCGATAAGTATTACAGAGAATATTAATTTTCTTTTTACCTTGGAACCCCTTGCACGAGCACGAATTCTGAACTTCACTTGTGCTTATCACAGAAATGCTCTGCACTTCGTCAATGTCAGGGGGTATGACGCAGAGGATTCTGTCCCATTAATATTTCAGTACTTGAATTTTCCACAATTTCGAAACGGTTTGAAATTCGTGGACGAGCGCGAAGTGCGAGTTACGCGGTCGTGCCTATTGCAGAAAGCGAAGCTTTTCTGCACCCGGCGACCTGGAGGGGTTTGGCGTTTGAGCGAAGCGAAAGCTCAGGGAGCTCTGCCACCTAGTTAACTGGTGTTATGCTTGTTTTAAGGGCATTGCGCTCGGAGTGTGCCCAAGAGACAAATTGTACCGGGGTTACATTGATTTAGAAATACAGCTCAGAGAATTTGAGAGATGCCGAATATTGTACGAAAAGTTTCTCGAATTTGGACCAGAAAATTGTACAACATGGATGAAGGTAAATAAAGAATATAACCTAAGTAACATTTACTTCATTAATTGTAACATATTCTGGTAAACGTTATAGTTTGCTGAATTAGAAACACTTTTGGGAGATGTAGAACGTGCAAGAGCAATCTATGAGCTAGCTATATCACAACCAAGGTAAAGTAACAGTAAATACTATGGTGTGCTACAATTTTCTTTAACAGCACATTGAGTTTTACATGCACAATCTTAACATTATAGATTAGATATGCCAGAACTTTTGTGGAAATCCTACATTGATTTTGAGATCTCTCAAGATGAAACTGAGAATGCAAGACAATTATTCGAAAGGCTATTGGAACGGACTTTACATGTGAAGGTAAATGTGCTTACATAAAAGCATGATATGAGTCCAGTATCTTACATTTGTTCTAACAATGTACATATGTTGTATGTTAATATACATTATATTGATTTGGACAGGTATGGATTGCATATGCCAAGTTTGAATTAGCAAATTCAGTATCTGAGGATGGTCCTGACAATGTTATGCTGGCAAGAAGAATTTTTGAACGAGGAAATGATGCATTACGTGCAAATGGTGATAAGGAAAGCAGAGCACTACTTTTGGAAGCATGGAGAGACTTTGAAAATGAAAAAGGAAACGAAGACAGTCAAGCCAAAATTATGGATAAAATGCCGCGAAGAATCAAACGCAGAAGACGTGTTGTGGGTGAGGATGGGGTGAGTACAATTGAAAACCTTTGTTCTTCCAATTGAAAGATAGGGTTATTTATTGGATTTTATAATGATATACTGCTAATCATTTCTGAAAACATTAATAAGTTACTTATTAATGATTATGATGCTTTGAAGCTAGTATTGGCAATAATATTTCGTGTTGTTACAGAATGATGATGGTTGGGAGGAAATATTTGATTTTGTTTTCCCCGAAGACGAATCTCAGAGGCCAAATCTCAAATTTTTGGCATCAGCAAAAGCATGGATGAAACAAAAAGCATCTAATGAACCCAATTCAAGCATTACTATAACACAATTGGAATCTAATTGATAAACCACTGAATATGTTGTCTTTTCCTATGTATTTCAAGTCTTAAAGAACATGTATTGTAAATATTTTATTGTATTATAACATAGTGCATAAACTGATATGTGAAATGCTGTAACATTATGCAACAAAGTACTTGCTAAAGTAGTTAAATCCATTATGAAACAGTTTGTATAAAAGTATAATTTTCTACGTATGACTTGATACTATGTTTTTGCATGTAAGAATAAGTGCGTGATATCATAATAAATGAAATATAAAATGTATAATTAATGCATTTGCAACATACCTATTATTGGTACTTTGTACACTTGTTTGTACTATGTTTTCTTTCGATATATCGGGCATCGATCATTTTTATTGTCAACATCGATATTTTTATATTTTGCCGATTCCTATAGAGACGTGCAGACTGGCGGGGCATCAGATCGTTTCGAGCGACTAACTAAAATTCGATGTCCCCCAATTGAATAGATTCTTGGGCCGAATCTACGTATATGTAATACTACTACATGCTAGCCACGTATCTTGCCTATAGCGGGAGGCGCGCTGGGAAAGTGAAACAGAACATCGTACTTTGAACATAATGCGCATGCGTCAGCCACGTAGCGAGGCTAATTTAAACATGCAGCGTTTAATACGATAAATGGAATTAGTTATATAGAATCGAAAAAAGTATATAAAAATAACAAAAATAGTATTCGGAATATATACCGACGATTATTAGAAATCATAGGATGTCCAATGCAGGTTATCTGTGTAGGCATAAAATAACAGAGAAATCTTATAATATATTTTCAGATATTGTGACCTATTATTACATGTAATAACTATATAAAAAATAAATGTTAAGTATAAGTTTTCCAATTATTAGACTAAAACTACTTTTATGACTATACTAGTATAAATGTATTTATCAGTAATGGAAAAAAACGTGATTGAAGAAATAAATATAAAATAAAATATGAATATTAGAAATATATATGTAATGCAAATACAACACATTTTTACTACTGTAATGTTGTAACATGCTTGATGATTATATTATAAGAGCATACAGTTTGATATAGACAGAAGATATATTATTGGTGCTGAAATAATAATATCAGTTTTGTGTATTTTTGTCGAATATAATTGGTTGGGCTTGGTAGACAAGGTTTTGGCTTCATGAAATAACTTATACATTTATATACAACGGTATTATATACTTGCACAGTTGTATTCTATGATTATCTAATATATCCCTGAGATAATACACGATTTTGCATAATATCGTTGGAAAATGGAAGTGATAATGAACGATATATCTTTTGTTTTTTTTTCTGCATGTCATTTGTGTACTGGCGAATGGTTGATTCTCCTATTTTACAAATACGACAGACATCGTCGGATGGTGTGAAGTATAGTCCTCTATTTTATCACTTTTTATTCGATGTTAATATAAACAAATATTAATAGATAGTTACACAGGATGCACAGGTAACACTGTGATAACTCTAGTGAGGTTATGCACAGTTATCCAACAGCTATGCAGCTGTATGCAGCTGCATAGAACGCACGCATGCGCATTGATGCGCATTGTGGGTAAGTACGAAGTGAGAGGTCGAGATATGTCTGCACCGTGGTGTTTGCGTCGCCTTCTCACAATCAGTCCATTAGCAATAGGTGCTTTCCTTTCACTTCTGTGATCAGATCAAATCACATCACCTCAGAAGTAGACAAGAATCTGATTGGATTACCTAAAGTAGACGAAAAAATATGATTGGACGAATTGAACTGAAGTGATCTGAATATTTCACTTCAGTTGTAAAAGGAAAGCAGCTAATAGTAGTATTACATTGTATTACATATATGCGAATCTACAACGGATATAAACTTCTGCGTCTCTGGTGGTCTCTGGGTTGTGGTTATTTGGTTATAGACGTCCATAGACGTCACACGTATATTTCACCTTTCTAGAATTGGACAGTTTTGATTAAATGGTTGGTATATCTACAGCCGCAGATTAAAAACCATGTAGACAGTCTCGAAATGCACTGGCGACGAAAATCTTACGTGTCAAATGCTATCTGAACTTACATATACATATATATGCTTTGTTGCATTTTATGACAGATTATCTTCCATACGTCTTATGTATTTCGGTTGATTTCGGTAAACGAATGAAGCTAAGCAAAATTCTGAACGGCTCTCCCTTTTCTGTTTGTTTGTTTTTTTTCCTCCAACAACGTGTTCCAAGTGTAAATTACAATTTCTCACTGTTTCCTTTAGATCTTCACCGAACCGCCGTACGCTTGAGAAATATCTAAAAAGGGCGAGCCTGATGGATCGTCACCTGGCTGTTGTAATTTCTGATAATCAGTATGCGACATGCCAACTCACCTACCGCAAAAGTTTACACGAAATAGATTTTAAGCGTAGGCATACCGCAATAAAGTGTTGAATTAGTATGAAGTAGAGTGCGGGCTATACAGAAAGAAGGAATAGATCTCGCAACTCCAAAATACGATGGCGAACTCGGCCGTCGGAAATAACCAAGACAATAGCTCGAAATTTTTGGAATCCTTGCAAGGGGATTTAAAGATTCTCGCATCGGAAACTAAGAAGAAGTATCCGCAAATTAAGGAGGTGGGTTCTTGCTTTGTTATGCGAATACGCGTGTTACACCAATCTACCTATTGCAGAAAAGTGCAGGTTAGATCATTGGAGATTAAGGTTATCACGTAAGATTTCATTTAAGTCCAATGCAAAGTCTCCAATTATGCAGAATACTCTCTATACTCTAAATGTACACCATAATGTTTCATATGTATTGTAATGTTGAAATGTTTATCCTCGCCCGCGTTTCCATACCCCGAATTGATATCGATATTCGAAGTAGGATAAATTTCACCTCGCTTTATCTCCTCGTTTATTGTTGCAGTCATGCGAAGAAGGTATAACGAAATTAAGGACAGCTACAAGTAATCCCGGCACTCCGATTTATTATATTGTAAATCAAATTCTATATCCCTTGGTTCAAGGTTGTGAAAGCAAAGATGTGAAAATTATAAAGGTAGACACGTCTAAAGAGTTTTGTTTTCATTAAGCTCATTCCTCTTACTTAATGTAATATATTGCGAGTATGGAGATTCGATTCTTGTAACGAGATTGAATTCGTTCTCTTTTAGTTTTGTCTTAGCATGATGCAAAGGTTAATAACACAACAGGCAGTCGATCAAAAGGGTGCTCGCTACATTACTGACACCCTGTGGATGCTTATGGAAGCAGGGACCGAGGAAGTCAAAGTCTTACAGACTGTTACGCTGTTGCTTACCAGTAACACCGTTGTCCATGGAGACACGCTAGCGAGAGTAATAAAAAGACATATACCTTTGTTAAGTGTGCATGTATTGTAAAAATCTCATTGTAGTTTCGCTTTCAATAAGAATCTCGGCGTGCTAACTGCATTATCGATATAATAATAATAATTTGTCATTCTAAAGTGCCTTTGTTTTCAGAATTTAGTATTGTGCTTTAGATTGCATTTCACAAAAGATTGCACAACTATCAATACAGCGGGAGCTACGGTAAGGCAATTAGTGTCATTGGTATTTGAGCGAGTAGTAGCGGAGGACGATGAAAGTCCCGATGTGCAAGAATCGGAAGAAATTAATATAGAAGAATTAAAAACTCCAACGAATCAAGCTCCTAAAGGTCTTGGACCATGTGCAGCAGACGCTTATCTGATGTTCCAGGTATATTTTATTATGTGGACGTATATAATTGCTATGACTACGTCGTTTTGATCAAACTTTATTTTGCATTAAATCGATATATTTAGTAATATTGTGTCTCTATTCCTATCAGGATTTGGTACAGTTGGTAAATGCAGATCAACCTTACTGGTTGATAGGAATTACAGAAATGACACGGACTTTCGGACTGGAACTTCTAGAATCTGTTCTAACAAATTTTTCATCTGTATTTTTTAAGGTATGCAAATTATGAATGCACCTAGATGAAACTAATACTTTTACATAATACCAATAAACAATTCCTTTAAGTGGCGTCAATTGATATCTATTAATATCAGAAAACTAATAAGTTTGTTATTTACAGCATCCAGAATTTAGTTTTTTATTAAAGGAAAGAGTGTGCGCACTTGTCATAAAACTTTTTTCGCCTAATATTAAATATCGTAACTCTGTACCGGCATCTATACAGCAAGCTACACCACTCGATAAGCCATATTTCCCTATTAGTATGAGGCTTCTAAGAGTTGTGTCCATTCTAGTGCAAAAATATCATTCTCTCTTAGTAAGTATCAATGTTTTCATTCTACCTGACTCTTGCTTTATCTAAATCTATTTACCGAAAGTCCTATGCTTAGGTTACGGAATGCGAAATATTTTTATCGCTAATTGTGAAGTTCCTGGATCCTGACAAACCCACTTGGCAACGAGCTTTAGCATTAGAGGTGTTGCATAAGATGACTGTGCAGGCAGATCTTCTTACTAATTTTTGTGAATGTTACGACCTAAAGCCACATGCAACAAATATTTTTAAAGATATTGTGAATAGCTTAGGTGCTTATGTTCACAGCCTCTTTGTAAATCCACAAATGATGGCGCAAACAGGAACAGGTAATTAAAAATCATATGTTGTTTACCAATGCGCAAAGTTATGTTGTGCATATTGTGCAGGAACAGGGACATCGATACCCCAAAGTACTGCCTCTCCATTATTCACAGGAATGCCTGTAGGTCCTGGAGTATCTCCACAACCTGGTTTTTTTTCACGAGGCATTTGGTTGCCGGTAGTGGCAACATTTACAAGTGGACAGGCAAAATCTACATAGTAAGATTCAATTGCTATCACTTAGGTGGACAAAACTGTTACAATTTGTACATGTAATATATTTTTTTCAAATGTAATCATATGAAGTATGCATAATAACGTATGTTTTAGCTTGGAAATGTTGGATAAGATTGAGCCACCACAAATACCAATTGGTTACGGCATAAGCATAGCATATGCCTGTCTGTTAGATATTATACGTTCAATTTCACTTGCAATTAACGGATCCAGGGATGAAAGCAACGAGACTCGATATGAACCCAATGAAGCAGACAAAAAACTGCATACACAATTGATTAATTCTAGTTGGTGCGGTTTGTTGGCAGCCCTAAGTCCTTTGATAGATGCAAGGTAAGCATTTTATACTTTTTGTAACCATTTTTTACTTCTATATATGATCTGAGAAAGTCGATTAATTCAAATCGACATTCAAGATTTCTGTCTATCCATTTCTAGCACTGACGAGGCTGCAACAGAAAATGTTCTCAAAGCGATTCAGACATATGCCTCACTTTGTGGTCAATTGGATTTACAAACACCCCGCGATGCATTTATTACTGCAATATGCAAAGCTTCTCTACCACCTCATTATGCATTAACTGTTTTATATAATGCTCCTCAAGGCATACCAAGCGCTGCACGTCCACAGGAATCGATGCAATATAATTTGTCCATTGGAGAACAAGATTATCGTCAGCAAGTTGTTGCAGTTGGTACCCCATTACCAACAGCCTCCCTGCCTATTGGTAATATTTCACAGTATAAATTGCTACGAAAAAAATGTGTATATTTGGAAATATATTATCAAATGTAGTGTATTCATAGTAATATTATTATTTATAAAATATCGCGATGGAAGGGCAACCATTAAAACTATAATGTGACGTGAGATTAGGTGCACATCAGGGCCCAGTTATGTTAACTGCAAAAAATCTTCAATGCATGCGAGCACTGCTATCATTGGCACATTGCCATGGAAGTATACTTGGCAGTGCGTGGCACTTAGTGCTTACAACTCTACAACACCTAGTCTGGATTCTGGGGCTAAAACCTTCCACTGGTGGATCTTTGAAAGCTGGAAGAACTGCTGCCGATCCAAATGCTGTTTTAACAAATGCAGTCATGGCAGACTTACCAGTGTTGAGTGCTATGCTTAGCAGATTATTTGAAAGTAGCCAATACCTTGATGATGTAGCTTTACATCATTTGATCGATGCTCTATGTAAATTGAGTCACGAAGCTATGGAATTAGCATATTCTAATAGAGTAAGCTTTAAATCATGTTTATCTAAAGGTTAACACATTACAGTACTATATAGTTGAGCATTTCAGGAACCATCACTTTTTGCTGTTGCTAAACTTTTAGAAACTGGCCTCGTAAATTTACCTCGTGTAGAAGTTTTGTGGAGACCATTGACAAATCACTTATTAGAAGTATGTCAACACCCGCATATTCGCATGAGGGAATGGGGTGTTGAAGCAATTACATACCTTGTCAAAATGGCATTGCAGCATAAATATCCACAGCCATTGCGAGATAATCAGGTGCGTTATATACATGTAGGAATACACGTTTAGAGTTACATATGACACTAAAATTGTGCTTTATATTTTACAGAAGCTACAAACATTACTCTTGGGACCATTATCAGAATTGTCCTCGGTTCGTCATGGTGATGTAAGACAACGTCAATTGGAGTGTGTCCTTCAAGTTCTGCATGGTGCAGGTGAAACTTTATTTCATGGGTGGCCCTTAGTGCTGGGTATTATTGGTGCAGTGTCTGACCATCATGGGTAAGCATTGATTATCGTTATACGAAATATGCGATGAAGATTATTTTAACAGATAAAAGCATTTATAATGTATTGCCTAGTTTATAAATATTCATCACTGATAATATTTCTCATATCTCGTAGAGAAGCTTTGGTGCGCATTGCTTTCCAATGTTTGCAACTGGTAGTAACAGATTTTTTGCCTGTAATGCCTTGGCGATGTCTACCATTGTGTGTTGATACAGCAGCTAAATTTGGTTCTCAAACTCAAGAATTAAATATTTCCCTTACCGCAGTTGGTTTAATGGTAAGATCAAAGATACATAATAGAATATAAAGCGGGTTTACTGCATTAATATTTTTCTAGCATTAGATGCACAGTTCTTTTTCATCTTTTTTGCATAGATTATTAAATCATTATTATTATTAAATGTAGTAATAATAGCGGTAGAAAGCATGTTTTTCCAGCAATTGTAGTTTAAACTTTATCTTATAATACGTACGTTTATATAATGAACGAAAGTGAATGAAATTTTAAAATGGAACTTAATGTATAATGTATGCTACTTTCAGTGGAATATAAGTGATTATTTTTACCAAAATCAAGACAAGATCTGTGTTTCCTTACGAAGTGATAATTCAACAGTTTTCCCTGATTTTCCGGGTACAACAAACATGCCACCATTCGATAAGTTATGGATGTGCCTCTATGCAAGATTAGGTAAATAACAAAATTTATTATTTTGAAAATATACTTGTCTTATAATTTATGCGTATAATTATATTTAATGAACTTGCGTAGGTGACCTTTGTGTGGATTCTCGGCCAGCTGTACGTAAGTCAGCTAGTCAAACATTATTTTCTACTATTTCTGCACACGGCAGTTTGTTACATCAACCAACATGGCAAGCTGTACTTTGGCAAGTTCTTTTTCCATTATTAGACAAAGTGAGAAGCTTGTCCAATTCTGCTAGCAGTGAGAAAGTAGATACAGGTGGAAACATACTTATACATCATAGTAGAAACACTGCACAAAAACAATGGGCAGAAACTCAGGTACAGTTAGAAAACGGTAACGGCATTATGGTCTTTCCTTCAAATATTTTGTATGCTTTCATTTCAAAGAACATATTAATTGTTACAGGTACTAACATTGAGTGGCGTAGCTAGAGTATTTAACACTAAGCGGCAGTTATTGCAAATGTTAGGCGATTTTCCAAGGGCCTGGTCTCTTCTTCTTGAATTTATAGAAAATTCAGCTCTGAGCAAAAACAACGAGGTATACCTTTTTTTTTCCTTATGTGGAATCTTCATAGTTTAATAGTTGAATTAAAGACAAGATTACAATGCTAATATGTTTAGGTATCGTTGGCTGCTTTAAAATCTTTTCAAGAAATTTTATACCTGCAAAAAGGAAGTGATAGTAGTGAAGTAATTCAGTCTAATGATTCAGAAGCTTTATGGATTGTAGCATGGCGAGTGTGGCTGAATATTGGAATGGAGAGTACTACCCTGCCACTAGAAAGTGAAACTGAACCTTATGTACCTTCACAAGCATTTTTGACTGCACTTGTTCACATTTTTCCAGCAGTTTTTCAACATATTAGAAATAAGTAGGAGAATAATGTTATAATAATGTTGCTTACAGTTTCTGTAAGACATAGCAGTATCAGATTTATTATACATATTGTTACAGGTTTATTGGGAGTGATTTGCAAAAATTGTGTATTGTATTAAAGAATGCAGTTGCAGTACCAGTTCATGGTGAATCAACCCCATATATTTTACCAACTGTGCCAGATGTAGTGTTAACACAATTACAAGACGGTGTGCTTCATTCCATGGAGCTTTTGCAAAAGGTATAATTTATAGAGACATTCCATTTTTATGTTCTTTTATAATGAGTTCACAAAAAAAAAAAACCATTACTTATATAGGAAGCTTTGAATGGATCAGAGAATTTAAAGACAATGATTGTCTTGATATTTCTTCAACTGTTAAGTTTTTCGAAATTAGCGTGTGAAACACCAACATATGGTAAAATACCAACAAAACATATATCGCAGATAAGAGGTGTAACTGTACGTATTTTATAGAGCCTAATTTACATAGAATACAAAAAAAAAATGAACAAGAAAATTAATAAAAGAATTCAAACGGTTTTTAGGCTGATTGGGTCACTATGAATTATGTTCCCTTTGGCGAAAAAGCTTTGTCCATGGTTGTAAATCTATATCAAACAACGGCGTATGAAATGGCTGTTATTGATGGTCAAGTACTGAAGTATATCATAGAAGCTTTACACGTCCCCTTGGCTATGAAGTACGCATGCCCTTCTCCAACAACATGGAAATTGGCAGTTACTAGTTTACTAACAGTTTTGCATACTGGGTTACCATTAGCTAGAAAATATCCAGAACAATTTCAGAATATGTGGCCAGAACTTGGAAGCACTTTGGATGATTTTTTATTCCCAAAAAGGCAATTATGATTTACGCGGGAATGAAATTTTATTCTATTCGTACTGTACTGCAGTATTTTACTTTATGTATTTGGTTGTAGTGTATTGAATGTAGAACGTGGTGTTGAAGAAATTCAAGCTGATGAAGCAGTGGATTGTCAAGTAATGGAACTATTAAGAGATGAAGTATTACCACATTCACAACACATACCGCACCAGTTCATCTTAAGAGTAGTCATGTTGTTAAATAAAGGATCCATACATTCAGCTACAACAACTAATATCGGTATTGTAAAACAAGGATATATCTGGATATAATTACCATAGTTAATAATACAATATCACACAATCAATATAATCTCTGCCTTAAACTTTAGAAAATGGTGGCGAAACAAAACTGAGAGAAGAGTTTGCCAAAACCTGCTTTGAGACACTTTTACAGTTTTCCTTGTTAGATGGTTTAAACAGCGAAACGGATAATGAATCGAATAAAGTTGCGGAGAACGATGAAGGTGGTGTTGCAGGACGTTTAGCCGTAACAGCACTGTTGCACAGATTCCAAGAAGTGTTACGCCGGTACATAGAAAATGAAAGACGAAGTGGCAAGTGTCCTTTACCAAGGTAATGTTATCCATTTCTAGGCATTATGATATTTCTTTGCTTATAATATAGAATCGCAAACAAAATTCACATTATTTTTAAAAATTTTATCGTGTTGTTAATTTAAACATTACTTCCTGAGAGTTTATGAAAGTGTAATTCAATAGTACTTTTGTAAAAAATAGTTAATAGTAATATAAACACTTTTATTTTTTGGATGTACACATTTGTTGAATGTTTGTTAAGTTATGAAACAAAAGTATTACAATAATTTCATAAGCTTCATTCCCAAGTGGAAGGAGAAAATTTGCAATAATACTGCATGATAATACTATCATGTGATCTTAGTTCGTTTTGAACATTACTAGTTAACATGTATTTGTAAGTACTTATTATAGTCCCATTTTCTAGGTACAGGTTATCAGAAATTTCTTTTGTCCTCAAGGCAGTTGCTACCTTAGTTGTATCATTAAAGAAAGCACCACCAAATAAAGGTACACTTTACTACATGTGTGCAAATAATATTTTAGAAAAAAACTTTCCTTAAATAATGCATATTACGAATGCTGGACTTTTTCAAAAGAAGTATGAATTCTATTTTAGTTGAAAGATCTGTTTGGGAGCAGCTGATTGGATTATATCCATGCTTAGTAGAGTGCACAATTGCAACAGCTTCAGGACAAGTCTCACGATCTTTGAGGGAAGCGTTATTGCAATATCACGATTTACTACGGCCACCTGTTCATAATACACCGACATCAAACGGGGTTTGACTGATACATTCTTCTGTTCTAACGTGAACAGTCAACACAGATCGTGTGATTCAAAAATGGTAAATATTTTCTGTATGTTTAATGTTAACAATTATATGATACATCGCATTGTAGATTGAAGGGGTCGTAGCGTGCTACCCCTACTTTTTTACAAGGTATATGCACCACAAAAACTATTCAATGCTCATACATCTACAACTTTATTTGAATATTTGCCAATCAACGTAGAAACACCAATAAAAAATCGAAATCCGCGCTTTTTCCATGTTTCGTCACCAGAAACTGTCAATTGATTTTCTGGCCTCTTTATTTGATTCGTTTTCCCGTGCAACAGCTAGCGATAACATGAATTCATACACGGCAGATGCTGCTGTGCGAATGTCCTGCTCGCTCTAAACGAGTGTAGTATGCAGATTTACCGATACCTTGACATAAATCCATCAAGCTGCAGAAAAGATTCACTTCTTTGCGATCGACTCCTAATAATCGCATCACAAAAATGAAGTGGTGATTGATCTCATACGCATTTTTAATCATAGAGTGCGAACTAATAATCTGCTCATCACATTGCCACTCCAGAGAGCATATGAGCATATATCTTAGCCATGAAATCTTCATTTCTTGATGCGAACAGCACGGATATTATCAAATTTACTTGCTTTTATGTCGCTTACTTCTGATGCACAAACTACTTACAGTACAGAAATACACGCCGCTATATTGAATGCCAAGGCAAAACTAAACTAACCGTTACTGTAGGGTCTCATTTTATCCCCACGACATGAGTACTAATCAGAAAGGTTCTAGGTAGCAGTGGAATTCATTGGAGTGTCACAACAAAGGTTCCTTGTCCTTTTCTCCGAACATCTGCATCGGTCTATGTCTGTAACTTCCCAATAACTCCAAGTATTGGAAAATCCTTTATTCCACATATTCCAGATGTATAGAAGCAACTTATAAAATAGAATCTTTTTCAATTTTTTGGACCTAGGATTACTATTTTTTTTTGTCACACAGCACAACCCCTTTAAGATATATTAATGCCCAAGGAAACTGATTATTTGTAGAATGTAGAATGTCGGATGTCTTCAAAAGGAAGATTTGATTAGGAACAATTATAATTTTTATTTCAGGTTTTAAGTAATTCTTGAAGTGTCAGAAGCATACTCAGGTCACGAAAACTATTACTTTCCTACAGTATTGAGCAACGCAAGCATTGATGAATGGATACATTGATACACTAAAATGAAGTAAAACAATACATTTTAACATCTGGACATGTAAGAACTAATGATATTTACATGTCGGCTAAAAAACTTTTAACCAAGCGCGAGTTAATATACATGTTAGATTTCATGCTTCATGATAACAAAGATTTTGCATTGTATAGTAAAGAAATCTCCCAATGAGATGTTATATAATAAATATGCAATAGTTGTAAGATGATCGGTCAAATCATATGTTGTTAATGAAATATGTAGATAATTTTGTAATAGTAGAAGGAACATTAGCAGGTGTGTTGTTTTTGCTATGCAGATTGAAATCTACTGAAAATCAAATAAAATTAGAGGTATTTCCAATAAGAAATAACTAAGCTGAATTTGTATTCACTCTAATAAGACTAGTACATTTATAACATTCTACAAATTAATGCATAAAAAAATGTACATATTTGCAATTAATGTGCAAGCCTTTCTATCAGTGTTGTAAATAGTAACTAAATTAAGTATATTAGTTCTAATGGATTAAATATCTTTAAAATAATTTTATAAATAACATAAAACTGTCATCTATTATCCTTGTACTTGCGTGACGTTATATACATATATTGTAATAATGTAAATAAATTCATGCAAATTTAATGAAAAACTTAAATATACGTTTTAATTCTTCGATTATGTTACTTACATTACATTTTTGTGCAAAGCATGTATTTATTATTTTAACGCAATTTTTAAGGAGATGGATATAAATATTTTTGGATTGCCAAATTGTGAAGGAAAATGTATAATCTAAACATTTTGATAAAAGAAGTGCATAATATAAAAACTAAATTTAACGCAATGTTGGATACATACATTTCAGATTATATTGAAATACATGACACGTATATATATTGCAAACTGCTGCTGAAAATATCACAATGAAGTATTTTATTGCTAAAATAACAGAATGCACATAATTGCAATATAATTTTTTAGTAAAGCGAGCATCTTTCTTGAGCAGACTGTTACATGTTACATCAAATGTTATACAAGTTCATAGAATACGATATATGAGGATTCTATAGACTTCTACATCAAATATATATATATATAAATATATATATTCATTGTATGCACAATTATTAGCTTATATCTGTTTCAATAGAGATCATTATCTTTATTCTACCCAAAATATGTACTGACATGGTTATATTAAATCATAAAAACATACACAATGAGGTATACGGGCATTATAGTTAGCAGTTTACTTATTGTGAAACTAGTTGCAAAAAGATTAAACAGCCTTCAGTGTATTGTCAATTCTTTGATGACGAAAAATACATTACAAAACATATTTACAAAATTATTAAGAAAAAAACATTCATAGAAGGCGCTCTTATAGATAATGTATTAATATTTGTACATTAAACGTTTTTACAAAGTACAATAATATTGACTTCAGCATGATTTACAGTATTTAGATGATCTTTATGATGGCGAAGTAGTAAAAGACAATAGACATATGAGAATATACATATATTACCCATGTTCTATAGAACAGAAAATAAAAAATGTGTTATAAAATACGTTACTATTAAAATTATTCTCAGAGTGATTAATCGTGTGCTTATTGCATTACATGTTAAACGTTTAATTTATCTTGTTTAATATTTATGATTGCCCTAATATTTCCCTGTGTAGAGACAATGAATATATTATTTGTATATTTATTTCCACAGTTTATCCTCAATGACTGTCCGGAATAACTTTGTCAAATAAATTTTATTACATATAAAGCGGAGATATATTTGTAAAATGTATATTTGTATTACATTCCACACTTTAAAAACAACTGTTTGTGGTTCTAGAGACTGCCAAATATAAAAAAGCATACACCAAATACAAATACTTAAACTGAAATAATCAAACATGAGAATGAAGACTATTGCATATGACTTTATGGGTAAACCGATATTTTACAAAATACTGCAATAAACATACATATGTGTGTACGTTTTAAGAAAAATCATACATAAAATCTATGCTGTAAAATTATGTATATATATATATATATCTTAGAATCCATTTTAACATTAATTGTGTATGATATATACTGCATATACGTATAATTACACTACATAAATATATTGTCTATGTATTATTGTCAATACTTCAGCTTGAATATTTCTCTGGAAATTATTAATAAACACAATTGATTCAATAAGAACATTAAATTGTATAATTTACGGCGAAAGATAAAGACAATAATGTTATTCATATAGAATACATACATTTTTATGTAGCTAACTAGAGAAATTTCCTAATTATCTTAAACAATATGTATGGCTTTGATTTTATTTAGAGAGAGCAACACACTTAAACTTATACTTTTACTTAAAATATCACCTGTGCTTAGTTTATTGTCATAAGTGTTTGGCAACAATTTACCAGTAATAGCATGATGGAGTGTTAGCAAGAAGAACATGAGCAGTTGCATATTATAATGTAGAAGATACTAATATTTCATGTGGCATGATGTATTGTAATGATGATACTTTACTTCTAAGAAAAGATCAAACACTCCATCTGTAAATACACGTACATACAAAGACTTCAAACAAAAAATGGAAATGTTGACATAACTTTTTCTGCGTGATATTATTTCATTGAAATTACACATATTTCCTTTAAAAAATGATATAGTTTACTGCTAATGTAGTATGGAACATTCGTTCAGTTTTATGCTTGTGGAGCTTAAAAAATATTTCCTTCTAATTTTTCTTTTAATCTGGAAATAAATAATTTTGATCTTTTACTGACTCTTAATGTTCGTTACGATGCAAATGAATTAACAGGTAAAACTGAGTATATCATAAATATATCGTTCATTTAAGGAAATGCTGCATTCTTCTCTTTAATTATAATTTAATGTTATATGCAATTACTCATATCTCCTATCCAGAATTTTTACACCAGTCTCAAGTTGTATTTTAGGCACTGAGTCTTGACTAAGAATCTCAGCTTATACATCAATGTATTAACACATTTACTACGTACATAATAAATTCGAATGTTATAGATAGTAGTAGCAATTTTGCAATATTTGTCTTTTATATGCATGTAGATGCATATGCAGATAGATATTATATTTAGATATGCTTATATAGGTATAAAGTTTTTTAGTCAGGCTTTAGAACCGTTAACAATATCAGACCTTTATATGTGATTATTTGTGTTCCGCTTTGTACAAATCACAAGGGCTAAACAAATTTATTTTTTAATGCATTTTTTAATCAGGTTATACTAAAATCGGTAACCGCGTTCCATTTGAGTAAAATTATTAGTATTGTAGGTGGTATATGAATAAAATCGTGTCTTCGGTTGTAAATTTCCAGAATTATTGCAATTAAATGTATATGAAAATATAGAGGTATGATATTTAGTTCTTCATACATTTATGTACAAATATTATAATGGAAATTTAAAAAAAACAATATGTAAGCCAACCTAATACCGAGTACACATAGGTATGTACTGCGTGTACAATTACAAATCTTTCTTTATTTGAGATAGTTTCAGGTTTTTAAATACATATAAAATAAAATGAATCTATATAGATATACATATTATATTGTACGTCATTAGCTACCAATATAACTTTTGCACAAAAGATAAAAGTTATATTTGTATTTATATGCACAAGCAATTTCTTAACAATAATTATTGTCCTTAATACAGTTCAAGTACGCTAGTATGGTAGAATGCACTTCAGCCATTACTGCAAAATGCATTATACTCTTCAGAACTGTATTTTGATGTTGTCAATATACAATCTCAGAATTTCTAAATATACTTCTTATTCTTTTATTGTCCAAGTTTTGGCCATGTAATAACTTGAAAGTGGGGACTTACATTTATTACAAATGTCATATATAATATATAACATTGATATTGACAGATTGCAAATACCAATTTACATCAATGACCAATAAATTTATAATAGCAGTCACACGATGATTTAAACCAAATGTTCAATATTAATATCTTTTTTTATGTGAAGTTGTCGCAAAAAGATTTTGCAAAAGTTCTTCTTTTTTTATAGAAATTGAAATTAAATGTTTCAGTGACCAAAATAAAGTTCGCGATTAAATAGAGTCGGAAAAGAACTTTGTGGTTTTCACAATGCATTTACGTTTATAGTAAGAAATTCCAATTATTGTACATTAACGAAACAGGAGTCATTAACTTTCAGTGCTCGTCGGTATGTCGCACATTAGAGCAGTTAATATCTATGTTCCTACGAAATTGAATTAGTCGTGTCATTAACAACTGTCAAAAAGTACAAGGCACATTATAAAAGTGCCGCAGACGTAACCATTAAATTCATCGGGTGATAAATGTATAAGTGTATGTTAACATTTATATGTAAGCTAGTTAAATTAAAAGATTCCGAACTGGTACATATTCTGTTAATTCCTTTGAGACATTACATTTCAAATAATCGTTTTTAATTAATAATTTGAACGTATTGTAAAATCTATTGTCAAACATTGATTTACCATCGTTTATGCGAATACCTGTCACTTTGTTATTGTCAATTTTTACCCATAGGTTTCAGCTGTCTTACCGTATGTTTTAACAAGTGAAGAAGGAACCATAGCACATGTATACGTTCGGTACTTCTTCCACTAGTAATTTTGATTGCCTTTGTCGATATTGTATTTTAACGAGATAAATATTCTCTGGAATAATGTCCACCCCTCTGTAAATAATATCAAATGTTAATCCTGCGCCTAATACCCAGCAATTATAAAATAACGTAATTATTGTTATAAACACTTACCGTCCAAGCTCGGCTAGCGTCACCTACGCTTGACATACAATGGGATTGACCAAAATCATGATTAGCTTTTACTGGAATCTGATACGCTCGTAGCGAATTTAAATATTGTTTTTCCGAGTGTCGAGTATTTTCAAAATTATCACCTGTAACGACTCCCATACCTGCTGCCCGTGCCGCTAGTTGATCTGCTGCGTGTTGTTCCTGGAATGACAATACTTCGGATAAACAATAATAGTTTCTTGAATTCTAAAGAGAGCCCGCGCAAAATTGTAATCGGCTCGATCATGGGATTCTATTGCGCATGCGTAGTACGCGAGAAACCTGCCAACATCGGTGCGCGCCAGAATCCAACGATGGAGGCCACCAGCATTGGCAAGGAAACAGAAATTGCACCAATGGGAAACGCGTATAGCCAACATTCTAGCACGCACGTTTTATAAGAAATAATTCGATATCTAAATCGTAAAGAATCCTTAGAGATTAGTTAATTGGCGAAAAGATAAACTCTAACCTGCAGTTCATGCGCGCGCTCGGTACGAATAAGCTCTTGTAAATGTTGAAATTGTCCAGACTGAGGAACTTGATGATACATTGGCGAGGAACCACCGCCGCCTATACGGAAATTTGTAATGCGACGCCGTGGAGACGGTGGATGATGATTTACCGTGCCGTAGAATTGTGGAATATCTTCAAACGCTCTTGGACGATGTGGCATCCCGTTTCGGAACCTACTGCTCGCCGGTGCATTCATAACCAATCTTCCGTAAATAGGCGCACCGCGATTTCTTTGCCGTCCGGGGTAACTTGCTTCAACATTTACATATAGAAGTAGATAGTTTTCTTTTTTCTTGTTTTTGCGGTTAGACGGCGGCCAAATGACATTCATATTTATGCTCGTTCAAAACTTATTTACTAAATGCACGTGTAGCCTTGCGCGATCATGGAGGAAGTGCAATATGGCATCGCATGCAATAGGCCAGGCTGGCCAGGAGGGATATTTAAATCTGATTTATAATTTTATTTGATATTCATTTAGGTTTCGTATACTTTCTTAAATTAAAGTGCAATCGACACAATGAACAGGTTCAGGTTCAGGTTCCTATAAGGAACATCGCATCATGAAGATTGCACAATTATATTGTTCCATTAGCAATATACACAACCCGTGTGTATTTATATTAACTGCGTTAACTTAACAATTCTGTAACAATGGAACTATATGTATACTAATAGTTTTCTAAAGAGTGATGCACGTACAAGCATTTTAGAAATTAAACTCGACGAATATGGTAATCTCGGTGAAAGATGCGATATTAATTTCGCTACTTTAATTCAAAGTTACTTGGACGTATATATTTTAATAAAGGGCTTATATCGCAGATCTTTCAATTTCAATGTTGCTTTTCGACAATACACACACTTTTGACACTCATTTGTCTAGACAATAAAATATAGAAGAAATGAGCACGTCGAATTTAATTAAGTGCCTCTCCAATAAAAAAGACTATCACATATTTGGATCTAATCAGCTATTAATAGGCAATCTGTTCTATTATTTCAATGCTTATATCTTTATTCTTTAATTGAACTTTTTATTATCGCAAAATGCGCGAGCCTAACGATGAGAAAGAAGGCTGTACCGATTAATAAATAAGTAAGTCTAGTTGTGGCCAGCGTCACAGCTACTTCTCTTGTAACACAATCATCTTATTCATCAATTGAATTTTTCTCTTACCTCGATAGGTGTATGCAGGTCGAGGACGCTCCGGATACATATCCCACAAGCTGTAGGGCATAGGATCGGGATAGATGGGAAAATCACTGGCCATGTCGACCTTTCTACTTTGCCTCTTGGTGTACCTCCACATGGCCCGCAATTCTTCGCACGAAGGTTCGATCACACCCTCGCGTTTGTCGGTCAATCCACTGATCACAGCCGGTTGCGAGGACATCGGAGAATCAGCGTAACGTGGCCGCGCACCCGCCACGAAGAATCTGCTCGATTGCGTCAAGACGAATGCTGCCCATACCGCTACAGTTTGCATCTTCTGAAAGGGAGAGCCGAGGCGTGTAAATCACACCACGTGTTTTTCTTCTCCACATAAAATAACCGTGTTGCGCGCCATTGCAACCTGATCGGTTAAATAGATTAAAGTCCCATTTGCAAAGACAACACTTTAACAGGCGCATCACAAATCATTTTCCAGCTCGTTTGCATATAAATCCGGGTACAGACTTGAGCACGAACGCGCATGAGGCAAGCTGAGGCCACACCGAATGCTCATGCGTGTTCGTACTCAAGTCTATACTCGGCTCATGGACCGACAATGCTTGCCTCGGTCCGAGCCCGTGCGGCGAATAATCCGAGGCAATTTGCCGCGCCTCGGACCAGCGTCCACACTTGCATGCTCATGCGGTCTCGGTTTGCCTCATGCGCGTTCGTGCTCAAGTCTGTACCCGGCTGAAGGATAGATATTTCGACGCATTCTCATTGATATTTTTTTATTCAGGAACAAAAGGATTTGTACGATCACGCGATCGCAGATTTGCAAGGTACTAAGCAAAGTGTTAACAGTCTCAAATTGACCCAAAAAGAAGTGAGCGATTGAAATATCGACGATTAATTCGCGATAAATATCTCTGTAATTCGTATACAGGGTATGTTCCATCTAAAAATCGTTGATATTTTTCAGTGACCTTCCTGCATATCGGTCTGACGAGGAAAAGTTGTAGAGAGAAATCGGACGGTTTCTCCGTGGAGAAACGATGACAATGATAGAAATTATTCCGACTTCTTTTTTTCCAATGCAACAGTAAAGTCACCTTAGTCGTCACTGTGGATGGCGTCGTTAGTATTCTTTAAAGGAACAATGTGGAGAAGTTTTAACAAATTTAGCGATCATAAATGTTGATACCTTAGATTATAGTAGATAGCAAATTAGCACTAGAACTACCAAACCTGTCTAAATGAGTGGTCAACAAAAGAACTTTCCGTATGCAAACAAAAAAAAAGAATTGGTAGTCCTAGTGATGAAAGAGAAATTCTTGTGAAAAATTGGTGCAACCGGTCATTTTGACCGGTCGGTACTTCTACTGTTAATATCCTTTTTATCAGCGTGCTGTGACTACTGAAGAAAACAGACAGAACATCTCCTTATAAGCAGCGTCTACTCGGTTATCCCTGTGTTTTTTCACCAATAGGTCCTCAGTAGTGACGTTGTGCCAATAGAAAAGATATTGATTAACGCCTTTTCAACGCTAGGTTCACGGAACTTTTCTTATAAGCGCAATTTCCCATTTAAATCCGTGAAATTGAGGGGTTTCCGTAAACCTATAGAGTTAACTAAAAGTGCGAATTAATATTTAACTCGACGAATTCGTTACAACTTTTTCTGCGTTATTCCCTTAAAAGACGGCAATATAATTTTTCTTTAAAAAAAGAAAGAAGCCTGGACGATTTTGATTACTGCGTTTTGTAGCCACGGAAAAACCGTTCGAAGTCCGTCAAAAACAGTAGCTATGGAGTTCTCCTCGTGGGAGAAAACATTTTAGCAGGACGGTCGCGCTAAGCTTTAGCAAAACGTAAGCGGATTACGTTCTCCGTTGTACCGGCGTGGTATTTCGGCCAAGTGGTGTCCTGCATCTATCTGGATAATGTTAATATCGTTACCGGGCGTCTGAACAACATCTCATCCGAACTTGAAGATGTTTCTCTATTCGTTCCTCCAGGCTCTACGAGGACACCATAATTTTACAAGCAAATCGAAGCTAAAGAAGGAAGGTCTCGCAAAGTGAGAAGTGGTAAAATCTCAAATGGTAAGGCTACGCGCAAGACACGCCAAGTAATAGTGCGAGCTTAAAATTTCACAACGTACCACAGCGAATCGTTAGTAACCTCGTTGCTTCCTCTAGGTTGATTCCTTATCCACGTGGATATGTTATTGGATATGTATCGTGCTGCTTCCTGAAACAGAAAGAACAAACGGGCTCCAGATACGAAATGTTTCAAACTAACACAAGCTGTACTACCGATCTTAATAAACTGGCCGCCAGACGTCATCATTGGTAAGTGCATTCCGGATTTTAGGAGTGTTACTCTTTATTGGCTGCTTACGCAAGTAATCCCTCGCGCGTGCGTAACAATGGGCAATTCCACGCGCTACTAAGGCTGTATGAACACTCGGTGAACGAAGTTTGAAAGTGGTGAACTTGTTTGTTTGGACTTTCGTTTCATTGCATTAAGATATGCGCCGATACCACTGGGACTCTAGAAAAAGATCGTTTTTCTTATAGATTTTGGAGATGTTGTGCCCCAGATAACGAACTGTGATTTGATATTGGAGCATTTTTGCAGATTCCCTCTTCTTATGGTAGTTGTATTTAACATTGATATTTTTGGTGTGTTTACCTTTAATGTGCGGTGGCTATCTTTACCCTTAATGTGGTGGGTGTCTTTAGCCTTAATGTGGCGGGTGTCTTTACCCTTAACGTGGTAGGTGTCTTTACCCTTAATGTGATGGGTGCCTTTACCCTTAATACGATACTTGTCTTCACCCTTAAAATGATACTTGTCTTTACCCTTAACAGATCCAGGTAGATGGCCATCGTGAGCCTCCATGCATTACAGAGGTTCCATAAAATCTCTGGGCATACCTCAAGGCGAACGAAGGATCCAGTTTAGATAGCCACCGCGAAATTTCGCGGCACGCTGAGAAATTTTTGCATGCGGGTAACGAAATGTGCGTGGCCGTATTGTCCTCTCGGAAGTAATCGGATTCTTTCCACTTGGTAGTGATGATAGGAGCGTGGGCGTACGGCATGTGACCGGTAGTGGGTGGCCAGGAATGGGACGCACATCTGTCGTTCCACTGGTATGACGGCACGTCACCCTCATTACCACCACCATTATCGTTGCAACACGCTTCAGCCTACACGCGAGACATTCTTTTTACGCTTCCACTTTTGTCTATTCGCGGAAATGCGCGCGAACCGCATCAACGGGCTATCCGTGGATAGGTCACGAACCAATCGAACGCTTATCAGCCTCTATCACCTTGCAATTAACATTCTCGCTTGTTTTAACCGTGACTCACGGGATCGTTCGGTACCCGCGTACGTACTCTGCTGCTGATTACTGGAATTCGTCGACAATCAACCCTGCTCTCGGATTAATTCACGCGTACCCTTTGTCTATCTTGGTTGATTGTGTCGCGATAATTACGGAGGCAAAATTGTTACTATTCTAAATTCCAGAGGCAGAGTGTATCGCGTTGATTTAGAAATTACTCTTTACACGCTTCGTCATTTTTGTACAGAGGTTTTTGGAAGGTTGCACGAGATCTTTTTTCCTCGATTTTCTCCTTACTAGATCATGTTTCTTTGTGAGTCGTTTGGATTTCCGTGTAATTGCGCGCAAACGATGTTAATAATATTTCTAGAGGTTCAATCATTCTCTCTCGATTAATTTTCGCACTATTCGTATATTAATCGTTAAAGGAATTTAGCGGTGCTTGTTGAAAATGATTTTTTTCCTACTATTCTTTTTATCGTTCCCTTATTTTAAGCGACGCTTTTAGGCGAACGCCCATTTATTCCTACACTTTAAATGGCCAGACAGAGTTTTATTACGATAAATTGAAAGAGGCGGAGAGTTCGCAAAATTGATGTAGCACGGCAAATCAAATAAGACGTACAGCGTGTGCGTGTGTGTCGAAATAGACTTCTCCGCCAGTCTCTTCGTCATCGACCCCTCATTTTGAGCGACGCCGAGTGGGGTATTCGTACCAAAAAGTTGGTCAAAATTATTTTTTCATTTTAACAGGCTCCGTGAGTATTGTTTTTTTCGAATCTACTACCTAATTGTCGATTTTAATACATTGCAGATATTTTTATAAATAACAACTTTGAAAACTGAAAAGAACGAGATAGAGTCTACTGTTACAACGTAATACGTATACCATAATAAACTTAATGATCTTTTAGATAATATTTTATCGTGTGTATACTCTACAAGAATAACCAATGTTACAGACAAATTGTATATATTTCCCATATTTTGCAGATAAAGTCTCCTGCCATTAAAGGTCGCGTAAGAAGCGCATCCGCGGTTGTTTTTCATGTAGCTCGTTACGGGACACTATACAATTCAACCTAGTGGTATTAACATGTTTGCTCAGAAAGGTTTCGAAGTGTAACTAAACATCCTTGGAATTTTTGATTTTTTCTTACATATAATCAGAATTGAGCTAATACTTTTGATCGTTTTAGAAATAGGATACAGACATGTCAGTTAAATTTATATATGTATACATAATAATAAAGTACATACCTTCGGGAATAATATCCATCGGATAAAAATGATTGGAAGATAGTGTATCTGACGGTATAATCAATTTTGTAGGTTACTGCGCCATAGCAGTATAATGCCCCGACACGTAGAAACGTCCGAGAAACGTGAGATATCGGCAAGTAATTCTTATCGAGAAGGCAAACGACATAAATGTAATAAGTAAGGTATTGGTCGTAAGCTCATTATACTATGGAAAAAACAGTGGTAGTGGCAGCTAAAAGCACATTTCGGTATTCGGACTTTTGGCCAACTTTCGTCCAACGACGCTTTTACGCGCTTCGTAAATGCTATTTATTGCTTTCGCTTTGGCGGCGATGGGTAGACACGGTTCGACAGGATTCTGTCAGGATGGATTAAAAGGGGCGATGCACGGTGTCTCTGGCAGTACACTTGGTGCGTGCAAGCCACGTTCTAAACGAGTCGGTGCGCCGGAAGATTGATCGACGTTTTACGCTCGCGCTACATCGCGTGGGTATATTAAAGCGAGGACAATTTTGACGGGGTGCGATCTAAATTCCTTGTCCGCTAAAAGCCAGACCTATGCCCCGCAGTTATCGTTTCACGACCATCTCACAAAGTGCTGCGTTTAACACTGGAACCACCGACCGGTCAAAATGACCGGTTGCATCAATTTCTCACAGGAAATTTCTCTTTTTAACATCAGGACTACCAGTCTTTTTTTTTTTTTTCCATGTGGAAACTTCTTTTGTTGACCACACATTTTGACAGGTCTGGTAGTTCTAGTGTCAATGATCGTTATTTAATGGCGCGATAGACCTTGCAACGCGTTGCACGCGTACCGTCGAAAATTCTCGTTCCTAATATAACATCTGGCGTGGATATATTAAAACGAGAAGAATTATATTAAAACGAAAAAAATTCCTTGTACACAATACCATTTTACGCCCACCTTGTGAAGACTAGTTTTTTTTTTCAACGCAATTCCCAATTTAATTTCTCGTCAAATTGACTTCATCCTTCCGTAAATCTAGTGTTAATGATCTTTACCAAATATCGCGATAAGCATCGTACAACGTGTTGCACGTGTATTATTGAATTTCTCGTCGTTCTTAATACAACGATCTGTAATTAACATCGGTGCTTGGCTCTGTCGGCTGATAATCATTCGTGTGTAACATTACAAAATCAGAGGACTGAGCCGACGATTAAATTGACCGAGTTAATTGGAAATCGTATTGGCTTAATGGTCACCGGGGTTAAACTGTATTGAATGTATTACTCGTGGAACTGCACAAGTTTATTGTAGCTGCAGCGCGTAAAACGGCCCTTTGCGTCGAAGCAACCTCGTCGTGACTAATAGAGCTCACATTCGTTCTGCAAATCAATGGGATTCGTGGCAATGGAAATGCTTAATGATATTATTGTCATACGAAGATTCTCACAATCAGAGATAAGACGATAGTGCCGGTAGTAAAAGAGAGATACGTCGGGTATGTTTTTGTTTCTGCTGATTGTCGTATTTGACACTTGTCTTTCAATCTCGATTTATAAACACCAGCACGAGCGTACCCGAAGACTTCAAAACTTCCAGCGACGTTTAAGCTTTCGTTTCGTTGCTATCGAAATGAGAACTGGATGAACGACGACGACGTATTTACTAATCCATTGCATTTGACCATTAAAATCATCATTTGGACAAGGTACTAGGAGATTCTGCTGCCTCTTAAGTTAACTTGTCTAAACGATGATTTTTATAAAGAAATGCAGTAGATTCGTAGATTACTAGATACGTCGATGTGGCTGATTATTTCCTGTTACGAAACGAACGAAATGGAAACTTAAGGAGCAACGGCCCTCAAAAGAAAGTGTGTCTCTCTTGAAATGCACAGTCCCTCAACACTATTCCTACCACGTTCGGTCAAATGACCGTTTTTATTATCATTTTCTACTACAATGTAATTGCATCGCCTTTAAATTTCTCGACTTTTCCTAAAATATTGAAAAATGTATTATACGTATATTGCAGGAAAAGTGGTAAAATTGAAAGGCGACGCAATTACGTTGTAAATAGGAAATTCTAATCGAAATTTGAAAAACGGTCCATTGACCGGGCGCACAGTGGGGTATTTATACGAATAAGTTGGCCAAAAGATCAAATATCGAAATGTGCTTTTAGCTGCCACTACCACTGTTTTTCCATTCTATAATGATTCTACAACAATACCTTACTTATTACATTTATGTGGCTTGCCTTCTCGATAAGAATTACTTGCCGATATCTCACGTTTCTCGGACGTTTCTGCGTGTCGGGGCATTATACTGCTATGGCGCAGTAACCTACAAAATTGATTATACCGTCAGATACACTATCTTCCAATCATTTTTATCCGATGGATATTATTCCCGAAGGTATGTACTTTATTATTATGTATACATATATAAATTTAACTGACATGTCTGTATCCTATTTTTAAAACGATCAAAAGTATTAGCTCAATTCTGATTATATGTAAGAAAAAATCAAAAATTCCAAGGATGTTTAGTTACACTTCGAAACCTTTCTGAGCAAACATTTTAATACCACTAGGTTGAATATAGCGTCCCGTAACGAGCTACAAGAAAAACAAACGCGAATGCGCTTCTTAAGCCTTTTTTCATGACAAGAGACTTAATCTGCAAGATATGGGAAATATACATATATGAACAACTTGTCTGTAATATTCCTGTAGAATATACACATAATGAAATATTATCTAAAAGATCATTAAGTTTATTATCATTTTTACATATGATATACATACAACGTTACAACAGAGTCTACTTCGTTCTTTTCAGGTTTCAAAGTTTTGATTTACGAAAGTATCTGTAATATATTAAAATCGACAATTAGGTAGTAGATTCGAAGAAAACAATACTCACAGAGCCTGTAAAAAGGAAAAAATAATTTTTACCAACTTTTTGGTACGAAAAGCCCACTGTGGGCCGGTAAGAATAGTGTTAACCATGTGCATTGTTAGACGATATTCGCGTTGATGTAGTCCCGAAGCTTCACGATGGCCCTAGTGGCCCTTTCAAATTTGAATTTCGTTCCAACGTCGCGTGAGGTTTGCCAATAAATGCATGCCTCTATGGCGATGTATGTGCGGTGCTGCGAAGCAACGAGTCGCATCTCTTCCAAGCGTTCGAGACGATTTGCATTAATGAAACGCGTAGTCGCACACGTCCGCTGGTTTGAGTAACGCTTAAGCGCATTAATGACGTTTGCCGTTGGAAATCGCTGGAATGGCGAGGAGAATCCACGTAGGCAAGCCCACCTAGTGCTAGTAAGTTAAATTTCACCGTACCAGTATGTGGAAGGAGTTTACGTTCGAGATTCTCACGGAGAATTGTTTACTTGAGAGTTTACGATTACTAGAGTATTTTTAAAGCACGCAAATTCCGATGGTTTCGGCTGAATACAGAAGAGATACGATTTAAGACGGAACGAATGAACTGAGAATTATGGATCTGCGATATAGAAGTTCATTCACTTCTAAGCATGCGAATCCTGATACTTTTGGGCGGATAAGGAAGAGGTACGGTTTAAGACGGAACGAATGAACTGAAAGTTATTAATTTGTGATATTTCGTTCGCTTACTTCTGAGCGAAGCTACTTCTTGGTAGGCAGGATTCATGGAGATTTGCTAATTGGAACGGTTTCGAACATTAAATCATTTTATTTACAGCATACCGTGTAAAACTGAAATTTCCGGTACTTTCTTCGTTTATTTCGGAGCGCGGCTGCTTCGCGCGGCAGAAACGTTTCGTATAGAATCACGAGTTCGAACGATTTTCATCCACCTCTATAAATGATTTTATTTGTGTTTATCGGGGTAAACCGAATTCCCGATTTATTGACATTTATATTAACACTAAAGCTACCAAACGCAGGTCAAATGACCGTTTTACAAGAGAAATCCCCATAAGGAAAATATCTTCGGTAGGTTTAGTGTTAAATCGCGCAGGCTCGAGTGAGAAACGTCCGAATGAACAAAGCTGGATTCGTCGAATGGAA
Organism: Tiphia femorata; assembly: GCA_944319695.1. Lineage (NCBI taxonomy): Eukaryota > Metazoa > Arthropoda > Insecta > Hymenoptera > Tiphiidae > Tiphia > Tiphia femorata. Next base: position 31,924,374 of record OX090895.1, read on the forward strand.
TAAAGAAATAAAGAAGAACAGATTCCGCTTCGTAGTCGATATATTAAAATGATCGTTGTTAGAAGAAATAAGTAGACACTGGATAATATTATTTAGCCTTGCCCACGCAAAAGATAGTATTTTCTTTAGCTCTACCGAAATGCTATCTAGCGTCGGAATAACATCTTCACATATCCAAGCGCAAACAAAATGATCTAATTGTAAGTACACTTGAATGATCGAAGAGCATCGAAACTTTCAACGGTAATCAGGAACATGCGGAACCTAAAAAAAAGCTGAAGATTAGTCTTCCAATTGTGAAGAAGGTTTCTCATTTATTTCTTACATCTCGGAGCAAGGGTCCTAGAAAATGTAGGAAAGAAAACTCATTAGCTTTGACGAGTGGTTTGTCTACTAGCACAGTCGTTCCGTTTCTAGCACACGGGGTCGGAAAGTAAATCCGATCGAACGCAGAGACGGTTCTACAATCGTGGAGAGGATGAAGGCAAAACGTCGTTCCCTCGTGGAGCGCAATTAGCGATCACTTCGCGTTAGAGGGTTCCCGGTTGAGGTAAAGCGGCTGCGGATTTCACTATCGTCGAACGCACGTACGGATCAAAGCTTTTTGGAGAGGCTTTAGTGACCAATGTGGACACTGGAATTAATCTTGCCTTCCGGATCTATGCATCCAGCAGTCCCGGTGCGCCGGGCCTCTTTCGACGAGACTCTCTGGCAGTGCTGGCGCAAGGTAAATCGACCTTGTGACCCGCGTACTGTCCCTAGATCTGTCGTGATCGGAACTTTCTATGGGTTATACATATACAAGATATATGTAGACACAACATTTTCGGACTTTCTAAAGGGATTAAAGCTCATCGAATCCCGGCGATCTAAAGGTTAATGTATGATCTTTCGAGTGGTGTAAACTGCGGTTAGTATAATCATCTTTTTAGTGATTTTTCGGGAGGTGACCGGTGATCACCCTGGCGCCACAGGAGAAACAAGCTGCGGTCACATATGACCATCGTGGCGGTCAAAGTGTTAATCGTGGAGTTTAGGTTTAAAAGTCATTCGCATGGTGTTTTATTGAAATCAAGCGACGACAAGTACACACGTCGAACGCAACAGAAATAGTTCCATAAGAAATGTTTCGAAAAGATCGAAGTAAAACGTAAAGGATTCAATTTTTATTAGGAACGACCGTAAAGGGAGTGACTTATGCAATCGCCATCGCGAAAACCATTAGTGTGTGTGTGTGTGTGTTTGTGTATGTGTGTCCGTGTATATCCTCGATTTCGGAAAAACGGCTGAACCGATCGGGACGAAATTTGGCACAAAAATCAAGTACACTACTGTGAGTTGACAATAAGGTTTGTGAGTTGCCATCTTGAACCAACACAAAAAAGCAGGAGATACAAAATTTAAAAAAAATGTAATTTAAATTTGTTTTTGCCGCCATTTCTAAACGGCTGACGATAGCTACACATAAAGTTTGCTGGCACCAAATGGATATATACTCAAAGTACATGCCAAATTTTGTTGCGATCCGTTCAGCCGTTTGACCGGAATACTGGACTAATGGAAGTAGTGCAAAGTTCATTATCCATTAGTCCAGTATTCCGGGCAAACGGCTGAACGGATCCCAACAAAATTTGGCATGTACATCGAGTATATGTATATCCATTTGGTGCCACGAAACTTTATGTATGGCCATTTTCAACTGTTTCGAAATGGCGGCAAATTCAATTTTTTTATTTATCCACTATTCCAGCAAAACGGTTCATTAGTCCACTATTCTTGCAAAACGGATGAACGGATTCGGACAAAATTTGGCATGTACATCAAGTATATACCCATTTGGTGCCAGGAAACTTTATGTATGGCCATCTGCAGGTGTTTCGAAATAGCGGCAAATTTGAATTTTTAATCCATTGTTCCAGCAAAAGAGTTGATTAGTCCACTATTCCGGCAAAACGGCTGAACGGATTCGGACAAAATTTGGCATGTACATCAAGTATATACCCATTTAGTGCCACGAAACATTGTGTATGGGCATCTTCAACCATTTCGAAATGGTGCCAGTTTCAAATCTTTAATACACTATTTTATAATTATAGTTTGAAAATCCCATAATTTCGAAACGGTTGAAGGTGAGCATGCATAAAGTTTCGTGGCACCAAATGGATATATTTTTAAACTACATGCCAAATTTTGTTTGAATCCGCGCAGGCGTTTCGCCGGAATACTGGGTTAAAGATTTCAATTTGCCGCAATTTCTGAATGGTTGAAGATAAGCATGCATAAAGTTTCACCGCTGCAAAGGTGTATATACTCGATGTACATGTCAAATTTTCGTTCAGATGCATTTAATTGTCCGGTTTTGATCACTTGCGCGCATTGCAGAAATGCTGCATTTCGTGACCCGACGATCTCAGGGGGTATGGCGCTTGAGTGAAGCGAAAGCACAGAGGACTCTGTAGCATAGTTTAATATCTCAATACTTGAATTTTGCACAATTTCGAAACGTTTTGAAATTCGTGGGCGAGCGCGAAGCGCGAGCAAAGGCGATCTGGAGGGGGTTGGCGCTTGAGCGAAGCAAATCTGCCCCCTAGTTCATTGTTCCCGACATTTATAAGCGACAACCGCACCAAAATAAACATTTGAATCGAGGTGTGTATATGTCGCACGCCCATGTCCATTGTCTCATGTTGTTTGCAGATCTAAAATCTATAATTCACGTTATTGAGTTTTTCATAACGTACGTTAATGATTGTTGCTTTTCAAAAATCATAATATTAATGATTTCACAATTTTTTGTTAGGCACGACCATAAAGGCCGTATGTATGTGCGCCCTGCCCCCTAGTTTATTAATCCTCGAATTTTATTTTCCTCGTTTTGGCGGCCTGTCCAGCCGCCACTGTTGAGCCGCCACTGTTCCCCGGCATTGTGTCTTTTTGAAAAACTGCAACGAGGGAGCACGTAGGAACACCGGGTGTGCTCTACGAGACGAAACAAATAGAATCTTTCTGAAATATGGCGATGCCAGGATATGCCCGTATGCAAGGCAAAGTTTCGCTCAAAAACCAACGAACGAGGATGAATTCTGGCAAAGTGTTGATCCGTATTTAAAAATGCTTTGTGATTACAATTAATGTAATTATTGTCGTGTAGTCTAAATGTATTTTCTTTTTGTGCGTGATTGGGCCGATCTTTGTGAGGTCTCGTCTTTCAAGGATTTTCAAAATCATCATCTTGCAAAATAAATCTCTTCTCAGTGTATGAAGACGACACCTGAACAACGTATACAAGATAAGACTGGATGTAGGAAAATATTTATGCAATTATAGTGAGTACAATTCTTTCACCTCTTCTTTTCGGTACGTACCTGTCTGCGGTTTGAACAATCTCTCCGAAAATGATTCTTTTCCGATTGTAAAGACTTTCGCGAGTTCACGAATACTGGGCACGAACGTCAAGAATGGTTTATTGTTCATCCCTTGCGTGCGTCGATAACGACAAATTGACGTAGATAAAACCTTTCGCCATTCGGTGGAAATCTCCTTAAACGATTACCTCCCGTCGCTCGTGTTGTTATCTTTACGGCACGTAAAGCGACGGGGCGTGTGACGATAAAAGCAAACGGGCAAAACACACCTACATACGCCCTCGTTCGTCGTTTATTCACGAGCAAGTTCGTGAACCCGAATTTCGGATTTAGGATTTACGTGCTAATCCGCGAATGCATAATTCTTTCGATTGAAGAATTGTTTCAAACGAAAGTGGGGACAAATTTAAATTGGATAGTAGTGAAACATTTGCGAAGCACAGAAACGCGCCGAGGAAAATAAAGAAGAGAGAGCTTTAAAATCATATGTAGTTATACATACATACATATAACGTGACACATTTGTAGATCTGCAAATTCGAAATAGGAATGATGCTTACTAGCACAGTAATACGAATAATTATGTAGTAATTGAATGTTGCCCTACTTAAACATTTCTTTATTCCACTTCATTGATCCAATTTTAATTGTTCCTTCGTCAAATTCCAATAAGCTTACTCGAGACGACCACGTAAAATTCCAAATATTTGTAAAATTTCATTTAAATAGTATCAAGCTGTAAACAAAATTCAGCCGTTGACGCCTTTTTTTTATGTGCCGCACACGTTAGTGAGTGTCGTTACGAAATTATACATCCAACCTAAAAAGAACTGCTGAAAAATTGAATTCTCCTTGTCGATAAATTTCGATAATCCGTCAATTTACAAATAAGTACGTTCATTAATGTCGATGATTCTGATGTATATGTAGATATGTAGGTACTTGTATACTGATCAAGAGCGCATTGTCTACTGGATCCAATCGCAGATCATTGTGCATTCATTAATCTGTAATTCGATACAAAGAGCGAATTTGTCGCGTGTCCGCGCTTCATCGGGAGTACTACTTTTAACATTGCTGACGCAGAGTGGGCTATTCGTACCAAAAAACTTTTTGGCCAAAATTATTTTTTCGTTTTAATAGGCTCCGTGGCTATTGTTTTCTCCGAATCTACTACCTAATTGTCGATTTTAATACATTACAGGGTAATTATTCAGATTAGGGGAGCACCTTCCAATGACCTTGATCTTTATGTATGTTGTCAAGGACATCGTCCTGAGTAAAAGTGGAAATAAACATCCCGTCGCCGTCGCCACATTAGGTTTGTTAGGTTAAAACAAGCCTAAAACAAACCTAACAAGGGTTAGGACGGGTGAGATGCTTACGCGCCTGCTCGCGCAATAAAAAAATAATCTAAACTTGACAGCGTGGTAGGCCTTTCTCGTTAGATCAATCTCCATACTTTTTGCTTTTCGAATTGAAATTTATTACATATTTCATGAGTGAATGTTTACATAGAAGCACACATTTTTCAAATTTGCAGCTACAGTTTTGTGTTTACGTTAAAATAGCATATAATCTTTTTTGTAGAGCTTTTCCGGTGCTTCAGTTTTTGTCGGAAACATTTTTCTCTAGAATCAATATTTTCGAAGATACAGTGAAAAAACAAGTAAAACTTTTTTTGTTAATAACTTTTTTATAAACAATGCGCGCCGATTTTGCCTCAGGAAAAAGTTGTTTGTCTTGCAAAAACGCGTCGAATGAGCCTATTTAGAAGGTCATTAGAAGGTGCTCCCCTAATCTGAATAATTACCTTCGAATCAACTTTTTGGCCAACTTTTTCCTACAAATACCCCACTGTGCGATGTATTTCTTTGTCGCGCTAATGCAGGATGAAAATTAGTGGACGTCGCTACGAAATACATCCATGACGACGGATCAATTATACATCCAGCCTAAAAAGAAGTACAAAAAAATTCAATTCTCGTTGTCGATGGATTTCGTTGATCCGTCAATTTACGATCGCCCTTTGGATTATCTTACTCCTATACAGGTTACGCGAAAACTTCGCGGAGCGGTATCTACAAGTAAACGGTAGAATGATAAATTGTAGTCGGTTATACATATAGAATCACTGTTCGTGCAAACCTAGGTTAGATTCCATTTCCATCTGTCAATTCTTTCTGTGTTTACCGATTGAAGCTGATCTGTCGATATAAATATGTATGTACCTATTTGTTTACAGTGGAGAATTTGAAACGTCCCGCAGTAATTGAGTTCTTCGTTAAAGAAGGTTAAAGAAGGTTTAAAGGTAATAGAAATTCATTCCGAGATGGTAAATGTCTTAGGGGAATCTGCTCCTTCAAAATCAACGCTTTGTAAATGAGTACTTGAGTTTCAACAAGTTTTTTTAATAGCAGCCTTAGAAGCACATTTCGCAGACCTTCCAGAAACACATTTCCGCGATGGAATAAAATGATTGGAGAGCCATTGGGCCATATGTATTGGTATTAATGGAGACTATATTGAAGAATAAAATCATTTTTAGAACGATGTATTGTTTAATTTCAGCTTCGCTCCGCGAACTCTTCTCGCGCGACCCGTAAGTCGCGTGCGTTCATTAATGTCGATGATTCGTATAGTGATCAGAAGTGTCGTCCACTGGATCCGATCGCAGATCATTGTGCATTCATTAACCTATAATTCCATGCAAATACCGAATCCATCGTACGCCATCGCGGAGTGGAGTGCAATTAACTTCATGAATATTCGGATTCGCGAGCTTTTATGCCGACGTCCATTCATTTGCTTCTGATCCTTTCGTATCGATTTTCTCCGGCAGGTTTGACGCGCGTCAAACGCACATCATGCGTTTTCCATATTGTATAGGAATCCTTAAAGAATTCGCATGCACGGCGATATCGGTATCGGTAGTATTCCATTGGGAAGACATTTGTTGGAAATATTACCTTTTCAAGTGAACGGAAAAAATATCGCCTACTCGTATAGCGTAATAAATGCTCCAGGATACAGAATTCCTTTCAAAGTAAATTCGTATAATGTCGCGCAGGGTAACGTCCTGGTCATATGTAAATAGAATAGATGTCATGGAAAAAGAGGTCACACGAGGAAGATTTTGAGTTTTCTTTCAAAAGTTAATCGATTGAAGTACACGTAGATACTTAACATTGCTTTTTTTACTTTCATAACATCCTACTTTCGCGTTTAAATAATACGAAGAGAAGAAGTTAGTTCTGAGAATATATACAGTGCCTTTAAGAATAAGAATATAAAACTCGCAAACACATCGACACACGTGCCCTGCTCAGTTTTTTACTACTCAAAAAGAAAAGCATTCCAAGTACTCGATCACAGATACTTAATCGTTTAAAGAGAACGCTTACTCTCGCGCAAATGAAACAAATCCCCGCTGTTCTGTTAGAGAAAAGACATTCCTCTTTTTCCGTAAGTTTCGCGAGTGCTTTAAAATAACTATCGATAGAGACTAATTTCGAAACGTTTCTCCAGAGTCAGTAGATCCCCTCGCGCGAGTAACGAGCCTTAACATAATTAAATCTCCTATACCCAGGAAGGCCCGCAAGTCAATTAATATTCACTTTGGAGGATTCCTCGAGCCAAGTGTGCTCGAGCAAAGTGAAAGGGCTCGGAGAACTCGAGATATTCAATAATCAATCTTGAGGGTGGGGTGGTGGTAGAGCGTTGGAAACACTTAAAGCTGATCTTCGCTCGTGGCCAATATCAAAGAGGCTCTGGAATCCGCGCGATTTAATACACTTGACTCCTATAGAAATTCGAAATAGAAATTTCTTCAAAGCACGAATCACTGGGCCGTGCGCGGCACGGACCGAGAAAAGTATTGGCACGGATGCGATCGTGGGTTGGGCTGGTATGCGGGGGTGGAACTAGGGGGCAGAGCCCCCTGCGCTTTCGCTTCGCTCAAGCGCCAACCCCCTCAAGATCGCCTTTGCTCGCGCTTCGCGCTCGCCTTAACGGGTGCAGAAAAGCTTCGCTTTTCTGCAATAGGCACGACCGCGGCACTCGCGCTTCGCGCTCGCCCACGAATTTCAAAGGTTTCGAAATTGTAGAAAATTCAAGTATTGAGATATTAAACTATGCTACATAGTTCTCTGCGCTTTCGCTTCGCTCAAGCGTCATACCCCCCCAGGTCGTCGGGTGCTCGCGCTTCGCGCTCGCCCACGAAATGCAGCATTTCTGCAATAGGCCCAAGTGATCAAAACCGGACAATTAAATGCATCCGAATCAAAATTTGAGGTGAAACTTCATGCATGGTTATCTTCAACCATTCAGACATTGCGACAAATTGAAATCTTTAATGCAGTATTCCGGCGAAACGCTTGCGCGGATTCAAAAAAAATTTGCAATGTAGTTTAAAAATATACCCATTTGGTGCCACGAAACTTTATGGTCATCTTCAACCGTTTCGAAATTACGGGATTTTCAAACTATAATTATAATAAAATAGTGAATTAAAGATTTGAAACTGGCACCATTTCGAAATGGTTGAAGATGCCCATACACAATGTTTCGTGGCACCAAATGGGTATATACTTGATATGCATGCCAAATTTTGTCCGAATCCGTTCAGCCGTTTCGTCGGAATAGTGGACTAATCAATCGTTTTGCTGGAATAGTGGATTAAAAATTTGAATTTGTCGCTATTTCGAAACGGTTGAAGATGGCTATACATAAAGTTTTCTGGCACCAAATGGGTATATACTTGATGTGCATGCCAAATTTTGTCCGAATCCGTTCAGCCGTTTTGCCGGAATAGTGGACTAATCAATAGTTTTCCTGGAATAGTGGATAAAAAATTTGAATTTGCCGCCATTTCGAAACGGTTGAAGATGGCCATACATAAAGTTTCATGGCACCAAATGGATATATACTCGATGTACATGCCAAATTTTGTTCGGATCCGTTCAGCCGTTTGGCCGGAAAACTGGACTAATGGATTAATGAATTTTTCACTATTTCCATTAGTCCAGTATTCCGGCCAAACGGCTGAACGGATCGCAACGAAATTTGGCATGTACTTTGAGTATATATCCATTTGGTGCCAGCAAACTTTATGTATCGCTATCTTCAGCCGTTTAGAAATGGCAGCAATATTAAATTTAAATTACATTTTTTTCAAATTTTGAATCTCCCGCCATCTTGTACCGGTTCAAGATGGCGGCTCACAAACCTTATTGTCAACTCACAGTAGTGTACTTGATTTTTGTGCCAAATTTCGTCCCGATCGGTTCAGCCGTTTTTCCGAAATCGAGGATCTACACGGACACACACACACACATACATACATACATACATACATACATACATACATACATACATACATACACACACACACACACACACACACACACATACATACACACATACATACGAACGGTTTTCGCGATGGCGATTGCATAAGTCACTCCCTTTACGGTCGTGCCTAAAAATGAGGGAAGAGAAGAGAACGGTGCGGATAAAACGGTGCTTCCATTATGTCACTGATGGCGAAACTGCTTTTAACTCACTTCCTCCTTATACATTTCTTTCTCGCCTTCTCTCTCTTACTTCTCCTTTTTCACCCTCGCTAACTTATTGCACGCATCCGTGCGCTCGCCACCTCCAGTCTGAATTCACTATCCAGACCACCAGACTGATATCCTACTGTGACTCGCGAGCTGTCACGGCGACTATCGATCTTGGAGAAGCTCGCACGCAAGGTTTGATGTCTTCGAATGCATAAGCTCCGCGGAAGTGGCCTTATCACTACAACCGAGCTCCTTATCAGTTTAGGTATTTCTCTCTTGGGATAAACTTGGAGTTTCACGGAGCTTGTCGTTAATTACTCGAATAGCGGAGATTAGTGGATGTCGTGTGAACGAGAGAACGTGCCGTTTCGGGTGACGAGGTGGTAGTTGGCGTACGTGCCAAAATACACACTAGTGAACTGAGAGGATTCATAATGTAGTGTCACTTGTTGTACTATGAAAAGTTTGTTTTTCACGAGAGAAAAGGAGATTTTCGTATTTCAAGAAAGTGGCGTGCATAGCGTAGTATTAGGGGGTTCATTTAGTTAGGGTTAGGGTCAAGGATTCGAACCGGAGGTTCGAGGGTTCGATTGCGTACGTGTACATGAACGTGTAAAATTTTATCAGGATCCAATGAATAGTACCAAAGATATGAATTTTTCGATATTTGAACTTCCCGCCATTTTGTACCGGTTCAAGATGGCGGCTCACAAACCTTATTGTTAACTCACAGTAGTGTACTTGATTTTTATGCCAAATTTCGTCCCGATCGGTTCAGCCGTTTCCCCGAAATCGAGGATATACACGGACGGACACACACACACACACACACACACACACACACACACACACACACACACACACACACACACACACACACACACACACACACACACACACACGAACGGTTTTCAGGATGGCGATTACATAAGTCACTCCCTTTACGGTCGTGCCTAAAAAAACGAATGTCGTTCGTAGAATCTTTTCTGGGATAAAAATTTCTCGAGGCACTTCCTCCGCGGCTTCCTGTGCACACCAATATTTGAGGAGCTTCAGCAGTGTACGCGCACGCGCGCGCGGATCGCCAGCCTCTCGTAATCGGAGCGCGTTCGACCGTTTCATTCATGTTACGCTCTCATTCACTTGCTTTTTCTTCGTTGATATTTTTGCGCGCGTTCGCGCGCGCTTGTGTGTGCACAATTCTGTGCGTAGGAGCCCATTCGTGACGAAGTGCTATTATTCGACCCACAACAACTGAATAAATAGAAATGGTCCGGCCTTGCTACGGGCCCTCTTCATCGTCCTCTTTGCGTATTTCAATTCCTGTTAAATTCATCTGATCAATTAATAGCAGGAATTCGAACCGTTGCTTAACCTTAACCCAGATCGGGTGCCTATACGTACTAAGCACAAGGTACGGCTCTTAAATATGGAGAAACCGCGGTTAACCCGTTCGGAACGGGTTACTAGTAAAACAAGACGGTCTAGACAGCGATTTAAAGGGCACACTAGTGCAATGGCCTGAAAGAGAAAAGAATTAATGAAATTGATTTACACGGATATATTCCACATAACTATTACTCGTGTTAAAAAGCGCCATGCCTGAACGTAGCCACGCACGCACATTCGAACCGCTTTGCTTTGCGCCTGTCTGTGATTTGGTTTGCATCATAGTAATAACTGTATTGATTACTGATGTCATAATTACTATACGATATCTAAATAATAGTTGAATACTAGAATAATTAGAGTAACCCGTGTAACCGGGTTAACGGGATGTCTTCTATTAAGCTCGTTAGATGGGTTAGTTACGATACGCAGTACCAAAATCGATTCGGGTTAGGGTTCGATTCCCCGATTATTCCTGTCCTACACGAGGCAAAAACCGCTTGCGCCTGCGCAATATTCGACAACGTAATGCGAAAACCATTTTTTTCTTTTCTTTACGATAATTTTCGATTTTGTCACGTTCGAGTGCCATTTGTCATGCGCCTGGATGCAAGTGACACAGAGGGGAGAGAGAATTTGAACAGCATTGATTTGTTTCAATTGCGCATGGCACGAGTGTGACGAATTTGTGCGATTTTCCATCGGGAAATCGTGAATCTGAAGAAAACGCAAACTGGAATTCGTGAAATTGTTAAATAGGTCAACGATACTCGTAGAATAATTCGTTGGCCCTAGTATTCTTTCTACCGCGAGGAATATCGAGACTGTGTCTAGGGTTGAACTCTTCAGAATTTTCTCTTTTCCAAACTTAACTTGATTTTGATTCTGGCCTCGCCGACTCCACGGCAGGGACACGAGAGAAGAGACACGAGATTTCTTCGTCTCGACGAACTTCAATAAAGTGAAACGAAATGAAATAGAATGCAGGAAAATAAAATAAAGGAAGCTGTAGAGGATAATGGAAAATCACGAATAATAAAGCACGATGCATTTGAGCGTTAATAGTTCATTGTGTATCGCGTCGAACTTTTCCAGAAATGTTTCTTTCCAAGTGCTTAACGCGAGACCCTACTCCGTCTCTAAATTTCGCTTCTGGCCTCGTCGCGCAACGATAGGGACAAAGTTCGATAAAATGAAATCAAATAAAATGAAGCTGGAGAAAAGAGTGGCAAATTATCCACGAATGGTAAAGCGTGACTGCTCACTGTAGCTTTGCGAGTATGCCGAAAATATTTGACTTTTAGGAGCTGGCGACATCCCTGAGGGAGCCGACGCGCGACGTCACAGATTCATGCCTCATGGTCTGTTTAATGTTTATAAGTCGGATCACGGGCGACGTGATCGACGTCCATCGAAGAATGCGCGCAAAGAAACTCCCAGGGTGGATGAAGCCTCAAAAGGACTCGCTCCCTTTTCCACTCTCTCGTTTCCGCGAATGCTCTTCAAGAAAAATTGCATTTCATTCATCTACAGTTTTGTCGCGTCGCAAAGAGATCAGTTTTCTCATCTCATCCAGACAAAATTCAAACGAGTTCGTATCCGTGACACGAATAAATATGTCTTCCCATGTCAATATTCTAGACACTTATCTTCGCGCATGCTAGTAGTAGTAACACGATAAATGGACGGTGTGTTTGAAAGCATGCGTTTGTGCTTTCATTTTGTGCCGGCACCATCGTCTTTCGCTGAGTGTATACCGACCGACACAAAGCAATAGTAATTCATTCGTATTGAGCAATTTATATTAACGTTTAACCAGTTTCATCCTTTCATGGTCCAGATATCGACGTTTTTCTATTTCGAATAATGAAGTTGATTTCATTTTATGATACGGCGATCTTTAGAATTTGACAAGTATCCCGCGTTCCTTTTAATCTCTCGTTTAACAATCCAAATGTTTTAATTGCAAAGTTCCACGGAAGGCGAAAATAAAGTTTCGAGATATAATGAAAAATTGAGAACGGTGTATAGTAATCTCTGACATTAATCCACCCTAGGTGGAAGAAAGTCGATGCGATTAACTCATTGGTCAGAGGATTCCGAAGGATTATTGTCGGTAAAAGGGATATTCGAAGATTCTCGCTCGAATGGAATTGACGTTAAAAGCTCACGCCCCCGCGTTGTCACATCCCACGTGCGTAAAACACTTCTGTATATTAAAGAGAAGTCACATGCCTCCCATCTGCGTGGTTGAACATTCAGAAAATTCATTCCACGCCCACTAATTGTAAGATTCCCGAGAAAACGAGTGGTTCGTGAATCGCGTTGATCGTCGGTATACAATTTTTCATTAAAGCGAATTCATGTCCGGCGAATTTTCTTTCTTTTCCTTTTTATTCTCTCGGTTAGGATAATCGTGAAAACAGCAAGTGATATTATTTTACAGAGGGAATAATAATTAAGTCTGGCTTTACTTATCGTTCGAGTTTCCTTATCGTTTCAAACGATTTCTCGTAATATTGAAAAATGAATACTTCAATTTTTAGGCACGACCGTAAAGGGAGTGACTTATGCAATCGCCATCGCGAAAACCGTTCGTATGTATGTGTGTATGTGTGTGTGTGTGTGTGTATGTATGTATGTATGTATGTATGTATGTGTGTGTGTGTGTCCGTGTAGATCCTCGATTTCGGAAAAACGGCTGAACCGATCGGGACGAAATTTGGCACAAAAATCAAGTACACTACTGTGAGTTGACAATAAGGTTTGTGAGCCGCCATCTTGAACCGGTACAAGATGGCGGGAGATTCAAAATTTGAAAAAAATGTAATTTAAATTTAATATTGCTGCCATTTCTAAACGGCTGAAGATAACGACACATAAAGTTTGCTGGCACCAAATGGATATATACTCAAAGTACATACCAAATTTCGTTGCGATCCGTTCAGCCGTTTGGCCGGAATACTGGACTAACGGAAATAGTGCAAAATTCATTAATCCATTAGTCCAGTTTTCCAGCCAAACGGCTGAACGGATCCGGATAAAATTTGGCATGTACATCGAGTATATATCCATTTGGTGCCATGAAACTTTATGTATGGCCATCTTCAACCGTTTCGAAATGGCGGCAAATTCAAATTTTTTATCCACTATTCCAGTATAACGATTGATTAGTCCACTATTCCGGCAAAACGGCTGAACGGATTCGGACAAAATTTGGCATGCACATCAAGTATATACCCATTTGGTGCCAGGAAACTTTATGTATAGCCATCTTCAACCGTTTCGAAATAGCGACAAATTCAAATTTTTAATCCACTATTCTAGCAAAACGATTGATTAGTCCACTATTCCGACAAAACGGCTGAACGGATTCGGACAAAATTTGGCATGTACATCAAGTATATATCCATTTGGTGCCACGAAACATTGTGTATGGGCATCTGCAACCATTTCGAAATGGTGCCAGTTTCAAATCTTTCATTCTCTATTTTATTTATAATTATAGTTTGAAAATCCCGTAATTTCGAAACGGTTGAAGATGACCATAAAGTTTCGTGGCACCAAATGGGTATATTTTTAAACTACATTGCAAATTTTTTTTGAATCCGCGCAAGCGTTTCGCCGGAATACTGGATTAAAGATTTCAATTTGTCGCAATTTCTGAATGGTTGAAGTTAACCATGCATAAAGTTTCACCGCAGCAAAGGGGTATATACTTGATGTACATGTAAAAGTTTGGTTCGGATGCATTTAATTGTCCGGTTTCGATCACTTGCGCGCATTGCAGAAATGCTGCATTTCGCGGGCGAGCGCGAAGCGCGAGCACCCGACGTTCTCAGGGGGTATGGCGCTTGAGCGAAGCGAAAGCGCAGAGGACTCTCTAGCATAGTTTAATATCTCAATACTTGAATTTTCAACAATTTCGAAACGGTTTGAAATTCGTGGGCGAGCGCGAAGCGCGAGTGCCGCGGTCGTGCCTATTGCAGAAAAGCGAAGCTTTTCTGCACCCGGTAAAGCGAGCGCGAAGCGCGAGCAAAGGCGATCTGGGGGGTTGGCGCTTGAGCGAAGCGAAAGCGCAGGGGGTTTACCCCCTAGTTTGATATTGTACTACAAGGGATAGTCATTTAGTTCCGGCGAAATGAGAAAATGGTTAATTATTATTTTTCAATCAAGCTGCGTCTGAAAAGTACGAGCTTCACGTGGAATATTCTACATATAATCCAAAATCAGGACATTGGTTTATACGCGGAACTAACCTTCTGAAGCAATAATAGAACTTTGAAATTGTCGGATAATATCGAAGGCTTCTCAACTTTGTCAAGTGGTCTGTTAATAAATTTCGCAAAGGGGGATCTTTTCATTCGCCTCTCGAAACTCACTTGAATTGCAATGATGCCGAGGAAGATATTCAGACTCGCGACCACATTAAAGTCCACATTAAATTCTCATGATAATCGAAGGATTTTCGGTACCATTCCAGCGAGGGTATTACGCGTGAGAGCGAGCAGGAACGAAAATCTGTCTCTACCAGGAATGCACAGGCGTTATTACTCGCGTAAAAGCGGAGCTGGGAATATTAGTTCCGGGAAATTTCGTGCTTCTATTTGCGTTATGTGACACGTAAACGGGAGAGAGAGAGAGGGCGAGAGGGAAAAGCTCTTAAGCCTTCGCAGTTACGAAAGCGCTCAAATGAGCCTCCAGAGAGAGAGAGAGAGAGAGAGAGAGAGAGAGAGAGAGAGAGAGAGAGAGAGAGAGAGAGAGAGAGAGAGAGAGAGAGAGATCGTTGCACGCGGTAAACCTCGACCACGTTACATCTTTTAATTCCAACGAAAATTCATTTTCTCTTGTTGCCGGTCTAGGAATATTACTTACGAGAACTATTGTACTTCTATTTGCATTACGTGACACGTAAATATGAGAGAGAGAAAAAGATTACATGCCTCTTGCAGTTGCGTAAGTGTGCTCGAAGCCTCCTGTACAATGAGGAGGAAATCGTTGCAGCTGGTATATCTCAATCATGTTTAATTCCAAAAATATCCATTCTCTCTTTTTAAATTTTCCACAAGAGTGGCCACGGTAATACACGAAGAATAAGGTTTGCAAGGTACTTACGGCAAAGGTCCAACGTGGATAGCACGGAAATGCGCGCGAAACGAGCCACGGGACGGATAAAAATGGTGGTAAATCTCGACCACGTTACATTCTCGAATTCCAAAGAATTCATTTTCTCTTTGTAAGTTTGCCGCACGAGTGGCCACGATAACCGCTCGTCAGGCTCTCGTGCTTTCGTTGAAAGGGGCTCTGAGAAGGGTTGGAATGTTTGTAAGGTACGCCAAAAGGCCGCGCCGTCGTGGATTCTTCAGAAGCATCCTCGAGGATAAGCAGCCACTATTACCTCAGGGCAAATACACGAACGGTATTTTGGAAGGTAGAGATCCAGAGGATATTTAGGGCAGTGGCTCTTAAGTAGTGTTCTTCGGAATAGTACTGGTCCGAGGAAGTTCCCACAAGAGTTACGATATTTATTACATTTGTCAAAAGTTATATTCGCGTTTGTTTTCTTCGCTCGTTTCACGTGTTAATTAAAGAGTGCATTTCAACGAGCGAATTTTATCGATTAATTCACGAACGTACCAAACTTACAATCGGGATCACCGCCAAAATGATTTATTAAATCCAATTACCGAAAATAATTAGGTGTTCTTACATGGTCTGTAAACAATTGCAAAGAACAATTACATACTCTTGATTGTTCAATATCGACACTATGTCGCGATAACTCTCATCGACAAATTGTTGTCTTGAAGTTTCTTAAGTATCGCAGAACTAAATCACAACTATTTCCCCATTATTACAAACCTATACTTCGATAAATCTCCTTCATCAAACTACACTTACTCCTCATTTACAACACAGTGGTCGTCCATGGTCCTACCAACTCTTCTATACAAAGCGTTGTTACCTCTTCTCTTACAAGCTCGATGGTACAAGTGAAGCATGTACCTCGTTGTATCTTATTCGACACGGCGGTATTAAAGATTGTAGCATGAAAAGCATATCTGATCAATGCTGCACGAGTGCTTAAAAAACGAGTGTCTCGTATAGTTTTTCTAAAACCGATAAAGAACTGAACGTTTTCAAGTGTCATTTCACACGCAGCACAGTGGGCCAGATGCTGCTCGTAGCGTGACAAAAATGAAGAAGTTCGTTTTTATACTTTTTTTTGTAAGTAAATATTTTAATATAACATATGATACACATTTTTATTCAAATAAAATAATTAAACGGTTTAATTACTATTCGTATTTATCACAGTATAAGATCACAGATTTAATATATGACACGAAATAATACTCTTTTTGATATTGATAAAATAAATTGCATTTTTTATGATAAAATAATAACATACTAAAAGAATTACGGAATTTTCTTATAGTTCCTTGTTTAAAACGCATACGTACTTACTTAAAGACGAAAAAAAAAGAATGTTGTACCGGTCTTTACCAATATTATCGTATCATTTTAAAATCGTCATAAAATAAAGAATTAGAAATATAAAAGAAAAACTGTTACTAAGTGTTATTTTTTAATATATGAGTAACTGAAACCTGGGGTTGGAAAACGTATCGACAAAAATACACTTCTACTTGTAACTTCGTTTTCTAGCAGCTTTTCATTGAATTTAGTGAAACGAATGGATACAAAATAAAGTGTATACCTTGAACTAAAGGTTCCATAATAAAAATTTCGTTACTTATGTCATAAATCAGAAGCACGACCGACTGTAACCTAACCAAATTATGCTTCACTTGTCATGATTACCAACTCCAAAATTGACTTCCTTTTGAGTAATGTTTTATGACCGAGTGCTACATTTTTGAAAACTTGGAACTATGGCGAATTATACATTGATCATTTGTGAATATTAATATCTACTTGTGATAGGATTATGTGTTTAATGAAAAATTTATTTTTGTCACCCTACGAAAAGAATCTGGCCCACTTGAGTGAACTTCCTTTTCCTGTAATAGTTCGATAATTCGTTCTCCTCGGGTGTATGCCGACACTTGGAAAACAATAAGAATCCGTGGTTGAAGGAGGGGCCCACCCTTTCCTTTATTTCTACATCCTAGACTGTGCTCTCCACGCATGTGTCACATCTATGCGCTCCTGTAATTCTCTCGTCACGTCTCGCTCCTGTTTTCTCCTCTCGGTCAACACAGCCGACCGCAATTACCTTTTGCGTGAGGATGCTCAGAAATGCTTGGTCCTTTGCAAACATCGGTGCGCCCGGTGAGAGAGGGGACGCGATATAAATTTCTCCACGGATATCACGTCGCGCCAGCGAACAGGCGTTAACGTTACTCGTGACGTTGGGCTTGGCCTTTGTGCGTGGGCGATCGAATGATCTATTGAATTTCGAGAATCTCTTTGTCATCGGCGCTCCACCCAAGCTCTCCTGTAAGGATCGCCTTGGATCGCCTCGATCACGCCGCGATTTCGTCACCTTTCACGCCCTATAAATACCCTGTAATCGGCAGATCGAATTGTCGAGATATTTTCGGCGCGTGGGCGTGCTTCGAGTAATCTCTCTCGTTGACCGGAGGATGTCGAGAGGTTTTCTTGTCGTTTCCCTTGATCAGCGGTCCCTAACCATCGAGAATACCAAGGAAAGAAGCTATAAGTGTCGGAGGAAGAGGAACGATCGATTCGACAAAATGATACTTTATTGGCGATACGCGGTTGTGCCACGACTCGAGGGTAGTAGTATTATTCAGAGAAACTGTTCTCTTCAGGAATAGCGTAATAATTTGACGCTTAACACTTTGACTCCCGTGATGCCTTATACATATGTATGTGGCCGAAGCTTGTTTCTCCTGCGGCGCCACGGTGGCCACCGGTGACCACCAGTGACCTCTAGAAAAATCCTTAAAATATCATTCTATTAATCGTAATTTACAGTACTTGAGAGATCATTTATTAACGAAAAAGGGAAACGCAAGAAAAATGCAAAATGTGGCGCCACGATGCTCACCGGTGATCTCCAGAAAAAATCATTAAGAACATGATTATACTAACCGCAATTTATAGCACTTGAAAGATCATATGTCAACAAAAACAGAAATTTCCTTTCACTTCCACAATAATCTCGATACCCTCACGCGTAGTTCTTAAATATAAACACGAAAATGAGTTAAAGAACAATCGTTGTTCCTCCTTCTCGGTATATCTCCGTGCTCACACTCTTGTTCGAGAATTTTCTTAATCCTTCTCCGACAGCAAGGACGACTTCTCTCGCGAGTTCCTTTCGTCGCTAAGTAAGTGTTTCTAGTTACTGGTGGAGTGTTTGTTAAGTTTAAACACGATCATTCTCCTTCGGTGAACCTATTGGCCGTTGCGCGCCTCAATCGCATTAGACGGAAGTTAGTCTGAGAAAGGACTGAACACTCCAAGCGAAAGCGTTTGCAAGTTCGCAAAATTTCGCGCAACGGTGAATATAGGCTAAATTACCATCTCGGAGAAGTCTTGGGCAATGGTAGAGAATTTCTAGGGCAAAAGCTACTTACGTCTAGGATTATTAACTCACCGTGTTAAATCTTTTTTTAAACTTTTCTGCTTAACCGCGGAAGACAACAAAATTATTGTTTCAAACAATTTCGTTATTCGTCGCCATTTGTCATTTTTATTTCGTGATTAATTATCTCGCGGAGTTTTGCCATTTATTCTACGTTTACTCGCCAATGGCGTATACAATGTTGAAAGAAGGTTTAAAATAAACACTACTACTTCACCTAGAATGATTTATTTGCACACGGTTCGCTATCAAATCTTCTAATCTCTCGTGGTCTGTGATGTTATATTAGGCAATTTTCTCCTAGATTCTTTCCTTATTTCTTTATTTCTCACTCCGGAAAATCGTCCAACGCGACAGTTCGGTTTATACGTATACGTTACGTATACGTTATAGAGGCTGGTTGCTTAACTATTTTCACCTCGAATAACTCGGACAATATAAGACTCGGAGAAAAATGTTTTAAAGCAAAATTGTATGGCACAGAGGAAGCTATAATAAGGCCGTGATAATTCTTCTATAGGTGAACGTACTTAAGAGATATCAAGGTCATATGCATTTACGTGAATATGTACATATGTTATCGTTTCCATATTACAATAGAGCGTCACAAAGCGAATTCAAGGACCTGCGATATTGCAAGCTATTTGAACGTTTTTACTATGAAGGAAGTGTTCGCCGACAGGCTTTTGCTGGCTAGCACAGACAGGCGCCATCACCGCGGACGCGTCGGCGTTAGATCGATGATATTGCTTCGCTCGCTAATCATTTGGTCGTGCGGCCACTGCGCCTGAACCCATTGACCGGCGAAACGCATTTCGGCAGCCACGGGCGCGTCCGCGGGGTTCGCCAGAGGCGTATCGGCACCTACGCTAATTGTAAGCAGCAAAAGCCTGTCCACGAACACTTCCTTCGTAGTGAAAGCGTTAAATTAACTTGCAATATCGTAGGTCCTTGAATTCACTTTCACCTGCTCTATTGTAATATTTAAACGATGACATTTTTATATATTCACGAAAATGCATATGATCTTGAAATCTCTTAAGTACGTTCACCTATAGAAGAATTATCATGGCCTTATTATAGCTTCCTCTGTGCCATACAATTTAGCTTGACATCATTTTTCTCCGAGTCTTATATTGTTCGAGTTATTCGAGGTGAAAATAGTTAAGCAACCACCCTGTATACGTACTTTGCATGATTTTCCAGACTAAGGAGTGAAGGAATGAAGACAAAATCGGGGGGCAAATTGCCTAATGTAACACGGGGAACCGAACCCTAACCCGAATCGATTTTGGTATTGCGTATCGTACGTAACTAACCCATCTAATCGGATTAATAGAAGACATCCCGTTAACCCGGTTACACGGGTTACTCTAATTATTCTAGTATTTAACTATTATTTAGATATCGTATAGTAATTATGACAGTAATTAATACAGTTATTACTATGATGCAAACCAAATCACAGACAGGCGGATAAAGTGTGTGCGCGTGCGTGCGTGAGTTTATGACTACGTTCAGGGATTGCTCTTTTTAACACGAGTGACATACGTGGAGTATATTCATGTAAATCAATTTGATTAATTTTGTTCTCTTTCAGGGCACTACCCTAGTGTGCCCCTAGTGTGCCCCTTAGATGGCTGTCTGACTTGTTTTACGAGTAACCCGTTTCGCAACGGCGCTTAACCGCGGTTTCTCCAAATTTAAGAACCGTTCCTTATGGTTCGTATAGGGTACAGTAATCCTCCTTGATTAACCCGCTTTGGGTTAGGGTTAAGCGGCGGTTTCAATCCCTGATATAACATCACTGGTCGTGCTTCGCAGCGGAAGAACAACGCATTGAATATCTCTGATAAAGAGATTTCGAGTGGAACTCTGACCAGTATAGACTAGAGAGCCTTGAATAAGAATGATGACAAGAGTGACGTTCCGCCATGTTGTATCGAAATTGCGCGAGAGAGAAAGAGATACATGCTTTCTCTGTTCTATCCTTCCTTTCTGTTCTATGTGTCAAAAGTGTAATTGAAGCACACCTATAACGTAGAAGCGACGGGAAGCTGAAAATGATGTTATATGAAACGAACATTTGAAATGTTTTTACGGTTGGAAAATATTTATAGACATTGCAGTCCTTATTTTAATAATGTGAGTAATGTTAACTTATATACGTTTTTAGTTAACAAGTTTGATTCTGTCCCCACAGGTCATCTTCAATATTGTCATAATATGCGTTCAAAATTATTGCGTAAATTTGCTACAGTTCGTTTGAAATTTACAATGAGTCACTCCCTTTACGGTCGTGCCTAAATAGACGAAGTCTATTAATTGTAATACCGAATCGTAAATATTACGACAATAAATCGATGGCGATGTACCGTTCTTTTAAATAACAAAATGTGCAAAAATGTATGTTGTACAATATAGGACTACAATAAATAATACTCTGCTCATACTCTCCATTTATTTATACGCCGATTAACAATGAGTATTGCTACTGTATGCATTGATTTGAGCATTGTTTGCAATGATATATCGACGAAATTAAAATATATTTCACGCGAATTTGAAATTCGGCGGGAACCGATCGAAAGTGGCGGACCAATCAGAAGTGGCAGCCCCTTGTCGTCACTCTGATTTAAGGCTCTCTAGTATAGACCACCAGCATGAGACGAATTGTCTCACGAGCTTCACGTTTATTTGTCAAAGGCGCATGCAACGTTGTATCGAACAAGTTTACTCGACTCCACTGCGAATAATAAAGACCCGCCTCGTCTCCTTCTCCTCCGTTTGCCTTCTTCCTTTTCCTCGGAAGATGCGCTTGAAATAACGCGCGGATGACACAATAAGGAGGCACACCAGCACCTCTCGCGTGCGAGACAATCGATTCACTTGAAATGTATCACACCACGCGCCAGTGTGTCACGCTTACGATCCAAGCCCTCCAAGTCTCTCGAGAAATAAAGGGCGCCAGTTTTGAAGACCTCGATCTGCCAATCGTTGCGAGTGGATTCGTCGATATTGGAAGACGCGGGAAGGGTAGAGTGCTAGGGACAACCTCGTGGACAGATGAGATCGTAGAAAATATTTCCCATCGAAATGCGGTGAGTAAGGCCAGCCACGGCCGAATGAGAATGTAGAAAGAAGTGGACGTGACGCATTCTTTGGTGTGTGCTGCACATTGCGGAGAAACTATCGAAGATAGAGGGATTAATTCCGGAAGAATATCGCGAATGAATGAAGAGGCAGACAAAGTTGGATTGACCGACGTGCTGTTTTCTTTTTCGTTAGAATAAGTATCTAAATGTGGACGAGAAACAATAAAAAGAATGGAGATCCAAGACTGAAAAAGGCGACGTACGTTCGTTCTTAAAATCTGAAAGCCCGTTCAATTAAAAAAAACCAAATAGTTACAACAGCAGTTCTCTTCAAATATTGTATCTTTCACTGTTCCTTGTAAAAAGTGTTAAAATGTCATTCTTTCTAGTAGAACGGTAATAATTCAGTAACGCTAACATCATATTTCTATCGAAACATTCGCACAAGTTCAATTTGCAAATTAATAAACTTCGCTCGAGAATATCTCAAGGTGCTCGAAATTTCTAAGCGAGAGCGTATTTGAAAATAAAAGTTCTGTGTAAGTTCGGCAAAGTTTACGTCAGAATAGACTTTCGCTTAGAAATTGGGAGCACCTTGAGATCCTTGAACCAAGTTGATTATACTTAGCAGATTGAACTTATGGGGAATATCTTTATAGAGATATCATGTTAGAACGATCGAATTATGGGGATTACATTAGAATATGAAAAAATCAATCGTTACGTCGAAAGTTAGGACAATAAAGCCGCGATATTGTCAGAAGAGAAAATCCAATAAACAAGGAGCACAGAAGGATACGCAGAAAGTTCATTACGTCTCGTATGTTCCATCGTTATCTGCAATATGGAAACCACGACAGTGATATGTCTCGAATTTCTGCGTTTAGCACGACTTGTTGCTCGTAGCAACGTCCTCTCGCAGCAGTGGTCGAACGTGGCTGTGGAGTTTAATAAATCTGCGGTCCGGGTGAGAGTGCCTCGGGCGCTCCATTGACTGCTGCATGCATCCGAAAGGCCAAGCGGACGTGCCCGCAAATATGAATACGAATGTTGCTTAACTGCTAAAATGATGATTCGTTAGGCGGGTGCATTAGCGAGCGCTTTCATCGTCCCGATTTTCCGCTCATCTTGTCAGCCAGTGACGTGTCGAAATTCGACGAAAATAACGGTGCTTAATTAATAAGATTTGCGAAATGCGAACTGGTATGGTGTATGATCCGCGTAACGACCCCTAATGGACGAAGCTCGGAATTTCGACAAAAAAATCCCATTCGAAACGGACGACACGACGATAAGCGCAGGTGGCGCGCTCATTCGCGAACTTTCATCGAGATGAATTGCGCGCAAAGTGCGTAACGATTCTCACCATCCGACGACGAAGCTGCGAATTCCTTTTGTAGGCACAACCGTAAAGGGAGTGACTTATTTTTAGGCACGACCGTAAAGGGAGTGACTTATGCTATCGCCATCGCGAAAACCGTTCGTATGTGTGTGTGTATGTGTGTATGTGTGTGTGTGTATGTGTGTGTGTGTATGTATGTGTGTGTGTGTGTGTGTCCGTGTATATCCTCGATTTCGGAAAAACGGCTGAACCGATCGGGACGAAATTTGGCACAAAAATCAAGTACACTACTGTGAGTTGACAATAAGGTTTGTGAGCCGCCATCTTGCACCGGTACAAGATGGCGGGAAATTCAAATTTCGAATAAAATTTAATTTTGCCGGCATTTCGAAACGGTTGAAGATGGCTATACATAAAGTTTCCTGGCACCAAATGGGTATATACTCCACGTGCATGCCAAATTTCATCCAAATCGGTTCAGCCGTTTGGCCGGAATACTGGATTAAAGATTTTTATTAAGCAAATTTAAGTCTTTAATCCAGTATTCCGGCAAAACGGCTGAACCGATCGGGACGAAATTTGGCACAAAAATCAAGTACAGTACTGTGAGTTGACAATAAGGTTTGTGAGCCGCCATCTTGAACCGGTACAAGATGGCGGGAAATTCAAATTTCGAATAAAATTTAATTTTGCCGGTATTTCGAAACGGTTGAAGATGGCAATACATAAAGTTTCCTGGCACCAAATGGGTATATACTCCACGTGCATGCCAAATTTCATCCAAATCCGTTCAGCCGTTTGGCCGGAATACTGGATTAAAGATTTTTTTAAG
The DNA here is from genome assembly GCA_944319695.1 of Tiphia femorata. Classification (NCBI taxonomy): domain Eukaryota; kingdom Metazoa; phylum Arthropoda; class Insecta; order Hymenoptera; family Tiphiidae; genus Tiphia; species Tiphia femorata. The sequence continues at coordinate 31,948,539 of OX090895.1, forward strand.
CAAATTTAAGTCTTTAATCCAGTATTCCGGTAAAACGGCTGAACGGATTCGGACGAAATTTGGCATGCACATGGAGTATATACTGATTTGGTGCCACGAAACATTGTGTATGGTCATCTTCAACCATTTCGAAATGGTGCCAATTTCAAGTCTTTAATCCACTATTTTATTTTATAATTATAGTTTGAAAATCCCGTAATTTCGAAACGGTTGAAGATGACCATGCATAAGTGTCGTGGTACCAAATGGGTATATTTTTGAACTACATGCCAAACTTTTTCTGAATCCGTGCAGGCGTTTCGGCGGAATACTGGATTAAAGATTTCAATTTTCGTAATTTCCGAATGGTTAAAGATAATCATGCATAAAGTATATACTTGATGTACATGTAAAAGTTTGGTTCGGATGCATTTAATTGTCAGGTTTCGATCACTTGCGCGCATTGCAGAAACGCTGCATTTCACGGGCGAGCGCGAAGCGCGAGCACCCGACTTTCTCAGGGGGTATGGCGCTTGAGCGAAGCGAAAGCGCAGAGGACTCTCTAGCATAGTTTAATATCTCAATACTTGAATTTTCAACAATTTCGAAACGGTTTGAAATTCGTGGGCGAGCGCGAAGCGCGAGTGCCGCGGTCGTGCCTATTGCAGAAAAGCGAAGCTTTTCTGCACCCGGTAAAGCGAGCGCGAAGCGCGAGCAAAGGCGATCTGGGGGGTTGGCGCTTGAGCGAAGCGAAAGCGCAGGGGGTTTACCCCCTAGTTTTTAACATTTTCACCGAGGGATACGACCCTAACCCAAACTGGGTTAATCAAGGACGGTTACTGTGCCTTATACTAGCCACAAGGAACGGTTCTTCTTAAATTTGAAGAAAGCGCGATTATCCTGCTCGGAACGGGTTGCTGTAAAACAAGACGGTCTAGACAGCCATTTAAGCCATTTAACCCTTTGAGTGCTGAATACTCGCGGCCTATGCGATCCGTACGGACGGCGCGCGGCTAGCGCTGACGATCTGTGTGGACGGAATACTTTTTCGATAGACCGAACTCTGTTGGTTAACTATTCAAGGCGCAAATAGTAACAAGTTATAGTTATCCTTTTGCACGAGATTAAATAATTAAAGAGCGTTATTACCGCGCTGTTACTAAGGAATGCACTTGTATTCATCTCGTACAAAAGTAATTGTAATACTTCTATGTAGGTGATCGATAAAATCGACAAACTCATATATGCGTCCTTAGTCCATACCGATAGCTTTCGCCAGACGCATATATGCGTCCATAGCACTCAAAGGGTTAAGCCATTTGCATCGTGACTCTACTTAAGGTGCCGTGTTCAGGCATCAGCCACGTTCAACTAACGAGTGGCCCGTAGCACCGCGCGATAGAAGACAGTCGCAGGATCGCGGATTAATCCGCGCTTACAATTAGATGCAAATGGGTTAATGCCCGTTTCCTCCAACGTGATTCAATTCCGAGTTCCTGTGAACTGCGTTCAACTTTGATTTTCCGATCAATCGAACGTATGTATGTGCACCCTATGCCTGCTAATTCATATTTAAGCGATGCAATTGCTGCGCAGCTAATATCACACAAGCGTATTGTTACCGAACGAGCCGTTACCTAACCTAATAGTATTTATATACATATATGAGAATAATACAGGCATGTTAACCTTTTACATTAAATTTGATTTTTTCCGAAGTTTGTTCTATTAATAAGCTAAACCACATTTTAAATTCCTTTTCGTCCAAGTCATCAAAATAAGTCATCCGCGATATAACCCTAACCCTCTAGGTATTCTGTTAACTTATCTTATGCTATCTTTAACGTTGGACGATGAAAAACTATTCTATGCCATGCCGAAATTCAGTTTTGCCTTGAAACGCAAATTATATTAGCTGATTTCTTAGATTTTTGAGACTTTGTAAACGCGATATTAATGCATTTATTAATAGTTGTATTTACTCCCTCTCGCCTTCTTTGTTTCTGATATACAGTATACATGTATGTGTTGCATATGTCTCTTAAAATACTGGTGTTTCGCATTGTCCTGCTGCTTAAACGCCGTTCAATTGCATTGAACTTTCGTTCAAAAATTGGTGGAACGGAAAATAGCGTTGATCGGAGTTTAAACTCGGTTCAAATTTTGAACCACGTTTGAGTAAACGGGCATAAAGGGCACACTAGTGTAGTGGCCTGAAAGAGAAAAGAATTAATGAAATTGATTTACACGGATATATTCCACATAACTATTACGCGTGTTAAAAAGCGCAATACCTGAACTTAGCCATAAACTCACGCAATTGCGCATACACGCACATTCGAACCACTTTGCTTTCCGGCTGTCTGTGATTTGGTTCTCATCGTATTAATAACTGTATTAATTACTACAATATCTAAATAATAGTTAAATAGTAGAATAATTACAGTAGCCCGTATAATCGGGCTAATCCGGTTATTTCGGTTAAGGGTTAGGGTTAGGGTTAGGGTTCGAATCCCTGCTTTGATTGCCACGGTGGTGGTACGTAACTGGCCACGGTGGTCACCGGTGACCTCCAGAAAAATGATCCAAAAAATTATTATACTAATTGGAATTTACAGCACTTGAAAGATCATATATTAACAAACTAAAAAAGAAAACACAAGAGAAATACAAAGTGTTAAGCACGGTCTACGTACTTCGATGCATAGTTCAGATTGTTCAATGATGTTAAACCTTTTGAGCGCTATAAACACATATATGCGTTCGATAAAATCGTTCACCGTGGGCTATGAACGCATATATGGAACTGACTCGCGGTATGGATGCAGATAGTGTAACATTGGCCTATGTATTAAACGTTGCTTCGAGATTTAGCACACACAACAAAATCATGAAATTTTCAATTCAAAACTTCGAATTTACTATCTTTTTTATGCCGTTCGCGTTATTATTGTTTAATGAAATAAATAGTTCTGTTAACCTTTAACTGGTATCGACAGGATTTGATCAATTGGACCCTTAGAATGTCTTTTATGTAATTTTGCTAATGAGCAATAAAGAGTATCCTGCCTCTCCTTACACGTATTCTTCTTTAAGAAAGGAATTTTCGAAATTTGACGAAAGTAACCGTCGATTATAATCATGTCAAAGTAACGTCGTTGATAATTATCAATCAAACTTGGAGAAGTAAAATGGTACTGTAGGTGAAGCTTTTATCGAAGAGCAGAGCAGCGTAATAATACCTGACGGATGAAGCGCGGAATTTCGACGATGTGCAAAATTCCATTTGAAATGGATGGCAGGGTGAGCGCAGGTGCGTCAATTGTACCGACGAACTTTCATCTAGTTGCGTTTCGTGCAAAATGCATAACGATTCTCGCCATTCGATGATAAAGCTGCGGATCCTTTTTTTCTCTTTTTCATACGGTCTTCCGCCAAATGCGTCACGAGATGCAGCTGCAACCTCGATTCGGAATCCTTTTCGGTGTGTTGAATGCGCGCAAATGCAGGAACTGTACGAAAGAGCAATGGCGTCACGAATCCTTCTTTTTATTCTTATTTTCTTATTTGAGAGCATACGTTGAAGCGCGCGGAAAAAAAGGTAGTCGCGTTACCGTGTCAAATTTTTTCGTTCAACATCGTGTGATTTTGTTCAAAAAAGGAAAAGTAAGTTTTCTTATCTAACCGTCGTCAATAATCTCTCTGATGGTATTTACGCAAGAGAATTATGGAGAAAATCTTATGCTTCTTTTTCGCTCTCTGGTCCCATAAAATTTTCAAGCCTACCAATTTGTAAATTGTAATTTCCTCATGCCTCAAAAGTATCGAATTCTGAAATAGATACTATTAATACGTATAAGATTATCTTTGAGGTCCTACAAGAGAAATCGAAAAATTTCCGTACAAACAGGCAAAGTTAAACAATTTGAGAGCTCTTGATTTTTTCATAAAAAAACAGCTCTTCACTTGCCATGAGGCGAAAGTTAAACGATTCGAGAGCTCTTCATTTTTCTTCCATGCTTAGAAATTGCGATCCGATGAAATTTGTAGAAATTCAGTAAAAAAGAACAGTTGGAGAAAGGGGAATAATTCAACGACAAATAAGAAACAGCTCTTCATTTGCCGTGAGGCGAGATCGCGTGCACCAGTGTGATCGTTCGAATGGAATAATACGGATTCTATTATTAAAAAATTCACTTGGTGGAATGCGCGTTAATTGAATCTTGGCGTCGATCGCGTAACGACACCTACGCCGATGAATTCTGTGACTTCGAAAAAGGCTTCGTAGGCGTAATTGAAAATCGCGCGGAAGCTCTCTGCGGCAGTGAAGCGAGCTCCGAAGCACCGCCAAGAGATACATCGACGGGCGAATAATTTGAGTGCTGGAGAGTCCATATAATGCTGTCCCGCGAATGACATTCTCATTGGACGAGCAGATGAAAGCAATTTCCCTCTTGTAAGTTAACGAACTAAAATTCAATGGCGCACCGAAGCGAGATTGAAATGAAAGTAGCGAAGCGAATTACCGCGGAAACGTTGGGACGTGGCAAATTCTGAGCGCGCCACCCACCACGAGGGGACGGCAAAGATTTCGCCCCCGACTCAACTATTCCTTCACTTTCTCCTCGTATTCTTTCCACGGGCGCGCTCTTTGTTCACCCACCGCACGCGATTCATTCTCAGAATTAGTAATTATCCGTTACTCGGCTCGCGAGTCTTCCTGCTTAATTACGAGAGGGTCTTGTTACGGGACCGGAGGTAGTTCTTTTATTTTTCACCACCGTAACCGTGATCCTCTTAGGCGACGGGGACATGGGAACGCGTTGTAATTGGATCGGTAATTAGGCACGACCGTAAACGGAGTGACTTATGCAATTGCCATCGCGAAAACCGCTCGTGCGTGTGTCCGTGTATATGCTCCATTTTAGAAAAACGGCTGAACCGATCGAGACGAAATTTGGCACAACAATCAAATACACTACTGTGAGTTCGCAATAAGATTTGTGCATAGCCATCGTCGACTGTCTCGAAATAGCGGCAAATTCAAATTTTTAATCCACTATTCATCAAGTATATACCCATTTGGTGACACGAAACATAGTGTATGGTCATCTTCGACCATTCCGAAATGGCGCCAGTTTCAAATCTTTAATCCACTAGTTTATAATTATAGCTTGAAAATCCCGTAATTTCGAAACGGTTGAAGATGACCATGCGCAAAGTTTCGTAACACCAAATGTGTATATTTTGAAACCAATACATGCCGAATTTTGTTTGAATCCGTGCAGGCGTTTCACCGGAATACTGGATTGAAGATTTCAATTCGCCGCAATTTCTGAATGGTTGAAGATAAGCATGCATAAAGTTTCACCGCAGCAAATGTGTATACAGAGTGTTCCGAAGTGATACGCGGCAGTTGAACGGGTTGCCTATCCATAGATCTGTAGGCGCTCGCTCTACTGACCGGCAACAGACCGTGGAAGGTGACAGGCTGCCGGTCTGCTGGCGCTAGGTGGCATTGGAAAAAACCGATTAATAGGCTACCGGTCGGTAAAGTGCATTTAACATCATTGAAGTGCAGTTAATATAAGGACGAGCCACAAGACGTGAGCATCAACCCCCCACCCCGTCCAGTGCAGTAAACCGGCAGCTTGTCCCCCTGCACGGTTTCTTACCGGTCAGCAGAGTGAGCGCCTGCAGATTTATGGATAGGCAACCCGTTCAACTGCCGCGTATCACTTCGGAGCACTCTGTACATACAGTATGTCTGATTTAAGTGGAAACAGGTAATTATTTCGTAAAAAAGTAAAGATACAAACAAATTTTTGAAACAAAAGTTGGTCGGTTGGATGGGGCGCATATAGGGCATATTTTGTTTTTTTGTGATTGGAGGTATAAAGAACATTTCAAGATCATCAGCGTTTTTTTAAATACAATGCAGTATTTTTGTATTCATAATGTGATAGCGGTTGCCGAGACGAGTACAACGACCTATAATGAAAGGTTATTCGAGGTCTTAACACTAGATTGCCCGAAACCAGTCAATTTGACTGTTTTAAATGGGAAATCGTGTTTATAAAAAAAGTTCGGGCAATCTAGTGTTAAAAAAGTCGTAAATTAACAAAAAACATGTCCACACTTATATTTTTCATACAGCATTTAGTTACAACAAGAACTAACAAGAACTTTTCAGTATATTTTGTATTTGGCCGTTCCTTCAACATGTCCTCCGTCATTTAGAATACAACATTGCAATCTTCTCAAAAATTCTCTTTCTATGCGTTTTAATATCTTATCATTTATTTTTGTACATGCAGCAATAATCCTCGCACGTAATTCACCAACATTATAGGTCGTTGTACTCGTCTCGGCAACCGCTATCACACTATGTATAGAAAAATACTGTATTGTATTTAAAAAAACGCTGATGACCTTGAAATGTTCTTTATACCTCCAATCACAAAAAAACAAGATACGTCCTATTATGCGCCCTTTCCAACCGACCAACTTTTGTTTCAAAAATTTGTTTGTATCTTTACTTTTTTACGAAATAATTACCTGTTTCCACTTAAATCAGACATACTGTATACTCGATGTACATGTCAAATTGTAATTCGGTTGCATTTAATTGACCGGTTTCGATCACTTGCGCCTATTGCAGAAATGCTGCATTTGGCGGGCGAGCGCGAAGCACGAGCACCCGGTGATCTGGAGGTGTTTGGATTCTGCTCCCTAGTTTTAAATATTAATCGCACACACTTGGGGAGAGGATTAGTTCTAATGAATTCCTGCCTTTCATTTGCGAGAGTACGCGTGGGCGAGAGCTCGCTGATTATCGCGATACTTTTTTTAGCCTCCTATTAACACGCAAAAATGAAATTATTCTTTATCGATTTACCGCGAGACTCGTCGTCTCGAAGCTGTGCAACGGTATTAAACTTTCGCTCTCATTTTCTCGTTACCAAAAGTCCCACCCACCAGTTGTAATGAAATCGTAAAAATGACGTCATTTATTTACCTGTTTGCGCGATAATCGTCGTAGAGTCGTCTAATGATATTGAGATTTCCACGTTGATTATCAAAAGTCGTCAATATTAAGATTCATTAGTATTAAGTCGCAAAGAATAAAGTAATTCTTCATCAATTCGTAGGATAGTCATCTCCGAAGGAAAGTCGTCTGACGATATTCAACTGCCATTCTCACTTTTTCTCTTTTCTCGAGATTATCCTCGTTGGTTAGCAAAAGTTCCACCCACCAATTTCTAGGCACTCTAAGTTTCGTCATTATTATCAACTCACAAAAGGAAAATCGGCGGATAGTCATTTCGAAGTCGTCTAACGACATTAAACTTTGCGCCAAACTTTTTCTCTTTTCCACGGATAATTCTCGTCGATTACGAAAAGTCCAACCAGTTTGCAGGGACTAAAATTCGTCATTTGACCGCGAGGCCACGAGGGGAGAATTCGCTTAGTCCGGAGTAATTATCGCCTTTAATTTACGAGATGGACGAGCAGGCCGCGATAAATCGAACGTCGATAATCAAATATTAACTCGCGACGAAATCTCCCAAAGCCTCTTGCTCTGCCTTGGTAAATGCCGCTCGATTTAACTCCTTGGAGTCTCGAGCGTGCGCGGCGCGGTCGCTGTGGAAATTAAATTGTCAACTAAATCCTGAAACTACGTCCTAAGAGTTGAAAAAGGGAGGGAGGGAGAGAGAGAGAGAGGGGGGGAGTGATGAAGGGTGAGACGAAAAGGGCGGAATATCGTTTACCTGCCTCCGCATGACGAAAGTTTGCGCCTTGGGTCAGAAAGATAGGCTGCCCTCCTAGGGTACTTGGTCGTTTAATTTACCTCGGGTAATTTAATAACTTTGGCTACTCGTCGCACGTCGCTTAGGCCGCAAAAGAGAAAGCAGGAGAGAGAAAACTGCTTGGCCGTTCTCGTAAAAGCAGCAGGCAAAAGGAGGCAGGAGACACTCTCGTTGTATCGAATATTCGTTATTAGCAGTTAGGGAGAGGCGCCTTGAATTTTAAACACAATTCTAACAACGATATTTTCCGTTTCTCGATAAGCTTCTGTCGAAGGTTTTTTTGAATGCGGCAATGAGCAATTGTGTATTAATTAAATGTCGAGATTTTTGTAACAGTTTCCTTCCGGATAGTGTTGGACAACATTGATTCTTTTAGCAATTCATAAAAAAAGATTCAATTTCTAATTTTAATTGCAGTACTCCTAGGTAATTAGTAGTACCATTTGATCAGAATTGAGAATGGAAATTTAATTGCCTATCGTTAATTGGCAAAACAATTAAATTTTGAGAATATTGCTCTTGAGCATTATTTAAGTATTGGCTTAATAACGAACATTCTAGTTTTTATTTAGAAACTGCTTTGAAAATCCATTATTTGATGTAATACACTTCACAATGCAATGATAACACTGTTCTAATCTTAAGCTGAATTGCAGTTCCGATGAAGAGCCATTGATCTAGAAATTCACATTTTCCATGCAGCCTTCAAATGAAACTTACTGTTCTGCTAACTCTTTGAACATTCGAATTCAAATTCAAATTTAAATTTAAATTCGTCGATTGCCTTTTCGCGAATGTCGATCAAATACCAGGGGGCTTTGAATGTCAAATAGCAGGTATCTATTTCGTACCGGTGGGATTACGTGCAAATTCTGTACTCGGAAGGTTAATAGTAGGTCGAACGTTGCTCGTGACAAATACTCGTAGTACGAAGAAGTGAGAAAGAAATTTTAATTATCGCATTCCTTCGTCGATTTTCGAGAACAAATGTTTCCGTGCGTGGGTGGAGCGGAACCTGGACTTACATTCGCGCACGTTAATTGGAAAATATTCTAACCGGGTTTCTGAGAAGTTCACCATTTCTCGCAGACGTCTTGCTATTAATCTCATGTAGAAAATAACAGAAGACGTTTCTTATTGCTTATTGGCAGTGAAAAGTGAAGCTTGAGGGCCACGGTGCCCGTGCTCGTTCACGTTCCTTAATACAAGTGCTTCTTTAATACCTGCTTGGCACTTATTCAACTTCGAACAATTTTTAATCTCACAAGCGGTACATTCGCGCGTGATAATTGGAAAACACTTTAACCGGTTTTCTTAGGAGCTTGTTGCTTCTCGTAGAAGTCTGGCCATTCGTGTCACGTAGAAAATGAACAGACGACGTCGTTTATTGCTTGTTGCGGGTGACAAGTGAAGAGCTTAAACGTAACGGTGTCCGTTCTCATTTCTCATTGCTGGATAAAAGTATTCCTTTTGCACCTTCTCGGCACTTATTCAATTTCGAAAAACGTTTAATCTCACGAGCATTGCCTTTGGAAACGTACGTTTCCGTGAGTGGGTGGAGCTGGACCTGGACTTACATTCCCGCCAGTTAGTTGGAAAATACTTTGACTGGTTCTCTTAGAAGTTTGCTATTTTTCACACAAGTCTTCTTATTAATGCCACGTAAAAAATGAACTGGAGACGTCGTTTATTGCTTGTTGCGGGTGACAAATTAAGCTTTTAGGAATTACTATCTTCGTTCGTTTCACCGTATCGAATAAAAGTGTTCTTTTGACACCTCTTTAGCATTTATTCAATTTCAGGTAACTTTTAATCTCAATTATCTTCGACGCAACCACTTCATTAATTAATATGCGATGTGTCAAATTACTTTGTATTATAAGTACATAGGTAAATAATTTGCGTCTTCTCGATGTTACTGCGAAGATCGTCTAATTTCCGGTGAATCTCTAATTTGGAAGATATGCGTTTGATGCAGTTTCCTGAGAATCGTAAGGTGCTTCGATATTTAAGATTATATTCCGTGGAAGAGAAACATTATTTACGCGAGTATATGTGCTTCGTTCACATATTCTACACACAATGTAGTACAATATGTAAATAAATGTTTCTGACGAAACAATTTATGGGGGTTTGAAGCATCAAATAAAATCATAAAAAATCTAAAATGAAACATTCCATTTGAAGTACAAATTTAAATAATTTGTAATGCATGAAACATTTTGCAAATGGAATTGTCGACTAGGATGCGAAAGCTCGCTGCGCCAGTCGCTTACATCCAACTTCTTTTGTCTGTAATGAGAATTAGGTGCTTCGTACGACACATATTGTGCTTTTTGTAGAACAAATGAAGCGCGTTCTGATAATATACACGTAGAACGTTATTGAACTTTCAATGGAAGCTGCAACGTGGAAGGAGGAGGTAGTGGCGCGCATTCAAAAGAAATTTTTAAATTGCTACGTAAACCACGAATAAACCACTGGAATGTATTCGAATTTCAATCTAAAAAATCAAGACACGATCGTTAGAAACAACTCGAATTATCAGCCTCAAATCTCCTCGTTTAACAGTAACATTAAAATTCTACACATACCCTATCAATTCCAACGAGTTACTTGAATCTCATAAACACTCGCATCGGCCCTGAACAAAAGTCCACTTCGCCATTAGCGACACTCGAGAAACTTTAATAATCGGCATCGCTAAATTTCTTTTTCTCTCGAGATATCCGCAACAGTTGGCACAGCCCTCGTCATTATTCAACGTCTCCGTTAATTATCGCGACGACGATCTTCGGGTGCCCTAATATAAATTATCCTTCCAGTTCGAATTTCAGCGTTGGGCTGTTGGCGCGGCGAGAAGGAGGAGGAGGAGGAGGAGGAGGAGAACTACTTGATAGATGCCCCCTCTTCCCAAGCTTCTCCCTCTTCTCCACTCCACGCCCCCCTTGGCGAACTCGGAAATGACGCAAAAACGGCAAAAAGGTTAAACAGCCATCGAAAAACCTGGGACGAAGCGCAGGCCAAGGGACGGCTCGCAACAAGTGCCATAAGTTTGCGTCATGGCCCGCAGCGTATCGCGACCAATCGCGAATTTCTACGGATTTCATCGAATATCCTGAGACTTCAGGTTCTTATGGATATTCGCAATTTTTTTAAGCGGATTAAAGCTTCCACTTACAATGATATTTAAAATTAATGACATTTACAATTAATTTTTTCACACGTACCTTTTTGCGAGTTTAAGTTAAAAAGCGTTAGGATTATTTTGCCAGAGTTTTGCGTCCTCACGCTTAGCGTATGGACCAATCGAGAATTCTTATGGATTTCATCGAATATCCCGAGAACTCACGTTCGTCTGGATTTTTGCATTTTTTTAATTGGATCAAAGCTTCCACTTACAATGAAGTTTTTCTCACCTATCTTTTTGTGGGTTTTCGTTAAAAAGCGTTGAAATTATTTTGCCAGAATTTTACGTCGTAACTCGTAGACTATCGACCAATCGGAAATTCCTGCGGACTTCATCGAATATCCCGAGACCTCACGCTCTTATGGATTTCCGCATCTTTTTTTAAGCGGATCCAGGCTCCCACTTACAATGAAATACATGTACAATTAATTTTTTCTGATGTACCTTTTTACGAATTTTTGTCAAAAGGCGTTAGAATTATTTTGCTATTTCACTAATATTTACCACTGAGCTTTTCCTCGTGCAGGTATTGTTATGTTTAATTCAACGGAGTGCACATTTTTTAACAAAAAAAAAAACAGTTGAAGCGATCGAAAAATCGGGAAAAGAACGCATTAGTATACTAACAATAAGTAAGTGCAAACCTTCCATACTAGTCGGACGCCAGCAAAATTGTAAAACTCATTTACTACTTTTAGGTTTCACTAATCTAGAATCTACTCCGTTCTATTCCATTAGTATTTACCACTGAATTCTTTGTCGTATAGCTTTCTTGTTTAAATTCAACAGAGTGGGCAGATTTTTTAGCAAGAGAAACAGTTAAAACGATACAAAGATCGTGAAAGATCGCATAAGCATACTGTAGGTGGAAACCTTCCGTATTAGTCGGGCGCTAGCAGAATCCGTAATGTCAACTGCTTTTTTCAAGTTCGAACAATATACAAAGTTGTTTGTTCGCTTGGCGGAGTTTTCTCAAGAAATTCGCCGATATAATCCATAGTCATGCTTACTTGTCAAAATACTCTATATTGGTTTTTAAGGCACGACCGTAAAGGGAGTGACTTATGCGCTCGCCATCGCAAAAACCATTCGTGTGCCGATATGTGTGTCCCTGTATATCCACGATTTCGGAAAAACGGCTGAACCAATCAGGATCAATTTTGGCACAAATATCAATTGTACCACTGTGAGTTGACATTAACATTTGTGAGCCACCATCTTGGCCCGGTACAAAGTAACGGCAAATTCAAATATCGAAAAATTCGTATCTTTGGTATTATTTATTGGATCCAGATGAAATTTGACATACACGCGTATACATATACAGTGACAAATACTGGAAAGTTTCAAATTTTTTGATTGGCCGAATCAAGAACGGGGGTAAGTTCAATTGTTTAGTCCAGTATTCCGGCAAAACGTCTGAACGAATCCGAACAAAATTTGGCATGTAGATCGAATATACATACACCTATTTGTCGCCACAAAACTTTGTCTATGGTTATGAAATGGTGCCAGTTTCATTTCTTTAATCCTGTATTTCATAATTGAAATTTGAAAATTCCAAAGTCATTTCAGAAATGGTCGAAGAAGCCATGCATAAACTTTCGTGGCACCAAATGGGTATACATATACTTCAAATACATGTCAAGTTTTGTTTGAATACTGGATTAAAGATTTCAATTTGTCGCAATTTCTGAATACTTAAAGATAACCATGCATACAGTTACTCCACTGTAGTAAATCGGTATGGTATATACTCGATGTACAGGGCAAATTTTGCTCGGATGCATTTCAACGTTTCGCCATAATAGTGGATTAAAAATTTGAATTTACCCCATTTTCGACTGAACCAAACAAAAAATTTGAAACTTTCGAGTGTTTGTCACGGTATATACATTGACATATACATGTACATAAATGTCAATTTTTGTCTGCTTCCGATAAGTATTCCAGAGGATATTAATTTATCCTCGAGCCCCTTGCGCGAGCACGAATCCTGAACTTTACTTCCGCCTATCGCAGAAATGCTGTACTTCGTGGGCAAGCGCAAAGCACGAGTTAGGCGGTCGTGGCTATTGCAGAAAAGCGAAGCTTTTCTCTGTCTTCCAATTATGGCGTTTTATTTACTAATCTTTCATCGTCGATTCTGTAATCACGATGCGCGTCCTAGATCGTCTATGGACATTCGTGTAGCAACTTACGTGAAATTCGAACGATATTCAACGTTCCAATAATTTCAAGGCGAATATCAAATTCCTCCATGTAGACTCTACCAGCGAATAATGTCGCGCCCATTATTGAAAATACAACACGAAAGCACCGCGTTCATGGAACAATACTAACTTAACAAATGCTGCAAGGCGAGAATTCATTCTAAGGCTTGATTCGCACTATCGATGTGTACCATCGATTCGAACTGTTTTCGATCGAACATTATTTAATTCTTTCCAATCTAGTACATCTAGTATCACTTCTAATATTTTCATTATCTGTAACATATTCTAATAATACGTCGAACATAGTTTCCGGTAATGTATCGAGTACTATTTCTCATGATACATATCTAATATTGTTTCTAATGAAGCGTATCCAATGTCGGTTCTAACAACAGATCTCATACTATCTTCAACAATGTATCCAATGATCTGTGTAATATGCTTATTAAGATTAACGCTTCCAATCGCAAAGATGTTCCATCTCGGCTACTCAAGAGTGTTATCGAAACGAGAGCTGAATTGTCGGCAGATCGATAGAGTGAGTCGAGCCTTGACAGGACGAAAGATCGAAAGTGGCGAGCAACTGACAAATGACAGAGACCTCCAGGGTGTGTATCAATGAAGGAGTCGAGCTGCCAGTGGGCACAACGGGAGACGAGTCGACGAATCAGGAACCAGGGCCAGACAGAGAACGGAAGAGAGAGAATGAATGAGACGAGACAGATGATAAATGTACAAGGCGACGAAAGAGAACGGAATGAATGGAGACGAGGGAGAGAAAAGCCGAATTTACAGCTTTCCACTTCGAATAATAATCGTTGATAATTAATCGAAGAACTTTTAACGTATGCTTTGTTTTCTTCGATTTTTTTTTCATCCACCATGATTATTTGCGAAATCACAGAGTGTAATTTTGGATTAAAATAGATGCAGAAGAGTCGACAGAGAGAATAGTAGAATCGTGGATGGACAAGAAAGAGGAAGAAATCGAAGAAGGTGATAAATTGAAACGAAAAAGTTGAGAAATGTGCAACTTATTACTTGTGACCCCGTGAGAACATCGAGAAGATGAAGATACATAAAATGAAGCGAGTAAAAAGAAAGGTATTAAGTCATCCTAAAGTTTCGTCCTTTTTTTTTAAGTAAGCTCTGAAGTAACGACGAACCATTAATAACAGGGACCTTATTTTCATAAAATTAAGATACTCTCTTAAACACGATACACTTAAACGCCCGAAACTTTGTTCGTTACACAAGGATAAAATCTTTTGCCAATTGAAGGGAGTGTCAAAGTGCAGCAGAACTTTTGGAATGGCCTAATGAAACCTAACGTATAACAAAATTGTAAGAATTAGAATACAGCTGGAACACAATGGAATCTACGCGAATTTGCTTGTCATAAAAATCCAATTTTAATCCTCTCTTCAATGTAATCGACAATTGTCAAAAATTACGAGTCTCAAAGTGAGTTTACTGAGCAGATTACGCTGTATGATAAAGACAGCCGGGGCAGAGACCCGGAGAGGGAAAAGGTGAAGAAGAGAAAGAACTAAGGGTGCAAAGCAATGAAGAGGCATGGAATGACTGAGACGAAGAAGAAAACTGAAAGAGAAAGCCAAAAGTACACCGGGGTGAATGCCATCGAAGGGAAGAGGAGGAAGATCGCGAAGGGTGGAGGAGGAGAGACTGGAACCTCAAAGAAAGCAAGAAAAAAGAGGTAGAACGAATGGATGTGAGAGAAAGAAAGAAAATAATTGGCAATGGAAATAGTACGATGACGGCACGCGAGGAAGAGTGGCAAGAGGGATATGAG
This sequence comes from Tiphia femorata, assembly GCA_944319695.1. NCBI lineage: Eukaryota > Metazoa > Arthropoda > Insecta > Hymenoptera > Tiphiidae > Tiphia > Tiphia femorata. The sequence continues at coordinate 31,963,548 of OX090895.1, forward strand.
GAATGAAGAGGAAGAGAGAAGGGGAGGAGAGAAGTGGCGGTGAATGAACGACGAGGGGTTGAATTTACTAACCTGCCTATCCGCAGAGTCCGGAAACCGAGGAGCAACTGAGAGGTGGTGGCGTCGAGGCGACCATCCGCGCCTCTACCGCCTTCACCACCGCCGTATCAACCATCCCTACCTCGCGCCCCTGTTTCACCCTTCCTAAACCACCCCCCTGTTGCCCCACTAGCACCACCACTAGCACCACCACCACCACCACCACCACCACCACCACCACCACCACCACCACCACTACCACCACCACTACCACCACCACTACCACCACCACTACCACCACCACCGCCACCACCACCACCTCCACCTACACCCCATTCGCCCACAACCCCCGCCACTCTTTCGCCTTGTTCGCTTCCACGTTCTTAGAGTCTCCTGGGCGACGACGATACGCACAATGCCTCTTAGAACTTTCTTGTCCTGCTCCTTCAACAGTGATTCGAAGTATTCTCGGGAAAATTAAATTTCCTGGGGATTTGCTGTTTAATGGAGAAGTAGGTGCGAACGCTATAGAACTAGGTGAATAACGATGGGTTGTGGTAAATGTGTCATTGATATTTTTTCGCTTTGTTCAGTCGCACGTTCGTAGGGTATCTAGGAATATCTCAGGAAATATAGTAATGTAACCGAATCTTGTACAGTAGCTTTACTTGTTAAAAAAATCTCGTCATTCAACGTGCATTGGAAATATCCAGAAAATCAAGAACCGCGAAATAATGCCTTTTGAAGTGAATCATCTTAACTAATTTTCTGTCGCAGTGTCCAGCTAAGAATTTGTATTGCTGCTTGCTAGCATCGCCGAAGCAACAGGACAGAAGAAGCTAATTAAACAAACAAATAACATCCGTCAAAGAACTGGATCAACATTCATTATACGCTCTAATATTTCCTGTTCTTTTTTCCCCATATGTTCTTTTCTCTCGGCGCATACCTTTATCTCATTCAATTCCACTTCCTATTCTTTTTCCACCTCTTATCTCTCCTCGTCCTTTTCCATCCGCTCGTTCTCCAGTATATGCCAGCGCTGAAAAAAAGAACATAAGCGATTCAAAGAAATAAATAAGCCTCGTTAGAAAATTGGATCGATATTCGTTACGCGCTCTAAAATCTTCCTTCCCCCTTTTCTTCTTTCTTCTTCTTTTTTTCGCGTCTGTTCCTTTCTCTCAGCGCTTGCCTTCATGTCGACCAATTTCACTTCCTACTCTTTTTTCCACCTTTTATCATCTTATCTCTCCTCCTCCGCTTCCATCGTTTTCCATTCTCGCACACTCCACTCGATCTCCCGACCTTCCTTCTTTCCTCTCGTATTTCGCTCGAACAACGAGACTTTCCTTCCTCGCTTCGTTTCCACGACCCGTCTTTTTTCCCTTTTGTTTTTTTTTTTTTTTCGCTGCTCTTTATCTCCCTCGGGATTCTCCACTCTTTTTCCATCTGTCGCCGAACGCTCCCCGACAGCCTTCTAACCGGGGAGTAGGAGCAACTGCGACTGCCCTCGTTGTACGTGACACGTACGAGTTAAGCGGCACTCGAGTTTAATGCCGATGGCTTAAGCAATTCTCGTCTGGACCTCTTGGAAAAGTTAAATATTATTGTAGCAGCGATTTTTATCTCATTACTTTGAAAGCGTCTTAAGCCCACGATGGAGAATTTTAAGACGCGCCTGAGAGGAGAGAGATGTTAAATCGAGGAAAAGCTTGCAAAATTGTTTCAAACGGGCATTCGTGCTTTTCGAAGGGGGATGTTCGATGTTTTATTCTCGTTAGATCGTGCACCCTGTAAATAAAGTAGTGAAAATTTTCACGCGTGTTATTGTAGTTGCGATTTTGATCTCATTAGTTTTTTAGAGTTTGACGAAGAATTTAAACAATACTCGAGACGAAGAATATATTAATTGCATGAAAACTCTATAGGAATATTTCGGACACGCATTAATACTTTTTAAGGGAAGAACTTAATGTTCCATTCTCGTTACACTGAGGTTTTCCACGCGTATTATCATGACGACGATTTTTATCTCGTTACATTGAAAGTATCTTAAATCCTTGAGAAATTTAAGAACCACTTGAAAAGGAAAAATACGTATGTTAACTGTTAATAGGGAGTATACTCGACATAACGATGAAAAAAATTACATTCGTATTATCTCGTTCAACGAATCAACTGTAATTTTTTGTCCTGAAGAATGGCAAATAAAGATCTTTTAAAAAATATACGTTTTAGAATATTCGTTAGTCCGGCACCTTTATTTATTTACAATGCTTGCATTAAGCTGAAATAACAAACTCTGTGGCAAGGTACCGCCAACGGTTAAAACGGTTTTTCCAAATGAGCAAGCATTTCGTATGCATTTCTCAGTTGATCGTCCAGTGTGAAATAAACAAACTCCGTTCAATAAATATTTACATTTTCTGAAAAATCAACGGGCAACCGACAGGTGTTATTAGTTAATTTCACAGCATAAAAATGTTACCCTATTTTCGTCGAGTATGCTGAAAAATAATTAAGCAGGTAGGAAAACTTTGTCGAGACAAAATGAAACGGTGAAAGGACGAATTGCTGTAAAGTCTACAAAAAGATTTTGGACACGGGATCAAGCTCCTTAAAATAAATGGCATAACCTTCCACGCTCATTACATCCATCCGCACTAAAGTAATTAAAACCTTCACGGCGCATTAACGCATTTTAACACACTCGTTTAAAGCGTTTAACGCTCCGCGCGCAAATGCGGGGCTTTAAACGCTCTTAAAGCAAACATTCGAGCCTCGTGGTATCACGCGTAAAATTAGCCTCGGCAGAGATTTTACGAGATCCTTTTTTTATCGTTTATAGGATCACACGCCGATGCCTTTTCCATTTTAATGCCACCACGACGATTCTATTAACACTAGATTGCCCAAAACCAGTCAATTTGACTGTTTCAAATGGGAAATCGTGTTTATAAAAAAAGTTCGGGCAATCTAGTGTTAACCACGTGGGTGGATCTCGTAAATTCGCAAAGCCGTCGCTCACGATCCAATAAAACACAAGTCGAAATGAGGAAATGTGGCGTTAAACATTCGAAGGATGCCGGAAATACGAATTGCGCCAGATCTCGCATCTCCAAGCAGGATATAAAGCCGTCAGATTTTGGTCAGGAAGACCCCGGGATCGAGTCCCACGGAATTTATGATATTCGTTTTACCAGCCACGACCTTTCACCTTCTACGATGTGGCCATTGCGCAATTGCTCGGACGGCCGTGATGAAATCGTCTTGGTGGAAGGGTCGAGACAAATTGCGGGAAATTAGAATTTTCCACGACCTCCTTAAATTTGCCTCGTTGCAGGCGTAAACGAGGAATGGAAGTAGGGAAAATTTCAGGCGTGGACGGGGGACAGTCGATATAAGCACCAGGAAATTTCAATTCCTCGAGATTTAAATTGACGGTTATCCAAAGGAAATAGGAAGGTGCTCGAGGATGGGCGATTAACATGGAATTCGCTAGAACTATAAAGAAGAAAGACTGCAGGTGGTTTTTTAAACAATTTATTACCGTAAACTCTTACAAATTTGAACAGGTAAACAACTTTGAAGAAAATTCAAATCACTTAGTAAATTAATTAGTCAATTTACCAGGAACTGCTTACATTTCAACTGGTTTTTGGAGCCTCACCTGAAAGCAGCACTGTTCCAAAAATCAGTTAAAGTTTAACCGGTTTTTAGTAAATGGACAAATTAACGTGATTCAAAATTTGTTCGACGTTGTTAACCCGTTCAAAATTGTAGGAGTTTACGGTAGTCAAATTCATAAACGTAGACATTAACTTAAACACTCGTCGCTTCCTGACTAAAAAAAACAACAAAATGAAATAAGAATAACCGAATGGACGAAAAAGGGGTTAATGGAAAAATCCACATTATACCTAAATAGTCTTAAATGTCTGAAATTCGTCGATACACGTAAACCTTCCTTAAAAATGTACACTTAAACCGTAAAATGTAATTTTCTTCCCTCGAATAAATAAGGAATAAACTCGTTAAACACAAATAATATTTAAAGTGGCATTCGTCGAAAGGTGAAGAGAAAAATTTGGAAGGATGGGCGCATCCATGAACATTTCGTTAAAGATTATACGATATACCGAAGGGCGATCTTGCGAAGCCAATCGAACGAACAATTCTACTCGAGGAATACAATGGAGAAGTAACGCTTGCGGTCTGGCTGCGCAACAAGTATCCGAGAATGAAAATCGTGGCTTGGTTAAGTACCGCAGGTACTAAACGTCCGAATCGGTCAGTTTATATCGTGGAGAATGTCTCTCGTGGAGTGGAGCTATTTCACTAGCACACGCAGAAGCTCTTCTCGAGCTTCGTTTAAGCTCGCCTCGAGGTACGCGCAAATCCGACGCGAGCCGTCCATCCGAATGATCCTATCGCGTTGATCCTTTCACGGAAGGACTCTAAAATCAATTTCTCCAAGTTTCGAGAAATTTGCAAAAGATTTATGCATTCGACAGAGCGAATTCTCCGTGCCCGCGTGCCGCCCTCTTCCTCGAAAGTTCGTTCAACGCAAATCCAGCAGTTTTCAATTTTTATAATATTCAATAACGCCCTTCGGATCTGCTTTAAAAATGTCGAGCGTGGGATGATGCGAGAAGGATGCGGAGAATTTTTCGGGGAACCTTCCGACACAGCTTCCGGGCTTCTGGCCCCTACGCCATTTCTCAACTTTTTCCTCTCCCGAACTTCTCAAGAAAGAGGGAGTTCTGCTTCTGAGTATTCGCTCACCCACGCAACATTCACCTGCAACTATCCTTCAATTGTTTTCGCTCATGGACGTTGGTTAGAGTTGGCTTAAGTTTGTTCAGAAGGAAATGCTACTTCGAGGAAATAAATTGATAAATATTCTGCCCTCTCTGGTAATCGATCCTGTATTTCGTAATCCGTAATAATAATAATTGGCCTGCGAAGCGTAAGAATTTCATTTTTATCGAATGGGTAAATGTAGCTAACATTATGAATTACACTGGTCAACAAGGTTCTTGCCTATTAAATGACTTTTCCTAATTACCAAACTAATTTTAAGACTAATCCCAACTTCGAGTTGGCTCGAGATTCTTTTCGATTTCAATAATTAGATTTCACCGTATTTTCTTCATTAAGAAGAAAGTTTCTTTCCTATAGCCGAGCAAAAAATAATAAAAGCCCCAGGTACAATTTAACTTTACGTATAGCGAGTATTTACTAGCGCATTGAGCCATTCAAAATATTATTACTTTGTCATTTTTTCAGATTTTCACTTCACGTTGGCTTTTAAAAGCTCCTAAGACGTTCAGCTATAGGAAGACAATAATAAGAAATTGGAAAACAAGATTTCTACCGTGGGGTCGCTTCTTAATGAAGAAAATACAGTAAAATCTTATTATTCGTATCCAAAAGAACCTCGCGCTAACTCAAAATTGGGATTAGTCTTAACACGTTGAACGCCGCGTTACCTTGTATATTGGTCACTGTTTCGTTAAATATCGGAAGCGTTAATTATAGTTCCAAATATCTATTCTAATCATTTATAATCAAGTACTGGAACCGTCACCGACATATGGGTGACGCGGCGATCAATGTGTTAAAATGCATGTTTATAAGGTACTCTGTCGAAATTAACAAAAGTCATTATGTGAGCGGTGCCTTCCGCCAGGGATACCGAGATGCGACTTTTCTTATGCTCTTCCTAATGATTTTCCTTAGATCTATGCAAAATTGTAAATGGATCAAACCCATAGGACCCATCGTGTTGCGCATATTTACGTACATTCATTTGCAGGGTTTTTCGAGTATTTGGGGGTATTACAATGGTGCAAGGGGTTAATGCGGGTGTCATAGAGCGTATTGAAACATACGACAATTGAGTATTGCCGTTTGCTACGCTTGAAATTGTGGTTTTCAATGTCGGTTGAGAACCGCTGTCGGACCGCTCGCGGAACGTTCCAAACTTCAAGCAGCTAATTCTAAGTGATTTCATGGGCAGAAAAAAAGTCAAAATTTGTCTTGCCAGTGTTATTATACCTGTAATTTTGGTCTTATAGCAATGTTTTTGATTTCCACTGCATATTCGTTCCGTCCCGTCCACTCACTGATTGTTATAAAGTATTTCACACGATAAGATTTCAACAATTATTACGATAAACATTCGGTCGTATTCTTTGACGATCTTCTGCGCGCCTTTCGCGAAACTGGCTCTACATCGGAAAACATAGAACTGAGAAATATACGATTTTCAATACACCATAGGAATAGAAGGTGACTTTTTCTCAAATGCGAATGTAAATCATTCGTTTACCTTCGACTTTTTCAAATCGTTAATACCTCGCAAGTTTAAATCGCTGATTAACTAATTGCTAATTGCTTTCAGTCTACGATAAGTATCCACTTTACTTTTCCAGTACAGCTGTGCCTTTTCACTTGTGCGACCAACCAATCGCAATTTCTCGAAAGCGCCCTTTAATCTTATTTTGGAGCTAAACTCGGTGCGCGGTTCTCCGCGTGGGTGGTAGACTTTCTGGAAAATATCGTCGTAAATTATTTGACGTAGGATAAATGCGCCGCCGTGCTACGTGAAATTTCATTTCACCGCCTGCGCGTCCAGTAAAATTCCACCGCACCGTTAAATATTTTACTTCTTGCGCGTGTCGTCTATCCTCTGCGACTTTCATCTTTGCTTTTCCCCCTTGCACAATAGAAGCCGAACTTCTATCGAGCCAAAGTCAATACATCACGAACTCTCCAACTACTACCGTTCTCATACTAAAGACCAAGCTAACAATATTCTGCAGTCTATCTTCAATGACACATACAACAATCCTTTGAGAACCAATATTGATATTCTCACACAAACGCGCTAGTTTGCCAATTCTCTAAAGTATCCCTTTACTCCCGAAAAGCGAATAAAGCCTCTTCTAATGATCGTCCAAGAGTCCGTACAAAGAAAATATCTTCTTAAATGATATTTCGAATCGTCCGTCGTGCACGAAAAAAAATTACATCAACCGTCTCGTCATCTCCATTATCACGGTCGCCATTCGTGCATCGTCATATTCTTCTCGAATTTTTTCTACCCCCTCCTCCCGTTCTCAATGGACTAGGGATGGATCGTGGTTGCATAAGTAGCCGTATGAGACGTGAAGCACGTTCTCGACGAAGGCGACAGACGGTTTTCTCTGTAAAATGCATCTGCTCGATTAATCACGGTAGAATGAAAAAGGGATATATATATATATATATATATATATATATATATCGCCTGTGAGCCGAAGATTGGCCGGCATTGATTTAGCAGGGCCTCCTTTTCCCGCAATATGCTGCTCCCGTCGAGCTAAAGGAACGCGAAGGATCTCCTCCTCTTCCGCTCTACTTCGGCCCGCTGACCCTCTTCCTTCGTAGGAAATACTTTATGGGATGTGAAAACCCCCTAGTCGATATACCGCGATTGATCCCAACAATAACTTAACCCATTTCTCTCGGACTAAGCCGGCGAGCGAGTTATCGAGCTTCTCGTCTTGTTTTTCGGAGCCTTTCCTATTTCCTTCGCCGTTGCTGCTTGCGGCAAAAAGCAAATCGAAGAGGAAACGGAGAGAAACATACGTAGAGATAGAGAGAGAGAGAGAGAGAGAGAGAGAGAGAGAGAGAGAGAGAGATGGAATGGAGAAATTTTGCTTTCGCCTTTCTCCACTCTTTGGATGCGTATACAGTGTATGTGTGCACAGTAAATCCAATCGCGAAAAGGAAACGATACTGCGAAGGACGCAACTGCTTGGAAAAAGCCTTCCTAGAAACGCTTTCTATATTTCGATATCACGTCACTTCTATTTCTTTTAATTTAAATCGTAACGAGCATAAAATACGTAAGTCTAACAATGTTGATTCTTATGATCGATTAAAAGAAACGCTCTTTTTTGTTAAATGGAAATTAGTTGAAACAATTGTATTTGCTTTTGGGATTTTTATGGTCATTTCTGCAGGGTGTTATTTTCACGTGTAAATTAATGGAACTAGGGGGCGGAGCCCCCTGCGCTTTCGCTTCGCTCAAGCGCCAACCCCCTCAAGATCGCCTTTGCTCGCGCTTCGCGCTCGCCTTAACGGGTGCAGAAAAGCGAAGCTTTAGGCACGACCGCGGCACTCGCGCTTCGCGCTCGCCCACGAATTTCAAAAGGTTTCGAAATTGTGGAAAATTCAAGTATTGAGATATTAAACTATACTATAGAGTCCTCTGCGCTTTCGCTTCGCTCAAGCGCCATACCCGCCCAGATCGTCGGGTGCTCGCGCTTCGCGCTCGCCCACGAAATGCAGCATTTCTGCAATAGGCCCAAGTGATCAAAACTGGACAATTAAATGCATCCAAACCAAAATTTGACATGTACATAAAGTATACAGTTGCTGCGGTGAAACTTTATGCATGGTTATCTTCAACCATTCAGAAATTGCGACAAATTGAAATCTTTAATCCAGTATTTCGGCGAGACGCTTGCGCGGATTCAAACACAATTTGGCATATAGTTTAAAAATATATCCATTTGGTGCCACGAAACTTTATGCATGCTCACCTTCAACCGTTTCGAAATTATGGGATTTTCAAACTATAATTATAAAATAGTGTATTAAAGATTTGAAACTGGCACCATTTCGAAATGGTCGAAGATGACCATACACAATGTTTCCTGGCACCAAATGGGTATATACTTGATGTGTATGCCAAATTTTGTCCGAATCCGTTCAGCCGTTTTGCCGGAATAGTGGACTAATGGATTAATGAATTTTTCACTATTTCCATTCGTCCAGTATTCCGGCCAAACGGCTGAACGGATCGCAACGAAATTTGGCATGTACTTTGAGTATATATCCATTTGGTGCCAGCAAACTTTATGTATCGCTATCTTCAGCCGTTTAGAAATGGCAGCAATATTAAATTTAAATTACATTTTTTTCAAATTTTGAATCTCCCGCCATTTTGTGTTGGTTCAAGATGGCGGCTCACAAACCTTATTGTCAACTCACACAAGTATTCACTCAAAGTACAGTAGTGTACTTGATTTTTGTGCCAAAGTTCGTCCCGATCGGTTCAGCCGTTTTTTCGAAATCGAGGATCTACACGGACACACACACACACACACACACACACACGAACGGTTTTCGCGATGGCGATTGCATAAGTCACTCCCTTTACGGACGTGCCTAAAAATGCATTTACTTAGAACAGAAACAGGAGCTTGCTACAAACCTCTCTTACTAACAATGGAGTAAAATCGACAATAGCTGCTCATTGTTGAAACCTCGAGAAAACTAATTTTCATACTTCCCACTAACAAAACACCGTATCCGAGGTATTCAACATTCTCGTCGTAGAATCAAGAACACGCTCGACGCAGCACCTCATCGACCGTACAGAAAATCAGTTCGCCATTGAGAACGGAGAAGCATCCCTTTTGCGATTACTCCCTGGATCTCGGAAGCGTCTCGAAGGGAGGAAGCTCGAGTCGCCTTAGTCACGCAGCTCCGACTGAAAATGGACAAATTGGTGTTGACAACCCCGGAGCCATCCTTTCAGAGCGTGAAGGTTTGTCGTTGCCATCGCAAAGACGTCGTCCAGTGAATGGAAACGAAACTGGGAGAGGGTGGTTTGGAGAAGTAGGGACATGACATGGAAGGTTGTAGCAAATACTAATGCTTGTAGCAAATAAAAGAGAGGAGAGAGAGAGAGAGAGAGAGAAAAGGCACTAGCAGGACGATGTAAATAAGAACTTCAACGAAACTATGCAACCCTATCCCACCTTCTCGTTGAAGGGCGCACATACCGGTCGATACTCGAATGAACTCCACCATCGAGCAAGACGTTACGTGGAAGCATCCCTTCCGCAATTACTTCCTGGCCCCAGAATTCGAGAAAGCATGGTATTGGTGTCCAGCTAAAATTCAATCAAACGGCAAAGAAAATGATAATTAAACTCCGAAGCGTCCAAAAGGGAGGCGTTTAGAAACTGGACAAACTTTTTTTGGACTGCTTTGTAGTAGCAACTCTGGAACGCCATTTCAAGACAGTGATTTCAGATTTTTTCTTGCCATTGCGAAGAAGTCGTCCATTGGATGAAAACGAAAATGTGAGAACGTGACTTGAAGAAGTAGGGGCACGACATGGAAGAGGTAGTAAATGAAGGTGAATGGACGTGCGAGGAGCACTAGCAAGCTTGCAGCAAGTAAGAGAGACGGAGAGAGAGAGAGAGAGAGAGAGAGAAGCCATAGGAAGGACAATGTACATGAGAACTTCGACCAAACTACGAAACCCTCTCCTACCTTCTCGTTGAACGGCGCACATATCGGCCGACGCTTGAATGGACCGTTCTCATCCCTACCACGACTACTCGGGCTCCTCCTGAAACTGTACAAATTGATAGTAGTAACCTCCGAGCCACCCTTTTAAAACATAAAGGTTTCTACCGTCGCGTCGTGAGGAAGTTGTGACGCGAATAAGTAGGGACAGGAATAAGTAGGGGCATGACATGTAGGGAGGGTGGTGAATGAGAGCAAATGCAGGGTGTGAGAGGCGGTGCCAAGGCTTGTAGCAAATGAGGAGAGAGGGAGAGAGAAACCACAGGAAGGAGGAGGTACATGAGAACTGCGACCAAACTACAAAACCCTCTCCCACTTTCTCGTTGAACGGCGCACATATCGGCCGACACTTGAATGAAGCGTTCTCATCCCTTCCACGACTACTCGAGCTGCTTCTGAAACTGTACAAATTGATATTAGTAACCTCCAAGTCACTCTTTTAAAACATAAAGCTTTCTACCGTCGTGAAGAAGTGTGATAGAAATAAGTTAGGGACGCGACATGTAGGAGGGTGGTATACGAGAGCAAGTGCAGGGTGTGAGAGGCGGTGCCAGAGCTCGTAGCAAATGAGGAGAGAGAGAGAGGGAGAGAGAAAAGCCACAGGAAGGACGATGTACATGAGAATTTCGACCAAACTACGAAACCCTCTCCCACTTTCTCGTTTAACGGCGCACATACCGGCCGCCACATGAATGGACCGTTCTTATCCCCTCTCTAACCCCAGAAGCGTCTCGAGGGCGGAAGGTCGATACGCCTTGCTCGCTCGGTTCCCACTGAAAATGGATAAATTGGTGCTGGCAACCCCAGCGCCACCCTTTTGGAATGTAAAGCTTTGTCGTTTCTATCGCGAACAAGTCATCCAGGGACTGGAAACGAAATTGCGAGGGGTTGCCTCGTCGAAGTAGGGCCACGACGTGTAAGGGTGAGTGAGGAATGCTGGCAAGGCTCGTGCCACACGAGGAAGAGAGGCGAGACACAGGAAGGACGATGTACATAAGAACTTGGTGGAAACTATGCAACCTTCCCCGCCTTCTCGATGAACGGCGCGCATACCGGCCAATACTTGAATGGACCGTTCTCATCCCTTCCACGAGTACTCCGACCAGTTCTCTTCCCCGACGATGCGCTCGCCCCTCCAACAGGATCGACTGCAGAGTATCCAACGCGAGAATTTGTATGAATTTATATGAATTTATGCGATGGAATTGTTCTTGTTGAATGATACGCGTCAATATGAACGTTAATTGGTTAATGCTAATGTGACCGAAGTCACGCATTCGTCTAAAGAGGCCCACGATCACGGTGATTGAAAATGATTGACGATCGATGGGCGAAGATGATTGACTGTCCATAACAGAGATTGATGAGCTACGCAACAGTTGCATGAAGTAAATAGAGGTGGACAATTTTTGGATTATCAAACAAGTTCGTAGGGAAGTTGCGTATCGCTTAGACCCATCGTTCGATTCTATTACACCGACGATGTTTACATGGGATATAGACGGAATTAAATTGGAATGAAATGACATTTTAGTTTTGTGCCACTGTCATTGGTACCTTTGGCATCCAGTGTTAATGAATCCTTGCACAAGATTCTCAAAACGCTCCTGTCTATTCTGTCCTCCATTTCTTCTTCTTCCCCGTTGCCTCTTCTCCTAGCTTTCCATTCGTTCTCATTGTCAGCGTGTTTCACCGGCCTGTCTTAAATTTCTTCTCATTCCACTTTGCTTCTTCCTCTCCTCTTCTCCTTCAACCTTTTCATTTTTGCACTGCCTGTCTGCTCTCCCGTTTCATTAATTCCTCTCGTTCACCTCCACCCTCAGATACGTTGGCAATATTCTCGTTTCCGCTTCTCTCCTCTTCGTCACCTTCTTCTACTCTCGCAGCCCCTCGCACGCACACCTACGACATTTGGCGACCCTATTGCATTTAAAGAATTTGTATTTGGGTTTCCAAGGAGATGAGAAGGCAGAAGGAGGCTCGTGTCGCACGTACCTGCACCATGTGCAATTGAATAAAACGGATCGCTGATCATTGGCACGGTGCTGTCGACTACGTAAGGGGTGCCCTGGTGGAGTTCAGCAGCTTTCGTACATTTCAATGGATTCATGGAAGTGTGACAACGCGCCTCGAGAGACTGTGGAGAATGTAACAGCCTGCGAATTCACGGAGTGATAATCTTTGTTGCGGTAAAAGACTTCGCAGAGATCCGTTCGATCGTAGTTTTAAACGGTGAAGCAAATTTTATCGCCTTATCATTATACTCTATTAAAGACTATGTCTACTCGTTTGTACTCTGTTTTCTACTGTCGATGGATCTTACTATTTTGCAGGTTTTTTTCTTCGTATTACTTAGTGATCGACCACTTGGTTTTCCTTTGTCGATAATGAATGAGTAAGGAACGTATGACGATACTTGCGATTTTGATTAAAATGTAGATTATCAATTGTTGTCGTGAAAGGGATTAGAATGGAGTATGAGACGAACAGACGCGTTATTTTCCTCGTTAGTTGGCCCTCTTACCATTTTTCGTTTCTCTCCTCTCTTCTCTTCTGTATCTTTCTTCCTCTTATTGTTCACTAACGCTATTTTCCATTGGAGTGTATTTTCAAAATAATCCTCCACGTTATTTTGCCGCTCATTCCATTTCTCGTTTCTCTCCTCTCCTCTCTTCTCCTCTATGTACATATATTTCATTCTCTCATTTTTCACTCGCACTATTTTCCATTAGTGTATATCTTCAAAGTTATTCTCCGCGTTATTCTGATCCTCTTACCATTTTACGTTTCTCTCCTCTCTTCTCCTCTCTATCTTTCTTTCTCTCTCCCTCTCTCCCTCCATGAAGCTCTGGCACCTCTCCAACTGAATATCGGTCTCCGCACTCTCAACACGCTTAATGAACGCACGCTATATACTACATTCGTTACATAAGTACAACCACTCGCGCATTTAATACACGGTCGCACATACGCCACTCGCGTACTACCCTTACTCTCGTGGCACGCGAGACAGTGGGGAGAACAGAACTCAAGCATCCTGGGCCAATCGGATTCCAGCAAACTGTTGGTCTCTCCTTGAACCGGGGTTCGGAAGACCGTAGGCACTGGAAGCTTTCCAGCCGCGTACGAAACTGGTGACGTAAATGTACGGCATTACATCTACGTAGGTGCACCTCGTCCCAGCGTCCCACTTGCCAGGCAAAGCCGGTGTCCCGGATTCGTCATTTTCAATGAAAATGCGCATATTTCCGAACTGCTAACCGCCAACCCATTCATAGTTCCCCAGAAAGAAAGAACGCGGTGACTTGGAGAAGCGATTATCGCGAATGACTATGGTATAAAGACCCTCGAAGAAGTTGGTAGTCGAGTAGCTTTGTCCAAACTTTCCTACTGACCCTTCAATCGACAGCCAAGTGACGGTCAACAGGCTGGCCTCGTTAACGACCAACGTTGACTTGGGTGTAGAGTCCGGAATTCTTACGCTTAAAGCTACTTATCCCTGCTCAACGATCCGATAAATTATCGAACGATTTATCTGGCCTTTCACAACTTCCAAGAAATGTTACTTCTGCAAATTTTTGTAATATTCGCAATTTGTTTTTTTGTTTTATCGATAAGTGTAACTGATTCGATCCAATGACAGGAAGCTTAGAGGTGGTTTTATTTTTACGTTAAATTAGTTACATTTGTAAAGGAAAATTGAAGTTTTGCCGTTGAAGATGCTTTTTATTGTCTATTTGTTGTCTACGAACTATTTGGGTACTCTACTCTATGAGCCTCGTATCGTTAAATAATTAGAGGGGTGGTGTACTTGAATTATTATTTAGACGTTAAAACGCAGAGTAAACATATTACATTGTACAATATGAACTTAGTCCCTTGAATGAAACTATGAATTCTACGGATATTCTTTCGTATACGAATTTTTCTTAAAAAAATAAGTGTTTCGTAGTTTCTAAAGCATATTACCACACAAGATATATCATATTTTAAGTCTCGCGCATCCGCGAATAAACTTTCTTTAACCCCTTGACTACTGTGGGCGCCTATAGGCGCTTAGGAATCTTGCGTTTGTGACACTGAGAGCGCCTATAGGCGCTCGACGCAGTTTGGCTTCCTGACACGAAGGGCGCCTATAGGCGCTCCGAAAATTATATCGGTATTTAGTCCCATAAATTTTACCTTAGTTAGACAAGAGTTAATGCTAATTTTGCAAGTACATATTCCGATAGACATCTGTTACTTAAATATTTAAATATTAGGGAAAAATCAAAAAAGACAATAACCGAATTGTGAAGACATCACTTCGTACCGTGGTAATTATTTTTTGCTTAGCGAATCATTCCATATCGCCTCATATTTTCTTGTTTTATCCCTACAATGAAATATTCGAATAAGAAAATGTTTAACTTTGCTTTTACGCAGTGAAATTCAGTTTTTCGATTATTGAAATATGTTTTCTGTTCCGTATATGTTCTGAGTGCACATTGTACCTCAATTCCTGCCGTATGGTATGGCCGGTACGTATCAAAGTTTGCCGTAGTCAAGGGGTTAAGCTGAACAAATAAATTCAACGAACAACAGAGCGTCGAAGGAAAGGTGACGGTGAACAATGAAACTTCCAAATTTGTCAACATTGTGCAGTTTCATGGCCACTCTACAAAAGTGTACGCAGCTAATTGTAAGAAGAAAAAAATGTCCCTGTTAAAAATGATACGTGTCAGGACATTTGACTTCTCAGAAATCGAAAACACCAGCCTTGAATTATCAAAAATTGCCTAGTCCCGTCGAAGAATCGAAACAAAAGAAAAATCTCAATCCCTTCTGTCCGCAACGTTGAGAAATCGATATTGAAGCAATTCGAATTTTATCCACTGATTGATTCTGTCATCTGGAAATGACATCGTCACTCGTCATTCGCACCATCATTCGTTGTGCTCTGGTGTTTTACAAGGCTCCCTCACGTCCATCGGCGCGTCAGTCCGTCAAAAATCAATCGGCCGAAGCGCGGCCTGCGCAATAAATTTCGTTTGCTCTCTCCTTCCACGTCACGAGAACGAGATCGAGTGACGACTAGGCTTTGCTTCCGGTGGATGTTTACCAGAACAGAAGGACGATACGCCATGGAAACATCTTTGCCAGGTGGGGCAAGGTGGGGCAGGGTGGGACAAGGTGTCGTGCTTAATCTGTCTCGTCGTCAAAGGGGACAAAGGCACATGGTGTCCATTCGGATAGCCTCGAGGTAGATCCTAATGAATTGGGTCACCAGCGACCGCCGATCTCTGTGGTCAAGCGGGCTTTCCGATAATTCGAAGTTTACCGCCTACGAAATTTACATGCGCCTCCATTGTGATCGGACGATATGTAGGGCTGTGTTCCGTTATTATTACTGGCAGTACTGGCAGTACTGGCAGTACTGAAAAGTCGTTCCGTTATTAGCACGCAGTGCGCTGTAACAGCGACTAGTTCTATCTATGACGTCATAAGTGGTAGACATATTGCTACTGAAACTACTGCGGCTCACGAGGTGAGACGGTTGCAGTGCAAAATGGCGTCGAGCAAATTAATGAAAGAGAATGATCTGATCATTATTGAAAACTGAATTTTTGATCATTTTCACGTCATTTTAAAAGATCGATCTTATGTGAATGTTTATCCAAACCTGCACTACAATGTATATTATTTATACTCATTTTACCGAAAATGGCTTTTAAATTCTGCATCAGAATATTCATCGACTGTAGCCATATAATTTTGAATCCGAGGTCGAATTGCTTGCATCGGTGACAATAAATGTATGCAATTTGCTTCCTCGGAAGAACTACTATTACTATCCATTAACATATTTAATGCGGTGAGGCAGATCGACAGCGACTACTGCGACTACTGCGAATACTGTTCCGAAATACAAATCATAATATCACTGGCAGCGCTTAAAACAATTTCGGAACGGCTGTGGCAGTGTACTGCAACGACGTCACTTCGGCAGCACTGCAAGTGAAAACGGAACACAGCCTAGGGTGGCCCGTCGTGAAGGAAGAGCAAGGCGGGTGAAGAGTAGGAAGAGTAACGACAGAGAAGAAATTAAGGGCGCGAGTGGTAGGGAAGAGTGGGGTAGTTTTGGACATTCGCCATTTTTCCGGCAATTAATGTGATTTAGCAGTTGGCTGTCTTGTTAAAATCAATTGTGTTCACTAATTCTTTTAATGTCGATTGCTTTCACAATCACAGATAAAGAAGTGTCGAAGATATTAAAGTTTCGGTGTTTTCGGCTATCCGCGTAAGTATTTCCTGTGTCTGTTCTTAACCCCTTGACATACAATGACGTGTGGGAGACGTCATTCATTTCATGTGCCATTGTAGACTTTGACGTCTCCGAGACGTCAAGAACTGTTCCCGACGGACGCCGTCCAGTATATTTTTAGATTATTCAATTATTTTGGCTACAGGCAAAAAACATTGGGGACACATACCTTCGACTAATAATAAGTCACTTCCTTTACGGTCGTGCCTAAAAAGGAATATCAATCTGATTGAATGTTATATAGCAATGCAAATTTCAAAATAAAAGATTTCGTTTCTAAGCTTGCAAGTAACTGTTCAGTTGAGCCAAATTAAATAGTATTCTTCGGACGCATCAAATTCCGTTTTATTTGTATGCCAAGGGGTTAAGGTTATAAGTCGAGTAAAATAAATACCGAAGCTTTTGTTTCATGTTCAACACATTCCATCTTGTATTGACTTTATACAGTGAAGTTATGTTTGTTAAATGTATAGAAGGAATGCATAGAAAAAAAATCTGTGGGGTAGATTGAGACAATCTAATCGTAAGTGGGGCAGATTGGGATTGTCCTCTCGATCCCGATGATCACGCAGATCTAATACAAAAGTTCGAAGAAAATAGTACCCGTGAAAATACAAATGAAAAGCGTCATAGAAAAAGAGCAAAGTTCAACAGATGAGAATACCGAGAGGAAATGATTGAAAAAATACAAACTAATTTTGAATTAGAAGAAATTCAAAAGTATTATTATAACGTAGAGTGACATTTTTAACATTCCTATCCATTTTAGCATTCCATTGTATATGTAGAAGGTATTTTTTCCAATAAACAGAATCTTGTGTTTTCTAACTGTAAGTTCTTAGCAATTCCATCGCAGTCCCAAACTACTCGGACACTTTGTACTTATTAACAAATTACTTTATTAACAATACAGTTTTTCTTTTTACGCATTAACCGGTATCCTCTCTTAACAAAAACGCAACGTATCTTATGTTTGTTAGAAATTTTCAATCGGATGAAAATTCTGGAAAATACAGGCCAAAAATCTTTAACAGTCCCAATGTGCCCCACTTTCCCCTACTTGGCGTATGAATGACGCAGAATCCACTTTCTCGGTCAATTTGAATTTTGCTTTAACAAAAGGATCTTTAGTCTTTGCTTAGTATAATGATTCTTTATAACGAACGGCATGTTAAATTAAATAAATTAAATTAGTAGGTAGTTAAATTAGAGCTTTGGAATATTTGGCTAAGCAAGTCGATGCAGCAGTATTGTTCACGTTGCGATCACAAAATGTAACGTATATAAAGCACACTGTGTATCGGAAGTGATAGTAATTGGTAGCTACGCAGTAACGGCGTAAAGATGAACACTAAAATGCGAATACACTCCAATCAACAGAATCTGTCCTGCGTTTCACGTTGTACAAAGTTTCATTTACATTCGTATACATATTATTGTAAAATGCAACCTACTCTCCATGAACTTTTCAACATTCCTTTCGACACAGACAGGATTCAGAATACACAAGAAATTCTTTCAGTGACAAATAAATTCATCGAAGAAGGGTTTCAAGTCGCGCTGAAAGGACAGATTTGATAATAACACAACGATTGCGTAACGAGTTACTTGCATGACGTCTTGGTAACAAGAAGAAACCCATTCGAAATTGTACAACTCCCTGATTAATCTATTGCGATTCGTTCACCCGATATACAGTGAAACGCGCATAATAGGTTTAATCCCTTTGTCAGTGGTAAATACCGTCAATGGAGACGCTCCTGATAGGACGGATAAGACGAATTTACCATTCAACGAGAGCCTCCTCAAATAGGATAAGTAAATAATAGTCGACTCGGTTCGAAGCTGCTTTTCTTCTCGAGGAACGGTCTCTCCAATCGTAAGAGGGACATCCCCACCCGTTTTCTCGTTTCCGCCTTTCTTCTTTTACCAATGAATCAGTCTCAAAATATGTTTCTATCGGGCAACACACTACGGAGGATAGATCCCAGAAAGGTGTATAAAATTTGACGTAGGTTTTTCGACTGTAATTAATTTACGAATTAATTCTAGGATAAAATCTCTTTCTAGTGGAACGAATTCACGATTCACGTATACTTTTCTTTGATGGATAAAGAATCACGATTCACGAATTAGTGAATTACTAGCAGCCAATATATTACAGAAGATCGATACCAGAATAAACGATAAATTTCCACGTAAGTCTTTCAATTGTGACTAATTAAGGATTGAATTGTAGAATAAAATCTCTTCTCAGTGGAACGAGTAAACGACGCGCCCGGCACGATTCACGTTTACTTTTCTTTGGAAGATAATTCACGAATTAATTACAGAATAAGATCCCTTCTCAGTGGAACGAGTAAACAACGTGCCCGGCACGATTCACGTTTACTTTTCTTTAAAAGATAATTCACGAGAGTTAGTGATTCGAGGGAATTTGTTTTGGCGGGTTAAATGGGATCGTGGAGAATTTGCAAGCTCCGTTTAACGAGGAGAAGCAAATAGGTATCACTTTGCATAAGATTTACTTAAGCAGTGAAACGCGATTGCACAAAGAAGTCCCTCCATCTGCGGGCCATCCCACTCGCGACGTTTTATTCACGAGTTTCTATATAGAGGCGGTCATTAGGCCGCCAAACGGTCCCAACCAAATCCTTCGCAATTGCTACTCTTCCGCGTAATATGGAAATAAGTCGGGGAAGGTGCTCCTCCTTGGTATCTCACCCTCTGGAAACTGTGACGCTTATCCGTGGAACCCCTAAAACGAGGAAGCCGTAATCTCCCGGTTTTTACACACATTTGTAAGTTTTGTGCGCGTGTGAGTGCGTGCGTGCGTGCGTGCGTGCGCGTATGGAACACGTAGGCGCCAAAGAGGAATCTTAGCATGCGATAATCAGGTACAGAAAACACTTGTCAATTAACCATTTGACGCATCGCAACGTCATGCACTTATTTTGCCTGAGTTACGAATCATGAGTTTAATTCGAGCAAATTGAAGCTATTCCAAGGGCAAAAAAATGTGCTCAAACAAATCTGTATACCCAAAGGGTTAAAGGGAATAGCAAGAGGAGACTGTGCGCCATCGAGCGTTGAAATTTGGATAAAAATCGAAATTCTTATGATTCTTGTATCTCTGCCGTCTAGTTATTATCTTGTAACCCACTAATGTCCAAATTTCGTTTCCTTGCCGTAGCATACGCCCTGGCGCAATCCTCCGGACCAGAAGGTTAATTTATCATCGAGAAAAGTGAGAAAATCTTTGTTTTGTAAGATCTTCGAACACCTCTATGCGGCCCGCTCTGGATACACGATAGAATTCAATGAATTTTAAGTCTTCTTACGCGATTGCAGTGAATGAACCTTATCGAATCTTTCGAATTCGAATAGCAGTGATTGGACCTTGTCGAGCCTTTCGAATTCGAAGTACGTCGATTCGGATTCGGATAATTCGCACATCTCTAATCGAATGTTTAAAATGCAATAGCTTTTTCCAGAAGGATCGCGATAAATGGTTCTAGAGACAAAAGCAAGAGTATCAGCGCTTTTCGCGCTTCTCCGTTTTAAGAGTCTCTCTCACCTTCAATGCAATCGTGCGCGGAGCGCCATTGGAAGGATAAAGCCGACAGTTTCGCAGTGAAAAAGATTAACGCGATTCGAATGAAATCGAACCGGCCACGTCGGCCTTTTGTTTTCACCCCTTCCCACAACCTTCCACCCTACTCCTCCTCCTCCTCCTCGTCGTCCTATATCATATCGCGCGCAATTCGCGTCCGTCGCATATGTACAATCGTATCGTGCAATTCCCAAAAACGGCGCAATTATCGAGATCGCGATTAATTTCCACGTCCACGACTAGGCGGACGAGGCTAAACCTAGGCGAAATTGTCGTGCAATGTTCACGGGATAACAAGAAGTTATTCAACAGCCGAAGTTATTCGTTCTGATAAATGAAGAAACGATATATAGTTTTCGACGTCCCATAGGCGTCGTTACGGAAACAACTCTCTCATTGGACCATGATGACTCTATTATTAAGAAGAAAAAGAAACAGATCTCAGTTGCAGCCTAACCAAGTGACAAGAGAATCGTAAGAGGTCGAATTCAATGGATTTTCTCTTGATCGACGAGATCCTCTTCGTATATTCTTAATCGCCGTTACAGTCTAAAGTCATCACACTGAGAGAAAAAAATGGTTGGGTTTACTATAATCTCACTATATTTTATAGTTAGATTTGGCGTCAAACATATTTTTATAGTTCACTTAACCATACAAAATATAGTAGAATGAACGATTTGTAGAAATGGTTATACTATTAACCGTTACCTTTGTTCTTGTTACCATATGTATAGTAAAATGTGCTATGTGAATATAGTTAGTTTTATCACTATGTATGAAATATTCCGGTAATATTAACTATATAAAATAGTTACTTTTCTTACCATTATATATTTTCAACCATACTATATTTTTAGTTCAAATAACCACAATTTTGAGTAAAAACATGATATAGTTGGTTGTACTATGCCTCTATCGTAATTATTACCGACATCATGGTAACATTTACCATAAATATGATATTTCCAACTATAATTTTGTTACTATGCCATTATAGTTAGATATATCATATACTTTTCTCTCAGTGCATCCACGTAAGAAGTAGCGTCGCTGTGTCGCAAGACAGCAAGCTTGAAATTGTCGAAACAACCTGGAACGCTTACATTCGACTTATGCGCACGGTTCGATTAGAACGAATGGTGCTAAGCTTTTATGCGAATGATACTTAACACTAGATTTACCGAACATTCTTTATAAACACGATTTCCTATTTGAATCAGTCAAATTCACCGGTCTCGGTAAATCTAGTGTTAACGATACTCATTGTCAGTCAAATTTCTCGCTTCCAAACTCTATATAGCTAGGACCTCCGTGCTGTCCATGATAACAGGTCGAATTCTCATCGAATTTCCTCTTTATCAACGATCCTCTTCGTACACTCGCAACGGCAACCTAACACCGTAAACTTTCTCACTTACATTTCCTAGGAGGCTGATACAAGCCCTAACATTCAATTTCCCGTTTAACCAATCTCCGTTATTAATTGACCGATTCTGCAGCGGCGCGATCAAATTCGCAATACACCAATCTCTTACGGAGTAGAGGGTCCAGTGTTGAATTAAACGCGACGTTATAACAGTGAGCATTAATCCTAGCGTAGAGGGTATATCGTGGGTCGGGACGTGAGTGAAAACCGAAAATTTATGAATGAACTGTAATACAGCTGGAGATGGGTCGATAGAGCGCCCCCTGACCACCCGCGCGCGCCAAATACCCTCTAGTAATCAATACCGCGTGGTGGGGAGAGCGTGGAGGGTTGAGAAGTCGCCTGGAAAGCGACGGGGTGGAGAAGAAGGCGGGGGTGTACCAGAGTCCATTCAGTAGAAACTGTAGGCCTTGCTATTGATTGCGTGGGCGGCCTGAGGGGAACTACCCCCACCTTTGGCCATTCAGCAACCCCGTTGGAGTAGCGTGGAATGATTATGGAACGTTGTGGTGGTGGTGCCTGGTGGTGCCTGGTGATGCCTGGTTGTGCCTGGTTGTGTCTGGTTGTGGCAGTGGTGGCAGTGGTGGCAGTGGTGGGAGAAGAAGGAGAGTTAAGTACGTACGTAGCACTGCGGTGGTGGGGCGTAATGGTGGGGGTAGAGCGTAGGTGGAGGGATATCTGGTGGGGATGAACGTCGCTACACTACCGAGGATATATGTAGGTATAGAAGCGCAAGCCGAACGCGCGCTGATGAACGTTGTTACATTGGGAAGATGTGTAGAAGATGCTATTACGTAGAAGATGTGGTGTGGATAAGCAAGCTGAACCCTTTGCTGCATTCGGAAGATGTAGGTGTGGATGTGCAAGCTGAAAGTGGAGATGTAACTTTGCTGCACTCGGAAGATGATATAGGTATACGTAGAAGCGCAAGATGAACGCGTGGCGATAAACATCCCTACCCTCAGAAGACATAAGTACAGAAGTGTAGGCCGCACCTAGAAACGAACGTCGCTATACTCATTGTCAGAAGATATGTAGACATAGAAGCGCAAGCCGAGCTTAATAATGAATATCGCTACACTAGTATATAGGTAGAATAAGCGCAAGCTCTACATGGCGATGAACGTCCCTACACCGACAGGGAAACACATTCAATGTCCGGCGCCGGATTGCCAGATTTTTTAACTCTAAATAATCGACTTTTTTTTTAACTGGCCAAATTCACTTTTAGAAGATGATACCTTTCGTGTAGTATCCAAACTGTGGAACACAAACTAAATATATTACACACCGTTGCATTCGAAAGGACATTTTTCTTCCTTTTTGTTATTGTAAAAAACTGCATTCTTTCGAAATGAAAACTTTCTTTCTTACCAACAAATCATTGTTTCAACAGCTTGTTAACGCTTTCTAATCGCGCGCCAAAACCTGTAAACCTCCCCTATAAGAAGTTTTCTTCTATCTATATTACATTCCGAAATAGCCTTTTAAGCTGAAATATTGTAGGGCTGTTTCACCCCTTAAAAATGAATTAGAGCAGTTAAAGAAATAAGATACACGTGTCGATTATTTTCACTTAACAATTAATAAGTCTGTGAAGTTTCGATGAAATCGGCGCCGGACACTTTTTGGATATGTTTCTTTGTGAGGAAACGGCAAGGTATAGGCGTAGAAGCGCAAGCCAAACGTGATTTTCGCTGTTTCACGCTTAACGAAGCAATCACAGGCGACCCTCTTACTTTTTAACGTGATCTCAATGAATCTCGGTAGGCTTCTCGATCTCGTTAGGCAAAAAGTGGCTGGAAGCCGTCCTGGAATTTATATACGCGACTACGCAGATGTGGAGATGATTGTTTGGCACTCGAGAAAAGTCTACCTTTCGTGGGTACAACTTATTCGGAGAATTGTGGAATCTTATGCTTTTAGTTGGGACGATCGTTAGAATGTTATTTTTCGAATAACTCGTACGTGGAATTAAGTAGATTTGAAATCTCGACTTTTAGTCAATTTCGAGTGCGTAAATGACACGTGGAAAGTTGTCTTTTACATATAGCAAATTCGATCGTCTGCACTGGTGTACACTGAGTACAAACTTTCCCAGTGCAGCGTGTTCAATCAATTCCCTCTCTTCCAGTGGTTGCACTCATTGTATTCGGTAGTATTGCACTATTATATAGTGCAGATCCTATGCCGTATTCGATGAGTATTGCACTAATTCTGTGTAGCCTTGATTTTGTGTTCGGTTGCACAAAACAAATTGCACGAGTGCATAATTTATTACACCGCCAATTTTGACAGTGCAGTCTGGTACACCAGTTTCAAGTGGCGGAAAATTTAAAATGTGTACAAAAAAATTTATAGTTTTAAATGATATATTAGAGAGCAGTAGTAGTGATGAGGAGGGGAATTTTCTAAAATTATGTTACAAGAAGTAAAAGACCGAAGATTAGTAATTACTTAGATGTTATAAACGAATATTCAAATAATGAATAGTAAGTAAAATTATATTACAAAAAATTGTTAACGTACATTGAAGAAGCCTTATTGAAAAAAATCTTTCAACTTTCTCTTTCTTTTAAACTTTGTTCAATATAATGTTCCCCCAATCTAGTGCAGCACTCGTACGGTTTAGGGCAACATCGGTTCAGTGTAGTGTAAATCTGACTTGGTGCAACACTCGTACGGTTTAGGGCGATATTGGTTCAGTGTAGTGTAAGCCAGACCTAATGCAACACTCGTGCTGTTTAGTGCAACACGAGTTCAGTGTCAGTGCAAATCGACCGAATTCGCTAATAGAAACGCATTAGCGTAAAGTCAAAACTGTTTTCATTATATTTAGACTAGTTTGCGAAATTTCCAAAGTCTCCGCGAGTACGATAAATAATGAAGACGATAATGATAACGCACGTGAAAGATGAAAGATACTTCTGCGATGTATTCAGATACTCTGTAAACATTGCAAGAAGCTTGTCCAATTTTGAATCATCGATAATATGCAATTTATTATCGTCAATCAGGCTGCAGTTTTCTGAACGCAACATGTTCTGGACATGTAATTACCTGTGAAAACAGAGCCGAATGAACGGGGAAAGAAACGCAAGCGTGAATCAACCGAATAAATGCTCGACATTGACACGTCGGTAAAAGGACACGCGAAAAGGATCGTGAAAATGACAAAATTAGAATGTTCTTCGATTCTGCAAGTTTGTTTTAGTACGCCTCGTTCGTCTGATGCACCTGCTGCAGCCTTAAAGAAACTTGCCATTTCCACCACCAGATGCCACCTCGCGAAAGTTTCATTCATTGCAACCGCCCATCTACTAGCCAAACTCCACGTCTATGCGCTCCGTTCTCATCTCAGCACGGGAAGTATGGCTATCGGACAAAACATTCAAAGTAGAAGAAATTAAGATCGTTGTTCATTATGAAACGTACCGTGTCGTACGATTTCTACGCCGTAACGTCGACTTGACTGGATATTTCGAATACGCGAATCGAAAGTGCGACGAGGGGGTACGCGAACCGTTGTTTAACGTATCTCCGAGTAAGCGATTCACAGGGAAAATAATAAATAGCTAAAAGTAGTGATTGTGATTACGAAGGCAGCGGAGGACTATGACCTTCGACGTATAGTGGGTGTGTGTGTGCAATAAGAATATTTCTCGAATGTACTAGTAAAATCGTGTTAACACGGCAATTAAGGCCAGCTTGTAGGAGGGTGCGATTATACAAAATGACAATTTTGTCGAAGAAGAAGCCTAATGCTTCGAAGGACAGACGTGAAGGAAGTAGTGCATCCGAGGTCGACGTTCATGGTGTACAAAATGAACATAGTTCTAGTTCGATTACACTGCCAAACAGTCCGTATCAGGTGAGGTGGCACGGTATTTCTTTCTTTCTTTCTTTTTCGTATCGTTAACCTTTAGAAGATACGAATCTGACGATATTTTTCGATATTATTTACCATAACCTTTTCGTCGCTCTTATTATTCCCAACTCGCATATGCGACGGTCATTGCCTTTGTTAGAACGACGTTGGCAGAGAAAAAGGTGGTGGTGGTGGTGCTCGTGGCAACTTTAGAAGTTATAATTTATAAATGGGAGTGCAAGGGAAGGAATTTCTTCGAAATAATTCTACGCATGCGCACCGCACGTAAAACACACGGCTCGTGCTTTTCCACGTAATATTTCAATTGAAAGAATAATCTTCTTACCAAAGATAAATCTCGTTTAGAGTATAAATCAAGGAAAATTACTATACGTTCGAAATGCCGAATGCTCTGTAATAATTTGATTAAAGCGATAAAGGATTTAAGAATTGATTACACCTGTGTAGCACATCCGATGCACCTATATAAGGCCTATACATATAAGACCTTCTGCATTTTGTGCATTAATCTAATTACATACGGCTCAAATGTTATTATTTCCATTGAAATAATATGACGACCTATGTTGTTTCACAACAGCACTCGATGCTTACGAAGATTTCAAGTAAATTCCCTAGGTTTAACTGCACTACGATTACGTAAATATCATTTCTAAACTAATTACGAGCAACTCTGCAATTTGGTAAATTATGTTTCGCCGCTACAGCGTACGTAAATGTATGTGCGAGTTTGACGATCGCCGGTGATTAGAAGGTTATCGTAAATAATAACCTTATTTTTGGGATGTTCAGGTGCGAGGAGGCAACAGTTTCGATCTTCATGGTGTCCAGGGTGATCACGGATCTGGTTCTATTGTTCTTACAAGCGGTTCATACGAGGTAACCAGCCAAATACCTTCCCTTCCGCGATCCTAATGACCGTAACGAAAAACTTGGTGTGTAATTTTACATTAATAAAAAGCTTCTGCAGTAGGATATACACGATATAACTGTACACTAGGCTATTTCCAATTTATTTATACCATACGAGTATCTCTAACGTTTATCGGTGTCTCGAACAGCGAGGTTATATTACTCTTTAACTCGTTATATTTTTATTAATCTTTAAAGCCGCACAAATATATTTTCTTGCGAAATACTAAATGCGCATGGTTGGCAATGTATAATGGGGCAGCGGAGTTTACGTTTCTTTTGTTTCGTCCTGTTAGAACTGTGCTCTTTAGCACTCGAGTGTTCAAAGAACTATGCGCAGGTGTTACATATACATATATTTGTATACATTTGTTTTAATCGCTAGAACTGCAACCGCTTTGACATACTTCCATAGTGTTATCGCGTCGAATTCTTTTTTCTACGTAACTGTGGAAATCGGAGGAAGTATAAACAACTTGACCCATAACCATACTTTTGTTTTATACACAGTCAAACGTAGATCGTCGTGACGAAAAACACTTTGAAGATGGTAGTGGACCTAGCCATGGCAAACGTCACCGTCAAAGAGCAAGTCCACATAGGTAGGACAATTAACCGCATCGTAATACGTAAATGTGAATATCGCCCGAGACTGTTAAATGCGTTCTGTCCCTTTCTATATAAACGTAAGCGTCAAGTGTTAATATAATATTCACGAAGCATGGAAATGAGTTAAATATGTTGAGCATTGTCTTTTTCTAATGTTGCGTGTAATTCTTTTGACGTTGATAATTTCTCCGGTAGTGGATGCATTGGAAGAAGCTCGCGTTCGAAACGCGAAAGGGATAGAGACAGGGGTCGTGATAGAGAACGGGAGAGAGAACGCGAAAGACAAGCAACCCCACCCGCTGCTTCGTGCAGTGGTTTGCAAGGTAAGTGTACATTTTTTTGCATATATAAACAAACCAAAGGCTTCATCAAAACATGTACCTAATCGTCGTCTACTAGGTACAGAAGCAGCTGTGATAAGCAACAATCGCATGAGCATTGTGGGAAATGCCTCAAATATAGAGCACGAATTGTCCAATGGATACAACAGTGGAGATGAATATACAGGACGAACTGGAAACAATCTTACATTGGCGGAGTGGCAGGAAGTTAGTATTTAATCGTTTAAAAACGTCGCAGTGATTACCAAAGTCTCCACACCACCACTCTCCCTTGTTTTACAGAGAGACAGATGGTTTGAAAAAAGAATGCGCAAAATGGGATTTACTGTGAAAAAGATGGGCGAAGATGGAGCGTGTTTATTTCGAGCTGTTGCAGATCAAGTTTATGGTGATCAAGAAATGCATGGTGTAGTCAGGAAGCATTGCATGGATTATATCGTAATTATTTTTAAAAAGCACTGTTCGGCGATCGATATGTAATGATCGTTTGTAAGCATTTTTTCGCGTTTTTGTAGGCTTCCAATCAGGAGTTCTTTTCGCACTTCGTAGCGGAAGACTTCAGCACGTATGTCGATAGGAAAAGGCAAGAATATGTTCATGGCAATCATATAGAAATGCAAGCTATGTCTGAAATGTATAACCGCAGCATTCAATTATATTGCTACGGCACAGGTACGTGTGTTTTATTAATACATCCGTCAACTCCTCTTTGTAACAACTGTATAAACGTCGTGTAATTTACAATTACAGAACCGATCAATATTTTTCACACAATGGTGGAAAGTGACAATGAACCAATTCGGCTTTCGTACCAACGTGGCAGTCATTACAACAGTATTGTAGATCCGTACAAAGCTACTATTGGTGTAGGTCTAGGTTTACCATCTTTTAATCCTGGAGCAGCGGATCGTGAACTTATATCGGATGCAGTTCGTCAAAGCGAAGAATTACATATCGAACAAGTATAGCAATTCACTTTTATATTTTTGCTCTCAGATTGTTATAATACATATATATTTATTTCTGTGTAATAGACCATGCTTGAAGACAAAATAAAAGCCACAGATTGGGAAGCAACCAACGAAGCTATAGAAGAACAAGTAGCTAGAGAAAGTTATTTACAATGGTTACGAGACAATGAAATGCGAAAAGCAGTAAGCAGAATACATTAATAATTTTGCAATTTAATATGCGTAGTGCAAAAAAGCTTTTAAACATATTTAAATTTAGCGGTCGGCATGCAGTAGCAGTACGAGCACAGTAACCAGCGCACAGCACAGTCATACGCATTTTCATTCTCATGGAGGTCGGGGTCAATCACGGAGTCACACATCGTCCCCAACTACTACTCAAACTAGCCAAGATACCCTACGGAATTCTCCCAAGGTTCGTTTTTTACATAAATTGCACTGCGTTTGTGTAACAAACAATATCACTACAAAAATAGTATTACTTATAGGTATCCGACACAACACGGTATAGCAAACGATCTCCTCAACATCAGTCGAGTCAAGGATCAAGTATATCGCATATTTCATCGGACTTTGAAGTGAAAGCAATGCCACAGGAACCGATGCCTGGCAGCAGCAAAGAGGCACATGCATCGCCCGACACTTCACTGTTCAATCGTCTTCCTCCAGAAGTATTTGGTGAGAATTTTGAAGTCATGGACATAAATTTGCCAACGTGGCGGTGAGCACTCATAAATTAGTACTAGTCGTTCGTTCGTTTTCCTACCTATTGTTCAAAAAAGCCTGACCTCCGAAGTTAACAGTGAATTATAATAATGTGATAAAATACGTTTTTATCTCTTAGGGTTAACAGATTGGGAAGACAGCGATATACTCACTCAAGTCCTGGCCACATCGCAACAGGAATATCTAGACAGCTTGAAGCAATCGCGCATATCTGCATCTACTGGAAGTGACTCAAATCCCATTATAGAGTCTAGTAATAGTTAATTCTTCACACACACTCTATATGTAAGATTCAAAAATTATCAGAGAAAACCTTTATACATATGCATATATAAACATAATGTGTGTATATATGATATATGATACACATACACACACACACACACACATATATATATATACACTGTATATGTTATGTATGATATATATGTATATATATATATATGTATTATATATAATTGCACTATCATCTAATCCCACATTACTAGGGTACCAGGTGGTTTGCTTTTTCATCTGATTAAATATTTCACGATAGCCATTTAATTTTATTTGTACACATTGTATAATGTACGTACAAATCTTAGATTATGGTACGTACTCCATATCCAGTAGGTGCTTTGTTAAGATTCATAAAGTAGCTAAATACTTTTTTCCTCGGTTAGATTTCTTTCTTTTGCACAACAATGGTTAGAAATTTTCTATGAGATGTATTGATTCTTGCCCCTTGTGATGTATTTGCAATATCCAAAAAATGAATTTCTTGTATTAGCATGTCATGAGATTGATTTAGCCATGTTGTAGGTCAATGAAACTAGACAAAATGACATTATTTGATAATCACATCGTATTTTCTCGGTATAAGATTTAAGAAAAAAAACAAATGCTTTAGACAAGATTACATTATTTGTAAGAAAACAATAAATAAAGAAATCTATTAATTAAAACGTATGTAATCTCCCTTCCCCAAATCAATATATTTGCATTCAACTAGTATCTATATAGATGCTCGTGATTTATATCCTTGTTTTGTATAACAGTATGGTTAAAAATTCGCGCAGCAGAATGTATCCAAATGAAAAAATCATATAAGAAGAAAACGTTTGCCCGTATGCGAATAAACGGACTTTCATTTTAAAATTACAATCGTGCGCATTGTTATATGGAAGCTTATTTGACTTACTCGACTTGGTAACAACATTAATACATACAAGGCTGTACAAGACGTGACTGTGTATAAGAAAGGTAAGTAGTTAGTGGATTTATCCATGAAGTATGATAAAGTACAAAAATGGCCACAACATTGAACGATTACAAAGTCGAGGCTACATTGGGCACAGGAACATTTGGGTAAGAGAAATGAAATTTCATAACCATTTTACAAATGTAAATTATATTTGATTACTGCGTGGATACATACAGCACCGTTTACCTAGTGAGAAGACAAAGGGACCTCAAGCCATTTGTCATAAAGGAACAAAGTTTTTCACCCGCCAACGAAGTATCTTTTAAGGTACGTGTTTGTCATTTCTTTCCGTATTTATTAATCTGCGTCCGTAATTCCTATTTGCTTTCGTATCAATTGAGCGCCGCGCTTACACAGAGAATTATAGAAGAGGTGCGATGCTTGCAAAGAATGAGACATCCGAACATAGTTGCTTACTACGGTGGATGGAACGAAGGTAATCACAGTTACATCCTTATGGAATATGCAACAAAGGGCACATTGAAAGATCTGTTGAAAAAGCGAATTGTGCCACTCATAGAACAGGTAATAAACGTAATAAGGTTATATCTATGATAATGCGCTGTGTCATAAAGTGAATACGAAATTTGTGTTTCCCTATCGTCAAATAGACGCTGTACAAGTAAACGTCTTCTAACGACATTGTAATGTAGAATGAATTCGAACAATGCCCAATTATCATCGTGGACCATTCTTATGCCGCATTTGTACGATTTTGATAAATACGTCGTACTATTCGTTTCAGGATGCATTGTATTTGTTCTCGCAAGTTATCCTAGGAGTGCATCACATTCATTCTCATCGTATACTCCACCGAGATCTGAAGCCTGAGAACATCATGTTAACCGGTAAACAAGGAGATATCGTGAAAATCGGCGACTTCGGAGTATCGAAGAATCTTCGAGAGTACGAGAGAGAAACATTTCCGTTACTCGAGGCGCCATTAGTCAATTATTTCACGAGTATATCAAATCGATCAAACTGATTTGAATTCTTCGGTTATAAACTTGGAAGAAAGAACTTTTTAGTGGGAAAAAGCTCCTTTCTTCTTTCTTCCTTCTTCCTTTTCTCTTCTGAGCTTACAACTGATTGTTTATCGCGCCATAAACCATTCGTTTCTTCCAATATAGAGTGTGCTCGTGATCAATTCTCGTTGAAACTTAATATTTGAAGCATTCTTTTTAGGGTTACCACTGCGTGTCGCGCTGGAACGTATCATTACATGGCACCGGAAATATTTATGAATCAAGCTTACGAATACAAATGCGATATATGGAGCATGGGCGTGATACTTTACGAGATGTTTACGAAGGAATTGCCATTTCTAGGAGAGGTATGAAATATACGTAAATACAATCTTTTCTGCAGAAAATTTACATTCGCAAAATTGATCTATCGTGAATTTTCAGACTGCGGCAGAGCTAGCGGAAAAAGTGTGCGAAACGAAGCCTCGGCCTTTTAATAGATCGATCTCCGAGAAAGCCGTTACGATAATATCAAAACTATTGCGAAAAGATTTCGCTCGTCGGCCCTCCACGAAAGATTTACTTCAGTGTCCACATTTAGTACCATATGTAATTCGCGTTGTCATGAATCTAGGTCGAAGTGCTAACGTAGCTGACCGAGATCCGAAAAACTTTAACGCAGAAATGTTTCGAAATTATATCAAATCACGCGTCTCCTAGTAGCGACCTTGTGGGCGTTGCAATCGTTGACATTATCGTACGTGGATAATTTATAGTTAATTAACATTGTATAATCCATCGTACATTTGATATTTTCATTGTAGATTCACTTCATTGTAGGGACAAGCTGGCATATGCCTTAAATTGTGGCGTTCTATTGTGAATCAATGCAGCAGTCTAACTGCATATTCGTATAACCATTATTCATAATCAGGAAACAGAAATAATACGTAAAACGGTAATAGACGCGACTGCTTTTGTTATCGTGTAGTACCAGCCGAACAAAGCCTGTGCTTTGCATCATAATATCTATAGAGGGTAATGTACAGAACGTTAGATAGTCATCGGAATGCACATTTCTATTGTCACCGTATCTGTTACGACTAATGTCACAAATTTCCGTGTTACCTGTTACCGTAAAGCTATGTACCCACTGCGACAACAATGAGAGATATTTTCTAGTCCCTTTTATCGTCTTTCGAGGCGAAAAAGAATTCCGACAATTGCCAATCATCGACATTACAGTTACGAAACATTCGTCAACAAGCAGCGAGTTGTTGGAAAACGTGCAGCATTTACGAACAGTTCCTCATTGGTGTCTCGTTGTTATAGTGGAAACAAGGTTTTAGAAAACTTTAGAAGGCGCATCTTTAAACGTCAAAGCTATATTAGTTAACTGAACGATCTACGAAGATACCATAATAAAGATACTTGAAAAGGCACATCTTTAAATATCAAAACTATATCGATTAACTGAACAATCTACGAAGATACCATAATAAATGACCCCCCCCCCCTCCCCATTAACAACAAGATCGCCTTTCTCCCGCGATTAATGTCAACTGTGCAGTCCCAACGCAAACTATGAGTAAGAAAAAAGAGAAACAGAAGCACGAAACGTGCAAATGGAATTTCGTGGACGAAACAATTTCTCATAAAGTTATTAGCAGCACGTTCTCCCGTACCACGACGACTGGCATCTCATTGTGCCAGCAACGGGTATCGAACTCGTACGCAATACCGAGGACAAGGGACCGTAACGACCGGAAGTGAAGACCGGAAGCTCCAGAGAGCCCGTTTCGTTTCATCGTACCTCATGCACGGTGTTCTCGAAAATCGTTTCAGTTCACACCTCGAGTGCAACGAGAAGACACGAGTGGTCCCGGCAGCAGGGATACACCAAAAAGTTATTCGACAGAAGAAGAGGAAACTGCAAATAATCGGTGAAAGAATCCTAAAAAAGAATCAAGCTCGATGTGAAGTCGACGGTGGAAGATCGAAAAGGCTTCGACAACTGCGAAAACATCAAGGACCTTCATCGATGCAACCTTTGACAAGAAGGTCCTGTAAAGAGCACGGCAGAGGTACCGGACAATGTGGCTGTCCTTCTTGATCGGGTGTTGCCTTCCAGGATTCTCCAGGCTTGCCACTCGTCATCCAGGCTTCTCCAATCACATGCTCGGAGAACAAATTGACCTTGTTGCCTCCACTAATGTGACCTTCGCACCTAATTGGCCCGATGGAAACAATCTGCCGATATCGAGTGTGGATTTCTTGAATGTCGAGTCTCCAGGATCATCTAAGGACACTGTCGAACGAGAACGTGAACCTTTGGACGAAGTAGAAAGTATCGAGCCGAGACAATGGTTTGGAAGACCGGAAGTCCTTCCGACAGAAAGCACAGGATCCTCCGCAGGAGCTCTTCCCGGAAGATCACCGAATCCTTCGGTTCTACCCCAAAGACGTCCTTCTACTCAAAGGTTGACGCGTGAACTATGTGTGCCACGCGCGGTATTCGTGGAGATTCGTATAAAAGAATTTGTAATGAGAGAAATCGGGTGAAGGATTGTTCACCGTAGCGGTGTACGATATTGTTGAATTTGCGGGCGTGACTTGGTCCACTGGCTTTCTTTATTCGCATGGAAACAATGAGGATGGTCCCTATTTGACTTTTTCTAGTACACTTACTACTTTCGTATCGTTCCTTTTCTCTCCTCGTTTCTTTTTTTCTTTTCTTAAGAAAGTGTCGAACACAAACGATCCTTGATTTTTTTTCTAAAAATCGATCGAGATAATCCCTTGGGGTACAGTTGGAATTTTCGAATTCGATAGTTGGTTATAATACTAATGCTATCAAAGACAGGTCAAATGATCGATTAACAAGGGAAATTCTCATGCGGAGCAGATCTTCGGTACGTTTAGTGTTGACGAAAAGGTATCTGTTTGAAACGAAGATTACGCGGTGACTGTTTTTAGCATTTGTCAGGATAGTCTTAGTCGTTTCGAGATATATATATTTCAGGTAGACCAGGTTGATGAAACAAATTTACAGATTCGTTGGATGCGTTGCAAATTCTTTAAACACGCACAAAACATTGTGGAGGCACGCGCGTGTGCAATTAATACGATACACAATTACATTACTACCTTGATTTTAACATTTTTACAAACATCGTAGCAATTCTTTTTATATTCGTAACTGAATTTTAGCTCTCACTGTAGATCATTCGGAAGTTCATTCCTACGCCCTTTTATAACATTTACTATAAAGAATAATTGTAAAATTATTCGTTGGCATAATGGCGCTCGAAAGTTGTCTCCGCGCCAATTAAGACAAGGACGTACACAAAAGTAACGAATTCGGAGGAAACTTATATTGAAATTTTTTTGTCCACGGTCAGGTATCCAGTCGATCCTGCACCTCCCCCGACAGCATCGTTGGACGAAGTGTCTTGTGACTTCGGGCCACTTCCAACACAGTCTCTCTGCGAATGGAGAAATGGAAATGGCGCGTTGGAATGGATGGCAGGCACTGGGCTTGGAACCAATTGGCTCGGTGGTCCACCGATTGACTCTACAACCGGTACCATGGAAGGAGGGTGTATATCTAAATCCATATTACATTTGAAAAAATCTCTCTCTCCAAGCTCGAAGAACGGTGCGCACAAACTTGTAACTAGCGAATTTTCTCGACAGGTATGCCTTCTTGGAAACGTCCGAGTTACCGATGAAGGAGAACAAGTTTAAGAATTCGGGTGGACTCTTGCACAGTCCGCAATTGGGTATGTAACGATAACTGATTTTATATTTCACGTTCAATAAGTGAAATAAATTGAAAGGACACTTCGTCGGTTTATTCGAAAATTGCGTCAGTTAGTCGGTAGTGAAATCAAATGCCCGTTATGGTAACCATTACATAAAAACATATTTATATGTATGTATGTACCCAAGTACAAAGTCGGTGTCCCTCTGCAATATACGTTGCAATATAAGACATCTTGCAATCTTGTTGTCCGAAATGATCATTTCGATATATTTTATTGCGAATAAAAGGAATCGTAGGTAAAAATATAAGACTTTATCGCGAGTATTGTACGGGCCGTGGTCATCTGTGATTACTCAGCCTGCTATTTTTCAAATACATTTTATTCGACAAAAACATTAAGAATGTGTAACACAAATGTCTTTAAACGATTATGCATAAGCATCCGGAATAATCATTTAAAGATACATTTTTCTTACACGTTCTTATTGTTTCTTGTTGTCGAATAAAATGTATTTAGACAAGGGCGCAATGATTATGCGCCACCCAATATAATAATAAGGATAATGGACACGGTATAATAAATTATCGAATAAAATCGTGACGACTAATAGTATAAATAAAAAAAAAACGACACGCGCACCGGGCATACACACACACACGCGCACATCTCTTACAAAAAATATACATATACACATTTATATATGTATACATAAATGTGGAGCATGACGTAAATATAAAAATATTATGTCAAACATTCGAAATGCCAACAAAATTAATAAATATGAATCACTAGAGTCGTTATGTTAGGTTCTGGCATGGAGGGTGATTTAGTTGTTTGTACGGACCTCGTATATAGCAAGAGACACAGTCGTTGATAATTATTGCGAGCCACATGGTCGTTATCTGTCGTAATTAGCCTGTCGAATGGGAGCTTCAGATATATGAGCCGTTTATTTTGAAAGTGGCCTAAGTTCACTATTTTTTTTTTCAAATAAGATACCACATGATTCGTGAATAATTTAGTGCAATACTTTAATGTCACGTGATATCTCATTTTATTAAAAAAATGGACTTAGGCCACTTTGAAGATAAACAGCTCATACATATATCTTCATTGCTATATTCGCTTGGACGTCCAGAGCTGCTCGACTGCCTCGACTTTCTTATTGTCTGATTGTTAACCCCATAGAATTGTGTCTTTTCTCTCATCCGTTCTGTTCTTTCTCCCTTTCTCTTCGTACCTCTCACTACCACCTCTCTATACTTTTTCCATTACGCCTAGGTGCATGTTTCACACCGGTGCTTCTTACAGGTAGCACCGGTGTGTCCGGTACTTGTGTTGCGTTTAAGTTCACCATGGATGGACTCAGTATAGCTGGATTGAGGGTTCTCTTGCACGTTGGAATAGACGAGTTCTCGATAAGGAAGGACGAGTCGGAAGAATTGCCGGTGGAGAATGTCACGGTGCCCCTGTGTCATCCAACAGTGGAAGCTGTGGAAGAACGTGTCTTGTGGCACGCGCAATACTTTGTTTCAGGAGTCTGGCAACAAGCTCAGATACTGTACACGTATCCTAAGCTGCACTCGGTAAGTAATCTGTTAAGACTATCAAAGATTCTTGTCTCTGTTCTTGCGGATATCTAGATTAGGAGTGTGCGAGTACTCGTAATTTACGAGTCGAGCCCAGACCGGTTCGCTTCCTCGAGCCGAGTCGAGCGTTCGAATTTTTCAAATTACTCGAATCGTTGAATTGCTTGAAAAAAATTCAAACTACTCGAAAACTTCGAACAAGTCGAATATTCGAACTACCCGAATACATTCGAGCTACCCGAATATTATCTATATTAATATTAACTATTGTTCGATAATATTCGAGTAGCTTGAATGTATTCGGGTAGTTCGAATACTCGAGTAGCTCGAATGTATTCGGGTAGTTCGAATATTCGACTTGTTCGAAGTTTTCGAGTAGTTCGAATTTTTTTCAAACAATTCGCCGATTCGAGTAACTTGAAAAATTCGAACGCTCGACTCGGCTCGATTTGTCGATTGTTACTTGACTCGAAATTCGAGTACCCGAATAAATCGAGTACTCGCACACCTCTAATCTAAATCCAAGATTTTCGATCCCTTTCAGACAGAATCGAAGACCCGTGCCGGGATTCTGCAACTCCTTAGCGATGAATATGGCTATCGTTGTCCATCGATATCGATGATTATCGCACAAGGTTATTCTCTAAATAGTAGTGATCGAGAACTCTCGATAATCTAAATCGTTACATTCCGAAAAGCGCGGAAGCCGGGTCGACACGTTGCGATCAATCTGAAAGTCTCGCTAAGTGATTAACGACAGTCCGTCAGAGTTGAAGAACGTATAGGGTGTAGAATGTATGCATTCGTATTAGTGAGTATAGGGTGTAGTCGATGGAATATTCTTCCGGCCAAATTTGTTCATTTCAGTGAACAATTTTTTATCGGAGAAAGTCTTTAGATTTGACTCGATGATTACTGTGAATTATCGTAACTTTGTTGACGTTTCTGAGGAAAATAAGCATTGAAAGAGGAAGGCAAAATAGACAAGTTATTGCATTTCTGATAACACAGAAATTTCTTCGTTGGAAATAAGAATTTCAGTTGGAATGAATCGCGTATATATGCTATAAATTCTCTTTCTAATTAATCGTGGTAAATTGTTGTTTACACTATAATCACAGATGATTGAAAAGTCATCAGCAGAGCGGAGCTAAAAACAATAAATCAAAAGTCTATCTGCGTGGTTGTGGTTTATACATATATGCATTCAAACATTTATCAGAAATAAGCAAAAGCTACTAGGTTTTAACCGCTTAAAATCTAGCAACGCTGTACAGTTATCGAATTGTTTCGGTACGTTTGTAATGGATTTTTGCAACGATCATATAATCGTTAAGATTATGTTAGAGAATCATCCACAGCCACGGTTATTGGTCGCACAAGCGACAATTGTCGGTAATTAACGATAGCGATATTTGTCGTTACGGAGTTGTAGAATCCCGGTACTGAGTTGTATTTGTAACGAAGCCCCGTCGATTCTGTCCTCATATTTAGAAATTCAATTTTGCAAACTGTTAGGTAGCGTATTCTAACAGGTTGCGTGAAAAGTTCACGGAGCGGCATCTATGTACATACATATAAGTAAACGGTAAAATTATAAAATCTAATTGGTTATACATATACATATAATCACTCTTGATATGAACCTAGATTAGGTTCCATTTCCATTTGTCAATTCCTTTTGCGTTTACGAGCCAAGTGAAGCTGATGTGTCAGTATATTTTTTAATAATGGAAAATTTGAAACATCGCACAGTAATTGAATGGTTTGTTAAAAAAGGTTTATCAAACAATTTAATAACAAACAAAGAAGGTTTAACAAACCTGCAAAGTGCACATTCTACGAAAGGACTTCACGAGGCTCAAGTTTAAGAAACGCTCTCCTAGGTCTATCACTAATACTAGAAGTACCAACCGGACCAAATTACCGGCTGTATCAGTTTTTCACAAGATTCTCTCTTTAACATTAGAACTACCAATTGTCTTTTCGCGTAGTAGAAAGTTGTTCTGTCGACCACTCATTTTGACAAAGAAACCGTTTATTTTGTCACTTCTTTTCATATGGAAACTTCTTTCGTTGACCACTTATTTCGACAGACTTGCTAATTCTAGCGTTAAAGAGACCCCAGTTCTGTGCTCACCCACACCTTCGTGCTTTCTTCGGGCTGCTTAAACAATAACTCTTACACACTCACCAGTTGATCATCGATGGAGTACCAGTAGACTCGGCAGACCCTTCGCGCTTATACCGTGGTTACATCGCCATTGATGACGTTGACCTTCAGGTTGGCTCCGTCTGCATCGGCTTCTGCAATTTCGCCGGTGGTTTCTGCGATTGGAGCAACGACATGGAAGATGACTTCGATTGGACCATCGTGAGTATACACCCAATTCTGTTTACACATGAATCTCTTTCGCACGATTTTTATTTCACACGCATTAGAAAAAACAATTTGATTCTCTTCTTACACGACTTATTTTGATTTAACACGATTTATTATGCGTACAAATGAATAATACCAATTTTTTTTAAACAGTTACGAAATTAATTTAACATCAATTTTCCAGAGCGTTGTTTGTCGTTCAAATGGAAATCACCGCTTTTGTACCGCTTAAACCAAAATACACATACATCGTACGATACAATATCTTCTCCGAGGAAAGAACAAATTGATTTCCATGTCTTTGCTGAGGTTTTTCCTTTTTCGAATTCGTAGAGAATACAGGATCGGGTATGTCTATTATTTCTTGCCATTTCTGATCCTATTAAACTGAAAGTTAAGTCCTATTTTTGAAAGTTACGTTAGGCTTTCCGGTGTAATTATTATCATTTTTAATAGCTATATGTCAATATTATTATAATGTACATATAACTGCAAAAGAGCGGGAAAATCAATTGATTTTAAATGAATTTCGTAACTGCTTAAAAAAGATTTGGATTATTCATTTGTACATCTAATATTTTGAATTAAATTCCTTCTCTAATTGGCGTTAAATCAAAATCGTGTAAAAACAGAACTAGGCGTGTCTACAATGGTACTTTGAATTTCGCTTCAAAACATTCCAGTCATATTCTTCGGATGTTACACCGAAGCTTTACGAAGCAAACATTCGTATACATTTTTCAAGGAACCAAATGTATTTTCCTCCGTAACCCGTTTCTTAGAGCCGAGGCAGCACCAATCCTGCAACTGGACCAGCAATGGACAGTTCAAGTGACAGAGCCACTGCTGGTGGCTTTGCTTACATCGACTCGAGTTATCCACGTCGGCCAGGAGACATTGCAAAGTTCGTGAGCCCTAGTTTCCCTCCTACCACCACTGACTCACCCATGTGCATGCACTTTTGGTTCCATATGTTCGGATCGGGCATTGGCAGCCTCAGGCTCTACCTTCGACACTTTCGTAGCCTAGATCCGCAGCTCCAGGAAATTTGGGGGTTGTCTGGAAACGCAGGCAATGCCTGGTTCATGTCGCAGATCACGATTAGCTCGTTGGACGAGTTCCAGCTGATGTTCGAAGCGTCGGTTGGTAATACAGGAATGGGAGACATAGCCATCGATGATATCACCTTCACTTTTGGACCTTGTCCTGGTAAGGAAGGTGAAATAATTGTAAGATAAGTCGGCTTCATTGTAGTAAAGGTAAATTGTGTTCGACGCTACGAGTAATTGGTTCCGCGTGATTCAAGTCTGTGTTCTTGGCCGCTTAGAATCGATGCAAATGTAAGTTTCAACAATTCACTCCCCTTGCGATCTCTACGATGTTAAAGCATCCTGTTATTCGAGGATCGGTACAATTTTTCACACTTATTTTTATTATAATAATTTCGTGCGATCTATACCTCCTTGCATAAAAGCTACATCTGCAACAGTAGACTTCAGAATATTCGTTTACGTGTGTATTAAAAAAAAAAACGTTTGAAACACGGCATTGTATATAACTTCGCCAAGTCTCCTTGCTCTTTGTCTTAAGAAATTAGTCCATTTAGCAACTGAGCCCCTCAAATGCAAATTTTCAAAACCGTACAAGCATCGTGGTACTCGAGACTCGGTCTAAACCCCCCCCCCCCCCCCATATTATACTAATTTCCATCTAATTCGAGTACTTGTTTTTCAAGGGTTGCCAGGGTGTTGGAAAATGGGGGGATTACGATAC
Source organism: Tiphia femorata (assembly GCA_944319695.1). Taxonomy (NCBI): domain Eukaryota; kingdom Metazoa; phylum Arthropoda; class Insecta; order Hymenoptera; family Tiphiidae; genus Tiphia; species Tiphia femorata. Next base: position 32,004,475 of record OX090895.1, read on the forward strand.
TAGGGCCCCTTAATTTGACGACGGTTTCCGATAGTGTTTTTTACGCTGATCAAAAAAGTGTATAGGTGTTATAGGGCTAACTGCTTTCGTTTACGAGATATACAGCAGAAAATTTGGTAAAACTGCTATTTAGGAGAGGCACATCGAAGGAGAAAATGTACACATGGTTTTTGATCTAACCAGAAAGGCCTACCACGCTCTCAAGTTTAGATTATTTTTTTATTGCGCGGGCGGGTGCATAAGCACCCGTGCCGCGCCTAACCGTCGCAGGAGGATGTCCTTGACAATATATGTCAAGGTCAAGGTCATTTAGTTGAAGATACAACGGAAAAACTGGCACTTTTTTTCTAACTAACTTTTCTACTGAATATCTCGTAAACGAAAGCAGTTAGCCCTATAACACCTTACACTTTTTTGATCAGCGTAAAAAACACTATCGGAAACCGTTGTCAAATCAAGGAGCCCTAGTTATCGTAATCATCCCTGGAAAATGATAGAGGCCAGTTGATTGGGTTGCCTATCCATCGGTCTGCAGGCGCTCGAGGGGAATGGACTGCCGGTCTATTGGCGAGTAGGTGGCATTGGAAAAGACTGATTAATAAGTAGGCTACCGGTCGGTAAAATTACATTTAAAATAATTGAAGTGCAGTTAATAGGTACTTTCCCTTCACCGCTGTGATCAGATCGTATCGTGTCGCTTCGGAAGTAGGCAAGAATCTGATTACCTAAAGTAGACGAGAATATGATTGGACGAATTGAACTCAACCGATCCGAATATTTCAATTCAATTGCGAAAGGAAAGCTGCTAATATGAGGACGAAGCACGAGTCGAGAACATCAATAACCTAACCCTACCTACCCTCATCCGGTGGCACTTATTGGCTGCGTTCAGCAGAACAAGCAGCTTTACAACTGTTGTAAGATTTTCGGCTGAACGCCACCTAGCGCTTTATGCTTTTCCAGCATGTTTACTAAGTGGTCGCCATTTTTTCCAGCATACTAAAAGTACGCTTACTAGGCACAACATGTTGTAAAGTACAGTCTGCTCAAAAGTGAGTTATGGAAGGCTGTGTTCCGAAATTCACGACCAGTACTAAGTAATCGCCAATATCAGTAATTATGACATTACGTGCAAATTGTGACAAGAACTTTTGTTTTTCAAGACCATCGAGTAACAATTATCAGTTGTTGACAAGCCCGACTTCCATTTGGTCACAGACTTTTTCCACTCACTGTACTAAGCACACGCGTAATTCGGAAAAGTGCGTTCAGCAGAAGTCGTATGCTGCTACCAGACAGCGGAAAGCGCTTACTAAGCAGCTTGTTCTGCTGAACGCAGCCATTGTTAGCGTCAGTAGATCGGCAGCTCGTCCCCCTCCACGCTCTCTTACCGGTCAGCAGAGTGAGCGCACCTACAGACCGATGGATAGGCAACCCAACTAACTGCCCTGTATAATTTCCGAACACCCTGTACTTACAATTGTTCAACGGAGATACGACACGAGGAACAAATCAGTTAATTAATTATTACGCAAGCATGTTTTTCTGCCAAAGTGTCACCACAAGTAGCAGCTCCAGTGCCAAGGGATTGCACGTTCGAGGTGGATGAATGTGATTGGATCAACTCTCGAGACCCAGACCGTGTAGAATGGGAAAGAGTGTCGGCACAGGCGTTGAGCCCAAGAAACCAACGAAAACCGTACACAAATGGACACGCAGTAAATGGACGTAACGAGCACTTCTTAGGACTTGGTAGACCCAGAGGAGGTTCACGTTCAGTTGGCGTTGGCACCGCTCAACTCGTCAGCAGAGAGATGAAGGGTTCAGACGAACCTGTTTGTATCACCTTCTGGTTCTTCATGTTCGAGCCGTTCATCGATTCCACTGGTCCTAGTTTAGGTTCGCATTTTATCTATTTTCGATTACTTAACGCTATTCCTAGCGACTGGTCAAATGAGCGTTTTAACACTTTACCGACTGGTCGTAAAGGCGATTAATCGGCTTTTTGTCCCAAACGCTTACCAACCGGTAGCCGATTAATCAGCTTCTTGTCGCCGAGGCTCATTTGCCATGGGAGCCGATACTTCGTTATCAATTAAGGAGATAGAATTGTTAAACTATACTGTAAGCTCCCTCATTGATATACATGTATAATGTGTTGTATATACGTATAATATTGGAAACAGTAGGTCAGTAGGTGGTTGACGAATGAATCGATCATTTTTGAACTTTTCTGTGTCCGAAGCCGAGCGCTCGGAGAAGCGCATGTAGGATGTTGACGCGCGACCGGTCGGCAAACTGTTAAGATTTTAATTAGAATCTCCTTTATACAACGTAATTGCACTGCCTTTAAATTTCACGACTTTTCCTAAAATATACGTGTAATAGATTCTTCCATCTTTTAGGAAAAGTCGCGAAATTTAAAAGCGACGCAATTACATTGTAATATAGGAAATTTTAATAAAAGTTTTAAAAAACTGTCATTTGACCGGTCGTGGTAGGAATAGTATTAACGACATCGGCGATGGCTCAGCCTCAGATTTATTAAATTCAATTTTAGCCAGATATAATTTTACTACACCGACCCTATACGATGAGAACGTTTGTTTCCAGGTGTGCTAAGAGTGTCTGTACAACCAATCGGTGAGACAATGATAGAATCAATACCAGTGTGGCAGTTGTACAACAACCAAGGTCCGACATGGAACTATGCTCAGGGTAGTATAAACGAAAGAAGAGACTTCAACATTATTTTTGAAGGTACATGGGGACCGAACAGAGCCAATGGAAACATTGGTATCGATGACATTGCGTTCTACACAGGAAATTGTACCAGTAAGTGTACCAAATTGCAGTCAGTCTTCTCTCGTTTAACGCATTGACTACCGCGTCACCTTGAATTCTGGTGACTGTTCCTTTAGCTATCTAAAGCATTAATTAAACTTCCAAATACCTATTTTGATCATTTATAATCAGACGCTAAAACGGCCATCCACATATGGGTGACGTAGCGGTCAACGTGTTAAATAATCACATTTCAATTCTACTTTAATATTTTTTGTTTTTCTTTTGCATACCAGCACTACCATTGAGTGCAGCCGTCAGACCAGAAGAGTGCAGTTTCGAAAAAGGCTTGTGCGGTTGGGAAAATATAACGTCTTCTGGTACCGATCGTGCCGTCACGTGGCAACGTGCCTTCTTGGCCCACAGGCCAGCCCAACTCCTAGACAAAACATTCGGCGCAAGTGGTGACTTCGTTTTCTTCGACATCTTCACGACCAATCAAATGTCGACGAAGGTCGAATTGCGATCCCCTATAATCAGTACGTCCCCGGATGACGAGTCTATGTGCCTTATATTCTGGTTTGCGGCCTTTGGGGTCGAAGAATCGACGGCTTTGCAAATTATTAAAATTCCAATTGAGGAGGAAGAGAATGGAAACGGTGACGGTGACGACGACGACGACGAAGCAGGAGAGAAAGAGACGGTAGAATATGTTTGGCATAGAAAATTTCGTTAACGCGATGCGTCTAGAAATTTGTCCTAAAGGGTGCGCCTCGTGTATCCCGACTAATTGTGACATTTGTGACACGTTCACGACGGCGCTGCTTTTTCTGTTTTTCTGGCCGTGCGGCCGCGCGCGTTTTCGTGATTCGCTCTATCTGGTCGGCGCGTGATACACACCACCCGGTGGGAGACTCGATCGTGATCAATCGTGATCCACCGCCGCCGGATGGTAGAGTCGTGCGCGAGCCACCGGTGATGCAGGCCGGCGTGAACGTGTTAACCTTTAGGGGGCCGGAAAGTCTACATATACATACAGTATGTCTGATTTAAGTGGAAACAGGTAATTATTTCGTAAAAAAGTAAAGATACAAAAAAATTTTTGAAACAAAAGTTAGTCGGTTGGAAAGGGCGCATAATAGGGCGTATTTTGTTTTTTTGTGGTTGGAGGTATAATGAACATTTCAAGGTCATCAGCGTTTTTTTAAATACAATGCAGTATTTTTCTATTCATAATGTGATAGCGGTTGCCGAGACGAGTACAACGACCTATAATGAAAGGTTATTCGAGGTCTTAAAAAAGTCGTAAATTAACAAAAAACATGTCCACACTTATATTTTTCATACAGCATTTAGTTACAACAACAAGAACTAACAAGAACTTTTCAGTATATTTTGTATTTGGCCGTTCCTTCAACATGTCCTCCGTCATTTAGAATACAACATTGCAATCTTCTCAAAAATTCTCTTTCTATGCGTTTTAATATCTTATCATTTATTTTTGTACATGCAGCAATAATCCTCGCACGTAATTCACCAACATTATAGGTCGTTGTACTCGTCTCGGCAACCGCTATCACACTATGAATAGAAAAATACTGTATTGTATTTAAAAAAACGCTGATGACCTTGAAATGTTCTTTATACCTCCAATCACAAAAAAACAAAATACGTCCTATTAAGCGCCCTTTCCAACCGACCAACTTTTGTTTCAAAAATTTTTTTGTATCTTTACTTTTTTACGAAATAATTACCTGTTTCCACTTAAATCAGACATACTGAATACAGGGTGAGTCAGTAACTCTGTCCACCTCGAATATCTCCACTATTTTTAGAGATATGAAAAAATTATAATTGCAAAAGTTTTACTATATCAAGGGAGCCATAACATGTCACTAATATTTTTTCCAAAAGTGGATGCGCTTCAGAGATTTCAAGGTCACCTCTACTTTTTTAAATAACATGCTATACTTTTTTATCTTTAGTGCAATAGCGTATGTTGAGACGATATCAACGACCTATAATAAAAGGTCATTCGGCATTAAATAAAGGAGTAAAATAATGATTATTACCTCACAAGAGATGTTCGAAGTGATGCCCGTTTACATCGATGCATCGCTGCAATCTTTGAATTCCTGAAGCCTGACATAACACCGATCGACTATTTTTGATGGGGAACACTAAAAAACATTGTGTACCATGAAATACCGACCTCGTTAGAAAATATGAAGCAACGAATTATTGCAGCATGTGCAAAAATCAGTCCGGAAGAATTAAGAAGTGTACGTGCTTCAGGAATTCAAAGATTGCAACGATGCATCGGTGTAAACGGACATCACTTCGAACATCTCTTGCGAGGTAATAATCATTATTTTACTCCTTTATTTAATGCCGAATGACCTTTTATTATAGGTCGTTGATATCGTCTCAACATACGCTATTGCACTAAAGATAAAAAAGTATAGCATGCTATTTAAAAAAGTAGAGGTGACCTTGAAATCTCTGAAGCGCCTCCACTTTTGGAAAAAATATTAGTGACATGTTATGGCTCCCTTGATATAGTAAAACTTTTGCAATTATAATTTTTTCATATCTCTAAAAATAGTGGAGATATTCGAGGTGGACAGAGTTACTGACTCACCCTGTATATGATGCTATGGATGATCGGTACTTTGTATAGGTTACATACAAGATATAGACACAATATTTTTGAATTTTCTACAGGGATTAAAGCTCATCAAATCCCGGCCCTCTAAAGGTTAAGGCAGTGGTTCTTAACCTGTGGTCCGTCAGAATACAAGAAGTGTTGAAAAGGGCTGTTATACATGCTCGTATTCAATATCATCGCTTTAAGTAACATTAGCCCCAGAATTTCGCAATTAGTAAAGCAAATGCAGGCCCAAATATCCCATTGAAAATGCTAACTACGAGGAGGTCCCTGAAGAAAATAAGTTTTACCTAGTGGTCCCTGGACAATAAAAGGTTAAGAACCACTGTGTTAAGGGGATTAACATAAACATTTCCTTTTATTTATTTTTTTTATAGGAATCCACGCAACGGAGCTGTATGAAACTTTCAAGGCATCTTACTGAATATATGAAAAAGTGAGAAATATTTTTCTTCTTGTATGGGAAGCTATATCGATTGAATATTTCGTGAATTATTGCTGCCGGCCAATTGACGACTTCGACATCGACACCGCGACTGAAGTAGCCTTATATCTTCTGGTACAATTACTTTCCAACTAAAGAATTATTTTGAACTTCGTCGAATGTTCAGTAAGACGCCCCGAAACTTTCATAAAGGTCTACGGAATGATTTCTCGAAGAAAAACAATCCTCCGTCCTTAAATTAGACAATCTGTGGAGTATTGCAACTTACGGAGATTGTGTATAGTCGTAGCAATGATTATTTTATTATCGAATTAAATTAAGCATTAAATTAGTTTGTAATTTAATTTCTATCGCATTGTTAATTGTTAGCTGTGGTCGTTGACCGCGAAGGGATTTAACAATCCAAGACCAGTTTGGACGCCAGCGCAAGTAACCATAGACGCCCGCACGCCTTTCCGTCTGATTCTAGAGGGAAGTGCTAGTAATGGAGGTTTCGCCATCGATGACATTAAATTCCAGTCACAAGCGTGCGCAAGTGAGATTCCTCTTTTATACGAGTAACACGCGGAAAGTAAGACACATCACCTGTGATATATAATTGTATTAATGAATTTCCCGTTTTTCTTTAGCACGACCAGCTAGCGCTCATCCTGCCGCAAATAGAACGTTATAGGTGGTACAAGGTTAACGCAAAAAAGAACACCGATGTTTAATACGTTAATATAGTTTTTACATAGCAATAGATAGCAACTCTCTGTAGCTTATTCAATGTACAGTTAGAAACGGTTACCTGTCGCCACTGCCACAGAATGCAACACACACACACACGCGCGCGCGCGCGCAGTTCTATGTAGAATGTTGGTGCTGGAATCTTCAAGTAGCATGCACTCTTAGAACGAAGGGTATAACAGAGACGTTGCAAAAGATGTGACTTGAAGTTTCTATACGCGCAATAATAAATAAAAATTGGTGTTTAATAGTTTACTATGGAATTGGAGAAAAAACTCGATAGTTCGCATAATATACGTTGATAAAGTTTTTATGTTGCGATAGATGCAATTTTCTGTTCCTTATATTTGACGATGTTCCATACATAATGTATAATTACAAAGGGTTATCCCCTGCCCTTCGATAAATGATCGAAGTACGTGCCAATGGCACTGAACGGCTGCAGCGTCAGCTAAACACACCTGCTTAAATAATTGATATCTCGCAAAGAAATAATCAAATCCAAAGGTACCAATAATCCAACCCTTCCACTTGAGATTCTCGTCGACGAAAAACGCTCGCGTGACTTGGATTTTTTGTAACAGAATAAAGCAGCAATTTTATTGGCCGTTTAACAATATGTAATATAAGATTGAAGAAAAAACTTGTTATATTAAAATGTTTAGTATACGTCGGCAGATGCAATTTCCTATTCATTAATCGACAATATAATATTCGATATAGAGGGGGAGAAAGAGTTATATCTCCCGCCACTGTCTCAGAATGCAACAGGTCTGCATGAGAATGTGCGTGGAATCTCCAAGTAACAAAATACGCTCGTACACATACCAACGGAGTCGTGTAACACAGGCATATTGAAAGAGTTGTCATTTGGAATTTTTATACGCGCGATATGATAGCGGCAAATTTACTACCCGTTTAACGACGCAAGACTGCAAAGAAACACGGATATAATCTTGTAATCTAATATTACTTGCTGTACACACATGACGTACATTTATATATGTATAATAATGTCCTCGAAAAGAATCAGACGCTGTCTTCTGCAACAGCGAAGTGACTGATGGTAATCTTTAGGATCACTTTGCATTCACTCTATGTTTCTTCTTCCTTTATTTCTTTTCCATTTAGAGGGTCTAGAGTGGTCTAGAGCGTTTAGAGAAAAAAATTCACTTACTCCGCGCTCTCCTCTGCTCTCCTCGCATATCACCTCGCATCGCCTCGCATATGCGCAATCGTAAAGATCTCGTGAAATTTTATTATCGAGATATACATATAACACGCGCACTATTGTAAATCCGCCCTGACGTGCACGAGAAACACTGAGAAACACACTCTGGCGACCATTTTTGTGAGACAGCAATTGCCGAGAATTTTCAAGGGAGCAATATTGCAGGCGCGAGAATATCGGTTCACTGGAAAAGGCAGGAAAAGGCTTCACGCGATAACCGGAGGCGTGCGGTGCGCGACTAAGAAAATGAATTGGAAATTAAATGTCAAGTGTAAACATCCGCTAACATGCCACTGTTAATAGAGGGGTACGCAGCACCATACGAGGAAAGTTTTACGGCGAAGTGATATTTGAACGATTTCACTGACAGATATCGCTCGTGCATTGTGATCGTGTTGTCGAAGGGAGTTTGCACTTGGTGTTCGCACGCCTTTGCATTAAAATCAGAAGGATTTGGCCCCCGATGCAGCGCATTTCGTAAACTCACCGTCGATCGAAAGCTTTCTGCTATGCAGACAGTTTTACCGTCAATGCCCGTAATACTCTGTAATGCGTTAGTCAAGTAATAAGGAAGACCAGTTGAATATTATCGCAAAGTATTAATCGGAAGGAGAAATAATGGCTTCTACCTTTGATCAGTATGACAAAAACAGGTACGTAAACGGAATGGATCTTCTTCGCTCCTCGTCTCTCATTAGGCTTCATTTCGCTTCATTTCGCTTCATTTGGCTGCTGTCGACGTCGCTATTAGTCGCTGAGATATTTTCTCAAATTTTAATAGAATACGTTCGAATTCTCATCCTCGAGGCACTCCTTTTGACAGAGGCTTTTTTGGTTATGGAAATTACCTTCTATAGTTTACTTATAAATTTCTGCTTCATTTAAGTTACTTTTGTGTCTTTAGTTGTACGCTAGCAGTAGCGTCGAATAGTTTGAGACGCAAGTATTTTGCTTGAAAACCCTCCGTGTAGCTCTCAGTTTTGTTTAATCGTATCCGTGCGTTACGTTTCAGTTGGTATTTCGGAGCCATGTCGAGGCAAGATGCCTCGGACTTGCTTATGGGCGAAAAGGAGGGCGGCGTGTTTCTTGTGCGAGACAGTACGTCTATACACGGAGATTTTGTATTGTGCGTAAGAGAAGATAGTAAAGTCAGTCATTACATAATTAATAAAATACAACAAGGCGATCAAATACGTTACCGTATCGGGGATCAGATGTTTCCGGACATCCCAAATCTCTTGGCATTTTACAAATTACATTATTTAGATACTACGCCATTGATCCGACCTGCTCCTAAGAAAACGCATAGAGTAATTGCGAGGTACGATTTCGAAGGAAACGATCCCGACGATCTACCGTTTAGAAGAGGTAAATATTCCTTTAAAGAGGTATGCTCTTACTTTAATTGAGCTCATTGACAATCGTCAATTCTGCCGTAGGTGAAATACTCACGGTAATTTCGAAAGACGAGGAACAATGGTGGACAGCCATGAACAGTCTCGGCCAAACAGGTTCGGTGCCTGTTCCATACGTTCAAAAGTACGAAGAAGATAGTCATTCTATTATTGAAAACAGCAATCGGCCTGAAAGTGGTAGCAGCTCCGGTTCTAATTCCAATTCGATACAACCACTCGCGGCTCAAATACCTCATCCCGAAACAGGACAAGCACCTATAACTCGTCGATCGAATATTCAGCGAACTCTACCTGCTTTTGCAAAAGTAAAACAAGCAAGAGTACCTAACGCTTATGATAAAACAGCGTTAAAGCTAGAAGTAGGAGACATGATTAAGGTAACAAAAACTAATATTAATGGTCAGTGGGAAGGAGAATTACATGGGAAAGTAGGACACTTCCCATTTACACATGTTGAGTTTGTAGACAATGAGACAGGCGAAGACAATCAAGAGATTTAACAAAAATCTTCTAAATGCGATACACCGTATGTGTGATGAAAACAGGAGAATGCTTCGGTACTATGAGTTTAGGTTGTTATGTAGTAACTACTATGTGTACCGATACTACGATACAATTAAATTACTTTCAAATGGAATATCGTTAATATCGCTTGCGTGCAACTATGAATCTCGACTTTGTGCATGTTGCTTCAACAGAGAGGAAGGATACGAATCGACTCTGCCAATTATGTTAGAAATAACTATTTTTCTTTTTATATAGAAATTAAAATAAATGCGCCAATGTATATCTTTATAAAGGATGTATGATAGATTTATGGTAAATTACGTTGCACATGTCTCGACTTCGCTAAATTACATATAATAAGCTAAAAAAAAAAGTTTCTCATTCCTGAAACAATAAAGTATATATCGTGTTGGTAACTATTAGTAACAGTAGTTCTTATACGAATGAAAAAAAAATCTATCATTTGTGCAAGCGAGTAATTTACTTTAAAAAAATTTATACGAGGTGACTAGCTGCCAATGGGATTGAATTAAGTCGTTAACTCTGTATTTGTGCATACATACTGGAATTATTATACGATAACGTTCTCTAGTCATACAGTCGTTATGATAAATTTCCATTGTGTATACTCGAGTCACATTAGTAGATGTCTAAAGCACATATTACCTCCTCCGATAAAAATTTAATCGTTCGCTATCAATATCCGAGTATTGGTACACATAGTGCTTGTTGCTTAGCCATAGGTTGTGCTACCAATGCAACAATCCTTGATTTTACAAAGTTATATTTTGCGATGGAAGTATCAATTGCATTTGGTATTGTAGCGTTTAGCATAATAATATTATTGGGTTATAACTCTGTTAAAATATATCCAATACTACTGGAAGCAAAATATGGGAAAAACAAATTCGAGTAGATTGCTAAAAACAATATTGTTTTATTAATAAGAAAATCATTTATGTTTCCATCGCTTGGAAAATCCATGAATCATTACAAATCTTCCTAATAACAAGCACAGTATTAAGATAAATATAGGAAGTATTTCATATCAATAAAATTTATATATGTATAGGCAGGATTCTCTTCCATACATCTCTAAGTACGTGTAAAGTATACAGACATTCTCCGACTTCATTAACAAGAGGGTTTTATAGAAAAAGAAAACCTTACTTTTTGAAGCTAAATAGGCGTATTGTATGAGTAAATGATATTTTGCTCTATTCCATAGGAAGAGAAATGCTTTTAAGATTCTAAAGAAATTTCTAGTTTTACTGATCCGCATTTCAAACCGTTATGCTTAAATACTATGGGCCGTACTCTCAACTGTACTTTAGCAGCGCTCGGACTTTAGATGGGCTCTACACATATACATACGTATGCATGTTCATGTCCACGCGTGTTTATAAAAACGCATCTAAAGACCTGTTAGCGCTGCTAAAGTACAGGTAAGAGTACGGCCCTATGACAAATTTGATAGCGCATAGTGCATTTACATATTACATTTTGCGAGTCGGAGAATGTATTTGTGACAAGATCTTGTAAAGCGCAAACGTAAAAAAATGGGCAGTTTTTGCAGGCAGCAATGGGAGGACCTAGCTATATATTTGTATAAAGTGAATTGGAGGATAGAATGTGCCATTATGTATATTTTATCATTATTGTGTAATATTCCAATGATATGGTGCTTGAAGTACATTTTCAGCATAGTATATAGTAATATTGGCAGAAAAAGTTTTAAATATTAAATTAGTAAATAAATTACACAAACAATTCTGCATAATATCTATATAACTATGTACACTAATTAAAAACAACTTCGAACTATGACATTAAAATATTGTATTATAAATTACTTTATAGTTCTTATAATTATTATATGTATAGCTTTCTTGTGTCAAGTTACATTAACTATTAAGTCTCATTTGTATATGTAGCATAAACTAAGACAGTAAATTTTAATATGGTGAGATATAATGTATATTTTTCTAAGCAACACACATACTTGGATTTTTTTACAGCAGACCAATTTCATTAAAGAAAGAATATAGTAGGAAGTAGTAATGTTAGATAGGTAAGTAATTGTGTTGTTATTTATAATAAATCATAGTAATGTATTATTCAATTAATGCATACATCAATAAACCATAATTGTCCTAAGTACTGTATATTCTTCTATTTTATCTACATATTTCAACTTATTTGAAATGGATAATTCTTGGCCTTTTGCTTAGAAACTTGTTACAATAAAATAAAAACTTCTTACATAACTATACATAATGTTTCCAGCTAGGTTCTGTTGGAGGAGTAAGTTTACGAATTTTTACATAAATTCAACATTGTCAGTTGTAACGTTGAACATTATACAAAAAATATTTCTACTATTACATTAGCCATCATTATTATTCACATTTGAAGTAAATTCCGAATACAATAACAATACATTTCCTCCTACACTTGTTGGTTCCTTTCACGCTTATAATAAATATACGTAGATGACCTTCCATTGTCTTACTTATTTTTGCCTGTACCCATTGCAACAGAGAATGCATTAGAAAATACCGTGTATCTTTGGTATCCTTTGTAACTTTACCGCGCTAACTGTGTAATCAACGCAGCGCACATTTCGAAGAATTCCATTGTATGATGTCCAGTTGCCTGAGGTGGTGGAAGACTGGGATCTACAATTACATAAAATTAGATTAAATAATTTCCACAAGGCAAACGCTAGTTGTAAGTAATTAAATAAATTTACCACGTCCGATGTCTTCTGTTTCCTCGCTAGATAATGACTTGAAGTCTAATAAATAAGTTTTACAATCTACTTGATACAGTTGTAACGACATCTTACTGTATCTATCGGTTACTTTATTCTTTTGCCTTACTCGTACACTATACGCATTAATAATTTTCCATTCCTGTAAAATGTCCGACAGAAAGATGTAATTAGAGTAGTGGTTTTATTAGCGAGTAACACCTATGTATCGCATAGGGGCCAACAATTGGTAGCCACAGGAAGTAATTTTGTTGATAAAATATGGATAAACTTCGTTCTTACAAAATTGAGTGTCTTCATTGCACAGTATACTATGTTCATTATGTCACTTGGATTAGATTGCGACCTAATACCCAAATGCCATTTTGCACGTTTCACAGGAGTACTACGATTTCCTTGCAGTTGAGCGGGCAGACCACCCTGCGAACTTTGTCTTTCGCGTAATGCTGAAATTTGTTTATCGATAGTAAATGCATGGAATTGTTTTTGTACCGTGCATGCTTACATTACCATTTATTTTCTATGCGTGCAATATCGTTTTACTTACGCACAATTCTTTCAGGATGCGGTCGTAAGGGGCTACTACTAACGTCATTTGGGCTAAATGCAACAGGTGGCGGGCTCGATGCTACATAGAAATCCTTCAATTCTGCCTTAGCAGCCTCATCCGCAATTCGTTTGTTATCAACAATTAAATGATATGCTATTGCTAACTGATCGTGCGGATCGCCTCCTAATAATGCACCATCAACTTCTGATTCTTTCACATTGAACTTTTCGCAAACTTCATTCACAGCGTCTATGTCAATTATAGAAGAATCTTGTTCAACAGGGGATGGAAACAAATAGGATGGCAGATCTTTTTGGAACCATTCGTCTTTCCTAAAAAAAAATATATAGCTTTAATCGTTGTAAAAAGAAAAGCCAAGGTTTGGTAATAATGTTCAATGCGCGGTTTACTTGATATCCTCGATGGTAGCTCTTTGCATAGGATCAACCTGTAACATGTGGCAGAGAAGGCTAACAACACTTTTATTTAAATATTCCGGTATAGGAAAAATGCCAGCTGAAATTAATGTTGCGTGAGTTTCACTTATAATAATTGTTCTAATATTATTGTAATAAATATTGTACTTTATGAGGATTTTTACTTATTCGTAATGCATTAATGTCTGTACGACGTCGTATATTTCTATACGAACGGACTGTCGCTTACATGTAATTTTGCGAAATAATGTGGGAACGTATTCGTCATCGAATGGCAGTGTACCGCATAGTAGCGCATAGAGTATAACGCCGCATGACCAAATGTCTACTTCAGGACCGGCGTACAATTTACCAGAAATTACTTCCGGTGCAGCATAATTTGGCGAGCCACAAGAGGTACGTAAAAATTCTCCATCCATCATCATATTCGATAGACCTGTATTTTTCGTAAATAATTATGCAAAATGATTTTATGATCAGAATCCGGTAGAGTGACTGCATCTTATAATTAAATGCATTATGTTATCGGTAGTGAAATGTCAACTGTATCCGTATACCAAAATCTGCAATCTTCACATGAAGATTGTGATCTAAAAGAAGGTTTTCTGGCTTTAAGTCGCGATGAACTATCATGTGTCGATGACAGTAATCGACGCCTGAAATTATTTGCTGAAAGAATCGTCTGGCTTCGTATTCCTTAAGCTTCCCATGCTTTACAATGTAGTCGAACAGTTCTCCGCCGGAAACATATTCCATTATCATAAATATATCTGTGGGTGTGCTTATCACCTGATACCTGCATTTCAAGTATATATTAGTAATCTTGCGTCGATGCTCTCATTGCATTTAGATTGTAAGCTCGAGTACTTGTAGCACTAAATTAAAGAAAAATACTTACAATTTAATAATGTGAGGATGCCTAAATAACTTAAGATTTTGTATTTCTCTTCTAATTTTACCCACGACATCTAAACTTTTTATTTTCTGACGATTTAGTATTTTCACAGCCACTTTATGCTTCGTCAAAACATGCTCTCCGACTGCAACAAAACGTATTACATAATCGATATACCTAAATGAGGTCTACAATGCGGAAGGAATTTTCTACGAGATAATAAGGGTGCTATGTACTTTTGACTTTGCCGAATGTACCCACTCCTAGAGTTTGTCCCAATGTATAATGGCCAATTTTCACAATGGGCTGCACCTGGCTGCTTGGAATTTTGTCCGACATTTTCAATCTTCTGCGGGGTTTGATATAAAAAGAGAAAGAAATCACTTTTAAAAGGACATCCTATTGCTGGAGTACAGTCGCGCGTGAAAGCGGAAAAGAAGAAGTCACTGAAAGTAGGAGAAGTATAAAATGCAAATGAACACCTTAATGCAAGATGCATATTATTAACGTATAGTATTCGACGAGTGAAGTGTTGGTGCTATCGTAAAGGAATTTTACAGATTCAGCCTAATTAGACAATTGAAATGCAACGGCATGAGCAACTGTCGAATGTTATTAAGGAGCGGGCCAAGCAGATACATTGCTTACATTGCATCAACTAGATGAGCATTTGCAAAACAACAAGGTCATATATCTAGTCGTTCGTGTAAGCCTATTTGCTTAGATTATACAACAGGCAATAAATATGATCGATTCTGCTAAACTAAATTCTATGAACGAGTAAATCATCGCGGAGGGTAGAATGCGAATTAATAGTTTGACTAAAATCGACAAATGTGACTTGGCTACCTGATATTATTTACATGTTTTTGACGTTTCTTAGCGCGTAGACACTGTAGAGCGAGTTACTTCAATTGAGTATACTGCAGTCTAACGTGAGCGAAATCGAAATACTATGTATGTCTGCTTATTGGAGCACCTGTTCACCGGCTAACTGCGCACAATCCCATTATTTACTCTATAACTTTAGCGTAACTATATATCATTTCGTGGAGAAAAAAGACCTCGTCGCCTTATTACAAAGAATAATCTCTGTAACGACATCAAAAATGCGACATCACACGCAGATTTTCTTAGAGTGCTCTATTTAGTTTAGTTGCTCTATTTTAGATTTCATTATCGAAAATTAGAATTCTTCTTGGATTACTGAAAACTGCGAGAGAAAAAGTTTCGTCCAGTTTCGTCGAATGGTCGAATGGTCAAAATGACCTGTCCAGACCTGTCAACGCATTGACCTAAGTGGTGCGTGGTGGTGCGGGAAAATTGGCCGATGCCATTGGATGCCATTTGATAAGGATGAAATTGCATTTTAATTTCACTTTTCGCCACCAGTAGCGCTCAGATTATTGCATCAATTGGCATCAATTGGCATCGATGAATGGTGAACATGACGAGAAAATGGTGGAAAATGGTATGGGGTTCGAATTTTGGCCTGAACTCGGCTGAACATTTATTTCATTTGTGGAAAAACGTCCTGTGTATATGGTAGTACTAATTGTTTCGTACTTTCGTCTTTTATGTTTTTCACCCTTCGCCGAAGCAACTGCAAGTCCGCTTTTCTTACTTTATATCGGTCACGGTATTTCACGAATTTCATCACTGCTACGTCGCATGGCGAAATAGTGTCAGTTTGTCGATCGACGACAAGTTGTATTCTCATTTCTCTACCGAGAAATATAACAGGAGAAATCCGTATATATGTATTCTACGGATTTTTCAATCTCTTATCTTCCGTTAGTTCCACGGGATTGCACGCGATCCAACGCGGTCTATATAGAGAAGATTGGAAAAATGTAGGTTAGCGCAAGAGAGCGCAAACGTGACAGAGAACGATGAGAACCAATGAGAACGATAAAGTTTCTCTTCGTGAGAGAACAATTCTCGTAAGATGGCGCGAGTTGTATTTTTCCGCGCGAATTACGAATAAGAGCAACACCAACGGTTCCTTCTTATTACGAGTTCAGTTAAGAAAAAGAGATACCGCGAGATTTAGATTTTGCGATATTGTTTATCCCGCGCGAAAGCTTTTAATCATCGTTTCTTGAGGGACTGAAATTGTTACGCATACGTATATGGAATTTTTGATTCCGCTTAGTTCCTCCAGTGGAGGATAGTAAGCATAGGGCAGCACCAACGTGTATTTGAATTCTCTCAGTCTCTCCCACAAATTTAAATGTTTCTCGAATGGCAGTTAAGCTTGTCAATGGCATACAATTTCGCAATGTTATTACGTTTTTGAAATTGTAAAGGACATTTGGATGAATGCGCCCAAAAGGGATCTCTTAGGTTGATAATTATTTTATTTAACGTCCCATTCACGTTCGAACCTAACATTGGACCGCGATTCATTTGAGTCGACAATTTACCTTTTAGTTAAGAATTTATTCTTTTTTCCGATTTCAGAAGAATCATCGAGCACGCCATCTCATAATTCTTGAATAATCGAAATGTGCGTTACCCACGTATATATATAGTCGGACTTTGTTAATTGTGCATTTGAAAAGTGCAGAAAGCAGGCCTCAAAGTATCTTATACAAAGCAGAAATTCCGTTTCCAAGGAATAAGAGAAAAATGGTGAAGGCTTGCGCAGTGCCTGGGTGCCGATCCGGTGCCGATGTACCAGCCCACTTCTTTCCAAAGAATGCTGCACGTTCCGACACTTGGGCCAACAAAGTTCAATGTCAAAAGTTAAAGAGTTTAACGAGCATGGAGAGGCACAAGTACAGAGTATGCCATAAACATTTTGAAGACGAGGCGTACATGTCCTATGCAAAAACAAGAAAATTAAAAGACACCGCATTTCCAACGCTGAATCTTCCAAAGCAGCAGGATAATACGGAATTTAATGACGACGCGAATAACTTGTATTGCCAACAATGTAAAACTTCTTGCATTATGATAAACACTTTGTCGGACGTTAATGCCTCGGACTTATACGTGAGATTAGAAACGATAGATGCTACAGAAGAAATCGATTACGACAACACGATACAAGAAAATATAATATACATTACGCACGATAATTTATACAGCGAAGATATACCAGGTCCCAGTACTATATTAATGACCAGAAATTTACCTTCCAATACATGTCGAACTTCGCAAAAAAGTACAAAGCTAAGCGATTTATCTCCAAAAGCAAGTCGTTTACTCAAAATGGCTAAATTATTAGTGAGAAGGATAAGATTTGCACAGTCGACGAAGCAAAACCCAAACATCAGGCTCCAAAGTATGAAGAAACTTTTAGAATCAGAATTCTTTCATAAGTATGCAAGGTTGCCAAATGCAGAGAGAACGCTCATTGAAATGGAATTACGATCAAGCCAGTATACATCGCAAGTACGTATATTAAAATTAGTCGCAAGTAATAGAACATTCATTCTTAAAAGATCACTTGCAGCTTATATAACTCGTAAATATTAACGTAACTTAAATATTCTTCTATTTAGTCTTAGCTAAAATGTGTTATTTGAAATCTTAGAGTTTCTTATGTGTAACCGCCGCAGTTTATGTTAAATCTTCGATTGTAATTGTATTTCAAACATCCTTTTAGAAAAGGTGTAACGCAATAGACGAGAAGCTGTTAGCATTTGCACTTTACAAGAAATCAAGGAGTTGCTATAAACTGCTACGCACTCTTTGTAATTTTCCCAGTCCCACAAGGTTAAAACTAATGTTACAAAAAACACCGTTCAAGACAGGAATATCCCTTACGCTTATGTCGCATTTATACTACCGAGCAAGCAAGATGAGAGACGCAGACAAAATTTGTGTCCTTATGTGGGCAAGAATGGCTTTACATCCTCGTATAGATTTTGATAAAGATGCGGACTACATTAGAGGCTTTGAAGATTGGGGAACTAAAAGAACGTCGAAATTTGCGGATCAAGCACTCGTTTTTATGCTCAGAGGCGTAAAAACTGGCTGGAAGATGCCAATTTCTTACACTTTTTGTGCCGCTGAAACAAAAATTACTCGATTAGTAAGCTATATAAAGAAAATAGTTAATGCGGTTAACAAAACAGGATTAAAATTGATCGGAACAGTGTGCGACCCAAGCTCGGCCAATGTAGCAGCGATCGAACAATTATTGCACGACACTTCGAGGGAAAGAGAATGGCACTGTATGTACAAACGTAACTAGAAAATCATAACATTTGTGGCTGTAATCAGAAATGCGTTCACAAATATAATGTAGCATTTTTATTGTTACAGGTGACTTAATAGAGATTCACGGAACAATGTTAATACCATTTTATGATCCACCTCATTTACTGAAGTCTGTGCGCGATAATTTATTAAGCCACGCTTTAGAAATTAATATAACGCCAAAGAAGGACGACTCTGAAAGAGAATTTGCTTCGTGGAACATAATACAACTTGCGTACAACATGAGTAGAAGTTATGACTCTAACAACCGACTCATGCCGAAAATCAGAAATGAGCACGTAATTCCAAAGAGGATAAACAAAATGAAAGTAAAATATGCAGCTCAGATATTTAGTAGAACAGTAGCTGCATATATCAATTTTCTAACGCGCGTCGAAGGTAACTCAACCCTTGAATTTCGTCCAATCGAAAAAGATTTTTTTTGCATATGCATGCATTCTTTACTTGTATGCACATCCCGATAATGATTCGTTATTACAGGTCTACCTACCAAAGACGGAGTTATGTTGAAAATGCCAAAGCGCCCGGGCATAAGTACCACAACGGCGCTTCATTTTTTTAACGACTTATTTGACTCCGTCAATGGACATAGTAAGGATCACATGGTACCTCTAAGAACAGTATTATCTACAAAGAGTAGCCATGAAAAATTTTGGGATCAGGCCGTAAAGACGTTAAGAAAAATGCGTTATGTAAATATAAAGTCAAAGTTACCGGTTAGAAGTCTGTGCCTACGAAATTGGATCAAGACGATATATGGCTTTCAAAACTTATGGGAAGTCTTGAAAGCAGAGGGATTCACTCACTTGAAAACCAGGCTGATCAATCAGGATCCTTTAGAGAGTATGTTCGATACCATACAATCCATGGTACCGCGATATACAAATCCTTCGTGTACCAGTTTTGAAGATTTATACAAAGTAATACTGTTTGGCGATTTAACCACGGATAAAAAAATTAGATCCAATTGCGAAGATACCTGTGATGGGCGGCTGCTCGTTCCATTGAAGAAATTTCTTATCGATAGAGAAGACAGGTTATCGAGACAAAAAGAAATTGTAGAAGCAACAGCTGTGGAAGATTTAAGTCCAAAAATTTCTGGACTTTATAGTAGAGAGCCTTACGGCGCAGTAGTGATAAGAAAGCTGCTAACTGTAAGGCCATTTGACAACTGTGTATCGTGCAGGACATGTCTCACGGATGAGATAATAGAAAGGACATTTCTAAAAATAGACAGGTTACTATCTAATAGCATGCAGTATGTATACTTTAAATACAACATAACAAATATCCTGGCTACCGTGTTGTATGAACAAGTGAATTTCACGTTTATTAAATGCGATAGGCATAGAAAAGCCTTAAAAGAGAGGATTGTCTATAACACGATAGAACGGTTCCTTTACAAATGGTGTACGACGATTAACAAGTTCTTAAGCGGTACGGACATTAGAAAAGTGCAGGGAACCGTTTTTCGGCAGGCTTTACAAAAATGCAATCATCGTAGCATCAAGAAATATTTACAAAAAGTATATTGAAATAGTATATAATTTCTGTAAATTACCGATGTTACTTTAATATCGTAAAATCTGAGTTGTACAGTAAATTATTACAATTCTAACATAGTATTACTTATGTATATTTAACTTTATCTTAACATTTGGCATGTACATAAGTGATATGTTGATATGTAACGTTGCAGTGATGTATGTCTACAGCAGGCTCTTCTTCATTATCATTATTTCAAAATATGATTTCCCAAAATTCTTTACTAAATTTCAAGTCTTTACGTATATTCCCCTCCTGGTAATGTGCACAATTTTTATTATCGAATCATCTGTAAATATAGTCCAGTTTAGTATACAAATAAAATCGTGTACAAACGCTTCGAAGGATTAGGCACGCGTGTGAGTAATAGCTAATAGCGATGCAAGCGCCTCTAGATTTCTTGGCTAAGAAGTCGAAAACTACTGTGAAACTTCAACCTGCTTCAACCACCGCAGAACGCAAAGGGTCGGCCTCCCTTTGCTCCGCTTTGCTCCTTTCATCGGCATCGATTGAGATTGATCGAGATTTTGAGATATGCCAAACTCGTTAGTTTTGTAATGTGCAACCATTTGCTATTGTCAAAAACATAAGAGTGATGTTTAATTAGTACATTTATATAAAAATTTATATAAATGTCGTACTACTACTCCGAATGAAAGAAAGCTAATACTATACATATATAGTTTTGACCATTTTGACATAACTGTAAATGCATTTGCTGACGTGTATACCTATGTGCGATATTAACGATAATAAAATATATACATATTCTATAAAATGCGTATACGGTGCAACAATAAAAGCAAAGTTTTAAGTAATGACAATTAAGCGAAGTTTATAAAGAAGAGCGGATAATGTCAATTTAAATTAGAAAATCGTGCAAAGACGACAATGGAGGTGCGCCGCAGAAGAACAAAACCGCAGGATAATAAAGTACAAATGCAAAAAAGCGCGAAATTTGAAATCAACGATGTCGCTACCGACTCAATTGGAAAAAATGAACAGGACGTGGTAATTTAAACTGTTTATAATAAATTTGTAGTCCCAAAATTACCCTTTTTATAAGCAAAAATTTTAACATTTACTTCGTGAGATAACAGCTTTGTTCCACTTAATTGCAAAATTTGTAATTTTTAAAATCGTATATATTTATCACACGTGTTATTCTAATGTAAGTTCGTTATACTAACATTTTATTTTTGACACTATTCGCACAGGTAAGCAATGAAGTAACGCAGAAGGAATTAGTTGAAAAATATGTGTCAAAAATGGAAGTATTAAGAAATAGCAGTGCAAGGGCGAGGACTCGATTTAAGATAAACTTAGAAATTGACCTGATAGCCGCTACTTTATTTTTCGCCAGTCTGGCAACGCGTCTTTATCGCCTGGAAGAACCCCGAAGCATAGTGTAAGTTTCGCACCGACAAATTAATTTGCACCAATAACGTATACGTAATACTAATTAACAGATTCGACGAATTACATTATGGAAAGTATGTCGGTTTATACATGAAAAGGATATTCTTTTTCGATTCGCATCCACCATTGGGCAAGCAACTCATTTCTGCGATTGCGTATTTAGCTGGTTTTGACGGACAGTTTAAATTCGATAGAATTGGTAGTCCGTACGTAGAAAATATTCCCTTGTTCGCTTTACGATTTATACCAGCCCTCTGCGGCAGTCTCTTAATTCCCACAGCTTATCATTTGGCTTTGGAACTAGGTTTACAGCAATGGAGTGCAACAATTGGCGGACTACTGTTGTTACTTGGTAATGTACAATATTCTAAAATTACTCGATGTAAATAACCAGTTTATATTTACTCCTTATTTTGCAATTTAGATAACGCGCTTCTGACGCAATCGAGATTCATTTTAATGGAAAGTATCCTAATGCAGTTTGCATTGTTGGGCCTGTTTTGTATCATTAAATTTAGAAAAATTATGGATCAACCTACTTCCATCATGTGGTGGATATGGTTGTCATTAGGAATGGCAAGCTTAACCTGTGCATTATGGTATATATATATATATATGTATATATATATGTATACGTATTTCAATTATGAAAAGTTACACTTTCTAATGCTAATGCCTCCTTCTTTTCGCAGTGTAAAATATATTGGATTTTACTCGCTGGCTCTTGGCGTGTTCATAATTCTTCGTGATTATTGGACACTAATTCCCAGAAAACAGTATACAACTCTTGTTTTATGTGCTCACATTATAACGAGGATCGTAGTACTGGTGACCGTGATAAGCACTGTGTACTTGAGTATATTCTATGTGCACTTATCCGTACTCTCTAAAGCCGGACCGCACGATTCTGTGATGACAAGTGCGTTTCAAGCGAGTTTAGAGGGTGGCCTAGCGAGTATCACCCGAGGTCAACCTATAGAAGTAACTCACGGGTCACAAATCACTTTAAGACATACACATGGAAGAGCCTGCTGGCTTCACAGCCATAACCATGTCTATCCGTTAAGATATCTTGATGGACGTGGCAGTTCTCATCAACAGCAGGTTACTTGTTACTCGTTTAAAGATGTCAATAACTGGTGGATTGTAAAGTCACCGGAGAAGAATGATTTGGCTGTTACAAAACCTAGCGAACCTATTAAGCATGGCGACGTTATTCAATTGGTACACGGAATCACAAGTCGTGCTTTAAATTCTCACGACGTTGCTGCTCCGATGACTCCTCAGAGTCAAGAGGTGTCGTGTTACATAGACTACAATGTATCCATGCCTGCTCAAAATCTCTGGAGAGTCGAAATTACAAATAAAGACACATCGAGCGACGTTTGGCATGCTATACAAAGCCAAGTCCGCTTGATACATGTAAATACAGAGTATGCATTGAAATTTAGTGGAAGACAATTACCGGATTGGGGCTTCAATCAGCACGAAGTTGTCGCGGACAGATTAATACATCAAGCGAATTCTATTTGGAATGTTGAAGAGCATAGGTACACCAAAAGCGACGATCAAAAACAGAGAGAAAGAGAATTAATTAATGCAGAGATGATTCCATTAAAAGCGACTACACTGAGCTTTTGGGAAAAGTTTGTTGAATTACAATTAAAGATGATGTTTGGAAACCAAGAAGGACAAAATAGCCACATGTACTCAAGTAGTCCTTTAGATTGGCCACTTATGCACAGAGGAATTGCATACTGGGTCTCCAGTAATAGCAATGTATGTTAATATACAAAGTAAATAGTATAAAGTGCTGTCGATCTCACATGCTTTCTTTACATTCGTCATTTATTGAAGTATTCTGTAAGTCGGTAGTATGTGTGTTTCTTTCAAATATGATCTTTTATGCCTTAGGCACAAGTGCATCTGCTGGGAAACATCATAATTTGGTACTCCGGGACATTTGCTGTTGCCGTCTATGTAGTACTTCTAACATTCTACCTTATCAGGAGACGACGAATGTACTTTGATATTTCAAATGAAGAGTGGATTAAATTTGTCAATACTGGTAGTATCCTGTTGGGAGGATATGTGCTACATTTCGTACCTTTCTTGTTTATCGAACGAACATTGTTTCTGCATCACTACATTCCAGCTTTCGTTTTTAAAGTACTTTTAACTGCTGCTACAATAGATCATATCTATTATCTGATTGGGTATGTATTAAAAGTGGCATATATGTATCATGAATTAGCGATATAGCTCCTGCATAAAATTATGTAACTAAAAAAATTAAACTTTAATTTTCATTTTATTTTGCAGATCACGGTACCGCAAAACCGTATTGGTTTATGTACTTAAATGCGTTATAGTCATATGGATATTTTCTGTAGTATATGTTTTTCGTAAGTTTATAGCGCTTAGTTATGGGACCATACCTTTAAGTGCCAAGGAGATTTTAAAATTAAGATGGCGAGATACGTGGGATTTTATAATACATAAGACTTAATGTATCGTAGTTGCACACTACCAGCCGTATATTGAACAAATTAATATAAGAGAAAACAATTTTTTTACACGTACTTGTAATAAGCTGTAACGTTCCATGTATGCAATCACAGGGCATTGTACATTGAGTTCAGCTCTCTATATATTAATATGATTTATATTTAACTATTAAATTATCTTTATAAAAATCTTCGATATATAAATATTCTTCAATGATACCCGATTTACCGGTTGTTTCATTTGTACATTTTCTTTTCCTGTGTTCAAAAAAGAAAGATTTTTGGTAGAACCGCATAAATATAAATTCAGTATTTTAGAAATTCGTACTTACCAGCCCATTATTATCACATTAAAAGGCTCAAGGTATTATTTTATATTCTAGCAAAATATACAATGCAGAACAAAATGGAAAATTATAAACCATTTAAACTTACATAGTATGAGTTATATAATGCCATAAACCCCTATAATACGTAATTTCATATGCATATGCATATGTATACAGGGTGTCCCGCTTCAAGTGTAATCCTCGTGAAAGCGTTATGGCTGATGTGATTCTAAACAACATTTTCCTCTGCGAAAGTGCTTGATGAAGTTTCATTTTTGAATTATTAAGGAAAAACACTGTGTCCGTGAAGCTATATAGCGTCTTATTTGGTGGAAACTCACAAACTATTGAGAGTTCTGGCTTATCCTTTTCCATAAAAAGTTCTAGAGTTCCTGATACATTAAATAAAGAGTTCTGCTCATTAAAACCGAAAAATGAGCCCGGACAAAGTGAGACGCCTGTCCTAAACGAGTTCCGACAATCGGCAAGACAAGATTTTGAAAGATTCACAGTTTTTAAACAGTTCTGTGAAGAGTTCCAGGCGCTAGCAATGTTGAATGATTTTTAAATAAATGAATGCCAAATGAATACACAAAATTAGGGAGTTCCGCTCGAAATAAAATGTTTTCCGTATAGTTCTAGACATACTACAACATATTCTAAAGAGTTCCGGGAAGTAAGAATATTATTTAGTTTCTTTAAAAATAATACCTTCCGAGTATAATCATCCGGAACTCTTGAAAATATCGTCGCATAGACTCAGAACGTGTTGTAGCATTTTCTTCGATTTCTTTTTATGGGGAGTATTAATTTATTTAAAAATAATTCAACGTTGCTAGTGCTTGGAACGCTTTAGAATATGATGTAGCATGTTTAGAACTGTACGGAAAACATTTTATTTCAACGGGAACTCCCTAGTTTTTTGCAGCATCTCACACTCTTCACGACGCTTGGAGAGTATTAATTTATTTAAAAATAATTCAACATTGCTAGTGTCCGGGCTGAATTTTCGGCTTTAATCAGCAGAACTCTTTACTTAACATATCAGGAACTCTAGAACTATTGAAAAGGAAGCCAGAACTCTCAATAGTTTGTAAGTTTCTACCAAATGAGACGCTATAGCTTTGCAGCGTAGAAACACTGGCAAATGAGCGCACCCGTAGAGACCGCGGCGGCTGGCCCCGTAGTTTTAGTTATTGAATGTTTACAAAGCTAGATAATTTATAAATACAATGTCCTTTGCCAATAATTTTTGGAAATCAATGCTTTATTATTAATAGCACACTTATCAAATTTTTATGAACATTGCTGAAGTGTAAAATAAAATAAATACATGTACCAAATGAATAGATAATAAAAAAAATCAGTTTGCTGAAGTTTGAAGATATGTAGTTATGCAGATTTTTCTTAGCTTCCTTTCTTACTTCATAAATTCATATATAGTGTTTCTCCATAAAATAACTTATATACCATGTTATTTTTCACAAGGTCATACACAATTTTCAAGCAGAAAATACATTATGCAACTTACAACATTGTAATAAATATAACTCTAAAAAAAGCAAACAATTATTCCATTATGGTTAATAGAATCATCAGACAAACAGATCTCATAAAGAAACATTAAATATTTCTTTAGCAGTTTACAAATATAACTTTAAATAAAACTATTAGGTCACAATAACACATTTTCACAATTTTACTTCTATAGCAGAAAAGTTTCAGAATTTGTAAAATTTAAGAAAACAGACTTTCCATATATTAGTTAGCATTACAATGATTTCATACGATATAATTAATTGTACGTGTTTTTGTACCTCGTAACATCTTTCCTTAAGTAACAAAATTTTAATTAAATAAACATTCAAAAAGATTTAAAAGAGTATTATAGAACATAAATAGGATGAGTGAATGTTTTATGAGAAGTTCTAATAGCATATTCAAATTGCTTTACAATGACTGAATTAATTACCAATTTTAATGATACGTAAATACAATAGACCGAATAAGACCATCCCGAACACTGTCGGCACTATTGCCCACTCCAAATGAGAAAAATACAGCATCACAGGTCATATGTTGTGTACAGACACCCATTGGATACCATCCGACTTTATTAAATACCACGCCAACGCGATAAACCTGTAGAGCAGAAAAACATTGGACTTTTCTTAGTAAAATCTATTAAATCAAGCGATAGGAGTAACGTCGCATGCACAAACGATATTCTAACGATAAGCATAATTAGTTTACAGTTCAGAAAGTTAAACTTGCATTACGCAGGATTTAGTAAATTTTAGAATAATTGCTTTACGAAACACACGCAGAGGCGCAATGGTGTATATGAAAATATCGAAAGCGTAAGAAAAAAAAACACAAAGTAATTCAGTACATCTATCTAAACCTTATTTTCTAATAAGTTATAACAATATGAAAACAAACCTTATGTTTTTGAATGTACACAGGCCGATTAAAGGTAATTTCTACGAGAGTTTCCATGTTCACTTTAGTGGTAAAATGCGTATAAGTTAACCGAGTACCATCGGAATCAAGAAGATGAGCATACAATATCTCTGTGTACGATATATCGGGATTAAAATTGCTTACCTGCGAAGAAAGCAACGTCTGCTATTAATACATACATCATTTATACGTTAAATGCTCCATACAACTACGATATCGCGCTTTGTTCCATGCTGCAAAGAGAAAATAGAAGTTGTAGAATTGGACATACCGCCACGGGTAATTGTGTGGGCATCTGTGTAGGTACTTGTACGCCCATTACACAAATATTTTTATCTACGCTAAATGTTACAGAACAATCAAGCACATTTGTGTTGAGACATTGCGATTGTTGGACCACTGATCTCAGGCAATAATATTTTGGTCCTTCCCGCATACCACCCTCGATAACGGAAGATGTGTTTGTGCTATTCATAGAAAGACACCCGTCTCTTCTCACTCTGTTGTCTATAGGAGGTGTTTTTCGAGAATTCCCGCTAGATTCGCCTCCGCCGATGAAGAAAGCCGAGTGATGGTCGGACGTCGAAGGATAATTAGTCGAATTGCACAAAGGTGGTAAACGATTGGAAAGTGAAATCTTCTGAAAAATAGGAAAACAAGGAAGGACGTTAACGACGCGACGTGCGCGCGGCATACTTACGGAAACATGAAAACTCACAGATTGCGCATCTAAGACTCTCGTTCTACTGCGTAACTCTACCGAGAATCCTTCCGGCATAGGTGCTTTATTCCCCGTGCATAATATATTCATTAAAAGTGCAAAAGCTTCATCTTGCGTTAAGAGAGGCGACGTTCCAGGACCCTCGGCGAACTCCTGCGGTGTCAGAGTTAAAAACCTAATTTTCGACAGAGCATTTCCAATCGCCGCTTTGAGAGACTTGCCGTCGCTCGGATCGAGCGATTTCCTTATGCATTCAGCTTTGGCCCAACGTTCGACCGCCGTGAACAATTCAATTTCGGAGTCAATCTGCAATTCGTCTTGTTCCAGGACCGTAAGTAACGTAACTAGCTCAACGTCGTCCCAACTGGATTCCTTCAAAACTTCGTCGGTCTTTCTCGATATAATCTGTAGACACTTCTCCATTAATATAGGTTCTTCGAAGAGTTTGGCGAATTCGTACGCTCTGCATGCTTTCTTTGGAGACAGGTCCGACCATAGATACTTTGTACATTCCTCCAGCAGGCAAGGAAGCATATACTTCTTAGCACAATAGCACAATTCGCAAGCGAGCTCGAACGAGCCTAAATCAACTCGATCCGTGTAAATATAATCCAAAAGTGCTTTAAAAGCTTCGGGCTGAACGTCCTTAATTGGTATCGGGTCGTTCTTCTCCGCCATGCCCCCATAAAACATGGCTTCGAAGACGGGGCTAGACATCGCTAGAAACAATTTGTGCCCTTTGAGTGTTTGTTGATGTGGCTCTTGGCCAACGATGAATCTGCAATCCGACCATTGCCCAGTCTCGAGTAAATATTGGCCTCGTTCCGATATTCTCTGCTTATTGATCTGCCAATCGCAGGGCAGACTCATCTCTGTCAAAGAAATCTCTCATAAGGATCCCTCGGGAAGGTTGACTGCTCGCTGGAAATCGACTACGTGAATGAAAGACTACGTCTTTTGCGACAAGAGGGAGAAAATGTGAGGGGTAAATTTGTGGAAAATCCCTCGTCCAAAAGGTTCGCGCGCGAGGACGGTTACTCTGGTGAAATACATACCGCAATCCAAAGTATTAAAACCATTGAAACTAATTCGGTGACGTACCTATTTTCGTGCAGCTCGTATTATAGCTATAAATATGAGATATGACATAAACGGTGATAAAAAAGTGTTGCGTGCCAGGTAGTTAAGTGTCAAAATATGCGCGGGAAAAGCGATGCTTCTTTGGCGCGACGAGACCTCCTCCAAAGTGAATAAGGTACGATACGTTTCCTAATTACGATGTCGGATCGAAGGGTGGCCGAAGCGTCGATCGAATCGGTTTACGAATTATCGAAAGACGAGAAAACTCCTAATTCCCGTATATCATTCTACCCCGAGGAATTCTACGCCATCTTAACTTCGTCTCTCACTCCATTACGTAGTTTTTCCGAAGTCGTTGATACTCCGTCGGTGCAATCCTCAATACAGTTTGCGATAATAGTGGAGACGTTTATTAATTCCTTTCGTTGATAAAAATAAATCGAACGCGATGTGTCCCGATTCTCTCCTGGTTAATCGCGATTTAGCCGATCGTGTAGTATCGGGCTAAAACGCACCGCGGATAACCAAGATTACTCCTAGCTATGCAGTGTTTATAGTATCGCGCCAAGATCAGCGAAGATCAGCGAAGATCAGCCTCAATCAGCCTGAAAAGCGGGACTTGAATTTCACGAAATGGCAGCGCGCGGAAAGGCGCATCTCCTCTGTCCCGTGTAAACGGTGAAATCCAGGCAAATCTTAGGAAGATCTTCCTCCTATTCCACCCATGATCTTCTCATTCACTTTGATGACCGTTGTGAATTACCCCAATGGCGCATACACGGCTCAGCTGTGTGCACTCGCGAGTTATCCCAGCAGAAAAATAATGCATTCTATAGTATTTTTATTGAATTAAACCGACTAGTGGACCCTGCATCGGCAAGATTAGGTACGTGAGAACAGATCTCCTCGCTCATCCTTACTTACGATTCACCGAAACTACGAGGGGAGCTCTTTTGTTATTGAAACGGCGATGCCTCGGCGGAGGTTTTTTAAATCCTACCGATCTGTCAGATTCGCTCGACTCGTTCCTCACCTAGGTTATCGCCTATCACGAAAAATCGCCAACTCGCAAGAGTTCCTTCTAACCTGTGCTCACTCCGTTCTTTATGTGCCCCTTTTTCCTTTATCTTCTCCTTCCGGCTCCTCCTCTCACTTTACTCACCCTCTTCTCTCCTCCCCTCCGTTGGCTCCTCTTCCACAGCTTCCGTTATTTCCCTCTTCGCCTCATCTTCGCTTCATCTTCGCTTCATCTTTGCCTCATCTTCGGACGCGCGCTTATTCTTCCACCGGATTACGCCGTCTTCTTCTCGCGATACTCTTATCACTTCGTTCTCTTTCTTCCTCGCCTATCCTAACTAACACCTCCTCCTCGCTCGCCTTTTCTGCATCCTTTTATCGGCTTCGCCTTTGTAATCAAATTCTAAAGTAGCTCGCGTTAAGGTTACTCAATCTGCGTTGTTTCAGATACGTTTAGTATATTTGGACTTGAATATTTAACTAATCTTAAAGTTTCAACGACGAGAGCGTATACGTTCGTATATGTAATCAGTTATTATTATACAGCCCTAATGAAACTTATATAACGCATTCTATCGATTTGAAATTATGATCGATTCGAGTTCGCAATATGTCATGTGCATTTTTTAAAAATATTCCTTAACGTTGTAGTTTCTTGTAGTTTCAATCGATCCTTTATAAGTTGGTTAAGAGTATAACGTTATTACAACTTTGGTTGTACATCTCGTTGTTACGTATACCTTGGTGTATATGATCTTTTGTAATATCCTTTGAAGCTGGCTGGTACCAAGAAGTAATAGCGTCGTAAAGATTTCCAAATGAGAAAAACAATGACGCGCGGTTTTAAAAGATCTGAAAAATACCAATCGCGGAAAATAGAATAATACGCATGGCACAAGGAATAATAGTATCTGTAATATATGTATAAGGCGAACCGTGCTACCTATAAGATATAAGACTCGTTTTAAATGTAATAACGGATTTTATCTGTCAAACTTATTTCCACAGGAGAGATGGATTATCCATCCAGCGCAACAACAACTATTTTATGCATGTACTACATTTAGCCTATACACTTTTTTAATGCTCCAAGAGAGTGAAAACATCATTGCGGAAGCTTAACCCTAGCACCCATAAAAGAAATGGATGTAGTGAGGGACGAAGACAGGCGCAGGCGCCTTAGAGTGCTAGAAGAGCGTATAAAAGATCCAAGAAGTGTTACTAACATCGATTGTTTATTGGATACGGTTCAAGCCTTAGTGGCGGACTGTGAACATCCCAGTGTAAAGCGTATGAAAAACATAGAAGTATATATGAATAGATGTAAGTAAAAAATCTTATGTTAAAAATCCAAAGAAACGGCATTTGAAAAGATAATGTTATTATAAACAATGTTATTATCGTCGAAGAGTATATTACATCGATCTTCTTGTTCTAGATGATTCGGTAGCTCAAGATATTTGTAAAATGCGAATGCGTACCGATGATTTTACATCGATAAAAGTAATAGGTCGTGGGGCATTTGGAGAGGTGCAGTTAGTTAGACATAAATCTACGCAAAAAGTATATGCTATGAAATTATTGAGTAAATTTGAAATGGTAGGTAATATTAATGAAAAGTAATACGTGCGTTGAGTTATTATCGCCGCTTCGACGTATAAATCATCGTCCGCATTTTCTTCTTATTCAGATTAAACGATCGGATTCTGCCTTTTTTTGGGAGGAAAGAGACATAATGGCACATGCAAATTCACAATGGATAGTACAACTGCACTTTGCATTTCAAGATCAGAAGTACCTTTATATGGTGATGGACTATATGCCAGGAGGGGATTTGGTTAATTTAATGTCAAACTTTGATGTACCGGAGAAGTGGGCAAAATTCTATTGCGCCGAAGTTGTACTCGCATTAGACGCAATCCATCTTATGGGATTTGTTCATAGAGATGTAAAGCCGGATAATATGTTACTAGATAAATATGGTCATTTAAAGCTTGCGGACTTTGGGACATGTATGAGAATGGATTCCGTAAGTAGAATCTATCGAGTAGTTCAATCGGTTTATAATAAAAGACTTCATTACGCACGAATAAGTACTACGATCTTGTAAATTATGCATTCGTACATTTTACGTATGTCTACGTTCATTTCAGGACGGTCTTGTTCGATCTGATACAGCCGTTGGAACTCCTGACTATATTTCACCAGAAGTTCTGCAGTCGCAAGGAGGTGAAGGCGTATATGGGCGAGAGTGTGATTGGTGGTCCGTTGGCGTATTCTTGTATGAGATGCTCGTCGGTGATACTCCATTCTATGCAGATTCACTAGTAGGGACGTACTCAAAGATTATGGATCACAGAAATTCATTACATTTCCCTCAAGAAGTTGACATATCTCATTCCGCCAAAAGCTTGATTTGCAGTTTTCTCACAGATAGAGCTAAAAGATTGGGTAGAAATGGCGTTGATGAAATAAAAAGTCATTCATTTTTTAAAAATGATCAATGGACTTTTGAAAATTTACGAGAATGCGCCCCACCTGTAGTACCCGAATTGTCTGGTGACGATGACACAAGAAACTTTGACGATGTTGACAAGGAGGATGGAACTGAAGAGAGTTTTCCTGTTCCAAAAGCATTCTCTGGTAATCACCTACCTTTTATTGGCTTTACGTACTCGGGAGATTATCAATTAATGCTTACCGGTGGAAAGGAATCTGTCGACGGTGTGCAGAATCATATTAATAACGGTACAAATGATGATGCAAAAATTTCTCAATTGGAAAATTTGTTGGAACGAGAAAGAAGACAAGTAGAGTCCATGGAGTGTAGGCAACGAACTTTGACGAGCCAATTGGAAGCTATAACACGTAGAGAAGCTGAATTGCACGAAGAAACAGGTAGAACAAACACAGAGCTTACACTTTTGAGGCACAGTTACAAAGAAGCTCAACGTAGAGTGGAACATGAGACTGAAGCTCGCAGAAAAGCTGAAACAGCACTTATCGAATTAAAAAAAAAATTTGACGAAGAACAAACTAAAAGAGCTCGCGATGCAAGCAATTCGCAACAAACTTCCGAACGTGTCACAACTTTGGAGAAGCAGATCAAAGAAATGCAGTCTAAATTGGAAAGAGAAACGGAAATAGTAACCAGGCTCCGGAAACAGGTTACCGATATTACTGTAGCACGTCAGGCCGCTGAACAAATGGCTAATGAGTTACAGATGGCAAGAACACAGCTGCAAGCTCAACGTGATACTCTACAGCAAGATGTGGCTGCATTGCAGGTAAGAATTATTTTCATTGTGCAAGAATTACTTGTGCAAGAATGGTCTTTGGCAATAATATTTATATTAAAAAACAATTTATACCCACATTAGTATCTTTTTATTCTGTACAATGCTTTAATGTCAATGATTTCATTACCAAGAATAACTTATTTTCCGTACAATCGGTTTCAATCGTACTCATAAAAGAATACAGCTAACATATAAACATGAATATAATTTCTTACATGTTTTCTTTTCCATTTGTAGGGTCAACTTTTGAAGGAACGTAGTTCGCGATCCCAAGCATCGTCATTAACTGCTGAATTAGAAACTCGTTTATCTGCATTACATCTTGAGCTTGAACACAGTCGAGAAAAGGAACAGAAGGCTACTCTAGATAACAGACTACTAAATGAAAGAATTTCAGCATTAGAGAAAGAAACGGCCAGTTTAACTCTTGAATTGAAGGCTGCGCAAACAAGGTACAACCAAGAGGTAGTTGCACATCAGGAGACAGAAAGATCGCGCATTTTATCTAAGGAAGAAGCTAACTTGGAGGTGGTGAAAGGTATTATAGATTTCATTATTTTTCGTTAGAAATAGCACCGTTACTTAGACAGAAAATATATGAAGTTTATTTCAATGTCTGATAGGGCAAGGGAATAACACATTTCAAGGTAAACATAACAACTTATATACATTCACATGTTTCTATTACATTACTTTACAATTATCTTGGACAGATTAAAATATCATGTTTGTGATTGTAAAATGAATACTATAATCTGTACAGTTTGGTTCAATCGCTTAATAACTTCACTGTTACCAATTCAGACTTGGCTTTATACCCGGTAGTCATTGGTTGTATCGGGTAATAATTGCAGTTCTAAAGTTAAAAATTCCGGTTCGCTGTCGCGATTGGTGATCTACAATTAATTATTATTTGAAATTCTAACATTTTAGTAGTAATGAACAATTGCTACAATGCAAATGGAAGAAATATCAAATGTACAAGAAACATTGAAACTTAAATAGTGTTTATAAGACATGAAATGTAAATAATTGCAGTTTCCGTATGCATAAATTTTAGCATTCATATTTTTAGTATAAACAATGCCAATGTCGTTTATGTCATATCTCATAAAAGTATCTTCTCATGTGGATTTTGTATATTATTTGTGTACGATTCACTAGCAGAAATATTCAAATGTGACTGACTGAAAATATAAAATTTATTTTTTGGCTGCACATGTTTTATGGTTGTGATGTATGTATACTGTAGTAGTTTATTATACGTATATGCATATAAGTCTGAATACATCGGATATAAGATTCCATTAATTGTAAACAGCTCTTCAAGCGAAATTAAATGAGGAGAAAAGTGGAAGACAGCGTGCAGAGCTTCTTGCACAAGAGAAAGAACGCCAAACCTCAATGTTATCTGTTGACTATCGACAAATACAACAAAGGTTACAAAAGTTGGAAGGTGAACATAGACAAGAAGTGGAAAAAGTAAAGGTTTTGCAGGGCCAAGTTGAGCAAGAACAACAGAAGCGAAATATCTTACAAACTGAGCTGGCGCAACAATCTTCTGATACTGGTATATTACGTACTCGTGAACAACAGTTAATTGGAGAAGTTGTTCAGCTGAAAGAAGCAAAACAACAAATAGAGGAAGAACTGCATCATTTAAAGACTCAAAGAAACGTAGATCAATTACAAACTAAAGAACTGCAGGAACAACTGGAAGCGGAAGCTTACTTTTCGGTATGTATTCTTATACGTAAGGTAGAGGCGCGGTAATTTTATCGCTCCATCATTTCATATCCATCTTTATACAAAATTAATCTGTAATCTGCAGACTCTTTACAAAACGCAAACGCAAGAATTGCGCGAAGAACTTGAAGAAAAGCTTAAGCTACAGCAAGAATTGGAAGAAGAGCGTAGTTCTCTAGTTCATCAATTGCAACTTTCGCTAGCTAGAGGTGATAGTGAAGCGTTAGCAAGGTCAATAGCCGAAGAAACTGTGGCGGACTTGGAAAAAGAAAGAACGATGAAGGAATTGGAATACAAAGATGGAATAGCCAAGCATCATCAAGAACTAAATTCAAAAGAACAAATTATAAATAGGCTCAGGGACAATGAGAGTGACCTCAAAAAATCCATTGAACAGTATCTTAAAGAAAAGGAGGAATTGAATAAACGACTTAAAGAATTACAGGAGACTCTCGATCAAGCGCAATCTAATGCAGAAGAAATTGATAAACTTAGTAGTAAACTGAAGACCGAGCAACTGTTGAAACAACAAGCTGTAAATAAGCTTGCAGAAATAATGAACAGGAAAGACCTGTCATCTAGTGCAAAGACTAAGAATAAAGCCTCTGCCGCAGATTTGAGGAAGAAGGAAAAAGATTGTCGACGATTGCAGCAGGAGCTTACATTAGAGAAGGAAAAGTATGGACAATTGGCAGCTAAATGGCAAAAGGATCTACAAGATTTGCAAGTATGCAAAAATATACTTTCATTTCACTTAAGCGTCCGTGTGTTTTAATTTTTGTTTAGTTATTCGTTAAATTATCTGAATTATCGCAAAACTAACTCCAAGTCTCATTTTTAGGCACAACTTGTCGAAGAAAACCAATCGAAGCTCCGTTTGCAGATGGAGCTTGACTCGAAGGATTCGGAAATAGAAACTTTACAAATGAAAATTGCTTCTGTTAACTCAGAAACTGCCAGTGTTTCTTCTGTAGAGAATGACGGAGAGGACTCTGTTTTATCGGAACATGGTACTATGAGATTAGAAGGATGGTTAAATGTGCCAACTAAACAAAATATTAAGAGACATGGATGGAAAAAGCAATATGTTGTTGTTTCTTCCAAAAAGATAATCTTTTATAATAGTGAAAATGATAAAATGAATGCCGATCCAGTTTTGATCTTAGATTTGAGCAAAGTTTTCCATGTTCGATCTGTGACACATGGTGATGTCATACGTGCCGATTCCAAAGAGATCCCTAGAATTTTTCAGGTACTCTTCATCTTTTTATATAAAAAAAAAAAATCCAATTTGTATATTGCAAATTTATCACAATTACTCTTGTGAAACTATTTTCTCTGTCCTTTTAGTTGCTGTATGCTGGAGAGGGAGAAGCAAGACGACCTGGTGATGAAGGAAATACACTTCCTGGTGTAGACTTACCACAGCTCACAGATAAACCTGGTACACAGCCATTAAAAGGCCATGAGTTTGTTTCAATATCTTATCATATGCCAACAACCTGTGAAGTCTGTTCGAAGCAACTTTGGCATATGTTCCGGCCTCCACCTGCGCTCGAGTGCCGCAGTAAGCGATCTTAGCATTTTGCTACTGTAAAGTTAATCGAAAACGAGTTTGCATTTGACTATATAATAATCTCTGTACAGGATGTCATATAAAGGTGCACAAAGAACACTTGGATAAGAAAGAAGATGCCATTGCTCCGTGTAAACTACATTATGATCCAAATTGTGCACGAGAATTGCTAGTTCTTGCGGCAAGTCCGGATGAACGGAAGTACTGGGTTTCGAGATTATCTAGGCGAATCCAGAAGTGTGGCTACAAAGCAAATTCCCACGTCGACGGCACAGGGCAACGTGTGTCGCCAAGGTAGCGTAGCCATGCAGATCAGCGTAGCCAGAGCCTAACTAGCTCTCTAGTGTTGTGGCGTCGCATGATTGGGTGTAGCGAGGTTAGAGCCGTTTGATATTCCTTCAATTTTTTCGCACGCTGTACGAGCACTTACTGCAGTTGTCGCTAATGTATATGAACAAAGTATTAATTACTCTTGAGATATTTATTTCTATCTATTTCTTGCCATTGGCATAGAAAGTACTACAGACATTTTTATAGATAAATTATAACATTTTGAAGTAGAATAAATGCCATCGATAAATAACGTGTCAGCCGACTGAGTGATCAATTTTGATTTTTTAAGCGACGCGGTGTATATTACTGTATGTTTGGATCATTATTTATTGAAAACATTTGCAGCTTGAGGCAAGATTTGACCATATATATTTTTGTATGGTGTAGTTCGGTAGAAAAATTTAGCATGCTTTTTAACGCAACGCACTGTTTAAGGAGAGAAAACGCGTTATATACCTTGAACAAAGATAATTTTTAATCTGTACCACTTACATGGATTGAAAAGCCCGATTACCAAAAGTTATTTAATTAAAGGTATAAGTATTATACAAAATTAGAACTTATTAGAACTTATTTGTCTCATGTGCTATTATTAATAAAAGAATTATCATTATTACGAACGATTAAATTAATTTTTAAGCTTCGTTACTCTCCGATTATGATACGAAAATATCGATTTCCTAAAGATACCATTGTTCGCTAAAAATAATCAAAGTTTTTGAATAGGAATAACGTTTTTAAATAGTAGCATAAATTCGGGATACAATGAAGTGTACAATGATACCAAATGAAAGTATATAATTGTCATATGTACTGTACAGTATAATGCATTATGTACGCGGTACATACCAATATTGGCAATAAATTTTCTACATTTCTTACAAGCAGTCGCTGTATTGTACTTACAATAAAAAAGCACGATAATGAACAAGTAGAATATAAAGATCACACCAATCACGGCTTTTCCATGCTTTCCACAGAAATGCAATGCCATGATACGGCTTTC
Source organism: Tiphia femorata (assembly GCA_944319695.1). NCBI lineage: Eukaryota > Metazoa > Arthropoda > Insecta > Hymenoptera > Tiphiidae > Tiphia > Tiphia femorata. Next base: position 32,042,180 of record OX090895.1, read on the forward strand.
TCTCTCTCGTACGAGCGATGCATATTTTCTAGTAGCTCAGAATGCTTTTGAAGCTTGTCGAGTGGAGTATTCTTGAACTTTATGATAAAACTTTGACGATGTATTTGTGCATTAACTCTGTTTAACCCTATGAGGAAAAAGAACGAAGAAGGAATGTCGAATGAATCTTATCGTTTTGAAACTTTTCAGGGAGTCTACGAGGTCGACACTAAAGCCATATTTATCGGTGCAGCAACGTTCCGCAACACTGCCGGCAAACGCGAGCATGGGCAAGTGACCTTTACTAGCCGTGCAATCAGTACTTATAATTCTGGTTACTCGATAAATCATTTTCCTCCCAATGGATCGGTTGGACGAGCACATACTAGCCTACTCACTCGAATCACTTCACCCAACAAATTCTCATTATCGAATTAACTTAGTATACGATATCATCGAATACCTACCAAATACCTACAAAATTTCTTAGGGATTTTGTAGAGTGTCGTATGTGAATTGAATGGAAACAAGTGCAGCTCTAATGTAACGCTGCAGTCATAGTCCGTCACACGGATTTACTTATCGCTGAATAACAATGAATTTCGATATGCGTTTGAGTAATGCTAAGTAATCGGAATAAGCCTTGTATATTTTAAAATCGATCGGGAAACTTTATGCTTTAAATCGAAATGCATACGGCGCGTACAAACGATCTTACGCGAGAAGATCTGTAAAACGGAAGAACCTTTAAGACTATGCATGATTTGTATTATAAAAATATTCAAGGAAGAATCATTTACAAGTGTGATATTTGTAACTGCAAATAAGATGCTAATTAAGTTTTTACTCTTTTTGTAATTAGTATCGTAAATCCCTTCTAGACTGGATTCAACGCAATGGTGTATGAAACGGGGAACGAGGACTAGCGAGGAGGGGAAAGAAATTAGAAAACGAGCAAAAAGAAAGTCATCTCGAGCTTCAGTACATACGAGAAAACGTGTAAATGCCCATAGACGCGGAGGGCAACTTACTTGTACGCATCTTTACATCGGAGCATTATAGTAGCGCGAAACTCGTGGAACAATTAATGCGCATATTGCAAAAATTGTACACCTGCGTTGGAGCGGTCCACGAGGGATAAATTAGTCGAAAGAAATTAAGTTCGATTTTACATAAGTTTGCTGTAACATCCTGCGCCTTAAATGATGCGCGTCTTAAAATTAACATCCGACCTTATACGAAATTAGCTTGCGAATACTCGCCAATAACGACGACTGATTGCCACGGCAAACTTACTCGTATCAAGGCGAAGGAGCCTCGAGGTGTGTCGAGGAAGAGCAAAGAAAAGTAAGAAAGCCATTGTATTGAACGTAGAACGAGGCGTAATAGTATTAATACGTTTACGGTAACTTCGCAAATCAATATTTTTTCGCGAAGGCGTCCACATTCGTAAAAGACGATCGTGCGATGTTAGCCTAACCGGGCCAGACACGTTGCCAAAGTGCTTCTTCTTCTTTAATCTGAGACTACTCTGTACTTGTTTCTTTCTTTTTTGTCTCTGTTGCTTTTCAATTGCACGCGCAACAAAGGAGGATTACGATCGACGGTAATTGCGACGGAGCGATAAGGTTAACGTTAACGATGCAGAAGAAAGGAACGAAAAATACTACGCGCCAATTCGACCATCCTAGAGGTCAACCGGGTCAACCGCGTGGATAAGCAATTTCCGCGATCGCGCACTTTTTACAGTCGAACGACAGAGGCTAGAATTCTAACGGGGTCACTTTCGGACGTTCGAAATTCGCGCGCGTAACCTCCGATTTAAATGACGCGCCGCGAGAAAGAGAGGAAGAAAGACTAATTACGAAAACACATAGACGCCATCTTGTGTTCTCTCCAAACGATCGATCGCGCCTCGTCACGCGAACTGCTACTCTTTTCACTTTTCTCTTCTCTATTTTTTTCTCCCCCGCTAGTTTCGCCGCCAAATCTTCGCGAGAGCGTGATCGGTTTGGAATCTGGTGCTCGCATTACCCAACCCACGAACCTTCTCAACTAGCAGATCTTCCTCCTTCCGCCACAAACCTTCCGCAATGAAAATAAAGTAGAACGAAAAAGAAGTAAACGAAAGAGAAGACTATAGTGCCTGTATGTAAGATCGTCCTGCTAGACTGATTACAGCAAGAGCGATCCATAATCTACACTGGAAGCGATCACCGATTTTACTCTCCCGTGCCTTCTTCCCCCAACTTCTTGGGTTTTATCTTCCTACTTCGCGCGAAGGTGAAGGACCTTCGAAAGAAAGAACAAGAGAGAGAGAGAGAGCGAGAGCGAGAGAGCAACTTTGTAAACACGCGCGATGGATAACCAATAAAGAGAGAATAAAGAGCGCGCGAAAAGAATGAAAAGAGAATGAGAAAATATTACGAAGAGGAAGAATTTGTTATAGTATATTTTATTATTGTTTAGTTATTTACAATCTGTATATTATTAATTAATATTATGATTAAAAGTATTTTGTAGATAATACACGCGAGCTCAAATGTTTTCGTCCGACTGTCGGCGGTTCGTTCGACCTGCGTGTGATACGAAGCGACGAACAATTCGATCGTCGAAGCTACAAATCTCTATTCGAGCTCCTTGTTACATCTTGCGACTGTCCCTAGACAACATGCGCATTCTTCTTCGCGGATCTTTGATTCTTTTTCTTTTTTTTTTTTAAATCGAAACCACACTCGATCGATGCATTTCGCAAAACTGTCAGAAAATCTGACTGGTGCCTCGATGAAACTTAATTATATTAACCTCTTGCCGTCTTAAATCCTATCGGTAGGTGAATGTCGAGATACCATAAATCGAATATAAGAATACGCCGTTTCTCGCGTGAACCTCCAAGTACCACCACCCGACCCGACCCTCCTTTCGCTCAGGATGAACAATTATTCATTTATTCTCATTCTTTAGAATCGGAGACTTAAACAGCGTAGTTTAAACACGCTACTGTTGATTATTATACTTACGTAAAGTGACGCGAATCACGTGCCTTCTCAATAAAAATGTGTAAACGTTTAACAAATTTTATTGTACCCGAGAGTATATATATATATAAATGTTTACATTATATCGTGAGATGCTTTTGCGCCTACAGCCTCGCAGTCAAATCAATTTAAATAATTACAAATCTTATTCGGAAACCGGATTTCTCTTTTATGCGCGTATATACACAATCTTCTCTCGTGTCTCTCTAATCGGAGCTACATAGATATGTATTTACCTGTTTGAATTCTGCGAGAGTGAGTGAGAGAGAGAGAGAGAGAGAGAAAGAGATCTTCAAGTGTTCTCGCATTGAGAAAAGAGAGTTGCCACGATGAATAGTCGGACGAATGATCGCGGTAGACTTTAACACGGTGAATTGCTCCAGAAGAATATTACACACTCCCGTTAGTTTCCTTTTCTTCTTCCTTTAACAAGCGCGTAAAGTTACTAAACTCGACGGAGACGATGCACGCCCCCTAAATCATGAGAGTTTGGAATGTTAAATGTATTATACGTATCCTTGTAATACTCTTTATACGGATTGCATTCAATCGTTTACCTTTTGCAATATTCCCTACATATTCCTATATAGGAAGCGTATAAGTAGAGAAAAGATCAGAGTAAAAAGGAAGAAAGAAATCTTATATACACTGACGGATATACATAGAACCACTTAACTCTGTCGTATGTATGACGAAGCTTTTTGTCTCGTTGGAAAGGGAAAAGATCAATCAAGGATGAACTGTGAATGCTTAATTATCCGTTACTAAATTAACATACAGTTTTTAATTTTGAGTAATTAAAGCTTAGTGGAATTAAACCGTCGCACGATTATTTACAACGCACGATAAATTTATGTGGCTTCTGTGAAGAGGACGCTCTACAAGATCATGCTTCGTTAATATACATATATAGAATTCAATTGACCAATCAAATTCGAAATAACTCGATCTTCTGTGAATCGCTACCCAGAGAACCGTGCAAGCCTGTACACTTCTGTTTTTTTCTTCTTTTTCTTTTTCTTCATTGCTCTAATGAACGTTCTAGTAAGTATATCAGGAAGGTGCTCGAATTACGGAGATCAGAAGATACACATAGGCATACGCGAATCCTTTCTTTCTTTTTATCTCTTTTTACTGACGAATCTTTTAATACTCGTCGCGCCACGAGTGTCTTTATTGCTAGTAAACGACGCTGCGATTTGACGGATCTCGAACTATTTATATATTTTTAAATACGTTAGTAGCAAGGGATCGCCGACCACAGAGGTATAGTTTTATTACGTATGAGTAAATCGTTCTTTATTCCATGCTCGTATAGGTGACTATATAATTATGCATTCCATCGCGTAATAGAAATGACGATTCGTATTTTCGGGACAGAGTTCACCGGTAGATGAGTTATAATGGAACGAACCGATTATTAATTTGTAGGCAGAAGTATTCGTAGACGGTTACAAATTTGCCAGCTTGTAAATACGATGCGACGAATAGAACTTGTTATTTATCAGACAATTCCCGCTTTTCTTTTCACTTATGTACAATCGTTTCTCAAACGCTGGAATGTCCTTCTGTTTTTCTCTTCTTTTCCATTCGCGGGACAACGATGAACACGAGCCGTTTGAACCGAGTATATGTATATGTATAGTAAAATCTTCTGTAAGGTGCATTCTTATATAACCTTAAATAATAACGAAAATGGATTTAGATAAGCACTACATTGGAAAAAAACGAAAAGAAAAAGAGAAAATATGTGCCCCTATGGCAGAAAAATAGGACAACGGTGTAACACAGGTTTTCGCGCAATTCGTATGGTCTCGCTTAACACATTGTTGTCGGGACACGTAAATATACGTTTTAGCCAAACTGTGATGAGTAGAGCGCGGGTCACGTAGTTATGCGTTTTTTAAAAAAATTCAAATGCCTTTTTAAATGTATAATGATCTTTTTGTAAGAATAAAACTCACGCACATTTTTCAAAGAAATTACTCGCAAAACGCCCGGACCACAATGTGTTAAACGTTGTGCTGGGTAGAATCGACACTATAGTGATTTTGATTTAAGGCATCGAGGATGTACCTCCAACCACCGTGCAATTATTCAAATATAATTCAACGAGGCGCTTGCAGAGAACACCCTTTTGCGCTCTCTTCCTTGCACGTGCATGGCACTGGAAGACGTGAAAACGAAAAACGATAATCGAAGGATGCAGATACGCTCGTGACAAGAAGAGGAAGAAATAAAAATAAGAGAAGAACATAAGAAAGGCAGTGAGAGCAGGAGAGAAAATGTCGCGCGGCATTGTTTGGAGTAGAATTAGAATATGCTCCTGTGTGATAGTATCCGACGTTATGTACAAAGAAAATCTACTCTCTACATGATTAAACTTATGCATGCACGATCACAGGGTACAGAGAATTTATATTCCGTCATGGTATCATCCACCGTAGGGCACAGAGTCCCTCGAGGTGTTTAGCAAATCTTTGGTTAACTGCGTTCTTACACAGTGCACCGCTACGTAAGTTCCACTAGATCATACTTAGATTTATCTTTACAGAAACCACTGGAATTGCCGGAATCGTTAAGAGCTACCATTGCAGAACTACGTAAGTGTGCCTGTTATCTCTCCATTCGTTTCGTCCCTCTATTGTGCACTTTATCTGCGAACCTCGTTAAACGATAGAATTGTTCGAATAAAAGTGATCCTTTACGTTCTCCCAGTTGGTTTGGACGTTGGTTTCATTTGGTTCGGATGTAAATGGACATTGAGTAGTTTTCTTTGCAGTCTTGGATGTCTTAGGTAATTCCCTTAGATTTAGCAAAGAAAAGAGGGAGAAATTCTCGCTTACGCGTGCTGTGTATAGACTTCCGTCAGAAATGAATCACACTTAAACCTCTTTATCCCTTTGTAATGGAAAGACAGTAGACAGGAGAGAGAACTGGTACGATGGAACTGCTTCTATCCAACAACTCTAGTAGGTTCCTGCTCTCGTACGCGTGTATGACACTTATTAGACGTACAGGACACGCGCATGCAGGATTTACATAAGGTAAGCTTCTAGCTCGAATAACAAAGCCGTAGAAACACTTTAGAAACTTGGTGAAACAATTGCGCCTCCCGGTAAAGGGAAAATGCGTTTCACCTTGGCTTGGCCGAACTCTACTCTCTCATTTATATCGAAAGTGTTATATTTCACGCATTCTTCCGATTCGTTTCGACGAAATGAAATTGAGCACCCTATTGGCGGTGCCTCGCTAAAATACGTTGTAATGTTTCAGCGTAAGTCAACGGCGCACGCTCGAAGCTTTTTTATTAAGCGGAAATCTAATTCTCACGGGGGATCTCTTGGTGGTTTGCGCAACGTCGACGCACTTCGGAATTCTTAACGAGACTACGAAGTCTCGTAGCGGAGGATTATTTTCTCACGAAAGCGACTAAGCTGCGGTGTGTCAATTTCGGCTTGGATGTGATCTTGGCTGGACCAGTTGCCATCTGATGCTGGTGGCCTCGATTCGCTGATAATACTTGCTGATCTCTCACGGCTTGCTTTTTCTTCATCGATTCCTGCTTGGCACCTCTGCGTAAAGTAAGGAGACACGTTTTAATATGGAATTGAAGGTGTGCCGTTGTTTCTTGGTGCACTGCGATTTTAATTAAAGAAGAATTTAATCCGAAAAGGGGGCAAGGTGAGCGAAGAATAATACGTATGAGACAGTGGACCGAAGAAGTTAGTTTTGTCAAAGAAAAAGAGGAACGAGCACCGGAAACTCTTCAAATAATTTGTCATTAATCGAGGTTTATCGTTTATTTACGCTGCGTCCAGTCTTATATACTATTTATTATAATGTTTCAGTTATCAAAATTAAAGAAACTCGTAGAAAGAAGAATAAACTGGATTTTGTTCTTTAAGTAGATTTTCATAAGCGTCAAATGAAGTTTAGTGAATCGAAGATATTTTTATCCGTGTGAAATTGGCATGTGAATTTCACATTTAATTTGGTAATTAATTACTCACAAGTATCGAGTTAGATCCTCTACATCGACGAGCATGGAATCTTGCTCCATGTGTAAATCATCTCTTCTCAATAGACCTTCTACTAATGCTTCGTTTAAGGCTGCAATTCTTGCATGTAAATCGTTTGCGACCACTTGGAGCTGTGCTACGTTCAACTCCGTGAGAAGTACTCGTGACAATCTGCGCCTATCCTCGCCCAATTGTACCCCTACCTGCAAAGACAATAAAATTATATTCTCCAAATGGTCTTCACTTCGCGTTTAGAATTGAGAGAAGACCTGGGGCACGAAGGATATGTACATACGGTAAAAGAAACGTTCTGAGATACTGAGAATTTTATAAAAATTGGCGTGTCGCCATAATGTGAAATTAAGATTCCTATCTCTTTATTTAAAATTATTAATGATATACTAGCCGGTGAACCTGCGAGAATTTTTGATCTAATTTCTGTGAATTAGGTCTTCCGCGCAGAAAAATGACAGTACGCAAGAGAAGCATTACACGTATAATTATAGTACGAACAAAAATTTTGTTAGGCAGATATAAATTATTCCTTAACTGTCCTGGTGGGGACTGGTCAGACCCCAATCTTCATACGGATCTTATGTCGCTCCATTTCACTAGCACAGTTTGGTATCAAGAGATAATAACCAGACACGAAGAGATGTCACGATCAATAAAAATGTCATTTTTGCAAATCGTACGTGTCTCTGTTTCACCGGTACAGTTAAGTATCAAGAGATAATAATCAGGCCCCAAAACCTGGCAAGATTAATAAAAATCTCCTTTTTCAATACTCTCTAGAACGAGCCCTTATCGCCCTGGACCAATTAACACAATTATAAGTTTACATTAGAATTGTCAAGAACTAATTGTCGAATACCTTTTCCAGGCTGGATCGGACCATCTCTGTGATTGGACTTTGCTTGAGTCTTTGCCTCTCCACTTCCATCTGCATGTGAGCCATTTCTTTGGCCTGCGCCAAGGCCATTCTTGCCTCTGTTTGCAGTCTAGCCTGTCGCGCGAAGAAATCGGCCTCGTCCACAGGAACAGAATTGGCCGCGGATTCGCCGACCTTTAAAAGCGGCAGGCTGAGTACTTGAGGTCTAGCTAAAGCCTGCTGTCTCAGCTGTTGCTTCGAGCCTAAAAATGTAGGGGTGGGCTGTGGCGAAAGATCATTCTCCGAGCTGGGCGATTCCGTGTCGGATGGCGTCTCGTTCATGAAGCAAATCTGTAGATTCATTCCTGTCGAATAGAAAAACTCGTTTGTAATTATTATAGCGAACCATTTCAACTTTATGCGTTAACTTTATCTCGCGAGAATAAAAAAGGGACTAGTCGAACAAAGAGTACGCTCAGCCATTGTGCAATTTAACTGAATTATAAACAATATAATTGCAGTTGGTCATTGTGAAGAATCATTTGCCTAAGTTTTTGTAGACACGGGAAAAACTTTTGTGCCTTTTTTTCTTCTTTATTAAAAAGAAACACGAATAAGGAAAACCGAACGTATGGCGAAGAGATTAATAAATTCTAAATTCATCGAAGATTATTTCCAGGCGATCAATTAAGTATCAATTAATTTAGTCTTACAGAATGCGAATGTTATTTGCAAACTTTCACCAACTTTAAATTTCGAGAACAAAAAGTGCGTGTTCCTCTTTCTTTCATCGTTACGCGTGTGCTCGTTAAAGACTGTTGGTTGTGCAACAAGTAGGCGAGTTTTAGGGGAGAAGGAAAAATAGGAAACGTGAGAATGTGGAAAGATAAAAGAGAAACTAACCGCTCTGAAGTCGAGACTGAAGACTAGGCTTTCTTCCGCGTTCTCCGCGTAAGTCCTCGGTATCCGAGCCCATGGCCAATCGTCTTCTAATCTCCTCACGATCGTTTCGACGCTGTGGACCAAAAAGAAAAGACGAGCTTTTAGTTCGCTAGTTTCATTAGACATTCTTGAAAATCAAAGTGCATTTGATTTATCGAATCAAGGAGCAATAATTTAATGGAGGCACGTGAGCCGACGAATTAAAAAGTAAAGTGGACTTGACGATAATATGAAAAAATTCATTTCGCCACTTACGTCCCGTTATTGTTCTTTTATCTGTAGCAGGAATTAGTAATATTTTTAATACGAAGAGGTATTTTTTTTCAAATGTCGCTTAATCGAAAATTTCAAAAAAAAACTAAGATGAAAATGGCGGTCGATTAAAAATATGAATTTCTGCATTTTCGCGGCGTTGTTTGGCCATTTATTTGAATAATATCATATAAAGGATTAGCACAGAAAAAGTTGCAGGCTTGAAGTCAAGAAGAACATGCCGAACCCTGATTTATTTTACACAAAGAAATCATTATCATTATCATTATCGACAGGAATAGATAATTAATGATGATTTGGATATTAAACAATTGCGACCAGTACCTGATGCTCGTGACAATTTTATCATTATCGACGCGTATAATTAATAATTTAGATATTAAATACACCCAATTCTGTTTTCACACGAACTTCTTTCGCATGATTTTGATTTAACACGAATCAGATAGAAAAGTGTACTTCTCCTTTTACACGACTCATTTATTTCGAAGAAAATTTCTTTTCTAATTCGTGTTAAATCAAAATCGTGCAAAAGAAGTTCGTATAGAAACAGAATTGAATGTAATCGATTAGCACCTGGTGCTCCGTATCGTACTCCGCGCGCACGAGCCTATCGAAACGCACGAGTATGTCTTCCTTTTCCTGCTCATTCTTCTTGCCCGATTCTTGTGGACGAACATTTTTAGTTGGCGCAAGATCTCGTTGCGGCACGTCGTTATCCGTCCTGAGATCTTGACGAGAAATGTCATTGTCTTTGGGTGGATCTATGGATTCACTATTTTGCTCTTTCGCGTCGTCCTTGACAGCACATATGTAAATATCACAAACCAATGAAATTGAACTCGAACAAAAGAAGAAACGATACTTCCTACATTTACATTCGTAAGTCGTCGAATGGAAAAAAAGGCGCATAAAGTGAAACGTCTCAATTCAATCGTACACGTCACAATTTCGTTACCATGCGAACCATCGACAGTAATTTTGCGCAAGATTTAATCACGCCTCGCAATTTCCATGCTCTCGGTCGACGTAAAGACGTTGGAAACTATTCCAAAACACACGTGCTCGATAAGTGAAACTTTGAAACAGCAAGGACAATTAATTCTCTTATCCGTTTAAATAGCATCACGTACTTCGTAGAAGAAGCTAGAAGTTGGGGTTAGTAATGCAAGAGTCAAGATCAAATAACAAAAAAGCAGAGAAGGGGAAAAGCGGTCCTAGATATTTTCTGAGTCATAGCCGGGATACGGAGAATGTACGCGATCGAGAGAGACGTTCGTTTCTCCCATTAAATCGGCGCGGCCAAGTTTCTCAATTCGACCCAAATCAAATTGCCAACTATGAGAATTCGTTCCGCATGACGTTAGTACTTTGTTCCAGGGATTCGAAGCGTCGCTTAACACACTATTGTTGTCCGGCAATTTTACCTAGAAGCTATCTCTTGTCTTCTACGTATACAGGGTGTTCACGCTATTACTAGCCAGTGTTTTTCTTCTAAATAATTAATATTAGAAAAAAATGAAGCAGGAAAAAGTAGTATTGCTTTTCATACGCAATATGAAATTTCGTATGAAATTTTTTTGCCTTTACAGTATTTTTTAAGAAATGAAGGTGACCTAGAATTTTTTAAATGAAATGATATACTTTTTTATCTACCATAAGATAATGTGTTCTAAGACGTGTTCAGTGACCTATCACTCAAGGTCATTGAAGATCACGCAAAGCCAGAAAACGAAAGAAACGTTTTGTATGCTGTATCAATGTATTTACAGATATTCTCTATGGCGAGTCTACAGCAGATGTTCAATATGCCTTCCTCGTTCTTGAATGCACATTTGAGCCCTATGAATTACGTTTCTGGTAGCTTTCTTGATTTATTTTATGGGGTTCCATAAAAGGGTTAGTTTACGACACACCGCCCAGAGATGTGAACAATTTGAAAGATAAAATAACTGAAGCCTGCGAATTGTTATCTTAGAGTACATTAGAGAAAGCTACCAAAAACGTAATTCATAAGGCTGAAATGTGCATTCAAGAACGGGGGAGGCATATCGAACATCTGCTGTAGACTCGCCATAGAGAATATCTGTAAATATAATACATTGATACAACATACAAAACGTTTCTTTCGTTTTCTGACTTTGCATGATCTTCAATGACCTTGAGTCATAGGTCACTGAACACGCCTTAGAACATATTATCTTATGGTAGATAAAAAAAGTATATCTTTCCATTTAAAAAATTCTAGGTCACTTCCATTTCTTAAAAAATACTGTAGACACAACAAAATTTCATACGCCATTGTATTGCGCATAAAAAACAGTACTACTTTCTCCTGGTTTCATTTTTTTCTAATATTAATTATTTAGAAGAAAACCACTGGCTAGTAATAGCGTAAACACCCTGTATATCTACAAATATTATTGAAATATTCTAGATTGGCCTGTGTTTCGCAAATTAAAGTACAGTTGATGCACGTGCACGCGCGAGTTAACTCCATCCAAAGTTTGGCCATGCATGTAAACACGAGTTAACTCGTGACCGGTCAACGCAATGTGTTAACTCTAACCCAAACCGGATTAATCAAGGAGGGTTGCTCTACCCTATACTAATCACAAGGAAGGGCTCTTAAATTTGGAGAAACCGCGGTTAACCCGCTCGGAACGGGTTACTAGTAAAACAAGAAGACGGTCCAGACAGCCATTTAAAAGGCACACTAACTGCAGTGGCCTGAAAGAGAAAAGAATTAGTATAACTTATTTACATAGAAATATTCCACATATGTTACTCGTGTTAAAAAGCGCAATACCTAAACGTAGAGATTGATTAACTCACGCACACACGCGACGTATGCGCGCGCGCACAAACACATTCGAACCGCCTTTTGCTTTCCGGCTGTCTCTGATTTGGTTCTCATCGTATCAATAGCTGTATCAATTACCGTAATGATTACTACAATATCTAAATAATAGTTGAACACTACGATTGTTACAATAACGCGTGTAACCGGGTTAACCCGCTTATTTGGGTTACATATGTCTCCCATTAAGCCGGTTAGATGGATCAGTTACGATACGCAGTATGAAAATCGGTTCGGGGTAGGGGGGTTGGGTTCGAGTCCCTGCTTTGTTCTAAACGTTCTTTGGCAAACGAGATTCGCGTTGGTGCGAACCAGACAACAAAGGCACGCGGCGCACCTCAACATTTATTCAATTTCGTCGGACCGTCTGTAATCATCCTGAGCTCATCTTTTTAGATTATTCCGCGTGCCTCTGAAGCAATCGTTCTTTATTAGACACGTTCGTAAAGGTAATTGAGCCCATTTTTATCAAACACCGTCTCGAAAAGTATTCGTACGTCTATATATTACACACTTTCGTTAGAGCGTACACTCAATTCTGTTTTTACACATGTTTTTAGATATGTTCTCGAGAAATTTACGTAAAAAAAGAAGTCGCGTAAAAAAGAAAGATACAGTATCCACGTGGAAACGTGATTTTCTTATTTTCAGTTGCATTCAATCGAAATTTCTTGGATCGCGTTAAATCGAATTCGCGTGAAAAGCGTTCGTGTAAAAATGGAATTATTTTCAGTGATACAATGGAAGCTTGGAAAGCTAAATTTAAGACTAATGTTACTAAAAGCGCTCAAATGCCCAATGAACAAATGGGGTTTCCAATATGAAAAAAAAGAATTTCCTTCGGTAAGGTCAGTGTTAAATGAAGTGGAGTTGCATCCTAGTTTCGTCCATTCGATCCAGCGTTTCCACGATCCCTATGTAAATCTCATTTTATAAATTTGTTTTCTTCCTCTAGGTGCGCCGCGAGCAAATCTTTTTCAAAGATCGTTCCGGACATTTCTGAAACCCTCCTTTCTATTTATACGCCTCTATCGAACTTGATGTAATAATTTCCTAGAAAGAAACGGTGAGTCGGACACTGCAGATAGCACGAGATAAAGTTTGATAATCTAAACCTAAAGTCTACACTAAGTGGTCTCGCATGTCGAGCACGTTCTTTTCTCAATATCACTCTAGACATTTCTGTAAACGCCGTTTTTTGTTTACACACTTTTATTGAAGTTTCTACGATAATTTCTCTTTTACAATAAACGACAGTGGAAAGTTATATTACACTGGGCAACAAATTTTCACTTTTTTTCTGCCCACGAAATGACTCTTGCTAATTTCGAAAGAGTACCTTTATAAACGTGTATTTTAAGACTAACCCCAAATTCGGCTTCTTTCGGATTTGAATAATAAGATTTGACTGTATTTTCTTCGTTAAAAAGCAACCCCACGGTCAAGAACCTTATTTTACAATTTTTTATTATTCCCCCCCCCCCCCCCCCCCCTATAGCTGAACATCTTAGTAGCATTTAAAATCCAACGTGAACTGAAAATCTGAAAAATTGACAAAGTTATAATTTTTTGTACGTAAAGTTAAATCATGCTTAGGGCTTCTCCAGACTATAAATGGGTTTTTATTATCTTTTCCTACAGCTGAACAAAAGCACACTACAGTTCCACACACTTCTATTGAGATTTCCACAATAATTTCACTTTTACAATAAAGGACGATCGAAAGTTTAATTATCTCAAATCCGAACGAAGTGATCATCTAATCGACCGATCAAGTATCATCGTATCAAGCGCGTGTCTTCTTCTAAAGATCGTTCTCATTTCAAAAAAAAATCCCCTCTTCTATTATTTACACGAATTTCCATTGGACGTGCTGATGCACAAACATATTTCGGAGAAAATCAGCAAGAAAGAAAGTAGAAATAAAAAAAGAAGGATCAACCGCAACGTTGCTAGCCGCACGAGATATTTGCCATTTCGAAAATCGTGATGGTAAACGATGGTCAAACGAAAGTCTAGATCTAAATTTCGCGCGCCTCGGCCTCGTCCAAGCAACGAGAAGGAGGCACGCGCACGTACTGCCACCGTCCTTCGCTTTTTTTCTCTCCCATAGAAGAACGACGAGATGCGAAAGGCTTACGAGATCGAAATCGTCGTAAGTGAACGTGTACAGATCCGACAAGAATCGTGAGTCTTTCTTGTAATGCCTTTGAGCTTTACGATTGTCCCGCAGCATCATTCGCCTACTTGGGTTCTCCTTCCGTGTTCGTATTTCTCTATCACTCTACAAAACACCTTCTATCCTCTCTCGTCACTCAACAGTCTCGACGGTCTCGACATAAAAATCAACGATCGACGATCGACTTTCGTGCACGAACAAGAGAAGCCACGGCGACTCATTCCATTCTACGTGTTCATGAAAGAATTATGGAACGAGAGTGCAGCGAAGTCGGTGCACGAGGTGGTCTGATTTGGCGCAAACGCAAGTGGCACAGATTTTCTTTTTTCTTCTTGTGAAAAAAAGACCGGCAGATTGGGGGACGATGCAGGAGTAACGGAAGAACGTCGAGTGAACCGTAGCGAAAGAGGAGACTAATTGTTTGGCGAATTTCAAGCACGACACGCGACCGACAACCGAAACGGTGGAACCGGTGCCGTTCGACTGCCTAAGAAGTCTGGCTGGACTTCTCACGGCACTCGGTGAAAGTGGTCGACACGCTCGAAATGACAGTGTTTAACCGTGTCGGCGTATGCCAAGGCGGTGAGGAGAGCCTACCACGATTAAGAGCCTAAAGAGCAAAAACTGAAATCTCTGCCTCGCAGGATAAGGTCGCTGCGATTTGCCGCGCTTCGACAAAGTGTCGCCATCGTTCGGCTTTCTTCATGCTCCGAAGTCAAGTGATCTTCGAAGAACTTATCTTATGTACGTCGATCTTGTAAAATCAGCCAAGAGTGGAGAATTTAGTGGGCAGAGAAATGTCCTCTTTGCGATTTTTTCTTGCAAGCAGATGTAATAGTAAATCCGCGGTTAAATAATAATAATAATTGGGTAAGGTTTCAGATCCAGTAGGAAATTTACGTGTGCTTTAGTATTGTTAACACTATTCCTACCACGACCGGTCGAATTATCGATTTTAAAATTTCGATGAGGATTTCCTATGCACAACGTAATTGTATCGCTTTTAAATTTCATGAATTTTGCTAAAATATTGAGAAATTTATTATACGTATACTTTAGGAAAAGTCGGGAAATTAAAAGGCGATGCAATTACGTTGTATATAGGAGATTTTAATGGAAATTTGAAAACTGTCATTTGACCGCTCGGTAAGAATAGTTTTGAGACGATAGGATACTTGAGCTGGTTACTGTTTTCGACATTAAAAGTGATTTTCTAGGATAAAAAGATTCATCGTTATTAACGTAAACGGACGAATGTACGAACAGCAACGTTTGGCAAAGAGATTCATTTCTGAAAGTAAAAACCCTACGAGATAAGTGGGTAAAGTGTTTAAGTAGAAAAAGTTAAACGTCAGACAATTGATTTAACGATCAAATTTAAACGCGTTCGTAAAATGGAAAATAATTCATTAGTTCAACCTGCAAACTTAATCCCTTAAACATGATTTTTAAAATATTAAACCCATCGGTTGAATATGCAAGTAGCAAGGCGTTTCTTTATCACATCTGCTAGTCTACATATAGTGTACAGGAGTGAAGGAGTATAATATTATAGAAATATCTCATTGAACGATGCATTAAACAATTCTCATTACACAGAACTACTAATAAAAGGCATAATTCGCAATATATTTCTGCACCAACGTGCATTAAAGGGTTAATAGATTAGTAAATCTGAAATTAGTGATATTGGTAAATTTTTACAAAACATATAAGGGCATAATTATATCTCTTAACCAGTTAACTGCGGAATTCTCTTTTGTTAAGTTTCAATTTCGACTTTTTATATCGAATGGTAAGTTTGTTTTATTGTTTACGATCAAGAAAATACAAATTTCGATTGACGCGTATACACACCGAGCGCAATTAAATTGTTAAATAGGAGAACGGATTTAAAGATTGCACATACAAGAAATACAAGCACCCTCCCATAAGAGCAACATTATGCTCGTTTAGTGTTAATTGTTGCCTGGTGATGTTCTAGAGAAAGATCATAAAGTGTGTTCGAGTACATACGAGAGCGCTCTCGCTTGGCTGACCATGTGAAACCTCTGACCCGTGGCGTACGCCTATTTTTTTTAGGTACGGCCGCACAGCCGCTCGTGACTTATTCGTCAGTAACAAGTTGCGTGCGTTATAGGGCACATGGAGACCATATTCGTCACTCCGATGTTCTTCTCAAAATTACAAAAATTTCAGCTGGCAACATTTTTCGTTGCCTATTAATCATTACTGACAACAAAAAAAGTTTATTTCGAACGTGTACATGTATATCTCTCGACAAATTATACTTATATTATATTAATGAGAAGAATACTTCCTAGCAATGAAAATTGAAAACGGATACTGTTTTGTATTGAAAAATATGACAGCAACTTTTGCATCAACTTCGTTATTTGTTTTATTTCGTTTGCATAACAATCTTTATTTTATTCGAGGGTCAGCAATAATGATAAGCGTGTCTATTCTCGTAGATTAATATGCTCTTCCAAGGTATGCATGCTTTTTTTATTGAAGGCACTTGAGATATCTTTTTTGAAGTATAGAGCTATACAGAATCGAAGATGAATACGTGCGGTGTAGGGTAAGCAACGATTGGATGCATTAAAATAGCAAGAGCTACAGACAGACATGGATAGTATTCTTAAATAAATAGATTAAATAATTATTAATAAAGGAGAGCTTATCCCAATTTCCTTTTCTTTTATTATATTCTTACTTACCGCGTGACCTTTCACTAATTTGACTTCTAAATTAATTACTAATCTCTACATTCATTTCTGTTTATTCTTCGCGGTCGTAATCGATTTTCTCCTTGAAAAACATATTCACAAGTAGTTATGATTCATTGCTTTAACAGTGAATTTTTTCTTCTCGAGGATATCGTTCCTTTGTATTAGGTTCACGGCTTAGTTAATTTGCTTCAATTGGTGTCAATTGTTATCGAGAAGCGATAGAACAGTAACGGAGGAAATATTCATTGTCGGTACGACAAGCTAGTAGAAACGGTCTGACAATCGTGACGGTACTGGGAGTCTGACCGGTACATTCGGTATCTACTAATAGCCCCTTCGTACAAAGAACTTCAGGTACCGTTATTCTACTTCAAATTCTACTTCTAACCGAGCCTCTCATTGTTCGTTCCATTACATTTCATTGCACGTTGAAAACCTCCTGCAAAATTACGAATCGAACGATAAACAATATCTACTTACTCGACGTTCTTCCTCGCGGGCAGCTCTGAGGTGCGATTCAATGGCGTCCAAATCGATTTTCGGCATTGCAGTTTCAATATTGTAGACGTCAAATCCACCTTCATAAAACAAACGAAGAATCATCAGTACATATAGAATTTCTCATAAACCTTGCAAGCTTATACGTATTCGCATGCGCGAGTCTTTTCAACTTAATCACTTTGCATAAAAAAAAAAAAAGTTCATAACATTAAACATACGTCTAACCATCTAACTCAAAACATAAAATAACAAACTTTTAATAACTTTTCAACTTAATCACTTTACATAAAAAAAAAGTTCATAACATTAAACATACGTCTAACCATCTAACCCAAAACATAAAATAACAAGATCCTTCCCCCCCATAGAAAATGGTCCAAAGGCAACGGAAAACAGTGCCGTAAAAAAGATCATCGGTGCCCCCACAGCGATCTTCGTGTCGTGCGAGAGAGAATCGTCCAAGAAGCTGAACTCCATTAGCACCTTTGTAATATCCATAAGCGTCTATTCCAGGTGGAGTAGTGACTTTACCCGGTCCATTTTCCGAATCGACCCGCCTCTTGTCCGGACGCCTTTGGGCGTTTAATTGCGAACGAGATTGTTGCTGCTTCCTTTTGGCCTGATTTCTCGCCATCTTCTCCTTCTTTCTGGCATCGGTGCTCGACGCTTCTGGCAGATTACGATCCAGTAGCTTGTTCGTGTCCTCGCCGATGCTGTTCTTGATGGATATGTTGGTGGTGAAGTTTGGACGCATCAGACCATGAATGGAATCCACCGCTTCCATGGCTACCACGTCTGGCACCGGTTGAACGTACTTCTCGAGATCCACGCCGATGTCACGGCCGATGCTCGAGAGCAGATCGATTTCCTCCAGCTTCGTGTAAGTCGGTTGATCCTCGGCGTAGACCTCCGAATCGGGATTGATCCCCGAATCGTCGGCCGTGCCGTTCAACGACGCGGTAGGCCAGTTGCCTATTTTGGATCGGCCGTGATGAGGCAATTGGTTTGCCTCGCGTATAAGGTCGATGTGCTCCACCGCGATATCCTCCGTCTGGTAAACAGAAAGGGTCGTTATTATTTGCCATTCGCCAGGATCTTGTAAACATTTCCATTTCGCCACTAAGCTCTCGTTCAACTACACTCCGTAATTAAGTAGAACTGCCAATAATGAGGACATTATGTTGGGTGGGAAGTTGTGTGAATTGTTTTCTTTTTCTTTTTCTTTATACGTATAACCGTGGTGCGTTTAAATGTATCATAGTAATGAGGATTTAATAATAAAATGTATTTGAATAATCCGGTCATTTTGGATGGTTACGTTGTAATGTGTCTTTGTGCCCGTTTTTAGGCACGACCGTAAAGGGTGCGACTTATTTGTTTTTTATCTTCTTATTGTTAGTTCGAATTTCTTGTATGATTATGTGCACGTTGAAATATGTTACACACAAAATTAAAGTATTTCCTCGTGTTTTCAAAATCGGTCAATTTCTCTTCTTAGATTCTAGCGCATCTTTACTAATGTTATACCTCCCTCTATCTTCGACCCACTTACATAGTTATGCATACATTGAGTTATACTACACGCGAATTCTACCGCGATTTACAAAAGTACTATTCTTACATTGGCATGCAGTGCCATTCTTCAAGTACTTCTTTTTACATTCCAACGTATCTTACACAGTTATGTATACACACCGAATTTTATATTAGACGCGAGCTCTACCGCGATTTACAAAAATACTATTCTTTCATTATCTATGCAGTACTATTCTTAAAGTACTTCTTACGATCCAACGTATCTTTCCTATTGTAGCATCTCTCAATCTTCTACTTACTTACACAGTTACGCATACACTGAATTATATTGCACGCGTACTCTGCCGCAATTTACAAAAGTGCTATTCTTAACACATTGTTGACCGGCAATTTTACCCAGAAGCTATCTCTTATCACCGCCTATTCTTTTTACGTATACTTCTAGAAATATTATTTAAATATTCTACATTGGCCTGGGTTTCGCAAATTAAAGTAGATAATGCACGTGCACACAAGAGTTAACTCCGTCCGACGTTTGGCCATGTAAGCACGAGTTAACTCGTGACCGATCAACAATGTGTTAAAGTACTTCTTACATTCCAAGGTATCTTTCCTATTGTTGCATCCCTCGATCTTCTACCTACTTACACAGTTGTGCATACACCGAATTATACAGTATATTACACGGAAACTCTAGCGCGATTTACAAAAGTACTATTTTCCTTTATCTTACCTCGCTTATCTCGCTAGCCTTTCCGCTATCGTGGATCTCCTCGATCTCGGGAAACTGCAAACTCTCGTTAACGCTGGTCGTTAATTCAACGAGTTCGACTTGCTCGGGTATCTCGGGCACGCGATGCCGCTCGTCCGCGCTTTCAAGCCGCGTCGGTGAGTCCTCTGTGGCGACATTGTCGAGACTACTGTCGTCCAAAGTCGTAAGATAAGTCTCCGTGTTCACGGCATCGTTCGACAGGGTCTCGGATTTCGGAAGCAAAGTTTTCTCTTGCGCCGTGGGGACCTCCACGCTGTTCACGAAGTTCATGCACTTCTCCGCGGGCGGCACCACGGACTCGTACAAGGAGGTCACAGTCTGGAAAGCACACGATGCATTATAGGTATAGATATAGGGAGGATACGTGTTGTCGGCCAGCCAAATGTTAATAATAATATTAGCAGTGGCGCGTGCCGCCTTCGCGAGACCGAAAATGTACCAGATCCTACAAGACAGACAAGTTTCTTGGTTAACCCTTTAATGCATTCTCTTACAGAAATGCAATATTGCGAAGCATGCTTCTTATTAGTAGTGTCATCTGTGTAATGAGAATCATTTAATGCACCGTTCAATGGGATATTTCAATAATATTACTCTCTCGCTCCTGTATACCGTAGACTAGTACTCGTATATTATAAGTACCGACCGGTCGAAATCACCGGTTGCATTGATATTTCACGAGAACTTCTCTTTAACACTAGAACTACCATCTTTTTTTTTTTCATATGGAAAGTTCTTCCGTTGATCACACAATTTGACAGAGAGAGTTTTTATATTATCACTGGAGCTACCGTTTTGTTTGCTTCTTCTTTCGTTTATATGGAAGCTTCTGTCGTTGATCATTCATTTTTATATGTTTTGTAGTGTTAAGAGTATTTTTTACTTTTCAAATTTTAACATGTACAGGCCCCTGTATCGAGTTTCTTCAAACTTTGTAGAAGTCGAGTGAACGATTCAGATAATCTTGTAAGAAGATACGGATCTTAATATCGATTCTGTGGAATTACATTAATAAGTAAACTTGGAAAGTAATCAGTTTTAAGATCGGAAAGAACAGAGAGTTTGATCGGGAAAATTTGAACGTGTTAAATTTTTTAAAATCAGATCTACTGGGATTTATACTTCATTCTATTGAAGAAGGAGATACTTCCTTAAATTTCTTTTGCAAAATAATATTGGGCGAATGCGAACTAAAAGTGAACTTTACTAACGAGAAACGCAATAGTTACACACCGCTCGGTTTTACCAGTTTGATAGTTTTAGCCGTTGAAGAAAATCTAAAAGATTGGAATGTAAAAGGATTGTCACTTATCGCATTACCCGGACTAAAGTCTCCAGAAAGTACATCACACGTGCATTATTAAATGTACCCAAAAGAAATCCATTATTTGACATTAGAACTTTATATAAAATAATGTGTTTCTTCCCGATACACCTACTATTTTCTACACTTTCTGGGGAGTTCAGTCCTGGTGCAGCAATAAGGAACAAACCTTGGATATCTACCTGTGTTAATTTTACATTTTTGGTCCTTCCGGTTCGCACGATATAGCCAACGAGTGATTTATTTCTACTTTTATTGCTACTTTTATTTCTACCGGTAGAAATTTTTACGGACGTCCACTGAATATACACTCACCGTAAAAAAAAGTGGTACACTTAGAATTTGGTGAAAAATCACCGAATTTCAAATGACGATAACTTCGTACATAATGAAGATAAAAATTTGTTTCAACAAGGAGAAGAAAGCTTGAAGCCTCAGTTTAATGATTCGTATTGTTTAAATATTGCGAGGTGAATTGTTTTAAAATGGCGGATGGCAAAATCGGACCATGCGAAATTGAAAAATATTTTTCCAAGTTTGTCATAAAACGTGGCGTGAGTCAAGTATCGCAGCAGAATGGGATAAAACCCATGCGATAGTACTGAGTTTTCTCTTTAAAATGCTTTTTCAAAACTTCCAATACGATGATTTGTCACCGAGTTATTCGCACTTGAAGAAAAAAACAGCCTATCGACTTCAATTACGAATAACTTAGCGAACAATTGTCATATTGGAAAATTGAGAAAACCACTGTAAAGAGGAAACTCAGCGCTATCACACGTGTTTTATCCCAATCGGTTGCGACACTTAACTTTTGCTTAATGCCGCCGCAAATTATGGCGATAATTGCCCGAATTTGCATATTTTCGCTTTATTAATTGTCATTTTAAATAAAAAGGTCGCACAGAATTGCGCCATGAGATTTTTAAAAGCAGAAGTCCGAACCTTTAAAATGCTTGTTGCAAGATCTCGCTAACTGTTTTAGGTGCTGAGATATTCAATCTTGAATTTTTAACAACGCCGAAAAGCAAGAATTGGCGGTATTCTAAGGTTCCGAGCTGTCTCGTGGTTACGCGCGTATGCCGTGTGCGTGCTGCGAAAAAGGACTGTATAGGGGTGCCTCAGCGTGCGTACGTATGTTTCTACACAATAAGGATATGGACATGATAATTCGTTAATTCCTAGTTTAGTTAATTCTAAGTGCACACAAGGAAAATTTAGAATTTTTATACTGTGGAACTAACGAATTATCATGTCCGTATCTTTACTGTGTAGAAACACACGACGCACGCGCGCGCGCAAGCACACACACACACACACACACACACGCTGAGGCACCCCTATACAGTACTTTTTCGCAGCACGCACACGGCATACGCGCGTAACCACGAGACAGCTCGGAACCTTAGAATACCGCCAATTCTTGCTTTTCGGCGTTGTTAAAAATTCAAGATTGAATATCTCAGCACCCAAAACAGTTAGCGAGATCTTGCAACAAGCATTTTAAAGGTTCGGACTTCTGCTTTTAAAAATCTCATGGCGCAATTCTGTGCGACCTTTTTATTTAAAATGACAATTAGTAAAGCGAAAATATGCAAATTCGGGCAATTATCGCCATAATTTGCGGCGGCACTAAGCAAAAGTTAAGTGTCGCAACCGATTGGGATAAAACACGCGTGATAGCGCTGAGTTTCCTCTTTACAGTGGTTTTCCCAATTTTCCAATATGACAATTGTTCGCTGAGTTATTCGTAATTGAAGTCGATAGGCTGTTTTTTTCTTCAAGTGCGAATAACTCGGTGACAAATCATCGTATTGGAAGTTTTGAAAAAGCATTTTAAAGAGGAAACTCAGTACTATCGCATGGGTTTTATCCCATTCTGCTGCGATACTTGACTCACGCCACGTTTTATGACAAACTTGGAAAAATATTTTTCAATTTCGCATGGTCCGATTTTGCCATCCGCCATTTTAAAACAATTCACCTCGCAATATTTAAACAATACGAATCATTAAATTGAGGCTTCAAGCTTTCTTCTCCTTGTTGAAACAAATTTTTATCTTCATTATGTACGAAGTTATCGTCATTTGAAATTCGGTGATTTTTCACCAAATTCTAAGTGTACCACTTTTTTTTACGGTGAGTGTACATATAGAGGTATTATCTCGGAAAAAAAGAACAGAAAGCAAAACGGTAAAAGACAAGTGACGTATCTATATATCGAACAATCAAAATTCGTTTTATAAGAAACCTTACATAATTTATGATTTGAGATGAATCGTTTTGCATTACTGCGATCGATTACCGAGGAAAACAAATCTCGTTGCTCGATGATCATTCGCGCGGCAAAATACGCTCGGCCACACCGATTAACCTACGTGGGCGTATCCATTTTTTATACGACAGAGAAATACCAATTGCAAGCACTGTGTACTCGATACGATGCGGTAAATGTGTCTTCTCTCGTGGACAAGTTAAAAACCGTATCAAGGAGGCATGACCTTTTTGCGAAGCCGGATTAAAAGAAATGTTACCATAACGAAACGAGAGAAGACAAACACGGTATTATTCACAATGTGCGATTGCACGTTGGAACAATTTTTCCGTTAGGGTCGGTAGCAGTTTGAAATTAACCTAAATTTCCTAAATATTACTTGAAGAATTTACTTGAATTTCGCGGGTACGTTTAATTCTACGGGCCGAGGATAATCTCGATAATAAGATCACCTGTATGTTGAACTTGGGCTTCTCGTAGAAGAGCTTTCTCTCATTCTTCTGCCCGCAAAGATGATTGATACTCTCGTCTACGTTGTTATTGTACTCGTTGTCGTTCTCCACTGGCGTTACGTCAGCGTCTTTGAATCTGGTATAATCGATGCAATTGTCATGCTCGTCTTCAGTGGTTTCGGTGTCCGAGAGCAGAGAACGTGCCAAATGCTGAAACCCCGGATAATTGGGATTGACGATACCACGACAGCCAGACGGCAAATTTCCTTCTTCCGACCAATCGGACCACTCCGAAGGCGTCAATTCGTGCGACGAGTCCTCGTGAGAAGAGTCGCGTCCTGCAAAAATTTCAGTTCGATGAGAACACGCGATTCAACGGAAAGCGCAAAAAGTGAAATTGCAAGTTTAACAGGTTCACGACGGCGCTGCTTCTTCTCTTTCTGATCGTGGGACGGTGCGCGTATACGTGTTTCACTTCGTCTGGCGGCGCGTGGTACGCGCTACTCGCTGAAAGACTCGTGCGTGAGCCACCGCCGTCGTATGGGAGAGTGGAGCGCGAGCCACCGGTGATGCACGCCGGCGTGAACGTGTTAAATAGATCTACCGTGTTAGGTAGTATTGAAAATCGAGAGTTCCATTCGTTCCTTCGTCGTTCGGTCTTTAGTTATTATTTCTTAATTCGCCGTTTTAACAATAGAAGCGTAATACTAATAATAGAATTCGTCGAATAACACGCGCATTGGAAATAATCGGTGCTCTTTTTTCCCCAGAATTAATCGAAGAATTCCATGTATACTCCTCGAGACTACCGCGACAATTAAACTAAGCACACTTTGAAAAACACTGCCTCGAGTCAGAACCGTATCAGAAAACTCCTGTCTGTCGTACGATTGTCCACATAAACAATTGTCGTTACTGCGTGCTTTGATCACTGCACCAGAAACAGCTAGTTAGGCAACGAAGCAAATTAAAAAAATCAGGCTTAACATTCAAGAATGTTAAGTGAAAAAGAAAAATGTCGGTCTTAAGAGATTCATTTCCGTTGGAGCACTGGCTTTCACGAAAGCTTTACCGTCTCGAAACTTCACAATCGTGGCACACCTCTTTCTTAAAATGCATAAGCCTCTCGAGCGATAGACCGACCGTTCGACGATCGAGGAGCAACTGAATTATGCGCTCCAGCAAGAACGATCGTGAGACTAGCCCCTCTACCAGTTTGGAGGAGGGGGGGGGGAATAATAAATCTTTTTGACACTTTGAGAGTAGGTATGTTACACTATATCTCTACTGTGCAACTAAATTCTTGTGAGAAGTAAATATTTTAATTTTCAAAAAAAAAACAGAAATGGTTATAAAGATAAAACTCACAGTTTACGGGTGAACCTGAAGAATTTGAAATAGGCTGAAAATGAACACAATGGCGGGCTCGTAACTGGCACGTTTAATTTTTATCCCAAAAAGTTTGTACGTTTTGGTTAATAAAAAGTGATTTACACACATTTCTTGTTGGACCGAATAGGTTCACCAACAAATGACGCGTGTTAACTGTAAGTTTGTACAAGAGTTAAATTGATTACTTGAACAATCTTGTCGTAATCGTGCATGCGAATTTCGAAAATGTAGCTTCGAGAAAAATACGCCCATTTCCAAAAATCGAAGATTCATTTTCATAAAAAGTTGGTTACGTAGTAGAAAAACAGTGCAATATGCTCTGAAAGCTCGAAAGGATTTGTCATTTTCAGTCGGCACAAGAAAAACGGTGCAGAAAAAGCACCTGTCTTTTTAGGCTTCTACGTTAGGATCCCCCATTATGGTACGGCCTGCATAGTCATAGAGAAAAGCTCACATACACGCCATGAAAGCAGCAAAACTTTACAATTCCGGTGTAACTCTTTCTGCAAAGTGTACCTCTCGAATAACAAACCGATTGAACACGCTCGACGATCGAGGAGCAACTAAACGATGCGTCTGAGCGAGAACGATCGTAAGCCTCGCTCTTTAGGAGGGCGTGATCACTTGTGCATACTTATATAGATACGACGAGTAAAAGTTCACGTATATGCCATGATAAAAGTTCACGTCGGGGCACCCTATACCGTTTAACCATCATATAATAAGATACTCGGAGCACAATTTGCGTAAAGCATTTCTGTTGTGGAGCAGGCTTGGCAGCATTACAGACAGCGAGGAGTTATCAAATTTAAGGTTCACAGTGATTCATGATCCTTATCTGGCTGTAATGTGCTATTTATAGATGTGCACTTTTGCAGAAGTAGGTACTTGAAATGACCATGTTTGTCGTTCGCTTTTCATTCTCGTGCATATTCTTATGTAATAGAGGATGGGGCATGATGGGTCCTTAAGTATTTCCAATTTCTTTTCCAGGCCTTCGAAATGCGTAATAGAAACATCTGATATTGCAACCTGATTCTCCGACTACCTACTGTTGATAGAAAAATAGGGCATTAAAAACATGAGTATTTTCTGTAAAAAAAAAATGTTTTTCGTAGGTGTATTTTTTTTGGTAAAAACAGTATTTTTCTTTTTGCAGAAAACACTCACATTTTTAATCCTTTGCGCTCGAGGCTTTATTCGGAAATTTCTTTCGACTTCAAAATATACTTGGGCGGGAAAAATATTTTATTATAGTAATTTCGAAAGCTCTCGAGATAAGTTACAAAGATATGCTATGAAAAACAAGAAATTCTACTTTAGAAATTGACGGTGAATTTCATGTGATATTCAAATGACTCTTAAGGCTCAAATCGTTGCAATCAATTGATAGGCCCTTTCAAGCCACACAACTTTTGTTTGAAACATTTTTTAGGCACGACCGTAAAGGGAGTGACTTATTTTATTTAACGCACCATTTTAGCGATATTTGTGGGTATTATTTAAAATGGAACACCCTGTGTGTAAAGTATATGAAATATATATCATTTTATATTTCGAAAGGCTATATATGTATATTGTACAACGCATACAGTTTCTACTGTAGCGTTGGGTATGTATATACTCGATGTAGATGCCAAATCTTGTTCGGATAAATTTCGACGTTTTCCCATAATACTGGATTATAAATTGATTTGAATTTAAGAAAATAATTATTTGCAAATATGATTAACATTTTAGATAGCTGACTAAACAGTCGCCAAAATTCAAGGTGACGTCAACGTGGTAATAAATAAAACGGACAGTTACCAAGAGTTTTGCTTAATTTTCAAAATTTCACTTTGGTCCCGCTTTACGAGACTGGCGAATTCACAGAGTACGTATCGTGGCGACAGTTTTGCAGACTAATAGTATAATTGTACTTCGGCCACAGTCAGCATTTTGCGGATGGTTTGTATATTGGCTTTTTTTGTCTGTTCTTTCGTTTTCGGACGAGCGGCAAGGAGTATATGTATAGGACGAGCGGGAGCGATGAGAATGGATGAGAAAGAGACTGATGATCGCCTCCACCCGCGAGCCCAATGGGCGTACCTACCAGCGTAGGCCCATCTACCGTCTGAAACTTAAAGTAGGATAGAGTTACCGAGCTGGCTTAACGAAAAGAACTACGCAGTAAGCGGCTGGAAAAAACTTTCAAAAAGCCCAATACACTTACTTGAAAACGGACCATTTGTACCACCGAGGAGAGATATGTAAAGAGGGTCAGCGCATGCCGATCTAGGGACGTGAAAAAAATTTTAGTAAATTTTGGGTGGTCAGCGCCACTTTGGCATAACTACATAGCCAATCAACATAGTTCGTTGATCGAACAGGGTACTGCAATTATCCCTGCGCCCGCCTAGTCCAGAGGCCGACGTCCCTAGATACTAAGCGCTAACCCTCTTTAATAACATCTCTTCGGTGTTATTACAATTAGGTCCGCGTTCGGTCCAAGTGCAAAAAGTAAAATTCTGCTTATAAAATATATGGGTGTCCCCTCGCTCAAACAGAACACTGTAATTATCCCCGCGGCCGCATCGCCCACAAACCGGAGTCCCTAGATCGGCACAGATCGGCATGCGCTGACCCTCTTTACACACCTCTCCTCGGTGTTTGTATATTGGTGGTCCGCATTCAATCGGTTAACCCATTGCTGCGCACTTTTAGCAGCCGCAACTTTTTATAGCCGTAATTTGCCTACGCATCGCCAAAACTAGTGGTGGTTAGTGGTCGGCACACTCCGGGTACTCGCACTTCGCGCTCGCCTTACCGAGTGCAGAAAAGCTTGGCTTTCTGCCATAGGCACGACTACGTTTCTGTACTTGCATTTCCCATAATTTTGAAACGGTTGAAGATGGCGGGACATAAAGTTTCGTGGCATCAAATGGGTATATACTCGATGTACATGCCAAATTTTGTTCGGATCCGTTCAATCGTTTTACCGGAATACCGGACTAAAGATTTGAATTAGCCGCCATTTCTGATTCGGCCAATCAAAAAATTTGAAAATTTCCAGTAATTGTCATTGCATACGTGTACAATTGTACATGTATGTGTAAAATTTTATCGCGATCCAATGAATAGACCAAAGATATGAATTTTTCGATATTTGAATTTGCCGCCATTTTGTACCGGTTCAAGATGGCGGCTCACAAACCTTATTATGAACTCACAGTAATGTACTTGATTTTGTGCCAAATTTCGTCCCGATCGGTTCAGCCGTTTTTCCGAAATCGAGGATATACACGGAACACACACGCACACACACGAACGGTTTTCAGGATGGTGATTGCATAAGTCACTCCCTATACGGTCGTGTCTAAAAATGGGCGGTTATAGGCGTCGTTTGCAGCAATGGGTTACGATTAAGAACGTGAGGCCCACAAGCATCACGAGATTTCGTTCTCTCGCTTTTCTTCCTTCATCAATGGCCCGTAGCATTCGCATTGGATCATTCAACTCCCTTCTCTGACGTTAGATGCTTTCCTTTTACCGCTTTGATCAGATCAAATCGGATCACTTCAGCTCAAAAACTAGGGGGTAAACCCCCTGCGCTTTCGCTTCGCTCAAGCGCCAACCCCCCAGATCGCCTTTGCTCGCGCTTCGCGCTCACTTTACCGGGTATGCTTTAGCGAAGCTTTTCTGCAATAGGTACGACCGCGGCACTCGCGCTCGCCCACGAATTTCAAACCGTTTCGAAATTGTTGAAAATTCAAGTATTGAGATATTAAACTATGCTAGAGAGTCCTCTGCGCTTTCGCTTCGCTCAAGCGCCATACCCCCTGAGATCGTCGAGTGCTCGCGCTTCGCGCTCGCCCGCGAAATGCAACATTTCTGCAATAAGCCCAAGTGATCAAAACCGGACAATTAAATGAATCCGAACCAAAATTTGACATGTACATCGAGTATATACACCTTTGCTGCGGTGAGACTTTATGCATGGTTATCTTTAACCATTCAGAAATTGCTGCAAATTGAAATTTTTTAACCCAGTATTCCGGCGAAATGCTTGCGCGGATTTAAACAAACTTTGGCATGTAATTTAAAAATATACCCACTTGGTGCCACGAAACTTTATGCATGGTCATCTTGAACCGTTTCGAAATTACGGGATTTTCAAACTATAATTATAAAATAATGGATTAAAGATTTGAAACCGGCACCATTTCGAAACGGCTCAAGATGGCTATACATAAAGTTTCCTGGCATCAAATGGGTATATACTTAATATGCATGCCAAATTTTGTCCGAATCCGTTCAGCCGTTTTGCCGGAATAGTGGACTAAGCAATCGTTTTGGTGGAATAGTGGATAAAAAATTTTAATTTGCCGCCATTTCGAAACAGTTGAAAATGGCCATACATAAAGTTTCGTGGCACCAAATCGATATATATACTCGATGTACATGCCAAATTTTGTTCGGATCCGTTCTGCCGATTGGCCGGAATACTGGACTAATGGATTAATGCATTTTGCACTATTTCCATTAGTCCAGTATTCCGGCCAAACGGCTGAACGGATCGCAACGAAATGTGGCATGTACTTTGAGTATATATCCATTTGGTGCCAGCAAACTATATGTATCGCTATCTTCAGCCGTTTAGAAATGGCAGCAATATTCAATTTAAATTACATCTTTTTCAAATTTTGAATCTCCCGCCATCTTGTACCGGTTCAAGATGGCGGCTCACAAACCTTATTGTCAACTCACAGTAGTGTACTTGATTTTTGTGCCAAATTTCGTCCCGTCGGTTCAGCCGTTTTTCCGAAATCGAGGATATACATGGACACACACACACACACGAACGGTTTTTGCGATGGCGATAGCATAAGTCACTCCCTTTACGGTCGTGCCTAACTAGCATGTTCCTTTAGCTAAACTGAAGTGATCGGATCACTTCCCCCCTTACCGCTGCTGATCTACCGACGGACTAATTGTAAGATCTATAGGTGATATTTTCGTATCACTTGCGGTTACTCGCTTCCTATTGATTCATACTAGGAAATTATTTTGAAAACTACGAGGTGGTTATATTTTCACGTTACACTTGTGCAATCTCGGCGCAATTAATAAACGCGGATTGTAGCAAAGAAGTGACTTATCGATCATACAAACTAACAGAAGAAGAGAAATATGGCTGCCAGATCTGATCGATCTGATACACGCTTGTCCCGTTCACTTACCGAAGTGATATGAATATTTCAGATCAGAAAATATCGGATCATAGCAGATCACTTGTAAAAGGAAAGCAGACCCTATTGACAAATCACGAGCACCTTATTGGCAAGATTGAGTCAATGGGTGAAGATAATGGCTGTATGGTTTCGCGTAGTCAGTAACGGGGTTGTATCGGATCTACCATGCTTACGTATGTTACACGTGTAAGTGCAGGCGCAACGTGAAATGCAGTCACCGATGCAATTCTAAAACCGGCCAATCGGCCGTATCTTGTATGTCCTTTTTATATTTGACGAATGAAGGGAGGCAGCACGTGTTCCCGCGACCAGTGAACTCGCATCGAGCCACCGAGATTGAGGCATCGTGGCGTGGTTACACTTGTTACATAATTACCGCTCGATAACTAATTTGTGCTCGAACGTTTTTATTAGTTTTTTTGGAGGTTTTTCGTAATTAAGAGCCATGCGGCAGGTCAGCTGTGGGTTTTGTGCTCAAACGCTTTTAGTTTTTGTGAAGTTTTTCTTGTAATTAACAGCCGGTCGGCAATTCGCAAGTGCTTTTTCTGCTCCAACGTTCTTAATTTTGACGAAATTTTTTCTCTTAATTAACTGCCAGTCGGCAGTTGACGCGGGGCTTTTACGCAGGGATGGTCCGCGATGCCCCCACCATGGAAAAAACTTCTCCTCCAGCGCCTATCCGCACGAGGAGAATCCGTGTCGTGGCAGGCAGTCACAGCTCTAGACCATCCATGCTTTTACGTTGAAATGTACTTACGTTTTACGAACTTTTCTCACAATTAACAGCCAATCGGCACTTCACATGTGTTTTT
This sequence comes from Tiphia femorata, assembly GCA_944319695.1. Lineage (NCBI taxonomy): Eukaryota > Metazoa > Arthropoda > Insecta > Hymenoptera > Tiphiidae > Tiphia > Tiphia femorata. The sequence goes on from OX090895.1 coordinate 32,073,377, forward strand.
TGTACTGAAACGTTTTGTCATTACCGTATTGTTCTAAAATAAACCTTTTTACGTTTTTTCATTAAAGTCAGACTTACACTCAGGGAGGTCGACTGCTCCAAGGAAAAACACAGTAAGCAACGTGTTCCTAAAAAATTCATTTTCTACACAAATTCATTTATTGCGTTACTATGCATCGTTTCAACTGATATTTCTCAACATTTCTATTCTTACGGATATTGCGTTTTACCTTGGACCAGTTGTGGTACATACAGATCATACATTCTCCGCTGCACTAACATTCTACCGTGTTAAGAATATAATTCGTATCTACATTTAGTAGAATTTTCAGCTTAACACTTCTACAGCTTAGTCATTAGTCTTGCCACGTGTCCGTTGAAGCTCGAGAAACAAATTTACAAAAGAAAACAGATAAAACTTTCATTCTTAACAGGACAACGTAACTCGATATGGCTCTCTAGTCTTCTTGTATCGATCAACGGGTTAATAGGGTGCAATAATTGATATTGTACTTAACAGGTGAACTGCCGGGAGAAGCAATAGTGTGCATCTCGCGAGATTAGGTTTAAATTAGAGAATATCTCGTAAGATCAGATTTACATTAGAAAATATCCCCTGAGCTGCACACTTCCTTCTCGTGGCATTTAACGCATTAAATTAGCCCTACCTCCAAAATCGACGAGGCTATCCACGGATGCACTTCGACGTAATCTCGAGTCTGTCAAATTGTTGTTAATATTACGCTCGTTGTTGGTCACCTCCAACTGGACGTTGTTACGGGCTATTGCCAGCGAGGACCATGTAGTGGTGTCCTCTGCGATTCTGAAGTCCAATGTCTCCTCTTTTTGGAACTCTTTCGCGTTGCTGGTGATCGTGTCGGTGGTGGTTGTGGTGGTCGGTGTTATCAACGAACCCAAAATAGGTGGAGTGCTCGAGAGCAGAGCCGATTCGTTGCGATTCTCGATCTCCTCAAGTTCGCTTTGCGAGCTCCGAAGCTGACTAAGGAAACACGTGGAAATAAGAATAGGTCAATTGGTATTCAATATCTGGACCAGGGATTCGAATCCTAACCCGAACCGATTTTGGTACTGCGTATCGTGACTAACCCATCTAGCCCGATTAACACGTTCCCTGCCGCGTGGGGCGTATGCGCCCCACGCTGAACTTTCCGTTCAAGCCATTTGGTATTATCATTGTAAAATGAAGAATTTTTAAAAAATTCAATATGCAGTCGATTACGGGCATCTTAGCACTACTGCTGATGCATGTTAAACTATACAACCTTTCCTTGATAATTATGATTTTTGCGGCATTTTATTTATTGTAAGGCATTCGCTAGAAACAAAATAATACAAGTGTAACGCGTGGGGCGCATACGCCCCACGCGGCCTGAACGGACGGTTTTCAAAAAACGGTCCGGCAGGGAACGTGTTAATAGAGGGCATCTGTAACCCAAATAACCGGGTTATTTATCGCCAGTTGTCACTTTCATTCCGAGATTAATTTTCTCGCTGATTTTCGCCATTTATTCTACGTTTATTTCCCAATGGTGTATACAATGTTGAAACAAGGTTTAAAATAAAAACTATTTCATCCAGAATGATTTATTTACACACGGTTCCCTATCGAATCTTCTAATCTTTCGTGATCTGCGATGTTATATTAGGGAACTTTCTTCTAGATTCTTTCTTCATTTCTTCACTCCTCAGTTCGGAAAATCGTCCAACGTGACAGTTCGGTTTATACGTATACGTTATATACGTACTTTGCACGATTTTCCAGACTGAGAAGTGAAGGAATAAAGACAAAATCGAGGTGCAAATTGTCTAATATAACACAGGGATTCGAACCCTAACCCGAACCGATTTTGGTACTACGTATCGTAACCAACCTATCTAACCGGGTTAATAGAAGACATCTGTAACCCAAATGACCGGGGACCGATATTGTAGTAATTATTACAGTAATTAATATTATCTGTTCGTTAATACAAATCAAATCACAGACAGCCGGAAAGCAAAGCGGTTCGAATGACTACGTGAGTTTATGGCTACACGTTCGGGTATTGCGCTTTTTAACACGAGTAATAGTTATGTGGAATATATCCGTGTAAATCAATTTCATTAATTAATTATTTTCTCTTTCAGGACACTGCAGTTAGTGTGCCTTTTAAATGGCTGTCTGGACCGTCTTCTTGTTTTACTAGTAACCCGTTTCGAGCGGGCTAACCGCGGTTTCTCCAAATTTAAGAACCGTTCCTTGTGCTTATTGTTAGTATAGGGCAGGGCTTCCCAATTAGTTTTCTTGGCGGGCCAAATTTAATTTTTAAGAAAAGCTCGCGGGCCGCAGTTAAGTTTGCACCTGTGTTTAGATGTTATTTGCCTACTTAGCATTACCCAGGGGCCACCACGTGGAGGTGAGACAAATTTTGGCTCCCTTTTTGGTTTTTTATTTAAAAAATTTTTTGTTTTTGTTTATTATTTTTAATTTTTTTGTTATATATTTTTAAATTTCTTTTTTGCATTACAATTTTTTAAAATGACTGAATCGCGACATGCTAACATCTAATGAGAAAAGTGTGCTTTATAAAAAAATACAAAAATAGTTTAATTAGCATAAAGTACAGCTATGTGATGTGGTGCCATCTCTTAAGTCAACTGCAAAGTTTTGCAAAATTATGGAAATTTGTGATTATTTCTTAAAAAGGAATTATTTATGTATTTTCCAAAATCATCAGCGGCCCGCGGGCCGCCATTTGGGAAGGGCTGGTATAGAGTACAGTAACCCTCCTTCGTTAACTCGGTTTGGGTTAGGGTCAAGCGACGCTTCGAATCCCCGATCTGGACGTTATCAGAGATGTGAATTTAGTCTTTGAAAATTGACAATCCTCAATTACACGTAGCAATCTGTTCATCTTCTTCGATGAAAAAAATGATTTCGTTTCGAATCGATTAACTTGCAACACAATCACACGACAGTCATATTTAGGATGTGTTTTCTTGTGAGATTTCTGGATCTTCAGTTTATTCCCGTGGAAAGTTACAAAAGTGCGGTTCAATACACTGTGCTTCTGAGACCCAGACATGTTTGTAAACCATTTTTATTGAGGCTAGGGCTGAACGGGTGATAACTAATTTTCCAATTAAGCGGATAATAAAATTGGCCCGCTTTGCATTTTTCTTCGAAGATTCATATTTTTTTCCGAATGTAAACACCTAATCTTGAAAATCTCATTAGAAACATTGTAAAAGCGATACTTAAAGTTGCACTTGCATCCAAAAAATCATTTTCCCTTTTTCGCTCTTCTAAATATGTAGACACCAAAATGCTTTTAAATGCTTTTTCTATCAACCCTTTCGTTAGGCTGGGTAGTGTCAAAGCAATTTAAAAAACAGCTTGGTTGCACGATTTTAACGAATTATATCAATTAGCTTTGCAACTGACAAATCGCCTATGCATCCGTAGACCACAATCAAGTGTTCACTTTCTACGATTAGCTCGAATTATTCGTTCGAAGAAAATTGTTTTAGAGATCGTCCAAAGCGGCTGGTCAGAGTCAAACCAATTTGTACTATTGATTCATTCAACTGTCATCAAATACTTCGTGTCTTGGAATTTATCTGAGTTTCATATTTCATCCGCCACGATCGTCCACGGTGAAAGAATGTAAATTGGACGTTATGTTTATCGATGCGTAGAACGAAAGTAAAAAGATCCAGGACGAAAATAACAATTGGAACGAAAATAAATTCTACCGAGTCGGATCGGAGCATCGCCGTATAAACATAGAAAAGAAGGAGAGAAAAAACATCTGTTTATTCGGGAGAATAGGACGACAAGGTGAACTTTAAAGAGAGGAAGGGCTTGACACAAAAAAGAGGATACTCTTACGGACAGCCTGTGGCAATGACTTGCTCGCGGGAAGGATTCTGCGGAAGAAGAAGCGAAAACTCGAGAATCGAGGCAAATATTGATAAGGGAAGGACTTTGAAGCAGAGACGAGAAAGTGGCGTTGGAAAATGGACTCTATGTGAGTAAAGCTTCTTACGAAGTTACCGTAAACTCCTACAACCTTGAACATTTTTAGCTGTACTTTTGCAATATACTTAACAGCATTATTTTTTACGGAAAAAAAAGTATACGTCATGGGGGCACATATCAAGGCTATACAAGAGCATGACCTAAATTTTGTTTAAATAAACATTGAGCTTACATATCTATTTTTTTTAAAGATTTTTTAAAGACCTTTAATACCCTACAAGAAAATAAAGGGCCAATAAAACAAGTATAAGAGCAGATACAAAACATTTCTTTCTTTAAGAAGAATAAAATAAAATGGACATTTCATTGGTAGATACTGGTAGGTAAATTGACAAATTAACGTAATTCAAAATTTGTTCAAACTTGTTAATTCGTTCAAAGTTGTAGGAGGTTACGGTACCGTGTGCATGATACTTACACCGCGAGAGAGATTAAGCGGGACAATCGTTTATCGATTACCGCGCAAATTTTACGTCACACTTATAACGTGCATGGGTTCTTATCGGAACTCTGCTTGAAAATTTTACTGGCACGTGAACGATGAAAATGCTGAAAATTGCGATGCTATTTAAATGCTGGTCATTTCGTCCCAATTTGTCTCAGTTTAGAAACTGTAACAATTTACTTTTCATTCGATCCGCGTTATGCACATTTTTCTTTAGCACGTCGACGATGATAATGGGTTATGGGTGCTTCCGATAACCTATAGTTGAGTTGATTTTCCTAGGAATAAAATATGCGATAGCTACAACTGCTTAGTATCATCATACTTCGTGACAACTCAATGCTGTCTTGTAGCATCATTGAGTTGAGTTGAGTTAGGTAGCAGCGAAGGATGTCAAGGGTACGATATAAGGTAATAATTTCTCAAAATTATACTAATTACGAAGTAAATTAAACTTTAATTAATCGATGCATCGTAATTTTGCATAATAATAAATGTTAGTGAACGTATCTGTGGTATCGATTAACCAAAGTTAAAATTTACTTCATAATTAGTATAATTTTGAGAAAGTATTACCTTATATCGTAACATCGGCGTGATTCGCTACTGCCTAACTCATCTCAACTCAACTCAATGCTGCTACAAGACAGCATTGAATTGTCACGAAGTATGGTGACACTAGATGGTTGTACCTATCGTATATCTTATACCTAGAAAAATCAACTCAACTATAGGTTATCGGAAGCACCGAATACTAACAAATTTAATGCTACAGAAACGCTAGTGATTATTTAGTACTTTATCTCTTGCCAATTTGTCACAGTTTAGAAACTGTAACAATTGACTTTTTATTCCACCCGTGTCATGCGCATTTTCTTCTATCACATCAACCAGAACGATAGTGTTTACTACTTTCGCTACTTTCTCGTCTCTGCTCCAAACTCCTTCCATGATCAATATTTGCGTCATTCATTGAGTTTTCGCTTCTTCTTTCGCAGAACGATACCGATTTACTATCGAAACCCTAACGATCTCTCAGTATTTTATCTCACAATCAGCTTAAAAACTGTAACAATTGATTTTCCATGTTAAGCGCGTCATGCACAACAGTTTCTTCTGGCACATCGACGTTGGCAATATTAATAATTTTAATGCTATAGAAACGTTAGCGATTAATTAGTATTTTGCCACAATTACAAAAAAAAAACTCTAACGACTCATTTCTCATTGATCTCTTTCCTTGATTAAAACCTGCGTAAAGAGATCTTTTCGAAGTCTTCTGACACAGGCACATAAAAAGGAGTACTACTACCGGAATACATGCAGAGATTTTTGCAAATTGTCCCAAGAGGTTTTTGAAGCACCAGTTAATGGAAAACCGACAACAGAAAAGTACGATTTATCGAGCGGATGCCAGTAGACGAGGTATTTCTTAAAGAAACCTTCAGGAAAAAAATGTAGCTTTCCTTTTTACCAAGGCGATCGAATGACATCACTTCAGTTCGAAAAGGTGCACGAATAGTACATTGGATGCATCGAACTGGACCGATCTGAATAATTCGTGTCAGTAGTAAAAGAAAAGTAGCTCGTGGTTTCTGAAAGTAACGATTTCACTAAATTCGTTACTTTCGCCACTTTAAAAAACAGAGAATCCCTCTGAAAATCCTTATTTCTCACAAATTCCACAAAATTTCTCACCCACTAATAACTAATATCTTTACATTAACATCAAGCTAAATTCGTTACCTCGGCCTCTTTAAACGGACAAAGAATCGTCCCTCTCAAAACCCTTATTGCTCGCAAATTCGAAAGAATTCCTCACCCACCGACAACCACCTTCACGCTCAACGTCCTTCTTTCGTAAAATGGAGCTTCCTTTCCCTTCACGATCTTTCTCTCCACAAACTCGACGTGCTCTAAACCTCTTCGACCTCAATCCTCAATCTCTCTCTCTCTCTCTCTCTCTCTAATTTCCCCTAAACTACGCACCATCGAGCTCATCGAATAAAAACCAAAAAGCAAAGAAAAAGCAAAGATAGAAATTCCATCGAGGCACAATGGAGAAGAAAGGCCACTTACTTGTTGTTCAATCCTCCGGGGATCAATGATACGTCGACGATGGCTTCCCTGAGCCGCATGTCGATTTCTCGTCTGAAAAAACATGGAAAATAGCGAGATAAACTAACGACAGTAAGGTGAGCCGCGTCATCGTCAATCCACCTTTCGCAAGCTGCCCGCCCGTGACGAGCCCTCGCTTAAGAATATCTATCCGGCTTCGTGAGAACGTTCGTTCGACTTCACTTTCTAAGCTCACCGACGATTCGTACGTTTTGGAATCTCTCGATGGTTGCACGCTAACTCGTCGTACGAATATTCGCGCACGACACAAATGGACGAGAGGGAAGAACGAAGCGAAACTACGGCCGGGCCACCCCTCGTTTAAACGTATCGACGAAGCCAGGACTCGCGGCGCGATCCCATGCGACGAAGGAAAAAAGGGAATGGGAACTCACCAGCCGCCATGTTGAAGCGGTGCCTCCGCGCAAGGGTGCCCGCGTTTCCCGTAGTTTATCGACTCGCAACCAACACCCTCCTTTCGCGCTCGCCCATCCCTACTCTTCTCGCCCTCCCTTCTCATTTTCCACCCTCGTCCACCCTCTTTTACCCCTCCCCTTGCGCACCTCTCTCGAGCACCCCGGCGCTGCTTTTCGTGCACTGAGAGAAAAAGATGGTTGGATTTACTATAATCGCACTATATTTTACAGTTAAATTTGGCGTCAAGTATATTTTTATAGTTCACTTAACCATACAAAATAAACGATACAAAGAAACGCGAGCAAAGCCAAGTAGGTAAATTTTATAATTCACCTATCCGGTTGATTAATTCTCGTGTACCCCGATCATCAAGAGCCATTAAAATCACATCTCTTTGGAGATACGAGTGTTCTCTCGTTTTAAAAGTCAAAGCAAACATTAAAATCGCAGTCGGCAACCTCGCTCCGGCAAAAGCGTACACTGAGAGAAAAAAATGGTTGGGTTTACTATAATCTCACTATATTTCATAGTTAAATTCGGCGTCAAACATATTTTTATAGTTCACTTAACCATACAAAATATAGTAGAATGAACGATTTATACAGATGGTTATATTATTAATTATTACTTTTGTTCTTGTTACCATGTATAGTAAAATGTGATATGTGAATATAGTTAGTTCTATCACTATGTATGAAATATTCTGGTAATATTGACTATATAAAATAATTTCTTTTCTTGCCATTTTATATTTTCAAACATACTATATTTTTAGTTGAAATAACCATAATTTTGGGTAAAAACATAATATTGTTGCTTATGCTATGCCTCTATAATTGATACCGACATTATGGTAACATTTACCATAAATATGATATTTCCAACCATAATTTTATTACTATGCCATTATAGTGAGATATATCATATACTTTTCTCTCAGTGTGGAACGAGCGTCTTCACTTGCGATCTTAATCTTTCCTTTGAATTTTAGAACGAAAGAACAGTCTAACAATGCAACTGATTGTGAGAGAACAGTATATGATATATCTAACTATAATGGCATAGTAACAAAATTATAGTTGGAAATATCATATTTATGGTAAATGTTACCATAATGTCGGTAATAATCACGATAGAGGCATCGTATAACCAACTATATTATATTTTTACCCACAATTATGGTTATTTCAAGTAAAAAAAAAAAAGTACGGTTGAAAATATATGACGGTAAGAAAAGTAACTATTTTATATAGTTAATATTACCAGAATATTTCATACATAGTGATAGAACTAACTATATTCACAGAGCACACTTTACCATACGTATGGTAACAAGAACAAAAATAATAGTTAATAATATAACCATTTGTATAAATCGTTCATTCTATTATATTTTGTATGGTTAAGTGAACTATAAAAATATGTTTGACGCCGAATTTAACTATGACATATAGTGAGATTATAGTAAACCCAATCATTTTTTTCTCTCAGTGTACGCTTTTGCCGGAGCGAGGTTGTCGACTGCGATTTTAACGTTTGCTTTGACTTCTAAAACGAGAGAACACTCGTATCTCCAAAGAGATGTGATTTTAAAGGCTCTTGGTGATCGGGGTACACGAGAATTAATCAACCGGATAGGTGAATTATAAAATTTACCTACTTATTGGCTTTGCTCGCGTTTCTCTGTATCGTTTATTATTTTGAGGAAGCGTCTAATTGTAAGTGTTGTTAGTGCGATGCAAGTCACAAAGTCATTGCTATCGAAATCATTTATTAACGTATCTACCTCGATCTATTTCGGTAAACCCGTTTTTGATTTTAGAATTGTTTAGGTGCCGCGGATTAGTAACAAAAAGCATCCTTCTTCTTGGTAAAATACGTATTCCCCTCCTCTAATGATATATAATGAAAAAACTCAGGGAATAAATAAATCGTATCGTTTTGCGATAAGAGAATATTTTTGCGTCCTTCTAAATTCGCCCCTCGCCAGTCTCTCCTCTTGTCTCCTTCTTTTATGCACCGCTGATCTTTGGCTTCACCCGCTCGAGCGAATATTATTCTTTCCATTTCTAAAATATTCTCACTTCTGCAAATCGATTTTTTACCGACACGCTTAATAATAGTACACGCGTGCCATCCTGGTCGCTATTTGTCCAGCCAGATCGGCCTTCGTGCACCGTTTCAACATATTTTAAATGCTCTCCTTTTCTTCCACGCTTTTACAATCTTCCACTTCTATCATCCTAGTTTTCACCCCTCCACACGGTCGTTCTCATTTCTCTCCCTCTCTATGCATTTATCTATTCGTCTATCTCTCCTTGGCACAAGTGGCTCTACCTGCAGCCACCACCTTTATCGCATTTAAATCTTCCGCTTTTCTTTCCACATTTTACAAGCTCCACTCTTCTTCCGTGGTAGCTTTTTAGACACGACCGTAAAGGGAGTGACTGATGCAATCGCCATCCTGAAAACCGTTCGCGCGCGCGCGCGTGTGTGTGTGGGTCCGTGTATATCCTCGATTTCGGAAAAACGGCTGAACCGATCGGGACGAAATTTGGCAGAAAAATCAAGTACATTACTGTGAGTTCACAATAAGGTTTGTGAGCCGCCATCTTGAACCGGTACAAAATGGCGGCAAATTCAAATATCGAAAAATTCATATCTTTGGTACTATTCATTGGATCCCGATAAAATTTTACACATACATGTACACGTATACAATGACAATTTCTGGAAATTTTCAAATTTTTTGAATGGCCGAATCAAAAATGGCGGCTAATTCAAATCTTTAGTCCAGTATTCCGGCAAAACGACTGAACGGATCCGAAGAAAATTTGGCATGTACATCGAGTATATATCCATTTGGTGCCACGAAATTTGATGTACCGCCATCTTCAACCGTTACAAAATTATGGGAAATTCAAGTATGGAAACGTGAGTTACGCGGTCGTGCCTATGGCAGGAAGCGAAGCTTTTCTGCACCCGGTAAGGCGAGCGCGAAGCGCGAGCACCCGACGATCGTGCCGACCACTAACCACCACTAGTTTGAATATCGAATCACTACCTTCCTTCTCGGTTGCTGCACCACCAGTCATGAATTAGCCCGTATATGCGAGCGCGTGTCTTACATCCCTTTTGGGCTTCCAGCGTGATGAATTTTTTTCTTCTTTCTTTTTCTCTTTTCTCCACCTATGCGTGTATCTGCTCGCCCATCTCATCCTGGCACACACGGTCACCATTTCAACAACTTTTGCTCCCTCGTTCTCCGTTTAACAATTTCTATTCCCGTGTCCTAAATACCACCACCGTTATCGTCGCGCAATGCTGACCCCGTCGACTGGCCTTCACTCGTCCATTCACGTACGATCTTCCTCAGGAGCGGCTTTAGCAACATTGGCGCCCTGGGCAAGATCATCGCGTGGCACCCCTTCAAATTCAAATTGACGAACGGGGGGAGAAAAGACCGGCGAAAGAAATTCTGACGGGGAGGGAAATCTCTTTTACTAAGGAAACGTAAATTAAGAAATAAAAAGAAATCAATTTTTGATTTTCCGCAACAGAGAACTTCAATTACCAGGCACGGGAAAAACTTCATTCGCCGCTCCGGAACGGTAGTGAAACGTTTGAAATTTCCAGATTTCGTTAATGAAGTAAATCCGCTACCGATCTTACTCGAGTTAGCATCCAGCTCGATGGACTTTACCTTCTTCCCTGTTTATATTAATGTTCTGCTTTTCCATTTTTTTATTGTACGCGTAAGCATCTCTCGCTATTATTATTTCTCCTATCTCTTCTCGCGCGTGATATCAAAGTGCCCAATAGTTAACAGATTTTTGAAGAACACGAAGAAAGAGGTTTGTACAGAATGTTTCTTGTCTTTTAATGAAAATTGTAATTAACGTGCGATTAGCATGCCAATTTATTTAGTTCCAATACTTTTAATAGATCGTCACCCGTGAATATTCGATTGGTCGCATATTTCTGATTCGCGAATCATTGAGATACCTTTATTTACTTTATAATTATTTTCACTATTGCGTTTTCCCCGGAAAGAAACGGCGACCCTGTTGGTCACCGTGTAAAGTTTTCGCAGTAGCCAGTAGTCTGTTCCCAACTGTTCGTTCGGTGCCCTCGCTTGCTTCTCCACATTATGTGGGAAGAGAATCGCATATTGATCGATCTCGTCTAGCAGCCGAGATGCGTGTGAAGTGAGAATATGTATACATATACATATATGGCTTTACGCTTCGTGCGTAGGAAAATCCGCGCCCCCGAATATTCTAACGTACATATACGTACAACGTGCACATTTACCGTGCACAAACATTGATTTTATTTACGTCGAAGGAAATTTCAGTTAACAGTCGACTACGTATCTGTCGGACTATTATTTAATAAACAGAAAACCTAGAACATTCCACCGTACTATATTATTCTTATACTTTATTGTATCATTTGTACACATTTTGAAGGTATTATATATAGTACATATTAGTTAAAGCAATTTTCTTGCGAAATTTTCTCAGACTGAATATACATTATAATCTACGAAGTGAAACATGTAACTTATTGCTTATCTTTTCCGCCGTGCTTAACGCACTCCGAATACAACGGAACACTATTTAAAGTTTCTTCCGCGAGTTTAACTCTTCGACGTATTATTTAAATTTATCACGATTTCGATGAAATTACTCACGGAGCAGTGCGATGAATATCGAATGAATTTAAGATACTCGAAGATTTTCACGCCTATGCGAAATTTCAAACGTTTACATCTCGAATCAGTTTTAACGTCGTGTATTCGCTCACGCCGACGAGACGAACGAAAAAGGCAACAGCAGGATGGTACGAGTGGGTGGAAGGACGGTAAGAGAAAAGTAATCGTGCAAGACGAAAACCTACACACGTACGATATCCCTTTCTTCGTAGAATACTGCATGCCGTATTACGCTAAAAAGGCATCCCTTCTTGTACACCGGTCGCAAATGAAAAAAAACAAAGAAACGAAATTTCTGTTCACAGTACATTACTCCTTACCTTATCGATAAATGTCCACTTCTGTTCTCCTTGCGAGGCATAGACCTATTTCTCGCACATTTGCCAACAATTAAAAAGTCTCTCTACTTAGTGATCTCCGACGAGAGTGAGAAATCGCGTGTGCCGATCGAAATTCACGCGACAAGCAAAGTGTCGAGTAAACGCGAGTAGAACTGACTCTTCTGCCGTTGGCGTGCCACTGGACACACGTCGCGTGGGTGCTGAAACTATTCGATATTCATCATTACTCGCTTCGAATTCGGTTTTTGTCGAGTTTCGCGACAAGGCGAGGACAGTAAGTAGTGAAGTGTACATTCGATCTTACTCGTGTCCTTCTCTCACCAGTTTTCTCTTTTTCTCCGTCACTTCTATCTGTCCGGTTGCTTCTCATTAGTTGTCATCCGTGTCACCCTACGTGCTACGTCCCGGAAGTAAAAGCGCATGCGCAGATAACTGACACTAGGGTTCTTCGCGGTTTCCGGTGAGCGTTGCTCATAAACAATGGTGAACTCATTTCAACAATTAGTTTAGCATAGTTTAGACGGAATTAACGCGACAATTGTAACTTATAACGCAAACGTTACGACCTTTATAATTTAAAACCTGCTTCCGGTATATTATTGTATAGTAAATTTTGAAAAGGTCATATCGAAAATATGAGATTTTCGAAAGAGAGGTTATCTCTCGCCAATTTACATTTGCCAGTGCGTGATTAATAAATACTAATTTGGAGTAATGCGTTTGATAATGTTAACATGATTCTCGTTGTTGAATAAGTAAGTACATGGTATGCACTAGAAAATTTGAGTAGAAGGATAATAGTGAATGTTTATTGTAAAATAGGTTATGTTGTAAGACTTATGTTCCTTGTAACAAAGAATAACTAGCTGTACAGGATGCTTTAGGACCTTTTTGCCACATTCGTATTGGCAACAGTTTTGAAGCTTTAACTAATGTTGAAAAATGGATCTCCATTCGCATTTAGTTCCAGAAAATTACAACATAAACTATCGCCAGGGATTATGAAAATGCTTTGAAAAATGCACTTAATGTATTTCTTTAGTTTAAAATTGTATTTATTAACCATACCGTAAAAAATAGTGCTCCAGCATGGTGTCCGTGTTGCAGACTTCATTTGGTTACATCACTAATTATCAATAATCTTATGTTATGGCACATGGTGCAGTCTTAATTAAAGTAGTCTTAGTTAAAAATAATCCTTTAGTATTTATATAACAAATAATTTTTACCTTAGATTTTATCATGGTATCTGTTTTATTTAAAGAAGTTTATATCTTCCAATCCTTCTGGCAAATACGATAACAATCCAGTATTAGTTTTATCGCGGACAATGTATCTTCCTGTACTCTCTGAAATAAACATTAACGCTTCACGAATAAACATCTGTATAATATTTAATTAGTCTTCGGGCGCATATTGATTTCAGCTCGTAAAATGTTGCAGTTTTTATATTTTCCCGAATCCTAGCATTACGTCGCATGCATTCCTACCGTGCATGATATACATATAAGTCATAGGAATATATCTGATAAAGAATATGAGTTGTATACCTGATGTTTCCATATATTGCACTGTATCGTTTCTTAATTCAAGGGGTACATATGGCTGTACACTGGTCTCATTTACTACTCGTTTTGCTGCTTGTATGGCTTCGTCCATAAGTCTAGACTTGCGAGACCGAGCTAGATATGTCGTACATTGCGCTAGTAAAACGTCGCACTCTGGCATTCCAATCATCTTGCACCCATGCATCGTATGCACAGCTATACCTAAGACATTGCGTTATTACGTTCGACATGTTCGTGTTAATAAAAACGTCCTATTGCTCACCTAAAGCCTTAGGATTTGCTAAGCCGATGTCTTCAGTTGCCATTCTCACTAATCTTCGTGCAATGTACATCGGATCTTCGCCACCTACCAGCATTCTGGTTAGCCAATACAAAGACGCATTTACATCACTTGCTCTAACAGATTTGTGTAACGCAGATATTGTGTCATAATGTTGATCGCCCTTTTTATCATACAGCATATGACTTTTTCTTAAGCCATCTTTAATCTTCTCTAGCGGTATTATCACAGGACTGCATTCTGCAACTACTTTGCATGCAATAGCAGATTGTACTGCCATTTCCAGCCCACTTAATGCTATTCTAGCGTCACCATCACACGTTTTGGCTAGCCACTCAATTGTATCTTGATCGATTATAAACTTTGGCGTATACAGTGTGCTTAGATGAACTTGACTGCCAGACGCAGATGTAAGACTGTCCGTTGGTAAAGCTTTTGTCCGTTCCGTAGCACGAGAATCAGAGGTATGTAATATTCCTTCTAAAGAAGAAACTGCTGTTTTCAAAATAGACGTTAGATTTCTAACGGATAATTTTTCCAACACAACAATGCGGCACCGACTTGATAATGCACGATTTATACAAAATGAAGGATTTTCAGTTGTTGCTCCAAGAAGTATTACGACTCCGGACTCCACATGCGGTAGAAAAACATCTTGCTGGATTTTGTTGAAACGATGTATCTCGTCTACAAACACGATGGTTCGTGTGCCGTATTTTAACAGATTATTAGCAGTGGTGATAACATCCTTGACATCGGCTAGGCCAATAGCAGCAGCGGATAATTTAACATAGCGTATGTTACCGTCTTTATTATTTTTGCATATGTGAGCAATAACGTTAGCCAGAGATGTCTGTAAGAAGAATAATATCGATAAAAGTTTAAAACATTAATGCAGCTACGAGTATACCTTTCCGCATCCTGGCGGACCCCAAAAGATGACATTGGGGATTTCACCTTTTTGTAGCAATTGATAAAGAACAGTCTGCGGACCAAGTATATGGGTTTGCCCGACGTATGTAGAGAGATTTGTCGGTCTCATGCGCTCTGCAAGTGGAGCACATTCTGAAATGGCTTTCTTTCCATCTACGTGTTCCACCTAAAGCGAATCTTAGTTATTGGCGATAAGTATAAGTAACGGCGATTTGTATTACTGAAATACTTCCAAATAATAATTATATCCCATTACCCTTTTTTCAGGACTGAAATTATCCGAAGTGTGTTGTTTTTCTATCGAAAATGGTGATGCATTTTTGTGCTTTTGTAGGCCTCCTCTAGATTTACTCTTTGGAGCTCTTTTTGTTATGCTCGATTTTCCCGCGAAACTAGATGTTTTGGAACTCTTTGGGCTTTCGTCGTGTATACTTTCAGTTAAAAATAGACATTTACTGACGTGACTTTCGATCGTCAAAGCTGAAAATTCCTTCGTGCAAATTGGACACGCTATATTTTCGGCACTCATTTCAAATTTTCTTTCTACCTTTCTAATCTTTCTGCGCAACACATTAATGCGATGTGCGTTTGCAAATAAGCGTATACAATATCCACAACATTTATTTACAGTACGCAGAACATACGGCTCTTCTCTTCTTCTAATTTCTTTACTGGAATTGGATTGGTGTCTATACCTTGCTTCCTTGAAAACATTTCCAAGATTTCAAATGAAACTGCCATAAAGAGGGTCAGCGCTTATGCGTCTAGGGGAACCACAAATCTCTGCGTTGAGCGTCAATTTGGCGGAACTACATAAGAAAGCAACATAGCTTACATTACAACTCCATAAGTACGCTTGATCGAATAGAGCACTACAATTACCTCCGGGACCCGACAAAACGGCCCCTCCAAATACACGGGCGCTGACCCTCTTGTTACGACCCTACCCTAGGTTGTCTAGGGAATTTTGTGCTATAGAAAGATAAACCCATGTACGTAATACTCCTATATTGCTAGTATATTTCCTATAAGCGGGAGCGGCGCCGAGAAAGTGAGACAGAACATCGTACTTTCGAGCATATGCGCATGCGTTAGCAGCTCCATAGAACGCACGCATGCGCAGTTGCGCCAAAGTACGAAGTAAGAGCCATATATGTAATACTCCTATATTGCTAGCCACGTATATTTCCTATAAGCGGGAGCGGCGCGGAGAAAGTGAGACAAAACATCGTACCTTCGAACTGCTTCGAATATATGCGCATGCGTTAGCAGCTGCACGCCAAAGTACGAAGTGACAGGATAGATAACTGTGGTGAGAGTGAGAGGTTGATATACATATGTCTGCACCGTGGTGTTTGCGTCGCCTCTTCACTCCCATTAGCGATATAGTAGTATTACATATATGACGTGCTCTACCCCCACTCCGTCAACGCGCAGCTAGGTATATTATGTTTATGGTAGCCAATGGGTGCATCCAGAAGCACGATCGCTCACTGAGCGCTCACTGAACACCCTAGATTTGCCCTAGATTTGTTTCTGATACAAACGCTCTGTGAGCTGCTTACAATGAGCGGTGTGAGCGGCTGGAAACTACGCTGTAAGCAGCTCACAGAGCGTTTGTATCGGAAACAAATCTAGGGCAAATCTAGGGTGTTCAGTGAGCGATCGTGCTTCTGGATGCTTCTCCAGCACGATCGCTCACTGAACACCCTAGATTTGTTTCTGATACAAACGCTCCGTGAGCTGCTCACAGTGAGCGATGTGAGCGACTGAAAACTACGCTCACAAAAACGGGGACCGCTCACTGTGAGCAGCTCACAGAGCGTTTGTATCAGAAACAAATCTAGGGTGTTCAGTGAGCCGCTCAGTGAGCGATCGTGCTTCTGGATGCACCCAATGAAACATACTTGAGCGAATGCGCATGCGCCAGAAATCCCACGCACGGCGCCTGGCATCACTGAGTCGAACTAACTCGAAACTACTCGAAACCGAATTATCGTAAACACCCAAAAGTTAACCAATTCCAAGTATAAGGATATTAAGAAATACAAAGAAAATAGATAGCTATTTGATATTTATAAATAAATGATTCCCTTTAAAGTAATCCTAACGTAATGAATGCGTACCAAATCTAGTAAATCTACGCTGAATCCATTGGCCTCACTTACACGGTCAATATTGTATTTGTCGATACAACGCTCTCCTGAGGAGTATGTTGAAGCTATTTTAGTTTACAATATTATTAGTTCAATAATATTGACCGAGTAAAGGCAAACTATATAGATACTATGTATGCGACGAAAGATCAAAAATATTTCATCTCCATGAGACTGGAATGCTGCGGCAGGATATTATAAGGAGGTTGGAGCTTGTTTTTCAAGCCAACGAGTAGTTTTCCTTTTCGTTTCTTTTTATTGTAAGATATTTAAGCTACTAAAATTTTACTTGCTTTCTTTAGTCTTACCTAACACTTACAGTAAGCGGTTGCTAATGCAGCTTCCTTTGTCAAAACAATTTCTACATTTTTCGAACTTAAAAAATATCTATAAAAGAAATATTGTACATACACTTAGGTGTAAAAATATATGTCAATGACTTTCAGATCTTCATAGCGCTAATTATTTTGAATATACTACAATAAGCCTAAATGTTACAATAAGGATACTTGCCCGTCATGGTTATTAATATACTTTTTGTTCTAATAAATCACCGATGTTTGTACAATCTTACGATTATAGACGACTAACAATATTTGCATTTTCAATTAATAAACTTACCGATAATTAAAATGTTGCAGTCGGTTTATATATTCCTATGAATAATATTGTAAAGTACACGAAATAGACTTTAAACTCATATACATATGTACAAACTAATTGGGACATATAAAATCATAATTGTATCTTGTAAAGGCATACTTACCCATTTGTATAGTGTGTTGCTAATATTTTAATTTTCTAGATATATATATATATATATATATATGTATGAACAATTAAAAAATGTATACTTGTTTAATTATAAATCACATTAATCAATTATAAAGGAGTGCATCTATCAGGATTTTTTATATGCTATGCCGAAACCCTGTAACCTTACAACATGTAGTTTTATGTAAAAACAGTTATAATATGTACGTGTTTGTGATGTGTACCTACCAGTATTTCCTTTCCGAAAACTGTCATCATTGAAATGGAAAAGAATTTTCAATGCACGTGTAGATCATAGGTAACATATCTATCTGTTCTACGCAAACACAATAACAAGTATTATGAACTTTCAGTTGTTCATTTAAAATTAGCTTAAATCGTTATAACCAAGTGTGTATGTGCGTAGGTGTGTGTGTGTCGCATCGCGTGTACAGGGTGTTGCAACACATACAGGGCAGTTGATTGGGTTGGGTGGCCTATCCATTTGGTCCGTAGGCACTCGCTGTGTTGACTGGCAAGCGAGTGTGGTAGGGGGCAGGGAGAGAGAACCTGGATGAGCTAGTGTTAGGGTAGAGGGGCAGAGGCTTGCAAAATTATAAAATCGTGAACAAAAAAAGCAAAGCGAGCGCCTGCGCCCCACCACTCTCCCTAGCCCACCACGGTGCCCAATTCCTGTCTCCCACTACACTAACTTGCAGACTGATGGATAAGCTACCCAACCAACTGCCCTGTATGCTATCACAACACACTGTTCAAGCTGCAATGACGCAATGCGCCTACACGCGTCACACTGGTTTGCCGTACGGTCACTTTCTACCAAAATAAATGAAAATTTATAATTTACAGAAATATACAGAACACGACTAATTCAGTCTAATAATGATACTACTAAGGTATTACATAAGTAATTGAATGTTTTAATTTGTTTTGTACTTTGAGATAATTATCCTCTTTGGAATCGTATAAAGATTTCATCCTTGAGTGTACGTAGCAATTGTGTTAGACCAAAATATTGCCAAATATCGAAATACGGGAACGAATTTTATTTAAATAAACCACTTTAGTTAGAAACCGATGACAAAGATTAATGATATTAGTGTCAGTGAAATCATTCTTTGCATACATCTAGTGTACGTTTATGTAAGTAACATTTATATTAGTAGTTACACAGCATTAATGACTACACTCCATGTTTTGTTGCTATTTGTACTTGCGTTTCCAATAATACTCGTTTCTCTTTTTACACTGCAAATCGAGAAGACAAATATCCTTTCTTGCATGTGCAAATAGCAACATTCAGTCACAAGTACAATCTATATCATTCAGAGCGTTATACATTTTACGGATAAAAAATTGAACGAAACAAAATATTTAATCTATTCTCCTATACTGCAACATCTCTAACTAGTTTAAAAACACATATTTGTGATATGTTATACACTTATGAGTACACCTCAAGACACAGAGTAGTAATGTATTCCAAAGAATCAATTGGATTATTTCGACAAGAAAACTTTGGTGGACGATCCTCTGAAAATGCAGCATTTCTTTTATCTAAGAAACTTTTCATTGAAATTTTCAAGTATCAAAATAATCGAACGATTCCTCTTATATGAATATCTCCCTACAACACCAAAGTCAATATGCGCGTATTGAATATATACTGAGTTAGGTGCCAAAGACAAAACATCCAAATGTGCCTGT
The DNA here is from genome assembly GCA_944319695.1 of Tiphia femorata. Lineage (NCBI taxonomy): Eukaryota > Metazoa > Arthropoda > Insecta > Hymenoptera > Tiphiidae > Tiphia > Tiphia femorata. Next base: position 32,092,871 of record OX090895.1, read on the forward strand.
TGGAATTGGATAATACGTTTCAGACAATTGTTGCGTCGAGGGAGTAAATAAAAGGGTATAAACAAATATTTTGTTTGATGTTATCTTCGATGTTTTTTCAAGGTAACCCGTGTTATACCTTGAAAATTGTAATTTCTGTCTGGAATATATCCTCTCTAATCTTCAATTCCAACAGTCACTTTCGCGTTCCATTTCTGGTGTCTAACTCTGTACACAGAGTCTGATTGTATGTACACCTGTGTACATACATACACGTACATTCGTTATTCATTTACTATAGTTTCGATTAAATTTTGAAAAACAGTATTCAATATAGATACCTTATGCTTCTGAAAATTAAAACGCGGTTCAAACAAGATTTCACGAATGCTTGAAATTTATACTTTGTACTTGCGACTGGTATGCTACATGAGTCATGTCATTTAGCTTCGTTTACAACAAACGATCTTTCGCTACCAGTCATATATGGAGCATGAAACAGAAGTAAAACTGTATCCCTCGATACTTTTGAATTATACGTTGACATATTAGGATATAAAGGCTCGTACAGTCATGGTTACAGGCTTTCGGCAAATAGCACAACTGGTCATACCAGGTGCACATTTGACACAAGCCATCATATGTCCGCAAGGTAGAAACACAACACCTAACTCTCCGTTATAGCAAATTTTACATATCCTAGCGTCATCTACTGGTTTGCTGTTTTGCGATTTCACCCGTGGTACATCTTCGGCTTCTTCTTTATCGGAGGACGTACCGATACATTCTATACCACTGTCCGGTGAACCTCTATTATTTGATCCGCGTTCACTGTCGATGTTGCCCTTTAGTTCCGTTTCTGTTGTACGCTGTTCTACCTTTTTAATGAAACTGGGCAAGTTCATCTTCATCGTTTCCTGCAAACAGAAAGTAATACATAGAGTTGGACATAAAATCAATAAGAGACACACAACCGTATACTATCCCTCCACATATATCTACTACAAAAAATCTATTACATACCTCTTTTGAAGGAGGTGTTATGTGTTGACCGGTAATCATATTTACATAGTCTTGCCCTTTAACCGACAAAAGGTAGGTGCATTTTGAAAACCATTTGGCATGTTGTTCCCAAACGTCGTCTTGTGGTTCCCAATCTTTCAAACCTCCACCGCAATGGTAACACAACGTTTGATCCCCTTTACCGGTGTAATAAAAGCCCGCCTCGACCAAATCTTCTGGCTTTTGCGTCATGTACTTTGGCCATGACTCAAATGTGCGTAGCCTTGCGTCGCAGCTAGCATACTCAGAATGCGCAGGTTCTTTCGGTCGCGCGATACCTAAGTAACCAAGTTTGGTGGCGCTTGGTAACTGCATATCAGTGGCGAAGCTATGGCATTCGGCGCCAGATCCTGGAAGATAGTCTATCCCGTAAGCACCGCAGACATCTCTACTTCTTGGAACCGGCAATGGAACGGTGCTAGGATCAACTCCAAGTGGCACATTACCACAAGGTACCTTCCGGACGAATCTACATCTTGGAGACCATCGTTGATGATCCACCATTGGGTTGTCACCTTCTAACCAATGGCATACTTCCACGTGACATTCGAAACATCTGACCTTATCGCGTTCTCCAGTATAATAAAAACCAGCTGCCACAAGCTCTCGTGGATCTGTGTACGGTACGGGCCAATTGGTAAAACTCTGTAATCTTGCATTCTCAAAACGATAATCAATATTGTCGACTTCGTCGATGGTAGTAGGTGGTGGTACAGTTGGTGGATTTAAGTCGGCATTTGCAGGTTTGAAAGGTGATAAGTCTCGCCGTATATCCCTATGTTCGACAATGCCCGTCATATTGTTCATATACCGTTGCAGGATCCGTAGCTGGTCGAATATTCTCCCTTTAATGAAAATTTACTTATGTAATCAGGAGTGAAATACAAGGAAAGAAGATGAAATTTAGCAAAAACACTAATAATTGAAATTGTTCACACCTCGCTGAATCGAAAAAATTAGAACGCGTCTGCTCAATGTCCGAGTAACCTTTCTCTAAACGTAGATCTGTATTATCGACATGAGATCATGTGCATACAAACATCATGACAATCGACATGCCGCCGTTAGGCTGACGCATGGTAGAAGAAACGTAAACAGAAAGTCCCCACGATTAATTATCAGCGGAGAATGACGTTCTTTGAAAATTTTCCTCGAATAATGGCTACTTCAATTTCTTGCACATTGTACCTTGCACCGCTCTATACGCTAGACTCTACAGTAACGCAAATATACCATCTATATTTCATTTCGTAATAGCGATTGTCCAGTGTACTTCACCCACAGGTTCAATGGCCACGATACCCGAACAGGATCCTCCACACTCTTCTTTCGAGAAAGAGAAGTAATACAGCCCCAGGCCTTTTGATAATACAAGCAAGGGAACATAAAGAAAATCAAGCTCGAGCCAAACAGCAAAACACCAAGCCAGTTACACCTAGATCCAACGAACGGATGGTATCGACTAAAGTCGAAATTCAACGACGAACCAACCAAAAATACATCCTACCCCGCAAAGAGGATTAAATAGTGGAAGGTCCTGTTCCCCGTTTTGCAGCGCCATCTTTTCAATAAGGGTTCGAACAAAAATTCTCGTTAAGGGACAACGAAAGTACACAATGTTTGGGCCATCCACAGCCTCTTATATTACATTATTTTTCAACGAGTCGTGCACATATCGAAAGCTCGAAGCTTTTTGTACGGGCCTCGATGCTCGTATGGAGAAATAATGTAACGGTACATAAAGAAGCAGTAATGCAGCCCTATTATCAATATCAATATATTGGCAACTAAAGTATTCTTGCTTTATTTCCATTCAATTTATTTCCCTTAGTAATGTTTGATTTATATTAACATTTTCTTTCTATATTTTATTTATACATATTTACGAATCTCTTTTCCGTTTGCTTATCAAATCGACCAATTGTTCTGCTTTTTTGAAAGTAACCATTTTCTTTTTTCTTTTTTTAAATAAACCACTTCAATGTTCGCGATTTTGTTGCGCACGTAACAACCCTAATCTAATCACCCTACCCACTACTTCTCGGTAGAGACTCGTCGTCGATATACAAATGATGCAATTTCCGGGCAACACTCAAAATTATTCAAAATTTCACTTACTCGAGCACAATTGAAAATCCACACGAGAAACATCGTACCCTCTTTTCTCTAAATCGAAAAGAGGCCGCGTTAACGAGAGTTCACAATTTCACTTCCGAGGTACTTCTCGTCGATGGACATGCAATTTTAATGAATAAGTAGTAGATTGCATATGCACTTTATATACAACGTGATATCGAATTTCTCTTTTATGTATTATCTACTTCCTGTAGTTAGAATGCAAGCTAAAAATCTTATCCGATTCTTTTCGAAGAAGAGTGGACTTTTCGAGTGAAAGCACCATATTACAAATGTGTGCGCGATAAGATCGTTGCGCGTGTGATCGAAAATTTGAATAAGGCTACAGATCGCATAGTCCTACCTATACGTATATTTCAAGTGCTTCGGTGAAAAATGACTCGGTTACGCCTCCAGAAGTGAGTGTCTAAATTTAATTAATAAATGTTACATCATACGCGTCGATTTTATCTACGAGGGAATATTAAATTTTCCTTTTACGCATTATCTTTTTCCTGCGAGCAGAATTCAAGCTAAAAACTCTAATGAGATTACAGACCACGGGGTTCCACCTAATCTTAAAGTCCTTCACTGAAAACAGCTGCGGCCACGCCTATAGAAGTGAGGGCGCAGATTCAGCCGACAAATTGATTGCCTATCGATTTTATCTAAAAGGCAATACTGAATTTTTCTTTGAAACATCATATTTTTCCTGTAGATAGAATGCGAGCTAAAAAGGTTATCCGTTTCCTTACGAAGAAGAGCGATATGGATTTTTAATTTGAGCGAAAGCTTCACGATATGCACGTGTGCACGTGTGCACGCTACGATCGTCGAGTCTGTGAGGAAAAATTCCAATAAGGCTATTGAGCGCAGAGTCTCACCAACCTCAAATAGTGGCTCTAATCTCTTATATATTTATCGTGGCGTTTGCGACGCCCTCGCTGCAAGACCTGGAAATTTGCGATTTTCAATTTGTCGACCCTTGCTGTCGAACTAACATTCAATAATATACGCGTATAACCGTTTGAATGTCAAGCGTCACGATCGCGCTTTTCCTGTCCTGTGTCAAAAAAATAGCAGCGTATAATAATGGGTACTGATATTACGATAAGATCTAGCACGTAAGATTTAGCACGTATCCTTGGCATTTTTAGACACGGAATGAGACAAGCGCTATGGCGCCGCTTGACAATTTTTCAGTGGGAACAACAAAGACCCGTATCGTGTAAACGTATAATTACATTTATAACGAAGTACCCAAAAAAATGGTCAAAGATGTACAACGGCGAAGAACGAAGTAAAAGTATGCATATGCGAATAATGTTAAACAATGCGTTTTCCTTGTATTTTCTACTTATTTTTTATTATTGCGGACCCTAAATACCTTCTGTCACCACCCATTGCATATGGTATATATACAGGGTGCCCCAGAATTAGCGAACAAACGCTAACGGCCCGAGGGGGACGTTGGGCGGCTTAAAACAAGCAAAAAAGGTCCTGAACCATGATTCAATATTCGCAATATCGATCGAGAAATTAACTGTTAAAGATGAAAGGAAAGGGCGTTGGTCGAAGCAGCAGCGGTAGTAGCGCTGGAGTCTCTGCGAGCTGTAGGACGGCCAGTGTTGCCAGTATTTTTTAACCTAAAGTCGCCGTATTTATTGTCAGAAGACGCCCAAAATCTCCAATTTAAAAAGAAGGAATAAGCTGTAAGGTGGCGTCATCTTGTGGTTAGGATTAATATGAACTTTTGTAGTCACATTTCATTAGGTCGGTTTTATGTACTCTCAAATGGGCTCGACACACTTTGCAATAAGCTTGCGTCAAAATGTTCGAATTTTTTTCTTTTACCAACCATCCTAAAGAGATTATAAAAACGATAATTTGAAATTAAACGAAACTTAACTAAAATAAAAATTGACAGCGTCATCTAGTAATTAATACTGCAAGCTATAAACTTCAAAACATTTTAAAGTCGCCCAATTCATCGCCAGTCGCCGATGTGAAAATAGAGTCGCCACCAAGCTCCTCAAAGTCGCCCAATTGGCGATAAATCGCCACACCTGGCAACACTGAGGACGGCCCAGGTTACCAACAAACAAATCCGAGGTGCGGTGAGGCGAAAGACATAAGACGTCGCTGCAGTGCGGCTTCTTTTGCGTTATCCTGCTCCTTACCGCGGCCCGCATTTCTTTGGTGCTAAACTGGGCCGTCCTACAGCTCTCAGTGGCTCCAGCGCTTCTCCCGCTGCTATTTTCACGGACGCCCTTTCCTTTGATCTTCAACGATTCATTTCTCAACAATTATCGCAAATTTCCAATAACGCCACTTTTCTGTTTGTTTTAAGCCGCCCAACGTCCTCCCCCCCCCCCCCCCCCTTTCGGGCGTTTTTCGCTAATTACGGGACACCCTGTATATACTGTGGCTATATTGATTATTAGTTCGACACCGAGGCTCGTGCAGCGAGGGCGCCACAAACGCGCTGCCTACCTTAAATACATAAGAGATTAGAGCCCCGATCTCAAGTCCCTCACTGAATAAGACGGTTACGCGGCCCGCTCACGTAGTAACACAAACACGCCCTTCAGCTGGATACCCCACCACCCGTACATGGTAGTATTAGTGCCAGGAGAGACCAGTACCGGCTTTAGGAACTGGGGGATAGGGCGCCGCCCCTGGCGCCAGATCCTGATCAAAGACAGAATTTATTACTTTCTTAACGAAATCTGGAAATTTCGAACATTTTACTACCGCTCCGGAGCGGCCGATTAAGTTCTTTCCGTGTCTAGTAATTGAAGTTTTCCTGTTCCGGAAAATCACAAATTTCTCTCTTTCTATTTCTTATTTTACATTTTTTATTCTAACAGTCGTCAACTTGAATTCGAAGGGGCGCTACGCGATGATCTTGCCCAGGGCGCCAAAGTCGCTAAAGCCGGCCCTGCAGGAGACTGCGACGTTGCCCGTCCACGGCCATATTCTAAATCTTCTTATTGCACGATACACAGAGACGCGTATATGTCCATGGGAGCGTCACCACCAGTGGGCTCCTAATTGTTTGGAATTTAATGCTTCCGCTCGTACCACAAAAGGCTCCGAGCACTTGTGGAATTTTTACAGGTAAGCAGGAACACAAACGAGACGACAAAACAAGACGTTCGTTCGATTGGACATTTAGCCATCCACCCTCTCCCCTTTTTATCATTGGAAAAAAACTAATCTTCGCCGCGTGCTTTGGCTCGAGTGATATTTCGCTTACAGACTCATTGTCTACTTATTATCCGTATGCATTCCGTATGGTGACTGATCTTTACAATTATTTTTCTTTCCTCGACACGGATGTTATAATAATTTTCGCGTAATTTTGGTTCACGAAGAGATCGCGCTGATATTTGCTAAATGAAGTATACTACTCGTTAAATGTACTATCCAGTCCTGAGCAATATACCGGGACTGGAACCGAATGCGTTTCGGATAGTTTTCTCCCGAGCAGAAACCGGTTTATTACGGCTCTGCATTGGAGTTCTATACTGGATTCCTTTGGTCCCCTTTCCGGAATGCATGCCACTCGAGAAGTGCAACAAAGGGGCGATTTAATGGGGCGCTGAGATAGTGCACGTATCACCGAGATACGGAAACGACAGGCGGAAGATAACAAAGAAAACAAAGCTTGAAATCATTAATATGAAACATATTGAGTCGCGGGGTTTTCGAGTAAGCTGATTCAGATCGGGTTTAACCGTTGGACGTTGTTTATCATTCGTGGACGCAGGTGTACCGACCGCGATGCTACGTGAATGTTTAAATTAGCTGGACCCAAAAGAATTCCGCGTGATCGATCGTAAAAAATCCCCGTACCATATTCAAGAGTTTCCGTTACAAAGGCTGTCGCGCGCTTTCGCAGCGAGTATTCAGTTACACGAGAAACATCCTGTTTCATAAATGATACGCATATGTCTGAACTTGTGGCAAAAATGACGTAGACAGCTTTCTTTGAAACACGTCAGACCGTTTTCGTAGAGGTGGCAACAGCGCGTTTGACAGTGGAAAGGAGTCGAGGTACAACGGAAGTTGGCGAGTGTGAGAGACATACCGAGTAATCAAGTACAACTGAGTCAATCCTTTGTGACACGGGCGAAAAGTTGAAACATGTAAAACGCAAACTTTCACCGTTTGCGTGTTACAGATTCATCCACGGCAATAGAATTTTACTCCGTGGAAGAGCAAACACGAGGTCCACGATGAAAAATAAAGAAACATTTTGCGAAAGGCTCTATCCCTCTTTAAAGCAGAGCCGTGTGAACGTTGCCTAATGAGGTAAACATTTTTCTGGCTGAACATATCGCTGGGACTTTCATCGATTTAAACTCGACCGTCACCGTTCGAATAGAATCGTTTAAATTCGTTAATATCCGTAGAATACGCGTATATCCATGTAAATATGTGTCAAGGTAAAAAAGGATCGACATACCCGATACTGCGATTAAAGTGTCGCTGGCTTGGATGCACGTTGTTTCTGTTCGATTTCCCCTCTTGGACGCGCGTTTCTCGTTCTCTATTATCACGATGCGAAACAAAACAGTATATTCTTTCGTAGTTTAAAACGCGTATTTAATTTGCGCGACACCGAATCACTCAGTATCCTCGAGCATTGCTGCTGGTCGCGTTATTGTGCTGTAGCGTGTAGCTCTCCGTCCTAGCAATGGCGCTTGTCCCAGCGACTCTCAGTCCCCGCTTGGCAGGGCAAAGCGTAGTAATATCTGCTGCCAGTGGAACGGCCGACGAGCTTCGGGCTTCGGGAAAGGACGGCGGCGCGTCATATCAGACTGCCGGCGCGTACTACCCGTACTACCGCGTCAATACAGGTTTCGAAAAGACCCTTATCTCAGGCGGATAAATGATTTTTGGGAAACGTAGGTGTTCGCAAGCAGCCGTCCGATTTCGCAATGAAATTTCGAAAGGTTCATTTTTACCCGCGCTAGAATCTAAGCGTGCAGAATTATGCTGGAAGAGCGTAGTTTGCTCTTTTCGCTGTTACGCACGCTCGCATTGGCTCGTATTCACATCGACGTGACGCGCGACTGCGAGTGTGGTGGTCACATATGGGCGTGCACACGTATCAGGAATGCCTTGGGAGAGACATCACCGATGATGCTTCTTTTTTCGCAGAAGCGTTTCTCCACGCTTATTTTTTTGTACTTTTCCGTATACGCGCTACGGCCTTTCCAATGCTGAACGCATTGTTGCTTCTCGGAAGTTATAGATGGAGTATTTATTATTGGGTTATTGCGAGATAGAAGGATTTCATTGAAATTTCAGAATGGAAAGTACGGAGGGCTGGGTTGTTGTACCTTGTTAAAGCAGAGAATCGATTGGGTTATTTTTAAGCTCTGGAAGGATACGCGCCATTAGTGCTTACGTCACGACTCACGGCAGCCATCCTTTTCGGATGGATGAACTAATCCAATGCAAAGCAATGGGATTAGTGTTTCCAAGTGTTTCCGCGAGAACGAAATTTATTTAAAGCTGACGCCATATGCCTTATCGGAGAAACATAGCTATCATAACGTACAGCTAATAGCACGTGTCACTTGGGAAATGCAAATAGTAGAACTCTCGAGAAACGATAAAGATGTATTTGAGTTTTGCGTAACGAGCATTTTTTCAATATGCGCACAACTTATATGTACATAAGTATGCCAGAATATGCATCTTTTGTGTACATTAGCTGTTCATGGATACTCTAGATTTTTTAATAATAATGCTTAACTCATTGCTGCATCTTTTTTCGTCTTTCGTATCATTTTATAACAAAGAAAATTCTATACCCTGCATATACGTATATGTATATCGAATGTGGCGAATATTGTATATTTTTCCTTATCTTTTTAGGTGCACGTTATTAGTCTCAAAAATCTAACGAATGTTAGACAATATCATAAATGTTTAGTAGAAATTAATATGGCTTATGGACGATTGATGTTATTAATCTTCACTGGGGATCTATGTTATTTGAACCACAGGGCTTTGGTGACAATACCTGGATATCTTCAACAAGGCGGAGATATATTATCTATTCTGTGTAATATGGACTTTATCTTTTTACGTGGTGGGGTTATCTTGTCTTGGTGTTTTGCAACGAAGGTTTAAGTCTGCTGCGAACCTTGATCAATTTTTATTCAAAAAGACTCGAAGGAAAATTTTTCAAAAACATTAAATATCTTTACTTCTATGTTTTGTAGATGATTAACATTCCTCCTTGTATATATATATCTTTATTTTATGATGCATCAACGGTACATAAACTCGTATATACACAAAGTGTATTAACACAATAAGTTAATAAGTATGAACATAAGTTACCGATTTAATGTAATTTCTCGCTTCCCGCACATTCCCCGTTAGTCGTGTCAGGGTAGAATTGTTTTTGACGAGGGAATTTCATAATTTTACACTTAACTACATGAGATAAGTTTACTGCACATTCAACCTTTAAACGTATATCACATTTCATTTAAATTATTAAGTCAATATTATGTACACTTACATAAAAGGTTTATGCAGGGTGTCCCACCTAATTTGACCACTTTGAATATCTCTCTTATTTTTAACGATAGAAAGAAATGTTGTAGACAAGAATTGTTTGTTGTCAGGGGACGAGTGCTGTCCTGTAAAAAATTTGTTTCCAAGGTCGTACTTTTTGAGATGTCAAGGACATCGACATTTCCTTAAATAGAACTAGATATTTTTTTTATCGTGGAGCGATAGTAGAGGCAAAGACCTCTCCAACGACCTATTACACAATGAATTTCACCGGGCCCTGAACATGGAAAATTAAAAAATAATTGGAAATGTTATAAATGACGAAAAGGTTTAATAGAAAACATTTATTTCAACAAATGCTCAAAATGATGTCCATCGACTTCAATACATTTTTGTATTTTTGTACAATTACCGAGGACAACTGTTCACGATGAATTTCTCAGTCAAACTGATAGTAGTACATGAAATTTGAAGCCAGCCACCGTTTGCAAATGGACAATGTTCGTCTTGAGGAATACAAGAAACTTATTTACTAACATTAGCCTCGGATTTTGCAAACGCTGGTAGGCTTCAAATTTTATGTACTACTATCAGTTTGATTGAGAAATTCATCATGAGCATTTTTCCTCAGTTGTGCGAGCTTTTGTTATTTTAGTGGACAAATGGCATTCTTGAGTACAGCAGAGAACATTGACACAGTTCTATTGAGGAAATTCACACGATTGCATCGTTTATAACATTTCCAATTATTTTTTAATTTTCCACGCTCAAGGTCAAGTGAAAGTCATTGTGTAATAGGTCGTTGGAAAGGTCTTCGCCTCTACTATTGCTCCATGATAAAAAAATATCGATGACCTTGACATCTCAAGAAGAATTTTTTACAGGAGAGTATTCGCCCCCTGACAACGAACAATTCTTGTCTATAACAGTTCTTTCTATCATTAAAAATAAGAGGGATATTCAAGGTGGTCAAGTTAGGTGGGGCGTCCTGTATAGTCTGGCAACAATATACGTCTCGTCTGTACTTTAGCAGCACTTGGGACTTTAAACGCGTACGATAAGCATGCTTAGCATGCGTGCATATTGACCTTATGGCATCGGAACATGTTTAAAGTTGAAGCGGTATTAAAGTGCAGGACAGAGTAATGTCCATCAAAAACAGATAAGCTATATGGTGATATATCAGTCTAACTAATTACAAGACTCATGAGTCAAATAAAGATATGTAAATACACACATGGTCCAATAACGTTTCAGACTTCGGCGTGTTATTCTATTTTAACCATAATTTCTCTTTTCTCGCTCAAATATCAATGCTCTCAAAAGTATGCAGTCAGAAAATTATTAAGTGCATATGTAAATCTTCTAATAAGCGACACGTCCTAACTGCTTATATCATGGAAAAATTGTATTTTACGATAGAAAGGTACGAACAGTAGCCTGGATTTTCTGTCGACACATGGGACAGTAGGTGAGCGATGGTGCACAATGTGGACACGTAGCTAGATGGCCACATGGCAAAAATACAACAGCTACTTCTCGGTCCATACAAATTTTACACAGGCGTGCTTCCTTCAACCTTCTGTTTTCTTCTTCCACAGACACTGTAAAAATAACAATTATTGTTGTAAAGGTAATTCATCCTATGAATTACATTTATTTTCAATTATTGCAGGGTAATTATAAAAAGAAAGCAAGGTGTTATTCTGTATTCTACAGGGTGTCCCATTTTAACTTGGACAGTAAAATATCTCGTAAACTGAGCTGAACGGACGAGAATGTTTCAGAGAAAAGCCGTATGGTTTCGAGGGGGACGTAAGACGGTACCATTGGTTTTACCTTGAAGACTAATTTGAAGGTCACACGAAGGTTACCTTCCATTTCTTAAACGGAACGTACTATTTCTCTTTAGATATTCTTGTAGGTTATCTCGAGACCTTTCCAAAACACTATAATAAAATTACTTTTCATTGAGTAATTTTCGACCGCTCCAAAGCGGTACTTCGACATATAGTAAAAAATATCTTGTATGCTGTCGTGTTATGGGGTCACATTGATCTTTAGGTATCGTTCCAAGCTCGAATCAAATTTTCACCCAAATCTCTGTAGTTATGCATGTTTCAAAAACATGTCACTTTATATCAAAGTACTGTTTTAGAGCCTCATAACTCGAAAATTACTCAATGAAAAGTTATTTTATTATAGTGTTAGTGACCCTAACCATCCTTAACCAATGGTACCATCTTATGCCCCCCTCGAAACCGTACAACTTTTGTCTGAAACATTCTTGTCTGTTGAGCTCAGTTTTCAAGATATTTTACTGTTCAAGTTAAAATGGGACACACTGTATATTTTATCCGCAGTATACCTAAATATAATTATTTAAGGAGTCCATTAAGATGTTCTTAGTGATGAAAAATAAAAATTTTACCTATGTTGTCTGATTTACTCGATGATTTTTCTTTAGCCTTGCATCGTTTAGCTTCTTCTGTTATTTGGTTATTACTATTATTGCATATTGTAGTTACTGCTTCCGTAGAGTTTTCTATGGCATCAGCACCTGGATTAGTATCAGTGGAAGAAGTAGTAACAGAATGCAAGGAATTATTAAGATTTTGTGCTGGCATCGCTTGATCTAGTAAGTGTGTTAGTTCGGCTGATGGTGAATCTGATGCCCGATTTTGACTCCTGAAATAATAGAACGAGTAATCTAAATTACATTATCCGCTAATATTTATGAAATTTATTAAATGTACATACTGAGCTGTCTCCTGTAACGAATGATATTTGAAAACATCTTCTATAAGTTGATCGGGATCTGAATAGGAAACTCCAATTTCTTCCATTCGTTTCCTTACTAGTGTTTTCACAATGTCCGGTTTCAATCCAAACTTTAAAGCCTCCTAAGTAATACATATATGTGTACGTTTTTTGATTATTTTTGTAACACAATTCAATTTGCAACAGATAATAGAACAAATATGGAATCTTAACTGTAACTGGAAATGTGTTTAATAGTATGTCAACAAAAGCTTCTGTTACTGCTAGTGTAGAAGGCAAAACTGTCGGACTGGATGCAGGTGGTGTATCCGATACATTGCCAATATCATCTTCCGCTACTCCAGCAAGTATCTATAGAAATGTCCGCAGAGTTATCGACTCGTGCCATCGCCACAATGTACATTCGTACATACTATTTTAAAGAACATACCGATAGATCCAATGGAGGTCGATTTTTAATACATTGTTTGACAAACTCTTGTCCTCGTACAAGATTTACAAATCCACATTTTGGAAACCATTGAGCATGTTCCGTCCACACATCGTCCGTTGCAACCCAACTGTGCAATCCACCGTCACAGTGAAAACATCTAACTTGGTCACCAGGTCCTACGTAAATGTAAATGTTAATCGATTTTTAATTTTTTTCTTAATAATACTGTCATATTAATTTGTACATTGCACAGCATACCAAGTATATATAAATTTCATATTTTTACATTATACGTCCATTTATTTACTTGAAAACAACGCGTGTCTTGCCTTTATAGTAAAAACCTGCATTGGCCAACATTTCTGGGGTCTGCTTTAATTCTTTTGGCCATCCTTGAAAAGTTTGTAGCCTCTCTTCGTACGTAGCATATTTTATTTCTTTTGGAACTACGTGTGCTTGTATTCCTAATTCTGCGGCATCTGTATTTGAGGTAGTATTCGATGTTAATTTCACATTAGCTAACTCCAATGTAATAGCGGTGTTTAGTTCATCTGCAGATTAATAGGCATTACATTGTTATTCGGAAGTTTTAAATATAAGAGAAAATATCGTTAAGCATGGATACTTATAATAGCGTATCATGCGCATGTAAAGTAAGTTTACATATTCGTAAATTAATGCTAGACCTTATTTTGTTGATCAAAACTGGTGCTATCTTTGCAAAATTGATATACTATATTCAATAAACATTGTATATCTACCATCGTCGTTTTGTCGCATGTAAAACGTACAATATGGAAAATTTATTCTGTGTATTCTGTCTGGATTATCGCTGCTTTCCCACTTCATCAGAACAACTCCGCAGAAAGCACATTCTACCTATAGATTACAATAGCTAGATTAAAACAAGATCTATCATAAGATCTAGCGAGAAATAGCATAACTTTTAATAAATGTTTTTACTATGTCAGATCTCTGCAGGTAATAAAATCCCGATTGCGCGAGCTGTTTGGGTGACACAATAGAAGGTATAGGCCAATTTGCAAATGACCTCAACCGTTGCGCCATTGTACGATACTCTGTGCGCGGATCCTTACTTCGTACAACATCGGAAAACATGTCTGCTCGATTGTCATTATCGTTACTTGTATTTAATGGTGGTAATCCTGTAGCGATTATCAAAGGTTTGTTAGAAGTACTAGATGGATTTAAGACAAAAGGACAATTTGGTGCAGCTTGTCTGTGCTTTGCCATAGCTTGATCGCCGTAATTCCATTCTGAAATTTTTGTAGCGCACAAAAAACATTGCACCTCTAATGCTTGACCGGTATAGAAAAATCCTGCTTTTGCAATTCGTGCTGGATCAATGTTAGCATCGCTGGGCCAAGACAGGAATGTGCGCAATCTATTTTCTTCAATATTCATATTACTTATTGCTGATTGTTTCTTTTACTGGCGCACTGATGAAAGTGTAACAAGTAGGAGTCAGTAAATACGTGTCAGCGTGTCAGCAGACTGACATCGGACATCTGAACTTTTAGGTTATATTTATAGAGAATTGTATTTGTTACAGTATTACACTCGGTCAAACTATCGTGCCGTTGGATTAATTGATGTACGTACTTGTATTGGCTATTACGTTTCATGCAGTTTCATGTTAAAACTTGTAGGGAAATTGAAGTTACGCATGCGTTTGACTTTGACCTTACGCATGCGCTGCATAGAAAATATCGCAGTGTTGGTTACGCTTCGCACAGCTTCGCAGCGTCCATTTATGTATGTACAAATAGTTATATGAACTGATAGAACTATACATACATATGTAAATCGGTTGAATGAGTATTACGGATGTGTCATTTGTTTACTATATGACAATACTTTTCTACTTGCCAAAGCAATTTTCCGTATAACAATGTCGCGGTAATGAATTTCAAAAAATGTAAGAAGTAAAATGAAAGTAAAGAAGAAGCGTTTTAATATATACGTTATTTAAAGTAATCGACGAAGAAGGAATAATTTATTTCCCGGGGTCTTCCCTGACGTACTATGTATAATCTGTAGAATGGCTGGGGCCAATGTGGGCCAATGTGAGCCAATAGAATTGAATGGAATGGAAAATATGCGATAACAAGTACGGAAACCGGTATCGCGCTCGGTGCTCGGACGTACCTCCGGAACGTGTTCTTTGCTTTATCAGAATAGTCTTACATCACGATTTTCAAAATGTCGAAGATTGTAAAAACAGCCAAAGTGAGTTAACTAGTTCAAGCTACTATACCAAATTCAGATCTGTGTAAATGTACGACTCAGAGTGCGTAGCACAAGCATAAGTTTATTTAATGTTAACAGTCTGTACTCTATCGGCGAGTTCATATTTTAATACATCACAAGATATTTTCTAATTCTAATGTAACGCATTTCTTTCAGATTAGTTTAGCAAATGTACGTTCGTACAGTAGCAAGGTGAACCTAAACGATGTAGTTATAGTGAGCGCGGTAAGAACCCCGATGGGTTCTTTTCTCGGTTCATTGTCAACTCTATCCGCCACTAAATTGGGCGCTGTAGCTATACAAGTAATTACGAGGCTATTGCAATTGTATAACTATCCTTTGTTAAAGCACAGATCTAAATTACTTGTTGTTTTGCACAGGCAGCTATTGAGCGAGCTGCTATTGGGAAAGATCAAGTTAAAGAAGTGTATATGGGTAACGTCTGTCAAGCTTCCTTAGGACAAGCACCAGCTAGACAAGCTACACTATTTGCAGGTCATATTTAAAAATAAGATAAACTCAATGGCTTCTCTCAGCCACAGAGAATTTCAAAGCAATTTTTAAACACATACTAGTTTTCTATTGGCTTTGAAAAGACTAGAAAAACAAAGAATGAGTAGCGTCGAATACCTATGTATAATAGAAGTATCGTGACCATTTTCCATTTGATAGACTTTTATAACTTTATTTGCCATCTAATTATTGTTATAATTCAAAGTAGATTCATTCGTATTGTGCTTCGTGTTCTTTGAATGTAGGTCTTCCAAAATCAACAGTGTGTACAACGGTAAATAAAGTTTGCGCAAGCGGTATGAAAAGTGTTATGCTTGCGTCCCAATCGTTGCAATGCGGACACCAAGAAATCATTCTTGCCGGTGGAATGGAATCTATGTCTAATGTTCCATTTTATCTCAAACGAGGGGAAACAACATACGGCGGAGTGAAATTAGAAGTATGTTATTGATTTCTGTATTACATACTGTAATTTATCGAGCGAAGATTTTCAATATCCATAAATTTTTTCTCTTATAATACAACAGGACGGTATTGTTTTCGATGGATTAACCGACGTTTACAATAAGTTCCACATGGGTAACTGTGCAGAAAACACAGCAAAGAAATTGGGTATTACGCGCGAACAGCAAGACGAGTTTGCCATTAATAGTTATAAACGGAGTGCTGCTGCGTATAATGACAATGTATTCAAAGATGAACTTGTACCAGTTTCTGTGCCTCAACGAAAGGGTAAACCAGACCTGATATTTAGCGAAGATGAAGAATACAAAAGAGTGAACTTTGATAAATTTGATAAATTAAATACCGTATTCCAGGTAAAGACTACGTTTATCTATTTAGCGTGTCACTGCTTAAATATTCGTATAAGCGTGTAAGCGTGTTGTTTTTAGAAAGAAAATGGCACAGTAACTGCAGGAAATGCATCCACGCTAAATGACGGTGCTGCTGCTTTAATCCTGACTACAGCAGACTGTGCTAAGAGATCAAATCTTAAACCATTAGCTCGTGTTGTGGCTTTTCAAGATGCTGCCACAGATCCAATTGACTTCCCCGTTGCTCCAGCTCTTGCCATTCCCACAGTAAGGCTTTTAAAGTAGGATTTTGATAAAGACAAAATGTATATATATCGTATAATTTGTTTTAGTTACTGCAGAATGCCGGTGTTAACAAGAATGATATAGCTTTATGGGAAATTAACGAAGCATTTAGCGTTGTGGTAGTTGCGAATCAGCAATTGCTTGACATTGATCCTAAAAAAGTCAATGTTCATGGAGGCGCAGTTTCTCTTGGTCATCCCATAGGGTACAAAATTCTTATTTCACGATAGACGTACAAAGTTTGTGCTTGTCTTTACGCGTATTTAAATTTTAGCATGTCCGGAGCAAGAATTGTTGTACATTTGGTTCATAGTCTGAAACCTGGAGAGAAGGGCGTTGCATCAATTTGCAATGGAGGTGGCGGAGCTTCTTCTATTCTAATAGAAAAATTGTAAGTTCACCACAATGGAGCGTTATATCAAATGTGAAAATGAGCAACGCCATAAGGATCGATTGTTAATAGATTTAAAATTATCGCGACGAGAGGTATTTTTTTCAAAGGTCGGATCTTAAATAGTATAGAAATTCCTATTACTCTCTTAAATTGCAGCTATCCCAATGACCGATGTTGTAATTGTACTTTTAAAACAGATCCTTTAAGTATAGGAATTCTCTTGTATCATAGTAAATTGTACAATAAGACCACATTTTTATATTTTTTTATTGAATATACAAAAATATAGATACTTCGTATATTTTGTATAATTGTATGTTGCACTGTTTGAATATACATCTCTATATTGTAGTTTTCTTTGAAAAGAATAAATTGTAAAATATTATTCCTATATATTTTTAGTAGACTTTAAGTTTGTACGTATATATCGTTAAATGCATATTACGTAGATATACATTTATTTAACGTCGGCAATTTACTTCAGTTTTCATAAGTTAATCTCTACTGGGTTTGCAGCAAAATGAACTTTAACGTCAATTAGGACTCTATATGACTCTTTAGGTGCCACCCGATATCTTCTCCGCCAAAATTAACATTGTACACAAAGGATCCGTGCCATCTTTGTGATGTATTGAAAAATGAACTGCAGTCACAATTTAACGGACGCTATCAACTAGAAATAATTAACATTGCAGCCCGAGGGAATGAAAAATTTCTCAATCTATATAAATTTGAAATTCCAGTTCTTTTCCTAGAAGGCCAATTTCTCTGTAAACACCGTTTAGACGCGGAACTCTTAGAGAGAAAACTGGAAATATTGGAGAAACAAGGATAAATGTCCGACGATACGTGGAATTTTTGTATGATACGCTACTTGGTTATTTTTTTTTTTTCACCTAATATCGTTAACATAAAAACAATCGATGCGACAGACGAATAAACATCTACATGAATTATCATTCAGCGGGTATATCTCTTTTTTTACAAATCTTCGCTCGATCCTATTTCAGCCTCACGGTCTCCTATTCGGATAAAGTCAACACTCCCTAAAATAAGTGTGTATACTAATTGTAAGAAGCCAGTCTCTTTACGTAGCTTCGTCTCTTCCTATATGCTCCATTCGAATATTCAAAACACGCTCTTCCCACACCAGCCTTTTAAATCTCACCCTCTCTCCCTCCTTAACACCTTCCTCTTCTCTTCGTCCATCCCTACTTTCTCGTTTCACGTCTCTTTTTCCTACGCCAAGCCTGTTTCTCCTCCGCGCACTCCCTACGCCTCTCCCTTTCTCACCCTTGCTCCCTCTCTCCCACTCTTTCTCCCCACTCGTTTTCCTTCTCGTGGCTATTCCGCGCGCTCCGTCCACCCAATGCACACTGTGTATTCCGCGGATGAGTGGTGAATCGGTGAATGCACGCGTCTTGAGCTCTCCTTACGGACGGGTTGTCCTCAGCGGTGCGTACCAGTGCGTACACGGATTCCGTGAAGTACCTCGCCTTTTGCGCGCTCGTATA
Source organism: Tiphia femorata (assembly GCA_944319695.1). NCBI lineage: Eukaryota > Metazoa > Arthropoda > Insecta > Hymenoptera > Tiphiidae > Tiphia > Tiphia femorata. The sequence goes on from OX090895.1 coordinate 32,111,576, forward strand.
CGTGGCACGCGGTGGAATATCCGAGGCCAGTACCCTGCCGTCGACATCCGATCGAAAATAGTGAAAGAGATTCGAAGAAAGGTACCGCGATCGGTGGCCATTGGCAGAATGAGCGGAGAGAGCGGTGGAGCTCGTGGAAGCACGGACCTCCCCCAAACGTTCGTTTCTCGCGGTTCTCGCGTCAGAATGTTCAAGACTCTACTCTACGTGAAAACGTGTCTCGTTCGCAACAGGTGATATCTTCGCTCGACCTTTCACACGTGCGCTTTTCATCTTTTCTCCACGAACCCTCCGAAATATCTCGCTGAGAGCGCTTCTAAACCGATTCGTCGAACCTACAGGACGATCGATGTAAACTCGATCCGAAGATTCTATTCCTTTATCGGTGAGATCGTCAATCGTCAGAAGTGTGACACCCTTACGGCGTTTTTACGTGGTAAAGGTGAGTCTGTACGCGAGTGCTCTACGCGATTCAAGGGAGTAATCTTGCATACGGATTGAAACATTAAAAATTGACGGTGTGCTAAGCCTACCAATGCCTCGATGCAACTTTCTCACGAGATTTAAAGGTCACCACTCCGCGTTCTCGCGTCTTCGCGAACGCTCGTGCGAGCAGGAAAACGGTCCGCTGTAAATGCAAAAAGGAAAGCTGGCCGAGAATCGCGGGTGAGTGCTCGCCGCGTTCCTCTCGGACCGGGCGATCGTTTTAGATGGCGCTCACGCTCCTTTCAGATCGGTTCGACAATTTTTCGCCCTTCCTACGAAAATCTCACATACATCTCTAGTCTTTTTCGTAGGGTCTTGCTAATACGCTCGTACCTTATCGAACTCGAGAGAGTGGGGTATATGTGTCCGGTGAGAAACTTTAAAAGGGTAATCGCGAGGAGGCAATGACATCGAACAAGTGTGGCGCATCTTGAAAATATTCAACCGGACGATCTTGGAAATCTTCGAGGCCCGAGTGAGCATTGGTCCGCGGGCGCGGAAGAAGTGTAAAGGTGAGTGACCTGTCCGCGTGTAATTTAAGTGTTCTTTGCTCTCCGATAGGGAGATCGAATATTTCCGTAAGAATAATCTTCCTGAAAATTGCCCAGTCAACAAGAGTGTGTACTCGTTCTTGTTCGATCCCTGCAACATCCGCTCTCGCATTTTTTAAACGCGTAAGTAGGAGAGTTCTCTTGCACGTCAGCGTGGATACGCCAAAGCGGTTGGCCTTCGAGTGTGTATTGGCTTTTCCATGCGGCTCGTGCCACGCCAATTCGAACCGATGCGGGATGGTCAGCTCTTCGATTTTCTTTCACTCTTATACAAGCTTGCTGGTACAAGTGAAGTATCCTACTTTTCTTCTACCTTACTTGGCACAATGGTCTTCAAATTCTATCGTCAAAAACACATCTCTCAGATGCTGCATAATTAGTTAAAAAACGTCTACCCTATAGTTTTTCTTAAGCCAATAAAAAGATATGAACATTTTTCGAGTTTCATTTCGCGTGCGCAGGTTGGGTCAAAAAATCAGTGAATTTGTTGTACCTGTAAGGGTTAATAGTAAATAGTTCCGCGATAACTTCTGGGACACTTGACGGTTGGCACTCTTCCTACCGGAATGTCCACGCACTTGTGCATTCGATAGAAATGCCAATTTCACGAATAATGACAATCTGTTGTTTCGGCTAAAAATGAGCAAATAATTGAATGAGAAATGCATAATTATTCGGTGTATTTCTATGCTCGCTGGGTCGTCCGGAGGCCCAACGAAGACAAACAAATAATAATAAAAACGAAGCACGGTTAATCGCTTAAAATTAATATCAGGTTGTAAGCGTCGCCAAAGTATCGCGTTCCAAAGGCAAACTCGTTTGAAGAATAGGGAATTGATTTGGTGCGCCAAAACTTTCGCTTCCTAGCTCATTTACAAAGCAAGCCAGGCCTGTGACAAATTGTCAAATTAATACTACAGAAAGCCAATGTACACTTCTAAACGCAAAAATCTCACCTATGAGTGATTTTATATACATATCACCACGGTTTACGACGTTTCTATAATTCAAATCTAAAATCAATAAGTTCCAAAAAGCGAACTTAATGCATTGAGGAGACGGGTGACGAGATCTCGTTTGCATATATAATAAATAGATATATCAAAAAAATATAGCGATATTTAAGAATACTTTATACGAATATAATACGAAATACGAATTAAAAAAAGTGCATATACGTATCGTGTAAAGCGTTTCTGGGGCGCCGAAAAATGTGCGGTCTTCGGAAGCGAAACTCAATACGTTAATTACTGTGGCAAGAAAACAAATACTTTTTAAATATAAACATTTTTAAATAACATTCGTGGCATAAATTCTTAACGAAACGTTTAACTTCTGCATTATTTTTCAAAGTACTCGATCGCATTGGCTTTCGAATGCTTCGAACCAAGATTACTCCCTGGATTACTCGTAACCGCTCGTAACCGTTTCTAACGACTATTAAAAACATTTAAAGCGGAAGCTCGATTCGCCGTTCTGATTCGCGCTGGTAATTAAATTGGCGCGTGCTCGAGTGTACGAGTATATTCTCGTGCACGAGATTACGATAAATCTCTAAAACGAAAGGAGAATTTCGTCCCCGTCGAACGCATTTGAGCGAGAGCACTCGTCTCTTTGCTCACCATAGCAGATACCAGTTGACCTTCGGACGCATATTGGCTTTTCTGTGCGTGCCCGAGATATCATCTTGTCTTTGTGAAATCACATGGAAAAGTTAGTGAGACGCGAGCGGAAGGCGATGGAAATTTCGTTACTAACAAATCGTCCTCTCTCTCTCTCTCTCTCTCTCTCTCCCCCCCTCTCTCCCTCTCTCCGTTGCCTTCTTTCTCTTTCGCCTCTTGAGACGCGCATATAAACAGAGGGCCGTCTGCTCGTTCGCTTCTGACTCACTTCAACACGCCTCTGCGCAACGATGAACCGTGACCCAGCCACGAGTTTCGTGGGTTTCAATCTTTGGTTTGCTTTCGAAGCTTTACCTCCAATTTTTTAGTACTATTATTTATTGGAGGCTGACAAAACTAACTCTGTAGTTCAATTATGGTAGTTTCGCGTATGTATCTGAAATTTTTAATTTCATTTACCATGGATTTTGAATGGAAGGTCGGGGCGTAAGTTTAATTTGATTTATCACGCATCTTAACGTAGTAAATTGGATATGTAATTAAAAATAATTTGGTAAAAATTTTAAATTATTGTTTAGACTACGAAAGTGAACATTTACCACGGAGAAGTGTAATCATTTTTCGAAATCGGCGGTAAAGAGAAAGCGGCAGCTTTTATTTGTAAATTTGATTTGAGCTTGGATTTTTCTAGTATCTACGATTTAATTTATGTCCCACGGTTCTTTCTTTTTTTTTAGCTTTTCTTTGTCGCAATTCAATAAATTCATTTCAATTATTACCGATCTACATATAGAGTAATTTAGTGGTTGCAGTGAAGTTTTAAAATTTTAAGTAATTTAACTGACAATTTTATCCTGCGCGAAGCGAACTCTTTTCGTCGACATTGGAAAAGGGTACACGTGCGATATGGATTCTAGAACAGAAATTGAGAATTCATATTTAATCTCGACACAAAACCCAAGTGTTCGATAGGTCGTTTCGTTATCGAAGACATTTGAAATAGGTTTGACAGGGCAAAAAGTTGATCGCTTTTTTTTCACACGTGCCGCGGACACTTTGATAATACTCATTAATTCGATACTGTGACCCAGTAGTATCACTGGTTTACTTTACATCGCCGTACGACTTGCCTTATCGCCGGTGCGTGCAATAAATAATAATTAATGTATCTAATTAATTTGCATAGGAAAAAGTCTGCCTTCTACAGGTGGCGTGTTCAGTTGACCGTTTAGTTCGAGTCGTATTTAACATCTGTGTCTATTGGAAACCAAATTACGTACGTCGGTGGTACTTTGAAGTTTATCTTGCAAAAAGTGTGGGTAATAATCCACGATACTTGGCAGAGAAATGTTGAAAGGACAAAACGTATAATTGCGATATTCTTTCGTTATAAAAATCGTTATTACGCTTGCGTCACATTAGAGAAAATAAGATAACAAATGGAATAATGAATAAATAAATGAGGATTAGCAGTAAAACTGCATTGACCAGTAATGATAATTTCGTTCTTTCTATTGGAGCTATCGGTAATTTGAAGAAATTTTGATAGCGCTGTTAGGAAGGAATTAAAAATATCACTTTGTAAAGAACATTGCGCATAAATAATTGGATTGGAATTTCTGATAATTTTTGACTTCTTACATTTTACTACGGAGAATAAATTTGATTGGCGGTGTTCCGATAAAAATGTGCTTGACGAAGAGATGGAAATGATTCATTTGACTGGGTTATGTCGCGAGCAGGCTTACACTTTTATCGTATTAAGGATACAATATCGAGAATATGGAGAATGACGGCGGAGTTGTCGCGCATACTCGCTACACCGTTAATTGCGAAGCATCGTTAACGAGGCCATAATTACGTGCTATCGGCTCGAGCCAATGGCAACAACCGCTTGCTCCTACTTTCAGAGCGGAACAAAGGACCGCTTTGAGCCTCTTTTGTTCAGGAGAGACGAACTCTCCTCTTCTCCATTTATGAGCGCGAGATGCTTAGGAGCTTCTTTGTCGTCGGGTTTCATCCTGGCCGTCGGGCACGTCCAATTTTCAGGGAACTGGTCTTCCCCTCACGGCGTAATGTAAAAGCGCAGGGACTCGGAGCGTTATCGTTTCACGCGATAAGCCCACGTGGATAAGGACGAGGTGCGAAGGACGTCGTGATGTCGGTGGCTTTCTCCACAGTTCGCTCTCCGCTTTCCAGTCCTTTTTCACACCGCGAGCTCGCGGAAGGCCTTTTTCGTAAGCACGATTTTTCATTTAACCCTTTGACTGCGGCGCGCTCTCGGACGAATCCATCAATATGGACGGCGCATTTTTCGCATGTCAGTTGCTGCGACTGCTTGTCCACTGATTAGTGACCAAAACAGTACTCGGAAATTTCATACCATTGTTAGGGTTTAAAAAATAATAATGGCAAATAAATTAATAATATCCATTTTTTTTATTCATCTTAAGTAACTTTTTAAGCTACTTTAATTTACTTAACTTAATTTCTGCGTCCCTTCAATAATAATCTGTAATTAAATATAAAGGGCAAAATCCAAAATTTACAATGTAACACGGGGTTTGACGACTTTAACAGGATATTTTGATAATTTTAACATAATAATAATAAAAATGATAAAACGATAATGAACGAATAAAGATAAGAAAATTATAATAGAAAAGTTTAATAATCCATTTGTGTATGGTATATTCGAAAGCATGGATCGACGGGGTTAGGGTAGGTAAAAAAATACAGAGGGCGGATATTTACGCCTTTCGTAAATGTATATCGATAGACTTGTGAAGGCGTATACATATACATATGTATATGTATATGCTTTTAGCAGTCGAAGGGTTAAGCGCGTAAAATTTCCGAGCTTTCGTGGACCTAGGATTAATTTAACACTAAACGTACCGAAGATTTTTTCCACGTGGCATTTTCTCCCTTGCTAATCGGTCATTTGACCTACTTTTCGTAGATTTAGCGTTTGAACACTGAAACTACGAAAAACGGTCAACGAGGACAACGATACTCCTTTTTAACACTATGTTTAGGGAAGTTTCTTTATAAGGATGATTTTTCTATTTAAGCGCGTAAAATTCACGAGCTTCCGTAAACTTAGGGTTAATTTAACACTGAAACTACGAAAACCGCTCATTGTCAACGAAAACAACGACAATCCCTTTTAACGGGTCTATAAATATAGATAAAGGTTTATAAAAGTTGTTTTATAAGCACGTAGGAATGTATAGAAACTGGAAAAAATGTTTGATATAAAAATTCGAAATACCTTCCGCGTCAATCCTACGTATAAATGTTCGTAGAAATATTTAATGAATTTGCTGCTTTACCGAAATATTTTCGAAAAATCTTAGATCTCGCGTTGACGCATTTTAGCAAGCAATAGATACTACATCCGGCTTTACGTTAGAACATATTGACTAGCAACCAATAGATACCGCATCCGCCTTTACGCAAGCTCATTTTCGCGACTTTTACTATTGCCATTCACGAACATCTGGAAACCATGTGCGGCGAAGATACGCTACCGATATTTTATGTATACGGTGGCTTACTAGAAATGATAAAAGAAGAATCGTGCGGATCGTAAATAGAATATCAATATTGTGTATTCTTTCTGAAAATTATGCGATTGGTCGGGGAAACGGAAAGAGGCGAGTGACACGCACCAATTCCAACGGTCACTGGGCGTCGAGTCGAATGAACTGGTTAAATGGATGACTCACGGTTTCTCGGCCGTTTCTCTCGATAAGACCCGGAGAGTGTTCGCCTGTGAACGCGAGGCTGAGGGCCGTCGATCCTCACAATTCTCTTCTACGTGCCACGAGAGCGTGTTTCTTCGAGTGGCCGATATCCTGCCGAGCAGTAAAATAGATCCATCTCACATTTTTCACCCACAGTTGCTCTTACTCGGAATGCAGGTATATGTAGAACTGAAATATACAATCTTCCTAACTGTAGTCTCATTTCGAAAGAATAATCTTCTTTGAATTTGGTTCGAAAAAAAAAAGAAGAAGATTGATTTTCTATGAAACGCGTGCCGGTTGAATTTCTTCTTTCTTTCCTTTTGCGCATGCCACTTTTCACTTTTCACTGAACTTCTTCTCCTAATCGCAGCAAGATCAAGTGAAATTATAATTATTATTGCCTTTACTCTACTTTCGTCGCTTGAAATCTTAGGCATCGCTTTGCACTTACTTTTTTTCAATTTAAGCCCAGTGGGTGAATTAAGCCTGTATTTTATTCGGTTCTTATTTGAGAGAATAATTTCTGCTATTCCGCAGTCGAGTCGAGAATGAAGTCTTCTAACGAAGGATCAATTTGAAACTTTATATCACTTTCCCTTTTCCACTTAACCTTATTCGTTTTAGTAAATTCCGTTTGCTAATCGGTATAGTAGTCGGCGATAAAGAATTAATTAGCGAATTAAAAATTCCTTCACAAATAAATCTAGGGTGATATCCGACGGTTAATTGAAATCTACTGGAGAGTAAGAGAAACACTTTTCCGGTATCTCACGTACTCTTGCACATAAACTCGTCTACGAAACTTATCGTTCCATTAGGTAAAAGTAACCACAGGGTGAGTCAGCTACGACCGGGCCATCTGAATAAGCTTCTTCGAGAGATAGGAAAAAGGGTCTCGAACAATGATTGCCGAAATTCTTCAATCAACAATGACAACGCACACTCTTGAGCAGATTGGATTCCTTATTCGATGGATCTTATCTTTCGCCGATAGTACGACTTCGATTTGCATCTATTTATCTATTCTTCTCATTCTTTTGCGATTATTTTCGTCTATTTGCGTTTATTTATCGGCTGTCTCATTTTCTTACAATTATGCTCCTGTATTTCTCAGGTTTCCCCGTCTTACGACTAATTCTTTCTAGCTTCGTGTTTTGACACTGCAACTAATCGTATTCCGGTACATTCGTTAAGATCTTTACGAATTTTTTTATATAAAGTTTCACTTTCTGGAACGGACGGATAATAGACCGACAGAAAGGATAAATGAGCCGTTTATTTTGAAAGTGGCCTAAGTCCATTTTTTTGAAGAAATAAGATAACACATAATTCGTGAATAATTTAGTGCGATAATTTAATGTCATGTGATATCTCATTTTTTTTAAAAAATGGACTTAGGCAACTTTCAAAATTAACGGCTCAAATATTGATCGCTATTAGATCGCACCGTCTCGATGACCCCCTCAAGTTGTCAGATATGTCTACCCCAAAAGCTAAAGTATAAAACACGAGACTCGATGAAAATATTGTCAAAAGTAGGTACTCAAGTGAAAATGGTATCACTTTTAGAGGCGCAAGGGTTAAATTTAGGTTGCTCTTTGTACGTTTTCTTACACGTAGCTCTTTCTTAAGGAAATACTTTCTCTTTTTAGCATTTGTCATTTAAAAATTACTCGGAGCCACTCGATTAGTTCTCCTTATATCGCTTAACAAAAAGGAATTCCTTTTTTAGCCATTATCACTTAAAAATTACTACAAATACTCTGATTAATTCTCGTTGTATTTGTTGGAAAAGGAATTTCTCTCTGCAGTCCTTGTCGCTCATAGATTTCTTCGAACGATCTGATTAGTTCTCGTTGTATCTGTTAAAAAAAGAAATTCTCCTTTTAGCCTTTGCCACTTAAATACTATTCCGAAAGTCTGATCACTTCTTGTATTTCGTGTCGCATCGACTTTCGTAAATACTCCAATAATGACTAGCGCGTTGCGTTCGGTGCAATACATTGGCGAACGATTCGCGAACGATGTGGGAAAATCGACAAGAGATAGGAGAGAAAGGGAAACCTCCGAAGTTCCGCCTTTGCGGTCGCACGGGAGCGCACGATGCTTCCGCGAGATAGTTTGCCCTGTAGGTTTCACGATTTCAACGGGAATGCGCAGCCCGTGTGAATTTCAAGTGACTCACGGAATTCTATGGCGCTCCGATCGATGTCACCCAGCCGCCCGGATGAGATGCGGAAGAATCGCTTGAAAAATTCTCTTTTCATTTTTCAAAATAGCTCTTTCAAATATAAATGTAATCACGGACGTTCCGAGTTAATGGAACGTGCATTAAGTGGAAATCTCTTCTCTTAGCTATAAATAAAGTTCGCGCTATTAAATCTGCAAATTTCGTTACTTAAGGGGGTACCATACTCTGGAAATTTCAAAAAATCGATTTTTTTTTTTATTACATATTTTGAAAATATTATCCTTTCCGCGTATTTTAAGCCCTAGCTGATCGCAAAATTCCAAAAATTGACGAAGTTATAGCCGTTGCAGCGAAAAAATTACAAGATCGGACGATCGATGTCGAAGTTGACGCGAAATTCGGTTATAAAATTATAAATTTTGTAGCTGTCTTCTCTGCAATTAGTAGCCATGTGAAGTGTTCAACTTGTGGAGGCAAAGTAGAAGTTTTTGCTACAATATGGTGCAGGAATAGCAGAATAATGGTAAGATGAAATAATGATCACTGTATCTCGTAGAAAACAGTCACCGAAACTTTAAACGCGTTTATCTTGAAACGACTTTTTTGGAAACGGTGTACACGATTCCGAACGTACTTTTATTCCGGCTGTCTTGCCTTTTTGTTTACATCAATATAACAGCACAATGCTCAAGTTGACGGAGAGTTTTTTCGTCCCCGGTGAACCATGTGTTAATAACAATAAAAAAAACGTGGTTTTTTCGGTGAAAAGTGAACCTTTTTTTCGAAGTGCTATAACTTTCGCAATTTTTAACTTTTTTACAATTTTCCTTCGTCAACTTGTGGGATATACATTCTAGTTTAATATTCTTTCTGCATTTTTGCTTTCAAGCACGCGGTACAAGAGGCACTATGTACGTACACCGTAATTGAGCGCGCGCGCGCGAACGGCTTCCGCAAGATTACATATAACTTCTATATTTCTCAATATTTCCTTATGTAAAAAAATACAGTAAATGCACCTAAACATGTACTTAAATATCGTATATGTCATGAACCTGATTGGCCTACCACTTCGTCACAAAAAAATCTTGAAAAAGACCCCCATTTTCGGGCCTCCAGAGTATGATACCCCCTTAATAAAATGCCAGGGCGCTCAAAATTATCTTTCTCAATTACGAAGTTCGCGTCGATAAATGCGTGTGAATTTCTTCATTTATAAAACTCCTCGAGTCTTATTTCGTTATTTACAAAGTAGCTTGGCTCTCGAGACCTTACTCTTCAAGCTATAAAGTTCGCGCTATTAATTCAGGAGATTTTATTGCCCAGAAAATGCTTCAAGTTGTTTTCTGCGCGCGTTGTAAAGTTGCAAATTGATTCACAAGCCAAGGTGCCCATTTCACATTTGAATTCGCTCATCGAACTTCTTTTTCTTCTTGCTGGCAAAGCGATTTTCCATTTTCACTTTACGGCACTTCTTTACCTCGCTGTTACAAGCTTGGTGGTACAAGTGAAGTACCATCTTTGTTGTATCTTACTCGGTACGGTGGTATCTAAATTGCATACCATCAAAAACACATCTCTTCTCACGCTGCACGTGTGCTTAACCCGTTAACCGCGGGTGTGCTTTAAAAACCACATGCTGAAATTATAGCCAGAGATGGCTGTAATATACAGGGTGTCCCATTTTAACTTGGAGAGTAAAATATCTCGAAAACTAAGCTCAACGGACGAGAATGTTTCAGAGAAAAGCCGTATGGTTTCGAGGGGGACGTAAGACGGTACCATTGGTTTTACCTTGAAGACTAATTTGAAGGTCACACGAAGGTTACCTTCCATTTCTTAAACGGAACGTACTATTTCTCTTTAGATATTCTTGTAGGTTATCTCGAGACCTTTCCAAAACACTGTAATAAAATAACTCTTCATTGAGTAATTTTCGACTTACGAAGCTCCAAAGCGGTAGATCGCAGTACTTCGACATAAAGTACAAAATATCTTGTATGTGTCGTCGTGTTTGAGCTCAAGTTGATATTTAGGTATCATGCCAAGGTCAAATCAAATTTTCACCCAAATCTCCGTAGTTATGCATACTTGAAAAACACGTCACTTTATGTCAAAGTACTGCAAAGTCTCTTGGACCTTGAAATTACTCTTGGAGGTTAAACCAGTGGTACCATCTTACGTCCCCCTCGAAGCCGTACAACTTTATGTCTGAAACATTTTTGTCCGTCGGGTTCAGTTTTCGAGATATTTTATTGTCCAAGTTAAAATGGGACACCCGGTATAAACGACAAGCGAATTTTTGCTAATATCAAATAGGGGCTGTTGTTTGTATAACGCTAAAAATCAAATCAATACGATGAAAAGAAGAAAAAGATCTTTTAAGGCGTTGCCTGCGGCGTCATCCATTACTGTCCGATTCAACCAAACTTCGTTTAAGTAACGCCTCGGACAGTTAACTAAACAGTCAAAAAAATTCAACGTGACGTGGCGCGGTCGATGTGTTAAAATAGAATATCACTTTAGTAATAAAGTTAGTGTAAGTCGCCTGTCTTTACGCGCGATCCGCTTTTGTTTCACCACTGATGTATGACAATAAATACACGAACTATTTTTTCTAATTTTCTTCTCTTTCTTTTTTTGTGTGTCGGAGCGCTTGGCTCTACGAAAAAGTATCCGCAGTTAACAGTTGGCATGCGGGTACACTTTGCCGCGAACTTACGCGTGCAGTGGGCGTTTTTTCCTGAACCTCGCGGGGGTTTGGTCATTCGGTAAAATCACAATAAATCGAAAACTACGTCGATTCGAAAGATGGAGTAACTCGACAAAGAAAACTTCTGGGAAGAAACCCTGGAAGAAACAATGCAAAGCGTTGTATAGCAACAATGTACAGTATAATAAACAACCATAGTACAATGCCCGTCGTATTTTTACGGGACTCGTATAGTTAAAAAACGTGCTTCGTATAGTTTCTCTCAAAGCGACGAAAAAGTCTAGAATTTTTTCAAGTTTCATTTCGCGTGCAGCTTGGCTGAAAAAATCGATGGATTTGCCGTGCCTGTAATAGTTAAAGCGTAAAAGCTCGCATTGCTATGTGTGTCACGTGAGCGCGGGGACCTCGACCCCGGCGCAACAAATCTTAGGCCTCTTCCACCGATCTCTTCTCTCCTTCTCAGTGTCTTTGGCCACGCGAGCAAGAGGCCGCCTCGGCTACAACGAGAATGGTGCGCACTAGGAAGAAGAGCCGCGTGGTAAGTGCATTCTTGGCGTGTGGGAAGCGCATCTTGCGAATGCAGCTCTGATAAAGAGAGGGCCTAACCTTGGGGTAGAAATGCACACGAGTGCAGTCAATAGGTTCCGAGATTGCATTGTCGAGAGAAGTTTCTTTGTGTGTGTGTGTGTGTTGCAGATCGCGTATACTGGAGAAGAGTACGTTTTAGAATGAGCGAGAGAGTTACTTTGTTTACCTTATTCGCTTGCCAACCCATTCGTGAATCCAAGAATAGTGTTGAGTAGTCTAGATAACAGGAGCAAAGAACTAAGAATTACTCTTTATTTAGCTCCTTTCACTTTACAATGTATTCTTGAAAATTAATGACAATTATAGTATGTATCTAATTTTTAATAGCTATGTAATAATGCCAACGACGAAAATAATCATAATGAACCTTGCTCGAAATAAACCTCTGTTAAGCTAGCACCCCCCACCATCGCCAACGGAATTTTCATTAGTATAGGAATTTTTTACTATTTTATCACTATTTTATTGCGCAATCCCGATTTTTTCACCCAAGCGGTTTAGCAGGATAAGTGATTTTTCTGTGTTGGTCGCGACAAGAGTAAAGTACCAGAAATAATGAAGTCACCGAGCTCCTTTTGGTCTTAAATTACTTCTTGAATTTATCACTCTTAGAATATCCACTTTCGATTTTCTTGCTCAGCGATTTATGTTGAAAAATCGAGATTGAATGCTGGTTGGTACCCCACACTTTTGGAAAACTGGTCCCCGTCAAATTTTTTTTCAAGTCATTGATACTGGAATTTGTTGCTATTTTGTTTAAAAGAAAATTCAAATGAAACATTATCTTCTGTGGCACACGGAATTTCCATTCTCTTCCGCAAATGCTTATTTTCCTTGGCTTTCAGGCGTAAATTCTTGTTTGCAGACAAGGAGGCGACAAACAGTCCGGGCCTTTAGTTTCTCTAGATCAGACCCAAAATATCTACGACCTAGTGTAAGCGAAATCTTGAGACTATACGATAATCTATAAGAAATATTTGAAATCAGATAAATCTACACCGTACATATTTCGGGTCGCTTATCGCTACGTAATCTAGAGAAAATAGACGCCTGGGCTGTTTATCGCCTCATTATCTGCAAACAAGAATTTACGAATGAAACCAGAGGAAAATAAGCCTTAAAATTAGCAGAGGAAAAAGGAAATTCCGCCTAATTTGTGGCATGAAACACGATGTTTCGGTTTAATTTTCTGACATAAATCTTCGAGCTAGGAAATCCAGAGTTGGATTTTCTAAGAGTGATAAAAGAGTGATAAATTGAAGAAGTAATTTAAGATCAATACGAGCTCGGTGACTTAATTATGTCTGGTACTTTACTCTTGTCGCGGCCAACGGTCATTTTCGTTGTTTTTCTTCTTCGAACATAAATTTTCGAGTTACAAAATCGGCAGTTGGATTTTCTAAGAGTGATAAAATAGTGAAAAAATCTGGTGCAAACGGACTTAAAAAATGTTCACTGGAACCCTGTTTCTCATAAGTGGGGGTGCTTGCTAGCTTAACGTTAACCTCCACATAAAAATCACTTTTCCTGCTAAACCGCTTGGGTGAAAAAATCGGAATTGCGCCAATAAAATAGTGATAAAATAGTGAAAATTTTCTATACTTATGAAAATTCCGTTGGTGATGGTGGGGGTGCTAGCTTAACGGTGGTTCCAAATAATACGCTCTAAGCAATAAAACGTTACTGGAACTTAACTAGTGGGCAGATCCCTCCAGATGGCCTTTGCTCGCGCTTCGCGCTCGCCCATGAATTTCAAAACGTTTTGAAATTGTGAAAAATTCAAGTATTGTGATATTAAACTATGCTACAGAGTACTCTGCACTTTCGCTTCACTCAAGCGCTATTATACCCCCTGAGATCGTCGGGTGCTCGCGCTCGTCCGCGAAATGCAGCATTTCTGCAATGCGCGCAAGTGATCGAAAGCGGCTAATTAAATGCATCTGAACCAAAATTTGGCATGTACATCGAGTATATACCCTTTTGCTGAAGTAAAACTCTATGCATGGTTATCTTCAACCATTCAGAAATTACGGAAATTAAAATGTTTAGTCCAGTATTCCGGCCAAACGCCTGCACGGATTCAAACAAAATTTGGCATGTAGTTTAAAAATATACTTTATGCATGGTTATCTTCAACCATTCAGAAATTACGGAAATTAAAATGTTTAGTCCAGTATTCCGGCCAAAGGCCTGCACGGATTCAAACAAAATTTGGCATGTATTTTACATTTAGTGCCACGAAACTTTATGCTTGGTCATCTTCAACCGTTTCGTAATTACGGGATTTTCAAACTGTAATTATAAAATAGTGGATTAAAGACTTGAAATTGGCACCATTTCGAATTGGTTGAAAACGACCACACACAATGTATCGTGGCACCAAATGGGTATATGCTCCATGCACATGCCAAATTTCGTCCGAATCCGTTCAGCCTTTTTGCCGGAATACTGGATTAAAGACTTAAATTTGCTTAATAAAAATCTTTAATCCAATATTCCGGCCAAACGGCTGTACGGATCGCAATGAAATTTGGCATGTTCTTTGAGTATATATCCATTTGGTGCCAGGAAACTTTATGTATCACTACCTTCAGCCGTTTAGAAATGGCGGCACAATTAAATTTTATTCGAAATTTGAATGTCCCGCCATTTTGTACCGGTTCAAGATGGCGGCTCACAAACCTTATTGTCAACTCACAGTAGTATACTTGATTTTTGCGCCAAATTTCGTCCCGATCGGTTCAGCCGTTTTTCCGAAATCGAGGATACACACACACACACTTGCTCCAATTTGATAAACAATTTACGATAGCTTAACACATACAAAGATGATGTTAACGCTTATGCTGTGAATGTGTACATTGAAGGTTTATTAACCCTTAGCACTCCTATGTCAAGTGTAGTCCAACATTACATTTTTTACGACAACTCCAATGTCAAGTTAAACTCAACATTATGCAACGCAATTTCTAAAATATTTTAAAATCTTTAAATTTGTTTAAGGAGTTCAATCGTTGCTCTATCGTTGACTCTATCGTTGTATTATTACAAGTTATTAACGTTGAAACAATTTTCATAAGGAGCATACAGAATTTGGCCAAGTGTTCGCAGTTTCGTTGGGTGAAGTGACAATGTATAATAGTAAACTATTAAGAATTATGTCATCTAATGATACGCAAATATAAAATTTTCGTGACAGGAAGAATTGCAGAAGTGAGATTAATGGAAACTCTTGTGTTGAATGTACATTCGTGTACGGAACGTGGCTCTAGAGTGCGGCGAGATTAAAAGTTCAACGAACCATGTGCCTTGCGCCTAGTACGCGTTCGTTCGTCATTGACCACGCCACGGAATAATTGTGATTCACGATGAATGAGAGACGCCCACGTTGCTACAAAACGGTGCAGGACCAGCTGAAAAGAAAATTTCTTTCATCACAATGTTAAACGAAAATTAAACTGTTCACTTCGGTCGAATGACATCGTCTACGGGGCGAACCGATTGATTATTCTTATCAGATCTTTTCAAAAATTCACCATCAATTTAGTTGACAAATATATATCATTTTATCAAAGACTGACGCCAAGTGCCTACAGTCCATACGCCTAAGATTTTTATCACCAGAATTTTTCAATGAAACTTGATTCTTTTGAAAGATCTCTCCTCCCTCCTCATTACTGCAATAAATCGATCCAAGTAAATTGATCAAAAAGTTTTCTCATGCGAATCCTTCTTATCGATTGGCAAATTCTGGATCGATTTTCTCTGGAACCATGTTCCGCACACTCCAATGATGTATATTGTCGTAATCACGAAGGTGAGATCTTTCAGAAAAGTCGAAGTTCCATTCGAAAATTTTGGTGACGAAAAACTTGGACATATCTTGGCCTTAGTCTTTTTACTAGGGTTTTTTTTCCTTTTTTTTTTCATTCTTTCTTCTTTGCTTATCTGTAAACACTAAACGCACTGAAGATTTTTTCCTTATGGGGATTTCTCTGGTTAATCGGTCATTTGACCTGCGCACAGTCGTATTTGTACCAAAAAGTTGGCCAAAAGACCGAATATCGAAATGTGCTTTTAGCTGCCACTACCACTGTTTTTACATAGTATAATGACTCTACGACAATTCTTTACTCATTATATTTATGTGGCTTGCCTTCTCGATAAGAATTACTTGCTGATATCTGACGTTTATCGGATCTGCGTGTGGGTGGAGGCATTACTACCGCTATGTCACAGTAACCTACAAAATTGATTATACCGTCAGATACGCGATCTTTCAATAATTTTTGTCCGATGGATATTATTCCCGAAGGTATGTACTTTATTATCATGTATATAAATTTAACCCATGCGTCTGTATTCTATTTTTAAAATTATTAAAAGTATCAGCATAATTCTGATTATATGTAAGACAAAATCAAAAATTCAAAGGACGTTTAGTTAGAGTTCTAAACCTTTCTAGGCAAACATTTTAATACCACTAGGTTGAATACAGGGTGGTTAATTTAAAATCTTATCAGCGAATAACTCTAAAACTTGCGCATGGGATAAAAAAAAGTTGTTAATAAAATTTGTCCGCCTGCAAGGGGTTCATCGAATGATATGGCACTCGACCCACCACCCCTACCCCCTGGGGGTGGGGCGGGACAAACTTTGTAATCTGCAATGGAAACCCCGATTTTTTTTATCGCAGATTCGGATTCTACCGGAAAAAGTACTTAGGTTTTGTTCGAAACTTTTTCTTTGATTCGTGATAGAGATGGCGCTGTAATCGCACAAAAATTATATTTTCTGCAATTCTCCAGAAATGATCATTGGATTGAAAAAAATACCTGTTCAATATTTTTAAAAATCATAATAACCGTAACCCCCTTTTCAGTTTTCAAAGTTTTGATTTATAAAAATATCTGTAATGTATTCCAATCGACAATTAGATAGTAGATTCCAAGAGAACATTACACACAGAGGCTGTTAAAATGAAAAAAATAATTTTGGCCAACTTTTTGGTACGAATGCCTCACTTTACTGCGTTTGGGGTAGCTTCTTAGTGTTAAGGCTTAATTCACGCGCGAACCAACACTGAAAATTCATTTTTAGAATGTCGAATGTGTGCTAAACGTGACACTCGACCGTCCATTGTCCTCCGAGTCACTTGCCGTGTGTTTCTCTTATCTTTTATTTATGCTTTGGATATGTAAAGGGAAGGGAGAGTGAGTTACGATTTACGATTTCGGCAGGCTGCGCGGGATAAGGCTCGTAGATTCCCGAAAGAAATATTTTAAATACACGTTACGCGCAAATAATTTACGATTCGTGTATGGCCACGCGAGAAGTGCTTGCCTCGGATGCCGAAAATAAATGGGAGCTTACAATTAGCCTCATTGGCGCGAGCCAGCTCGAGTAGTCAAATGATTCGATCCACTTATCAGGATATTACCGTGTATTCAATTGGTTTTTGCAATTTATTATGCATACGTAGGAGAGCGCACGAGAGTCCATTCTTAAAGATTTACAAGTGATTCGATTCACTTGCCAGACCATTCCGGTTGAAACGTTCAATTCGCCGTTGCAAATCATTCTGCATCCGTCAGAAAAATCACGAGTGCAGGGAGCAGGTCGCCACATGGAATTCCATAGACTCTGGATGTACTCAATCTCGCATATCTCTAAGAAATTACACGACGGAAGTTTATTGTTGGCACGTGCGTTGGTGTCGTCGAATCTCAAAGGAAGCAGACTAAATTTTCAATTCTGCCCCTTTTTAAACCACCAATTTCCAATTGTTGAGTTTACTTCGTGTTTTTCGCAGAAAGTGCGTTTCGAGTTGTCTGAAATTGGTTTGTTTTTTGGTTTCTTTTTATTGCGGAGGAACTTTGACGCCACGCTTCGTTTAGTTTCTTTAGATTAAGAGATCCGTAGAAAAGAAAATTCATAGAAAGTAAACATAATTTTGTTGTATGTCTCGAGGCTATGCGCGGAAGAAGATGAAAGGAAGGAAAATTAAGATAATTCTATTTTCCGAAAACTCCCGATATTTTTGCCACTGGCAAAGAGATACTCAAGGAGATACTTTAAATTTATTAGGATGCGCGTATTCCTTGACACGCTTCGCGAACGACGAGACTCAAATCTTTTCTGCAAGTCCACTTAATTTTGGAGTCGCAGTCGCGTTTATTTGTATTTTAAATATTATCTTTCTCGTTCGCTTCTGTATCTGATATACTCTAATAGCAGACTCTTTACGGTACTGCAGACACTTAAACACCTGTCACTATGGTCGGTGGAGAATCGGGAGAATGCTCAATCGAGCGAACAACGAAAACACGTTCAACGTGTCATTCGCAGCTTCATTTTAAATGCATTGCCTCTTAGCGGCACACGTACTGGAACCCGCCACGAGTCACGATCGCTCATTATTATTTCTTGTAGGCGGATGTCCCTATCGTGTGTCTAGTGCTTGAACTGGTGCTCGCGTTGCTGCTTTAAAACTCTCGATCGCTCGTTATTATTGATTTATTTAGGTGAATGTTTTTCTTTTCATTTGTCTAGTGCTGAAAGTG
Source organism: Tiphia femorata (assembly GCA_944319695.1). Taxonomy (NCBI): domain Eukaryota; kingdom Metazoa; phylum Arthropoda; class Insecta; order Hymenoptera; family Tiphiidae; genus Tiphia; species Tiphia femorata. The sequence continues at coordinate 32,130,042 of OX090895.1, forward strand.
TTGTTTGTGTCGCTGGTTTAAAACGTTCACTGACTCGTGAATACGGAACACCAGCGCACTAAACAGATGAAGCTACTGCATGCCAATTGTAACCATTATGATCGAGAGATGATTAATATTTCACGTTGTTCGTCGCTCATTCGTGTTGCTCGACACTCGTGGAATATTAAGTAATTCGCCATTGAATTACAAGTTTACGAACAGGCAGACGATATTGATCATTTGAACGTATTCGTCACTGAGCTCAAGAATTTTAACTGAAAACAAGAAGTGAGAAAAAAACATAGTTGTACAAAGTACGAAGCTTACTTATCACTCTATCCACACGATAGATAGAAAAATGAACAAATCAAGTGTTAACTATTGCACGAAGAAAGAAGATTTACCATAAACTAGAACAAATCAAGAAAAGTTGAGTTGTCATTTTACTTAGAAAAAAGAAACAAGATATTCGATTCGTCGTTTTTCTTGTCGACAATTAAAGGAGTAACCTTAGTGCTCGATCACACGGTAAATACGTGCTATCGATTTATTCGTTCTGCAATGCAAGTCGAGGCTCTCAGGTGACAATCGTTTGGCAACAATTAGACCGATAATAATTAACGAATTAGCAGGTTTCCTGCTAACCACTTCTAAGGTAGTCTGACTCGTAACGAAGCGACCATTGGTGCCTATGTTTCTTCTATGCCGATCATTTGCTTCGTTTACATCGGGTGAGACTAACGTGTAGAACACACAACCAGCTACTGTACAATTAAGAGTTGATTCGATCGTTCGCATGCGACTGTCGTTTCACTTCCGCCGGTATGACTCTTATCCGGGATATTCTTCAGCTTGTGCGAAGTGTCGGTGAGTTGTCGTCGAAACCAATTCTCACTTCCCTGTATCCTCTGTAATGTTTATTCGTGTAGTCACTTAAACACCATTGATTCTACAATAACAGGCGCATAATTAGAAACAAAGAGCCCGTCGAATCAATTTTAGTGATATAGTTACTTCCAGAAGTACTCGTACACTAATGTGTACATTTCATTGTAAGCGCGTACCAATGTATCTGTATTATGAACAAAATTCGAAGGAACTTTGCCGTTTCCAAAACGTACGATCCTGAACAATATTACAAAGTTTTACAAAAACGAGACTTATCCAACTCTTTCTTAATTAACACATCGTTGTCGGGACACGTGAATATTCATTTTTCGCAAACTGTGAGTGGAACGCGGCTCGTGTAGTTGTAGGTTCTTTTATAGATGAGTGATAGAATGAAAGAAATAAAGACTACGTGTGACTAACGTTTCTTGTTGCCCTCTCTCATACGTAACATCACGAAGTGCGAACATACAGAAAACAATAGATTAAAATTTCCCTTGTTAATTTTCTTCTTTCTTTTAACTGAAAAAAGTCCGTATGTTCTCTACTCAATTATACAAAAAGTGTCTTTATATTTCATAATATCGACCAATAGCGATAAAGAGAGTGTCTTTATATTTTATAATATCGACTAGCGACGATACAGAAAGTGGCTGTATATTTTATAATAACGACGAAGAATACATTATTTATCTCTAAGGAAGTAAAAGTTGAATAAAAAAAGAATTCAAAGCCTTTTTACATTTGTAGTGATCTTTTTGCAACAGTGAAGTTCCGGGAGATTTTTCAAAAAATGACCCATCGAGCCATGATGCACCGGCACAATGTGCTAACATTAGATACACAACTCGGTATACGATCGAATTCCCATTTGAACCTTCTTCACCTATATTTGCTTCGTTTACATGGAAGACACAAGAAAGAAATAGAATTCGTCTAAAGGAAGCAATATCATTCCAATAATTCCACTCTTACTATTTTTCAGCTGGTGTCCGCGACAAAATGGCCTCAGTGGACGACACCGATCTGATCGACCTTGGAAACGGGGTCTGCGTTCCAACCAGAGTCGCCATCTCCGATTCAACCCTCGAAGAACAGGAGCACCTTCTGGACGTTTGTCCACCAAAACTGGAGCAAAAGTTGTCGCTCACTCGGAAAGAGGAGCATCGTCGTTCGGACAACGACAATGGGGACGTTCTCGTGACTTTGGGTCACGACCAGGTGGTACCAGCGCGCAAGAGGATCGACGTGGTGTCCTCGGACACGATTAAAAGAGTACGCGACATCACGAAGAACCTGGAGCCTGTAATAAGAAAGAGTTCCTCGTCTGGGATCAGCGAGGCTTACAGCAGTGACACGGTCGATCATCCCGGTGGTTCGTCCACGTCCTCTTCCGGTAGTCAGAAATTCGTCGAAGATCCGGAAAACGACACCTACGAGGCTCAAGAGATCAGCAACGCCTTTAATTTCCTCGAGGAGCACGAGGACAACGAGGATAGAAAGGACACAGGCTTCAATCTCCAGGACGAGCTGTTCGATTCAGATTTGTCCTTGTACTCTTCGTCCTCGCCCATGCAGCTTGGATCCTATCGTTGCTCGTCAGATTGCTCGAGAAAGTTCGATTTGGAGATGGTCGAGTGCAGCAGCTTGCAGAGTAGAGGGAAAGGGAGCACCGAGTACAATGGTTCGTTGGATAATCCTGCATTTGAGCTTTCATCGTCCTCTAAGAATTATTCGACCGACTCGCCGGCCAGGATCAGATCGGTTTCGGTGAGCTTCGATTTCGAGAGGCCCAGAAGAACTGCGTCCTTCAAGAGACGCAGTCACGAGGATGGGAGAGGGTCTAAGAGAAGGTCGTTCAGGAGATTCCATCGCAAATCGTGGACCGAAGGAGTTTGCTTTGAGAATGGTGGAAAGGATGCGTTGGCTGCTAGTGATGGATTTGGAAGTGGTTTGGGAGCTTACAAGGGGGAGTCACCGAATTCAGAAAGGGCGCAGATGCAGATGGGCTTCTTCACGGGGTAAGTGTTTCTCACTTTTCATCACTCGTTGCTCATTGCTTTTGATTTTAAGCTTCTTTCCTATTCTTCTTTGTCGTTTTGGGCTCGAATTCTGACATTACTTTTCGTTATTTCGTTTTTAAGCTTTCGTATCCTTTCTTATTGTTTCGCCTTCTTCGAGTTTTCATCTTCTTCTTCGTCCTCGTTTTGCTTTTGCATTTTGATGTTCTCCGTTGGTTCTTGCTTTCTTCGGTTGTCTTTTTTCCGTGTGTAAGTTGCTCTCTTTTAGAGGTACCTATTTACGGATGTTACTATATTAAGTATGAGTAAACGACACTTCGCTGTAAGGCAGTGCTTCCCAAAGTGTGGTACGCGTACCCCCTGGGGAACGGGAAGAATTTCGTGGGGGTACGTGCCACACCGGAGTTTCAGTGGATAATATTATCCATTGAACATTAATCATTAAGGTTTACCGCGTGCGGAAGAAGAGTAACTGTTGGAATAAGTTCTTGGTTTTTCACAATTCTTGAAAGACAAACGTAATGTCTCGAGACGTTGGTAAGACACGTCCTATAAGTTAGCGGAACAAAATGAACGGAATCAATTCTAATTAATGCTTTAATTTGTTGCTCAAAAGTTGCTAAAGAGAAAAATGTGTTGCTCCATTAGTTTTTTTTAAAATACATGTTCCGCTAACGGAAGATTAAGTTAGCGGAACAATATGTTTTTTAATGACAAAAACAATAAAACAACACATAACGATTATAGAAGAATTTGTTGATCATTTGTTGCTTTCAGAATATGCTAGTCCGGAATGTATTGCGCTGCTAGTTATTTTTTTAATTTGATGTTGGAAATTAAAAATTAAATTGAAGAATTAAAAATTAGTTGCTCGGACGTGCTTGGCGCCAAAATGTTTGTAATGAAACATTCGAGCACGGCCGAGCAACTAATTTTTTGACGGAATTGTTCCTCGTGGAAGTTTACGAGTCATACACAGTTCGGCGGATAAGTCTGGTCACTTCCCGACTGTTTTCCAACTCTTTGCGACGAGCAACAAAATCGGCGACCGATATTTTCTGAAACTATGTTTCTTTACGAACATTTTGGTACCAAGCACGTCCGAGCAACTAATTTTTTGACGAAATTATTCGTTGTTATATGCGTAACGTTCCGTTAACTCAATCTTGCGTTATGGGAACATCAAAAAAAAGCTAGCAGTGCAATACATTCCAGGCTAGCATATTCTGAAAGCAACAAATGAGCAACAAATTCTTCTATAATCGTTATGTACTTTTTTTATTGTTTTTGTCATTAAAAAATATATTGTTCCGCTAACTTAACCTTCCGTTAGCGGAACATGTATTTTAAAAAAAAACTAAGCGAGCAACAAATTTTTTTCTTTAGCAACTTTTGAGCAACAAATGAGCAGCAAATTAAAATATTAATTAGAATTGATTCCGCTCATTTTGTTCCGCTAACGTATAGGACGTTGGTAAGACCCAGAGTTTCCTATAGAAAATATGTTTTTCTATCCTTTCGATGAGCGTGCGTTTGTGAGACGGAAATAGATACGAATGTGGAGTCTACACTCGACACGGTGCCGCGCCAACTAAAGTAACTTCACGTAAGAGCGGAGGCGGTTGAGAGCAGAGGCGCGCGTCTACCTGCGAGAGGCAGGAAAGATGAAAGTATACTTTCGTGCCGGAAGTATTTACGGAGTCTGGGTTTAATGAGCGTGCAAACTATTTCGATTCAGGCCGCCCCCAACGAGCGTGCAGCATCGCACGGATTACGACGCCGCAGTACGAGCTCAGGCCTCCTTCGAATTCGATCGAAATCCAACCACGAGAAACTTTCTCACGCCACCTTCCGACAATCCTTTTTTCTATCGGTCCTTTTCTTTTTTTTCTTTCTTCGTCCGTCTCTCGATGAACCAACTGTTTACTTATTCACGGGTGAAATGCATTCAGTAGAGAATTTTTAAACATTAACGAGCATAAAGAGATCTCTTGGAAATGATATCAAACGAGTTTTATAAATACGTTGATCGATGAAATTAATCGCGTGCCTAATGAATGGAGCGATTCACGTAAGATTTACATGATTTTTGAATATAATGGGTGTGTGATTGTAGATATAGGAGTTTTGTATACAGTGGACGGATCGTTGTCTAGGAACATTAGGATTTATTAGTAGAAAGTTCGTTTATTCTATAAATTGATGTCGGGTAGAGCAGAAGTTTTTCAACGACGGAGGATCTTTAGTCTGGAGGTACCGGTTCAAGATGGCGGCTCACAAACCTTATTGTGAACTCACAGTAATGTACTTGATTTTTGTGCCAAATTTCGTCCCGATCGGTTCAGCCGTTTTTCCGAAATCGACGATACACACGGACGGACACACACACGCGCGCGCGCGCGCGCACGCGAACGGTTTTCGCGATGGCGATTGCATAAGTCACTCCCTTTACGGTCGTGCTTGAAAAACGTACAACACATTTTCGAATATTTTAAGAAGACTCGTGAAAATTTAACACTACACTATACCAAACCTGTTAAAATAGATGGTCAACGAAAGAAGTTTCCATATGAAAAAAAAAGATTGGTAGTTTTAGCGTTAAGGAGAAATTCTTGTGAAAAATGCATGCAATTGATCAAGAAATTTAATATTTACCTGCACTTAACTTATTGTTAGTCTTACTTGTGCGAAGCTCTTGGCAATACCATAAATAAATGTTATAAATGTGTTCGCTTGTGTCGGCAAGTTTCGACAACGAATACGTGTGCAGGTTCATCTTGCTTCCTGGTTTTATGTGAACATTTCTGTGCAACGTGGGTTAATTTTATTTTCTAAAATCCCCTGCCTCAAAGAGTTAACGGATATATCTGCGAAATGGTATCACCATCAGTAGGAAACTACGATCACACACGAGTCGCATGCGAAGCCCTGGAACGAGGTACGCAAAAGTAGTAGGAGACAAGTTTAGAAAACCACTTTCCAAAATGAATTCACAGTCGTGGAAAGTGAAGGAGCAGTGAGCCTAATCTAAAGTCATCGGACTGAAATACATGCGGCTGGGATGATGGGCCATTGTGTCCTCGCGCTTAGAATAAGTAAAGATGGTTATGAAGCGCGCATTTTCCCACGATCCATGGACACGCACACTCGCTCACGCGCGTATTCTCTCACACTTGCAGAATGGAGGTGAGAGCGGCTGCGCGTCAGCTCGTTCTTCTACTCCGTATCAAATAAAAGTGTATGACAGAGCGTGTATTCGCTTGCAGTAATTACCGTGACGATGCGCTCCGTAATAGACAGGCGGCAATTAGTACGTGTAACGATTATTAATCCGTACGGCAGGTGTAAACATTTAACGCATTCAACCACGGTTCTGTCATTTATACCTGTCCGAATGACGAGCTTTCTGTTATTCGCTAAATTGCAGAGCCCGGAGATGTGCATTAAATCGCGGTCCTCTAATTTTATAGCAGGCTTAATTGAATTGGTTCGACTATCTTACGGTGACTTAATATGATTTTCAAACAATTACATTGAAAATGAAAGAATTTTTGTCTTTGGCAAAATTTCTTATGGGAAACGTGTAAAATGTAATTTTTCAGCAAAATGCGAACTTAATGCACTCTGGTTTTGAAGTTGAAATGCGTCGATAGTGCATCGTGTGTCTTCGTGACTTACGAATAATGAATGCATCATGCGAAATTAAGTGCAATTTTATAAATGCGCGTTGTGCGGATTGTGATGGTATATTTGCAATAGGCGGCAGAATTTAAAACTCGCTATGGCCTACGTAATTAACTCTTAAACTGTTTAATTCTGTTTAAAGCCCGTTGATTTTTGATTTGCCCTTCTACAGGAGAAAATTGTCGTCTCGCGATGGCGAGTATACTCGACATAAACAGTTAAAAGGCTAACGGAATTATCGCTCTGCGTCATAGATTTCAAATAACCAGCAATTCGTAATTCTCCTTGCAACGTAATGTGTAGATAGGGCGAGTGCGTGAGTAATTTTAAAAACAACTACAAACTTTCCGCTATTTAATATCTGTGAAACATAGAACGATAATCCGTAGATCGTAATGGACTAAGATGAAAATTTGTAAACTAAACGATAATTGATGACGATGTGCGAATTCTCGAATCCCTGCGGTCATCTTTTCACGCCACCGTGTTTCTAGAGGTCTCCGTGCGACGCCCCCCACAATATTCGCCAACACGCAAAAGAAGTAAGAAAATTTGAAAACTAGAGTAATTTTTGCCGTTTGAAATTTCTTCAGTGGCTATCTCTTGCACGGCTCCGTGTCGCCGGAATAAAATAAACTTTGCGCAGCCGATAGTCCGCAATACGCTCGAGAATATCGAAGACGCAAAAAAAATCCAAATCAAACTGTCCGAAATAGAGTAATTTTTGCTTCTCCGAATCCGTTAGGTGATTATCTTTCGACGGCTCCACGTTGCCGGAATAAAATACAGTTTATGTGGCCGATAGTCCGTAATACGCAGGACGATAGACTCCCCGGCAGCTGCAGGCGGGTGGCCGCGGGCGCACAGTTTGCCGAACGGCGGGCGCGTTGGTATTTCTTTCGCGATAACGAATAAAAAGATGTCTGCGTACGTCCCGGTTTGCCGTTTCGCGCGCGTGAGTCACGCACTCGAGACGGAGAATCGCGCGTGTGTATACCGTATCGAAGATCGTGAAAGTGGAAATCTCGAGGGTGGAAGTAGCAATCGTCCTTCCGTGTTTCCGCAAAGATGCGTATCCAATTGTTGCGTATCTCTGCGTCACATTGTCTTGGCCAATTTTACAATTGGAGCTACCACCACGCGCTCAGAACTCACGGCGAAGTGGAAATCTCGTTATTGTAACGAGATTGTCCCTCTCACCGTGGTCGCGCATCTTGCGACAGAACGTTTCGCAAACCAGAAGTGCAAGAACGAGTGGCGATGACAAAATCATTAGGGAGCGATTCGTCGCGCTAGCCTTTCTATTATTTTTATTCTCAGTCCACTCGCCAAGTTCTCGCGGCCGTGTAATCGGGGTACATACTCCTAACACCGAGGACCTTATCGGAGCCACCTTCCTAGGGTGATTAAGCAGAAGCGACGATGGAAAAATAAAATCTTATTTTCTTGCTACGAAGATAGCAACGCGGTGGCCAAAAAGGCAGGTCAGAATTTCGGAAGAATTCAAATACTCAAATTGGGGTCGTAAAAATGATAGACGGTTGTAATCATATTTGTCAAGTTTTTGAGAAACGCCACGATAAGATAAATCTATATTTAAAGCGTCTACTATTGCTTCTCCCAAATTTATCTTAAAATCGAGAGTGTTTGCAAACGTGACGTTTTACCGTCGTGATAATTTATCGCTTATTTACCTTATCAACAACCGTGTATACGATTACGATCGTTCGCGGCGTAAAAGTTTATCCTCTATTCATGCAACAACTGTTGATCTTTGCTGAAACGTGTTTGGCTACTCGTAAGCCGAAACATTCAATATTCCACTCGAGATGTATTCTCGTAGTCTGGTCTTGCATTCAAATAGAGCGGGACCTCGAACTTCGAATCAATAGGATCTAAGAAAAGCTTCGACTCTGTTCTTTCACTTTTCAGCTCAACTTGTCCGATAGAAAACCTACGTTACGTGCCCATGTCGCAGCGCCGTGTTAGCAAAAACTTATAAAACAAATATATACTTAATATCGATATTTCAATTCCTTATTTAAAGTAGTATCGATAGAAAAAATATTGTATAATAATCCGTGTAATTTTTCTGAATTATTTTATTACATATTGTCGATACTTCCTGTTCACAAACGTCAAATCTGACTACCCCCGGATCACTCGTTCGATTTTCAAATTCTCATTTCAGCACACAAGCAGCTGGTACTGAAACTTTTTGTTTAACCTTCATAGTTTGAGGATGCACTGCGTTAAAATTCGGCAGACTTAGTTCGGTCGACGATATAACAAAGTGAGTAGAAAAGTAGATAGGATAATAAATACATCATTAACCCCTTGCACTCGAGCCCTTTTTCGGAAATTCTTTTCGATTTCAAAATCTACTTGTGAGGGAAAAATATTTCATTATGGTGTTTTGAAAGGCTCTCGAGATAAACTACAAGAACATTCTATAAAAAATAGACATTCAGATGATTCTCAAATAATCGCCACCAGCTGACAGTCCCTTTCAAGCCACACGACTTTTGTTCGAAGCATTTTTTCATTTAACTCCTCACCGTTTCGCCATTATTTTAGTGTATTATTTGAAAGCTGTATATGTATAAAACATATCAAATATGTATATGATCTTATACTTCGAAAGGTTACATATACATATTGTAGAACGCTTCCAGTTTCAAAAGAAATCAAACACAGATAAATATCGCAGTTACTCGATGTATCCCGTTAATCCAAATGGTGACCGGTGTGACCGTCGAGTGACCAGAAGAAAATGGTGCACGAGAGGCACCTATCGGTTGAGTGCAAAGCGTTAATTTTAATTAGCATTTTAATTTTGAATTAAAGCGCGTTATTCGATAATATCCTTCTCACCTCTTGGCTCGTATTCGCGCCTGCGGATTGGCATTGATGCGACGAGACCAAAGGAGACCTTGTTAGAAGCAGGACGGCATAGCGGTAGTGCGACACTTGATTATTTTGCCGTCACGGTCGTAGCTGTGTACGGCTCACCCACGGGGATTATGTAGAACGATAGAAATACTTTCTAGCTTGCGGTGACGCCACACGGCGAGCGCCAAACTATCTTGCGCCGTTGGCTAACCGGAAGTTATGCTACAGGGGTCGTGCGCGCGAAGCGTGGATCCCGCATCGCGCTACCGAGGGTCTCCGAAGTGGCACGTGCGGTTACAAGCACCAGAACAAAGGGCTTACTTCTCTCTCTCTCTCTCTCTCTCTCTCTCTCTCTCTCTCTCCCTCTCCCTCTCCCTCTCTCGTTCCACGAGCTGCACGACGCGCCTACCGGCCTCTCGATTATTGCTTTCTTCCTCGTTTAGGTTGTTTCCTACGCTTTTCTAATTTCGCACGCAAACTGTGCCCTTTACCCTGAAACTAGCTGACGAAATTTAAAAAGAACGAATTTTTTATTTACGGCGGTTTTGATGTGACCTATAAAAATGTAAATTTCTTTTTGAAGAGAATATCGTTGGTTCGCTCTACAGTTACAGCTACTGACTTGTATTGCAATCAGTTTATTTTCGGTTTAGGAGTGTGTCTATTTTAAAATTCATCGGTTTGTATATTATAAGCTTTGACGGCGGGGCATTTTTAAGGTATATTTACAGAAAAGCGGGAGGGTTTTAACACCTTAGAAATGGACAATTTTACTAAAGATAGAATAGAAGCAAACAGAGTACGACGCTACTGGTCATCCTACTTTCCATCGCAAAATTATAAATAAAATTTTGAACATTGAGAACATTCTTAGAATTTCGTCTTTTATTAACGCGTACGAATATAACGATCGAATAAATAGCAGGAAAAATCGAATTTGGAGTCGCACCTACACATGCCGATATTCTCGGACAAAACTCATCCATATTTAATCAATCTCGACGACATCGACGAATCTGTCACGGTAGCCATTCTTTAACAATAACTTGCATTAAAAGATCAGAGAACCGGGGAACGTGAAATATGAAATATTTCTAATTATATCCTCTCGTTAAATATCAATTATGTATCATTTTATCGTTCTATTTACTTGCAGCGCCCCACCGGAAGTAGAGTCGGGAAGCACAACGGAGGACAGTTGTTCGGAATGTTCCGAAGTGGATTGGTCATGGCTGGAGGAAGTGGAGTGCCTGCGCGCGGCAGAGGGAAGCTCGTCTGCGGCGGCAACAACGGCGCTTGCGAACGTAGCCAATGAGCGCGTCGAACGGGAGGGGGTTCGAACCCCCACCAATGGGAGCGCTCCGCGCAGACGCGGCAGCGACCGTTGCGCCGGGGACTCCAGTCGCAGTGTCGCGATGTCCGTCACCGGGACGGGAAAGTCCCTAGCGGTCGGTAGTGGCACACGATGGCCGCGCACGGCGCTACACGTGAATAGCAACAACAACACGAACGAAGACGACGAAGCGACGCGTTGCAACGCGACGAATGAGGCTGTCGATCGTGAGAGTCGTGAGAGTGCCGGTAACGCCGTAACGAACTCCTCGTGGGTGCGCGCGTCGATGAGACGTTTGCGTCACTTGCGGCTGCCGGAAGGAACGGAACGGCAACGGACCGTCGAATCGGCCAATCGACGTGCCGCCTTGGTTTCGGCGCCGAATTCATTGCCGGACATCGCGCTAATCGCACCTGAGATCCTCGCAGCACAGACCAATGGTACTTCCAACACGCTTCTCAGACCGTCGAGTGCGCCCGTGAGAAACGCGAGTAATACGAACGTGGGTGGCACGCCGCGTCGCGGGGCTCGACAGTTCACCGGTAATCGTTCGCGCGGTACGAGGAGTCGCGACTTGTCCTCGAGACAGAACAGTGTCGTGTCTACCACAACGGTCAGCGATACGACCATTTCCGGCACCACGACCTGCTCGAGCTCCTTCGGCGGAGGATCCACCAGTCCACCTTCCAGCACGGCGACCAGCCCGCAACGCGCAACGTCTAGAAGGTTAGTAAACTTGGCTTCTTTCACTTTTCGTAATACGAGTGATCGGAGTTTTTCGCCAAATAGGTTAGGCCGCATTATTACGTCCAGCTTATCGATCTATTCTGCGTATGCGTATCGAAAGCGTCGATCTCGCTAGATCGCCTCACCAGAAATTATTCGATCGATTCCTTTCCACGATACGTTGAATGTTGCTCGCTTTAGTTGTTGCAGTATTTCAGATAGAATCTACGGTACTCCCTTTCGTTTGTCGAACGTTCATTTTTGGAAAGGATCGGGGAATGTACTTTGGACATGTGTCGTTGAAGTAACCACAACAGTTTTTTTTTTTTTTTTCTACTAATTGTAAGTAAATTCGTTAATGGGTCCTTCGCATGGGTGACGAAGGTTGTGCGTGTTTGTTTTGACGCTCGTAAAGCTCGATCGGTGTATATTATTTTTTCATTTGTTACTCATTGCGAATAACTGTTTTGAGATAATAGTTTTCTGGTATTTGGTACATCGGAATTCCTTAGTAATTGTATACACGTGTTAAATAAAGGAACTCAATGGAACTTTCTGGAGCACGTTCTACGCGTAACGGATAATAAATGATCGGTGAGTAAAGCGGCGCGGTACATAAGAAAGTGAGCGAGTGCAATGTCGTAAGATTTATTAATGTGTACTTTTACGATTGCATCTTAATTCTCTGTTGCTTACGCCGACGTAGGTTTGTTTATCAACAAAACAACGCTGAATTTGCTCGATACTCGAGAAAATATGCGAGTAATCGGCGTATCGAAACAATTATTCCATATGGATTGTTTCGACTAATTCGAAAAAACGAAATTATTTACGAATCTAACGCTTAAAATAGCACAGAGGAATTTAATTATAATACAAATTCGTCGTACGTGGCACGTTTTAACATATTACGTTTACCCTACATAGGGGGAAAAAACGAGCAAACAAGTAACCACAATGATCAAATGCTCCTTCATTATTTCTATAGACCACGGAAAATAAATAGGCGCATAAAGATATTGGCTTCTTCGTCGATGTTATTCTCGCTTACATACTCCGAGCTGCATATTTATCCAATCTGCAGGCATTTACGGATAATTTCGCGCTCCCATTAAACCGTGAATCGGGAATTCAGTGGCGCACATAAGAAGCGCATTTCTACAGCACCCAGCGTGAAAGATCGCGCATGAAAAGAAAGAAGAGAAATTTAATGATAAGAAAGGAGCATCGTTGAAATAAGAAAAACTTTTCTCTCCTTGGTGCCGATTTTCGAGTAGTGGGGATGTCCACTTCTATCATAGGTGCTTAACCCTTGAGCCTTGAACCGTGGTAGCCGCTTACTTTGAAAACTTATAATTCCATCAATTTTTGAAATTTAATTCCGCGTTTCATTTTAAACTTTCTTAAAATGTCGAGGTACAAGAACAGTGTTCGAAAGAACGATTTTTATCCTTGTGTTAGAAACTGACTCTGTGCATATGTAGATACTTGGTTACCACGGTTATAAACGTATATGTGGACAACCTTTGGTATAGTCACGAGGGTTGAGCGATCTAGGCGTCGACATTATAATAATACAAAGTTCATGATTTTGATAATTGACAGAAGATCAATGTAAAATATAACAGTTATAAACTCCAATTAATAAAATTCGAAATTTAATTGGAGCTGCGTCGAACGTGTAGGATACGAGAGAGACATTTCACCTTACTAACGCAATAACTTATCGTATTCAATGGGCCGTACTCTCACCTGTAATTTAGCAGCACTCGGGACTTACATGCGTTTTATAAACGCGTATGGACGTGAACATGCGTACGTATGCGTATGTATAGAGCCCATCTAAAGTCCGAGCGCTGCTAAAGTACGGATGAGAGCACGGCCCAATGAAAATAATGATGTCCTTCGAAGAAAATTTGGTATAACAAAATGCACTGCTGCATTTATCCTTTAATCGGTACCGTGCGATTCCCTTTCTAAATAAGAATACACGTACGAAGAGGTAGCGCACTCTATTGCTTATTAGAAAAATTACATAACATTCTAAGGGTCCCCTAAGGGTTGAACCTATCGATACCAGTTAAAGGTTAAAATTGAAACAGCCGAGGTTGTTAAGAACAAAACGAAAGCGCGCTTCGTTGAACGGTATCTTCCGTTCGCTTGATTATCGACAGTTTCGATCGGTTAATCAATTGCTTCGAAAGTGCGCGTCGACGTATTGAGTAAACAACAGCCAGCACCTAAACGTTTATTCCGTACACCAGTGCTTCGAGATAAATAATTTTGATTTCGTTCAACGCCTCTCTTCTCTGCGGTGTAATAACAATAATGAAAGAAATCCTCCTCTCCTGTACTTGTAAGGCGTTCTCCTCGCTCGAATGGCTCCCTCCGTCCACCTTCTTCATCTTGGTTTTTCTTCTTGTTCCTTCTGGGCACCAGTTGGCCCTCTTCTCGCCGGTCGCCGGTCGCCGGATGCGAGAATCGAGTTAACGACTCGACGCCGTTGCTCGTCCAAGCCTGACACCGTAGTCGCGGCGCTTTGGCTCTCCTTTTGCGCAATCGGCTCGAGCGCGATGCGTCTACGAGGGGGGACATGGGCCCCCAGGATGTTGCGAAAACTCGTTCGAAACGCGCGGAGTCACACGTCTCCTGGATAACTCGCCTTTAACACGATTCTCTACCGGTCGAATGATCGTTTTTTTCAAATCTCCATTAGAATTTCCTACATACATATATGTATACAATGTAATTGTATCGCCTTTAAATCTCACGACTTTTCCTCAAATGTACTGCCACGACCGGGTCAAGTGACCGTTTTCAAAGCTTTCCTTTAGAATTTCCTATGTACAACGTAATTGCATCGCCTTTAACCCTTTTAGTGCCGGGCGAAACAGAGGCGCCTATGCGAAGATAACCGGACGAATTTCACGAATTTACAAGGGTTTGGGAAAAGGCTCGTAAAAACGAAACTAAAAATGATATTTACATGATTGAAAAAGCAGCGTATTAAGGAAGGAACGTAGAATAAAGTAATGGCACCTATTAACAAATTATAAATTTCTTTTGTTATAGAGTTCTCCTGCAACGCGAATAGCAAAGCGCTACTGGGTGCGCGCCGATATATCGGCGCTGGCACTTTTCGCAAGTGTAGCGAACGCCGATATATCTAAAATATCGGCACTAAAAGGGTTAAATCTCGCAAATTTTCCTAAAATATTGAAACACCTGTTATGCGAATATTTTAGGGAGAGTGGTGAAATTTACAGGCGATGCAATTACACTGTAAGGTTAACAGTTCTTCGGCTTGCTAAGAGCCACCGACAGGGCGAACTTATCGACGCCAAGTAATCGATTCCTCGAGAAGATACCGTGGGTGCAAAAACAAACGACCGAGGTTTCAACGGTCGGTGGTTCCTCTCTGAATGGTCACTTCTCAAGGGCACTAGCGGAGTTCATTACGATTTCACAGTCAAATATCCGATCGTTTAGGATGGAAAGAAACACCTACGTATTTCTGAGAGTGGACCTATCACTGTTTCCTATTGGGGACACCATAGTCGCCCATTGATATTTTGCAAGTTTTCAAATTTGCCACAGCCGATCGAAACTTGAAAATATTTCTAAGGCCACAGGCACTTTTAATTTGATTTTTAAAGGAGAATGTCAGAAATTTGCTTTGCACAGTTTTCATTAAAATCATTGAAAATTATCAAGTTAGTTCATAAAAAATTATCCAAAGATTGGTCTGGAGAGCTCACGATAGTTCTTTAGATATGCGAAAAGTATTCGTGTCGAATTTGAATCCGAATTTGTGCTGGATCGACCCGAATATAAATATAGAAACCATTTACCTAATGGACACATTGCAAATTTATTATATTACTGTTGCAGTCGCAATTCAATTACAGACATTACCTTAATGAAGTTTACAGAATATTCACGTAAACACTGCTAAAACTCAGACAACGTACTCGTAACAGGAGACGATATTCGTTACATTTCCATCCCTACATACATTTTGAATAAACTGTCAATTTATCGAACATCGATGTTTAAATTGTCGAAAAGAATCGATGCTTTCGAGGTCAACCATCACGACCGGCTTTAGCAACATTGGCGCTCTGGGCAAGATTATCGTGTGGTATCTCTTCAAATTCAAGTTGATAAGCAGGAGGGGAGAAATGCGAAAAAAAATTTGAGGAGCGGTAGTGAGATGCTTGAAATTTCTAGATTTCGTTATGCCTTTCGGTCCTACCGCCGCACAGTGGGTCAAAAAGGCTCTCTCGGTGGACAAATTAGTCTGGACCAGGGTCTGGACCGCGTAATTGTTAACCGGTTCTAATCCTTTTTTTTTTTAATTTGCTCGTTATGAATTGCTCTACAACTTCGTCGATTCAATTTTTTCAGTTAAAGCTTCAAATCAAAATGGCGGACTCAGAATTGTTATCAAAATGTAAAAAGATAAGATATTAGATATTCTCGCATCGGATAAATTTTTACGTATTCTGCGAATCATACGTATTTTGCGAATTCCTAATTGCATATCTGACGCCAAGTGTTTAACTTCTTGCCATTTAAGAAGATATGAAACGATCCAAAATGTTTTATAACTTTCTTATTCTTGTCGCTTCTTTCCCTAAAAAGGAACCAATTTTGGTATAAGAATTTTATTCCGGGATCTGCACTTCAGTGTTGCTAGGACTCTTCTGACTCTCTACGCGCAGTAGGGCTATAGTGCTCGCCTTGGTGCGATCCTCAAATTTTTATTGTATCTAATATCTTATCTTTTTACATTTTGATAACAATTCTGCGTCCGCCATTTTGATTTGAAGATTTAACTGAAAAAAGCGAATCGACTAAGTTGTAGAGCAATTCATAACGAGCAAATTAAGAAAAAAAGGATTAGAATCGGTTAAGAATTATGCGGTCCAGACTAATTTGTCCACCGAGAGAGCCATTTTGACCACTGTGCGCTGCCCACCTGCGGCACCCCCCAAAAGTTATGTGAAAACTTCAGTGTCAATCGCGCTCGAGATTTCTATGAATGGCAGAAAAGACGTTTTCGTGGCCTACGCTGCCGTACGATGCAACCATTCTTGTGGAATACTTGCTTGTCCCGCGAATGTATATTATTGTATAAGCATGGCCAGCTCCTCCCTACCGAAAGGCTTAATAAAGTACTTCTGTCTTTTGAGAAATGGCAGGATTGCAGCGCCTCTACAAGCCTGGGTCGCCCTACTGCGGCTCATCTAAAGCCGGTACTGTCCACCGTCGTTTCACGACCCTCACCGTGCTCACCAAGGGAGTGTAATATGTTTATAAAACGTAGATTACACGCACTTCTTGGACGAAAAGAAGGCTGTTCGGAAAAAGGATAGGAGGGGCGTCGCTTGGACCTTCGATCGTCGGCACGTTCAACCTTCGATCATCCACGCGTTCTTATAATAAATTCTTCCCCTACTTCACGAGGATCTCTCGTTCTCGACAAGCGGCACACAGTGGGACAGAGTGCTCGTTCTTGGGTCAAAATTAAAAATCTCTTGATAAGAAGGGGACAGAGACGTGAATCTTTTTCGAGGCTACAGCTAAGATGTTGCAGAATCAGGGAAAAATAAGGAGAAAACATCGGAAAGAAGATTTTTAACCTCGAAAATAGGTGTCAAACATCAGATTTTCGTTCAACGTCGCGGTTTTTTCGCGCTGTACCAACATATGGAACAAGATCTTACAAGGGGAGGCTCACAATGTGTTGTTTCCAATTTTGCTGAATTTGAAATATGTCATAGTTCAGCACCCTTAGATGCTCATGGTACCCGGTTTTATATGAAGATGGCCCGTAGTTTTCGAGAAAATTGCAGTTAAATATTGCGATTTTTCGGCCTAAATTGAGGATGTGGCAGCGCAGCGAGACACGCGTATCGACGAGACAAAGACATTTGATTCTCTGTTGTATTTTCCTGTCTCTCGTTCTCGGGTGCTGCGCTGCCACATCCTCAATTTAGGCCGAAAAATCGCAATATTTAACTGCAATTTTCTCGAAAACTACGGGCCATCTTCATATAAAACCGGGTACCATGAGCATCTAGGGGTGCTGAACTATGACATATTTCAAATTCAGCGAAATTGGAAACAACACATTGTGATCCTCCCCTTGTTAGCTGTAATCTCGAAAAATATTCACGTTTCTATCTTTATTTCTATCAAGAGATTTTTTGATTTTCACACAAGAATGAGCAGTTCGTTCGATTGCGCGGCATCGACCACACTTCTTTTCGAGTGCGCTAAAGTAAACGACAAATGTTTCCATTGGCGCATAAATCATCCTGCGGGAGCCTTGAGCCGTTCAACTGGAAATAACTCGAAGTAACGATTGCTCGCGAGCTTTGACCGCAGCATCGCGTGTTCGTCGACCTACCTTGAAGGCTGAAACAGATGAACGCGGACGCAAGCAGGTGAGCGAACACACAATGCATTTAAATAAATGCAACTGTCCGTCCTCGTTGCACGGAGAATGTCGAGTGTTGATTCTAGGCCGATGGAAATAGGATGACCGTGCACGGTAATCGATTCTCCCGCGATGCACACTTTTTCGGATTCTGTATTAATCCTTTGGACCACTGTGGCATTAAAAGTGTCCCACCTTTTTGATGCGCGACTATGGTGGGACATCTTTTGACCCACCTCGATACATTGCAATAGATACGTGCGCATAGGCTTAAATTTAGTCTTACTTACGTAATGCAGTTGATAATACCATCGACAAATGTTATAAACGTGTTCGCTTGTGTTGGCAAGCTTCAACATATCAGTACAGGTTCATCAAGCGGAACTTTTTATTGCGATAATCTTCTTTTCCTGCTTTTATGTTAAAATTTCTGTGCAACATGGGTCCGTTTTATTTTCTAAAATCCCGTGCCCCAAAGAGTTAATACACGTGCAAACTATATATTGGCCTCAAAGAGAAGTAAGAAGGTGTATTTGGACTATTTATAAGTTGCATTTCAAGGTTCGTGGGCTGGTCGGATTTTTAATCTACGTTAGAGTGATTCTTTAAGAAAGTATCAATGTCGTTATCGCGAACAGTAAGGCACGTTCATTTTAGTGAGACTTTTAGCGTGTACGTTCATTTTTAAATGTTGAAAATGAAGTAAAACAATACTTCATTCTTCATTTGAGAAATTTAAAAGAATCGTCGAATTTCTTTCGTTTAAAAAAATGCTCGTAATTAGACTGTTAATGAATGAAGAAATTTAATATTTACCTGCACTTACTCGTCATTAGCTCAACTGTTTATTATTTTCCGAAGACATTTTTCATTTTTATTCGGAGAAGAAGTTTCCATATGGAGAAAAAAAAAAAAAAAAAAAAAAACACATTTGCGAATATTTTAGGAAGACTCGTGCAAATTTCACACTAGAACTACCAAACCTGTTAAAATAGGTGGTCAACGAAAAAAGTTTCCATATGGACAAAAAAAATGGTAGTTTTAGTGTTAAGGAGAAATTCCTGTGAAAAGTGCAATTGATCATTGTGACTGGTCGGTACTTCTAGTATTAAAGGCGATGCAATTACGTTGTAAATAGGAAATTCTAATGGAATTTTTAAATACGGCCATTTTTAACTGCCGTCTGCCGAGACTGATCAAACGGTTCATCGACAATTGTTCCCTCAGTCTGTCCTCAGATTTAGGCGTACGTCAACCGTGCCTAGTTTTGGCAGTTTTATGACCAATCGGGACGACGAATATCGTGTGCGTTGCTTTCTTATAAGAAAAGCGTGCAAAATTTAGAATTTCACGTGTAGAATACCTTGATTTTTCTCAGCATTTTACAATTGATCTCTATTCGTTCGAATGTTCCTACCACGAATTCGAATGAGAATCCTCTCCATCAGAAAGCGACGAGAGCTCGCGGTGTTCTCCTTTGGGCAGCCTACTCTTCGCTCTCCTCGCGTTCTCATACGCGAGGATAAATAAATAAATATTGGCTGTGGCTGGTGTCGCATCGTAAATCACAATCGTGTATTCGTTCGTAATCGCTCGGCGGATCCGCCTCGGAGAGACAAAGCCTCGTGTGCTCGTGGGACATATGCTCTGTGAAGTGTGAGCGAATGTCGCGATGAAATGTGCTCCCCGAGTATATCTACAATGAATATTACTCGAAGTCGTCTTGCTCGATAATTTCAGATAAGCCCAATGGTAAACGTTCAATAACGACAGGGAGCGAGAGGTAAGGTAGAATGAATTCTCCGTGTAATGTGAATGTATTTCACATTGTGGGACGTTAACCTGCGCTTCAGTTTAGCACATTATTCTTTCTTATCTTCTCGTCGGTACCTGCGCGTTCTCCAACATTCCAGATCGCAATCGTCGTGCGTGAGACGAAACCACGACAATCCTTTCTTTTTTTCGCACTCGTTCTCCAGCAGAATTTCCTCCTTTCCTGGAAGAAGAAATTGGTCTCGGTGGAAAAATGAGGAAGAATGAGACGCGTGTGAAGGATCGAGCTTTCGAATTTTTCTCCCACGTTACGTGCTTTCATTATTTAGCCGAGTACGATGCCTTTCCGCACTTGCAATTGCATTGTTCATTGTATCGATTATTTGTCGCACTCGATCTGTTGTTTTGCGATTTTCCATTGAATAGACATTTATCGGATATTGTAGTTTGAGATTTTTTGGGTGGTGGGGTACTCGTAATATTTACGAGTGTAGTCCAGTGGCATTTTTCATTTCAATAAGTGTATTGAATCGATGCACGTTATAGCATGTGTCCGGTTGGTAAATATTAAAGAGTACTCCTTTCTTTTCTTTCTCAGTAAATTTTGCAAGCAGTAGTTACTGTCCTTAAAAAGTAAGTTTTAGTACAATCAAGATCGTTGAATCGATCTTTTAACTACAACACAATGGAAAAAAGACGCAGTCCCGAAATTTCTTACACAGAATCATCGTATCCATTTATAATCCCATATTATCTCACTCAGTATCAGTAAGACGCAATACTTCGTTAAAGAGCGTGTAGTCGAATCTTCTACACGACTTTCTCCTAACTAATTTTACGCAAACTTACTTCTGCCTGTACATTGTTACACTGAAACATTGTATTCTCATCTTAAGAATCTTGCCCCTTAATTTTAGAATATTTCTTACTAAAATAAGCAGCAAGAAGAGGATCTTCTTAACTTAAGAGTTGAATGCTCTAAACAGATTCTTATAATCGAATATTCTTAACGGATATTCTCATCGGATATTCTTAGCATACCCCGGTAAACAATTGTTATGGATATATTTCGCATATATATAATTAGTAGAAGCAGTACTCTTTCAATGAGATACTTCGCCCTTCCTTCGTATTGTCGAAAATTACACGATCCATATCCCGAAATCGGAATTAATCGAGAAATGTAGTCACGAGAGAAAGTTACAATTCATCTGTATTTCTATTATTTACTTGTAAATATCTCCGTTAAATCGGCCAAATCCTCTTCGTCTAGCCGCTTCGTCGCTACTTTTTACACAACATGGCACACCAAATGACACGGTACGCAAAATTAGGCAGAATTGCAAGAAGAAGAAGAAGAATGATACGACAAGATACAAGCACTAACATGTTCCGCCCGCACGCGATGGACAGATGGATTATTAAGAAAATATTTCAAAAAAGCGCCATATTGCTAAGAGAGTATTCTTATTTATTGCGAATATCTACTAACAATAAGACTATAAGACAATAAGATTCTTTTAGTAAGAATGATTAAGTTTACGTTGTAAGGATAGAATTATTTCGGTGTGCAAGTCTCATTGTTCTGTCGCGATTCATCGTGCAATCATTCACTGGATTTGGGAGATCGAGCGGACGTGAGAGACCACGACGCGTAGCTTTTCTGCGCCAAAGTTGTCCGCCGATCGATTCGCCCTGGCGTGTTCGTTCCACCGACTAACGACTCACCGCCGAATGGCTCTTAATGTATGCGTTTCTGTACACGCGAACCGTGAGTAGTAGCGTACACATACACAGTGGCCTCCGAGTACTCTTCCGTCGGAAATTTCTACCTTTCCCATATTTTCCGGCTTCACCGGGCTCGCTTGTAAGTTCGTGCAAATCTAGTGCCTACATTTTTGCGCTTTTTTTCAATTATATGCTTTTCTTCTTTTTTTCTCGTTGTTGTGCTTTCAAGCAGGTGCAGGACACTAACACACAGGGCCAGGGTTTATACTTTTATAGTAAGAGGTGGTGGGCTGTTTTATCACTGTCAGACGTTTAGATAATTATAGAAAACTGCCTGTAGGATTGTCGGCTTGATTTGTCCTTTAAAATAATATGTTAACTAAAGAAGTGTATATTTTTACGGAAAACTTAGCAGTTCCTATATCGAGGAGTCTGTATTCAAGTTCTTAGTGGATTTCGTAAATTTGTAAAACATTGTACAGTATAGTAATGGATCCGTGTAAAGGATGTGCTGCAAATTACTTAATTTTAATCACATTTGAACCACGTAAGATAGTATTTTGTGCGGAGTAACTGAGAGCGTGTAGAAAGAAAATGAGCCGCCCTTCTTTTGCTACAAATTCATCGATCGTGGAATAGCGCAGCTGGATGTGAAAAGAAAAGCAATCTTGATGGATGAGTAAATGGTACGCACCTCAGCTTTTTCGACGGACGTTCCTCTTTCGCACGATAATCATTTATTGTAAATTGAACGGATTGCTTCTCACTCGTTTCACTCTTTCAACAAACTTTCCTTTTTCGCGCGACAATCATTTATTGTAAATTGAACGAATTGCCTCTCACTGACGCAGCTCGCGTCCCGATTGCCGATATCAAAATAGCCTTCCCATAAAGTCGATTGATTCGATCGGATGCAATGAAGTAAGAAAAGGAGCCCTTGGATCGAAAGATCGTAAATATTGATCGGTTGAGCGCGAAGCATGAAGCCTCCATTGGATCTTCAATGGCGGTGCTTCATGCTCGATGAAGCACGAGGCGTGTTATCCTCGATTGTTGACCTTGTCTTCGAGCACAAGACCTTGCCTTCGTATTGGTTAGAATTCTTTCGTAGCGTTCGACAGACGACGGAATATTATCTTAGGCTACGAATAAACTAAGAACACAAACATAGAACAGTTCATCTGCATGTGTAAGTAGCAGAACGTGATTATTCGTTTTTTTTAGGCACGACCGTAAAGGGAGTGACTTATTTTATTTTTAGGCACGACCGTAAAGGGAGTGACTTATTATATTATATTATTTAGAAAAGGGGATTACTCGCTTGCAAATCTTTGGCATTTCACGTATTTCTCAAGTGGAACACGGGCCCTTGACGAGGTTTACTTTAACTATGTTATTCGTTGAATTTACTGTCGTGGAATTATCAACGAGAAAGTGTCTAATAATAAGTTTGAATATCGTGCAATTTCTACGATTGAGCAGTAAAGCTTCTTGCGCATACAACTCCAAGTTACTTTTACTTTATTAAGTTTGGTCTCTTTTTTATTTTTATTCTAAAACTGGGAGATATGTGTGTGGACTTAGGAGACTTAAGGTCTCGGTTGGTAGTTCCAGTGTTAAAGTTCTCTCGGTGGCATGTGAAAATTTGAAGAATGTCAAAAATGTCGATGAATGAGGAAGGAGCGAAAAGAGATTGCTCACCGTGTCGTTCGATAGTGTGCAGAGGTCTTCTTGTCACGTGAAATTTTACCGTGTCGCTTCTCCTGAAAGGAGAAGGAGGGAGAGAAGGAGGTGGAGGGGTCGATGAACCGAGATCTCTTGAGAAATTGTTCCGCTGTCGATGAACCGTGTAACCTGTTGCGTAATACTTCGCAACCTTGCGCCACAAAGGAAAAAAGATGTTGGAACAACATCGGCAATGATCGGCCATGACTGCGATAATTCTAATTCCACGCTCGTTGTCGCTTAAGCTCGCGAATGCAACGTCACTTGAAAGCAGTGATTCCTAACCTTTTATTAGACAGGGAGCACTAGGTAAAATTGATTTTCGTCAGGGAGCTCCTCGTCGTTAGCAGTTTAAACATCAATGAGATATTGGGGCTTACGCACACTGACAAAATTTTATTCTCATCTTGAGAATTTACCACTTAATTTTAGAATACTTCTTACTAAAGTAAGCAACAGGAGAATCTTCTTAATTTAAGAGTAGAATGCTCTAAGCAGATTCTTCTAATCAAATATCCTTAACAGCACGACATTCTTGTCGGATATTCTTAACATACCCTGGTAAAAGATTTCTACGGATATATTTCGTATACAGGGTGAGTTGAAATAAACAGAACACCTGAATATTTCTGTTGGATTTAAAGATACGAAATATGGATGAATCAGAATTATAATGGTTTGGAAGGACTCACATTACCATCATAATATAATTTTTTTCAAGGTCATTTTTTTCGTGTTTTCAAGGTCACCGAGGTTTTTTTTAAATGGAATCGCATATTTTTTTTCATTGCATATTGTAGCCGACATTTAAAGGAGTTCAGCAATGTAACATACCTATGACCTTCAACCCAGAAATATGGAATAAATCGAATTCAATATGTAAGGTTTATTTGCTTTATTGTCGCTACGCTAAATGTTCAAAATTATTCCCTTGAGCTGCGATCATCTCAGCGTGTGTACATAATCGTGTTTATCAACAAGCCATTACTCTGAAGACCTTCTTGCGATTAGATTCCTTAGGTTCTCAAGATTTCTGATCTATCAGTTTATCGATAAACATTTCACCATGCGTTACTCGAAAGAAGATAAGATTGATATGATTTTCATTTATGGAGAACGTGGACAGTGTTTAAGGGAAGCAGTGCGACTGTACAGTGACCTGTTTATGTAATAATTTCTGTTTACTTTAATTTGATAAATAAATTTCGCGAAACTGGTAGCGTTAACAATGAAAAAAAAATAATGGTGAAGAGAGTAACTAATGAGGAAAACACAATTAATGTGCTGGCTGCAGTTAATGAAAATCCTCATATTAGTACCAGGCAAATTGCACGAGGAAGTGGTATCAGCCAATCGAGTGTAGTGCAAATACTCCATGCTCAAAAATTTCACCCCTTTCACCTTTCACTTCACCAAGAACTTCATGGTACAGATTTTGAAAATCGCCTTAACTTTTGCCAGTGGGGACTGAGGCAATTAATAAATGACAGAGCTTTTTTCAATAAAGTATTATTTACCGATGAAGCTTCATTTACAAACCATGGGCAGATTAATTTGAGGAACATGCATTATTGGTCTCTTGAAAATCCGCGGTGGTTACGGACAGTTGACAAATAAAGACCATGGTCTGTCAATGTTTGGTGCGGAATTTTGAATAATCAAATAATTGGGCCTCATTTTATCAGCGGAACGTTAAATGCAGAAAAATACACCGCATTTTTAAGAGAATCGTTGTCTATTCTGTTAGAAAATGTACCCTTGGACATTCGTCAAGAAATGTGGTATCAACATGATGGATGTCCAGCCCATTCTTCCCGTGTCGCAAAACAGTTTTTAAATGATAAGTTTCCAAATGTTGGATTGGACGTAACGGACCCGTATTATGGCCAGCTCGTTCACCAGACCTTACACCTCTGGATTTTTATCTGTGGGGAAAACTGAAAGATGAAGTTTATCATGAAAAACCAACCACTGCAGAGAACATGAAAGAACGAATCATTAGGGCTTGTGCGTCGATTCCCTCAGAAATGAATGACAGAGCAATACATTGTATTATTACTTCACGGTTAAATAAATGTATCGCAGCTCAAGGGAATAATTTTGAACATTTAGCGTAGCGACAATAAAGCAAATAAACCTTACATATTGAATTCGATTTATTCCATATTTCTGGGTTGAAGGTCATAGGTATGTTACATTGCTGAACTCCTTTAAATGTCGGCTACAATATGCAATGAAAAAAAATATGCGATTCCATTTAAAAAAACCTCGGTGACCTTGAAAACACGAAAAAAATGACCTTGAAAAAAATTATATTATGATGGTAATGTGAGTCCTTCCAAACCATTATAATTCTGATTCGTCCATATTTCGTATCTTTAAATCCAACAGAAATATTCAGGTGTTCTGTTTATTTCAACTCACCCTGTATAATTATTGGAAAGAAAACTCTTAATGAGATACTTCGCTCTTCGTATTATCGAAAATTACACGATCCATATCTTGAAATCGGAATTGGTTGAAAAGTGTAGAAATGTATTTCTATTACTTAGTTGTAAATATCGGTGTCACTTCTTTATCCATACTTTTTGTACGACACAGCGCACAAAATAACATAGTACGCAAAATTAGGCAGAATTGCAAGAAGAGCAACAAGATGCAGGCTTCGACATGTGCCGCATGCGATGTATAACCTAACCTATTAACCGTCTATCGACACCATAGACTTATACTCATAGACCGCGCATTCTGTGAGAAGCGTTGAAGACAACATGATACGAGAGAGCAATACTGGGAGTGAACCTGTCTCTGTCTAACTGGAGCGTTGGTGGGGGGAATCAGGAAAACAGGAGAAGAGCATACGTTTACGCGTATAAACGTTTAAACGTATATGAACGTATACTCGCGTTTAAACGTTGCTCTTCTCCTTTTTTCCTTATTCCCCCCACCAACGCTCCAGTTAGACAGAGACAGGTTCACTCCCAGTATTGCTCTCTCGTATCATGTTGTCTTCAACGCTTCTCACAGAATGTGCGGTCTATGAGTATAAGTCTATGATCGACACGCATTGTGTCGCGACATTCAGACGGATTATTAAGAATATATTCCAAAAACCGTCATATCGATAAGATAGTATTCTTATTTACTAAGCACGTCTATTAAGATGGATTATTAATTTGCATTTTAAGAATACAATTTCTTCAGTGTAGGCTTTACTAACTGTGAAATTCTGGGCTTAGTATTATTACTTACAGCTAGCCGCATATCGTTACTTACATTTAAACGATTCCCTTGCTCATTCTTAATAGCGAGCAGAGCAGAAAATCCTTGCTCTCATAAATAGGACGTTGAAAAGGGCATAGGACATCCTAAGGCAATATCTCGAAGGCTTTCGAAAATACGAAATAGCTTTTTCACACCGAAACTCTTAAACATTAACGGCCCCTTTCAACGTGCGCGGGGCGGGGTCCCACTTCTTGTATTCCGACGGATCACCGGTTGGGAACCGCTGCTTCAAAGGATCTTGCGCTACGTAGGATCTTACGAGTCCGTTCCGATCGTGCGATCGATCGATCTCAACCTCGTTACGTTTATTACGGTAAAATGTGAGTACTCGACTATCCTCGAGTCCTCCTTTCGTACCTCTAATTAGGTAGGTACCTTCAATTTTCTATTTGAAAATAAAAAAGAAAATCATATAACCAAAGCAAACCGAAAGATAGATTGCTTGTAACGGGTTTTAATACGATTGGTACTTCTTTATTGGGGCGGGGTACTAATTGATACTTTACGCATTAACACGTTGGTCGCCACCTATTTGATTATAAATGATGAAAATAGGTATTTGAAAGTATAATTAACGGCCCGGATAGTTAAGCAAACAGTGACGAGAATTCAAGGTGACTGGGCGGTGAACGTGTTAAAGGGTTAATGCGGACAGCCGGAAATATCCGAGCGGATCCTAAGCCTCAACGGATACAACAAGTTATCTGCGATGAGTCGTGGCGATAGTGGAGGGACAAATCAAACATTAGCGGGTGATAGTAATGGGCTTAGTTTCTGCAGACCTATCTCTCTATCTATCTATCCACCCACACGACTGACGTCAGAAGCGTTTATCCCGTCAATGAGCCGTTTGGCGAGTAGTAAAGCATTTCTCGGTAATAGAAACGTGTCGGACTTACCAATGTAACGTCCACGAGCTGACGAGAATCGAGAAAGTCTCGAGATCCTCAGGGAGATATTTCGATCCCTCGGACCGTGACCGTTCGACATAATCGTTGCTGGTCGTTCTCTTGGTCTCTTGGGCCGCTCGCACTCCAATCCGGCGGTACGTGCAACTCCTACTTTTCCTCAAAGGAGTAGTTGCTGTAATCGAAAAGAGAAACAAACTCGCGCGCAAGCTGGACGCTTGAATAAATCGAGAAGTGACTTCTGGTGCGCATTTTCTCCAAAGTAACGGATCGAAGTTTATATTTGTAATTTCTAGATGTTTTCGAACCTCTGGACGGGTTTGTTGGCGCAAACCGAGTTCGGATTGTAAAGTCATTCTACTTACAATCGGATACTTAGGCTTAGATACGATAAAGAGCGATATGTAATTGTTGCTTGAAGGATCTCGAAGTGTCAAAGGACGATTATCAAAGGCTCTGAGCAGCAGATGACAGTCGACAGGATTATGTTCAAATAGTACGACCTGGCGAGATTTCTTGGAATTTCGGTGCAGGTGGTTCTTGCTGGAAATTTTCATTCTTCAGTTAGACGAAGCAGAGTTACGTTTTGTTTATGCTTTAAAAGTCCGTCTTACCTCGAACGGCTAAAATCGATATACTTAGGCAACGTTGGCAATTTTGGTTGGAAAAACATTTAAGTCAATAATCAATCGTCCGGTCATAATGGAGCTAGCGAATTCTTAATTCCAAATTTAAGAGGGTATATCCTCTTAACTATTGGGTCGCCGCATAATTATCAGGCGTTTCTTTGACGTGCTATATTTGAATGACAACACACCGATGTCTATCTGGCTTACAATCAGCTCGACCGCCTTTACGCTGCAATCAAGACGAAAAGACCGCGCGAAAAGAACTGTCGTATCGCCTTCTACCACACTGAAAAAATTGTATTCTTAAAATACAAACTTAATAATTCATCTTAATAGATATTCTTAATGGATAAGAATATTTCCTTATCGATATGACGCTTTTTAGAATATATTCTTAATAATACATCTGAATGTCGCGACACAATGCGTGTCAGTATTCGGTTAAGTTAGGTTACACATCGCGTGCGGCACATGTCGAAGCCTGCATCTTGTTGCTCTTCTTGCAATTCTGCGTAATTTTTAGTACTATATTACTTTGTGTGCTGTGTTGTGCAAAAAGTATGGATAAGGAAATGACGAAGTGGCTAGAAGAAGACGATTTCGGCGATTTATTGGAGATATTTACAAGTGATAGAAATACATGTATACATATATGAATTGTAACCTTCTCTCGTGACTACATTTCTCAACCAATTCTGATTTCAAGATATGGATAATGTAATTTTCGACAATATAAAGAGTGAAGCATTTCATTAAGAGTTTCGTTTCCAATAGTTATATACGAAATATATCCATAGAAACTTTTTACCAGGCTATGTTAAGAATATCTGTTAAGAATATTTGATTCGACGAATCTGTTAAGAATATTTGATTAGAGGAATCTGTTTAGAACATTATACTCTTAAATTAAGAAGATCCTCTTGTTACTTATTTTAGTGGGAAATATACTAAACTTAAGTGGTAAATTCTTAAGATAAGAATACAATTTTTTCAGTGCACGATAATGCGCGTCCACGTGTTGAGCGTCGTGTTCTCGTCGAATGCATCGCCAATAAGGGCTGGGAGGAACTGCTTCTACATCCGCGATATTCCCCCTCCTCCCACAGAAGCGCCTACCGACTACCGCGTCAATCGGTCGTTAAAAAACTGGCAGGCGAACAAAACTTATGACGATTTCGATAGCTTAGTGACGGATGTCGAAGCATCGAGATTGCCTCCAAAACCGTGAGTTCTTTGCCCGTGGAATCGACCGTCTTCCCAGCAAATGGGAAGCAGTTACTGAAGTAGACGGTGACTACGCTCCGAGTTAATCATTTAAAAATGTTACCGTTGAATTTTCTATGTTTCCCTTTTCATAATAAGTACTAATTATGTACCAACCCAATGTTAGAGGCACATCAAATTCACTCATTTTTTCGTTCAACCTGCACGCGAAATGAAACTTGAAAACTTTTCATATTGTTTTATTGGTTTGGGCTTTAACTGGCATCGACAGGGTCAAATTGGCCCCTTAGAATGTTATGTCGTGTAATTCTGCTAATAAGCAATAGAGCGCACTGTGTATCTCCTTACGTGTATTCTTCTTTAACAACTGAATCATGCGATATCAGTTAAGGGTTAAGGAAAACTGTACAAAGAACGTTTTTTAAGCACTCGTGCAGCATCGCAGAGATATGTTTACGATGGTACAATTTGAATACCACCGTGCCGAATATGATATTACAAAGATTGTACTTCACTTGTAGCACGAAGCTTGTAAGATCTAAAACAAAATGTAACACTTGTAGGTACGTATAAGTCTTCCCTTAGAAGTGCTCGTAAAAGTGAGGTGGCATGCTTCTGGCAGCATGCTGTTCTACCGTCGACCCGTCAAACTTACAATTAGCCGTGAAACCAGAAATAATAAAAAATAAAAAGCTAACGTTGACGCGTATCCGGCGCAATCGGCGTGCTCGTTCGATCGTAGCAATTAACCTATCGTTTTCTAAATAATCACTCGGCGATCTAGCATTGGCACTCATTTCAAATGTCGGCACGATGGTTTATACGTATACGTCTCTAGACGCCTCGGTGAATTGCTAGTCTCTTAACGACGTTCTCGCGTGCACGTGTTACGAGCACTCCCTCGTTTCGCATTGGGTTGAATGCCCTCGTGTAATTGCGAGTTTTCCCAATTTTTCCTCGGATCTCCTTTTTTTATGGACGTACCTATCGGAGTATACAAGAGATCACTGGCCTTGGCAGTGAGTCGAAAATTTGACGAGGAGTTAGTATCCAAGATTTTCCATCGTATTTATTTTAGATCGTTCTATTTGGAATTCTATTTCATGAATTTTCCAAGGAGAGATTCTCCTTAACTCTTACAGGCACAGCAGATTCTTGGATTTTTTTTACCCAACCTGCACGCGAAATCAAACTTGAAAAATTTTAAGATTTTCTTTATCGGTTTATGACAAAGTATACAAAATACGTTTTTGAAAGACTCGTGCAGGATCGGAGAACTATGTTTCTGATGGTGCAATTTGAATACCACCGTGCCGAATAGGATACAACAAAGATTGTACTTTGCTTGTACCACCGAGCTAATTAAGGGGACAGTCTACTTTCTCATGGAAAAATACGTCTGATTTACAGGATTTTTTTGGGGGTTTTTTCCGTTTTTCTCCCCCCCCCCCCCCCCCCATTGGGAAGCAAAATTGCTGCATTGTTATGTCTCTTTGTGAGAAATGATTGCTGAAAATCACACATATCTTTCCGCGAGAAACTACAACGTCCCCTTAACACTAGATTTACCGAAACCAGTCAATTTGACCGGTTCAAATGGAAAATCGTGTTTATAAAAAATGTTCGGTAGATCTAGTGTTAAGGATATTTAGAAAAAGCGTCTATATGCAGAAGAGAAACTTCTACAATTGCATACCTTGGCCATTTAAATTACGCAAACGGGCATCTCGAAGGCCGTGCAAAAGTCTTGTTACACAAACGCATTCTTTTCGCTTACATCTCTTTGTTGCGCCATCGCCGACAAACACTCCTCGTCTCTTGGATATTTTTACGCACTTCGGACGCTTGCGTCACCCACGCCGTTGCGCCATCTTTTTGACAATGAACGTCCTTTTTGGGTCAGTGGTCTCTTCTCGGAAGGAGGGAACGAAGCGAGAGAAGAGAGGTGGAGGTGGAGATGGTCCTGCGGCGTATTACTGTTGCTGCTCGCTCCTAACGGTAAAACCCTCCGTTGCAATCCGTGTTATCGCTTGAGTCTCTTCTGCACTTCCTCACTGCACGCTCCTTCGCATCCTCTTCGAGGTTCTCATCGACCGACAATTTTGCAATGGTACTTAGTGCACGGTAAAAACCTTTTTTTTTTGGAATCTTGATACTCGGTAGCGTCTCATACTAACAATAAGTATTCAAGAAAGAAGGAAAACATGTTGCTAAGGCCTACAGTGCGATATTGTATGCTAATTATATATTAAATTTAACAGAAATAATTGGAAGTGTAATTGACGGTATTTTTCAAAAAGAATCATATTTTTATAAGTAGTGCCTAATATAAGGCAGTTTTACTTCACTGAAAAAGTTCTATTCTCATCTTGAGAATCTTTCCCCTTAATTTGAGAATATTTCTTACTAAAATAAGCGACAAGAGGATCTTCTTAATTTGAGAGTAGAATGCTGTAAACAGATTCCTCTAATCGAATATTCTTAACGGATATTCTCATCGGATATTCTCATCGGATATTCTTAGCATACCCCGGTAAACAATTGTTATGGATATATTTCGCATATACATATATGTAATTAGTAGAAGCAGAACTCTTTCAATGAGATGCTTCGCTCCTCGTATTGTCGAATATTACACGATCCATATCCCGAAATCGGAATTGGTTGAGAAATGTAGTCCAGAGAAAGTTACAATTCATATGTATTTTTATTATTAACTTGTAATAGAATGGAATACATATACCGACGGGCATTGTGTCGCGAGATGCAGATGGATTATTAAAAATATATTCTTCATTTAAGAAGCTATTCTTATTTATTAAGAATATCTAGTTAGATGAATTATTAAGTTTACATTTTAAGAGTATGTACCACGTTTTCGGTGTGCGAATTCATCCGATCCACAAAAAATATTGGAGGGATTCAATTTTTTAGTATTTTTGTCGTTTGTGAGTCTTATCCAGATAATTTCTATCTTGCGCCACCCAGAACACTTTTGTAATGGAATCTCAGGGAAATTATCGTGAAATTTCTTGGCACGTAATGTGCTAATGAAGTACGTGTCGTTACACTCGGAAGATCTTTAGATTTAAATACTATTTCTATTCCTCGTGCGTTCTTACTATGAATTCTCCTTTGTATTCTCTCGATTATCTTTCTCAACTGTTCACGAACGCGGTGGCTTTGAAATGACCTTAAAGCTTGTTACTATTCCGTTCCGTAGGCTGTTTGTAATTTCCGAGATGTAATCATTCTAACGGTATGGCAGAGAATCGCACGCGAGTTTAGAATGTCTCTTATTCATCTCGCCATTACTAGCATTTCTTATACTCATTTGTGTCACTAATACCGCATTCTCTTGTTTAATTATGTTACAACTTCGAAAGTGCTGTAATAATCATGATACGGCAGGTTTATCTTTTGTAAATTGTTCATTATTATGTGTGTCGTATATGTTGAAGATTTTACGATGTTTGGATTAGTCAGCTTTTGCTGAAAGTTTTTTGGAAAATTTCCTATAAATTTCAAGTAAGACTTATCAACTGAATGTCTACTACTAATTAGTGCGCGTAGACTGTATATGTATATGTTTTTCGATATTGTATAACGTTTTCCTTTGGATGTTAAGTTAAAACAATAGTATTATAAGGATATTATTTTTTTTTTTAATGTTTCTCAAACTGTGAGAAATAAAGTTGATTCCTAATATTTCTTTAGTAAATCATCTTATTGTTAGTAGAATTTCATCTTGCACGCCATACGACATTGCAATGCTGTAAATTGCAGAGGTGTTGCTCGATCTTAGATGGAGTACTTTGTCGGCAGCATTTCCTCGCTTATCTCGTGTTTTCCGAAGGTTTCCCCATTGAGCCACCTGAACGGTGGTATATCTGGCCTTTACGGGGCCGCTGATTCACTTGACCGTTCCCCTGAATCATCTCACTGTTCCGTATATCTCCTACGTTCGCTTTATACATCCGCCTGCTAGTCACTCCAAAGGTATGTACATCGAAGACTCGTAACGAAACACATCCGCCATTGTTACATCCAACGTGTTCCACTTCCTGCATTCCGTTACATTTACATATATCTAAGCTCCTGAAATCATTCGAGGATGTTTACGAGCACGAGTAAACGCGGAATTACAACGTAGCACTTTCATTCTGGCTTTCCGTGCTTGATTTGTCAATGCGGCCGCAGATACGTTCTTTACACCTTATTTCTGATAATTCATCGAAAGGTGAACCAGTTTTTTCTCTCTTTTCTTTTTAAACGACTTGCAACACAATGATGCTTTAAAGTAAAATTGAAATCATTCGCTTTGTTATCAGTTATAAAATAGGTCGATATTGCGTTCGAGTAAAGCTTAGAAGTTCGTTTATAAAGAAAGGAAGGTACGTTGCAATTATTTTAGGTAGTAGGTTAAGCAATACTGCGCTTGAGTAAAACTGAAAATTGGTTTTAGAGAATGAAAAGGAAGGGTACCTTGTAAATATTTGAATTAGATCGGCCTCCTATCAGTTTCCAATAGTCTCTCGTGTTCCTCGCCCACTTTCCTCGACCCTTATCTGCTCTTTCCCACGTTTACTCCGATATACCTGCTAACTCCGACGTTGTAATGGATGCTTATCGTCGTTGCATTTCCTCTCTTCTCCTGCGAAACGTCGAGACCGCGCACGGTAGGACAGCGCGTCGAGGATCGGGTCAAAGAGAGGTGGTCTTCACCGATAGACCACGCCATTTAGTACCTATGTAGGCCAGTAAGAAGTGGAGTTCCCAGCAAGCAGGGGTCTACAATTTCCGGGTGATAAAAATAACAATTTCGTAGCTCCTAGGAAGATTAGATTCTACTCGCGAAATTTGGAAAAATATCTTTAAAAGTATGTATAGGTCGACAGATTAATTCTTAGAAATTTGAAAATAATTTTCTCTTTCGAGTACCTAAAGCAACTTTCTTGTCCTAATGCAGGATTATCTTGTTACGAGACGTTACAAGAAAAAAAAGAGTCGCTAGAGAAATCCTAGTTATGTACACATCTTCGCAATCAGTGAGCAATTGAGTACTTCCGTTGATCATTCCGAGTAACACAAAAGTTACTCTTCATTTTGAACATATTCATTTTTCGATTCATATTTCTTCCGTTCGGCGACTAGGGCACATTTCCTGAATTTGGCGATGTAATTTGGTGAAATTGCTCGAAGCTTAGAAATCTGATTACAGACGATAAACATATCTCCCTACTAGACGTTTGTCACTGTAAAAAAATTCCTCTTCTTTTTGTTGTCTATTCATTGCAAAATCTTTCCTATCTACCTGTGATATTACCTTGAAAATATTGCAAAAGCCTATATCCAGATTCACCAAAATTGGATCGATTTCCTCAATTAGACTATTAGCCTTTTATTTGCATTAAACGATGTTCATCGGCTTAAATCGCAATTACACAATTCACGCTTCCTCTTGCTACTCTCTGTGTCGCAATCACTTCAAAATTCGCCATCTAAATTAATCCAATTCTCGAGAAGTGTACGCAACAAAAGGAAAAAGTATTCCTCGCAAGAACGCAAACTTTTTCTCTGGCGAAAAATTGTACAGAATAGTTCGCACTCCTTTTTTTTCACGCTTCCACTCCTGATGTTCCTGCTACTTCTGTTACTCGTGCCACTCGTGCGCTCTGTACGGTTACGTGCCTCTTCTACACGGGACTGTGGCGTAGCCATCGCACAGGGGTCATCGTCCTACGGAGCGCGTTAGTGCTTCTTGTAATTGACCGACAGGAATCGCCTCCTCTCCCGGAACGAGGGTGAAAGGTGTTGGAATTTCGAGAAACGTCGCAAGGTGATTTCGACGCTCGTCTTGCGATGATTTTCGCCGGCTGAACCTCTCTCTCTCTCTCTCTCTCTCTCTCTCTCTCTCTCCGAACGAGTATATTTTATCCGAAAACAATCAGGTAAACGCTAAGAAACGCAGGTAAATATTACATTATGAAAGGGTAAGTTGAATTCTGTTAACTTCGCGGACACGATATGGGATTTCTTTTTTTATGTCGAGCAAATCTGAAAGAGTCGATACGTTTTTAGAAAGGTTTCTTGTGAATTCAAAATTTCTTCCAATTGATTACTCGCGATTGGTGGATATAATGTTGAAATGTGCTTGGAGCTCTTCCTTTTTACGTGCTACAAGTGAATCGCTTGAAAAAATACACATGGAAATATAGTAGAAAGCGTTTATTAGTTGAGACAAAAAATGTCGGAATTTTAATAGCGCTAATTACGTTTACCAACGTCAGCATATACGAACGTACGATATATCACTAATGGTGAACGATGAATATTAGAGAAGTGGTCTGAACACATTGTACAGATCATATCTTTATCAACCCGCAGTGCTCGTTATAATACCTATGCTATAAAAAGGGAAGGAAAGAAAGAAAACCAATGTGCTCCCTTCTTTACTCGTGAACGTCCTCTATTTATATAAAAAGAATCGATCGTGGGAAACCTTGAGCTCCCCGTACAAAGTGGAAATGGAAAAGTTCATGGGAAGGCCGTTCGAGTTCGTTAACGGGATATTAGCATCGTCGATAACCATTAAATTTTCCGCTAACTGCGATTTAATTGCACCTTAAACGACTTCAAGGACTTCGACGATCGAGTCGCGCAATTCAAACGGGAATGTAATGAGGCGACGATGGGCGCGTTTGAAGTTGATCGGGAAATTGGAGAATCGCAGTCGATTGAACTTGATTCGCGAGGGAAATGTTCCAGTACCAGGAAATGAGGCGACCGTTTCTTCGATACTCCGTAAATCACAGGATGTTCCTCACCACTTCCTTTTGAGAGGTGTTTTTTTTTAGGTGCATTTTAATTGTTCGAACCGAGCTCACGTGTGCCACATTGGATA
Source organism: Tiphia femorata (assembly GCA_944319695.1). Taxonomy (NCBI): domain Eukaryota; kingdom Metazoa; phylum Arthropoda; class Insecta; order Hymenoptera; family Tiphiidae; genus Tiphia; species Tiphia femorata. The sequence goes on from OX090895.1 coordinate 32,166,189, forward strand.
CGCGAAGAAGTGGTCGAGTGAACTTTAGAACAAGTACATTCTAGTTTGGAAGGGTGTATTGCTAAATGTACTACGCCTGCAAAAGATACTTTGACTATGAAAGACAGGGCGTTTAAAAAGAAAGTTACTTTGATTCTAAAAGACACCATGCCTGCAAAAGACAGCATGTTTGCGAAAGACGCGCTATGTCTGCGAAAGACACGCCATGTCTGTAAAAGACACGCCATGTCTGTAAAAGACACGCCATGTCTGTAAAAGACACCATGGGCCGTACTCTCATCCGTACTTTAGCATTTCAGCTCGGACTTTAGATGCGTTTTATAAACATGCATGGATATACACGCATACGTATGCATATGTGTAGAATCCATGTAAAGTCCAAGCGCTACTAAAGTACGGATGAGAGTACGGACCCGTGTCTATAAAAGACACCATGTCTGCCAAAGTAAAAGACCCCGTGTCTCTAAAAAACACCACATGTTCAAAAACATCATGCCCGTTAATAATACGACGCCTATAAAAGACATAAATCCGTGAAAGCGATGCGTATATTAAAAACACCAAGTTCGTCGATGAAATCATGCTTGTAGAAGTACACCATTTGTCAAATATACTTTGTTTCCACTACATTTGAAAGATGCAACGAACAAAGAGACAACCGATGAAATTGTTTCGCTATTCCACATACTTTCAATGGTTTTCATACTTAATGCACGCAGACGTTGAAAAATCTGTCGAAGTAAATAGTCTTTTGGTTGGTAATAAGCTTGCACCTTTGCCATGCTAAGTCTGTTTACTGTTTGCAGCATATCGTATTACTTGTTCAATCGCTCTTAACAATTTTTCTCGCGTTAGCTCAAACGAGACATCTGACAAACGCAATTCTGAATTACGTTATGCGCGTTGCGCAACCGCACTATGTCAACCGAATGCCTTTTATCAAGTCAGTCACATTTTTCTCTCCTTGCATAATTTAATCGTTACACCGTGGATCCAAGTCACATTCAGCTTTCCATAATTACCATGGATGAGCTCATCGAGTCTCTGCGAACGACCAGTCGGGATTCTCTCTGCGATTTGTAAGTAGGGCGCGGAGCATGCGTCTTCTCTTATTATTAACTCTGTTTTCCGTGAATTTTCCGCCACCACACTCACGATGAAAACGGCGCACGCTATTGCACACTGTGGCTCTTCCAGGCGTACGCGTGTCATCCTGTGTCATTAGCCCGGGTGCCATTTAACTCTATCAGTCATGGAGAGGAACGCACTCTGCTGACTCCTTTATGTAGCTCGGAACTAGGATTAGCAGAAGCGCGTATGCCGGTGTCGTGTGTATTAAAAATTTCCAATGGAATGGAATTTTGAAACGATTCGACGAATAAGTCGGATACTAATTGTATCATTTTTCAACACTTCAGAGATGTTTCCGATACTAAGAACGGTATTTCTTTGTTCGATTTAACGCTATTACCATTGATCGATTTTTAAAATTTCGATTGGAATTTCGCATATACAACGTAATTGCATCGTCCTTAAATTTCACTTTTCCTAAAACGTACGTATCATACATTTTTCAGACCTTGTATAAGTATGCAATTTCTATTGAAAAACAAGATCTACTAAACTTTCATCGTCATTTGAAATAACACAAAAAAGAGCTAAGGATTTCCAATGGAAGGAATGCTTTTGGAGGGACACAATGCGAAAAGTTTGAAAACCATTAGCTTAATTTAATCCGTGCAATCTTCATTTCCTGCCCCCCTCCCTCCCTTTATTAGAATATTTGTATTCATTTTTCAGGTCCGACATAAAGGAGGTTTTGTGCCTTTGTTGCTCGACTATTTTGAAATCGTGGTCGTCAGTTTTAAAAGAAATGTTTTCAATTCCTTTTTGCTCTCTATCCTGCTTTTATCCTTCTTCTTTAGTTGGACATCTTCAGGACCGCTTCCACAGTCGAATTCCGTTTTCTCGGTGGCAATCGAGCGATTACTTCTGCCTTTTTGCCAGCTCGTCCACATTTTCTTTTCGCTTACAATTAGTTCGAAACCTCCTTCTCTTCTTGGCGGTACACGGTCCGATTGGATCACTTTCACAATCGTCGTTTCTGTTGCGCAGCGTCTCCATTTTTTTTCCTTTCTTACTATCCACTAGTAGCACGCGACGGTCGTTCGCCATTTGTAAATTCTAAAAGAGATTGAGATTGTTCTATCCTACCGATGTCCAAGTGAGATCAAGACAAGTTCGGGACAAGTGCATTCGGCCAATTCGATTCGAGAAAGGAGACGGTATCGACGATTTCTTCCATGCATTTCCACTTTTCTGCTGTTTGCGGTCACCTGGAAGTCGATCGAAATTTCACCACCCCAAGAGTCGGCCAATCGATGGAGGATAATTTCAGGAAAGGAAACCACTTCGCTCTTATCTCGAATCTCTTGCGTTTTTACCACGGCTCACTTTTTCTCCCGAGAACGGCGCTCGTGCATCGATCCGTCTCACGACACGCGTAACTTCTCCAAGTTTTCCGAACTGACTTAATATCGAGGTAACCGACGGTGGAGAAAATGAAGGAATATCAGTGAAAAGAATTGTTCGGCTCTAATCGCGAATCATTGTCCAGGCACGTCAAAGGGATTCCAATTTATTGGATAAAGTGATCTGGTCTAGCTTACAATTAGAATATCTTTGCACTTCAGTGGCAAAATGTCCGATTGGTTCTAATGTCAGTTTCAGGAGTCATTTGCACGTCTTTTTTTGATTTGTAAGTACCGATCTCGTGAAATCGGCGAAGTACCGATCGGCGTTTTTCACCTTTTCTCCAAATTCTTAATCGTCTCAATTCATAATTATTAACCTTAACCCTTTAACCCCTTCTAATCGAAATATAGGGTTCGCAGGATTAATTGACCCTTTCCGGATCATCTTCGTTTGTCATACAACTGTTAATCGCACGTTGCACGTTGTACATTGCGCATGGTCCTCCGTAGACGGCGTGAAAAAGAATCGACCGCTGGACGGCAGTGGCATTAGGGCGTCGGTTTCTACATACACGTGTGACCACGGCGCCGACGTTTCTGCCTATTGATTATTTCCCAGGTGAGGCCGACGCCGCCATCACCATCACCATCACCATCACCATTACCATCACCATCACACGGTAACAACGTCGTACGCACCGTCTTCCGTACAGAGAAAAATTCCTAAAGATGTTCCCTGCGCATGACCTCTCGGTCTCTTTACTCTACTTTAGTCCACGTTACCGAATGGATAGAAAAATACATAGCTGAATGTTAGGTGTAGCAGGAAGAATCCATTATTCTATACTAGAATCTTAGACATTAGAATCAATTGTTTTATACTAGTATTTTAGACATTTCGATCAATTATTTTGCATTAGACTTTTATCTAAACAAATGCGTTCCTTTTCGTCACGACTAATATATTTTTTGCGACTGAGCTACCGGTATCTTTATTCCATTTTACACCGAATGCACAGGAAAATTGCTAAATGCGTTCACCGCGAATGGGCTTCCAGTAATTCACAACGTCGAAGGAGTCCGTTGTTTTTTGTTTCGTCTTATTGATTCCAGTGCGCGTTTGAAGCATGCGAACTCTGGGTAGAAATGAATAATTTTACTTGAAAATTAATCGAGCCACCGTCTAATTAACTTGGGCACCTCACGCGCGACCAGACGCGCTTTCCTTTCGCAAGAGGTGGTGCGTTTTCCGCGATCACTTTCGAATTCTCCAAGCGTACTTCCGGTCAACGGGGAGTCGAGAAAATTGTGAATTAAATAGTTTATTTACCGTACGTACCTTCCGCTAACCGCGCGATCCTTTTACTTTTGAATAAAATAACAATACATTGCTATTTTAGGGCACATTTGTGTGCTCCGTAACGAAGAACGGTAGTAAGTTAACGATGGTGGGTTTAATTCAGCTTAATTTACTCTGCGTTTCCTTTGCAATTTTTGTCCTTTGAATTATCGCATTACCGGCTCGCAATAGAATCAGACGTTGGAATCAGCCGCGTTGCTAATTACGTAAGCTGTTTAACCAATTGACTGCGGAATTTTTTTTTCAATTTTAATTATTTAAGCACGACCGTAAAGGGAGTGACTTATTAGTTTTTATATCGAATGGTAAGTTTTTTCATTGTTCACGATCAAAAATATAAATCATTTGGATTGACGTGTGCACACGTCGAACGCAGTTAACTGGTTAAATTTCCTCTTTAAAAATATACTTTCGTCTCTATCCTGTAGTTGATAGAAAAATTAATGTTTCTAAATGTTTCACTTTTACATCACTTTCACAATAATAGGCACAGATGATGCATTCTATTGCGGTTTCTCGGCATTTAAATGTACAACTCAGTCTCGTTATACTTGATTTGCGGGTTTGCCTTGTTAAACCACACAAATTTCTAGGTCTCTATTCTTATTCCGAGGTAGGAATTTTGTGATATTTGCCATGGAACGATGCTTCTTTTCCATTTACGTTATAACCTTGTATTCGATACGCGCACACTATGTGCATCTTACAAATAATTGACGAAGGCCATACTTTGCCCTGTGCTTTGTATCGTTAAGAATGGACAAACCGAAAGTAAAAGCACATGCTATCACATTGTCGCATTGCAGAATAGCAAAAGATGACGCAAAAGAAACGCAGACACCAACTGCTGGATTCTGAAATAAAATAGACGTTGCGCGGTCGACCTTAAGAAATTAAAGTCTCCTTTCTTTAACCTGATACCAACTGCTGCATTTTAAAATAAAGTAAACATTGCACGGTCGACATTAAGAAATAAGAGCCTCCATCTTTTAACCTGATAGCAAGTGGTAAATTTTAAATTAAAATAGACGTTGCACAGTCGACTTTAAGAAATTAAGGTTTCCATCCTTTGCCAGAGGCAACCTCTCGAGAGTGTCCAATTCCGTGAATACCACCGAGACCCCATAGTCTCGAGGAGCGTTGCATTAGCGGATGGCCCACTAATTCATCGCCACGTTGTCCTCCTTCCATCCTGCGATTTCGAGGCCTCGTCTCCACGCTACTTACGCATCGTTATTAAACGTTCAATTAAAACCACGGCGTCCCTTTACGTCGTCACTCACCGTCTATGAGTGGCCGATCTGGAATGATTTATCCGCGCTACCAGACGCGACGTGGGGCCAGAGTGCGATTTAATTTGCGCACAAGTTCGCACTACCGGTAGAGATTTACATTCTACGGTACACTGTCCGTGAAACTGCCTAAACGCGTGTGAAATTTTAATTCTCGTCGCCAGAGAGGTAAATATCCTTTATTTTACTTTGAAGAAAGAGAGAGCGAGAGAGACAGGAGAAAGGAACAGGTTGGAGTTTACTTTGAAAACTGCGCTTAACACTTTCCTTCCGAACGACGGATATATCCGACATGCCAGTAAAATCACGACCTAATTTGTAGATATTTGCGTGTATGGATAAGTTCGGATATGCGATTTTTAGGTAAAAACGTGTTTATTGTAACAACGACTGGATAACTATAATACAGTATATAATATCTTTGAACTCGGACGTAATCCTTTGTCACACTTTACGGATTAAACCGCCGTAGCGAAAGGGTTAAAATGTATGGTTACTGTTAAGCGTACCGAGGGTACGAGACCAGGTGTGCCGTGTTAAGAATGAGAGTTTTAATTTGAAGAAAGAGAAAGAAAGGGAGAGAGAGGAGAAAGGAGCAGGTTGTGCTTACTTTGAAAAGAGTGTCTAAAGTGCATGGACACTGTTTAACGTAGCAATGTTAACACATTCCGGACGGCTGACGAGATATCTCGTTTTTTTTTTTTTTTTTTTTTTTGGTTCTTTTTTCATATTGCGCCGCTACGGGCCGTTGACGAGATATTTCGCTTTTGCAAATTTTCAGCCAATAACGATTTTATAACCGCAATGTGACAAGTGGTAACAGTTAGGAGATTTTGATAATTTCACGCAAAAAGTACCTGGCCACTGAGGTACGGTTATCAATAAAATGCCTGGTTCGCGATGCGTTGAGAGATCTACTACTGCTGTCTCAAGAATGCGAGTCCTATCTGAGAAAATTGCCATTTCGAGTTATTCGATAGTTTTGGGATATAAAATCTTTATATGCGTGACTATATATGTAAACGGACCGTTTATTTTGAAAGTGGTTTAAAAAAATTGAGATATCATTACCCGAGTAGAATTTGAACATCGTTGCTGTCTAGTTCAGATATAGAAAAAACGAGATATACATCGGAATTGTCTATTTTTTGTGTGTAGTAGTGGGCTTGAAATGTAACGGTCACTTCTACCAGTGGCTGCATCAAAAAAACTGGCTACTATTTAGATAGAAAATTTAAGATATGTAAATGTAGTAGTAACCTAGCCCGGGCTGGACAGGAAATAGCAAAATAAAATAAACTTCTGGATAATTCTTATTTTTTGCCAACGTATCGTTGTTCCTGAAACGCCGGTAAGTAGGTGTTCAATTTGCTTAACGATTACTTGTATTTTTATTGAATTGAAAAATCCACTTTTATATACCTTCTTGGGTGAGGAGATTCGAACCTGAGACCTCTAGCTCACGGAGCCTGTTCCCTTACACATAGACCACAACTCGGATTGTTGTGTGAGAGAGAAAAGAGTGAGATGATGCACAAAACTACGGAGTTTCTTTATAAATGTACGGCACTCGAAGAGTATTTATTTATTTAAAAACAATTCGACATTGCTAGTGCCTCGAACTCTTTGGAATATGTTGTAGTATGTCTACAGCTATCCAGAAAACATTTTATTTCGACATGAACTCCCTAATTTTGCGCAGCATCTTACTTTGCGATGATAAACTATTTTTGTTATAGTTTTTTCGCCTGAACTCTTAACATTTCATGCCCAGGACGTTGAACTCTTCGAAATATCACTCCTGTACGTTGAAAGATCGAAATTCGGTGAGATGCAATCAAGCCATACGCGAAGTTCGCATCTCGTTTTTTAAAACGAGATTTTTGGTGTAAATCATTTGAACTATTGTTAAAACTTGTAAGAATTCCTTGAACTTTGCTGGATGCAAGTAAATTTGAAATTTTTTCATGAGATGCTGACAGTTGAGATGTTAGGTTCACACCGGTGTCGTCAAGCTCGTGAGAGATTCGCTGACTAATTTAAAAGTGCTAGTGGCGACTAGTAATTGGATTATATTTTCTGGGAAAGACAGCACCATCTAGTATCATATTTTCTATGTATTACTACACAACCGCTACGTCAGTAAAACTGTCTATAAATTCTTATCTAGTACTGACCTAGCTGCTAGCAAGAAAATGTAATCTAGTCAATACTATCTACCTACGAGGTTTCACATCGGACGTACTAGATTCATTTCTACTCGGGTAGTTTGCGATTGATTTAGTGCAAAGTTTTTATTTCTAAGTAGTTAATTGTGTTTTAAAATGGGCTTACATCTCTTTCAAAATGAACGGCCCGTATATTTAGGTATAGGTAACGGTCGTTTATTTTGAAAGAGATGTAAGTCGATTTTGAAAAAAAGTTAACTATTTAAAATATATAAAATATATTAATATACCTATTTAAAGTAGAATTCGTTCTAACGATACGTCCACGTTTTCAAGGTAACCATTTTTCTGGCTCGTCCCTCACATAAATAGCTGCCTGATGTTCCCATATAACACGTTGACATTTTACAGAAGAACTAATACCGGAACTGGAGAGCGCGTGTAGAACCGTTAAGCCTCTACTGGCTCGATCGTCGTGAGAACCTCGACTCTGTCGAGTATTCGACAATTACGGCGACGATCCTTCGCGTGTCTCTCTTGGCGGTTTATCTCGACGAAGAAGGGAAGGTCGACGTAAGAGTGAAGACAATGAGGAGCACGAGGGAGCTCATCGGACGAGTTTCCTCGAAATTCTTTTCCAGGGATTCGTTGAACCCGTTACGCGAGAGTAGACTTGAGAGAGAACTAGGGGGCAGAGCCCCCTGCGCTTTCGCTTCGCTCAAGCGCCAACCCCCTCAAGATCGCCTTTGCTCGCGCTTCGCGCTCGCCATAACGGGTGCAGAAAAGCTTCGCTTTTCTGCAATAGGCACGACCGCGGCACTCGCGCTTCGCGCTCGCCCACGAATTTCAAAAGGTTTCGAAATTGTAGAAAATTCAAGTATTGAAATATTAAACTATGCTACAGAGTCCTCTGCGCTTTCGCTTCGCTCAAGCGCCATACCCCCCCCCCCCCCCCCCAGATCGTCGGGTGCTCGCGCTTCGCGCTCGCCCACAAAATGCAGCATTTCTGCAATAGACCCAAGTGATCAAAACCGGACAAGTAAATGCATCCGAACAAAAATTTGACATGTACATAGAGTATATACACCTTTGCTACGGTAAAACTTTATGCATGGTTATCTTCAACCATTGAGAAATTGCGACAAATTGAAATCTTTCAAACTGGCACCATTTCGAAATGGTTGAAGATGCCCATACACAATGTTTCGTGGCACCAAATGGGTATATACTTGATATGCATGCCAAATTTTGTCGGAATCCGTTCAGCCGTTTTGCTGGAATAGTGGACTAATCAACTTTTTTGCTGAAATAGTGGATTAAAAATTTGAATTTGCTGCTATTTCGGAACGGCTGAAGATGGCCATACATAAAGTTTCCTGGCACCAAATGGGTATATACTTGATGTGCATGCCAAATTTTGTCCGAATCCGTTCAGCCGTTTTGCCGGAATAGTGGACTAATCAATCGTTTTACTGGAATAGTGGATAAAAAATTTGAATTTGCCGCCATTTCGAAACGGTTGAAAATGGCCATACATAAAGTTTCGTGGCACCAAATAGATATATACTCGATGTACATGCCAAATTTTGTTCGAATCCGTTCAGCCGTTTGGCCGGAATACTGCACTAATGGATTAATGAATTTTGCACTATTTCCATTAGTGCAGTATTCCGGCCAAACGGCTGAACGGATCGCAACGAAATTTGGTATGTACTTTGAGTATATATCCATTTGGTGCCAGCAAACTTTATGTATCGCTATCTTCAGCCGTTTAGAAATGGCAGCAATATTAAATTTAAATTACATTTTTTTCAAATTTTGAATCTCCCGCCATCTTGTACCGGTTCAAGATGGCGGCTCACAAACCTTATTGTCAACTCACAGTAGTGTACTTGATTTTTGTGCCAAATTTCGTCCCGATCGGTTCAGCCGTTTTTCCGAAATCGAGGATCTACACGGACACACACACACACACACACACACACACACACACACACACACACACACACACACACACACACATACACACACACACACACATACATACACACATACACACATACATACGAACGGTTTTTGCGATGGCGATTGCATAAGTCACTCCCTTTACGGTCGTGCCTAAAAATCGTTGGGTTTACTATAATCTCACTATATTTTATAGTTCAATTTGGCGTCAAACATATTTTTATAGTTCACTGAACCATATAAAATACAATATTACCGAACGATTTATGCAAATACTTATATTATTACCTATTACCTCTCTTCTTGTTACCACGTGGATAGTAAAATGTGCTACGCGAATATAGTTGGTTCTATCATAATTTATGAAATATTCCGCTAAGATTAACATATACAAAATAGTTACTTTTCTTACCATTAGGTATATGCTTTCAACCATACTATATTTTTGGTCGAAATACCTATAATTTTGAGTAAAGACATAATATCGTTGGTTATACTATGCGTCTGTCGTAATTATTACCGACATTGTGGTAACGTGTACCATAAATATGACATTTCTAACTACAATTTCGTTACTATGCCATTATATGTAGGTAGATATATCATATACTTTTCTCTCAGTCCGTGCGAACGACGTCTGTGAAGTTAGCCCCCCATTTTGAAAATTTGAAAAAAATAAGCAGAGTTCTGATTGCCCCCCAAAGAGTTCTAGAGTTCTCTGTCAATAAGAAAAAGAGTTCCGTTGATTAAAGTGGTCAAAACACGAAATAAAGGGTAATTATTTATTATAGGGGATGCACCTTCGATCGCTCTGGTTTTCACATATGTTGTACAGTTTGTGACCCTGAGTAACTTGCAAAAAGTTTTATGCGTCGCTCGATGTTTATTAAAAAGATGGGGTAATTATGAAGATTAAAAATGAGGGTATGGAGATTGTACAGTAGCACTACACAGTTCGCCATGTACCCTAACCAGAAAGGCCTACTACGCTCTCAAGTTTAGATTATTTATATACTGCGCGGAGTTCAAGGTGTTGGTTCAAGATGGCGGCTCAAATCTAAACTTGAGAGCGTAGTAGGCCTTTCTGGTTAGGGTACATGGCGAACTGTGTGTAGTGCTACTGTACAAACGTACTAATCGTTTACAACTGAAAGGTATGTGATTCAAGCAACACCGACACAGCGGCGCCTTTGTTTATGTGTGTATGTTTACAGTAGCAACACCTAGAGCAATATATGTCAAAGTCAGGATCATATCTGTCTGCGTTCCTTAACATAACGTTATATTATTTTTCAAACTTCTTTTGTTAATAACTTTTTAATAAACATCGAGCGACGCATAAAACTTTTTGCAAGTTACTCAGGGTCACTCAGGGTACAACATATGTGAAAACCAGAGCGATCGAAGGTGCATCCCCTATAGTAAATAATTACCAAATAAAGTTATAGGGGGGCCAACTTCACGATTGCGTAACTTCAAGAGGCCATAACTTTTTTGTTTCGGCTTGGAAGGCTTCGAGTCATAAGGAAAATTGTTAGAACTCTTCGGGGGGCCACCAGAACTCTAAAGCAAATGACCGATTTCTGAAAAAAAAAGTTGAACTTACAATTAGAAAATTTCACAAGTGCGATTTTTCAATGAGCCAGAACTTACGTTCAAAATCTTTTTTTCGGAAATCGGCTGGTTTCTTGAGAGTTCTGGTGGCCTCCCAAAGAGTCCTAACGACTTTCCTTATGAGTCGAGGCGATCCAAGCCGAAACAAAAAAGTTCTGGCTCATTGAAATATCGCACTTGTGAAATTTTCGAAGTTCAAAATCTTTTTTTCGGAAATCGGCTGGTTTCTTAAGAGTTCTGGTGGCCCCCCGAAGAGTTCTAACGACTTTCCTTATGAGTCGAGGCGATCCAAGCCGAAACAAAAAAGTTCTGGCTCATTGAAATATCGCACTTGTGAAATTTTCTAAGTTCAACATTTTTTTTTCGGAAATCGGTCATTTGCTTTAGAGTTCTGGTGGCCCCCTGAAGAGTTCTAACGATTTTCCTTATGACTCGAAGCGATCCAAGCCGAAACAAAAAAGTTATGGCATCTTGAAGTTACGCAATCGTGAAGTTGGCCCCCCTATAACTTTATTTCGTGTTTTGACCACTTTAATCAACGGAACTCTTGTTCTTATTGACAGAGAACTCTAGAACTATTTGGGGGGCAATCAGAACTCTGCTTATTTTTTTCAAAATTTTCAAAATGGGGGGCTAACTTCACAGACGTGTGCGAACGCGAGAATTCGTCGATGCGACCGACACGCGACGATGTGAAAGCGATTATCAAGTTTTGCCAAGTCACGTAACATTCCGTCCTAACTCTCTCGCGCGTGTGAAATCACGATCGTTGGTTGACGAGCTACGGTGTACTAGAACGAGACTAGTGGGTAGAAGGTCTCAATGAGGTTGTAGAATAATTAAGAGAAGTTGGACTCGTGAGGATAATTTTGAGAAAGACAGAGAACGAATGGAGAACCTTGCAACTAGACAGAGAAGGATAGTTCCATTACTGAGAATTCTTTTGGAAATAAAGTAAAAGGGTGCTTGCAATATTATCGCTTCGAGTGAACATTCAGAAGAGAATCTTAATCGGAAATGTGTATTCTTTTATATGAGAAAGAGTTATTAGTTTTTCAATTTGCTAAATCTTTATTTCAATTTGAAGGTAATGCTTCAAATTTGTAATGGAGCCAGGGGTAAAATCTGCTGCTTTTTGTTGGCTTAGTTTTTATCCGATTCGAACGCGATACATTGTGGATTTTTTATGATTTTTTTCAAGATTAAAGAAGTACGGATGGCGTCACAGCTCGAGTCAGGAATGACGTTGACGAGAAGTTGAGTTATACCGAAAGATGTGTATTCAAGAATCTCAATCGACATTTTCGGGGAATTTTGGAACATTAGTTTTGGAAAGAATGAATTGATCCGTTGTTGGTGCACAACTGTGTACAACAATCCGGTAGGTAACAGGTAACTTTGCCAATCAGCATCTTGAACCGCTTCAAAATGGCACGACATTGAAATGTTGAAAACTTCTTATCTTCGGTAATAGGTATTTTATCTGCAATGGATCCCCTATGTAAAATCATCTTGACCAGTCTTATTGTTGCTACTCCTGCGTACGTGGGAACCACCGTGACGAAAATTAACTCCTGTCGTTTTCCCTGCTGCATTTTATTAGGCACGATAAAGAAAGGAAATCGTGTGGCTCGTGAACGAATCATAAAAAAAACTCGCGCGACTCGTGGACGAGTAACAAACACTCTCTGGCTTCCTCGACACGTTGCCCAAACTTTACATTCCATTCGAACAATCTCTCGTCTTCGTTACAACGTATCCAAGATTCCTACCAATTTGTACGTTCAAACCGACTGGGATAAAAGATGAAACGGACCTTTCTACTTTGCGCCATTTTCGCATTCGCTACGGTTCGGGTAAGTGGGCCCAACAATGCACAAAGTAAGCTTTAATCCTTTCGCTACGGCAGTCCATTCCGCGGGAGTAGCGCCACTGAACGGGGCTTTACCATCCAATAGAAAAAAATTTAAGATTCTTATTTCGTATGTAAAATATGCAGGATTTAGTTCGGTACGAGCTATTAGATTCAAAAGATATTCTACCGGTATAGTATATTCTGTTTTACTAATGGTCAGCGTAGGTGACCTCGCGGACGCCGATTATAGTCGGCATCCGTACACACAGCACGTCGCGCAGCCGCCGACTATAGTCGGTGTCCGTAGCGAAAGGGTTAAAGGACGTGGAACAATAAACAATGTCGAATTAGAAAACTTTCAGACTGGAAAATTCATTTCGTATCTTTCGCGTGTCACTTTCCTTTTTCGATCTTCCTCCGGGAGGTCGAGACAATTCTTGTCAAAGAAAAAGCATCGACGATTCTATCCTTACAATTTAGGCGCCATGCGCTTGCAAGAACGAAGAAGACTGGAAGCAACTGGACAAACATATAACCGACCTCGTCGTAAGTCACAAGAACTGGGCTACGCAATACAAGCGGTCCCTTAAGGAAAGTTATCAGAATGAAACGGAGCATCTTCGGAGAAGCATCGACCACATGGTTAGAGCTGATTACTTGCGCAAGCAAATCAATGTGTCAAGGAGAGTTAACATAAAACACTGCCTGCAGGAATATACCGATCAGATGAAGATGTTACACGATAATATAGTAAACGGGAACGTTGTACGTGGCACTCGTTACATGAACACAATGGCTTTACAGGACATCGAAGGGGTAAGTGGAAAAGAACAAGAAAAGGAGACAACAATATTCAAATCGGGGATTCGAAGCGTCGCTTAACCTTAACCCAAACCCACACCGGGTTAATCAAGGAGGGTTACTGTACCCTATACAAACCACGAGGAGCGGCTCTTAAACTTTAACACTAGATTGCCCGAAACCAGTCAATTTGACTGTTTCAAATGGGAAATCGTGTTTATAAAAAAAGTTCGGGCAATCTAGTGTTAAGAAACCACGCTTAACCCGTTCGGAATCCGTTTACCAGCAAAACAAGAAGACGATCTAGACAGCGATTTAAAGGGCACACTAGTGTAGTGGCGCCTGAAAGAGAAAATAATTAATATAACTTATTTACATAGATATATTCCACATATGTTACTCGTGTTAAAAAGCACGATACCTAAACGGAGTGATAAACTCACACACAAACATGCACACTCGAACCGCTTTGCTTTCCGGCTGTCTCTGATTTGCTTTTTATCGTGTTAATAACTGTAACAATTACTACAATCTCTAAATAATAGTTCAATACTAGCATAATTACAGTAACCTGTATAACCGGGTTAATCCTGGTTATTTGGGTTACAGATGCCTTCTATTAACCCGGTTAGATGGGTTAGTTACGATACGCAGTATCAAAATCGCTTCGGCTTAGAATTCGAATCCCTGATTCAAACCGGTGAGAAATTGAATTGAAGATTGAAAATATTCGGTCTCTGTTTTCTTTCCAATTTTGCTGCTTTGCCACTCAATCACGGAAAATTCCTTCTCTCATTTAGAAACTCACACAGTTGCAAAAGGCAGTGCACAATCTGCATCAGGGGTGCTCCGCTCACAGTGTGACTACCTCATTGGTCTGCTTCCGAGAATTGACTATACGTTTTGCACGGTTGTCATTTCATTTGAAGTCGATGGAACATCATCTCGCGGATACGAAAGCTTATGCCGTTGAGTGTTACAAGAAGAAATTCGCTGATGATGTAGAGAAAATGAAATTAGCAAGAAGCAGTTACGAAGAGATTGCGAGAGCATGCATCGGGGCTGCGATAAGAGTCCGCGGATCTACGTAGAGGGGCCAGCGAAGGCAGCAAATTGGAATGTTAATAATTGCAACTGACTGTTGTAAAGTGCAAAAGGAATTTAGCATGTATACGAGTGACGAGGAGAACTATTAATTGGATTGTACTGGCGGCAATAAACTGTGAGATTTAGACTGACTCGGAGAAAGAATGATTATTTGCCACGAGGCCCAAAAAACCTTACCCATGCCTGCTTTAAACGGTCTATAGTTACGCGGAATTGTCAAATTGGTTTGTGAATTAATTCTACAGATTCTACAATCTTTGCTTATGCGAATAGAAAAGTGCAAAGAAACAAACACGACAGGCTACTCATTGTCAGTGGAAGTAAGATTTTTTTAGACATTTTTTTTGTGTGCCCCAGTAATCGTTACAGGGCTCGTATAATCTGCGAATTTTATTTTCAAAGCCAGGACAATTCTTTTCTTACATATAGAAAATTTGCCGTGTTTTCAAGTTGCTTGGATAAAAACAAGTTTATTGCCAGGAAATGGCAGTGAGTGTTACTCACGTCTGTTGGTAATAAAAATTGGCAACGACTTAATCATTTTACAATTCGTCACTTGGAATTGGATATTTATGGCATTGGCACTTTCAAAACGTAGGTTCGGTGCATCTGTTAAATGTTTGGTATAGTCCTTTTCGTCTGTCGCGCAGTGATCAAAGTACATGACTCGGGTTCGTCTTCTCCTACGCTCCCCACTTCAAGTGTTCAAAAATACCCTTCAAAAAAGGGCGTCACAGCTTAAACGGGAATGACGTCGTCGCGAAAAGTGCAATCACACCGTCAGATTTGCATTGAGAAATCTCAATCGACGTGTTCGGACGCTCTTCGTGACTATCAATTTTGGAAAGTAATTCATTTATCCGTTACTTTGGCACAACCACGTATAACACTCTGATAACAATTAACTTTGCGTGCCGTCCTATTGCCTCTTTTGAAATGGCTGGAAATTGAAATTTTGAAGAATTCCAATCTTTGGTAATACTTATCTATGATGGATTCTCCGCTGTGACTTACCGCTTCGCAAGAAATCATTTTCACGAGTTTCATTATTGCGATTCGTGGGCACGTGGAAATCATGCGTGACAAAAATTCACTTCAATCGTCCTTCCTGCTAGATTATTAGAGACGGTAAAAGAATATCGCGAATGAATCATCGTACAAAACCTGCTCGATTCCTCGACACGTTGTCCAAGCTTCGCTTCTCTTTCGAACAATCCCTTGTCCTCGTTTCAACGTATCCGAGGTTCGTATCAAGTTCTACGTTCAAACCGACTGGGATAAAAGATGAAGTGGACCTTTCTACTTTGCGCCCTTTTTGCCTTAGCATCGGTTCAGGTAAGAGGGTCCAACAATATCCGAACAAGGGATCTCCCGGGGAATCGTAAAAATACGAAACGTCGAAGTAGAAAACTTTCAGACTGGAAAATTCATTTCGTATCTTTCGCGTGTCACTTTCCTTTCGATCTTTCTCCGAGAGGTCGAGACAATTCTTGTCAAAGAAGAAGCATCGACAAATCTATCTTTTCAATTTAGGCGCCATGCACTTGCAACAACAAAGAAGATAGGAAGCAACTGAAGGTAAAGCTAGTTCACCTCATGAAAAATCACAAAAGCTGGACTAAGAATTACAAGAGCTCCCTTGAGAAAATTTATCAGGATGAAACAAAGGATCTTAAGAGAAGCATTGACCAGATGATGAAAGTCGATTACTTGCGTGAACAACTAAATGTGTCAAAGAAAGTCAAAATAGAACACTGTCTGAAAGAATTTAAGTATCGGATGAAGAGCTTCTACGAGGATACATTAAGACAGATGGATGCCCGTAGTATTCGCTACATGAACCTAACTGCTTTAGAGGGCATCGAAGGGGTGAGTGGAAAATAACAATCGACAGCGATACTCAAAGTGATAAAAATGTGACTCGAAAGTTGAAAATATGCGGTCCCTGTTTTCTTTCCAATTTTGCTCCTTTGTCACGTCATTCGCGAATAATTCTGTCTCTCCGCTCATTCAGAAACTCGCCGACTTAGAAAGGGCAGTGCACAATCTGGATCATGGTTGCACCCCAGGCAATACGACAAACTCAGTGGTCTGCTTACCAGCCTTAAATACACGTTTTCTAAAGCTTTCGTATGAATTGGTGTCGAGCCAACAACATCTCGCAGCTAAGAAAATTCTTGCCATCGAGTATTACAGGAAGAGTTCCGCCGAGAGTTTAGAGGAAATGAAATCAGCGAGGAACTATTATGAAGAGGGTGCGAAAGAATGTATCAAAGCTGCGCTTGAAGCCAGGAGCGCAAAGTAGAAGAGGGGCCAATGAAGGCAGCAAATTGGAATTTTGGTAATTGGACTGTTCTATCGTGGAAGAAAAATTTCGTACGTCTAAGAGTGGCGACAAGAGCTATTAATTAGATTGTATTGGTAGCAATAAACTGTCTGATAACAATTAACTTTGCGTGCCGTCTTCTTGCCTCTTTTGAAATGGCTGGAAATTGAAATTTTGAAGAATTCCAATCTTTGGTAATACTTATCTATGATGGATTCTCCGCTGTGACCTACCGCTTCGCAAGAAATCATTTTCACGAGTTTCATTATTGCGATTCGTGGGCACGTGGAAATCATGCGTGACAAAAATTCACTTAAATCGTCCTTCCTGCTAGATTATTAGAGACGGTAAAAGAATATCGCGAATGAATCATCGTACAAAACCTGCTCGATTCCTCGACACGTTGTCCAAGCTTCGCTTCTCTTTCGAACAATTCCTCGTCCTCGTTTCAACGTATCCGAGGTTCGTATCAAGTTCTACGTTCAAACCGACTGGGATAAAAGATGAAATGGACCTTTCTACTTTGCGCCCTTTTCGCATTTGCATCGGTTCAGGTAAGGAGGCCCAACAATGCACAAAGTAATCTTTAAAGGAAGCGGAACAATAAAAAACGTCGAAATTAAAGACTTTCAGAATGAAACGAACATTCATTTCGTATATCTCGCGTGTCATTTTCCGTTTGCCCTTTCTCCGAGAGTTCGAGACAATTTTTCTCGGAAAGATAGCATCGGCAGTTCTATCTTTTCAATTTAGGCACCGTGCGCTTGCAACAACAAAAAAGATAGAAAGCAACTGATGACGAAGGTAAACCACCTTATCAAACAACACAAGAACTGGGCTAAGGAATACGACAAGTACTTTACGGAAAATTATCAGAGTGAAACAAAGGATCTTCAGGCAACCATGGAGCAGTTGATGAAAGCCGATTACTTGCGTCAACAACTAAATGTACCAAAGAAAGTCAAAATAGAACACTGCCTGAAGGAATTTACCGATCGGATGAAGATATTGTACGATAATATAGTAAATAAGAACATTGTCCGTCGTACTTGTTACATGAACAAAACTGTTCTAAATGACACCGCAGAGGTGAGTGGAAAAGAATAGTCGACAACGATATTCAAACTGATGAAAAGTTCAGTTTCATTGAAAAATGTTGCTGCTTTGTCATCTCATTTACGAAGATTTCTCTCTCTTCTCCGTTTTAGAAACTCACAAACTTACAAACAGCACTGCAGAATCTGCATCAGAGTTGCTCCGCGCGCAATGTCACTACCTCGTTACTCTGCTTACCAGAATTAGCTGTACGTTTTAAACGGTTGTCATTTCATTTGATGTCGATGGAAAGTCATCTCACGGCTGCGGGAGGCCATGCCGTTCAGCGTTACAAGAGGAAATTCACCAATGATGTAGCGAAAATGATTTTTGCAAGAAACAGTCATGAACAGACTGCGAAGGAATGCATCAGGGCTGCGATAGCAGCCCACCGAGCGAAGTAGAGTGACTAGTGAAGGCAGCAAATTGGAATGTTAATAATTGCAATTGACTGTTGTAAAGTGCAAAAGGAATTTCGTACGTATAAGAGTGACGAGGGGAGAACTATTAATTGGATTGTAGTGGCTATATGTATAGCAATGAACTGTGGGATTTGGGCTGGCTCTTGACCGGGAAGAGAATGATTTCGTGTCACCGAACCCAAGAAACCTTGACCATGCCACCTCTAAACGGTCTACATTTATCAAATTGGTTTGTCAATTAACGGTACCCACTCTGGAATATCTACTTGTGCCAATAGAAAAGGGGAAAAACCAATGCAAGACTGCTCACAATCAGCGAAAGTAACACTTTTAGAAATTCGTGCTTATCTATAGAACCGAGAACCAGTTATGATTAGGATTAAGTTTAGAATATTTGCTTAATGTTGCTGTTACGCAGTAGCTTTCCTGTGCCCTACCGATTGCCGCATGGCTCGAATAATATAAGAATCCGATTTTAAAAGCCAGGGCAATCTTTTTCTTACATATGGTAAACTTGTCGTGTTTTCAAGTTGCTTGGATAAAAACAAGTTTATTACCAGGAAATTGCACTGGGTGCTACTCACACCCAGTTGGTAATAAAAATTGGCAACGGGTAGTCATTTTACAATTCGTGACTTGAAATCCGACATTTATGGTATTAGTACCTTCAAAACGTAGGTTCGGTGCAATTACCAATGCGTGCTAATTTCTCCGTGTATCGTGCTGTGGACAGAGTGCATAATCCCGCTCCAACTTTACCTACTACGCTCACCGCTTCAAGTGTTGAAAAGTACACTTCAAAAAATAGCGTAACAACTTGAACAGGAATGACGTCACGAGAAATGGAATCACACCGAAAGATTTGCATTGAAAAATCTCAATCGACGTGTTCGAGCGTTGCTCTTTGTGACAATCAGTGTTGGAAAGTATTAATTTATCCGTTACTTTTGGACAAGCATATACGACAATATGGGACCAGTGCCGGCATCTTGAATCCTTTCGAAATGGCTGGACATTGAAATTTTGAGGCATTCCAATCTTTGGTAATACTTATCTATGTATAATGGATTCTCCGCTGTGACCTACCCGCTTCGCATAAAATCGTTTTCACGAGTTTTATTATTGCTTTTCGTGGGCACGTGGAAACCATGCGTGACAAAAATTCACTTTCGGCTAGATTATTAGAAACAATAAAAAAATATCACGAATGGGTCATACAAAACCTATTCGATTCCCCGAGCTGTTGCCCAAGCTTTTCTTCCTTTCAAACTATCTCTCGTCTTCGTTTCAACGTATCCACGGTTCGTATCAAGTTCTACTTTCAAACCGACTGGGATAAAAGATGAAGTGGACCTTTCTACTTTGCGCCCTGTTTGCCTTAGCATCGGTTCGGGTAAGAGTGTCCAACAATATCCGAACAAGGGATCTCTCGGGGAACCGTAAAAATATGAAACGTTGAAGTAGAAAACTTTCAGACTGGAAAATTCATTTCGTAACTTTCGCGTGTCACTTTCCTTTCGATCTTCCTCCGGGAGGTCGAGACAATTCTTGTCAAAGAAAAAGCATCGACAAATCTATCTTTTCAATTTAGGCGCCATGCACTTGCAACAACAAAGAAGATAGGAAGCAACTGAAGGTAAAGCTAGTGCACCTCATGAAAAATCACAAAAGCTGGACTAAGAATTACAAGAGCTCCCTTGAGAAAAATTATCAGGATGAAACAAAGGATCTTAAGAGAAGCATTGACCAGATGATGAAAGTCGATTACTTGCGTGAACAACTAAATGTGTCAAAGAAAGTTAAAATAGATCACTGTCTGAAAGAATTTAAGTATTGGATGAAGTTGTTCCACGATGATGTTTTGAATCGAATGGATTTCCATGGCATGCGTTACATGAACCTAACCGCTTTAGAGGGTATAGAAGGGGTGAGTAGAAAATAACAATCGACAGCGATATCACTGTTCAATAAAAAACAATTTATTTTCCGTTTTGTAATGTCCATTCAGTGATTCCTATAGTGTTTCTCGCCCTAAACACGAATTCGGAAGCAAAATTGCTCCATCACCCTCAGTTTTTGAGGAAAACGAACTTTTGTTAAAACTGCGTTTTTCCGGCAAAAATGAGGTATTCCGTGAAAACTGAAAGCGCTAGAGAGATCAGATAAACACTATAGAAATCGCCCAATCGACAATGCAAACCGAAATTTGTGCCGAACAGTGTATTCAAACTGGCGAAAAATTGCCTCGACGATTGAAAGTATTCGGTCTCAGTTTTCTTTCCAATTTTGCTCCTTTGTCACGTCATTCGCGAAGAATTCTGTCTCTCCTCTCATTAAGGAACTCACCGACTTAGAAAGGGCAGTGCACAATCTGGATCATGGTTGCACCGCAGGCAATACGACAAACTCAGTGGTCTGCTTACCAGCCTTAAATACACGTTTTCTAAACCTTTCGTATGAATTGGTGTCGAGAGAACAACATCTCACAGCTATGAAAAGTCTCGCCGTCCAGTATTATAAGAAGAATTTTGCTGAGTTTAGAGGGAATGACATTAGCGAGGAAGCATTATGAAGAGGGTGCGAAGAAATGCATCAAGGATGCGATAGAGGCCACGAGCGTGAGGTATAAGAGGTAGCAAAGACAGCAAATTGGAATCTCAGCGATTGGACTGTTGCACAGTGGAAAATGAATTTCGTGTGTATAGGAGTGGGGACGAGAACCATTAATTAGATTGTACTGGCAGCAATAAACTGTGAGACTTAGATTGACTCATCGAGAGAATTATTGACAGATTATTTATCACCGGACCGAAGAAACCTTGCCCATGCCTGCTTTAAACGCTCTAATTCGTGACTTAGAATCAGACGTTTATGGTATTAGCATCTTCTACTAAGGAGCCGTGTCATGTACAGGCATCCTCACCAATATAGCTGAGATTTTACACACTTGCCAATTTCGATGCGTGGAACACGAATTCGTCAATTAAAAGTGTCGCTTAGTAGCCATTTAAGGGGGTATTATTGTCTAGAAATTTGAAAAAATCGATTTTTAGTTTTTTGGATTTTATTATACTATTGAGCTTCCGAAATACGCCTGTTAAAGCTGCATGGTGAAATTCGTAAAATTGGCTGGATTACAGCAATTCTAAGAAATCAATCGCGCAGGAAGCGTAGTCAAGACGCAGCTACTCGATGATTTTAGTTATAGTAGACCATCTCTTTGTGATGATGTTTTAGAGGCTATTTTACGAGAAACAGGAAAGAACCATTTATCGATCCGAGTTGGCTGATTAACCAGTAAGTACCAATGATTTGATTTAACCTCATCACACGGTACGAAAACTTTAAACGCGTTTTTCCCAAAACTATGTTTTTCAAATCGGCAACCAGGATATTTCGATAACCAATTGGCCGATTGAGTTCCAATTTAATATTTAACTTTAGTAGACTGTTTTTGAACGTTGGTAGCAGAATTGTGGTGGAAATATTTTTTTTTCTCTTTTTTATAACTCGTTGAAGGGGAAGAGACATTGGAAAAATGGTCAATCAACGTTTAGCGTGCCGGCATTTTGTAAAAAAAAAATATTTTTGGCCGTATCTGCTACCAATGCTAACAGCACTCATATAGATTAAAAAAATGTTTAATTTTCTTCACAGATATGTATACAACGTCTGCAACACTGGTTGTCGATGAAGGCATTTTTCCGCGTACCATTGTGTCCGAGCGTATAAAACAATATGTAAAAAAAACATTACTGTTTCTTTCGACATAATTCTTACATATTTTTAAAGGAAGAATGAACATGGGTGCAACAACTGAAAAAAGAAATCGAACAGTTTTAAATTTATGCTATTCTGGAAATCACCTCCAAAACAGCACTCTAGACAACAATACCCCCTTAAGAGATATAAAATGTTAAATATCGTAGATGACAGGTTAGAGAATGGCCAATTGCCAGTACCCTTTGCGTTCGCTGAGTGGTCGTCTCATTGCGCATGCGCCGTACGATACGTGGAGACGCAGATGCGCTGTGAGCATTTAAATTGATCGAAATCACGAAGAGTAGGAAAAGAAATTCGGAAATATCCGAATATATTAAATTACATTATGTTATAGGTTACTACGTAAGTCGTAGTTTACGTTACCTATCTCACTGTATATGTATAAAGGGATATTTTAGCTCTTCGATCGAAGCTAACATTTGGAGTTTGGTTTAGAATTGAGACGCGTTGCATTTCGGTAATAACGAAGAGATTTTCAGGTGGCTAAGCTTATATCTTCTATTATTGATTTGTCGGCCACGATTAATATATTTTGAATTCGCATGAAACGAGACACGCAACGTCTCGGACGTAACGCCATCTAATATTCTTACTCGTCCGGAGAACCTGCTCGTAGCGAAGCTGATCATCGCGCGAATTCTCGCGGCGAGGCGGAAAAGCCCGCGGCGGTGACGAGAGCCCGAGAGATTTCCACGCCCGTAAATTCTCACAGAAAAGAAGGCGTCGCGTGTTCTCTCTCTCTCTCTCTCTCTCTCTCTCTAGTAGGCAATATAATCCAACAAGCCGAGGGTACCGTTAAATCTGTCCGCGAGTAGCATCCCTGCGAGATGAGAATATAAGATAAATAGTGATTTAACCAATCACTACGTCCGCGACCGGTTTTCCACCATTCTTTTTCTCCTACTCTATTTCCTCTTAAAGTTTCGCCCCACGCGAACTCCACGAGAGACGGAGAATCGCTGGAGAGAAAAAATCACAGACTCCCAGGCTGTCGTGCTTTTCCTCGCACCCTTTGGATTCTGAGCTCGTACTCGTTCTGTTCGAGTTTCTTCTTGGCTCTCGAGGTGGTTCGTTCGCTCTTGTCTCGCCTCTCGATCGTATCGATCGATTCGTTCACGCACGAGCGCCTACGATATTAATTGGCGGGAGATTAAATACGAGTTGACGCGCGGTGGGTATCGAAAGCTGATGGAATAAAGTATGCTTTTCTTACGAGCACGTATCTCTCGAAAAGACGAACACTTGCTGTAAGGGTAATCGAAAGAGCGCTTAAACTTGTAATACGTGGCGTGTTCAGTTCCGTAAGAATTTGTTCTTTCATTCTATTGTTTATTACGGAATTGAATGTGTGCGTGCTGGTTCGTATTACAGTCACGTGGATGTTAAATTGTGCGGAGGAAAGAAAAGGTTATCTCGAGAGAAGGTAGATAAGGTGAAGGATTGATAATGAAAGCGCGAGCGAAAGATTTCTTTCGTTCGATTAATATTAATGTCATTTTGCAAATTCGATCTACTTATTGCGTTCTAAAAGGAGAATTAATAATATTTATTATGGATAGGCAGTAAATTCCGGTTACGGTAAGCATGGTATTCAGTGTTCGAGTATCGTCAAAGAAAAGGGCTATTCGAAGACTGAAAAAATCCTAGGACGTTACATATTTCTTCACCATGACAATTATATTTAGAGTATTTTTCCGAATGTAGCATCTTTGTAAATAGCTCTTTACAAAGAAATCCTGATCTGCTTCGCAGTGCAGACTAAACCACGCTTCGTCCGAGGCAATTTACAACATCTAGATTTTCCACTATTTTACCCTTCGTGCTCTTCTACCTACCTCTTCTTCTCTCGTCCTGAGACCAGAGTAGACTCGTCCTATAGCAGGCCCTGTTTGCACAGTGCCTCTGATCTGATCTCTAAAAAAACTTGGTCGTCCAATCGCGTCTGCCTCCCATTTTCTTCATCCTCGTCCTATCTCTCGCTCTCCTCGTCCAATTAACCGTCCCCGAGCGTAGTGGGCACGCTTGTTAGAGCTCGTAGCAGCGCGAAAGACACGCGAATCGGCGAATCTTACGCGAAAAGGCCAACGGAGACGCGGTACCTTGACGATAAATCGTCGGGCGACGTGTTTTACGGGACGATTGTCTTCGATTCGCACAATAAGGCCGTACGTCTCCGCCGTCCGACCACGCACAGGTGCCTGCCTCCTGCTCCTCCTTTTCCAGTTAGGTCGATTCGTCGTTCGCTCTTTTTTCATTTCGTGCATTACAGCCCTCAGGCACGCGCTTCATCCTCCAAACTTCCGGTTTCGGGGAGCGTCGAATTTCTCACGCTCTTCGACCTCTTTCTAGAATCTTCGAATGATCTTTTCTTTCCTTTCTCTCTTATTCCGTTAATTCTTCTTTCGTACAATTTGTCTTTTCGATTATTCTTTCGTGGATTCGACGAATGCGAAGTTTTTTCATTTCAGTTGAGTCGTGTGAATTGAGCGTGTAAGAAGGAGCTTCTAATCGTACGAGGGATAGTTGATCTCTATTGAAGCTTTTATACATATAAAGTATAATGCTTAGAGAGCGATTATTTGAATTAATAGGTGGACTATTTTTTTACTTTTTTTTTTTTTATTTAGGGATTGTAATATGCGGCTAGGGCGTCAAAAGTGTATCGTGGTACGAAAAATATGAAGAAACACTGCTCCAATAGCTTAATGGCTTCCTATTGGCTGGTGCACTGGCTTGCCCATAAACCAGTGGGTAATAATCCATAAAGTAACCGAGAACGGCTGCCGTTCTGGGCCGATAATGGCCCCGTGATTCGCGATACGACGGCTCGTATAATTACACCGAATTGCGGCGTCTCCGCACTGTTGGCTCACGAGTTGTTGCGAAGTGGACGAACGACGATGATGAGGAGTTCGCCGTGCGATTAGCCGAAAGCGAAAGGCGCCTGCGGCACACGCACACGCACACCCACCGATAATCTTTTTCTATTTCTTATGGTTTGTCGATTGCGACACGCAACGCGGAAATTGCTCCGATTTCTTATGCGCGCGTGATCTTCAGGATTGCATCGGTCAAGCGTTCGTTTCTGTTTTCAAAGTGCTCAAAATTGATTGTCGATTAGCAGTGGAAGATTTCTTCAAAAAATGAGAATGCTAAATTATCTTGTTCTCGAGGTAAATATGGCTTCGACGGTGATAGAGCTGGCCCATTGAGTAAAAGACGGATGGATGGAAGGAGTATTTTGAGGTTTCCTAAGAATTTCCCAACGATGACGCTGCACGGTGGTTTGAGATTGATATTTTGTGGCCAAAACACAATTTTTGAACTTTTACTTTATGTTGGTATAAGTGCAGTTTTATGATGTCCTATTCTCAAATAATCATTAACCGTTGTCATTTATTTGTTTCCCATTACTAATCGATAAATACAATGCCGAAAACATTGCACATTCGAAGGTTACGTTTACGTACATCTGTCACGCTATCGGACTGCATCACAAATTATATTAATATAAACTATAATAATCAAATTATATATATCTAAGACGCTTAAAAAACATGTCTCAAGGTAAGCGGTTTCATATTTTGCTATGTGTTTTTTTATTTCTAATGCAGGAGTAGTCAGAATTTTAATCAAAATAAGCGTAACCTTTAATTGATAAAATAAAGATTTAGAGAAGGTTTTAAAAGTTTCTGAAAGTTTCTGAAAAGTAACGAAAGTTGTATAATAATCCTCAATGTTTATATTAACAGGATCTGTTATGCCTGTTTGCGCCTTTGTGCGCTTTTTGAAAATATGTAACGTTCTTTAGATTCGTATCATGTGTCGCATCGAACACTTTACGATGTTTGGAGAGAAGCAAAAAGTACAAAGAGTCGATCTAGTGAGGTAATGTCATTTTTATGGAAGAACGTGATAAAAGAAGAAACCACGCATAATTACGAAGAAACTATTGCCAAGAAAAATGATGATAATTATCCTTAATGTTATTTATTAATTTAAACAAAACTAACCATTAATGTATAATTTGAATAAAGTGAATTTCTTGTTGAATTTTGAACTACCATGAAATGTGAGTTCTGTGATTTCATGTATTTAAAGTATATTTCGTATGTACACAAAATTGAATAGTTAGGAATAATTTGCTTACAAGATGTAAATATAAATTATTAATATTCTAGGCATTTTTTGGTGACACCTTATATAAAGTCTGTTGTTAAATCACTTAGGAACAGTTATCTTTTAGCTTTTAAAGGCATTTTTTTGTATTAAAAATTATTTTTATAGAATTCTGAGTTATGGCCAAACAAATTGGTTCTCAGACCACTGTGCGCTGTTGAGAAGAAGGATCGTATTCCGGTTGGGTATATAAAGTTGTTGGATGTGCAAAAGAAAATTTTTGATCTTTCTCGTTCCTTCTTCGACTGTCCTCGAAGACTAACGGATATCCGAAGGTTTCCAGTAACTTTTCGTTTAGTACTTTATTCAAGTATCAATTAAATATCCCATCGAGTTCCGTGAATTTTCGTTCGGTACGTTACTCGAGTATCAATTAAATATCTGACCGATTTCAAGAAATTTTCGTTAAGCGCTTTATTCTTCAAGTATCAATTAAACGTCTAATCGATTCTAATTACTTTTCGGTTTCCTACGTTATTCCAGAATCGAGAGAACATCTGATCATTGCTGGCTGTGTAATTGTAAGGAGACATTCACTAACGTGAAAAGACAAAAATATTGAACGCAAAGAATTGATCACCTAACATATGTACACACGCACATGAAACAGACTTGTGTGCGTGCGCGTGCCGTCGATTACTCACTTGAACGCGCACGAATGGCGCGCGTTTTATCGAGAGTGCTTGAACTTTATTATCCATCGGTGTTTCATTTAGATTAAGTCACCGTAGCCATATTCTTCCCACGGTTAAGTACAGAAACCGGAAAGCTCTTGGCGATTCGTTTACACCGGAAGCTCGCGCCATTTCTCTCGAGATGAGAAACGACGAAGAAACGATTGCTATTTATCGATCGCGAATTAAGATTTAATTATTCACGTGTGAAAGGCATTTTTCGCCCTAAGGCTTTATAATGTAAGAACTCGTATATCGAACTCTTACTTGTGGATTATTCACGATTCCTGTTCACTAGCACAGTGAACACTCGTGGGTTAATACGGGCTACTGTAATAATTATTGTAGTGTTTAACTAAGATTTAGATATTGTAGTAATTATCACAATTATTAATATGGTTATTAATACGATGAAACCGAAAAAAACGAAATCACAGATAGCCGGGTAGCAAAGTGGTTCGAATGCGTGTGTGTGCGTGAGCTTATGACTACGTTCAGGTATTGCGCTTTTTAACGTGAGTAACATATATGTCGAATATATCCGTGTTAATCAATTTCATGAATTATTTCCTCTTTCAGGCCACTACTCCTCTTTCAGTTTCTCAAAATCTAAGACCCGTTCCTTGTGGTTAGGGTTAGGGTACAGTACCCTTCCTTGATTAACCCGGTTTGGGCTAGGGTTAAGCGACGCTTCGAATCCCTGTTGTGTACTCGTCTATGACTAGTTGAACACTATTCATTCAAGAACCGGTGAAATCCGAACGTGGATACTATTCTAGTAGAACAAGAAGAAACAATTCTAAGAATAAGATTTTTGCTTTTCGTTCTATTAGCAGGGTGCTGAAGTCGATCTTTATTACTATAATACTATTCTAGTAACACAGAATAACGTCGCGCATTTCAATAATATTATACGTTTAATGTCCGAAAACAAACATTCTTCACGCGATATAAATTAAGTATCGTAAGTATGTCGAAATATTTTAAAGACCACTTCCTCTCTCTGCGATATTACACAAATATTGGCCTGCTAATTACGAAAGTTGCGCGAGTGGAAAGTATCCACTTTGAAAATGAATTTTATCCTACAAATAGAATTAATAAGGCAATAGAAAACATCGATTTTTCTAAATTGTCGTCTTACAATTCTACGTCCATTGTGATAGGTACGAGTCATTTTTTTTGAGACCAGTGAATATCATTCTTGCCGTTCGAGAACAGCTGTGACAGTGGTAATGACGAATTTTTTGTCGAATTACGAGGCGGTCTGGTAAATCTAGAAATGTGCAACTTGTTCTCCCTGAAGATGGAGGAGGCGTCGTCGTCGTCGTCCTCGTCCTCTCGTTAAAGTAATACCATGTTTCCCAGCTGTCGCCTGAGGATATTTCCCAGCCGATAGGGAAGACCCTAGTCAACGACGGGCTGATCGGTCACGCTTGATGCGTCGCGATAGGTGGCCACGAGATAGCCCCGAGACGAGATCGAGGAATATCGTGCCGCCAGGACGGGACAGGGAAGAAATGATTTATAGAAGTGAGAACTGGTGGCTCTCAGTCTAACGATAACGAGGTTTAATTATAACGCGGATGGTTAATTTAATCTAATTGTAACGTCGAGCGTTAATTTGTACTTCTGTTTTTTTCTTGCTTTTCTTTCGTTCTCCTTCTTCTATTTCTTTCTCTTTTTCGAGGAAGTAAACGGTTCTTTTAAGTAACGACAGAAAATGATTAGAACGCTTTGTTAACCCATTCGAGACCGACTGCACACCGTGTGTGCAATAATAATAATGAGTAATTATCCGTTATTGGGTGATTTCCATACTGAACAAGTTCTTTTATTAAAAGTGAACAATATAAAGAGAAAAAAGTTTCGCTCCTGGGGACCGTGTTCGAAAAAAATCGCCGTCTCGAATGGGTTAAGAAATTATTCGTACTTTCCTCGCTTCTAACCTTTTAATAATTAATAATAATGCGTCGTGATAAGTCTTCTAAATCCGATCCTACGCCAACTCTCTTGCGGCTGGCATTTATTTACATAAATAAATCCTATCCTAAGGCAAGATTTTGTCGAAACAATGATTTAACTGACGAGTGACTTGGACGGACGGACCAACGGTAACGTGTGGAACGAAGACGGCGGACATGTCGATAAACCGCACGCTGGTCCTCGAGCGATATCGCATGCGGTTTTCATCTCGCAATCTCGTCTTACTCGCGGCTGGCATTTATTTATATAAAACCGAGTGGAGATCCGTTGGCCGATCTCTCCTGATGGCGCGCGCGCGCGCTCGCGACGATCTCGTTCGTGCGTGTTCCTTGCGGTCGAAAACGAGACGCGAAACTACTTTCCACGTGGTTTCAATTCGTCTACTCTCGTCGACTCAGAGATCAGCGTCGATTACGAGCTCCTCTCTAGTTCGCACTTTATCGCGAGACTCTTTCACGTTTTAATTATAGTGGGACCAGCGCGAATCTTTCGTACAAAGTATCTATAGAAAATTTAATCGGCGTGGCTGTGCCTAGACATTCAACATCTTAAAATAAGTTTAAAAACTTTTCATTTAAAATCGTTTGCTTGCTTCATTTAAAATAATCGTGCTCTAAGCAATCTCAAAATGCTTTCTGCTTTTGGCATAAGAAGTCTCGTTGTACCGAAACTAACTAAATAACTAAATTAAAATTAGTCTAATTGTACGTGAGAAATGTTAGAAAAAAAACTGTTTCGTAGGATAAATCGTTTGAGGATTAAAAGTGGAGGATGCAGCACTAAATTAGCACCGAATCAGCACGTAATTCTAGTACTTTCGACGATTGATTTGCGACGGTGAGGGTGTTGGGTTAATGGTGGTTCGTTTCCGGTCTATTTGTCAGCGGGTGAGTTCTTTGTGCCTAATTAACCAGTTGACCCTAATGTTGCTTGTGTCGGCCATAACGAGTGAGCTATGGAACCGTGAAATTCTCACAAAAGGAACAAGATAGCGAGAATTCTGCGAGAAGATAATAGAAAGGAGCATTGTCGCGGAGTTTTTAAGGATTATCGATCGAATTACCACTTTTCTTCCTTAAAAATTACATTCAAATTCAAATGCATCTAACTTTAATGTAAACTGATCGAAATCCTAGCAAGAATCTTCTTGTTCTTCTACAAGAATATACTTGTAGTTCTTCTTGTTTCTATCTACTTCTATTATGGGTACTTCGAATTTAGCTTATTTTCCGTTCTTCTTTGGTAAATACATCCGATCTTAACTACTTGAGTGCCGAGAAGCGCGCCGAGTATATGGAAAAAAGTGCCAGAAAAAGATCTCTGCCACTCAAACTATTAAGACAAACTTCTTGCAATTTCAAGCAAGAACAGTCTTGCTCTTCTAGAACAACATACTTCTAATTCTTATTTCTGTCCACTCTTTTATGGGTACTTGGATTTTAGCCTATTTTCTCCCCCTCGTCACGCCCCTATTCCCATGGCGGTGATTTGCAGGAAATGGACGAATCTCGCTGGATACTCTCTAACAGTTCGACTCGTGCTCTTTTCGCAGTGGCCCCGTGGCCCCTGCGAGAGAACCAGGCCGCGAGCGGAATCGGCTCGTAAACGGTTTTACTCGCGCGACCGCCTATTCTCCATTCTCCATTCTCCATTCTCCTCACTCTCGATCTGCATACAAAAGTGAGCACCGCAAAACTCTGTGCCGTTACTCGGAAACAGGGTCTCGAAATATAAGAATCAGATTAAAGGCTTTGCTAGCACGCATCGCGTCACATCATTGTGCAGCATCTCACTCTTTTCTCTCCAAATGCACGACGCTCGGAGAGTATTTATTTATTTAAAAATAATTCGACATTGCTAGTGCCTCGAACTCTTTAGAATATGATGTAGTATGTCTAAAATGATTCGGAAAACATTTTACTTCGACCTGAACTCCCCAATTTTGTGCAGCATCTCAATCTTTTCTCTCTAAATGCACGACGCTCGGAGAGTATTTATTTATTTAAAAATAATTCGACATTGCTAGTGCCTCGAACTCTTTAGAATATGATGTAGTATGTCTAAAATGATTCGGAAAACATTTTACTTCGACCTGAACTCCCCAATTTTGTGCAGCATCTCAATCTTTTCTCTCTAAATGCACGACGCTCGGAGAGTATTTATTTATTTAAAAATAATTCGACATTGCTAGTGCCTCGAACTCTTTAGAATATGATGTAGTATGTCTAAAATGATTCGGAAAACATTTTACTTCGACCTGAACTCCCCAATTTTGTGCAGCATCTCAATCTTTTCTCTCTAAATGCACGACGCTCGGAGAGTATTTATTTATTTAAAAATAATTCGACATTGCTAGTGCCTCGAATTCTTTAGAATATGATGTAGTATGTCTAGAATTATTCGGAAAACATTTTACTTCGACCTGAACTCCCCAATTTTGTGCAGCATCTCAATCTTTTTTCTCTAAATGAACGACGCTCGGAGAGCATTTATTCATTTAAAAATCATTCGACATTGACAGTGCCTGGAACTCTTTAGAATATAACCGAAGTATGTCTAGAACTATACGGAAAATATTCAATTTCGACCTGAATTCCCTAATTTTGCGCAGCATCTCACTTTGCAATGATAAACCATTTTTCTTATATTTTTTTCCCCTGAACTCTTAACTCGTTTCATGCCCAGAATGTTGAACTCTTCGAAATATTACTCCTGTACGTTGAAAGATTCGAATTTCGATGAGATGCTGTCAAGCCATACACGAAGTTCGCATCTCATTTAGGTAAAACGCGATTTTATGTGTAAATCGTTTGAACGATCGTTAAAACTTATAAGGACTGCTTGAACTATGCTGGATGCAAGTAAATTTGAAAACTTTTCATAAGATGCTAACAGTTGAGATGCTAGCTTCACATGTGTTCTCCATGAGGAAAAGATTTATAATATATGTAATCAACCCCTAACTTGTACGTGATTAAACCCTCGTCATTTAAAAATCAATTTCGACGTAAAAAAAAGACCTGCTGAACCCTGAGCATTTTCATGTTGATTATTTTAGTTCAGATGGAAAAGACCTCTTGGAGCTTCACCTTCGGCATGATTTTCTCTCTCGAAAGAGGGAAAGCTTTTAGCGACCAAAAAAATTCAGAAGGAAAAATGTCGAGCGCGCGTCACTGTCCTCTTGGTATATGGGAAAATTCGTGGCGTTGCTTGGTACGAGCGACACATTCCAGCCGAGGAACGAGCCACGTGGGGCATTAAATTGTCGTAAATGCGAAAAGCTATAGTGATAAATTCGAGGCGCGACCTCCTTGCCTCCAGATCTTCTTAACCTTCTTAACCCAATCTACTTAACCATCTCTGTTTCTGTATTTGACACTCACAATTTCAATTTCAATTTGTAAATACCATCCTGCCATTACGAGCATCCTTGAAGATTTCAGGATTTGTAGCAACGTTTAACCCTTAAATGCACAAAGTATCAATTTTACCAATTATATTAAAGGCTACTACAAGCACTCTATCTTTCTTTTTGCTTTCACTCTATGGTTTCTTTTTTATTTTTAAATAGAAATCTATGCATTTAACACTATCCCTACCACGATCGTGTTTTTAAAATTTCGGTTAGAATTTCCTATGTACAACGTGATTGCATCGCCTTTAAATCTCGCTACTTTTCCTAAAATATTGAAAGACGTGTTATACGTATCGTGTTAACGCGGTCGGTCGCGTGGGAGGAATAGTACGAAAAGAGCTAAGTTGTCGTTTCGTGCATTTCGAAAGGAGAAATAATCAACCACGAGGATATACTTAATTAGTACACTACGAATCTACTACATTTACCTATCAAAATCGTAATTTGCACAAGTTATTAGGAGGTACTGATGCCCCTTACAAGGTATTAACTATATGTATACACGAACGAGTACGTTTCTCGCGAAAGAAAAACGATCTTGTCTTCCTCCAGTTTATACTTCAATGGTTTAATCTCTTTCTTTCTATTGTCACGGGGAAAAAGAAATGACGAACACTCAAACATCAATTCTGCCTACTAATTCAAGCAATGAAACTTGAAAGTCAAATCCTTTCAATGTCGTGTTACACTCTATCTCGGTCCTTCGTTCTTTTTACACCTGTGAAAACGAAGGACTTCAAATGTTTTTCAGATCTGAACGTACGAAGAAGAAACACGAGCGCTTCTTATTCTTGTTGTTTCCATTACGTTCGTGACTTTGGTGTCCCGTAAATTTTCTTTATGCTCAAAAGTGTTACGCGAGTTAAAAAAAAGATGAAAGAACCACTGTGAGATATAGACGATGGCACCTGCCTGCCAACTGTTAGTGCATAACGGGCCTTCACAACGTACCGTTGATAGTCGCTTGCTTATCCGGCTGTCAGCGAGCAGGGGCTGCTTGATCACTCGCCGTGATGATCCCGCGGAGTTACTCGCCCGTGGAAGATTATCACTCCCGTTTCTTCTCTTTCTACTCGCCTAGTTCTGTCTATCCGTCTACTCGTCTGCCAATTACACATCTCCTCTTCCCATTTTTCACGAAGAATATCTGCTACGCGACACATTGGCGCCGATTGCACCGCTAACCTCGTAAAGATAATTACTATAATACAGTTAAGTTTATGGAAAGAGGGAAATAGGGGAGGGGGGCGGACAGAGAGACAGACAGAGAAAGAGAGAGAGAGAGGGAGAGAGAGAGAAGGAGAGATACTAAAAAAATTAGTACACACCTACAAAGTGCAATAAATGAATAATTTATTACAAACGTATGAAATACGTAGAAATATCACGCACCGTCCTATTATTACTTCGATTTCAAGAAATATTTCTATAATTCTCACCCTCAATATTGATTCAAAATTGAATGCTCGATTGGCATTCTTATAAGCTGTGAAATTTCGTCTTGTACCGACTCTCTATAACCATCTTCGACCTCTCACAGTTTACAACATCTCGTATCAACCGCATTCTTACCCAGTATCTATTTCCATTTCTACTCTATAAACATTTTTTAGTCACATCACACTAACGATCTGTCATTACGTCTAAAAAAAGCCGACATATAAACACATTAAAAATGTGTAAACATTCAGAAGATGCGTGAACACGTTAAAATGCAGTCTTCTCCATTTTGCAGACATTTCGAACAAATACTTCACGTGCTTACAATTGATACTTCTTAGGCAGTTTCTACTGGATGTGTCTTTTGATGTGTGATATAGAGGAAGGAGGTCAGAGCGGGCGAGTTTTTTGGCCTAACGAGCATCGTTTCGCGAGGCGCGCTTTTTACCTGGTATCGATGACTCCGGTGCATCGCTCGTTGCATCGTCTAGCGTGCATCATCGGGGGAGGGCGGTCGACGACGAATGCACTCTTGCGGCCTCCTGTCTCAGCTGCTTTCCTGATACCGGCGCTGCAGTGCAACTGCACCGGCTCACCACCAACGGTCTCTCGTAAACGCCTTCCAAGAAGGACAGAGAGAGAGAGAGAGAGAGAGAGAGAGAGAGAGAGAGAGAGAGAGAGTGCATGAATGAATGAATGAATGAATTAATTCATTAATTAATATTTTATTAAGCTACAGGACGTAAGGTCCCATATACGCAGGAATTCGAACCCTAACTTGAACCGATTTTGGTACTGCGTGTCGTAACTAACCCATCTGATCGAGTTAATAGAAGACATGTGTAACCGAAATAACCGGATTAACCCGGTTATACGGGTTACTGTAATTATTCTAGTATTTAACTATCATTTAGATATGGTAGTAATTAATACAGTTATTAATGCGATAAAAAACAAATCAGAGACAGTCGAAAAGTAAAGCGGTTCGAATGTGTCTGTGTGCGCGCGCGCATACGTCGCGTGTGCGCGTGAGTTTATCTCTACGTTTAGGTATTGCGCTTTTTAACACGAGTAACATATGTGGAATGTATCTATATAAATAAGTTATACTAATTCTTTTCTCTTTCGGGCCACTACACTAGCGTGCCCTTTAAATCGCTGTCCAGACCGTCTTGTTTTACTAGTAACCCATTCCGAGCGGGCTAACCGCGGTTTCTCCAAATTTAAGAACCGTTCCTTGTGCTTAGTATAGGGTACAGTAACCCTCTTTCATTAATCCGTTTTGGGTTACGAGTTAAGCGACGGTTCGAATCCCTACATATAAGCTTCAGAAAATTACAAAACAAATAACAGAAGTGTAAGAGAAGTAACAAAATTGGACAAGTAGTTAAATTATTCTTCAACAAAAAAGAAAAGGCGTCATTATGATGAGAGAGCAAGAAAATGATTAACCAGAACGGTGCATTTATTTAGTGAAATTTATTCTTATATTACCTACACGTATACGATAGGATCAAGCGTATCTGAACATGCTAGAGACAAAACAGTTTCGATAATAGAGGGTCACTTGCTACTCTCACCATCTGTTCTTAAGAAATGTTGATATATGGAAATTAACAGCAAGATAATTCGTCACTGACTATGCTCGGTAGCAGATCGAAATTGTTCAAGCTTGTCGATGGGTAAAACAGTTCGATGGATTTCAATATTAGAAGCTTACTTGATACTTTTCCTATTTGTTATTAACAATTTTCAGTGTATCTTGAGTTTCGAGGATAAAGGCTCAGTTATTATAACTCCTTGCTGTAAAAGAGCTGTGGATAAACTAGTTTCTGTTGGAAACTGTTCATCTACTTCGGTTAGCTCTTTGCTGCTGTCACCTTCGTAATTAGCTTTAGATTAAGAGCGTGCTCAGACGGAGAATAGAGGAATGACGAAAGCAACGAGGATGGAAATGCTTCGAGACAATAGAAATTAAGACGAATGTGGCCTAATGCAAAATACATTGTTCGCTCATTTCGTGCTCCATTTCGTGCTTTCCATTGTCATCGCTATTCTGATCTCAGACTTACAATTCAGTTAAGAGAGCAACAGAGAAGAAAGAAATAATTAAAGTAAATTGTGCATAGTGACGTGATTGACTATGAAAATTGATGTCTCCGTTGTAATTGTTATTTTGTTTTCGTCCAATCTCGTCAAATGACAACGGATCGCGAGAGACAGTGCAGTGATAAGAGTTGCGCGTGATAATACTCATTGTCAGTCTTTCGACACTTATCATTCATGTAGACTTGGTTCTTATCTGTAAAGCGTAGGATCCTCTTGCAAGGAAAGATTACATTTACACTCGTGCAAACTATGAGAAGGCCATGAGAGATCCTTGAGAGTTTTCTGCGCGTCGGATAATAGAGTCCACCGGCGTGATTAACTTTCTATAATTGAAGAATATTTTTCCTCGTCACGAGATAAACGTGCACTTCGACGAACGCACGCGCTTTTATCGTGAAATACACGTGTTCCACGTGTTTCAACATCATCATGATCATTATGGTAATACGTAATGATCGTGATGATTGTGAACGGCAATGATTATTTACTTCTCAAACTTGAATGATTACCGTGAGACGAACGTGCAGTTCGACGAATACAGACGTATCGAAAAATACAGTTTTCCACATGCGTGAAGCATCATCATCATCTTCATCGCCATTATCATCATTATCATCATTATTATGATAATACGGATGATTATTTATTTACCTTTCGACCTTGAATGAATATCGCTAAACGAACGTCAAGTTCGACGAACACGCGCGCTTCTATGGAGAAATATAGTTTTCCACATGCTTCGTCATAATGACAATGATTAATTATTTACTTTTTAATCTCGAGTGATCACCGCGTAATTTCCTCTTCCTGCTTCTTTGTCGGTTAACTCTCACTCTGTGCAAACAGCTTTCACTCGAGTGATCACCTCCCTTGGTACAAACGATTTTGTTATTGTCGAGCGAGAGTAGGGACGACGAATCGAGTTTAGTAATCCAATTACATCGTTACCGTCAAATTGGGACGAGTTAGCCGCGCCATTAATCGGTAAATCAAAGTGGCGTAAAAGTCATCGCATCGAAGTATCTTACAGGTTGAGATTAAGGACGACGAAGGTCTGTTTGGGTAGCATTTTACATTATCCGATTTGCTCCGCGCATTCGTTGTACGATATTAATCATCGAGGCCACTTTACGGCTTGTTTGGGTTCTCCGGTGGAGCATTTCGTTTCGTCGGCTCGTCACAAACGAAGGAGGAAAGAGTTTCACGCACTTTTAATACAGAAAGTAAGGCACGCCTTGCCTATATTTTTGATTTGTACCAGGAGACGATACCCCGAATTTAGAGAAAGCTATGAAGAATGGAAAAAACTAATATTTCCAAAGGTAATATTTGGAAAACATTAATTATTTAAATGCCCAAATCGACTGGTGGTTCTCTTTTCCTTTAGAGACGTTGAACGTGGTAAGGAGAATATCATGGTATAAAATTTTCTAGTTTTTCTTTGCGAATAGTTGTCAGTAGTACTGAAAGATGGCGTCACTGGTATGCCCAGCGTCTACACGTACACTAAGAGAAAAAAATGGTTGTGTTTACTATAATCTCACTATATTTTATAGTAAAATTTGGCTTCAAACAGATTTTTATAGTTCATTTAACCATACAAAGTATAGTAGAATGAACGATTTATACAAATGGTTATATTATTAACTATTATTTTTGTTCTTGTTACCATATGTATAGTAAAGTGTGCTATGTGAATATAGTTAGTTCTATCACTATGTATGAAATATTCTGGTAATATTAACTATATAGAATAGTTACTTTTCTTACCATTATATATTTTCAACCATATTATATTTTTAGTTGAAATAACCATAATTTTTGGTAAAAACATAATATAGTTGGTTATACTATGCCTCTATCGTAATTATTACCCACATTATGGTAACATTTACCATAAATATGATATTTCCAACTATAATTTTGTTACTATGCCATTATAGTCAGATATATCATATAGTTTTCTCTCAGTGTATGGAGAGTAACGTAATAGTGAATTAAACAGTTGAATAGTCAATTAGATAGCTCAACAGGATTGACAATTTCAGTGTTTTTGCAAATCTAAGTACATGGCATGTTGGAGCTTCTCTCCAACAATTTCACGTGAAAGATTTTAATTACAGGGTTCATATCATTCGGCGGATTTCACAAAATTTGAGCTGTGTCAGTTAGACGGTGTTTTCATAAATTTAGTCACTGTCCTGAGGTTTGATAGCCATGTTATTAATTACATTTAAAAAAAAGATCGATTTGTCCTAGTATCACAGTACTTTCTACAAACAGTCCTCATTTACCTTTACCTTCCTTTCGACGAATCTTCATTTCCAGATCAACTTCGGAGATAACCCAGCAAAACGTCTTTGAATCTTCCTTTTCACAAGTTTAGTCACTGTCTTGAGATTCGACAGATTTTACCTTTCGCAAATCGTCCTTTCTGATTTTCCTTGTTTGCACTCCTCTCGTTATTCATCCTCCTGAAAGATCCTCCGCCCTCTTACCTCGTCATTCTTTCTTCTCTAAATTTCTTTTGTCCTCCTCCTCCTCCTCCTCCTCCTCCTCCTCCTCTTTCTCTCATCCTCCTTTCGTCCAGTCGCGCGCGCTTCTTCTCGTACCTTTTGTCTTTCGTTTTGGCGTACCCCGTTTCCACGAGTTCTCACGGAAACGTGCCGTCGCTCGACAGGCCACCTGAGTACACGAGAAGAGATCTGAAAAAACATGCCTCGGACATTGTTGGACGCACGGCGCATTTAAATTAACAGAATCGATGGTGCCCGTGCGCGCGTAAACATTTCTGATGACGCGGGTTCGAGACCGTCCGAGAAAATTGGTCGCAGGTACGCGAACTGCACCGAGATTGGAAAATTGTGTCCACGATGGAGAGAAAGGATCCTCGGTGGGGTCATGGAAAAAGATCAATTTCCGTCGGACGTAATTTGTCATCGCGTCGATTAAACGATTGTTTATTATCAAATTCTGTCCACTACGATTCAGGAGAGTTTTCACTCTCGCCATAGGATATGGATTATTAACCGTTTATTATTTAAAGTTTGGAGGAGCTCTGCTTGTGTTGTACCAAAATTGTGGGGAGCAAATAGTATTAGTATAATATACTAATACTATAGTATAGTATATAATAGTATATTAGTATGATTTTGGTGTGACTATAAGCTGGTTACATTTGCAGAGCGTACGATTTTTGGCTGTTTTAATAATATAACATTTTAAAATTGTTCTCTTTTTAATCCTGAAAGAGTTATTTAAATAACGGTAGGGTCTGAACATATTTGGCCTGAAACTGACTCCGAATTGAATAGTGATGAGAATGTGCACATTAGTATCCATAAAAGTGATAGCGGTAGTGATATTGTTATCCTTAGCAAAATGTTACAACGAAACCATAATCGCAACAAAAATGACTACGTTCTCGAAGAAATAAATCGAAGGAAAATGAATTGGATAAAACCTATTTTTGTATAGTTTCTTTCTGCAATTATACAATATCTCTGATCAATTTAGTTCGCTACTTTTATTAATCTTTTTTCACACACCCAAACCCTTTCGCATTTTGGACATTTTGTGGATATGGATATACGTATGTGTATATACATACGAACAAAGTTTCTTTACCACTCGAACAGTTAATAGGGGGAAAATGTGGAAGAAGTGAAAGACGATATTTCGTTTAATTATCTTTGCTTGTCGGGTAGGCGAGCGACCGTTCCACTCTTCGTGGCTCGCGCGAATCAGCGAGCCACTGAATAAGTAAGAGAACCACCGACTGAATAAGTGAGCGAGTAGTATCCCGGTAACGTCACGTTACATTACTCCTATGTACAGTTATACGCGACGTGCCTCGCGCGCGCCACCAGATGGTGACGAGTTCGATTGTGAGTGTAAAGTGTGTGATTGTACGGGTGGACGAGTGTGAGCGATCGAGAAGGAAGGAGAAGAAGGAGGTTAAATTGTAACGATGTATGCTTGCGTGTCACGTATCGATCGTGGGTGTACAAGTGGATGCCGTGGGAGCGTGTGTCCTTTTGTGCGTTTTGCGTTGGACTGATGTTCTATGCGAATTTTAAGAATATGGAGCATACGATCGGCCCCAGATGC
Source organism: Tiphia femorata (assembly GCA_944319695.1). NCBI lineage: Eukaryota > Metazoa > Arthropoda > Insecta > Hymenoptera > Tiphiidae > Tiphia > Tiphia femorata. Next base: position 32,206,364 of record OX090895.1, read on the forward strand.
GCTTACAGGAGACACCCATATTTCGTTTGAGGATCTCGTCAAAACGTAAAGGTGCAAGCATACGGGGTGTCCCATTTTAAATTGGATAGTAAAATATCTCGAAAACCGAGCCCAACGGACAAAAATCTTTCGGACAAAAGTTGCATGGTTTCGAGAGTGGCATAAGACGGTACCATTGGTTTTACCTTGAAGAGTAATTCGAAGGCCACACGAAGCTCACCTTCAATTTCTCAAATGGAACCTACTATTTTTCGTTACATACTCTTGCAGGTTATCTCGAGAGCTTTCCAAACCACTATAATAAAATAACATTTCATCGAGTAATCTTCGAGTTGTCAGGCTCCAAAGCAGTACTTTGCAGTACTTTGCAGTACTTTGACATAAAGTGACGTGTTTTTCAAGCGTGCATAACTACAGAGATTTGGGTGAAAATTTGATTTTACCTTGGAACGATACCTAAAGATCAACTTGAGCCCATAACATACAAGATATTTTGTACTTTATGTCAAAGTATCGCGAAGTACTGCTTTGAAGCTTCATAACTCGAAGATTACTCGATGAAGAGTGATTTTATTGCAGTGTTTATTATAGCGTCAAACCAATGGTTGATCATCTTATGTCCCCCTCGAAACCATACAACTTTTGTCCGAAACAAAATATCTCAGTTTTCGAGATATCTTACTGTCCAAGTTAAAATGGCACACCCTGTATGAACAAGTACAAATTCCGTGCGCTTGTGTATGTGACGAAGTGACATATATTCCAGTGTTCCGCGGACTCGTTACAAATGTTCCACGAAACGATTAAAGCATAAATGTATACACAGTCTGACAATTAAATAACGGAACTTTTAATGTAAATCATCGAACACTCAGCGCAATCTATTAAACGACGACAGCATTAGAAACACACAAGTTTCCTCTTTTAAACGCACTGAAATTCGTGCAAATCGGATGACAGCTTATAAAATTACACGCATTTCAGTGACTGTAGGTTAGGTGCTCGTGTCGTGAAATCACAATGGAACAAAGAGCTAATATTAAATTTTGTTTTAAAATTGGACAAAAATTTGCTGAGACGTACGAACTGTTGAAAAAAGTTTATGGCGATGATTGCATGTCTCGTACAAGAGTTTATGAGTGGTTTACGCGATTTAAAAACGGTCGTGAAGATTTAAATGATGACGCAAGACCTGGACGCCCAGAAGGTGAAAATCGCGCTGAATTGGTGCAAAAAATTCAAGAAATCATTGCTATCGATGGGAATTTCGCTGTGAGAATGTTATTTAGGTGTTTTACATCGTTTGTGGTCGAGAATTGTTCGAGTTAGGCCTGAATATCTAACAGAAAAACAGTTGTTTTTATTCCACGATAATGCACCACCTCGCAAGACCTTAAAAGTTCGTGAGTTTTTGAATAAAAAACAAATTTGTCTCATCGCCCACTCATCGTATTCGCCTGATCTATCACCGTGCGACTATTTTCTGTTCCCGAAACTAAAAACTGCAACAAAAAGACACTTTTATGATAATGTTCCTGGCATTCAAGCAGCCATGACAGAGGTGCTGAAGATCATCCCAAAACCCGACATCAAAAAATCGATGCGCGCATTAGTCACCCGTGCCATACACTGTATTGAGTCTAATGGAACATATTTCGAATAAAAACAATTGTTCAACAATAATATAATGTGTATTTCATTCTATATGTAAAAAGTTCCGTTATTTAATTGTCAGACTGTGTATTATACCTCGAGTGAGTGAATATGAACGCACAAAATGCCATAATCTGAACCTTAGTCGTAGCCTCGCGGAGGTTGAACCCACCATCTAGAAATACTTGTGATCTTAAACGTCTTGATAATTTTACCTGCGTGAACTTGGCGCCCGACTTTAAGATATCGAAATTTGTCTTCTTGCATTCGGAAGAGCATTGCTTGTACCAGTTTGTACCTCCCTTGTTTTCGTTTGTACCCCTAAAGCAGGCCTGCCCAAACCCCTTCCCTCGCGGCTCTCCAGGCCACCGCCGAACGAAGGAGAAACGTCCCCCTCCATCTACCCATCGCGCCGTCCGGCGATTGTCGCTTCCTTACGTCGTAGGAAAGCGACAATCGCCGGACGGCGCGATGGGTAGATGGAGGGGGATGTTTCTCCTCCGTTCGTCGGTGGCCAGCGGTGGCCTTGAAGAGCCTCGAGAGCCCATACGTGGGCAGGCCTGCCCTAAAGGATTCGCAAATGGAGATAGTTAAAAATTTTACAATAGGCTCAGTCCGTCTATGGAGACTCATCTGTCTAGAAAGCCGCGCTACACCCTCGAGTTTAGATTATTGGTTTATTCGTTTTATCAAGCGAATAAAGCAATTGAATCAATGATCTAAACTCGAAGGCGTAGTAAGGCTTTTCGAATAGATCAATCTCCATCGACAGGACCGGATCTCATTCTCCATACCTACACTATCGCAAACCTCTCCTTCAAATCAACTAAATTAACCAAATTTACCCATTGAGGTAGAAACGAAGTGAAAAGAGGTAGAAATTGGTACAACCTGGTGGAAACGACCTTCCTCTTTCGAATGGCGTTTGCAGATTTAAGATATCTCAAGAAGCCAAAAAGTTCCCACTTGTAAAATTTGGAAGTTTCTCTATTTCCGAGCCCTTTGAGGTACAAACGAAAAGAAAGGAGATACCAATGGGTACAAACGAAACTGTTTCGATCGAGACGAAGAATAATCGATTATCTTAAAGTTGGATGCCAGGTAGGCACAGGTGATAATGTTGCTGTTCGGCAAATTGTCCTTCTAATCAAAAGTGTTCCGTGAGTTTGAGTAGGTTAAGAACCACTGGTGTAGAGCAAAGTATATGAGAGACAGGTTGACGGTGTGCACGCGCGTGAAGTGACTTTCTGCTCGGGAGCCGGGAGCTGATGTACGGCATAGAAGGTAGGAACGTGAAGTCGTGTGCTTGTGCGCGCGAACTGAAGCGTGGTGGTGAGTACGTGTGGTGAACTCACTGGTAAAGTCCGCCGCGTGTCGGACGGGTAGTGATCGAGGGTCTTCAAGGTTCCTTCGTTCCGCGAGGCTCTCCACCGGTGCTCGTCATTCTACCGGCAAACTGCGCCCGAGTCGCACGCGTTATGTACTAGGACAAGAGGTCGAGATTTCACGGGTGATTTGTAGTTTCCGGGAGAATAATAGAAAAAGGGTGACACGAAGTGTGAGATAAGAAGAGAATTCGTGCAATTCGGTTTTTGGGATCTGTGAGGTATAGAGAGAAGTGAATGTCTTTGCGCGCGATATTTCAATGCGCGACCCCGATTGTGAAGTGAGAAGAAAATTCAGGCAATTGGTTTATGTATTTGGCCGCGAGCTTGAGGAAAGTGAATTTTTTGACAAGGAAAATTTGAATGGCGCGACTCGAATTGTGAAGTGAGAAGAAAATCCGAGCGATTGGTTTATGTATCTCGGCGCGAGTTTGGGGATAGTGAATTTTTTTGCGCGCGTAAATTGAAACTGGCGCGACCAATCGTGAGATAGGAAAATTTGGCCGATTGGTTTATATGTATACTCGGACGCGAGTTCGAGAAAAGTGAATTTCTTGCGCGCGAGATTTAAAAGTGGCGCGACGAGTCGTGAGATAAGGAAATTGAAGCGACAGAGAGATGAGTATTTTGCAGGCGAGACTTTTAATTTCGCGGAAAATTTGAAGAGCGTACCGAGAAGAAAAACGCGCGTCGACCAAAACTGCACCGTGAAAAAGCGAATATTTTCTGCTCGACCTTGTGCTCGCACGATTTTCAAGCTTGTGGAAAACAGCCAAGCTTCTTCCAGACCGAGATGCGTTGGCCGTAGAAGCAACCACGATCAGGATAATCTCAAAATTACGAAACTCGCTAGCTGATCTTAAGACCGTCTCTCTCGAAGCTATCGAAATAAATGTTCGGTGCACGCTCCAGGACTCACTCTAAGACTTTTACGAGCGATTCAAAAGAATAATTCACAGCTCTGAAGCAAACGGCTCGAAGAGTGGGTGGGAAGCTCTCGATACAAGGAAATCTTTGCCTTCGTCTCGCGTTAATCGAATCGTCGCTACACCCACGTTCCACGTTTTCTCATCTTTACCTCGAGCAAAAATAACCCCGAGATCCTGCTTCTCGTCAATTATCCAAGAACTCAAAGACGATCTCGTTGATCCATTATTTATCGAACCTACAAATTCGAGACTTTATCGCTCAAATTTACCTCAATCACCAAACATTCACCGATGACCTTTTCAACTCGAAAGTCGTAACATCGCGAAGAGCAGAAATCGGAGACTTTACGCAATCGACGCCATTGAAAACTGACCGGATAGGAGATCGAGTCGCGGAAAAAAAAATCGAACAAAACTAAAAGAAATCTCATCGAGACCAACGTCGATCTTATTTTCCGCCTGTCCTTTCCAATCGGCATCGTCGATCTTCTCCGTAGCAATCGATTCGATTGGAGAAATCAAAGTTCTCGAGGGTACCTTCTGAAGTGGCGCACCACGATCAATAGACTCAATTTCGTAGACTCTTTTTCTCCTCGCTGTAGAATCAACCCACGTGAAAACTCGTGGGAGTCTCTTGTATCTTTGGATTTGTGGGATCGATTGGCGAAGAAAGTTCGAACAACGACTACGTCGAAGCGAGACGGAGACAATGGAAAAGTTTGCAACGATAGAAGAACATCTCGAAGATTTCACGGAGGTCGAATTCTCGTAGCGCGGAAGTCCAAATGAGACGAAGGATGCCTAAAAGTTGTTGACCTCGCAGGACCTAATCGATGATCGATCGCGTTCGCTCTAGTCCCAGTGATTCAATGACAAACTGACGAATTCGATTGAGTAATGCGACTTCGCTGAACGCGTTACATAATCCTCGAGTTCTCTGAGAGTAAGGAGTGTGAAGGTGCTTTGATTCGTGGAGCGGGCACGTCACACGGATGGTTCTCACTGCTGAGACACGGAGAAGAAAGAAAAAGGCAGCAAGATGACTCCATTCGATTTTACGAAGTTCAAATTTCCCTCGATCGGCTGGCGGAGCTGGACTGAAGAACGAATGGACGCGTCTTTGTTCAACACTAGATTTACGCAACATTTTTTATAAATACGATTTTCCCTTTGAACGAGTCTAATTGGCTCGGTTCGGTAAATCTAGCGTTAAGAGGAAGTATTGAGAATTGTTCGATTCTTGAGAGTGATAGTTTCTGGTAATTGTAAACGGACGTGATTCGGAGAGGAGTTTTTGGCCAGTGGTTTTGAACTTTTGGAGAACATCGTGAGAGAGTATTGCGTGAATTACAGTGGATACCAGATCGTTTAGGTTGAAAACATTGCGATGACTTTGAGAAAATGAAGTGCGAGACTGTTCAAAGAATTTCACTCGATAAACACGAATGGTCACCTGGAAAGACAAGGTCGATTGCATTATTTCATAATAACTCTTCGATGGTAGGACTTGAATTTGAGAATTCTAACGTACGTTGAACCGTGCGTGTGCTCTCGAGACGTCTGAAAGATATCACTCGATAAAAACGAATAATCAGCTGTGAAGATACTTTCCACTGCATTCTCCGACAAGGACTCTCGAATGGTAGCTTGACAGATAGCAAGGAACGAGATAATCGAAAAATAACACTCTCCAGGAAATGAATACCACTCGCATACCACTGTAATAATCAGGTCTTCGCACCAGGGTGTACAATGCCTATATAATTGCCTATATTTGAATACTGCTTCTTCTTGCCGGAATGAACAATTCCGATAAAGTTTTACTTCTGAACAAGAACGAGGCTGAAGTCATCGAGAGTCAATTGGAAAATGAAATTAATTTACCGTACTTAACCTCGTCGAAATAACCAAATTCATATTACACTAAGAGTAATTTTCGTGCGTTGCTCCAAAGTGTACTACGTGCGCCTTAATTAGATAGGGAGAGAAAAAAAGTTCCTACGGTCGTGCTAGACGAAGGAGGAAGTGAGCGATCTCAAGCAGGTCTCCGGTGTTACGTTGAAATTAATAGGAGTGAGGTGCGTTGCGTCCTCGTGACGGGCCTTAATAAGCGAGGACGAGAATCCCAAGGATAATGCCTGGAGTCTCGTGGCTCCGTTAAGTCGTTCTGTAGTCAAGCTCGAAACTCGAAACGGATCGAGTCGGTCGCGTTCGTTCGCCGTCGTTTGGCCACGTGGTGAAGAAAGCGATGAAAAATCCATAAATTTGTGTGTCCATAAATTTGTACTGTCATTGTGATAAAGTCGAATCTAAAAATTCAACGGAAGACCAAGAAGAAGAAGAAGAAGAAGAAATCTGACGTTATTTGGGGTATTTGCGTAAAGCTTAATTAAAACGAGTCAACGAAAAAATCACAAGTGAACGAATGGAGAACAAATAAAAGGATCAGAAGCACGGCACTGACGTAATTTATGAAACAACGAGAGAAGATTGCGAAACAGTCGAGCGAGTACAGATACTTAAGAGTGACAAAGGAATCGGAAAGCGGTCGAGAGAATCAAAGAAGAAAACTCAGCAAGTAGAAGCAGAGACACAACGAAACGTGACTTTGCGCGCAAACAATGCGAGTCTGCAATGTAATCGCACATCTCGACGTTGCAGAAGAGTAAAAGTAAACGGACAACACGGAAAACAGACGAATCATCGTGCACAGAAATGAGCAAAGTCGAACGACGGGCACGTGGAACATTTCGACGAGATACGACGATAAACGAATTTTCATACATTTTTCAAATCCACACGATGATCTATCCTTTCCAAATCAAATTCCAAACATATCGACCGTGAACTCTCTCAGACTAAAATCCAACTTCTAATCAAATCATTCGATCGAACGTCGAACTTGTGATTTAAATCGTCGAGTAAATAAAGTATCTGCAACTTCTCGAAGCTCCGACGAACATCTTCTCAAGAATTTGTTCTTGGATAGAATTGATTGGGATATTCGATAAAATCGAGGAAAAGGAAAATCGAAGAAGAAGAGGAGGAGGTGACGTGATGCGTGGAGGAGGGGATTGAAAGGAAAAGAAGGCACTCCTTGGTATTATAAAGGCAGACTGTGCTAAATGGTTGTGTCCTCCTCGTGTCTTCTTGTTCCACGCGAGTTTGTTTCGACGAACAATGAGGCTCTGACCTCTCGTGGTGGACAATAGAGAGAAGTGAAAAATTGCCGAGCGTAGAAGAAGCAGAAGCCGCTTCGTGGCAGTTGTGTTTCTTTTCTTTTCTTTTTTCCTGACAGTCTCTCTCGACAGGAAACGCGCGCTTACGAAATTCAATTGTTCGTGGAAGCTGGGTAAAATCCATCGTCCCGGAACCTTGAGGAGGAATAGTCTTCGTTTTGCTTTTTGTTCGCTCGTTAATTATCTCGGAATAGCGGAGGAAGGTAATTGTGAGCAGAGAAGCTTTTAAGCGATTTCTAACGGTGTAGGACTGATTATCGAATCGACGAAGAGAAATAAAGAAGTGTGATAAGATCGATGGAAAGAATGTTTCTTGCGAAAAGTTCGTTCGAAGGAAGTTTCGAATAATCGAATTACACAAATTTGACATTATTAATGTCTTAACTCGATTTTCTTGTATACTCGATGCACTCGGAGAAAAATTACGTTATTCTTCGTTCGATCGTTAATTATCGAAAGATACTAAAAAAAAAGATAGCGACGTCAATGGACTTTGAATGAGCCTCTAGTAGCTCTCGAAATACTCTGCGAAAAAAGTGTCGTGCGATTGGCAAAAATTCGTCGTGTGAAACGTCGTGAACTCGTGGTAGGACGAATGCAACGAACATTCCACGCCGTATCTCCATCGCAATTGTTTCTCCAGCTTTTGCAACGAAGTATCAAGGTGGCCGAGTCTAGACACCTGTCGGCACACCTGTAACTTGGAAACTAACTTCGGGCTAATTAGCGGGAAAAATCCGTGGCCTTTTCCGACGAACGGCGACTGAGTAGCGGGGTGAGAAGAAGCAGAGACGAAGATCCGAGGAAAAGGAAGATCCACGATAGTCTTGCCTTAAGCGAGGAAGCACGCGGTCGTTGACTTGGATCGGCGTCGTGACATGCGTCGAGGATGAACCACGATTCGTCAATCTGCCAGCACTATTTTTATTGCAGCCAACGTAGGCATCGTAGCAGGTATCGATTTGGAATTTTATAGCACGCGAAAATTTTACGACGCCCGGGGCGGACGTTTATTTCATCACTGTAAAGCTCAATTTACATCTCTTCCTTTTGCACGATTCTTGCGAATGGTTCATCGAAGTACAGTGTTTTTGTGCAATGCGATCGTTCAAAGGGAAGAGAGTTCGCAATCTGATCGTTCAAAGTCCAAACAATAAGATGAATCCTCATTATTGCTGAATCGAAGTTTTATAAAACAGGCTACAGAATGTTCCATAGACATAGCTTAACAATGTACACGCGAAACAACTATATGCATGTATATTTAGACTTGTCAGTGGCATTTCACTATCGCCAAATAGGCCAATTCGATTAATCAAAAGTAGAGATTGAGCCTGCTCCATTCGGTATAAACGCACAGACGAAATCAATGTTTTTCACAGTTAATCATCTACGATGATCGTGTCAAATAGAAAGATCGATCGACTATTCGCCAATCGATTCTCTCCCCTATGGCACCTCGACGACCTTTCTTGACACTACGGCGGCGCATCAATTATTACGAGCTTGGCGCACGCTGCTTATTACACGGCTTCCGGTGAGCGTAAAGTAAACGAGCCGTCCTACAACTTGGATCGAAGAAATGCTCCGTTGTCCGGTGGCCGAAGCGTCGTACACCTTGGGCTCTTTTGATTTAGCGTCGCCAGAACGTAACGTGTTTCTTTCAACCGGGTTAATTCAAGAATATCCTTTCGCGGCTCCTTGAAAATCGAATTGCACCGGTGCTAATCAAATTTCAAAATTTCGCAGAGCTCCTCCAAATGTTCTCGCGAAACTTGCTAATTATACAGAATAGGTACTTTTCCCAACTTTGAGATCTTTTTCTTGCTGTCGCGATAAAAATGTTTGTTATGACTCCAAAAGTAATAATCAATTGGGGAAGCCCAAAAAATATGTAACCTACCTTTTTTTTATAATTAACACTTTAACATATAAATTATATAATTTTTCGTATGTCATCTTTTTGGTCTCCCCCTCGATTGTTGTTGTTAGGCTTACAACAAACATTTGTAGCGAAGAGCAAATAAAAAATAATGAAAATTCGGAAAAGTTCTTATTCCGCATAATTACCCAAAATTGACTGTTTCACCAAATCGGAGGCTAATAAAATTTCAAATATTCGAGACACTTCCTTAAATATTTTCAAAATCAATATATGAGGATCTGCGAAAAAGAAAATCTACTTTTCACCAAATCACAAGACACCGCTAAACGGCTCGTACGAATTCTTCTGCAAATCTTCGACAAGTAAACTCACATCGATTATATCGACGATCTTCGGAGGTTTCGGAGCTTTTGGAGTCTTCGAAGGACCGACCAATTGGATTTCTCGTTCGTCGATAAACAATTCTATTGCATCGAAATTGATAAATTGCGCCGACAATTTGATCTACTGCAGAAATAACCGCAGTCCTCGTTGACACAACACGCGGTCGAGTTACTGATTTGTATAACGGCAAGCATGGCCATCGTGTACAACGGCGACCTTCGCCACGAGGCTCTTTTTATCTCGTCTCGATCGATCTCCTTCGATCGTTCTAAATCGTTGGATCTCAAGGTTGTCATTCTCAGACGGCCTTTCGTGTCAATAAACGTACACGAATTATTTTCTCCTCGTGAAATTCGTCACTGCTGTGAGCGCACGAGTTAACACTTTTACTGCCACGACGGCCGTATGTGAACGGCCACGGTCTTTCCTCTGCCGCCATGGTGCACGGTGGTCATTCAAACGATCTCGAAAAAGGTCGCCAAAAATAGAAAGAGGTTTTAGATTTAAACTTAAATACGTATACGTATAAGGGTTTCCGTGGTCGCTGATTACGAATTTCATACTATATTACTTCGAAATTCAAGATGGCAGTTCAAATTGAAAATGCGATTTAAGTTTGGACAGCGGAGACTTCAAAGTTTTTCGATTCTCGACATGCATTTGAAAATGACGCGCATTCGTCTTTGTAGCAAAATGTGTTGTTCCAAACGTTCGAGTTGCGTGTCCAAGTCCGACTACTGCAAATCGTTCCGTATGATCTCGAACGGTTCTCGACGAGTGCAGACCACTTCATCGATACGCGATCACAAAATACAGACATGATGCGACGTAATATTAAATCAAAACAAACTTCTCGTAGAATAAGCTTTATTTAATGATAAAATAAGAAAAGTTCGTTATACGCAATAATACTTTCGCGGAAAGCTCTTCGAACGATTAATTGCAAAGAGTCGCGTATTCATAACCTCGCAACGACAGAGGCAGAGACGGGCAGAATTTTCTTCAAAGTTTCGTTACAAAACATCCTAACATATGTGCTTGATATAACAAATTCGTGAATCCTCGTGAATCGATAACTTCTTCGATGATTTACCGTAAACACGTTTAGAAGAGAAAGAGATCTTTTACACGATTGGCAATACACGCGGCGGGTATAAATCAATGAAAACGCAATATTCGTAAATACACCTTCCATCAAGCAGAATTGAGAAAGGACACTCGAGTAAAAAGTTACACGCACTTGAAATAACCGTGATATTTCAGAGACTCACGGTGTGACTCACGGTGTTCCGAAAACGGTCATTTTGAACTAACGTAGCGCCTCAGATATAAAAGATATTTCACTTCCCTTTTGAAATAAGATACAGCAAGGCGCTCTCTACAAGATTCCATGCTACCGAACTCATTATGATGAATTTAACTCTTTCGATGTTGTTTGGCCACCTTTCTCGAGATCCGTACCACTGTGCGGTGGTCACCGGTGACCTCCAGAAAAATCATTAAAAAAATCATTATACTAATAGCAATTTACAGCACGTGAAAGATCATGTATTAAGGAGATAAGAAATTAGAAAAAAGATTCAAAGTGTAGCGCCACGGGCCATCCATGGAGAATCAGTGTGGCAGTGAAACTACCATTAGCAAAGTGATATTCAGCTCGTTGCGCATGTCGGCGGCAGCTTGCGAGTAAAAGCGTTCGAGGATACTCGGAGCGTTCTTTTGACGAAAGGCTTGACCTTTTCCTCGAGGGTCATGCTCTTTTTCATCCGCTTTGGTGCCGCGCCAAATTGGTCGACGCAGCCGCGTCTCGTCAACGTGTGCGCGACTTCGAATAAGAAATCCGCGTGTTTGCATAGCTATTTTTGCAGAAATTTACTCAAACTGGGATCGCCATTCATTCGCGCCGTTGCACAATATTTCATTCTTACGTACTCCCAAAGATGGAAAGAATGTGCGTACGGTAAAAATGCGAGGCTCCGTGAATTATTAGCGGTTGGCCAATTTTGTTGAAACACACACGACTCTATATTTAATTGTGAAGATCTCTTGAGTAAAGTACAATCGAACCGTTAGAGTACAAGCTTTATTAGAAGTGAATCTTTTCCTTCCTCTCCAATCTCCTCAAACTTACAATTACGTCCTATAAGTTAGCGGAACAAAATGAGCGGAATCAATTCTAATTAACATTTTAATTTGTTGCTCATTTGTTGCTCAAGATAAAAATTTCTTGCTCCATTAGTTTTTTTTAAAATGCATGTTCCGCTAACGGATGATTAAGTTAGCGGAACAATATGTTCTTTAATGACAAAAACAATAAAGAAGCACATAACGATTATAGAAGAATTTGTTGCTCATTTGTTGCTTTCGGAATATCCTAGTCCGGAATGTATTGCACTGCTAGTTTTTTTTGTTTTTTAATTTGATGTTCCCATGACGCAAGATTGAGTTAGCGGACCGTTACGTATATAACAACGAATAATTTCGTAAAAAAATTTGTTGCTCGGACATGCTTGGTACCAAAATATTCGTAAAGAAACTTAGTTTCAGAAAATATCGGTCACCGATTTTGTTGCTCCTAGCAAAGAGTTGGAAAAGAGCCGGGAAGTCGCCAAACTTATCCGCCGAAAAGTGTATGACTCGTAAACTTTCATAAGGAATAATTTCGTCAAAAAATTAGTTGCTTGGACGTGCTCGGATGTTTCATTGCGAACATTTTCACATTATAAATATGATATTTCCAACTATAATTTTGTTACTATGCCATTGTAGTTAGATATATCATATACTTTTCTCTCAGTGTGACATTAAACACGACGGATCGGTAAGATTCGTCGATGAGCCGCGTGACGCGTACACCTGCCTGCAATCCTTCCAGAAAGTGAGCAATTGCTAACTATAATCCCGAACGCAATAATCATTGGCACGGTCGACCATTGCAAAATAGCGCAAAGTCACAGGAATTTTCTTGATCGATCGATCGATCGATCCTGTTTATCCGGTTGTACGGCTGCATCTTTGAATGGATCTTGTACTTCCATTGAATTACAGATCAGCGATTCTCAACCTGATAATGGACCTTTAACCGGTAGCACGTGATTCAGTTGTTAAAGAAAAATAGGTATATGTAAGAAGAAACAGCGCGTTCTATTGCTTATTAGCAAAATTGCATTACGTAACATTTTAAGGGTCCAATTTGACCTTGTCGATGCCAGTTAAATGTTAAAGTTTCAATAAATTGCCGACCGATAGCTGCCAATTATGCTTGATTCCATTCAATTCTATATGCCTGAAACCAATGTGTCAATTATGTAGAAACCTGCAGTATAATATTTTGATAATTCGCGTTAGAAAAATGTTGCTCGCGGTATCGTAACGAAAGAAAGAATATGCTGTACCATGCTGTAAGAGAAATAATAATTTGAAAAAATCCGGCCGCTTCGCGTATCTTCGAATTGACACACTCTTCTAATAATCGCCTAGTCAAGATCAAGTGAATGCAACGACACAATGGCTTTATTCGATCAAGAATTTCAAATGCCCACTTGTGAAACTAATGAGAGCGGATGATCTTGTTATTGTCTTTCGTGACGGGGAAAAAACTAGGGGTAAAGATGAGAGGCGACTTCCGGATCAGATTGCTCGCTTCACTTGCCAATCGTCCAGGATAGGTTCTAGCATGTCCTAATATTCACGTAGTCTTCTAACAATCCTCTACTCGAGATCAACTGAGCACGACGAGACAATTCGAGAATTACAAATGTCCACTTGAAAAGAATAGGCGCGGATAATCTCGTCATTGTTACATCGTGAAGAAAAAAACCAAACATTAAGGGCTAAAGATGAGAGACCACTTCCGGATCAGATGGCTTCGTTCACTTTCCAATTGTCTAGGATAGGTTCTAGAGAATTTAAATATGTAAACGCAATAAATCAAATACATTCGAGCCAGGGATTCGAACCCTAACCCGACCGATTTTGGTACTGCATATCGTATCTAACCTGTGGAACTGGGTTAATAGAAGACATCTGTAACCCAAATAATACGGGTTATTCTAATTATTGTAGTATTTAACTATTATTTGGATATTGTAGTAATTAAGACAGTTATTAATACGAGGAAAAGCAAATGACGGACAGCCGGAAAGCAAAGCGGTCGAATGTGTCTGTGTGCGTGAGTTTATCACTAGCTTCAGGTATTGCGCTTTTTAACGCGAGTAACATATGTCGAATATATCCGTGTAAATCAATTTCATTCATTCTTTTCTCTTTCAGGCCACTACCACCCTAGTGTGTCTTTTAAATGTCTATCTGGACTGTCTTCTTGTTTTACTAGTAACCCGTTTCGAGCGGGTTAACCGCGGTTTCTCCAAATTTAAGAGCCGTTCCTTTTTATGGTTAGGGTTAGGATACGGTAACCCTCCTTGAGTAACTCGGCTTGGGTTAGAGTTAAGCGACAGTTCGAATCCCTGATTCACGCATACCTTAATATTCACATACTCTTTCAACAATCCACTCTGCTCAAGATCAATTGAAGCCAACGACACAATGACTTTGTTCGACCAACAATTTCGAACGTCCACTTGAGCGCAATAGGCGCGGATAATCTTGTCATTGTTAGATCATGACGGAAAAAAAGAACTCGTCCGGATGAGAGGAGGAGGCGACGACGGCGGCGGCCTGCTTCACTCGACGATCATCGAGAATAGAAGGAGGATTGTTAAAGTTACGCGAAAGAGGAGGCGCGGAGTGTGCCCGGTGGCATTTGAACGCTCGACTTCCCGTAACGAGACGTTATCCTCCGTTGAATTTTTACGCTACGATGAGCTCGCGAGGAGCTTGTCACTCCTCCTCGTGAATGTCTCTCCGAGCAAAAGATCCTTCCCGTCCCTCAAGCACAAGATTGGCCAACGGAAGTTCTTCGTTAAGGGCATGCGAATACGCCCACAATAACTTGCCTCTTTTTATCATTACGTTAACGGCACGAGGGGGTATAATGTGAAGTTTATAGATCAATGCAATCGATCGACGAGGAATCGATTCGTTCTATCGATTCTCTTCTAACAAGTAACACTACCCAACTGTCACTCGCCGATTTGAATGAAACTTAACATACTTATTAAACACCGAAAAATATTGAATACGTGTTTTTTTGTTTCGGCTAAATACGCTTTTTAGGGGTAGAAAGCACCCCTCAACCTCTGGAGGTGGAAACAGTTATGGCTAATTAATTATTTCTGAAACGATACATTTTCTGAAAAAGTACTTAGGGCCAAAGTTGTAGAGTTCAAAGTGATGCACTCGATGGCGACCTTGAAGTTGACCTTGAGGTCCATTATCAAGGTCATTGGAAAATCATTTCATGTTTTTCATATAGGGAGTAGTTTACTTTTTATCCCGAGAATCGATAGAGCTTAGAATTTCACATTGGGAACGTTGGTGGTTTGTAAATAGAACAAGCCTCTGCAATTTAAAACTGTTCATTGATCCAACCAATTAAGATCAGTCAATAATTTGATCAATACAGGAATTGAAAGTTAATTATTCATTCAAGTAAGGCAAGATGTGGTTGAGATCCAGCTTAGGACCAAAGTTGTAGAGTCCAACCTCAAGGTTGATTTCAAGGTCAATTAAATTTGGAAATAATTAGCCGTTGCCGGACTTTGACCACATCCTGTATTTATAATCAGTAACTTAACGCTCTATCGATGCTCAGGATGAAAATTAAACTACTCCACAGGAAAAACATGAAATGATTTTCCAATGACCTTGATAATCGACCTCAAGGTCAACTTCAAGGTCGCCATCAAGTGCATCACTTTGAACTCTACAACGTTGGTACTAACAACGTAAGTACTTCTTTCAGAAAATGTATCGTAATTAGCCATAAGTGTTTCCACCTCCAGGGGTTGAGGGGTGCTTTCTACCCCTAAAAAGCGTATTTAGCCGAAACAAAAAAACACGTATTCAATATTTTTCGGTGTTTAATAAGTATGTTAAGTTTCATTCAAATCGGTGAGTGACAGTTGGGTAGTGTTACTTGTTAGAAGGAAAAAAAAACAAAAAACCATACACACAAAATTTACGAACACCCACACCAACGACCAATCGCGCACGCGCACTCTCATGAGTACACACAAAACCTGTAAAAATTCATGGCCAAGCCGAAAGGTCACGGTTATTCGAAGATCAGTAGGACTGTGTTGTTGGTGGTGCAAAAAGGGATGTTCGAACGGAAAGGGCACTTTCTTATTCTTCAAGCTTGCTTGGTAGAAGACAAGCTAAGCTGGTGGGGTAGAGGGATTGGCAGGTTGACCGAACGAGCCGCCTGTGTAATTGGAGGCTAAGAACGAGTCGAGGAGCGCGAAAGAAACTCACCGGTTAGCGTGTCAAGCGAATCGTGGTATGTACTCGCGTGTGCCTAATCATGATTTTACATTAGTTATGTATGTCGATGTGTCTGTCTGTGTGGATGCGTGTGTGCCACCACTAGACCTCCAGTGGTCATCAGTGTCGGCCAGCTTATCGATTAATCGATAATCCTTCCTATTTTTCTTCCCTCATACTCATTGTCAGTCATTATTCACCAACAAGGTTTCACGTTTGTACGGGTATTTTCACGGTAAAGTTTTGACGAGATTTATTGATTTGGACCGTTTATTTTGAAAGCTGTGCAAGTCCAATATTAAACGAAAAAATGAGATTATTTTAGCGTAAACTTTTTATTTATATCTATAGTTCATTTTTGTGTCAAAATGGACTTTCACCACTTTCAAAATAAACGGCCCATGTAAGGTCCCTGTGAACTATTCTTCTTAATGTTAATATTCGGTTGATAAAATAAGTTACAGAAAAATGAATTGTTAAATATTTATATGTATATTCCGGCATAAGTTGCATAGGCAGGCTGCCGAGCAGTCGTTGTAGTTTTAAACGAGTAGAAATTAAATAAAAGGAAAAAAAAATGAGAAGTTTCCAAAAAAACAGAAAAGTGTAAAATAGAAAAAAAACTCAAATGGAGCTATATAGAATTCCCACGTCCACGCCGTTAGCTCTGGGTCGCGCTAAGAGAGTAACTGGCGTATTTTCTGAATAAGCAGAATAAAATAAAGATAATTTCAAGGAAATCCGTTTGGAAGAATCGCTCGATCGTGGAATAACGAATTTTACAATTGACAGCCCTGAAATCAAAATTTTGACATCCCCAAAAAGCCCTTTATGGCAAATTTTATTGAAATCCGTCCACTAGATTTAATGCACCCCTGAAAGTGTTAAAGGGACTAGTAGGTTATAGTGTTGATAACGGTGAAAGCGTGCTTGACAGGCAAACGAGGTGTGATAAGGGATATATAAATAAATATACGCGTTCGTATAATTATCAGTTCAAGGCCCATGAAAAATTTAACGAAATTCGATAGTGGCTCGAGGGCCGCATGCTACTCTTAATAGAATAGAATAATCACGTTGATGCTTTTAATCGACAGAAAAAACAACGCTTAACCCTTTCGCTACGGGCGGGTTCTCCGCCGCGGTACTCCCGCTGAACGGGACGCTACGGCGCGCCGCAACATCACTGCACGCTATGCGACGCCGATCGTCAGCGGCAGTACGGCGGTGGAGAACCCAAGCTGCTTGAATGTTTTCGAACAAAAAATTACCTCAATGGCATGTTATGGGGGGCCACTATAGTGGCCCATAGTACCTCAGTGGCATCTTATGGGGGGCCACTATAGTGGCCCGTAGTACCTCAGTGGCATCTTATAGAAGGCCACTATAGTGGCCCGTAGTAGCGAAAAGGTTAAAATAGCTTCTTTATCAAATGCAACAACCTTCTTCTATTCTCGTCTCTCGTATTTCTAAATATGAGCTTCTAAATATATGTATAAAGATTCTCCAAGTGGCCTTGGACACTAAAAATAAGCTTTATCTACCCCTGTTGTACGTGTGATGTCATACCAAACAAACAAATGTATGCACACCCTACTTTCCATTAATTTAACGCAAATGCAGACTAATCGACACCACTTAATCGATACTCCGTTAAAGTAGATTTATAGCGTGCAAATTGATTAAACATGTTAATTAATCCTCGTTGCACGCGCAGAAGATATATCGAATTGGACCAATCGAGTTAAGTATCGCAGAAAGTGTTTGAAACATTCAAGCCTTAGAATTGAGAATTTAACTGCTACGCTGATTTTCCATGGATGGCTCGTGGCGTCACACTTTGCATTCTTTTGCGTTTTCTTTTTTTGTTAATGCACGATCTTTCAAGTGTTGTAAATTGCAATTAGTACAATCAGTCTTTTAATGATTATTCTGGAAGTCACCGGTGTCCATCGCGGTGTCACACTTTGTATTTTTTTGTGTCTTCCTTTTTTGTTGACATACGATCTTTTAAGGTGCTGTTAATTACGATTAGTGTGATCACTTTTTTAATGATTTTTCTCGAGATCACCGGTGACCACCGTGGCGCCATACTTTGCATTTTTTTGTGCTTACTTGTTTTGTTAATCACGCGTTCGCGTACCACGGACCTGCTTTCGCGCTCTTCAGATTTCGCGTCGAAGAAAGCCAGCGCATTTCGTCGACACAGAGACAACGGACGGCGCGCGCTCACAGATTCCCGAAACGCGCTCACCCTTCAGAGGCGTCGCTACTACTACCTTACCTATCGTTAATCCAACTAATACATTTCATATTTCGTTGTTAACTATTTTCAATTAATAGGCGTTTTTCGACACATAATCGCGCTCCTTGGCGTCGCTTTTCGAGCGTGTTTTGTGAAAACCCTCTGGCACGCAACCCAGGTAGGGTGGTACGATCTTTCAAGTGCTGTTAGCGTAATCATTTTCGGCTCAACTTCCGTATCCGACCCTTCTCCGATCTTAACACGTTCGTCGCCACGTCATCCATATGTGGGTGACGGGTTCAGTGCCTGTTTTTAAATGATCAAAATAGGTATTTGGAAGTATAATTAACGCTTTAGATAGTTAACTAAACAGTCACGAAAATTCAAGGTGATTGGGCGACGAACGTGTTAATCAAGTTTTACAGCTAATTGTAAGTAGCATATTTACTAAATCTAGTCGAACGCCATAAGTGCGAATTTAAGGAATCCCCTGCTTTCCGAGATATCGAATTTTTAATTACGTTTCATTCTTTAGATTTTTACGTAAAGAAAAGAGTAAAATTCAAAAATGTTTTGCTGAAATGTTTCGCTTTATTAATATCTTGCACGATTATAAATACTAGCTTATCAAAATCTCATTAGAATACGTATTAAAAAGAAGAAATATAGAAAAGAATTTTATGTTTTCTTTTGCTAATTATTCACTTATGGGGAACCACCTCGGATTTCAATGTCCTTCACCCTGAGTAATGTTCCGAAGGTTCTAAGCTCCGCTCGTCATTTATTACAAAATTATGAACAGAAAAAGTTTTTCCAGAAAGAACTTTTTCCTCTGATAAAATCGGCGGTCTCCTCTCCAAAAAAAGATATTCAATGTTAAAGTTGAAATATAAATGTGACAAATGGAGATTGATCTAACCAGAAAGACCTACCACGCTCTCAAGTTTAAATTACTTTTTTATTACGCGGGTGGGCCGTGCCGTGCCGTACCTAACCATTGCACCTACGTAACCTGACATTTTGTGCAATTTCAGTCTTCCTCTTACGTAAAAATGTCCAAAATTGTTCATTCAATCGTGTAACTTACAAATTGAATATCTCGGAAAGCAGGCGTCTCCTTAAATTCGCACTTATGGCGTTCGACTGCGTTTAGTAAGTGCTACGTAGCAGTAAAATTTTATTAAGGTTGTACGAGGGTCGGGCACGGGAGCCTTACCTCATTCTTTGACTGATTTTTCTGGAGCCTATCGGTGAGCAGCGTGGCGCCGCACTTCGCATTTTTTTGTGCTTTCTTTTTCTGTTAATGTACGATCTTTTAAAATGTTGCACTGAAAAAATAGTATTCTTATCTTAAGAATTTACCACTTAAGTTTAGAATATTATCCACTAAAATAAGTAACAAGGGGATCTTCTTAATTTAAGAGTAGAATGTTCTAAACAGATTCCTCTAAACAAATATTCTTAACAGATATTTTTATCAGATATTCTTAACATAATCTGGTAAAAAATTTGTATGGATATATTTCGTATATAATTATTGGAAAGAAAACTCTTAATGAAATGCTTCGCTCTTTATATTGTCGAAAATTACATTATCCGTATCTTGAAATCAGAATTGGTTGAGAAATATAGTCAGGAGAGAAGGTTACAATTCATATATACATGTATTTCCACCCCTTCTAAACATCCGTTGAATCGCCCAAATCCTCTTCTTCTAGCCACTTCGTCATTTTCTTATAGCACAACACAGCATACAAAGTAATGTAGTACTCAAAATTACGCAGAATTGCAAGAAGGATAACATACAGGCATCGACATGTGCCGCACGCGATGTGTAGCCTAACTTAACCGAATACTGATACGCAGTGTTGCCAGTATTTTTTAACCTAAAGTCGCCGTATTTACTGTCAGAAGACGCCCCAAATCTCCAATTTAAAAAAAAGGAATAAGCTGTTAGGTGGCGTCGTCTTGTGGTTAGGATTAATATGAACTTTTGTAGTCACATTTCATTAGGTCGGTTTTATGTGCTCTCAAATGGGCTCGACACACTTTGCAATAATCTTGCGTCAAAATGTCCGAATTTTTTTCTTTTACCAACCATCCTAAAGAGATTATAAAAACGATAATTAGAAATTAAACGAAACTTAACTAAAATAAAAATTGACAGCGTCATCTAGTAATTATTACTGCAAGCTATAAACTTCAAAACATTTTAAAGTCGCCCAATTCATCGCCAGTCGCCAATTTTGAAAATAGTGTCGCCAACAACCTCCTTCATGTCGCCCAATTGGCGATAAGTCGCCACACCTGGCAACAGTGCTGACACGCATTGTGTCGCGACGTTCAGATGGATTATTAAGAATATATTCGAAAAACCGTCATATCAATAAGAAAATATTCTTATCTATTAAGAATATCTATTATGATGAATTATTAAGTTTGTATTTTAAGAATACAATTTTTTCAGTGTGTAAATTGCGCTTGCCGGAGGTCACTGGTGAGCATTGTGGCGCCACATGAAAAACCGCGGCCAGTCACATACGACCATCGTCTCATTGTCAGTGAAAGTGTTAAACGTCCAAACTGAGCTTTCCGCCTCTGTTTCTTGGTTTTTCGAGCTACCCGGTGATCGAAAGGGCTGCCGTGTCTATTGCAGGATGGACTGTGCCTCGCGACGCGTCCAGTTTCACGGGTTACGTCACGAACGACCTCGCCTCTTCATTCTCGTTGCCCTCCACCTCAAACCATCCCCCGAATCGTTCATGCCACCCTTCTTGACCCACCCGAGAAAGGATATGCAAATCAAGATGGCGATCGATTCCTTCGGATAGCACGTGTCGTGCTTCCTTGGAAGGAAGGGTTGTTCTAGGCGGCAGATTGACCATTTCAATGTTATTCTCGGTGTAATTGTCGATCGATTAATAGAAGAATTTTATATTCTCTGTTTACATTGTGTTTCGTTAGAAGGATTCCTCTCGGCGGCAGCAACAATGTTAATGTTATTCCGAGCGCAATTGCGCATCGATAAATCATCTTCTGCGCTCGTCTTTACGTTCCGTTTCGTTCGAAGGGAGGAACGATTTGAATATTGTTCCGAACCGATACCTACATTAAACGACAATCTTATTTTCTGTCGTCGTATTTACGTTGTGATGCGTTAGAAGGATCGTTCTAGGCAGCAGAAATAGCTTGAATATTATTCTGGATGCAATTGTGGATCGATCGATTATTTTCCGCAATCGCCTTTACCTTGTGCCTCGTTGGAAGGAAAAATCATTCTAGGCGGTAGAAAGGATTTAAATACAGGGTGTACGGTAGCACTATTTCAGTTGTAACGGGACCGGTCACGATCAGCGTCTAGGTGTGCCCGCAAGAATAAACTAGGGGGCAGATCCCCCTGCGCTTTCGCTTCGCTTTGCCGGGTGTCGAAAAGCTTCGCTTTTCTGCAATAGGCACGACCGCCGCGGCACTCGCGCTTCGCGCTCGCCCACAAAATGCAGCATTTCTGCAATGCGCGCAAGTGATCGAAACCGGACAATTAAATGTATCTGAACGAAAATTTGACATGTATGTACATCGAGTATATGTATACACCTTTGCAGCGGTGAAACTTTATGCATGCTTATATAAACGCTTACGCGGATTCAAATAAAATTCGGCATGTAGTTTCAAAATATACACATTTGGTGTTACGAAACTTTACGCATGGTCATCTTCAACCGTTTCGAAATTATGGGATTTCCAAACTATAATTATAAAATAGTGTATTAAAGATTTGAAACTGGCACCATTTCGAAATGGTTGAAGATGACCATACACAATGTTTCGTGGCACCAAATGGGTATATACTTGTTGTACATGCCAAATTTTGTTCGAATCCGTTCAGCCGTTTGGCCGGAATACTGGCCTAAATGGATTAATGAATTTTGCACTATTTCCATTAGTCCAGTATTCCGGCCAAACGGCGGAACGGATCGCAACGAAATTTGGCATGTACTTTGAGTATATATCCATTTGGTGCCAGCAAACTTTATGTATCGCTATCTTCAGCCGTTTAGAAATGGCGGCAAAATTAAATTTAAGTTACATTTTTTTCAAATTTTGAATCTCCCGCCATTTTGTGTTGGTTCAAGATGGCGGCTCACAAACCTTATTGTCAACTCACAGTAGGGTACTTGATTTTTGTGCCAAATTTCGTCCCAATCGGTTCAGCCGTTTTTCCAAAATCGAGGATACACACGCGCGCGCGCGCGAGCGGTTTTCGCGATGGCGATTGCATAAGTCACTCTCTTTACGGTCGTGCCTAAAAATCGTGGCACGAGCTTTCGTCGCGCTTACATTGAAATCGAAATAAGCCGACGATAAGACAAAAGGCGAATAGATCGTGGGTTGATTTTATTTCTTTTTTGATTGATTTATTTAGAGCGATAGAATAGAGTAGGTTAGTATTGCAAAGTTTGTATAATACGAAGGCTCTGAAATATAGCCTTGTAAATCTCTGCAAGTGTTTTACTTATTGTTGGAAGTATGAAACTTCAAAATTACAAATTACTTTGGAAAGTGAAAAGTGTGGAAAGATTTGCGTGTCGGGGCCCAATGTGCACTTATTTCTATTGGACAGTCCTCAGAAACGGGATTATTAGAAGCGAAGAAACTGTTTCTGTGCAGTTGCTTTTAGGATTCTCAAACGTCGATTATAGACGAGCAGAACTTCGGCAATGGGACACTGAATGAATAGTTAGAGAAAGTCAATTTTTAGCATTTTCCTGATTCGAGCGTTGAGAAAGTTAATTTTACGAAGTTCTACGAAACGAAGAAAAGGTGGAAATACAGATTGAAGATCGAATTTTTCTGTAATCATTGATTTATAATCTACGACTCCGTTGATCTACTCACGAGCTCTGTCCATTCACGAGCTTGCTTAGCCCAATTTTACTAATTGTTTACACACACGTATAGTGCCGCAGCGATATTCGTTCCTCGATTATCTTGAAATGGGGTGAAACTTTATCTCGAGATTAATTCACTTTCGTCAAATAAAGGAGGTATCGAACGAGAATTACTCTCGATCATCGACGATGAAGATAAGTTCGAAATACGATGGCTTGTCGCGTCCATGAGATATCCGTGAGGAGTTATTTTTTTTTTTTTTTTTTTTTACGGATTCCACGGGAGACTTCGGAAAGATCGGTTAGTAAAAGAATCTTCTGGATGACGGAATCGACCGTGAAACTCTTCATAAGGAGATCGTTCTGGAGAACAAGCCTACTCTTGGCTCTGCATATGGTTAGACTTGCTGATTCACGTGTCCTTCCGATCGATCGATTTCTGTTCTCCATTAGGTTCTTGTGGATACGCGCACGTATCTCTACGAAATGCTTCGTGTAATTTATATACTTGCCTATCGACCGTAAGAAACGTCTTCGTTGAACGTGTCGATCGAACGTATTCAATTATTCGAAGGATTTAAAGAATTTAAAGGATTTAAAAGATTCAACGATTCTTTAACCCTTTCGCACCGGCGAAAAATCAGTCCGAGTGCGCCCCATTGCCGGGATCAGTTATTTCTCCTCCAAGCGATTATTAGATAAAATAACTTTTATGCCTAAAAGGTTGAAGGTCTTGGAGACGCATAAACGTCCCCATAACAGCGCACCATCAACAACAATGATTTCACAAGCTTTATTGATGGGACAGCATACGTCCCGCCGTAAACCCAAAGCATCTGTCCTAGATGTTTTTCAGTAACTGGGACATATGTTGTCCCAGCCGTAATATCAAATTTTTCCAGACTGGGACAGCACATGTCCCGTCCGGTGCGAAAGGGTTAAAGCTTTTCCGATTCTTCTGATCCACGGGTCCTTTGGTCTCGATCGATTTGTACTCTCCAAGATACGAGAAGAAAGCTTCGTGTAATCTGTAATGTATACACGACCATTCGACGTAAGAAGCATCTTCGTTTGAATGGAAAATTGTGCTTATAAAAGAACTGCCTAAAAAGTAAACCTAGTGTTAAGTATGTCGACCGAACGTATTTAACTTTTGAACACTAAATCGGAATTATTGACAACTTATGTTAGAAAATCGGCTGTGGTGGAAAGCGACAATAAAACAAGAAGAATGTCTTCCAAATGGCCGAGCAGCACGTAGAAATAAATCCTTGGAAAATAATGAAGTATATGCTATAAGGAAGAAAATCCTTCGAAATCATTAAGTACAATGACACTTCGATTAAGAAGGAGAGGGAAATTTTCATGGGCATTATTCGCGAACTTAGACTTACGAAATGTTTGTGCAAGTGAAAATATCTATGTAAGAAGAAATGAGTAAGAACGCTTTTTTCTTCCTTTTCAATTGCAGAGTATGCGACAGACAAAGGGATGTTGACAGGGATGACGACAGAGGAGAAGACGATGACGAAGATGAAAATCCTCTGGGCCGATGGCCACACGCTCTCAGCCCAGCTCTGGCCTGCCTAGGCTGCACTCTCGGGATGTTTAACATCAGTAGATTCGCCATCCTCAGCATACAATTTGGAGGTAAGCAAAAATCCCAGAACCGTCGGTCGTTCATTTCGCAAGTCCATTCTACAGATTCAACCTTCTAACAACATTCGAAAAAGAGCATACGAAATTTTTATAATTATGTTTCTTTATAACAAGAAACGATTCTTAAGAAACGAACAGATTCGGATTAATTGCGAATGTGACATCAGTTTGATTACAAATATACCGAAATTCCTCTGACAAAGATAAGCATGCGTTCTTTATATTTGAAATATTATTGAGAGATACGAAGATTTAATGATGAGGGATACGCGAAATTTCCATAATTCTACTCAAACCGGTAATTGAATTAGTTTATAGAGGCCCCAAAAATGAGAAATACCGAGGATGAGGAGAATTGAAATTCAAGGGCCAATATAACGTATTGGGTAAAGAGAAAAGCAATGTTGTCCCTTTGTTCTTTTCAGTATCTAATATAAAATATCTTTCTTTTCGCTTTACCTGATACGTATACAACCGTTTCAATCGCTAATCATTAAAAACCTAGTCGATAATTCTAAAATCATCTTTTCTATGGTGTTATCAGAGTTCCAATCGTGTACGTACGAGACTGTACGTAGAAGAATTTGATATTAATTCCATTCCATTATTTTGCTTCCAGCGAACTTCATCGTGCAATTTCTAATACTCTCCCTGATACTGGGCATCCCTCTCTTCACGCTCCAAGTATGCATCGGGCAGAGACTGGCATCCGGTTCCCTGGATATGTGGAAAATTTCGCCACTCTTCCAAGGTGTTGGAATAGCCCTGCTTACGGCTCAAGCCCTCATTGGGATTTACAGTATAGTCGGAGTATCCTGGATGTTTGTTTACTTCAGGTGAATTTTATACGTCCACCGCATTTGTATTTCTCTTTTACCTATTCACTGCGTAATTAGAATGTAAACATAGCGTGGTTAGGATATATTCGTAAAGGGTAAAGAATACACAAAGTGGAGCAAAACTGAATTCAATTGCAACAAATTTATAGTTGGATCTTTAGAAAAGTCATTGCTCAAATTGACGAGTATAGAGGAACTTATTCTTCTTTACAAAGATAGGAAACAGACGAAACTGAAGAAATATGTAAACTCGAATATATTTTTTCCTACAAAGGTAATCCTAGTTGTCTTAAATTTACAAAAATATATTTGAACTTTTCGCTGAAAGTTAAACTTAAATAGCAAAAGCAAATTTTTATCTGTTACGTGAAGAATATACTTGTCAAACGCAGGTAGTGCATGGAGAATTTTTTAAAAGTTCCATTTCTAAGTAGTAAATGCTTACTACATTAAAAGGGATATGATTCTGATTTTTAGGGATTCCTTCATCACGAAGCAGGATAGGTATAGATGGGCCGAGCCGTTTCTCTTGTATAGGGAAGACAGCAGACCTGCTTATAACAGTAGTACATCATATAAATTGCACGAGACAGTTCCTGATTACTTCAGCGGAGCTGTCCTCCAAAGGCATCACTTGAACGAACCTGATCCCGGTGTAATCACATTAAAGTTTCAAGTAGCTTTTAATCTGGCCGTTGTGTGGATGATTGTTTTCGTTTCACTAAGCAAAGGTGAGACTCATCGCGGTCATAATATCGCGTAATACGTTATAAGTAACTGTCATTATTATCCGTATGCTACGCAAAGAATTGTTTAAAGTTCTGGAGAGAAAGGAGAACTTTCCTGTTTATTATAAGAACGATATTTTAATTTTATTTACTTCTTTTTATCTGCGCCTTAACCCCATACATATAAATAAAAGATGTTCTGTGTTCGTATTATGCTTCTTTTTAGTGTATAATAACTACGATGCAAACTGAATCCTTATTGCTTCACAGGCCTGAGATCCTATGGAAAAGTCGTGTACGTGTTCACATTAGTGCCCGTGTCTGGTACACTTGTTCTCTGTACAAAATTGCTTGGCCTCACTCCACTTGGCTCCATACACCAACTTTTTCCTGCCACCGTATGGACAGAATTTTTTATCAATGGGAAGTCGTGGGTGGCTGCCTCGAACGAGGTCTTCCTCACGTGGGGTCTGCTAGGCTCAGCCGCGATGCAGGTAAACAAATGAAAAGGTTACTTTCGGCCACGAGTTAATCAAATAGAAGATTTCACTTTGGATCATTCTTATTTCAGATAGCCGCTCACAATAAGCACAAGCATCTTCTGCAAAGGGATACGAGCCTCGTCATAGTCTTGACTTTCGTGGTTCTCCTTCTCGCTGCATTTCTAGCCAATACATGCGTGCAAATACTCAGGCATTATGGATACATTTACACTACCAGTTCGTTTGGTGAGCAGAAGTAACATTCGTTCAATTCTGATAATGTGCGAATACTCCAGTATTTCATTCCTGTTATATCTGATTTTAGAGAAAATTTCTGGGTACACATTTATGAGACTAGTGAATCAGCCAGCTCCACCAGGACACAGTAGCACACCGGAAAGATTCATGACGCATGCATCCTTTTTGGTAGGCCAACGTGTTACGCGGCCCAGTGCAGATTTAAGTTCCGAGTCTGGATATCAAGTATTAAGACTCTGTACTGAGTTAGTACCTGCGACATTGGCTCTTCTTGGCACGGAACAAGTCTCGCCGTTTTGGGCAGTTTTGTTCTACTTCATACTCATATTGTTCGGAATTGCTCAACAGGTTGGTGTTACACTTGTCTCCGCATAAATAGCCTCGCTACAAACTCAATTAATCAACGACAGAATTGGAATGCAAGATATTTCGAAAACAATTACGTTGATCAATTTGGTTTCTGAGGGACTCGTACAATGATCGAGTTATAAATATTATCAATGAGAATACAATTGATTGATGTATATTACATCGGCTTTTCTGAATTTAGTTAGCAATATGGCATTGCGTAATAACTGGCATAATGGCAATAAATACCAAGATGATGAAACTCTGGGAGACAACAATAACGTTCTTCAGTTGTGCATGCGCATATATCTTGGGCCTACCGATGGCGACAGAGGTGAATATGCAAATTCAATATGTTTCTTTTTGCTTAAAGCAAACATTTGTAAACAGGTGTCTTCGATTTCTTACTTCGAAGAGAGTCTAGGCTACCAGAAAATATAATTCATTAACGCTACTACCGGATACGGAAAATCCTCGCATATAGATTTTTATGAATACACGGGGGGACTGTTATCAGATGGGTGGGGTAATCTTCTGTATATCTCAGTATCTCTTATCGGTATGAGTAACGATCGTTGTATCATCAGTAACGTGAGTGCTTTCAAGTTGAGCGCAAAGATGAGTAGCAACGCTCATTCCGTGGTACGCCGGAGCGTACCGTGTTATTTTTGCAACGAATTTTTGGAAGAAAGATACCTACCGGAACACGTAAAACACTGTGGTGCTGTTTTAGAGGAATGCCCGCACAAGTGCGGTGTCTACGTACCACGAAGAAATATGCAGGGACATCGAACTTTGTGTGCGCGCTACACTTCACGAAAGTCAAATAGTCAACCGAAGGAAGCGCAAGACTTCACATGGAGGCAGAAAGTGTTTTCTGTATTGAGTTTGCTTCGCTCCGCTATCAACGAGGGGGAGAAAGAGAGAAAGCGCATACAAGATACTTTGCAGGCGAATCTCCACTTCTTGCGCTCCCAACAAGAATCCGTTGATACGTTAAGACTAAATATTATAGAAGCAATAGAAGAGTCACGTTCCCATAATGCAATCTATGGCAGGCGATTAAACAATCTCGAACTAATGTGTGATAATATGGAACAGTTTACAAGATTCAGTTTCCAGCAAATCACAGAACAGTTAAAGACCGTGCAAGATCAACTGGCTAAGGAAGAAAATAAGCATGGTAAAACTTGCAATAGCTGGTCGACAGAATTAAGAGACGTTAAAACGTTCGTTGCGAAGGAAAGTGTGCAACAGAGCGGCGTGTGGCAAGAGCAACTCCAACGGTATAACGATTTGAAACTTGAGTTACAGATGAGATGCAAGGATTCAAAGGAGATGACAAAAAGACAGGATACGTTGTCCGAAAAAATTGACAGTTTATTTGAAGATATGCGAAAGCAATCGGAGGTTGTGACGAAACAATTCAAAGAAATAGACGAGTTGAAGTTTCAAATGCAGGAAAATGCAAAGTCGGTAGAAATTGCCTTAGAGAATTGCTCACGGATAGATATTACAGAATCGTGCCTATGTAGTTGCAATGGAGATGACAATGTCCCGAGTTCCACAAATGGTAGACTATTGTGGCGAATTGATCGTTATAAAGAAAAAATGACCAATGCAAAAGAAAGCGATGTTGTACTTTATAGTCCTTTGTTTTCAAATAAAGAATATGGATACACCTTGAAAATGGAATTATTCCTGAACGGCAGAGGCCAGTGGAAAGATCGCCATATTATCGGATGCCTTAAAGTAGAGCAAGGAAAATGGGATCCCCTGTTAGATTGGCCTTGCATCCTCAGAGCCACTATAATATTAAGAGATCAAGAAAATGCAGCTAATGATGTGAGAAAGATCGTAAAGACTATCAAGGGGAAAGATGATTCGCAAAAGCCTGACAAAGATTCGGGCATATACATGTTTATTCCTCATACAACTTTGACTAGACATTCCGGTTATACCAAGGGCAATGTTATGTTTTTAGATATACAAATCAAAGAAATTAGAACGAGCACGTCGACACCGTCTTTAGTAGCATAACTTTTAATTAACGGTAGTTAGAAGCGACAAAATTAGTAGGTGGCGTAACTGCATAATAAATCTGCTATAATAATAATAATGCTTTTATTTTACAGTTAGGTATCTATGTTGTATACTACCTGGATTACATCGTTGGTGGCGCATGGTGGATTATGGTCTTATACTTGGTGCAAGTTGGTGCGGTATTCGCTGTCCGTGGTCGACCACATACCGGCGAAGATATAGTCGCCGAACTATTTCCATCTACAGGACGATGTCTAAGACACTGGGCTGGACCTCTGTTAGCATTCACGTGGAATGTCGTATTGCCCGTTACACTCATGGTAAACAATAAAGTTTATCACATTACAGCTCGTCAAAATGTTATTGCCCATGTTAACGGAATAACTTTTAAAGAATTATTTTCCATTCTCCAGGTACTTAGCATTACGGTATTTAAGAGCGGTGGATTCAGGGAACTCTATACGTATCGACGCTCTAGTAGGGATTATTGGGCTGTCTGGGCAAGACAGTTAGGAGCTTCGGTTCAACTGATACCGATACTTATGATTCCTGCAGTGGCTGTCATACAAACCTGTCGTTACTTAAATAGCGGACCACCAGATATATTCGATGTAAGGATCCGAGTGAGTTCTATCTTGTTTGTAGACGATATAGCATACGTAGAATATCTCTTATAAAATTTTAGCACGTTGGATTAGTAAGTTACTAACCTTTAAAACCTTCATGTATCTCACATAAAACTTCCCTTTGTTCTTGCTATCGATAGAACAATCAAGTGGGAGTTAGTGTAAGTCACTGCAATCAATGTAACGGCGTAAGTGTTAAAAATTAAGTTTGTACTAAGAATTTGTACTACCGCTTTGCACGGTAGATCCTTTAAAAGTTATTAATCGTCGTATCGCGCACTTTCAGTTTGCCGCTATCTGCAAATTGGATAGTCTCAGATGAGCCTGTAGTAACGAACACTTTGATCATTGTTCGCAGAGAATACAGTTGCTGTATCGGCCACCTTTAGAGCCCGAAGATCCCCAAGACGCGCAAACTCAAATTAGAAACGATACGAGCACTAGCATCCACGGCAATGGCATTTTACCGGCCACAACGGATGTTCCCTTCGAAGATCCACCACCGAAATACACTCCCCCGCCAAGCTATACAACAGCAACGGGAGCAAGAATAGCGAAGATGCTGCGACAGAGTATTAGAAGAAGCGTCCGAAGGATTGCAAATGTTCTTGGCGAGAGTAGTGCGCCAAGGCAGAGACCAGCTCTACAGCCGCCACCTCCCGATTATGCTACCGTATTAGTTGAAATGAATCAAAGCGAGCGAGCTAGCGACATTACAATTAACGTGACCGACTTGAGACTCGACGTAGCCATCCCACCTAGAAATAATGAAAGCAACGTAGCGGCGGAGAGACACAGACCAAACACAATTGATAGAATGACAAGGATCAGTACAATAGACAGATGTACAATAGAGCGGACACACTCTACGCTAGACCGAGGACGTAGGCCGTGCACGAATTCTTCCCTACCTGCTTCCAGTTTGACTGCCGCAGACGTGGCTAATCTATTGCGAAGTAGCATTAGAAGAGGTACCGCTCGCACGCAACAGTCTCTGCGTAGAAGTTTCTGCCAAGATGAACCAACGACAGCGGCGTCCGTTGAAAATCTAGTCGAGGCAGCTGCGCCAATAGGTCAAGACTCTTTGGTCCTTCCTAAGGACACGTTTCTAGTCCCTAACCAGCAAGCTAATGACGATAGCGATGATAAAAAGACTGCGGATGAAATGGAAAGTTCCGTTTCTGTGATATAGACTGTGTCTCTCCTTTCAACCTTAATGACGGCAAGTCGTGCGACGGTCGTGTAAACCATAATATAGTACCTAGTCCTCGTGTGTTTTATATACGGGGCACTTAGAAGTTCAGTCTCGAGATTGAAAGTGCGACGTATAATCCGTATCTGGTAAACTTAAGCGTTTAAGCATGCTTCTCAAAAGTATTCGTATCTTTATTTTATTTATTACTTTACCGTATCAAGTTCGTTTTACATACGCAAAATTATGCATACTTCGATATACCTTCAGTTTTCTCAGGCTTTTATCGCGTTAGTCTCTAGGTTTTCGCGGAATTGCACAACGACGTTGCACAGTTTGCAAGATAGTACGCCGATTACTGTACCGATTAACATCCTTTTGGAGCAGCGATCGGGTAAACAATTTTTAAGACTAAATCCTATATCCGTGAAACAAATGAAATTAATCAATTGCAAAGTATCTTTGCTTAGCTCGTTTAATAATATTAATTATTCATATTAGAAATGGTAAAATATGCGATTTGGGATTTTCCGATCTGTAATTCTACCTATAACTAATTCTTCTAAGAACTTTGTTTACTTTCATCTGTGTTCGAACGTGTATTTACTGCAATGTGTCGCTTGAAACCAGTGTGTTTGTGGAATTTATCCCCCTTGAGATTGTACGACCGGTACTTTGTAGTGTATTGTCAAAAAGATAATTTTATCATGTACATATATATAGTACTTGAATTAGAGGTACGAATCGTGCTATATAGTGCTTGTGCTCACGCTCACGCTCGTTTCATAGCACGAACGCAACGAGCTGACAAACCCTCGTCGCTCTTATTGCATTCGTGCTAAGGGACATGCCGAAGCACGAGCACTAGCACGAGCACGAGCACGAGTACGAGTAGTGTCACCGCACTTTAAAACGTTCATTCATAGTCCATTAAATTGTCTCATTTTGGAAATGTATAGTCCGTCCAGTGTGTTAACATCTGTATTATATATTTCTTGTTAATAGATACGTCAATCGCAACGGAGATTTTTCAATCGGTACCTTCGAATAAAGGTTACGTATAGTTGAAAAGTTAATATCCGTAATGAATGTCAAATTTGTATGAAAGAGAATCGAAAACAATATGCGCCATTATATAAGCTACTTTCTAGTTATAATACATTAAACCTGTTTTATCAGCTTCGTAATCTAAGTGTAACTATTATACCTGATATTATGGACCATAATAAAGTTTTTATGTTCTTTTATAATCCTCATTCTTTTCTACCTTCTTCACCCATAATTAACGTGTAAAAAGATAGCGTTTATAAGCTGTGTGACTTTAAAAAGTCGAATGGAATAGTTTTCCTACATTATAAAAAATACAATTAACGTTAATTTAAAGCTAGATAGAGAATGTTCTCTGAATTATGGGGAAAAACAATCAAAACGAGCGCACTCGCGGCTGATCAGTTTTATATAGCACAGCGATGGACGAGATATAGGTGAGATCGGTGAGATCGGTCCAGATTCCAGGGTATCGATTCTGTAACTTTTATCGTAGTGAAAATGCGAATCACCTCACATCGCCTGATTCCGTAACTTTTATCGCAGTGAAAATGCGAGCCATCTCACGGGAGTTCGTTCGACAAGAAGTTCCTTGTCGAATGATGAAATCTGAGAAGAAAAGAATGAAAGAGCGAAAGAGAAAGCATTACAGCGTTTTTATAACGTTTCTAATTGTAAGGTCATAATAGCTGTCATTGTTTCACACAAATTCCCGGCGTCTAATTGTAAGAAAAAGTTGTAAAAAAAAAAATGGCAATATACATGGCTGCTTTATTATTTGCTGACGATTATTATTTTGATTAGATATTTTTGTGTTTTAATGCATTGTTTTGATGATATATTGATTTTTCTTTTATTTTCACGGTTATATCGTAACCTGCCTCTTCCAAAATCAGGATGAGACCGCATAAAATTTAGAAGTATTTGTTTCTGTTTTTCTGTCACAGTCATGTTTCCTTCCTTCTTCTCTGCGATTTGATACTTTTACCACCGGGGAGAGATGTGTAAAGAGGGTCAGCGCGTGCCGATCTAGGGACTCTGGTTTGCGGGCGAGGCGGGCGCGGGGATAATTGCAGTACCCTGTTCGGTCAACGAACTATGTTGATTGGCTATATAGTTATGCCAAAGTGGCGCTGACCACCCAAAATTTACTAAAACTTTTTTGACGTCCCTAGATCGGCATGCGCTGACCCTCTTTACACATCTTTCCTTGGTGCTTTTACTTCAAACATTTATGGTTATGACCAGGTATCAAACAGGTTCTGATTGGTTGGTTTTGATAAAACGTTTTCCACCGCACTGGTAAATCTAGTAATTTCGTATTTTCACTTTGATGTTACAGTAGTTATCGGAAGTGGCGCTCGGCACAGTGGAATTTGGTGGAATTTCTCGGCCCTCCTAAGCGACTCTATTGAGAATCTCGTCTCGATGTCAACAAAAGTTACTCCGATTTCAAATGAAAGCAAATAATAAAAGTACTGCCTGATATGGAGTAAACCGTTTCTTGGTTTGCACCTATATTTGCGAACATTTGCGAATGTGTATTCGTACAACGGTGTTATATAGTATAATTTTGATTCTTCTTATCTCTTTTACCGCTCAAAGCGTATAATACGAGTGACAAGTATATTGCAACTGGCTCAGATTCTTCTTATCGTTGTACATATAGTAAATAGAATGTTACTGTATATTTGAGATCGTTGTTTACGACGAAAGTAAAAAAATGTCTACCGTTGCGAATGAAGAGTATAGTGATATCAGACTTCGAAACGATGAAGAAACGTCGAGAAGACTTGAGGAGAGGGCAGAAAAGAACCGGCAAAAGGCATTACTCTTAAGAAAGTCTAAGGTCGTTACACATCCCTACGCTAACAGGTATAAATCATCGTCAGCGAAATAATGTGGCGATAAAAGCTTGGCGTTCGACAGTTTTCTTAGCTTTTCTTCTCACGGCTATTGCACGTTAACCGTGAACGTTGTGCAATTCACACCAACTTACAATCGATGTTTCACGTACGCATGATTTCCTGCTTTAAGTCTGACAACGAACGGCATACAAGGAAGGTCGTTAAAAGTTCAAGGCCAACGTGTTGTGGACAGTGGAGGAGGTTTCCTTATAGAAGAGGACGCAGAATTAGAAGCAGAACTGGTAAAACCGATAGCGCAAAAACAGTTTACTTATCTGTGCCGGTAGATTACTATTTTTAGAACGTTAGAGCATTACTTGTGTATTTAGCGCAGTATTTATTATTATACCGCTAAAAATTTTGATCTCTTCAGTTAAAAGTTACAGCGGAGCCTGCACCTATCGTTAGTAAATTACCAGAATGCAACGAATGCCAGAAGGAATTCAAAGATTCATACCTTTTGCTAACTTTCGCCCTTCAAGTATGCGATAATTGCAGGTATAATCGAAATTGAAGGATCCTTGGTATTCAAACATTATACATTGCTTAAAAAGTATCTTTTACGCAGAGATAGAGAAGGGAAGCATTCGTTGATTACCAAAACAGAGGCTAAGCAAGAATATCTCTTGAAGGATTGCGATTTTGATAAACGGGAGCCAGCGTTAAAATATATCGTGAGAAAAAATCCGCATAATTCCCAATGGGGCGAGATGAAGTTATATCTACATTTACAAATTGAACAGCGAGCTTTGGAAGTTTGGGGATCGGAAGAGAATCTAATCAAAGAAAGAGAATCTCGCGATCTCAAACGAGAACATACGAAAATAAGAAAATTTAACAAAAAGGTAGTTGTTTTGAACTGTATCAACGAAGAAATGTTGTCACGTTTCTCTTTGCGCTATATAAAGGAAGTATAAGTAATGTTTCTCAATATTCTGTAACCTAGATTAAACAATTACGCATGCAAGTAAGAAGTTCTTTATATGATAAAACGTCGAAGGCATCTCACACACATGAATTCGGTGAAGATAGCTACAATGAAGAAGATGATACGTATTTGCATTCTTGCATCACTTGCGGATACGAGGAAACTTACGAAAAAATGTGAATGTTTAGTTTATATATTTTCTTTATAAGTATTTGCAAGCGCGCGTATATAACTTTTCAAATATTTACTATCTACATCCTGTGTCATTGCATGATGTATAGCGATGTTAAACGTACAAAAAGTTTATGTCGTAAAATAAAGTAGAGATGGAAATAATTGCACGAACCATTTTGTCAAAAGAAATGTTTAATCGAACAGTATTACCGTTATTCATTAAGTATTTATTCGTTTTTGCGTTATATCGTAGATTTAAATTTTGTATACAATTATAGGAGATGTCAATGTGATATAACTAATAAAGTAATCTTTACAAACGCACGTTAAGTTAATTTTCTATTTCCACGTTTGTCACTCTCTGTATATTATTTTCCGGCGATAACATAATATATTATGAATACCTGACAATACTGTATAATATTCTGTACAATAAATACACTCTATGTTACTACTCCACAAAACAAAAACAATCTGAGTTTTGTTCAAGAAACTCAACCCGTTCTAGCATATTGTAAATTAATATTGTATATTGTAAAATAGGTTTTTCAAAAATGTGCACGTTTGTGCATGGCATGTATAGAATTTCATTAAATTGTGATGACTC
Source organism: Tiphia femorata (assembly GCA_944319695.1). Lineage (NCBI taxonomy): Eukaryota > Metazoa > Arthropoda > Insecta > Hymenoptera > Tiphiidae > Tiphia > Tiphia femorata. The sequence continues at coordinate 32,242,195 of OX090895.1, forward strand.
CGTATACATTACATAAATTAAAGCTGAGCCGACTGTACATATGGTACATTTATTTTGTCCGATATATTTTTATAAATTTGAATTAATTATATTACAAGTAGAATTTGTATAATGAACATCACTTTGCCTAACGTGTATGTTATTACAGTTACACCTTTTAATATTTAAAAATTCTACACAATTGAAACTTCTATTCTTCTTGGTACCATTTGTACTATTAGTACAGCGAAATTTGTGCTTACCGAGGAAAACCGTTTTAATGCAAGATCTTCGTCTTATCCATATACCTGTGTATGTTACATTTATTATATCTTAGTAATTTTGATTTGATCAACTATTTTGTACAATGTACAGTCTTCAATTATTAATATTCGGTGTTCTTAAAATCACGTAAAATATGAAAGTAAAACTAAATATAAGTATTGCACAATCAACAAATGAATCAAAAAGTAGAATCATTCACGCGGACTCTTCCTCCTCTATTTTTACATTTCCTATCTTTTTAAGTACTATATGTCTCATGTGAAAATTGCTTGCTGCAATTATTTTATTATGCTGCAGGTTACCACACATAGTTTTTTAAAGTTCTACACATCGTCCGAAAGTTAATTGTAACTACCTCCATCTCCGAATGCAGTAGTATTCTGTCTATGGTATGTATATCGATCAAAAAATGACTATGTATATAAGCTTCTTTGGGATATCATAATGAGGCAACTGCAAGACCTGATGCAGATGTTCCGCTCTAAACCACTTTGAACATAATTTCCTTCGGAATATTACTAAGAAAGTGCAGTCTCTTTACACGGACTTTGTAAAATTGGTAATAGATTTGGCACTGTCAACTTCTGTCCCATATTATGCTGACTCACATTCAACGAAGTACTTACTGCAGTGGACGATCTATAGTAATAAAAATAGTAGTGATAGATAGATATTCCGTTTGGTGTAAAATAAAGAAAATGTGCGATCGACACGTACCTGTTATGCCTAAGATGACTTTTTACCAGATGGCCAGCAGTAAGAGCGGCCATAAGGGATAATTCTCCAGCAAGCACTGTAGCGCAAACAATTCTAGCTAATTTACTAGCATTCTGACCAGGCTCTTCGGTATGCGCACCCTTAACACCTAACATAGCTAAGCATGCTCCTTGGGCGGGTAAACCTGTTCCTCCTCCCACGGTACCGATCTCTATGCTAGGCATTGTACAAGACACATATAAATCATTACCATCCGGTCCCCAAGGTTCCATTAGTGTCATACAGTTACTACTTCCAACATTTTGCGCGGGATCCTGACCAGTAGCTATGAATATTGCAGTTACAATATTTGCGGCATGAGCATTAAATCCTCCAACGCTACCAGCCACTGCTGAACCAATCATGTTTTTACTAATATTTACGTCCACTAGTGCATGCACCGATGTTTTTAACACATTAGTAACCACATCGGCAGGTACTACTGCCTCACACACCACACTTTTTCCTCTGCCTTCGATCCAATTTACAGCTGCTGGCTTCTTATCGGTACAGAAATTACCACTCAGCGATAATATTTCCATATCGGGGAACTGCGCTTGTACTATATGAAGTGACTTCTCTGTTCCCTTGGATACCATATTCATTCCCATAGCATCACCAGTTTTTGCAACGAAGCGAATAAATAAATGTCTACCAGCAATGCGTACGTGAATTTTTAATAATCTTGCAAATCTACTAGTCAAATCGAAACTGGTTTTCATCTCTTGAAAATTCTCTGCGTCCTGCATCCACGCCATAGCTTCGGTAGCTCTGACAATATTTGGAAACCTAACAACAGGTCCACGTGTCATACCATCTGCTACCACACGGCTTGTTACGCCGCACTTCAATAATGCTCTGCTTCCTCGGTTAGTAGATGCTACTAAACAACCTTCCGTCGTTGCCATGGGCACATGAAAATATTCACCATCGATTAATAATGGTCCAGCAGTTCCCACTGGTACAGGTATGTATCCAATAACATTTTCACAACAAGACCCTAATACTTTACTATAATCATAGTATTTATAAGGTAAATCTAATAGTTCGTCGGAGAACTGTCCAGTGGAGCCAAGAATTAGACGTCTAATTCCAACACCACGTTCCATATCTCCAACCGCTTTTTCTAACTGATAAGAAGGTATGTATTTGTGATCTACCAATTGTATAACTTCCGAATCTGTCAGTGCATTTGCTCCCAACTGAAATATACAATTCCCTATAATTAGTTCGTCTTGTCGATAAATTACATTTACGTTATTACAGTAGAATATATTTCGTGTAATAAAAAGTACAAGATTAAAATTATACCAACCTCCGATCGATATATATTTAGACACTCTTCCATGGTTCGACAAACTTCAGTAAGCTGAGATAAATTATTACTATTGCTATCGGGAACTTCGGCATTAAAAAGTTTTCCTTCCGTTTGCACTTCCTTATCGACGTATACTATTTGTGCGTCGTCATCTACTTCTATCCAATCTCCGCCCATTCCTGAGAGGGGAAAGATTGCTGAATGCATTCCTGGCAGCGATGTCCCGAACCTTTGCCTCAAAGTTATATCCATCGTCGATGCACCAGTATTCTCAGTAGCCAAATTGTCCGTATCAGTTTTATCTTCTATATTTTCCTCTTCTTTAAATCGCAACTGTTTTGCGATATCTCCTTTATCTTCGAAAAATATAAATTTGATCGCTAGTGCCAATAACAGAATCAGTATGACAATATTATCGGCACTGACTGATAAACAATTCATCAAGTACTCTTTTATTTCCGATGGACTGTCAGTTTTATTATAAGGATTTACTACAACGTGTGAACTGGTAGGGGACACTTTTGTCTGTCCAGTTTGTTCGCTTCCTTCATTCCTAAAGGGCCACCGACTAAAACAAATAAATTACAGATTAACACGTTGCGCCGTTTGCAAAACTTATTTACATATTTTGGATGCTCACACACATTTCATATACATTATGAAAGTTATACGTATAGAATAATCTGCACAAAACGTACTGTTTACTTTACTATTTCTAATTTGGAATAGTCGAATATAATTAAAATCACTAAAAGCACTAATCGAGTTTAAGACGAGAAGATATTTCTAAACTTTTCACAAATTCCAAAAGAGTAGTGCCATGCGGGAAGAGCACGGTATTTACTTCGACTGAAACGGTACTAAGGACGGTGGACAGCTGTCTAACAAGGGAAAGCTAAAGCATTCTATCCACCGCTCACTCAGTAATGTTTATTTCTGGCCACTGATTTTACTCTGTATGGATGGTTGATCTTTTGTCCATATGTTATTATTAACATCCTCATGTAATATTCAAGATGCCGCACAAAAATGCTTCTATCGCGTACATCTATGTATTTGGTCAAAATTGCTTATTTTGCTCTATTCAGATGTCAATTTTTGGAAAACATTTTCAACGCAGCTTCACTACCATTTATCCTACATGAATTTTCTTGTTCCTCGGAAAGAAGAAAGAGACAGAATAAATTTAATTTACAAGTCTCTGTCCAAATAGCAATAAAGCGAACCTATTAGGTTTACCTCTCCTCTACGATAATACATGTAAAACGTGCTTTCCGTATGCATTCTGTATGCTATTATCGTAACGATTTTTTTTTTTATAGTAAGAGTACATTCCGCGAAGTAGCATTATTTTTCAGAAGATTAGAGCACCCGACTTTGCCGTCATTTTTACCATTTTACAACTGTGACGATGCTCATTGAAAAGCCCAAACTGGAGAGAGAGAGAGAGAGAGAGAGAGAGAGAGAGAGAGAGAGAGGGAGAGAGAGATCCTATCTATTACCGTACAAAGTACAGGCCTCATTGAATATGGAAAACCTCTATACCTATGTAAATCCACCAGAAACTGAACCTGACCTGTTGAATTTAGGAAGGAGAAATTGCTTTACAAATGGAGAGATAGATGAAAAAAAGAAGAGAAGAAAAATTGCCGATCGGGGTCAGATCTGCAGATAGCTCCTACCTACGTTTTTCTTTTACGTCCTAATGGTAGATACTCGGCGACTGTTGCGTGTCACTCGCGTCAGAGGAACGTCGAATTCGTCAATTCTCGAATATTCTTACGTGATATATTACATAATTACCTGTTGGCATGCACCACGAATAGACCGGCGATCATGATAAGTTTAACACGTTCCACTACAGGATTTGGCTTCTGATCCTCGTTCAGTGGATGCATCATGAAAATGGTGTCCGCGCTTAATGAGCCCATATTATTGCTACCACGAGAGAGCTGAAAAGATGATACGGTTATTGCAAAGCGAACCAATCGGACAGTAATCATAACTACTTCACAGAGAAGAAGGAAGACCTATGCTCATATTAATCCTCCCTGGACAAATATCGCTAGCAGAAGAACGAACGATCTCCACGCGCGTCGCTGAATGGAACATTTTTAATATCCTCTCGCACATCGTAAAAGACAAATAAAATACTAAGGGCCGTACTCTCACTTGTACTTTAGCAGCGCTCGGACTTTAGATGCGTTTTATAGACATATGTGGACATGAACATGCATACGTATGCATATGTATAGAGCCCATCTAAAGTCCGAATGCTGCTAGAGTACGGATGAGAGTACGGCCTAATAGATCTAACATACTACACGCTCTCCGGTAAATCGTACGCGAAACTTTTCAAAATGCATTATTCGCTTCGGTGCGATAAATCTATCGGCGAGTGGACTCTTAACACTTAAAACTAGGAAAACCGATCGACAAGGGCAATTTCCATATCGAAGTATGAATCTTCGATAGTTTTAACATGAAAAAGGTAACGTCGGTAAAGACTCGAAACATCGAACGCCTTTCACCGTGCAAATTCGACATTATCCGGTGAGTACACGAGTCATTGGTCGAATTACCTCAAGGATAAGGGAGAGACAGGCGGGATAGAATGTCATGAAGACAACGTAATTGACAACTACGCCGAGACAGGCGAAACTGCAGAGTATCTCGAGTCTTCTCACACCGGACAAGGATCCTATGCCGATTAAAAGGATCTCCACGAGAGTGTCCAGGGTGATGGTGGGGCCCAGCAAGGACATGCCTCGTGCGATATTCACGCGCACCTCTTCTTGACTTCTTGCGCTCAAGGCCAACTGCGCCAACACACCGGCCTTCGAGAGATCGATCAGCAAAAGGAAGAAGAACAAAGCATCCCTGCGAACCGATAAATTTCCTCGATATTAAAAACTGGCGATTGGCAGTAGGTACGTGCAGGTACGCGCAGTCCCGAGCCAATTTTAACACATTGTTGACCGGCAATTTTACTGAAAGCTTATCTCATGTCACCGGCCATTATTTCGTAATTGGATGTGCAAGTAAAACAATATAAAGAAACTTTAATAAATTCTATTTATTATTCAACTTTTAATATTTCTTATACCCCCTCGTCTTATAAGCGAGAGACACAGCTTGAGTTATGCTGGCCAATAATTGCACTGTATGATCGCAAACAGAGAAAAGAACGGCGATGCGAAAAAAAAAGCGCATCACGAGTTTACTCGTGGCCGGTCAGCAACGTTCGATCATGAAAACACGAGTTAACTCGTGACCGGTCAACAATGTGTTAACACGTACACCTTGCTACACGCCGGCGCTGCTTTTTCTGCTTCTCACCGTGCGGCGGCGCGTGGTACACACCGCCCGGTCGGAGGATCAAGTGTGAGCCACCGCCGCACAGTGGAGGAGTCGAGCGCGAGCCACCGGTGGTACGCGCCGCCTCATGGGAGACCGAAGCGCGAGCCACGCCGCATTATGGGCATAAACACGTTTTTTAGTGGCAAAAGTCGTTCGACGGCTGAATTCTGAACCAACTGCGATGAAATTACTCTTAAAATACGCGTTATTTATTGTTATACAGCAGACCTGCACTTTTTTTTCGACATTGCAATTTGTTAATTAATACAAAATCGAGATTGTTCGAAACTTTTGGTAATTATGTTTTGATTAGGCTGTTCATAATTCCATCAATCTTAATATACAAGGGTTTTCGGGTTCACTGATTACGAAACCGTGACAGAAATTTCAAAATTCAAAATGACATAGCACGTATTTGACAATTTAGAAGCGGATAACAAGCGACGCGCGTAGCGCATCTTTCCAGCTGAAGAGGTGAACAAATTGTAATATCAAAAAAAAAGTGCGGGTCTCCACTACGGTGCAATAAATAACGCATATTTTAAGACTAATTTCATCGCAATCGGTTCAGAATTCAGCCGTCGAAAGACTTTTGCCACTAAAAAACGACTTTGTGCCCACAGTGCGACGGCGTGAACGCGTCGATCATACGGAACAAGAGATACGGAACTCCACTGCGTCGAGAAGGCACCTGGCTTAGTACCTTACGAAATAAAACAGATCAGTGTTAACCCTTTTAGTGCCAACAGGCCGATCTATCGGCCCGCGGTCCTTATGCGAAAACTGCCACGGGCCGATGCGTTGTGGCGGGCCGACCGCCCGACGGGCTTACGCGTTGAGAGACTTTTGGTTTAGTCCTTATCTCCAATGCCAATAGTATAGAGCCACACTATGCTTCGATTCATTTTGTTTAGTCCTTATCACCTATAGTAAAATTTTCCTCCACGAAATCGCAATTTCGTTCCTTACAAAGCTACTCGTATAAGCGCGCATATCAAATCGGCCCGTGGCATTCGTCGCATGCACTCCGTAAAATGCTTGGCACTAAAAGGGTTAAACAATGTACAATGTACAATGTAAAAGAAACAAAGAAACCAAATCTGAAACACCGTCGCAATTCGCATCCGATGATCTCTTTCCTACAAATTACGAGGCCAGATTTCTCTCGCACATTCTCAATATTGCAACTCAACTAAACACCCTAGGTGTCCTGTAGCGGACGAACAACAATAGAAAAAATGAGCTGGAAGCCTGTGATTGAAACGGATACAGAAATCATTCGGCGGAAACATCTTACTACTTACTTTAGATCACCGATATCGCTTCTTCCAAAATTAACAACGCTCGAGGTGAACACTACCGACGAGAAGACAGTGAACAGCCCGGCGATACCTGCAAAACGACAGAGAAGGTCAGAATGTTCGTGAGAGAAAGAAAGGAAAAATTTGCAAGATTCTCTCGAGTTTCTTCTATCGTCTAATTAATTTGTCTGTCGCGAGCGCGGAACAATGTCGACAATCAAATCAACGAATCCTAATCAAATAGAAGAGAGACATTTGGGATTTCTCGCATGCGCAAAATTGCCCACTGCTTTCGCTGCAAGCGCAAGAACTGGCAAGAACGCAAGAACGCAAGAGAGAGGATGAGGAGGGAGGGAGGCGTATTTATCGTTTTCACCGAGCTCAACACAAATTCGGTAATTGTATGTCGTCATGTACAGCTGAAACGAAACGCTATCACTTTCCATGGGACTTTCACTGCCGCTCGAAGCTTTCACGTATGTCAGTGAGTCGCGGGCGCGCGCGCGCGCGCGAGTATCCGCCTGTTCGCGCGAATGACCCTGATCGTTTCTACACGATCGTCCTCCTCGTCATCGTCATCGCGCGCGTCTCAATGTGCGACCCGCGCAAATTTTCTGCCATAGGGAGTGTTTAAAAAAGAAGCACATGTTTTTCGGATAAGCTCTTTCTTCGATATGTACTTTGAGGCAAAGCTTTACGCGCGATCGTCAAGACGCGACACGCGCGCGTGAAATTTACGCGATTGAGTATTTCAAGAAGGAGCACATGCTTTTTGGATAGATGTTTTTTTTTTCGACTATGTTCTTACGCAGAGCTTGACGTCTCGAACTTTTTACACATTTTTACCTCTTCCGTTTCGTTCTATACACATTTCTATCACGTCTCTATCTCTATATTACCTATTTCTCGCCTAAAGTTTATTTTCTCCGTTTGCTTTCGGAAGAAACTTTGGGGATGGAAGAAGCGCATGGATCTACGTGCACTCACCTAGAACGTACTTCGAGCCGAGCTTTTGCAAATTTCTGAATTGATGATAGGCGAACAGGATTGCCAGGCAACGTATTATCGTCATTACTATGACGTCAGCCGCATTGTGGTCCTAAAGTAACGAGACATGCATTAGATAACTTCCGTGCAATTATCGTGTAACCTGTTGAGTGTGTTCGACGAGAGTACACCTTTCGTGCAACCGAGAAAATGCTCTTTCGTCGTTTGAATTTCAATTTCAATGGAAGAATTTAAATCAATCCGTAATCTTAAGAAGGCTCGATTCCACGAGTCGTACTTAAAACTCGTGCAAAACGGAAATTCGACGTTAAATACGAATCAATTTTTGTTAGACTCGCGCAACCTGGAACTAAGAATTTTAACATTACTCTTGTACATACAAATTTTCTTTTATATCTATACATACGAGAAAACATTTTTAATGTGTCTACATTTTGACCACACTTGCGAATTTCAGCAATGATTTTCCAAGATGATCAATTACAATTACGTTACAGCCGCTCCAATTAGTATTATCGAAAGAAACGATAATAACTATACTTGGGTTCTTTTACGAATAATTCGATAGAATTTTGCACCGTGATATCTGCCTGACGAGTGTACTCGTTGTCTTGTCGTTCTCACTACACAATTAACGAGTTAAATTCGAATTAACCCTCTATGGGATTAATCTTTTTCTTACATATAAAACAATTTATTTGTTCAAACTTCCAAGGCATTTACCTTGATATTCCAAGTTGACGGCATTGCCAACTGCCGTCAATATTGTTATTGGTTATCATCGAAAAATCATATAATTAAGACGTATACGCTAGCTTGCGAAGGGTCAAAGTTCTTTGGTAAAATGTCGATATATTGGTATGCGAGCTGAAAGTTACACCGGCCCATAGAGAGTTAATTCGGTGGAATGATAAAAAGAAATCTCACGTCGGAATTGCAACGACCGTGGCGGCAGTGCGCCGCAGCAACTGGTAGACCGTTCTGCCCACTTCCGGTCTCCATATTGAGAATGCATGCTGTGAGGGTGAAGGTGGTCACGATGACCTCCAAAGGGTGGCCCACGCAGAACCGTCCGTGAATTTCGAAGAGGCGCGCCAACATCTTGTTGTTCTTGTTGCTGGTGTTGCTCTCCTATCCGATCGTGGATCCCGTGAAAAGTCTGTAAAATAATTCCAAGTGAAATTAACACACACTGAGAGAGAAGTATATGATATATCTAACTATAATGGCATAGTAACAAAATTATAGTTGAAAATATCATATTTATGGTAAATCTTACCATGATGTCGGTAATAATTACGATAGTGGCATAGTATAACCAACTATATTATGTTTTTACCCAAAATTATGGTTATTTCACCGAAAAATATAGTATGGTTGGAAATATATAATGGTAAGAAAAGTAACTATTTTATATAGTTAATATTGCCAGAATATTTCATACATAGTGATAGAACTAACTATATTCACATAGCACATTTTACTATGCATATGGTAACAAGAACAAAGGTAACAGTTAATAATATAACCATTTGTACAAATCGTTCATTCTACTATATTTTGTGCGGTTAAGTGAACTATAAAAATATCTTTGACGCCAAATCTAACTATAAAATATAGTGAGATTATAGTAAACCCAACCATTTTTTTCTCTCAGTGCACGAGATTCATCGCCGTCGTACGATTTATTTTCACAGGCATGACGGAAATGTTATTTTCAAAATTAGAGAAAGCCACGCTTATAAATTGAAGCGGACAGATGCAGGAATAAATGCAGATTCTTTTCCATCTTGATGCGAGTACTTCCGCTTCATTTGGAAATATAACATTCTACATAAATTCATCGTTGATTATATTTTGAGTTACGTATATCTATGGTTTTCAATGTATATGTTTTTCAAATACTATAGAAATATAATATAGATGGCACGGGAGAGACACAGGGAGAGAGAGGGTTAAACGAAACAACAGTCGAGCTCTGGACGTCCAAACACAACGAGAACAAGCCAAGCATAAATTCGAAGCTCGACATTATATCAAATTTGCAAAGACAACGCTCATTTTGGCAGTCATAATTGTCCAGAAGCGTTTCTCACAAGATAAGCTCCGTATCCGAAATTCATACTCTCCGTGCCAGAAACTAAAGTTACTAATATCATTTAAATATATTTTCATGTCTGTTCATATTTGTAAATATCCATTTCTATGATACGTGTATGTCTGCTCTGTGCGCGTGTGATCCCTATTTATTATATTTTGTTAGTGATGCCGTTTTAAGTAACAATTTATTGATTCTTATTTTGTGACTATTATTATATGTACATATTTTATGTCACGGTTGCCACAACGGGCATATGATTTTATAATTTTGACTAGCCGATGCGACTTTAAAATCAGTTGACAACGTGTCCTTTTATACTATATTATTTATTATTAAAACCAGAAAACCGTTACAACACATAATGCAATTCCAAGTTGTCTACGTATCGTTGAATAATAGATGAATCTTTAGAAAACCTTACGGTTACAAACCGTAAACGAAACGAGGACACCAAGTTAACCGTCTGTATTTTTCCAAATTATCATTTCTAGAAACCTTATTATCCACGTTTATTCGAAACTTGCAATCGATCGACTGCATTTAAAAGCATCGTCGCAATAATATCTGTTACAAAGTACGGATAATCCAAGTGGCGCAGCAAATCAGAATTCAGGAAAACCAAAACGACAATAAATCAATCTGCGGAAAACGCTGAAAAAGATTCGTAGAATGATCTCTTCGAAATGGCGCGACTAACTCGCCAAGTAAATTCACCGTACTTCTCCAAATGATTGTTTCTAAAAACCTCATTATCCACTAACCACGTTTATCCGAAACCTAGGATCGATCGACTATATTTAGAGGAATTCTCGCAAAAACGATGGATAATCGAGGAGACCCAAATGATTCGAAATTGAGAGAAAAAAAGCTGAGCGAAGATCGTGCGATTTCTCGAGAGTCTCGCGAGGCACGTTATTCCTTTAACGAGGCGCTCTTGCAAGGAACCTCCTACACTCCGCACGATAAGGAACTAGTGAACCGAGCAGGTCCAAGTTCCTCGCAGAACTAATTTACCTAAGCTAACGATAAATAATCCGAAGATTTGCCGATCGGCGTGATACTGGAGCGCGTGGAATATTATGTATTGGAGGGAAAAAAAAAGAAAAACAGTTCGGTGCAATAATAAATATTCTCGACCTCGACATTGAGAAGTCAAAATTGAACATTCTTTCGCGCACGCGCATGCGCACTCGTGCGGGTTTACGGCACGGGCTATGAATTTTTCTAACGACGCGAATGCGACTAGTGAATTTTCTCGTGACTCGAATAAATGGATCATCATGTTCGCGCCCTAAAAGGCTAAAGTGTCTCCGAATCAGTGTTCTAAAAGGCGGGAAAAAAACATGAAAAATTTGAAAAGAACCGGTTTTTTTTCGACTTTTTTTCTTGCCAACTTTTCCGGCAGGAGAAATATGCAAAAAAATATTTTCTGTAGATTTTTAGTTTAATGTTTTCTGTTTTATCAAGATTTTAGCGGGATGTACACACTCATGCATAAAGGCATAATACAGAACGCAAAAGGAAATAAAACAACAATCAGAGTCCTTCATTTTCATAGTGGCAATAGAAATGAATGAGGTCTCTGATTGGTTTATTTTCTTATGCGTTGTGCATTATGCCTTTATGCAAGAGTGTATATTCCCCGCTTTATTACTATCATTATTCTGAGAATGATTAGTTAAAGGTGAAAATATGTAGTTATAAGATGTGTAATAAAACAGAACAAACTTAGAAGTTGACCTCAACTGTTCATTTTTATAATAAAAAAATTTTAAATTAAATAACAAACAATATTTGTTACAAAATACAAACAAGTACATATGCAATACATATTTTTCGTTCTTTTCGGGAAAAAAAACCGGTTTTTTTTTTCGTTTTTTCCCATGGTTTTTTTCACGAAATGTATTTTTCCTGCTTTTTTGGAACACTGCTCCGAATTCAGGAAAAGAGAAGACGAAGTTTGCCGATTACTGATCCGACACGTGTCTACGCGCGAAAGAAGTAGTTCAAATCTAGGGGGCAAGTAATTCAAAGAGATTCCTCGGGATTTGGTTTATCCCTGGGTTTATCGGACCAGGTGAATATTTGCGCGGAAAGAAGCCAACCGATAACGAGGGTTATTCGCGAAGAACATTCAAATCTAAAGCCCTACTGTTGTAGTTAAGCGAAGAGATGAAATCTAACGAAACATATTTTTTTCTTGTACTACGTCGCGTATAATGTAATTGTAATAGAAAAATGATCTGTTTCAAATTATGTGATTTACCGTATACGTATAGATAAGGGTTTTACTATATTTAAAGAAATACTGAAAAGATGACTTTGCGACAACTAAATATTTTCATAGATTAGGCAGAAAATCGATACGGCTTGTTTCCGTTTTACCTTATTTCTGCTATTACAAATCAGCTGGATTGTACGCCACTAACCTAATTTCGCGTAGGGTGCGTTACCCTTTGCGCGAATTAAAAATAATAAAACACGATTGAAAATCACCGTACAGATTTCTTCTTCACACTTTCACTGCCACGTCACCCGAATTTTGGCGACGGTATGGTTACCTGTCGGTAGAGTTAACTGTCCTTTCAAATATCTAGTCAGACTCAAGACTGAATCAACATCCGCTTGTAAAGAATACAAGGCCGATAAAAGATTAGAAGTACTACCAAATTGATCGCAATTAGCAAACTCCATTGTGGTCTATTTCTTCGACCTTATTAACCAAATACGAATTACGCAGATTCGTCTCTTTTCTCCCGTTTACTCTACAATCCCACTACAAGATTAGATTATAGCGATAAAAGATTATAAGTTCCAAAACTATCACAATAAGCTGATCCCGTTGTTTCTACGTTTCTTCGGCCTTACAAGCCAACTATGCGATAAACAAACTTTTCCCCACCTACTCAAACATCCACTCGTAAGTTTCAAATTAATCACAATTAGCGACTTCCACTCGTTTCTATTTCTTCAGTCGTATTACTGAAATATGCGATACCCAAATTATTTCAGCTCTTTCAGTTTTTTCACTCTTACCAGCCAAATACGCGATACGCAAAATGTTCACCACCTACTCAAATATTCGCTCGCAAGTTTTAAATTAATCATAATTAGCGAATTCCACTCGCTTCTATTTCTTCAGTCGTATTTCCGAAATATGCGATGCGCAAATACTTCTCTCCACCTTCTCAAACATCCGCTCGCAAGTTCCAAATTAATCGCAATTAGGGGATTCCACTCTTTTCTATATCTTCGATCCTATTAGCCAAATATGCAATATAAAAATTTTCCTGGATCCTGTAAACTTACAGGTCCCAAAACGATCGCGACTAACCACATTCCAGAAAACACTCTGTATCCCGAATCTCGTTATCCAAATATGCGATATGCAAATCCTCCTCCTTTTCTCCGCTCAAACGTCGAATTGCGCAACGCGAAATCCAACGTTCGTGAAAATGAAGGTACCTCTTCCTGTACGTGGCCAACACCACTCTTACTATTTTCGCCGGAGGTGATACGATGAGAAAGATTGAGAGAGAGAGAGAGAGAGAGAGAGAGAGAGAGAGAGAGAGACCGACCAGGATGGACACACCTGCTACTACGACAGGTCCTCTCATCGTTGGATTATACAATCGGGAGGAGACCGAAGAAAGTCGCCTGGAGGAGGACGAGTTGTTACACCACGGACATTTCATTCCGGTGGTTTCACACACGCGCACGCACAAACTCACCCACCCTGTTCTCCTCCTAGTGTGGAGTTTCGAATAATTACGAAAGATACGTCACACACACCAGCATCCCGTTAGCTAGGCCAGAGGAAGAAGAAAAAGAAAGGAGAAAAAAAAAGGACGAGCGTCGTTGACCGACGAATGGGGCCCAGGAGCACGACTATGGTATAATCGTATAATCGAACGAGACAGTGGTATTCGATTTGGGAAGACCATCCTGGGAGCTCCGGTCGATTGGTCGTATACGTGACATTTTTCTTCTTTCTTTTTTTTCAGCGAGAATTAAGAGACTCTCGAATATTCGTAATTGGATTCGCATCGAACGATCCCTTGTTCGAGTATCTGTTAAAGTTTAAACAAAATCAATTCACGATTCTGTTAATTACTATTAGAGAGGCTTCGAGTATATTCAATTATAATTCTAGAGCTAAGAGGATAAAGGTGTTTTGTTATATCTTTAGAAAGAAGGTTCTTATTCACCGTTTAAGTCTTCCAGGTACCAGGTCGACACTTTATTAACAAGTCAAAATGCTTAAAATTAAATATTGAAAGAACTATCGCTTGATAAAAATAGGCTGTCGCATTTCCACTGTGACAAATCGAAATCTTTACTGCAACTTTCTCAAAACTTTAATCTCGTGACATATGTGCCGGTGATTGTGATAGTGGTCTAAGTCAATAATTTCGAAAAATTGATTTTTCTAGTTACGTAGCATTATTGTCATCTATACGATTGAAATACGAAACGATTTGTGAACTAAACTTTTCTGACTTAGACCACTTTCACAATCACCGGCACATATCACCATTATATCCACTAGGTCTGCACATTTCAAATAGCAAGCGGGTTAAATAATCGTAATTTCAAATTGAGAAAATATCACGGAATTGCATAATAAATGTATCTTAAAAACGAAACGCTTTCATTTGCATCGCGTAAATCATACCGAGCTGGCACGATGTATTGGCACGATTTGAAATGCAATTGCATTTCGTATGAGTCATAAGAACTGCTTTATGCCGATATCTTAAAGGAATTTCATTTCACAAAGAAGCAAGTAGATCGCGACATTTATGAAATGAATGCAATCATTATTTGTCGTGCATCGTGCTTCTTCAAGAAATCATTACTATCCATTTAACACGTTGATCGTCACGTCGCGTCGCCCATATCTGGGTGACGAGGTTTCAGTGGCTGATTATAAATGATCAAAATAGGTATTTGGAAGCACAAATAACGCTGTAAATAGTTAACAAGCGCCAACATTCAAGGTGACGTGTGTGACCATCCTGTTGAGCGTCAACATTTTAAAAACAAGTATTGAAATCTATCGGATTTATTACTTCAAACGATACGTTCAATCAACGAACGGATTAATTTAGAGTTAAAGCCTGTCGATTTGATCAATTCAATTCATCGTGGCAAATAGTCACCGATTGTGAGTAAGATTACCCAAATCCATCGGGATATGACAAACTTTAATCACAGATTCCTAACGATATATCAATGGTAGGTTATAGTCTCGCTCTTCATTAATTCAATTTAAATCCCATCCGGAAGAATTTGCGAATGATCGATGGTCGAATCGAACACCGAACCTTAAAGATTCTTAAATTATTAAGCTAAAGGGATTGGCCAAGGAAAAGAATGGATAATTGGCTGTAATGTAACACGAAGATGAGGACATTTTCGTAGATCCGAAAATCACGGACGTTCGAACGACCGTGGGATATTCTTAAAAGGTTCTTAAATTACTGGATTATAGCTTCGACATAATCGAAGAGTAAAATAACAGAATAAGAAAGAAGCAGGTTGCAACCTTGAGTAAATCACGAATGAAATTTGAACCATGATCCGCAATTAATCGCCGATTATATGAAGAGGAATAAAAGAAAAACGGAAATCCAAAAGAAGATCTAGACGCTTGGCCTCGATCGATCGTGCAACATATTCGTCCTCTTACGACGCTTATGCGAGAATGGATTGGCAAGGATTACTACAATTAGAGAATTGCTGGTGAGGAGAGTGAAACAGAACGTATTCGAGCAACATATTTCGTCCACTTATGACGACGCTTACGCGAGAATGGATTGCCAAAAATGATAACGACTGGAGAATTGCTGGTAAGAACAGTGGAGCAGAACGTATTCGAGCAATTATTCACCCTCTTATGACGCGCGTGCGCCAGAATGGATTACCAAAGGCGATTCCTCGTACTACGATTAGAGAATTGCTGGTAACGAGAGTGGAGCAGGGCACCGAAGGAAGCGTGCGTACCTTTCCTTTCTCTCGGAGGAAGGGAGAAAAAGAAGGAGCAATGCGTCTCGAGCGACTTCCAATTTGTATATAGAGACATACGTGCATGCGCCGAGGAGACGAGAAAGAGCTAAATGTCTGCCAAGGTCGGTGACTTTCCAACTGGCCAGCTTCTTGGCGCAGGGTTTCAACACGCGGCCGATCACCGCGCGCCATTTCATCTCGGCCGTCCAAGCGAGTGACCCCGTGCGAGCGATCGTTGTAACACCTTCCCCATTATTGTTTTTCTTTTATGTCTCCGGTGTCGTTAGTTGACAAAGTAATAGAAAGCTCTGTCAGAGCGAGGCACTGCTTTTCTTTGAGTACTAGATCCTTCTAGAGAGTTAATCAAGTGACCTCGTGCAAACTTTGTAATACTCGTAACACCTTCCGTCATGTTTTCATGCCTCTGGTTTCGTTAGTTGACGCAGTAATAGAAGGTTCTATCGGAGAGATGTTCTTCCTTTTTTGTTTTTTTTCAACGTTAGATTCTTCTAAAGAGCATAACCAAGTGGCCTCGTGCGAACGTTGTAATACTTGTAACACCTACTATTATTTTTTTATATCTCTGCTTTCGTCAGTTCACGCAGCAATAGGAGGTTCTGTCCTGTTGGAGAGAGGTTCGGCATTCCTTTAAAAGTTAGATTCATCTCGAAAGCACATCCAAGTACTTCCACGCGAAATGTTGCAACACCTACCATTATTTTTTCATGTCTCTGGGCTCGTTAGTTGACGAAATAATACGAGGTTCTATCGGAGAGATGTTCTTTCTTTGAACATTGGATTCACGTGGACAGTATATCCAAGTGATTCCGTAGGAATGTGCATTTTATCCAAATGCACGTGCCGCGTTATCGTGCATCGTTACAATTACTATTTCTCGACATTTTAATGTTCACCCATCCTGTCTTACCTTGGAGCAGCCAAGCAATCGGTCTTCCTATTGTGTCACGTAGTTAAATACAGAATTCCCTCTTCGAATGGACTCACGACCATTCTAACACTTTCCATCAGTTTTATGACTTTGGTTAGTCAACAAAATCGCGCAACGTCCTGCCTGGGATACGTTTTCCATTTCTTCGGCCGTTGAGATGAATCGTTAAAACGGTCAATGATTTCACACTCTGAAGAGTAACGTTACCCACCCGTCTCCAGTCGAACAAAAGGTTAGTTCTTCAACGGTTTCGGAACTAAAAAATCTTGATTTCTAGTCAATCTCGCTTTAATGCTTTGCACGAATATCCTCGCAAACGTTATTGTTATATATCGCAAACTTTGCGTTATTTGTGTCTCCGGCTGTCTCTATTATTCTCCTCACAACCCTACGGGACACCTCACCCATGAACATGTCCCTGACCACTGGAACGATGGAGTAATTTTATGCATAGAAGCGAAACGTCAGAGAAAAGGAGAGAAATTAGTAAACCATCATGTTGTAGAAAAAGTGCGCTAATAGTCCTAACAGAATTATTCGCGAAACTGTTTGTACATAAAATAGAGGATTCACGTGTAGCAATAATTACGATTGGTTAATTAACTGGGGCGCGGGCCAAGAACATCGCAATCTTTCCGAATAACAAATAACGCGAGTGCTCGGTCAAGCATAACGATTTCGTGTCGATCGAACAGACGCGCATTCGCAAATCGTGGAGAACGCGTGGACTAGCAGCAAGTATACGAACGTCCGATGAACTGCTCGATTTACATCCGATCAGATCGAGCTACCAAGTTGTTACACGATGACGATAAGCAAATACCAACCTAATGAGCTCTGAAACTAAAGCGGTTATCTTGCGATAAAACGTTTTCAATTCGCAAAACTAATTACGCACTGTGCACTGGTGACGCAGCGATGATTGTTTGGAAAGAAGGCGATTATAGTGGCAAAAAGGAAAGATTATTAAAGGATTTTTTAGTGTTATTATTGATTTAAATTTATGCAGCTCCAAAACGTTACTCGAGGCTTCCCTTAGAAATAATCGCAATAATTTGTTTCGAGTCTATTTTTCTCGCTCATAATGTAACCTCGTGTCAATTACTCCTTCAAGTTTTGCATAAAAGTTGAGACAATACATTTGTTTATACAGTTACAAGAATAAAGGAATTGGAGAATCTTTTATGCCATTCCCAAATCAAATGTACTAATCTCCAAATCATTTCTCGGAAGTTCACTTACAAGTAACACTACCCAAGTGCCATCTTGGGATTGACTTGGCAATATGCGCATTTTGTAGAGAATCGAAAAATATTTGATACGTATTTTTTCTTTTCGGCAGACATGCTGTTTTAAGGGATAAAATGCAGGTTGAAATATTGATTGTTGAATAATGTAATAAGGTCCATAGGCGGACCAGTAGATATATTAAAAAAGTGAATACGGGGATGAAGTCACGGTGTTTAAAGCTGATTATTTAATGAAAAAAAAACGAATGTTTTTATTGTTTAAACAATTATTGCTTAAAGCAATTGTTGCAAAATGCAAAGTATGAAAAAATTAATCAAACTAAAGTCAAAATTGAATTCGTTAGAAACATTAATAGACAATTACTTGAACCTTTACCCGGAGCAATTCATGAGCAGTTACTTTTATGTATCAGGAAAGTGAATATTCTGTGATGGTGGTCAAAGGTGATTATTATCAATGCAGCAGAGACACTTGCTACCTCCACGTTGATTATTCTTGGGTTTGGAGAGCGAGATCAAGAAAACTTCATACATGTGTTTCTACAATTTTGTTTTCAGATTATTTTTTACTACTTCAATTTTTTCTATTTCAATTTTTTTAAAGATTATTAAATTTTTAATAAAATATATCATGATTTCATTTTATTTCTTTAAACGTACCTACGCAATATTTCTCTAATGGTATGAATCGAAAGATGATACAAACTGTTCTTCATTTTACATTTAGCAACAATTTCATTAAACAATAATTAATTAAGCAATTGGAAAAATCAACTCTCCTGCATTGATAATAATCATCTTTTGACCCTCATCACAGAATATTCACTTTCCTAATACATAAAAGTAACTGCTCATGAATTGCTCCGGGTAAAGGTTCAAATAATTGTCTATTAATGTTTCTAACAAATTCAATTTTGACAACCGATTTTAGGTATAGTCCCGATCTAATTTTTCCCGTAGAATCGAATGGCGCTATTAATTTTCCCATACTGTACATTTTGCAACGATTTCTTTAAACAATAATTGTTTAAACAATAAAAACATTCGTTTTTTTTTCATTAAAAAATCACTTTTCAACACCGTGACTTCATTCCTGTATTCACTTTCTTCATATATCTACTGGTCTGCCTATGGACCTTATTACATTATTCAACAATCAATATTTCAACCTCCATTTGTATTCCTTAAAACAGCATGTCTGCCGAAAAGAAAAAAATACGTATCAAATATTTTTCGATTCTCTACAAAACGCGCATATTGCCAAGTCAATCTCAAGATGGCACTTGGGTAGTGTTACTTGTTAGATGCGATTGCGTTAATTTGACTACTACGATGGTTTTTAAATTTCACATGCGAATAATTATTATTATTACGCCTATTAGATAATATACTGAAAAGTAACAACGTTTAAAATCATTCTATTTTCAATCTTCTTAATAATAATGCTTCTCTGCGCTAATGTTACACGGTTGTAAATTTCTGCGTACCCCTTCAAGATCTTTCAAGTATTCGAGGTTTATTTGCCCTCAAAGTGGCACCTCGAGTATCGATCATTCTCTTACCGGGTACATAAAACTTAAGACTGGCACTTGTTACCTAATTCCTTGTCCAATAAGCTGTTACACGATACTGAGTTCTAAGTGTCTCTCTATCGCCTCTAAACGTAACCGATTCGAGCTGTAATCTAACAATAAGCTTAAAGCTGTGTTCCCACTGAGGCAACAACGAGGAACGGGTTTTGTAGTCTATTGTCAGGTTTCGTCGTACAAAAAAACTTACAAAAGGTACCAATCCACATTAACCCTTTGTACTCCTCAAGCAAATTTAAAGATTTTACAATATCTTAGAAATCACGTTGCATAATGTTGAATTTAACTCGACATTGAAGTTAGCGTAAGAAATGTGACATCGAGCCACACTCGACATAGGTGCGCTAAGGGTTAAAGTCACTAAACGGCGGAGAAACATTCGACAGCAAGCAACGACGACTTTTCCACCATTTGGTACCAATGAAGATGCAGCTTAACACATTGTTGTTGGGGCACGTAAAAATACGTTTTTCCGAAACTGCGAGTGGAGCGCGGGTCCCGGTAGTTATGCGTTTTTCTTATATTTAAAGTGATTATTTTCAAATTTATAGTGATTTTTCGGTAACGATAAAAATTCACGCCCATTTTTCCAAAAATTAGCCGCTCCTGCACCGGCACAATACGTCCGACCACAATGTGTTAAGACACGCAAATGGTACAACAAAAGTTCCATTGACCACGGGCGATTTACTTAACGCGCGTGCGGTCTAAAAGAAAGCGCTCGAGCGAAACGCAATGTTTAAGATTCGAATGGTCTTCCTACGCAGGCATCAATTTGTCCAAGTCATTACAATATATTTTCTCGGAATGCGCTTCTCTACATGCCAAACTGACATAAGGACGCGGCGGGTGGATCGAGCATTTAATTATTATATATGCACGAAATTTTTCTTTTTTTTTCCTCCAGTCGCATTTTATAACGAAGATAACAAAATATTTGCAATTACAAAAATGCTGAATCCCACAAAAATATTATACGCGGTGGAATTATGAATAAAAAAAACGCTACTGATCAAAATGTAATATTTAAATGCGCACTAGTAATGACGGTAGCTTAGAGAATTAACAAGTTCAAATCCACCTTCAGGCTGTTTTAAAATGCTTATTACTCGTGTATCAGTTTTTTTGGCGCATTACGCGGCTAGCCGATTTTTAGAACATTAGCTGAGCTTAAAGTACTTGTCGCCAATAGCGAGGAAGAAGATTTATGTAAAAACATGCACAACAGGCCATTTGATATTTCCGCGTTCTAGAAATTAACAAATCGGGCATAAACGGATCATTTATACACGTAAGGATATGTATAAATAATTACTATAATGTGCACTATATATAATAATATCATGCCGATTTGTTACAACGGTAACCGTTGATTAGGAACCAACAATTCATTCTTCAAATGCTTCTCCACTTTTGCAATTTCAATTACGTTGAATATGCTCAAAGCGTTCGTTACCATAATCAACAAAAATGTAACTACAAAGTGCATAGAAATAGTCGTCGGACGTTACCGTTCCGATAATATTAACAAAGCTACAATTTTCCAATAGAAAAAAAAGAAAGAAAGAAACAAACAAACAAAAGCTAAATCCAATATCGAATAACGATCGACTAATGAACAATTTCAAAGTTTCACTACCCAACAGACTCTATCGCGCTCGCATACAAGGCAGCCACACTTAATACATTCTTACTGAGAATTTCATTAGGCACACGTGGCATGCCGGCGCGAAGTCTTCTAATTACGCAATAAAAACTTGCAAATAATGATGGAAATCTGCAATCGAGATAAGCTCCTACAGTTAGACTCTACGATTACCACAGCGCCCCTTATAGACACTTTCCAAAACTGCATATCAACTGTACACGCTGTTGACTTCCTCTTACTTCTTACGTTCCAAGTCAATTCACTTCGGGAAGTACGACGCACGTCACTTGATAAATCAACTCATCGATGCACACAACGGTCGAATAATAATCGCGAAAACTTTCCTTTTCATACGTACCTGTCCCACTCGCCGGTTGACAACAATCGTAATAAGCTCCTATATGAAACGCGCACGTGGTCCGCTCACTGAACACGTTCGCTAAGCTTACAGATCTTTACGCCCTCGGTATTCCGCGTACTGCTCCAAGCGAGTGCTTCTATTACCGATCGCGCATATCCGTACCGGCGAAAACGTTGCTGCGCACGCACACGTTTCGCTCGCTAGGAACGCGAAGAAAAAACGCGATTACGAACGCGTTCGTAATAAAAATCGAAAAAGGAAAACGTAACACTGAACACGACGAAGACAAGAGAGCAACGCAATGATCACACGGCGACGTACGCCGAGTAACAAAACCGCGATTCGGAATCGCGTCGCAGCTACGGTAGCCGAAATCTCGCCTCGTGCGGTTCCGGACGCGGTCGTGACTATTCGCGTCGCGCATGCGCACACTCCCGCTCGACTCGCTGCGCGTGGGCGTCTGCGCATCGCATTCATACGCGAGCTTACAGGAGCTGCATCGTTGATTTCCTGCACATTTTATTTCTCTTTTCGCATTTTTCTGTCACATGTGCAGCAACGATTTTTGAGTGTCGCTTAATGCGGTGACCTTGAGAGTCTCACCTGCCTCGAACGTGCACACGCTTCTCCTCTCTTATCCCTTTCTTCTTTCAACTTTACGGTTTATCTCACGTAGGTTTAACGCGCATCGGCGGATTTCGCGGCGAATACGTCTCCCCATCTATTTTTCTCTTCTCTCTTCTTTTCTATCTCTCTTTCTCTATGTTTGTTATTACTGGCTGCCTCCTAACACGTGCTCCAACAATCGCTTACCACGTGTCCGCTCAAAATCTCTGCCAAATAATCTCAACGAATTCGCGCTCTCTAGGCCGCTATAAGCGATCGGCGCATACTTTCGCAATGTTAAATAAGCATCGGTCGACGAACGTATCGGGGAAAAAGGCGGATAATTATGAAATCGGCGTGTCTCCGCGCCTTCGCGGCGCTAACAAGATATTCTCAATATCTGATTGGAATATTGTATAACGGCGGAATGATGCAAAAAAAGGAGTTTCACGAATTCTCACAGGGATTGCGAAATCGGTAAACTTGCAGCTGAAGATAATCGACGAATTATACTCCGAATACCCGAGAATATACGATATCTTCAAGATATTATTGAAAGTTGCTGCGACCAATATCCATCCAGTGACACTTTCGCGAATGCACGGTATATTTCAATAAGTATAATTGCAGTAAGTGGGCTTTGCAAATGAATCGGCTGATACCGAAAACGACGAAAACCACTGCCTTTGTAAGAAAGACTTTAATGAAAGGGAGTACAATAGGGCAAAAACATTTGAACGTTAAATATTTGTAAATTTCAACGATTTATTTACGACAACTGACGACTGAATGAAAAATTGTGCTTATTGAAGAAAAAAGTCATAAACCTAATGTTAACCTTTTCCGCTAGGCGATAGTTGTGCTGCGCTTGGGCTCAAACGAACAACGCAATCGCCCGCAATTCAAGTTGAAGCTTTCAGTGCGTTTGCTCATGAAACTTGCCACTTCGATATCTAACGAGCACGGAAGGATAGGCGGCCTCGTAATATGTATTACAAATTAAACTCGTTGTTCCTATAAATAGCCCCAAATTTGTACGACTAGCTAGACTCCGTCGTATTCACGTATGTCACATAAACGATAGGACGGGTGAAACTCGTCCTAATAGCGGAAAGGGCACACCTGTGCATTGTGCGCAATATTATTTCGATACTATGCTCCATTAAAATAACTATTAGTGCACAAGGAACGCTGCACATCGAAAGAAGCGAGTGGCAAGGGAAAATGAAATGCCATTAAAACGAAGGTGACCCTTTATTTACCGACGTGCTAAGCGTAATAAGCGATTACGCGCATTGCAATCGCCAAAGTACAATATCTATGTATATCGACATTTAAATTTGTAAGTAATTTTCTATTCTCTCGCACGCGTGTGATAATGTCTGAATTAGGGTCTAAATTATGCGCTGCCGTGCTGCCAGTCCTTGAAACATCGCGGGCATGATTTTCAAAAAAAAGGAAAAAAGAAACAATTCGTTTAACCTCGAGGATTAAGGTGACTACTTCGCTCGTTGTTCGAGCAATCTCCAACAGTTTCATGTAATAGAAATAATTTATGTAATTGTGTAGTAGGTATATGAAACAGTGCGCTTACGTAATTATCACGATAATAAGTAAACAAAGCAATTGCCAACGACGTTACAAAGTAAACTCTGCTTCAAGGAGAAACGCGATATGTATTTCTGTTTCATACGACAAAATTTTGCTTCTGCAGGCGTCGCGTGGAAAGGTCGTATTGGCTACAAGAAACAGTTATTCGAGATTGGAGATCACGAGATGAGAGTATGTTTTAAACGTAGAAAATTTAAAGGTAACAGATTTTATCTTTTGCTACACGAGTAAAACGTCGTCGTTCATTTAAACGTAGTAAGTGGACGAAATTGAATTCCTCAAAGTAAGGACTTTACCATTCGAAGCTTCGCCTGTTCGTGGTACCATTATCCGTCGACCAATTCGGCAACAACGAAGCGTTATGAGCAGATTTCCATTTTTATTGCCGTTTCTTTCACCCATCCACCTTTCCTTACCTAAAATTTCCACGGCCTAAAATGTCTCTTGAAAATTTTCACACGGTTTCTTCACCTTTTCCACGCATTGATTTCTCGTCCCTATTCAACACTTCCCCTATACGAGAGAATCCTGCTGCTTTTTCACGGATACGAATTTTTTTTACTTTCATTTAACACGTTCGATGCTCACGGCGTTCACGAGCCTCACAACGTGATTATGTTTAGGCGCACAATTTTTTTTCAGCAGCCAATGTGTTAAGGGATATGACTAGTGAAAAAAATATTATATACATACATGTATATTCCTGTAGTATTACCTAAGCATTGACCGAACTGTTTTTAAATTTGTTGAGATTTGCCTGAAAAGAAAATTGTCGAATATCTATTATGAGCTTTCGCAAAAATTTTGCTAACGGAATTATTAATATCTTATAAAGTAACAATGGTGTCGGAAGAATCGTCGGTCAATGCTTAGGAAGTACAATATACCTTGGTAATGTGTTAGAGATGTGCGAATTATTCGAATCCGAATGAACGCAGTTCGAATTCGAAAGACTCGATAAGATCGAATCACTGCAATTCGAATTCGAAACAAAGAACCGCGTAAGAGGGCTTAAAACCCGTTGAATTCAATCGTGCATCCAGCGCGGGCCACTTAGGCCCGTTTCTACCAACTTGGGGTTAACTACGGTTTACAATTAGTGAAACTTCAGTTAAAATTAACTCTGAGTTTAAATATGATTGGTTTCTACGAATGAACTATGTGGAACGTTTAGCTAAACTTATAGCATGTTTGATATAATTCAGGAAGCACTAGAATGTAGAACGTTGATTGGTTCATAATCGTTCTAACGGAACTGTGATTGTGTGATACATATCAAACATTATTAAACATTATCAAACGAAGAAGTTTATAAAAATCAAATAAAAATGAATAAAGCAAAATCAAGTGTTCAACGGAAACGTGCCCAAAGTTTTTCCGAGAAGGAAAAATTAATTTTAACAGAAACAGTATTAAAAAAAAATAAATATCATAGAAAATAAAAGAACTGACGGAATAACCTCAAAAGAAAAAGAAAAGTGTTT
Organism: Tiphia femorata; assembly: GCA_944319695.1. Lineage (NCBI taxonomy): Eukaryota > Metazoa > Arthropoda > Insecta > Hymenoptera > Tiphiidae > Tiphia > Tiphia femorata. Next base: position 32,267,810 of record OX090895.1, read on the forward strand.
TGGAAGATAATAGAAAATAATTATAATAGTATATCTTCTTCAACTGAATTTAGAAATGCGGAGGTTCTTAAAAGTTGTTGGGAGAATCTAAAAAAAAAAGACCCGAAAATTTTTTGCTGATGAAAGGATAAAATGTTCTAACACTGATAACACAGATCTTTTACTTAATCGAAATCGCATTATAAATTCGATATCGTCAAGCTCTTCCAAATAATTCATGCGATGTTTAAATCTTTTCCTTCTTCTGATCGGTCTCACAATATCTTCATCGTCAGAAGACAATAGACTTAATAATAAGGGCATCATATTTCCCACATGTTAAACTTTTACTATAAATTCTTGTATTATGAAATTTTTACTTCATTTATTAAATGTATTTGCTTTTTTACTTATACGTTATATTTATTTTAATTATTGTATATAACCTTATTAATAACGTTACATCTAACCTAATTACACAATTTTCCTACAAACTAGCTAGTTATATTTCTGAACCGTAGTTTAACAATGCTAAACGGTCAATATTGATCGTTTAAATTAAACTGGATTTACATACGTTTAAACGTGAGTTTATCGTTAGTAGAAACCAATATTTTGGTAAACTTTGGTTAACCGAATGTCACTAGAGATTTACTTTTAAACCGCGTTGGTAGAATCGGGCATTAGAGTCGTGCGAATTATTCGAATTCGAAACATGGATGACTCGTTTCGGTGATCATTTTTGTCGATTCGAATTTTTTTCTGCAAATTTGATTCGATTCTATTCGAATTAGAAAGCTTTAATTCGCACATCTTTATATTATACAGGGTGTCTCAGACCACCCATACAATCTCTCGTGGGGACATAAAGCGGCTTGCGCTGAACATAAAAGTCCTGTACCGTTTTGCGATAATCGCAATATTTATTGAGTTATTAATTGTTAAAGATCAAAGGAAAGGGCGTCCGCCAAAATAGCAGCGGGAGAAGCGATGGAGCCTCTGCGAGCTGTAGGACGACCCAGTTTACCTACAAACAAACGCGGGACGCGGTAAGGGGAAGGCTAAGACACCGCTGCACGGCCGGCTTCTTTTTCGTTATTCTTCCCTGTATATTTCTTTTTTATTTCGGATCGTCCAATATGGCGGAATCGTCCACACGAGTAAAGAGTGCAATACGAAACGCTATGTTTAGTAAAACATAATTTAATCGTTGTCTCTTCTTGTGCACTTTTCGAATCCTCGTGATTGACTAAAGTAGAATACCAAATGGCAGGTTTGTAGCTTCATTAGTTCTCCGGTAATTCACGGTCAAGAAATGCTTACTTTTACGTCTGATTACACCGGCGGTCGTACTCCTAGATATTCGTATGGACGTTAGAAACGCAGTGTAGAAAACTTTTAGATCGAGAACTTCGGCTAGAGAAATATTCATTCTTGTATCGCGAGAGTGCTTAATAAGCACTTTCACGAGTGCATCGTAGCATTGGAAAGCGAAGAATACAAAGTAATCTCGTGATCTAGGGATAGCCTGGCTGTGTTCTCTCGCGACCATGAAACCGTAGAGAACAGATCTCAATCGGAGAGAACACTCCATTGAAATTGTTCGTGAGAGTTTGCGCGATACGCGCGCGTTTCCCCCCGACATTCGAGTGTTTCTAAAGGACGCCTCTACAATGGTGTTCCTCAACATTTTTCTTTTTCCATCCGTGACACTTACATGTATGTATAGTGACCGATTGGACAAAGTGTATTCAATTGTGTTAACATTAGGTTTACGAACAAAGTTTTGTAATCATAGTCTTAACACGTTAATTGTTACATCGCCCTAGTGCGGGTGACGATTTCAGTGCCTGACTATAAATGATCAAAATAGGTATTTGAAGGCACAGTTAACTATAGCTTTAGACAGTTAACTAAATAGTCACCAAAATTCAAGGTGACGCGGCGTTCAACGTGTTAATACAGCACAGAACAAGCTAAAGAAACAATTCTTGAGCTACTTCACTTGGCGATAACTCGTTCGATACGGAAAAAAAAAAAAAAAAAACAGAAACAGAAAAAGAAAAATATTACTTCCCTTGTGAAGAAAAAGCCATTTGGTATAAAGAACTGCGTATCCAGAATAAAAAGCTAACGCGTTAACGTTAATAATATCAATATGTGTTTTTCTTGAAGATATCTTCGATTCTCTTAATTTACGTCAATTAAGTACACTTATTATCATTTATCTCGTAGTCAAGTTAAGAAACCCTATTCCACAAAATGTGTGTCACACAGGACTCGCAAAATCAATGTCAAAAATAATGATCTCGCCACGCGTCATAAGTAGATGTGAGTTTAAATAATACTAGACGTCCCCCTTAAAATGCAAACGTGTTTAAATTACGATGTACGAAGACTATAGAACGCAAGAGAGATTACTGCACATGGCTTACTGGACGACGTAGTAGTGCATAAAATTGAACATAAAGGTGTCCACTCATCTACATTTTGCACTTTCTCTTTGATACCGCGATAACATCCGCAACATTATCTTTCATGATGCGCGCAGATGCTGCACTTGTGAAAATAATATATGCGCCATTGATTTCGATTGGTTTAAAGGATCCTGCGCGAAGATTTACTTGTTAGCCTATATGAGATCATTTCTTTCGCGAAGTAAGCTTACGTGGTACGTTCTGTTATTTCAAATAAAGTCTACGCATTGACATGTTAAGTTTGCTACATTTAAAAATAAACTGTAGCTTCCGAGATAATCGCGCGTTCAACTGTTCACAGAGTAGAGCGATTAATTACATTCTTAGAATTCCCTTTAAATTTCCATATCAAAGCATTTGCTTTACCAAAGAAATGTTTAAAAAGTACAAAAGATGTAATTAAAACAAACTCCTTTAGTGTAAATCAAGCTTAATACCAGTAAGCGACGCAAATTTTTGTATCCGTTGAATATAATAATACAATACGTCATTTCTTCAACTTTCTCTACTTTTCGCTTTATCGGCTGAACTAGTTTTCTTATGTGTGCTTTTCAATTTCTCGCTGAGGAATCATTCCGCTGTAATGATAGAGGAACATTTAAAAAGAATGTTCCATTATGAAAACATACAATTTTGTCATATTCGTAGTAGTACCATCGTGCACGATAAATTCGACAGTAAAAGAGAGGATCGTGGAGAAATTTTACCTTTCTCCGGAGAAAGTCATGGACGAAGGTTCATCTGCAATTTAACAAAAACCATAGAAAGACTCCTCCGGCATGAAGAGTGCAATTCTAGAAATAAGCAAAACTTTCGATAGACACCAATTAAAAGTACCCTCGAAATTGAAGGACATTCGAGCATGATAATTGTTAGGAGAAAAAAATATGTCTCGAAGAAAGCAAAAAGAGTCATGCGATCTCCAGAATTTAATGGATTACGCAAAGAAACTATCGTATCTTACATATTTTTAGAATACACATTGGAGCGTCTCCACGTAAACGTGAAGAATTCAAGAAGTAATCGGGGGGAATAGAGTACCTTTCGTCGAAATTATCAACGAAGTCTTCAAAAATACTTGCTCGAAAAGAAAGGGAGAGCAAGACCCAGCTCGAACCCCCATGGGATAAGAAAAATGGTAGGACTGACACCGTAATTTCCACTGCTATAGTTACCATGAATCGTGCGTGACATTCGCGAACTCTTAGATCACACTGTCAAAATTGGAGCATCCCGGTGTGCACGAGCCGTTATGTCTTCAGCCGAATCCTCGGGTTGTTCTCTTTCGCTTACTTCCCGGAAATATTTTAAATACAACGTAGAAGGCGCGCATGACGCCCACCTACTCGTCCTCGTTCGCGACCCGTTCGCCGAACTTCCAAGCTACTCGTCGCTTATACTCGCCCGAAGAAGCTTACCGTATAATAATTCTTTATTACGTATTCTCTGGCACGTAGCATTATTCAAGCGTGCACGTTGCGCGATCACCGCTATTGCTATGGCCCGTATGTGTCCCAACGTAAGACGGTGAATCGGATTGGACGTGTCGCATCATCCGCGATTTTCCCAACGGACAATTCGGCGAATCACAATTGGGCTTCCTGGTAATACGTAATGCACCGCTCCGTTGTTACCCTCAACGTCATTGGCCAGATTGGCGTGACCCCGCGATTCGAGGGAGATTCGTATACCTTCGGCATGTTCCGTCTGACGTCGCGTGTGGCACAAAGGATTTTCCATAGCTGCTTTTAAATATTCCGTTTGAAAGGAGACCGTCGAAAGAATCTACTTTAGTGTAGTTGTGTAGTTCCTCTAAGAGGCCCGTAAAGAGGGAGGTTTTGAGAAGTTGGCACGCGTGTTTGGAGAGCACGTTTTCGCCGGATGTTTATTTACACGTTTATTCGTAACGTAACAAGCTCGGTTCTTGGTAGATCGGAATAGGAGTTCTTATTGCGATGTAAAAGCGAGGCTAAATTTTCTCACCACTCTCTTAACTACATTTTCTGTCCTTTTTTTAAACAAGATTCGTATGATCTTCTTTTCCGTTTTTCCAAATTAAATTTCAGGCGACTGCAATAATGTAGCGTCTATCTGACTATCTGCTTAGATAGATTCTGTGTTATATCATCGTGAACAATGACAATACTTCCTATGATTTCGGTGGACGGAATATTTTCTTATCCCTCGCAACATTCGTTTCGGCGTTCATCTGCGTCGGGCAAAAAAATTTCTTCGACGCGAGAGACGCAATTTGAAGTCTGCGCGGTATGCTCGTTGGGCATGACGTTGTACCCGATAGTTTGCGCACGCGGTTTCTCCCCGAGAACGCGCACAGCATACTCATTTGATCGCTACATACGTTAGTAGAAACTCTATGGAAATGCCGGCCACCACCTCCAAAGCCTAGTGCAGCTCTTGCACGCATTGAAATATTAAAAAAAGCACAGCCGGCTTGACCCAGAGAATTTTCGAACATATTGGAAAATAGTTTTCAGATATTCACTATTACCTGCAATTTAAAGATCATCGGATAATCGCATTATTAATAATAGAAATTTAGCTAAACGTTAAACCTTCACATTGTAATCATTTTTCCTGTCATTATATTATTAAATACCTGGTAAAAAGATTTAAATATTATCAATGACCAGGTGGATTATGAAAACACCTTACTTATATCTGGCATAAGACAGTTTAGTTAATCAAAGCTGAACTTTGCATACGAAGGTCTTGTATAACTATCCAATGTTATCGTAGCAACCAAGTTACTCTTATTCTGGAGCGAACGTTCTGACTAATAATGTCACATTTAAGGCCACATTTGCTAAAAAATATTAATATTGATTTGTATTTTAGTATTATATAAAAATTATGTTCCTCGAAATGGATTTTCCAAAGTATGATTATAAAATTACAGTAATTGTGTATGATTTGTTAAATTACTGCAACGTTATGATAAAGACTACGATGCGACATTAAAGCAAAACTTTGTAAACTACATTAAACATAAATCAGGAATATATGTATTTGACAATATTCTTTAAGAGCTTCATTGTAATATATATAGAAGACAATTGCATTGTATTGATATCACTGTGACGTGGATATCAAGGTCTAAATTTTTATAAGAAACGTATGTGAAATGTAAATGTTCTATTGAAATATTTTAATAAGATTGCATAATGCAAAGTGTCCAAAGATTTAACACCTTTTACAAATTATCTGACCATGCCAATGTTATATTCGTCACATTGTTTAAAAGGAGTAACGAAATATGATGTTTCACATTGCTGTGTTATTATGCAAGTGCTGCAAGTGTAAAAGATTGCAACTACACTAACAAGACTTCATAACCTATACGAGTATTAGCATTATTAATAAATACTTATCTACTTACCATTTAAGTGCTTCCGATCTTAATAAACACACATTTTTATTTCACAATAATCACCCCTGTTCTCCTAAAGTTGCTGTTTCTGTTTCAACTTCATTTGTGCAACACGAATGTTGCTATTAACGGAACAGACGACAGAATACTGCAGAGCCATCTAGCGAGAAAAGTTTTATAACTACGAGCTATGTGCTATATAGGTAGTTTTAACTTTTAGTCTCGTTTCAATGAATATATTAGAAAATACCCAAAATAGCCTATATACATGGTGTATGTATGGTCTAGGCAAAATACATACTTCAAATTATTGTCAGTTTTTCATAGTTTTGTAAAAGCTCAAAGGTTTCATCTTATTGTTATTTATTACAGTTTATCTGCTGAGGTACTTTTATACAATAATAATATCTCTCGTAATCGATGCATACATTGCAAATTTAATGTTCGCATTCTTTATTTCCTTTGCACATAGCGTAAGCTTATATAAGTTTACTCCAATTAATATTAATTATATACAGAAATTAAATATAAATCCATGTAGCACCATAAAAGAAAGACATACGAGAAATATTAACAAGATTAAATTGCATTATAATGATCAGATAATACTATAGTATAGAATAGGAAGCCAAAAAATACATACAATATACATATACATATATTAATAGTCTCGTTAATAGCGTCTTCCTCCTTAATAAATATTTTGATATGTAATAATAATATAGCATAACAACATCGAGTACAACTGTTCTAATGCTCAGCACTCAGAAGCAATATAAATATGTTTAAATTGGCAGCAACAGTACAGATCACCAGTACTAGTTCACAATATATTTTATATAATTAACTCTTATAAATTAACAGCTCGTTAATAAAAAATCCTCGTACATTGTGAAGCGCATTATAATTGAAGCTTTCACCATCTTACCATTTCAGAGTTTTAACTGTTAATAGTATTTGATTTCTGCACTTCGTTTGAATGTCTTGCATGATTCATCATCGATTCAACTCTGTTTGCAGTTTCTCTAACAACATCAGAAATTTCATCGGGCAAAGTGGGAATGTGCGCGGATAGTCGTTTGTAAACGGAATCTCTATTTCCATCTTTTTTATGCCTTCGCTGCTCCTCGTATTTCAATTGTTGTTTAAAGAAGATTGCATTCTTAATAAATTCCAGAGTATTTTCAAAGCTTTTTCCCGCGCCATGCATAGTTTTTATAGCGCTCACCGCATATTCAATATCGTAGCACCTGCCCAGAAGTTGCTGTTGCAGAGCTAATACTTCCACGCGTTTTTCGACCATAGGCGGTAATGCTTTTCGCACATGTTCCTGTAGTCGATAAAATGCAAGAGACGGCTCGTTGGCTACAATATGCATATTTTCTGATATGCGCTCAGTCGCTGAAACGTGGTAAATCATTTGAAATTTCGAATGTGTAGAAATTAGCGTATAAACATACATTTCACAATTTCAGATTACTACCGATTGCTAACCTTTCTTCACTTTCGTTTCCAATTCTTGGTCGGGCTGATACACTTTTGCAGCCATCGTTCGATCGATTGGTGTAGATCAATGGAGATTATGTTTATCTACTATAAATATACTAAAGTGAGGATGGAGAAATGTCAAGTTATGCAGAATTATGGCTATAGGCAAAACCATAAATAACATTTAGAGTATATAATGTACTATGTACAATTGAACGATAATTACCGTTTTTGAAGATCAAGGCTTGACATAATTATAGCGACATTGACGGATACCTGTTAAAAAACACTGGATATCTCCGGTTATTTATTTTCGTCGCCATGTTTCCAAAATGCTGCCCATGGCTGCCCATTACCGGAAGTTATTCGTGTAACACGAAGTAGTGGAAGTAGTGTCCTCTGACGAAACGTGGCAGCAAATGTCGCGCTGTTGGCAGTTTTCTCAAATGCTCGTCGTGTATGGAGTTATCGCCTTAACGTGACTGTCACAAGTTATTCTGTATATAGAAAAGTAAGAATTACGTTATCCTTTAACACATCGTGCTGCTATAAAATATATTTTCCGAACAAAATCAAATATATAGTTAAGTTTAGTCAGAAAATCACAAAGCTGTTTAATTATATACGAACGTTTAAACCACATACTTGTCTTACCGCAAATCTTTTAATAGAATTTATTCCGTGTATCTGCAATACTACATTAAAATTCAAATTTTCTGCCATTCGAAAACATTAGTTTAAAAGTGGAACTAGTACATTTTTACCAAGTGTTTATATTATAATAATAGCTGTACGAATATCGAGCTATAACAAGTGTATACATCTAATATGTTATACGTACAGAATGTATGCGATAAGGAAAAAATATAATTCCAAGATAAAATTAAACATACTACTGTTAATCAATTTCCTTACGAACGGTAGTATATAAATCTGTACTGATAAGTTATATTTCTTTCTTACTGCGTACATTCTGCAAGTATGACATATTAGATGCTATAGCATCTGTAACAGCATGATATTCGTGCAGTTATTATTATAATGTAAACACTTGGTAAAAATGAACTAGTTCCACTTTTAAACTAATACTTCCAAATAAAAAGAATTAAATTGAAATTAAATATTTCAGCATGAAGTATCAGATTTTAATAGCAGTGATCGCTGCTTTGTGCATTACCGCATATGGCGAGGATGAGGAAGAAGCTGCTAGATTATTAGTATCTAAAGAAGTTCTCAATAAGTTTCTCGTAGAGAGTATGGATGTTGTAGTTAAGGTATTTTTGATTAATTGTCCAACATTGTGATGTACTAACAAGCTATAAATACTCTAAACGTCAATCTAATGTGTCAATGATGTTTAACTATTTTTCAGTATACAGTTTATAATGTTGGAAACGTTGCCGCACTAGAAGTTGAAATTACAGATAATTCTTTTCATCCCGATCATTTTGTACACATAAGTGGTGAACTTAATGCCAGAATAGACAGAGTTCCCCCGTATACAAATGTAAGTCACACGGTTGTGGTAAGGCCACGAAAATTTGGACCTGTAAACTTCACATCAGCCGAGGTTCTATATCGACGTAAAGAAGACGCTCCTAGATTGCAAGTTGCAGTCAGCAGTGAACCTGGAACAGGGCTCATTGTTTCCTTCAGAGATTATGACAAACAATTCTCTTCTCATGTAGTAAGTTAAACACACTTCTAGTTCCTTACTTAATAATAGATATTTAAACGGATAAGGAAGTCATATAGTTATATAAAATCTTCGTCCGAACGAGCAGAATTTTGAAGTTATAAATTAATACTATGCTATTTAAAATAGATTTACGTATTATGTAATAGTGTACATAGCGATGCTGAGTTATTAACATTATATCGATGAATTTATATTTCTATTTCTTTTCTATATTTCTAATTAATATTTCTTTCTCAGATCGATTGGGCTGCGTTTGCTGTGATGACTCTACCATCCTTGGCTATTCCATTTGCCCTGTGGTATTCGAGCAAGAGTAAATATGAGAAGTTAGTAAAGACTACTAAAAAACATTAAATGAGATTCTAATTAAGTGCTCGAACATTGTGTAAACTTTGTATCACTTGTACGATATAAATTTCTTAAGTGATGTAAATGAAGTTGACTGGTCCATTAAGTATGTCTACTTTTGTAATAAACTTTATTTATGATTAATACGTACTTTTGTTATTTGTTAACATTTTAATAGTTACTACCAACACACGTGACCGCACGATGTTCAATCTCTCTTAGAGTGTGTATATAAAATATTTTACAAAACGCATTCTACTATGCACATACCGAAAATTCAATAATGTACATCTGAGGTAAAAAATAAATTACAGCCATCCATGGAAATTATATCATTCATGAAAATACCTGAATTTATGAACATGTTACGTTATAATATGAAACATGTTATGTCAAATATAAAAACACTACCAAGTATGCGTATATGTTTGTTACATAGTTACCTATGTAAGTAGCAAAAACATGAATATTTTTTGTTTTTACAGTACAGTTGCCTAGATATTTCGTGTTAGATTTATATTACATAATATAATGTGAGTATTTATACACTAGGAATCACATTCTTTGAAATTATAGAATAGTTACATGATGCATTTACACTTCTCACACGTACATTATAAATGCATCATCTGCATCGACGAATTACTTTATGTGTATTCATACAACATTCATCCCTGCGATGTAGTATACAAAATCCTATATATTACAGCATGTACAAGTTGCAGTCTTATATGTATATTATAACCATGTAAAAAACTTTATAAATCATAAGTATTGAAAAACTTTGTAACTAGAAGGCACAGTTTTCAAGTTTCAGTAATCAGCTTCTAGTGAATAAAGTTTATGAATATGATGTAACAAAGCTAGTCCTTGTACAACATTTATGCAAAACTAAAACTGAATAATTTAATCGATGTAACGTATCATATTCCAATTTGCTATTATTTTTGGTGACAATCAAAAAAGTGTATTAACCCATACTTTATGGACTATTCGAAGATCTGTTACGTCTGATAATGGGTGTATAGAAACCACGAGGATCTCCGTAAACAGGTTCAAATGCAGAAAATTGTCGTAATGGTGTAGGTTGACTTCGAGGACTATAGAAAGCAGTAGTATTAGAAACAGGTGTACTCGGCGTTACGGCTTTCTTCAATGGTGGTGGACATTTTTCAGCTGTAAAAAAAAGACATACTTGTAAAAAGGAATCATATCTAAGTATGTTTTGATAATGCCATATTTGCTTACCAAAAATGCTTTTATTCTTAATAGTTAGATCAATGTTGGCCACTTTATTTTTCCATACTGAAATTAAATAATACTCATTAAAAAGTATTTTTTTATGTACGCAAAATGATCATTCTAATTGATCAATTCTCACGGACATTTATCGCTAAAATAGTAGTTTGTAACCTTACAATTATACTTACTGTAAAAGAAAGTTATTACAACAATTGCAAATGTACCAAATGTGTAACGATGGAAGTACATATAATCTATCCAGTGTATCCCAGATAAGGATATAAAGTGATCGTAACTTGCCACTCGAATAAACAGCTAAAAATATAAATGACGATAATTGTTAATACCACAATTGTAAAGTACTTGCTTTCATTACCGACTTACAGAGATATTTTGCTTAGTGAGGTCATTTGCAATTATGACCTTTTGTCCTTGAACTTCATTATGATTATGTATTAAGCGTAATTTGTATTGCACCGAAGATTTAGAAGTATATTGTTGAGCACTCATAGTTATTCCATCCGGTACATCCACCTAAAAAAATATTCGTAGTATTAAAACTCATAAAACCTATTCGTGTTAAATAAAATATCCAACAGATTTAGCAAACATACCGTTAAGTGCTCTAATACAAGCTGCAAACCATATATGTCAATTATAGCTGTATGTATTGTATGAGTATAAGAATTCACAAAAACTATTTCTTTTACACCGACATATACAGGTGGAAGATAAGGTATCTCCAAAGGAATTGCTTCTATGTCGCGGCTTTGGGCACTTACTTGCACACGACTTTCCAATATGCTAGAGGCGATAGTTGGTGCTCCCATAGGTATGATATCACAATAATAGAAACCTACAACGGATAATTATGTTATTCTGTAACATGTAACATTTATAAGATCAGTTTTTGAAGGCTTTTAATCAACGGTACACTAACCAGTAACAATATCAAAACGTGGTTTTACTAGGAACAGATCCTTAATTCCAACTGGTGAGTTATATGTCCCAAATTGTAAGCTGCATGTGTATGGAAAAGTATTAAGATTATATGACAAATATGTTCTACATCCACCTAAACCTCTTGATAATACATTATTTTCTTTTATCTGTTCATCTTTACTTTTAAGTACGAGTGGTACACTGAAAACTTCCATTCCAGTTATATTTTTTCCTCGTAACGGCACAAGGGATACCTGAGAAACAATAGTTATGTTGCATACTTATTTAATAGATCGAACATTTGTCTTTTACGTTGGCAGGCGCGAAAAAATATTTTAGGCTACTTAGTATCTGCAAAATACCTTAGAAATTGGTTCAACGTCAACATCTATTTGACCTTGCATGTGAGTGGCAAGACTATGCTTTATTGTGGCATGTCCAATATTCTTGGCTCTGCCAATTCCTGTAAGTGGATCTACGCTCAATACTTCAGGGGCCGATGATTGCCAATAACCAGGGTCACCATCGGATGATAAAAGAGGCATAGAAAAGCATACTATGTCACCCACTGTTAATGTAGTCTAAAACATATTATTGCACGCATAAGTAGAACAAAACAAAACTTTAATTCATTAACAATTTATCTTAGTAAGTCCTTTTGTGCCTAATAGCATTCACTATCCCAATTGCAACAATTTTCGAACACCCATTTTTAATCAAACAAGTTGAATGGTCGATGCAAAATCAGTTGAAAAAAGAAACTTATATCAAGAAAGAGTAACTATAGAAGGAATACCTTTGTTGGAAACAGAATGTCTCCGATCATCATATGTACATAATCAAACATTCCATTTGGATGTTTTTCATTGTATATTTTCAGGACCAGTTCCCCATTGTCGATGAATTTGGCAGTAATTAAATTTTCTGAATCTTTCGTAAACATTGCTAAATCTGCACGATTTATCATAGTCTTAAAGTTTGATTGAGCCGCGTGAAATTTATTTCCAATATTGTCATAATATTCAACTACATAATTTAATTGCATTCCTTTTGGCAGCATATTTAATTCCTCACCATTCCTTATATGCAAATTCGATTGCAACGAAAGCATTACATAGTGAATTGGTTTAACCTGTAACATAGTCTTTTCTATGGTCTCAACACATTATAACTGTTAAACTCGTATCTGCATATTTCTCTGATTGAACTAAGATCTTAAAATAGTTGTACAATCAAAGCTAATACATACCTCAATGGTAACAATTAAAAATTGTTTTAAAGTGTAGCCTTCAGTATTGGTGATTAAAACAACTGTTCTTCCGTATTTGTTACCAGATTTTACAACTCCGTTCTTATCAATCATTACAAATGATTCCGTTGTACTTGTAAGCCGCAAATCATCTGATTCATAACTAGGAGTATTTCCTAATATTTTGAAAGTACTCGATCCATCTTTATCGTGATTTGTTTGTAACGGCAAAACAGAATTGGGGGACATCAATATGAGTGGCCAATTAGACGACAAACCAGGGTTGCTTAATTGTAATTCCTCAAAGATTTCAACTTTGACAAATGTAGTATAAGTAATATCATTTTTGAAACCAACCATCATGTTACAAGGCACTGTCACATTTAAATATATGGTGGCCATCCCTCGACGGAGAGCCTTGGCTCGTAACGATACTTTGTTTTGATAACGTATATTAATTCCTGTACCTTCATACATATTATATAAACTCACAACGCTGCTATCACTCGTCGACCACATAAAAAACAAAGGTACTTGCATTGAACCTATAACCAGAGGATTCAAATGTTCAGGAATGCCAAAAGCCCATAACGGAAAGGTCGCACCAACTTTTACTCTGCTTACAGGTACTACAATCTTAATGCCTTCAAGATATAGCACATGTATGTCTGCAAAATCTTCCGAATACACTATTTTATTTCCTTTTGCATTAAGTCCAATAGCTTTCGCAATAATCTTTGTTTGTCCCGTCAATTTTCCTTCGAAAATTCCATTGTGACTTACTGTTACAATATCGCTATTCTTAGTTAAAAACTCAATTTCAGCATTGGATGGACCACCAGTAGTTCTCAATTGATAGACAGATCCTATCAATATTGTTATGTCTTTTGGCTGCACTTTTAAAGGAAGAAATACTTGAATAGTAATCGGCTCGCTTCGTACATCTTTGTCAAGTGCTTTGCTAAGAAAACTTAATTGTGACTCTCCTTCTTCTATACCGTGAATCATATATAAAATCTGGTCATAAGGTGCATTACCTTGCTCATTAGATGGTAACTGCTTTATGTCAATGTACTCATCATCAATTTCTGCTTTAAAATCTAAGATGTTTAAAGATGGCAATTGTATAATGTGACCATTTGTATCGTACAACTTCAATGCTGCTACTATGCATTTTCCTTTTTCTACCTTATTTATAGTCTCGACTTCTATTACAGCGAGTTGCTGTACTTCAATGACAGCGTCCGCTGCCTTTGAAGGAAGACATAAATCCACTAAAGCTATACGGAGCACACCGGATTGTTTTGGAATAATAGTAATTGTTTTTGTTGGTTCTACGTAACGTATATCTGCTATATCATCTGAACTTAACATAAATTCATAATATCCGGAACCTTGATTAACTTGTAAGTAGTACTTCCCAGCAGGATTGTTCAGGACAATTAATTTTGTTGGACTAATGCTCGTGTCATTCACTAAAACTATCTCCACGGTAGTTTCTATTAAAGGGGTCTCAAGTGTACCCCTCCTAGTTTCAAGTGGAAACGGTGGCCACTCTGGTATTATACCCAATCTTCCAAGAATGTGTTTCTGATAGCCAATGACCGTCGCATATAATACAATTGTACCAAATTGTTTCTTAAATATAATGTTTTGAGAATAACTCTTTGGCAAAACTATATTCATGTCTGTAAACGTCTCTTCTATTGATCCACTTGATACTTCTACTAGAGCACTGCTCAATGGCTTCAAATTCCATTCGATATTTAAGCTGGTAATATTATCAAACTGTTTTCCGTTTTCATCCTTTATTACAACGGCCACTTTTAAATTTTTACCGCCATGTGCCATTATTCTATCTGTATTTTGGCTAATGGGACATTTGTTGTTATCATTGAATTCTGGATAAAGATAGATATATCGTGGTTTACCGCAAATAACCTTTACAGTTTCAGTTGCACGAGTGCTTTTGCAATTCGGTAATAAAAGGATATTTGATATAGTGTACGTCAAAACTGATTCTCCTAATGCGTTGCAAGTCACTTCAAATACAGATATATCCAAAAGCTCAGCTGATAAGTTTTCATGTTCCACAACTGCTACAGTATTGTTGTTAGAAGCGTGCATTTTCCTATGGTAACCTTGTGTTTTAACAGACCATGGTTGAGGTCCGCCCTTAAACACTATTTTTCTTGAAGATCCTACAATAAGTACAGTTTCTTTGCTTTCAGGATGCAAAGCAATTAATGGTTGATATGCCGATACAGTAATATTTTGCGTTAAATATTGTCCATCGGCGTTGTAAGTTATAACCACTTCAGATGTGCCAACGTCAACACTTGTAACCATTATTACAGCACATGCTATTCCAACGGGTGCCGTTACAGGATAATGGCTCTGTACAAAATTATTGTCTGAAATCTGCACATTAAAAGTAACATCTCTGCAATCACTAAATGGCAGTTCTTTAGTGTCAGTCCCGTTTATCAGTTTCCCGTATAATGCAATATGTAAATGTATAGTTTCACCAACGGCTGCTTCTATGTTATATTCAATAATTTTTAATTTCGACGGTGGTAATATATATATTTTTGCTATGTCCCTATTATATTGATTTCTTGTCATGGCAACTGTTATTTCTGCAGTACCAGGTGTTAGCACTCTGATACCACCATTCTGCGATACCGAAACTATAGAAGGTTGTCTGCTAACCCATATATACGATCCATCACCACCAGTTGCTTTCAGTGCTACATCATATCTGAAACATATTTTCTTGCTACATTTTGCAAATAATAATGAAAATAAAGTCTATCGACTCTTCATTCCCTTAATTATAATTAAATAATATTATTACACCTTGGTTTATTATTAATGTCCCATGGGAGCGCTAATAACTGTGGTTGTACTGTTACGGGTGCGTGTATTGACAATTCCACCTTTGCAGAAGGATGTTTTGCGAAGGAAATTTTTTTCCCATGCTTATTAATTATTGCAAGTAATGTAGCTTCTACAGTCATTGTTCCAGAATTGATAGGTGTACCCACGACATAAGTGCCATTCTGGGTCGTTGATTTTGTCTCAAAATATAGTTCGTCAACTTTCATCGATACGTCAACACCTTCGCCAATGTGAAACTTGTGATCCTTGCTACAACATAAAGTACATCCAGAATGAAATTAACATGTTCTATGTTGTGGAGAACATTTGCAGAAAACTATTGAAAAATGAAAAAGAGTGAACAAAATATTTAACGATAACTTCTAACTGTAAATAATATTTTACATAGGAACTTACTTATCAAAGATTTCAACGATAATATCATGTGTTTGCCCTAAAATAAGACCCCAATTTCTATTTGGCAATACTGCAAGAGATATGTATGCTACCTCGTTTACATTAACAGTAGCAGACGGAAGAACAACCGGATACTCTTCGCGAACATTTTTGTCATGTAAAAACACTTTTGTACGTCCATAGGAAAGAGCGTATGCAAATCCATTGTCATTGTCAATTTCTAATATTGCAGGATTTTCAGCTTCTAAATAATACTGTCCAGATGGGAAGAAGATTTCCTCTAAACGACCTTGATGTGCCTATTAAAATTCATCATATTTAGAACGTATACATTATCATATGCTTATAGATATGTACATATAGTATTTGTTACTCACCTGCATTATTTTGTACTTTAAGCTATCGTGCGCCATTAACGTTAAATCCGACGGAATGATAATTAAATTAGCAATCACAATTAATTCAAGTTCTATAGAAGAAACGTGCTTGTACTCTGGATAAGGTAACTTTACAGATACCTGCGGAAAATTTGAACATTTTAAATAGCGGAGATTACATTTAGATACTTTAACGAGACTAAAATATACACCTTTGCAGTCCCAGTTTTACTTCCTTCTAAAAGTACAATATGTCCCATTTTTCCACTCGCTTCTAATGCGGCTATGGTAGGTGGTGTTTCATATTGAGATTCTTGGTAAGTCATAAATCTTAAGACCTTACTCGACGGTTTATCTTCGGATATCAAATATTTGTCAAGATTCCCAATATTCCACGTAAATTCCACTCCTGCCAGGGTTGTAAATTCATTTCCTATAAAAGGTAAGAATTCGTCGGTAAAGTTAACGTAAATGTATTATCGAGTCGGAGATAAACTTATGGACGTAGAAAAGAAATATGCGAAATTACCTTGTTCGTCGTACGCTCGAACTTCAAAAGCTTCGGGAGCTTCTTCTATATATAATTCTCGTGTAGTCGTGATTAGACTCAAGGAGAAGATGGCATCTACAATTACGTCGCAACGTAAGAATTGTCCGGTGTTAATATCTTCTGCCAAAACTATAGCAGTATTTCTACTCGCCTCGCTAGTTATCGTTTGTATTACGATAGCAGAGGAGCAGGATCTCTCGACGTCTTCGTTCAGAGGAATTAATTGTATTATATCTAAACGAGATGTAGACCTTGACCGAATAAGGAAAGTAATTTTAATTAAAAAGTCATAATGAAAAAAGTAAATATAGCAAGGAAGGAACCCTTTATAAGTAGTCTTGTCGAATACATGAACTTTTGAGGTTGGAATGTGAATGTTACGAAGTAGACTTTAAATACGATATAACTTTACGTTAAGTGTAATCTACTGGATTGTCGCGATAGTCTTAAATATCGTGTAAACGATAAGCGAACTTTAAATATGTAGAAACCTTTGAAATATAGAGTTGCTATTACCATTGGTAACAACCACCGCCGTCGGTCACTTCTAATGTAAAGTTAACTGCAAAATCATTAAAAACTGGCAATAACACTCTAGGAACATTGAGCCTATGCGCTTCACTTTCTTTCGCTATGCAGAATAAAATAACAATTAATCTTGTCAACATTTTCCTTCCGAAAGTTTCTCTGGCGTGCTGCATCGGCACATGCATTCGGCGGTGTTTGGCGGTCTTCTAAATTTTCAAATCTCATCTTGCTCCCTCGAGTCTCGATTGGTCTCGATGGTCTCGATATAATATTTTCGATTAGTCGATCCGTACTGATGCCTGCCGTACCCCTGTGTACCCCGGTTGCCTGGTTGCTGCTGTATGGTAGCACTTGGTAGCACTTTTCTGCACTTTCCATTTTCCGCTTAATCGAATCTGCCACGTTTTCGTCGAATCAGAACAAAATAAAAGAAACTAACTCATCTCGATGATTAATATGTATTTTTACAAGATTATCTCACTGTTGGCATATCATGCGTGAAATTGCGTAAAATTATACACGAAAATTACTATCCTACGATCACTGGACTTGGACTGTCTTGGACTGCTCTTGCCGAACCAACCTTGCCCAATCACAACGATGCATCTCAGGTCAATGCTGGTTGATGTTGGTCAATGCGTCCAAATGCGTCTTACGAGTCTTACGTTCGTGTGAACATAGTTTAAATGTCAGAAATTGTTGATTATCTATTCGCTGTTCTTCACCGAGGAATACCAGAGGAATACCGAGCAATACCGAGGAATACAATCTGTTGATTTGATACGCTTATACACGCTTATATACTTTCGATAAGACCACTTTTTTCGTAAGGTTATGCGAACGAGAATTAACTAAGATGTTTGAAATTATATAGCGCGTCATAATTCACCGATTACCGTGCACTTTTTTTACTTGCCAATTAAGTAATCTCTCGGTGGTTACACACTGGACTCACCTTCGTTACGCAGTTTTGAGAAAGAGCGGCCGGGTATGTTCGGTAAATCTTAAATCAGGGAACATTTAACGTGGAAGAATTCATTCGCAAGAATGGCCGATGAAGTAGAAGTTCTTCGTCTTAACAATGAGGACGTCGAATGCATGGAAGCTGAAATTTACGCTGACGACGTAGACGAGGAAGGCTCCGATGGAGTAATAGTACCTGAGCTTCAAGGTACACTATCCAAATGGACAAATTACATTCACGGGTGGCAAGCAAGATTTATTGTCCTGAAGGATGGCACATTATCTTATTACAAGTCTGAACAGGACAGTGGCTTTGGTTGCCGGGGCTCGATAAGCTTATACAAAGCTAATATTAAGGTAGGATTAATGCAGAGAAGTAACTCTGATTTATGCATATGTAGATTGCAAATCCCTCGTCGAATGCCGAATGAATAATAATTGAACTTTATTATTTCATATCGCTCATCCTGCCAGGCACACGAATTTGATGAATGTAGATTCGACGTGTCTGTAGACGATTGCTTGGTATGGTATTTGAGAGCTAATACGCCGGAGGAAAAACAACGATGGGTCGATGTTCTAAAGTCTTATAAGGTACCTTTCGCCGACTCTATAAGACTCCAAAAAAACTCTATTTGCCTCAATGTACTATTAATGCGCTCAAGTTTCTTTATAGAATTTAGATAAGTTATACGCGCAGCTACCTCTTTCTTTTATAACATCGCATCCGTTCCCAATTTTATGCTATTAAGACCCTCTTGCGGTACTAAGGAACCAAACTTCCAAATTCTATTAATTTTCATTCGATTATTCTAATTATTTCACTTTGTTATTGTTTGTGCTTGATTTATTTCTTTTTTTCAAACAGTCGGAATCAGGTTATGGAAGTGAAAACAGCTTAAAGCGACACGGCAGTACCATCTCGCTAGTGTCAAATACCCAATCGACCGCTAGCGCTGGTAGCTTTACTAAACGGGGCGTCCGAGGCTTAAAAGAAAAGCTAGCAGAGATTGAAACGTTTAGAGATATTCTAGTAAAACAAATAGATACTTTACAGAAATATTTTGATAACTGCGCAGAGAATAGTAAAAATGCTTGCACAAAAGGTACATATCTTAAGCAACGGTGTATGTACGATGAATTTTTAGTCCTTCATATTCTAAATATATTTTAGAAGATGTATTTCCAAATATGACTACTAATACTTCTAGATGTACAAGGTGAACGGACATTTAATCCAGCGACCCACGCGGTAGATTTTAAAGGTGAAGCTATCACATTCAAAGCAACGAGCGAAGGAGTTATTGCGACATTGCAACATTGCGTAGAATTGATGGTACAGAGAGAAGATGCTTGGCGTCGCAGATGGGAAAAAGAGGTTGAAAAGAAACGTAAAGCTCAAGAGCTTTATAAAACATTAAAAGAACAAGTTGCAATGTATCACAGCGACTCTCCTAGACCGAGAGTTGTTATTCACGGAGGTCCTGACTATGAGGTGAGTATTATTCCTACTTTGTGCCCGTCTAAAGTAAAATTTACTGATTTTAGTCGTTTTAGTAATTTTGAGAAATTCCACGTGTGGATAATGATAATTTGAACTGCTTAGAATGGACACGCAGCACTTTTAATTAAAATTACTACATATATGTATTAATGTATATTATATATACAATGTGTCTCTGTATATATATATATATTATATATATTAATATATATGTATTAATGTATATATATATATATATACACTGCGACTCAACAATTAATATAAATATTTACACAACTAGGACTGTTGTTATAGAAAACATTCTATAGGACAGCCATGTGTGATCTTTTATAGTCATTTATATGCGAATGCTGCACAGCCTATCCAGTCTGCCTACTAATTCTGTTATGCAACTTATGTAGAAAAGTTTCCAAATCCATCACCAAGTAGATAGATACATCCATTACCAATGAATACTCCATATGATTATTATTTTTGCTCCAAATGGAATAAAAGTTGTTACACAGGTTTCATATTCTTTTTAAAATGTATCATTTCGATAAACAGTCATTTATTTTTATCACATTATATCTTTTTATCAATTTCACTTGTCATATGCCATATTCACTATCCTGAAATTTCATTGTTTCCAGCATGATCTTAGTGGACATCTAAACTTTTTACTGAATTTTGTTGTATCGATACAACTCAATAATTATATGCAAATATACATAAACCATTAACTTTAGAAAAAGTATTAAAAATGAAATTTAAGTACGGTACCCTAAACTCTATCGTAAGTCTTTACGCATATAATTCCCTCACCGCAATTAGAAATAGTTACCAGAGCAACAAATATCTTTCGGTTTAATGCAAATAGCTGCCTAAAGTGGTATGGAACCTTTTACTGAACACATAGTTGGTTACTAACTCTCACATTGCGTGTCAATGAGAGAGTCAGTCTGTATGTGTGTAAGCATGCTTTCACAAATGGTATGGGTTGTGTCAGAAAATATTCTGAGCTCAGTAAGTTAAAGAGCTTCAGTGAACGAGGACACTGTTGTACGAAATATTTCTTTGTCGTATTCGATATTTTTACCTGCAGTTCTTTAATTAAATTTAAATAAAATGAAGTTAAAATATTACAGTGTAAGTTCAGTTTTTTACATAGAATATCACTTTTATATATGTTGCAAACTGTGACACTAAAGTAACAACTCTTCTAGGAAGGTCCACATAGTGCTCTCTGTGATGAAGAATTCTATGATGCAGTCGAAACAGGTTTAGATAAAATTGACGAAGAAAATCAATTACGAGATCGATTGAAGCAAAAATCGGTTTCAATTTTAACGAGTTCTACTGCGCCTGCTGTAAAACATAAACTTTGGCCAGAGGTAAATTTGTTACTATAAAATTACTCTATCTTAAAGATAACATCGATCAAAAACTTAGAACACTTATTTCACAACTTATATGGCAATTACTTCATACTGCGGTACTATCCAATTATCCTTTAATGATAAATTGTTAATTGGTGCCATTTGAAGTGTGCATCATGCGTTCGTGTATGTACATATTACATTGTGAACTTGACTTTTAGATTGAGAAAATCACCATGCAACAGTTACATTATGCACGTCTTGGAGTGGGTGGAGCTGGTGGGTGGCAGTTATTTGCAGAGGATGGTGATATGAGAATGTATAGACGAGAGGAAGAAGCTGATGGTTTGGTAGTGGATCCTTTAAAAGCATGCCATGTGGTAAGGGGCGTCACGGGACATGAAGTATGTCAAATATTCTTCAGTCCTGAATACAGAAGTGGATGGGAAGCTACTTTGGAAGATATGACAGTAGTAGAAAATGTTTCTAAAGATACTCTTGTATTTCTGCAAACACATAAACGAATTTGGCCAGCAAGTCAGAGAGATGCGCTCTTTTGGTCACACATGCGTAGAGTATCAGACGATCAAGATCCTGATGCTCATGATTTGTGGATAGTCTGCAATCACAGTACCGAACATCCTGAATATCCGGTAAGCTGTACAAATTAAGCCGCAATATCGATAAGAACTAATATATTCGCAAGATCTATCTACAAAATAGAATATTTATATATTATTTATTATTCTAGCCAAATACAGGAAAATGTGTACGAGTTTATCTGACCGTTTGTCTAGTTTGTCAAACATTTATTGATCCACCAAAGGATGAAAAAAATATCAAAAGGGAAAATATAACATGCAAAATAACATACTGTTCTGTTGGTGAGTGTTACGTCACATATTACAACATTATCGCTCCTTATTGTACAACCTTATTCGTTTAGTGAATCCTGGAGGATGGGCACCAGCATCTGTCTTGCGTGCAGTGTATAAGAGAGAATATCCAAAGTTCCTGAAACGTTTTACGAGTTTTTGTATCGATCAGTGCAAAGATAAACCAATCATATTTTGAATGTAAGCAATCTAGAATATTCATGTTTTCTATTCAACTCCATACTATATTAAAATGACAACTTATTACAAGAGTTTAGTTAACACTTCCAAGTCACAGTGGAGAGTGTTGTGTATAATATTGTTTTTTTATTTGCATAATACAATGAGTATACACAGCTTGTACACGCAAACAAACACAAGCTGTTATACAAATATGTGATGTAAAGGGATACACAGTAGTGATATACCTTTTAAAAAATGAAATTTTATAAGCTGTGGCAACGTCTAAAGCACTATTGAAAAACTTTTCTGTATTTCACGCAACAGCTTGTTATGTCATTGTTACATAAATTGCAATCTTGAATCCAGATGTACAAATTTGAAAACTGAATATACATTTATCTATTGTTATATTATACTCAATTAAATGCTAAACTGTATAATACAAATTATATTATTTTTATTTATACATAAAGAATGTACATTAATATACACTATAAAGATCAAATGGAGGAACATAATAAAGACTGTTGTAGATTTACCTTAACATGGTATTCATTTGTGTTCTTCTAAGTGAACTTCCATATTTACCAGAAAATTAATTTATGCTTTATCATAAATATGAGACATATTTTAAGCAATAGTAATATTATTTTGATAATCATATTGAATGATATATATGTTATCCAGAAATGATTACAAAGTTATGAGAGGACAATAAAAATTATTTTCCCTTTAGAAAAGTACATAATAATTTGTACCTAACTTAGGGTTCAAAAATTACAACATATCTCATCAGAAATAAATCTATTTTCAAATAACATTTTACTGAATAATAAAATGTTAATACTATACAGGATCCTGCACTTAAAGATTATAGTTGTCCATTTAATGATTAATCAAATTATATTACACGAACATCACATTTGTAACACCCACATCATCGATCGTCACTTGAAGTTTATATAGGTTCTTAGGGCATGTATTGAATTTAGATCTAGTAAAGCATATGTACACGAAAATATAAACATTTGTTTATCGCAATATTTTACGTTCAACAATTTTTTTTATATAACTATTAATTTATGGGAAGTTTCTCTTAATAATGATTAACTGAATCACATTAAAAAATATATCTATTATACAGCGCATTCTAACTTTAAAATGTACACTTAATACAATTGACATTTTCATGACGCTAATTAAGATGTTCGGGTCTTCTAATCATCAATGCACTTGTAATTAAATCTCCAAGAGTGCAATTGGCTAAATAAATTACAATCAATAATTAACACATCATTAATATGACGATTTGTTAAATTTTGAATTCTCCAATAAATTAGCGTGAAAAAGTATACACATGTATAAATGCAGTTTTATTACCATTAATAATTAAAACTACACCAAATGAAAATAATGGCCATAATTAAAGACTCTGCTATATTTCCATAATAAATCTATATACACTGATATAATTCACATCTATTTATAGTATACGACAGTTATAATTCTTTTCGTTAAAACTGTATCGACAATTTAATATATGCTCTCTTAATAATTCGAAAATTTTTATGTAATTATGTAAATTATGCTGAATTATCTAACATGGTCTATTTTATAAAAATAAAAATCATGTAATTATAACAGAGATAGAAATTCTAACATTTCAGATGCACAAACTGCAATATTTACATCTTTGATGTTCAACTTTAGTGACTATGTTGAATGTATTAAATTTTTTATTTCTGCAAAACCTTAAAGATACGTGACATTTTTTTTGTATACATGTGGAATCAAATATAGAAGCTAAGTACCAATACAAATTTAAAAAACATTAATGTATCATGATTCATTCATCTTGATATCTAACAATTTAAGATTAATAAATATTGTAATTTTTAAAATGAAGATGAAAACATTTCTTCATGGCAATAACTTATGGTATTTCAAAGAACACTTTTTGTCCATATCTAAGATTTGTTTACATTTAGAAAACACAGACATTACACAATATTTTAAATGTTTTACACACTTAAAGCAAAGGTTTGTTAAGATCAATATTATAATCGTATATAAATCGATTTCTCTAACTGTGACAGTATCTTTTTTTTCTTTTAAATCTTGTTAACTTATTTATGTATATTACACATTTTGCTGATTATTTATGAATGCAAATAAGAATAGCGCTCGGGTTTGTAAGCAAAAGTTAAATGGAAACATTGTCACTTTGTTCATAGCTATAGTTTTCATACGAGTACTAGCATTTTAAAATTTTATAATACCATTTTATTATCATAATTGCGCCGGCTTAATTCAGATGATACTAATTTGAATTATGTAATTTTTATCTATTATGATTCATAAGAACTTAGTTTTTTTAGTACGCTAAGACCTTTTTCTTCATACTCTTCTCTTGTTATCCATACAGAATCTCTATCTTTTGTTATTTCTGCTAATACGGCACCACCCATGAACACCATATCTTTACGCCGTGGCGAATCTTCAATTTTTATTTTGAATTTCTGAAAATATATATAATAAATCAACACACCATGTAAAAAATAGTAACCAAATGTTACATTACAAGAAATACGTTATTACATTGAGTTTTGATGTATCATTCTTTAATACTTTCTGCAAATAAAGTTGCTTTATTTCCCGTTCAAGTCTAGATGGAAGCCCTGGATACATTGTGCTACCGCCGCTTAAAACAATATGTTTATATAGCTCAGTTCTCATATCAATATCAGCAGCTTGAATAGTGCTGAAAACTAATTCTGCAATTCCTTGAGCTTCCACATTAATTAATCGTGGTTGAAAAAGTGCTTCGGGTGCGGCGAATCTTTCACCTCCTACTTTTATCACTCGACCATCTGGAAGCTACAAGAAATTTGTATAAGTACGCGTATCAAATTTTATTAAATGGCACGTAGGAAACATACATAAAGAATTTACTTACAGTGTACGACTCTACTAGAACTGTTGTTTCTAATGCTAATTTTTCTTCAGTTTCTATATTATACCCAATATAACATAATTTTTCTTTTAACATTCTCACAGTTTCAAAATCAGCCGAATGATTGAATGCATAACCACGCAATAGAAGCAGCTTAATAAGATACATAGTAATATCACGACCAGCAATATCTAATCTTCTGGTAAGATGTGGTAAGGCATATTCTTCAAATACAGGACATATGTGGGTAACTCCATCGCCAGAGTCTACCACAACACCACTGATTAAGCCTTGGGCATATAATGTCAGTACTGCTTGAATTGCTATGTATGTACCAGCAAAACCATATCGTTCAAACATTACCTAAAACAAGAAACACAAAATACGCGTACTCAAATATAAGCTCGTATAAATTCATTACATACTCCAATGTCTTACCTCTATCATTTTTTCTCGATTTGTGATTGGATTCATAGGTGGCTCGGTTAATAAAATTTTACATTCTCTAGGATTAATGTTCATTTTCTCTTTTCCAAATGTATAGTCCCACACATGACACATATCTTCCCAATTTCTATCAAAACGGTAACACTATGTTTGTAAAAAAGTATAGATCTAAATATTATAAGTATACATACCTTACAATGCCATTTTGCATTGGATAATTAATCTCTAACATAGATCGTAATTTACTAGCTTCATCACCAACCATTAAATCCTGCAGTCATAACATATAATAAATAAATTATTTGCGCATCAATTATAATATGCAGCTTAAGATTCAGTTTCCCTCAGGTTACTATTACATTTCATCATTTATCATTATCATATATTTTCATTATATATACTTTAATAAATAATCCCTTTCTACCTGTTAAATTTTTTACATTTATAAGTCATTAAAATAATTTATCGAATGAAATAATTATACATTAAAAAATGATGATTTCATTTTTATATAATAGATTTATCGATTGATCTTATTGTTTTGCGTACCAAAGTTTAAAGAAGTGAAAACAGGGATTGAGTTCATATAATTTTGTGAAAACCTACACATGTTTTAAGTAGCTACTATTATCCATACTTGTATTATTCTATATTGTGTATGTATGCCTATAGTTTAAGAAAAAAAAGAAACATACTGATCTTTTATAAGCATGTAATGTATTCAGGAACTGATATAGTATAGTATGTATTAGCGTCAATAAATGCAATAAACTTACAGGCATGTTAAGCACATCCTATGTGAGCAAATGTAAGCACACAAACATATTAGACAATTATACAAACATAGTACACATCACACTCGCACACAAGTGAAGTCATATGTCTATTTAAAGTATTAACTGTTCCTTCTTCCGGTTAACAAAGGTTAATGCACAATTAATTATTTTCTTTTACCATAAGAACTGTACACAGTTGTACACGATGAATATAAACTGTTGCTGGCAGATGTGTAACGGCAAATGTTTTTCAACCTACTAATCGTTAAACCGACGTCGTTAAACTGTTAGTAAAACAATATCAAAATCAAATAACAGTGAATATCAATGATGGTATCTCTGAATTATTTTTTGCGAGAACCATACGCTATATGCACAAAAGAAGATTATGCACGTCAAATAAATGGATGCTAAATTGAAATATTATAAATGAACTTACACGAACACAATATTCTTGCTGCAAGTATAATTTAATGATTAATAATTGCATCTTAAAAACGCCTCGAATATAACATTCTTAAAATGTAACTATCGATACAGTTTCTTTCACACGTAATACTCTTATATGATACATAATTGTTTAAAATATATGCAAAGAAAAATTAACGTTCAAAGAATACGAATCTTAATTCGTATGGCTGCTATCGCAAAGACTTTTGTATACTTAAGGTGTAATAAAAGTTAAGAAGCGTACCTTTACATCGATGTCGCCAATCTTATTGACAGCTCTAATAATAGGACGTCCGACAATAGAAGGAAATATATGCGCCGGAAAGTTTGCACCGGCATATCCACATTTCACAAACTGTTCACACGGATATATTAAATTGACGTTAGTATTTCGAGTAATAGTGAAGTTTAATTTAAAAACTTATCAGATTAATATTAGTATTTCGAATGGTATTATGTTCACAAATTCTTACGTTTAAAAATTAGGAAAAGGGTACTAAATTGATTCCTCGCCGAATAATGCATGAGTAAAAAGAATTTTCACGCGAAAGTTTATTAAACAACTTGTTCCTTCGTATGTACAAGATGATACATAAAATATATCTGGGAACTGAATGAACTTTTGCAAAATCAGTATTACATGCAAAACATATTATAATACTAAAATCATACCCCCGTTCCATTGTCGCAAACAATAATCTTTCTTCCTTTGCTATCCATTTTTCGTCCGGATAATGTTTCAGAAGGCTCTCACTTTTCCCGATTATATCGCATACGCATCACACATCCCGTGAAATGAGTAATTTCTACGATCCGTAGGGCGTTACCGGCATTACTCTGAATTACGCGAAATGTTATCTAAAGAAACTTGAAATTGCTTGAAATTATGTTGAAACAATAAACATATTATTACAATCGTCAACTGATTATTGTTTTAAATACAGAAAATCGTTAATCTATGGTGAATTGCATATTGCGGCTGCTTATAGAGTAGTGGTGTCCAGTCCAGATACATGGGATTGATCACAATCACCGGGATGCAGACAATTAATGTCAACAATATGTTACCCAAAGGATATTTGCGCCTTTCTTGTTATTAAGTGAATCGCCAAAATTTCAAGAATGGCAATACAAAGACAGATATTTTTTCAAACAAATCCTAAATATATACAAAAGGAAGGTACAAAGAGACGTTTAAACGCAAAGAAACTTGTACATCCGAAACATCGTTGTGCTATTTCTCGTTGGGGGGCCCCAAGCCCCAAGCTCCAACGAGTTTCATCAGGAAGCGCTGGGGTTTGACTTTTGCGGAGCTAACAATCCAGGCGGCGCGCAAGCAGCTTTTACAAGTGACAACAGCTGATAACCAACAAATGTTCAATCGTTTTTCACGGCTAAAGCCGCTGATACCGCCCGTAAACGTTCAATTACCTACGTATCGGTGTGCGATGGTTACAATGGTAGCTGCATACGTTATACTAAGTTATTTACAGCTTGCATTTTTCATGCACATTCTTTCCTCTATGCTTTAAACTTTCGTACAAACCGGTACAGACATGGAGGACAGAGATTGTTAAAGGTCAGCGCCCGTGTACTGTGTATTTGGAGGGCTACGGCGTTTTGCCGAATTCTGGGCTGTCTCGGAGATCATTACAGTGCTCTATTCGACCAACAGTACTTATGGAGTTGTAACCAGTGTAACGTAAACTATATGTTGCTTTGCTACGTAGTTACACAAAAGTGCCGCTAACGTACTGAAATTTTCCAGCCCCCGTAGACGCATAAGCGTTCACTCTCTTTAATAGTTACTCTTTTATAGTTACGGATAGACGTGTAGAATTGTTTGGTGGAATCAAGTGAAATCTATATACGCCAGAAAATTGGGGGACCAAATTTAGTAGTAGACCCTTCAGACCCATACTGACCCATACCCCATATTTACAATTCCCACTACTACATAGACTCCAATGTACTTGGGATCGTAATGGACAAGTAGGCGGGACATATGTGTAATACTAACCTATATTGCTAGCCTATTGCTAACGTACCTTTCCTATAAGCGGGAGCGGTGCCGAGAAAGTGAGACAGAATATCGTATTTTCGAACATATGCATATGCGTAGCAGCTCCAACGCACGCATGCGCAGTTGCGCCAAAGTACGAAGTGAGAGCATAGTATAACTATAACTATTGGGAGAGTGAGAGATTGATATATATGTCTGCACCGTGGTGTTTGCGTCGCCTCTTCAGTCCCATTAGCAATATAGTACTATTACATATATGGCTCACACATTTATGAGATAGTGGCGTTGCCACTCTTTGGTCTGTTGCTGCATTCAGGCTGTGTTCCGAAATTCACTGCCAGCACTGAAAATCTGTAGTATACGTGACATAAACTATACATTTCCAGTACTGGCAGTGAATATCGGAACACAGCCTCAGCTGCATCGGTGACTATACAACCATATAGAACTGGTTGCATTTAGTAAGGAATGTGAGGAATGGTTAGGAATGTATGCTTTGAAGAGAATAATAATGTAACTGTCCCGCGCAAGATAAACAATACAACGTCGCTATAGTGTTCAAATATAATTACAATATTTCATTGTTTCGTCGCTGTAATGGAAAATACATTCGAACTTACTTTACCCGGGAGTAATTTTTCAATGCCTTATTCGGCGCGAACTCCGAGAGCGATCACCAGGGAACGATTTAGTTTAAATGTTTTTAACGAAGAGGATGAAATTACAGATGATCTTACAGGTGTTTTATATTTTCCACGCATGAAATTATTATATTACACATACGTATATCTATACATATATGTATATATGTAAATGCTATATAAAATGTACGATTATAAATCAATATACTTGCTTAATATCTTCAATTAACCCATTCGAGACCGACTGCACACCGTGTGTGCAATTGATTTCTGACGCTATAAGACAGGCTGCAATAATAATAATGAGCAATTATCCGTTATTGGGTGATTTCCATAGTAAACAAGCTTTTCTATTAAAAATGAACAACATGAAGAAAAAAAAGTTTCGCTCCTGGGGACCGTGTTCGAAAAAAATCGCCGTCTCGAATGGGTTAAGTAGATTATTTGTATTATTAGTAATATATTTCATGTAGACGCAGATCTCTAACAATAGCAAAAGAGTATTTATTTTTCGTATTTCTCATACAACGTCATTTGTAGATTTACTGAATCAAACATGGACAATCTTTGGCGCATCGGCTTGGTTTAATTTTCAACAAGATGAGTTGCATTCTAAGCTCTATGCAAAACGTTTGAGAGAAGAAGTAGCAAATAGTTTATCACAAGAGGATGTTTCTTATGATGCTAAGTTTGTTGTAATAAATGCAGATAATAGCGGTCCAATTTTCAATACACCCACAGTCAGGGTACGATACCATGAATACTTCTAAGAAATTTAAAACGTGTATAAGCATTAATAGTAATCGTCCACCCGATTACTAAGTTGAACATTATATGTTAACAGATAGAAGTAAATGCTAAAACACGTCGTGGGGAAGAAGACATAGAAAAGTGTATTTATAAGGGAATATATATGTCAGGGAAGACACACTCCCAAACTAATGCTGTTCATATAACAAGATTTCCTTTACTGTTATGCCGTGGATCACACAGTTGTATGAATGCAGTTCATAATACAATAAGTAGGCTCTTTGATTGTATGGTTATTCCACTACCTGCTGCAGCAGATGATTTAATGTGGCTGGTACCAATAGCTATCTCTCCTAGTAAAGATGGAGAATCCGTGAATGGTGAAATCCGTATGGAGTATGTAATACCTGAGCTACCGCCTACAGACACTATCATTACAAAATTTCGTATACCGGAATTGGTAGCAATGTTAACAAGGTACATTGAAATAATAAGTTTATTAATAAATTACACGCAACATAACTATGTTTCTCTCCATAAACATAATCTTACTTCTGCCAGTACCTAAAGCTGACATTTCATATTTTAGTCTACATGGGAGCTCTAATGATGCATCTGAGGCAGGTATAGTTTTAGAAGCAGAACAGGTAGAAAAATTTCACAAAGTGATTCATAAGCAGATGTTAAAGATTGCTGGATTACAATTAGGTCACTGCTCATTACATAGAATTCAACTTCCAGGATTAACAATCATGGAGAACAGAGTAAGTGTATTAGAGTGTAATTGAGTTATCAGTTTATAACAGAAATTTTAGACATTCAAATTCATAAATTGAACTGTGTAGCTATCTCTCGTTGTATATCACTAATTTTTGCTGTAAACTTCTTTCAGATGAAAGTAACAAGTATAGAAATCATGAACCGTATATTGTTATATTTAAATGAAAAAGCATTGTATACATTTCATGCGCTTGATATGGTTTTACGATAAGTAAAACTTCTTTGTAAATCTAATGTTATATATTCTACTATCATTTAGAATTTCTTTTATTGTTTTATAATGTTTATGATATGCCTTTTAAAAGAAAAGTTCACCCAGTTTATCTCAGTTTTACAGCATTTCTTTAATTTAACAGTACATTTTAGAGCTTCAAATTAACACGTCCCAGTAGAGTATGGCTGCTAAGAATTATTTTCTTTTTAATTTCTAATAGATCGGTATAAAAAGTTAATTGTATCCTCCCAAATGGGACTTGTTTACTATAAAACGAAAGGGAGTGTAAATAACTTGTAATAAAGGAATTCTTTACAGTTTTCTAAAAATTATTGGCTGTCGTTTACTATACTCGTTTCAACTTAAGTATGTTTCCATTTTGCGCATCTCAAAAGAGCCGATTGGACAGAACCCATAGAGTCTGCTAGCGTAGAAATATGCGCAGATGGACGAACACTCGTCCACTTCCGAAAACATTCTTAAGCTGAAACGGGTATAGCACTTATATACACAACATCCATTTTAATGCTACGTAACCTTTTCCTTTATTACACAAAAGGAGTTTGGATAGTTTTCATCAATATATTCTATAATTTTCTGTGAATAGTCAAATTTCCATTTATACTTTTTTGTTAGCTTGTCGAAAATAGTTAACACGTCGTTACTATTATTAAAAGAAACAGTGTTTATGTCGTAATAGCGTAGTACCTTTAAGTTTGTGCCACTCTAGAAGTATCTGTCTCAAAATAGTAGTTCCTTTTTACTTCAAAAATATAATACTGCTCATATTTACATAATCGTACAGCTGGTGTAAAATAATCACTTAATGAAAAGATCATCCATAATATAGAAAACTGTTCAAGATTTATCATCAACAACTTCCATCTGTAAAATCAACGTAGTTAAATACAAATGCTTTGAAAAAAGTTTTTCAAGCGATTCAACCGTACAATTACGTACGAACGTAAAACTTACACATTCATCCACGGGTATTTTATTTTTCTTCTTTTTACAGTCCTTAAGAATATAATGTCTCCAGTCAATATAACCATCTGGTTTCTCGCCAAATTGAGAAGGTACAGAGATACCTAGTACTTCGGGTAACATAAAAGGTTTTAACCAGGTTACAAGAGGCGTACGTCCTTTTTGATAATGTCCATCTACATGATAAAAAAGTAAACCATCTAGCGTAGGTAAACTCGAAAGATTCTCGAGTGCTAAATTCAAGTTACTATTACAGCTTATACTTGGTAGCTGTAAAATTGGATATTTATTTCTTTGAGTATTTCTTTCCTGCAATTCTTTTGTTTCCTTAAATTGGGACGTCAGCCAGAAAACTCTAAACTCCATCTGTAATACAACAGTCATTTTCGTCATATATAATAATTTTCCGCACTATGACAAAACTTTGATGTAACAACGATTAAAAGGGCGAAAATTACTATTTAAAGTTGATACATTACATCACAGTTTAAGAAAGGTTGATTAGACCATGCCAGTACATCTAACACATAGTACATTTTCTTCTCCTTTATCCAAATACAATCTAGAACAGTACCACTGCCCTTATGATGTTCATGGTTTCCACCAGGAAGCACAGACTGAAATACTCCAAGTCTATAGCCTCTTCTGTTGTAAGCCTTTGTGACGCCCTATGGTTTTTACTTATTATAATTTACATTTTAATTTTAAAATAAAGCATTGTAGCACTCACGTCGCATGCAACCACTAAAGATCTGACGCCTTCCGGACACGGTATCATAATCCACTTATCGAAAAAATCAAAGGGTACTTCGAGCATCCACTCCGACATCATAAGATGATTTGCATAATGTTTGTGTTGTTTGTAATAATACCATTTATGTTTGGAATTACATTCAATTTCCATTTCTTCTTCATCTTCAATACCAAAATGAAGGACCTCTTGAAGAATTCCTCTCCCAACGTTAAATGCATTTTCTCGGCGTCTACATAACATCAATTTTAATTCGTTTTAGAGATTACGAACGACAAATTAATCATTTTGTTAGCAGGATGCCAAGTACAACATTAAATGCTAATTATTATCTTCCTAGTATTCGTTTGGCCTATTGGGATTAAAAGATCTACTTACTTCTTTTGCTGTTGCAGCAAGAGCTGACGTCTTATTTCCTGCGGGGTTTCTTCATTAATATCGAATCTATAGTTTTGCTTTTTAATTGGTTTCTTATAAAACGCTGCCCGATTACTTCCATTCTTGTTTTCCGTAGAATCCATGAAATTATTCATTAAGTCAGTAGTCATTGTAACAACAATAATAGACACAGTGAAACGGTATTGTAAATTAAGCAACAGAGTGAAAGAAAATAAAATTATACGTCATTGTTGAAATATACAAACTTCACAGGACATATATATGGTACATAATCATAATTCTATTGGACTATTTTTTTTGCTCCCTAAATTTTCTATTGTCTCATTATAATTTGTCTAATGTTATATAATAGTATTAACTTTAATATGCTAATACTAAGCACATTTCGTATACATAGTCACACGTAACTGTTGTCATAGTCGAATAAGCGAACAATTCATAGTACACTCTGATAACCGTTCATACGTTTACTTTACTTAAAAGCATAAACTAATGATTGAAACGTCCGAGTGAAATACTATAAGATGCAATAGTTACTTTACTGTTAAAATAAAGTAACGCCGAAAATTGTCAACACATTCTGAGGTTATTCTGCTGGTTAGCTCTGTTTATATCGTAATTTATAATTGGGGTGCTTTTGTCTCTTTATATTCGTACACCCGTTTCGATTTAGAGTTAAAGTTAACACTATATATATATATGTATATATATATATATAGAGAGAGAGAGAGAGAGAGAGAGTGAGAATGTTGTAACACTATTAGCTATTATATAGTGCCGAATGTATTAGTCACGCATGTTGCATTGTGTAGAAAACGTTGGAGTAAATAAATGAAACATTCATTCAATGTAGATTACAGAAAGGACATCAGGATACAACCACAGATACAACCATAGACTTAACTCATAGACCGCGCATTCTGTGAGAAGCGTTGAAGACAACATGATACGAGAGAGCAATACTGGGAGTGAACCTGTCTCTGTCTAACTGGAGCGTTGGTGGGGGGAATAAGGAAAACAGGAGAAGAGCATACGTTTACGCGTATAAACGTTTAAACGTATATGAACGTATACTCGCGTTTAAACGTTGCTCTTCTCCTTTTTTCCTTATTCCCCCCACCAACGCTCCAGTTAGACAGAGACAGGTTCACTCCCAGTATTGCTCTCTCGTATCATGTTGTCTTCAACGCTTCTCACAGAATGCGCGGTCTATGAGTATAAGTCTATGGATACAACACAATGAATGACAATTGTATTTTTCATAATCAATTTTTCGTCCCTGTTTCATCCTATTTACAAACGATATGCCAACGAACTATACGTATATGTATACCGACCAATGCCGACCTATAGGGCACCCGCCGCGCGTCTTCTCAATGGATTTCTTTAGGTAAACGATAATCACCAACTTTCGCTAAAAATAAAAAAAAATCTACTATTGTAGAACGCACAACCGTTCAAGTTCGTACGCAAGATTATAAATTATGTCGATCAAGATT
Source organism: Tiphia femorata (assembly GCA_944319695.1). Lineage (NCBI taxonomy): Eukaryota > Metazoa > Arthropoda > Insecta > Hymenoptera > Tiphiidae > Tiphia > Tiphia femorata. The sequence goes on from OX090895.1 coordinate 32,302,924, forward strand.
CAGCATGGAGATATTTCAGGCACCCACTGAGAGTTTATCCGAAACGTAACAACTGGTAACAACTGATGCATCTTTCCCATAATAGATTTTTGTTATGTTGCTTTCCGTGTGCTTGTCAAATTGCTTCATCGCACACGTTACCGTAATCCGTGCACCGAAACGTAATTTCTTACGGAAATAAAAGTTTTGTCAATGTCTCGTCAGTTTAAGTAGGCTTTTCTCGTTTCGTAATAAATATAAATGTCGTAAATCGTAAGACACTCCGTTAACGTTTCACGTTTGATGTGTTCATGCGGAACACTCGGAACACTATATAATATGTCCAAGTGTCATTCGCTCGCATGTCCTTCAGTGTATCGATATAATGCAGACACCTGCGAATGAATTTCGACGGAGAATTTTACATGCAGCATTCGGAAATTTTATTTACGTAAATCATTATTATCCGAGCAGAATGAATGTGAGGTTAAGATAACGAGGGAAACGTATGCTGAAAAGCTGATGTTAAATCTTCTACTTTTATCGGCATTTCGCTCATTAACATAAAATGGGGGACGAACAATTAGGTAATCTAATTAAATGGTTAGATACATTTGGGCTTCAAGCAGCCCATTCATCTGCGGAGGACATAAGTGATGGTGTTGCTTTGGCCGAAGCGTTGTTACAAATTGCTCCGGAATGGTTCACCGCAGTTTGGCGCGCAAAAATCAAGACCGACGTTGGTTCTAACTGGCGTCTTAGAGTGAGTAATGTTAAAAAGATAGTGGAAGCTGTGATGGAATATTACGTAGAATGTTTAAACCAACCATTGTTAGGATACATAAAGCCAGACGCCGTGAAAATCGGTGAACATTGTGATAGTCAAGAGTTGCGTCGCCTTTTACAACTCATACTTGGATGTGCTGTCAATTGTAATCAGAAACAGCAATACATAACGAGAATAATGGGTATGGAAGAAACGGTGCAACAAGCAATTATGCAAAGTATTCAGGAATTAGAAGGCAGTATGCATGGGCCAAGGTTGAGCTTAGGTACTAATCTTAACTTTGAATCGTTAGACATCGCAGATGGAGCTCAACAGCGTTTATTAACAGAATTACAAATAGCGATTGACATGAAAGAACAACTAGCACAGAGATGTCACGAACTCGATCAACAGCTTTCACTATTGCAAGAAGAAAAAGCCGGCTTGACAAGCGAGAATAAGAAACTTCAAGAAAGACTCGATGAATTTGAAAATCCAGAAGATACTGGATCTATTCTAAAATATTCTAGTCTACGTAAACAAGTGGAAGGTTTAAAGGATGAAATCTTTAAAATGGAGACCGCTAGAGATGATTATAGATTAAAAGCAGAGGTTTTAGAAAAGGAAGTATTAGAATTACAAGCGAGACAAGATGATTTACAAAAGGCTGCGGACGAAGCGAATCATTTAAAGGACGAAGTTGACGCTTTGCGCGAAACCGCGGATAAAGTTGCCAAATACGAGCTTACCATAGAATCGTATAAAAAGAAAATGGAAGATTTTAGCGATTTAAGAAGGCAAGTGAGAATGTTAGAAGATAAGAATATGGAAAATCTTCAATGTAAAATGGAATATGAAGATGAATCAAAACGAGCCGGCATGTTAAGGCATCACTTAGAAGTGTGTAAACAACAGTTAGCAGAGCTGCATCATAAGTTAGTCGATCAAACTACTAAGTGCGACAAGCTCGAATTTGAAGGGAAAAAAATGGAAGCGAAGCTAAATGCTGTGCAAAGAGAAAGGGATCGCTTAATTATAGAGAGAGATGCCTTGAAGGAGACAAACGAAGAATTGAAATGTGCACAGCAAGCAGCCCAAAATATTGTTAAGCCAAGCGCGGCTGACGCTGTGAGCAGTACAGACATGATTCCATTGGAAATCAAAGAGAAACTATTATGCCTACAACATGAAAACAAAATGCTAAAACTTAAACAAAGTGGCAGCGATGAGAAAGTACCTACTGTTCAAGCATTGCTCGAAGATTCTGAAGAACGATTAAACAATCTTAGAGATCAGAACCGAAAAGCTAATCAGCGAATAATCGAGTTAGAAGCTAAATTAGAAGAGGTTAGTGGAAAGCAAGGTAGCGCAGATGGTAAAAATGATAATTCTAATTCCCAACAAAAGGTAGTACAACTGCAAGATGAGTTGAAACGTACTCATATAGAGCGTGAACGTTTAATCTTACAGGCCGATGAACGTGAGGCTAGCTTACAAGCACTGAAACAAAAGTGTCTAGCACTTCAAGAAAAATTATCGAGGCGAGAAGATGAAAATGCAGCACTGGACGAACGTTATAAGAAATATGTGGAAAAAGCAAAGAATGTTATAAAATGCTTAGACCCAAAACCAAATAACTCGTCCCCATCTGAAATAGTTGTATTGCGTAAACAAATACTTGAACAAAGGAAAATCATAGAAGATATGGAAAAGTCTCTAAAAGAATCTAAGCAACTTAGAGAAATGGAAGAGAAGTTAATGACCTCTGCCTTCTATCGTTTAGGTTTCACATGTCACAGAGAAGCAATAGATCAGCGTCTTGCAACTCTTAGTTCTGGTCAGGGACAATCATTTTTGGCAAGACAAAGACAGCCATCGGCAAGACGCTATCCTCCGTATAATTCTAAATGAACTATACGGAGCATATAGAAAATTTGGGATTTCATTTACTTTTCACTCTATTCGATAAATGTTTGTTTATTACTATAGAAGCTGGTAGTAATTAAAAGTATTAACATTATTTTACAGTCCGCGAAGTAATCTTATTGACAATTCTATTATGAAAATGGTCTTATAACGTGTCGAGGAATAGATAAGACGAGCAGATACTCTGGAATGCAGAAATATTATTTTAGTCAAATTTTACATATTCTTAGAGACTTTAGAGTGACTTCTGGTACCATGATTTTGTTAACTTTACTTTCTGATAAACTTATAGATAATATAAATTATCATAAACTGTTGTATAATAATTATAACAATATGAAGTTTTAAAGTTTATTATTTTAATAATTAGACAAGCATTTGGTTCATTTATACAAAATCTTTATTGACGTTGTGCAGATATAAATATGAATACAATGCAGTATACAACATTAATGTATATATTGTACATGGGTGTATTGTAAGTTCATTATGAATTTGTACTTTTAAATAAATATACCATAGTTTACATATTATACATCCTAATTTGTAAAATTTGTACAAATTTAGACTTTTTAAAAGTATGTCACCATAAATTGTAATATCGTATCAGTGTTATTATTTTTCCTGATATAGTTATTTACATAAAATATCATGTAATATTTATTTTATAAATATGTATACTATAATTTGTTGTGCTGCAATCAAAGAGAAGCAATAAAAGTTATATACATGATACCAGCACAAATCTAAACTTGGAATGCAATTCTAAGCAAATGAATAAATATACAGGGTGGTCCGTTATACGTTTACCATAGCAAACATGTCCATAGAGCGGCTTAAAACAAAGAAGGATAAGACGCCGTTGCACTTGCGGCTTCTTTTGCGTTATTCTTCCCCTTACCGTGCCCCGCATTTGTTTGTTGGTAAACTGGGCCGTTCTACAGCTCGCAGAGGCTCCAGCGTTCCTCCCGCTGCTGTTTTGACCAACGCCCTTTCCTTCGATCCTTAACAGTTAACATCTCGATCAATATTGCGAATTTTGAATAATGATCCAGGACTTTTGTATTTGTTTTAAGCCGCTCTATGGGCATGTTTGCTATGGTAAACTTATAACGGACCACCCTGTATACATATACAATTTCACAATGCTATAATTGTATTAATAAAGATTTTTTTCCGTTTCTGTATACAATAAATATATCTAACACTGCACATACAGACGAAAGTTCTTATATATTTATAGTTTTTTCTTTCTTACTTTGGAGTACATGCAAATAAGATTATATGTCCGACATGATCTTTTCTCTTTCAAGTGTTCCACCGTATGCTTACAAAACCGATCAGGTGTATTTTTGATCTCATAAAAACACGGAGAAGCTGTTAATATTATGTGCATGTACTTTTGTATTGATTCTGCTTATATGTACTTGAATCTTGTCTCACTAAAGATTTACAAAATATTTTGTCTACGATATACTGTTTCCCTGAGCACATAAACATATTCCTATTTATTATTCGTGTAATGATTTAAACATCATGCGTAATAATTCTTATCTTTTGAGGAATTTTTACCATTTTACTTACTCTCTTAAAAATAGAATAAAGTTAACAAGTTAACAGTAGGGTGTACCATACCACTGACTTATAAGTAATGCAGCCATTTATCTTTACAAGGAACCTGTTGTCATTTCATATTACAATGACTAGTTCTTATTAGCTGAAATGTTGGAAGGTGAATGTTAATTTATGGGAAACGAAAAATACAAAATTTTCTTAAGTAACTAATTAGGAGAATTAAAAATTGCTAAAAATCCAAGATATTCTCAATCTTCTGAATATTTAAGACAGACTATGTTTTCAAATACAATGCTTAAACATACCCTCTTCTTTCTTTAAGAATGTGGCATTGTTAGACGGATCTTTTCCAGCATACTTTGCCGTTCATGATACAGTTTATTTATATATTTAGTCACTCTAGCGTTGTGTATAACATTTTGCGTGTCAATTGCCTTTTTCAATTCAGGATAGCATCTTTGATAACGAAAAATGGCACTAAGGAAATCCCATATACTAAATTCTGGCCACAATGCATCAACAAAATATATACAGGTATCCGTAGTCTACAAGCAATTGACAATAATTAGTTGAAGTAAAGGAAGCGATACTTGTACAATGGTTTTCTTACTTACTTGCCACATGAGGAAATCACTGAATCTAACTTCACCCGATGTACGGATTAACAGATCGGGATTTGGAGATTTATACGTATACATACATTTGGAAATAAGATCTTCGGTAATGTCCTCTGGTAAGATGTCGGCATTTTTTACACCTTCTATAATGTCTTTAATGGCGTGCGTTATTTCGTCCCTTGCTGAAAATTTTAATATTATACTATCTTGTTCTACGAAAGTAGATTTTGTACTCGAACATCTATATACGACAGATGTTATAAAAGCTATACTTTGTCTTATACTTACAAGTATAAGCAAAGGCAAGATTAAGATAAGCCCTTTTATTGAATCGCGTAATAATCATAGTTTCGGACATAAGTTTTATTAGGTCGTCTGGAAGCAAAGATATGTTTCCTATGACACGCACACATATCCCATGTTCCATTAACTTGTCTCTGAAAGTAACGATAAACTCGTTTCTACGTAAATAATTTATAATATAGAGGAAAGGCTGAGTAGGGATTTTATATAAAAAAATCCGTAATATAAATGTTAACATTTTTACCTTGCCTTCAATAGGTTTTCAAATTTTTCTTTGGCAAGTTCCAAAAGCGCATCCACTTCTTCTTTATCCCTCCCAAAATTCTCTATGCTAAACGCATAAACGGTCACCTCTGTAATGCCAAGTTCTATGCACCACTGTAAGGTATCTGCCAGCTTATTAAATCTAAAATAAAGTTAACATATTTTATAGAAACGTTTCTGTAACTCGTAACAGTAGAATACAGTTCTTATTTGTACATACCCCGATGAGTGGCCTGCTATTTTTTCAACATTTTTCTTCCTCGCATACCGTCTATTGCCATCCATTATAAATGCTACATGTTTAGGAATATGACCAGATCTTAAAATTTTGACTGCCAAAAGTTGAAACCATGTTAAAGTACTCTCTTTTATCCAAGCCATTTTAGTTTTAAAATGGTAAAGTAATATGTACAAGTGACAAATTCAGAAGGAAATGTTCCTTCCAAATATTGTATATGCTTTATAAACGAACGTATATAGTTTATAGATTATCGCCGTTGTACGCTTTAATGTGTAAATACGCAGTCACGGTCTGGTATATCGATATGTGGAATAACGCATAAAATTTAAATCCCGACTTGTATTGTCAGTTGACAGTTTTCTATTGGCCTTCCTCGTTACGAGATTTGTAATTTGCACACCCTCGTATTTTCATTGGAAATTAAAAAAAGAAAAAGAAAAAGAATCTTTCTTGTGCGTAATTCAAAATGCTCTTAAATATGTAGAAACTATCGAATAGTTTTGACAAAAGAAAAGTGCAGTCACTAACACGTGACACATGAGGAACTGTTGAAATTTATTATCCGACTGACACGTCTTCGCTTAACCTTCCCGGAAATACAATAGCCATTCTAATCATTTGGAGATACAGTAATGTTTTAAGCATCGTTCAAAATTTCCAAGTCATGCAGCTTATGTGCCGCTGTACATATAATTGTGTACAGTTCGTAAAAGTGTTTTCAACGTTAAATAATTATTCGGATACTTTCGTACTCTGTTCATACGTACGCAAGTCGAGTTCTATCGAGTTTTCGGGCGGCCATCTTGAATGGTGCAACCAACTTTTACATGATTTTGTAACTCTCGTATAATATAACTGTTGCAAATCAGTATTGTTATCTTTACTTAGGGCAAAGTAAAGATCAGCAATGACGAGCAATGTAAATTTGTAGCAGCCCGACAATTAGTGAAATACATATGCGTAATAAACGTAAATATATAATAAGTGTAATTATAAGCAATACACTTATATTTTTTCGGTTCTTTTCTTTATAATTTTACATTGTGGCACGCTCCCGAAGTGTCTTCTTCTTCTTCTTCCTGGTTTGGGTGGACTTGGGCGTGAGCCCTGCCCATAGATTCTAGGATGGTTTAGCCTCTTCCCTATCCTGTCTGGTCTTTCCGCTTATTTATCCCTCTGGTGTTATGGTTCCTCCTTATATTTATTTTATATTTCTATGTCCGCTTCCCTGAAAAATAAAGCGACTGTTTCCAGGGTTTGGAAGGAGGTTGAGAAGGATAAAGATCTTATGTCGTGAGGGTTTTGGAGGTTTAGGTTTCTTAAGTTTTCTTCTAATATCTCTGTATGTGTTGCGTTTTTCGGGCATCCAAACGTTATATGATTTAAATCTTGAATTTCTCCCTTTTCACAATCGCATTTGTTGTCTGGGATTATATTAATTTTGTGTAGGTGAGCTCTACATCTTGTATGATTAGACCTAATCCTGTTTATTATAGAAATTAGTTGTCGGCTGAGCGGCCTTTTTCCCCCTTCGAACCATGGGGTGTCGGAGGGGTCGTTTTCTGAAAGTTTGGAATATAATCGAAGATTTTTGTTTTCTGCCACTGTTACCCTCGAGCTGTGTTGGGTCTTGATTATTTCTTTTAAAAGTTTCTTCGTGGTGCTCTTGGGGATTTTGGCCGATAGCCATATTCCTGACGTGGCCGCTTCCTTGGCTAGCTTGTCCGCCGTTTCATTTCCTTTAATTCCCTTGTGACCTGGTACCCAGATCAGGTCGATCTTAGTTCCGGATTTTGCCAGCCTGTAGATCCAAAATTTTAGCTCCCTTATTATATACGATTGATTTTTCCCAATAGTGGGTTGACTTATTTTCATTATGGTCCCTAGCGAGTCCGAAATTATCCTTCCGTTTCTTGGTTTTCTTATCCTAAAAAGCTTGATAGCCTGAGCAATCGCCAAGGCTTCTGCGTCCTGGGAGCTCAAGTCCCTGTCAGTTTTATAGGTAAAAACTTTGTTTTCGTCTAAAATGCTTATAGCTAGCCCTACTTTTCCCTCCTTCTTGTCCTTGGACGCGTCCGTATATATTTCTAAGTCGCTGTTTCCTAATTGTTTGAGCCCTTCATTGAAGGTGCTATTTGGGTTGTTCGCCAGTTTTGCTTTAGACCCGATTTCGAAGTTTACTTCTATCGGGTGGAATAGGGCCTCGATGGGGTATGTGTATTCGTCTGAAATGTTGGTACTGTACATTTTATTCAATTTATTTTTGTGTGCCTTCCACGTATCGATTATTTTTGGGATGTTTGCTGGAGCGATCCTCTTCCTATCCGTGATAGCCTCTAGGTGTCTTATTTTGTTTAAAGAGATCTGAGTTTTTAAATGTTTTGCTGTAATAAGACTTGAGATTTCCGCCTGTTCTCGGATCTCTGCCAATGAGGGTTCTTTTGCCAAATGAAATTTAATATGAGTGGGAGTGGAAGCCATAATACCCAACGCTATTTTCAGTGCTTTTGTTTGGATTCGTTCAAGAGGTTTCAACTGAGATTTGGGAGCACTCCCGTACGCCGTTATCCCCCATGTTATCGAGGCCCTTATTGTGGCTCTGTAAATTTTCAGAAGTGTCGCAGGGTGAGACCCCCATTTAGTACCCGATAACCATCCTATGATATTTAGCATTTTCTGGTTTCTTTCTTGAATATACTTAATATGAGGAGACCATCTCAGCCTATTATCTAACATTACCCCCAGGAATTTTGCCTGGTTTGATATTTGGATATGACCTTTGTGGGTTTCAATGGTATTGGGAAGATTTTCCCTATCCAGTTTTTTTCTGGAGAATATTACTGCTTGCGTTTTCTCAATAGATATTTCCAGTCCCAGATCCTGTAACCACCTATCTAGTTTTTGATATCCCTTTTTTAGGTCTTCAATGGCGCTATGAATGTTTGGGCCCTCTGTGTAGATCGTGATGTCGTCAGCGTATTGGGTTATGAGGGTATTTTTGCCAATGTTTCTCATTATTTCCCTAGTATAGATATTAAAGAGTAGTGGACTCAATACAGCTCCTTGAGGAAGGCCTTTTGTGGCTATCCTGGATTGCAGGAACTGACCATCGACGTAAAAGTTTAATTTTCTGGATCTGGTGAATTGTCTTATCAGTCTGACTATGTTATATGGGATTCTAAGTTCACTTAGGAATCTCCATAAAACATCAGTGCAGACATTATCATAGGCACCCTTTACGTCGATGAACAGCGCAGTCAGGTAGCCACCTTTTGCAAATTGCGTGTATATATCAAGAACTAAGTTGTTAATGTTGTCTGTACACGACCTTTCCTTTCTGAAACCATTCTGTGTTGTTGGGATGATTAGCTCTTGTTCTGCGAACTTCTCCAATCTTCTCTTAACGAGAATTTCTAGAAGTTTTTGAAGGCACGATGTGACGGCAATTGGTCTATATTTTGTCGTGTTTGGTTTGGGGATCAGAGAAACATTTGCTTCCCTCCACTCCTCCGGGGGGTCTCCAAGGTCCATGATTTTCTGGAGTATTTCTCTTACTCTCTCCCTCGATTTGTGTGGCAGGTTTGCGAGAGCTGTGTTACTGATAAGGTCTGGGCCGTAAGTTGTTTTAGTGTTTAGATGCTTCAAGGTGGTAACGAATTCCACTTCTGTTATAGGAGTGTTTATTTCTTTAATTGGATTATCGTGAGGATTAATGAATCCGTAGTTGTAATTTGTCGGAGGAGTCAGTTCTTCTATATACTTATTAGCCTTTTCCAGCGCTTCCTTCGGGCTCATGGAAGTACCGGAAGCCCATACTTTGGAATTTTTGAATTTTCCTATCCAGTCCCAAACAACTTTAGCAGAAGTGTTTGGTTTTAGGTTGCTGGCGACTTCCCTGAAGCTCTCTTTTTTTTCCTTTGCTAGGACCTTCTTGGCCTCCTTTATGGATCTGTTCCAGTTTCTTATGTTTTCCCCCGAGGGCTCTCTTTTGAAGCGTAGGTAAGCCTCTTTTCGATTTTCTATTGCTTTTTCACATCTATCGTTCCACCAGTATAGTTGTCTCCTAGTTCTCTTCCTTGGTTTTGATTTATCGGCTATGTTAGTTATATTGGTTATTCTAGCTCCTGCCTTTTTTAATGTTTGAAGAATTCCCGAGGTGAATAACCTATACTGTTGCTTTACGTTTTTATAAGTAATGGTGGTTTGTTTCTCCGTAAATTCTTCCAACATAATTTTGTATTCCTCCCAGTTCACGTCCCTATAGTCGATTCTCGGTTTTTGGGAGAATATTAGATCCGGATTTATTCCCAAGTCTATGACTATAGGGAGATGATCGCTGCCCATTGGTTCCTCCATTAGCCTCCAACTACAGAGGTTTGCCAGCCCTATAGAGGCTATCGACACGTCCGGGCTAGACGGGCCACGTAGAGGTGTTTGTGTTTGGGCCATGGTAGGAATATTTAGGTTAAGAACCACCATCTCGTTTTCCTCGATAGCGTATTGTAAGTCCTTCCCGGAGGAATTTTCCTGTTGGCCAGGAGGGCCCCACATCGCATGTTTGGCGTTAAGATCACCGCAAATTATCAGCTTTTCCCTATTAGTTTGTGTCCTAATTTGTTGGAGGATGTTGTTCCATGCTCCTCTGGGTAATTTTCGGTTTGGCGCTCTATACATATTTACAATATTTACACTTTTCCTTTCTTTCGAGATGAACCTTATTCCTTGGATTTCGACTTCTTGATGATATTGCGTTATGAGATCTAGATTTTCAAAAATAATTTGGTTATGTATTAGAAAGGCTAGACCTCCCCCTCTCTCATCTCCTCCTCGATCTAGTCTAACTATTCTATGGTAAGGGAAGTATAGGTGGTCCTTCGGCCTTAACCATGTTTCCTGTATGCAGGCTACATCTATACCTTCTATTATTTTTGTTATATTTAATATTTTACCTTTGACGCCTCTACTGTTCCATTGAAGGATCTTTAGTTGGTTGATGTTTTTTTTGTTAGGTATGTTGTACAGGTCTTTCTTTTCGGGTTTCTTACTTGGGCCTGCCATTTGGTCCTACAACTTAGTTTTTTTTTTTTTTTTTTTTTTTTTTTTTTTTTTTTTTTTTTGTTGAAAGGCGTAAATTGGGTACCGAAAGTTTAGCTAGTTTATATCTCTTTTACCTAATCGGGGGATATTCTTTTATCCGTAATTTGTATCTTTTCTGACGTTATCTTTTTGTTTATTGTTACTCTTACCTTTTGATTGCTTGCGTTTTGGGTGGTTGCCTTTATTTTCCCGCTTAGAGGGGGGGTCATTTTTGTGACTTTGATTGGTTTGCTTAATTTCTTATCTAAGGAATTTTTTTCGTTTGTTGAGATTGTAGGTTTAATCACCCTAGGAGGTTGGGCCTCTGTCGTCCCCTCCTTGATCGTGGATAATTCTGTTCCCTGGCTAAACCCCTCTTGGTCTGGATCTATAGGTGTTTTGTTTTTCCCTGGGGATTTTGCTGGTAGTCCTCTGGGGGGATGGGGCTCTTGTGCATATTTTTTAATTTGTCTGAAGTTAATATGACGGCCTTCCTCCTGCTGTTGTTGGATACCTGGGAGTTTGGGTGAATTTGTCGTTCTTCTTGGAGATTCGTCTACTTTTTTGTTTTTTATTTTCCTTAGGAAATCTTCTGTTGTCCAGTCGATGATTTTAGTTTTCCTCTCTTGGGCTTCGTATATTTGAAAGATTTGTTTTTGTGAGGTTATATTATTATTATTAATGTATTCTTTGGCTCTTTTTGCATCTACGTTGGTGTAGGCCATGCAGGCCGCCACCAGCTTTTGTTGGTTCATCACAGGGCATTCGGGGCTGAACGCCTTATGTGCTTCCCCGCATGCTGGGCAGACCTGTCTTGTTGCTTCGCACCTGTCATTTTCTTCATGTGCGGTTGCACAGCACCCGCATCTTCTTTTTGCTCTGCATTGTGTCTTACTGTGGCCTATTCTTAGGCAATTAAAACATTTCCTGATTCTCTGTATGTATGGTTTTATCTTCATTGCAAAACCCCATATGTTCACTCGGTAGGGGAGGACGTCTGTTTTTATTGTTATTTTCACCTTATTAGTGGGTCTTGGTCTCTCGTTTTCTCTATCCCAAACGGTAATTCTTTCCAAGGAGAAGTCCCAATGAGACTGGTTTTTTTGATTCCTTATCCCTTCTTCTAGGTCTGCTAATTCAAGGGCTTCGTCTATGTTTAAAAGTATTCCCGTTCTTATTAAACGGTATGACGGGATATATGTGTGCCAGCTTGTGGCCTCTTTCGTCAACTTCTCTAGACTCTCGTTAGCTTCTCTGCTTGTGTCGAAATCTAGCTGAATTTTATCTCTGCCAAGTTTTTTTACCTTGAAGTCATCCCCTATAATCCTTTGAATCTTCATGCCTACCGCGATTGGATGCAAGTTACCTATGTTGCATTCTTCCCCTTTCGCTGTAATATGTAATATATAGGGTCCTTTGTTTTGGGGAGGGTATCTATTCTGGGACTGCTCCTGCCATTGGTGTGACAGTCTCATCCTCTTTTTCGCGGCTTGACTGTCCTTCTCGTGCCTTTTGTCATCCTTGCAGTCTCGGCTCTTCGGCTCTTGCGGCCCTTCGTCACGCTGTCGTTTTCTGTTTGGAGTATGATTTACCTCTGGGGCTATCGTTTGCTGTGGTTCCCCTTGGGGTCCTTCAGGGCTAGCTTCTGCGTCTTGTATTCCTATGATCCTTTTTAGACCAGAGTCAGACATGGTACTTATAAATGAGTCGTTTATTTCTCCGGTTGGAGTGTCGTCAATATTAACGATTATGTTGCGCCCCGTTGGGCTCTGTCCTTTGGGAGGATTGTCTCGTACGGACATCATCTTAAATTGCTGACCTACTTAGCTTAACTACAAACTATCTTATTATATAATTAAAAGTAGTTTGGTAGGCGTTGTTAATATACTATATATTTTGGATTTTTATTTTTATTTTTGTAATTGTACTTCTTCTAACCTACTTCTTTCATCGAATTTCTATAGTCTAATTGTTCGTCTCTTACCTCGAGCACGTGTCTTGTAGGTTAGAAGTCGAGGGGTACCTGTCGTGCTGACCGGATAAAGTTTGGTTGCCTCTGGCTACGTGCTGCTGCTCTGTCACTGTATATTGCACTCTTCCATTTTGTTTCGATGATTTGTCGATGTTTTTGTCTTTCCTTTTCTTCTAGGCTTAGTGATTGCTTGGGAATTTTTGGATTTTTCTTATACCTCAGGGACGGCAGTTATGCGCCGCTCCCGAAGTGTCGTATAGTAAACAGGCGTGTAGTACGCCTGCGATTAAATAATTCTCCGCGGAGCATAAATTTTCATCAACCTTCAACATTTACGAACGATTCTCCGATTTGACGATAATACGATTGCACACGCGATTATCTCGAAATCTATCCAAACGTTATTATGAAGAGAAATTAAATATATTGCGCGCATCTACACGTTCTGCTTATTTGCTTTATATTACTAATGCGACGACGTTATTGATCATTTATTATTAAGGATCGATTTCAATGGAGAAAGAATCTCTCAAATAATGTTGTACATGTAGAGAGAGAACGACCGGGCCGGCCGTATATACCCCGTGTGATTTGCGCAGCTTATTTACGAGCCGATTCGAATTTAGAACACATATTACGCGTATACGATTCGTAATATCGTATAAACGGAATATCAGCTTAATCGCGTATCAATGAAAATATCGAGGACACGTTATTCCAATCGGTTTTGAATGTGCCGCGCTCAATGTTGCATATGTCGGCACATTAACGCGTAAGTTAAGTTTCATAACGATATGTTAGCAGCACAATTGGTTAATGTAAAGTAATGAGAATTTCATGATACGAAAGTAGACCGAGGTTCGGATAATTTTAAAGGATAATTTTAAATTCGAGTGAATTAGAGCGATCCGTTAGACGAACGAACTCGTTAAATGAGAAAGAAAATGTCGATGGTACTGCGTAAAATTGATGTTAACCGATGGCGCGACGCGTGGAACCTACGGCGACCTACGGCGACCTACGGCCCTGGATTTCCACAGTACGTTGTGTTCCTTGTTAGGGGGAACTACTTTCCGTTGAGGAGGTGAGCGTGCGTGTGCGTCTCGCGGTCGAGACCTCGAGAGAGAGAAAATGAAATCTGAAATGGTTATTGCCGCGCCATGACCCGAAAAAATAAATGTTTCTCTTGGTACGTGAGTGAATAATAATTGATTGGCCAAGCAAAATGGAGGCCAGGGTGTCCAGGAACGAGTCCGCAATAGCACCAGGTAACGAGCGAGAGCGATAAGCGCCCTCAGCATTCGCAACGAAGTGAGCGTGCGGTTTGTTCCTAAGCAGCGTTCTTTCTTGCAGAGCTATACTTCCTGATCGCAAAATTCCTGGCGGCAGGGCCTTGTAGGGAAGCCGCGACGGTAAGTTCTCTATGGATTAAAAGGACAGTGGTTCGGCCAACTGGCTCTTAAGACGAAAAATCCTTTTTTCAGGTACTGAAGCGTGAATTAGAGCGAGCTAAGGTAAACTGATTTGTTTGAGTTGACGTTTTGCCGGGGTGACACTATACATAGTCATCGACTCCACATGGTTTGCACGTGGTTTCTGCTTGTCAAAACATTAGAATCGCAAGGTCGTTGACCTTGATTTTCCGATGATTCTCCGGTGATCGGATTTTTGCGAAAAAAATCAATTCTCTCGTGAATATTGGTAAATCGTTTGTTGAATTGTTTCGCAGGTTTTGCCACAAAGACTCGATTGGGAAGGTCACGCGCATACTCAAACTTTCGAAGAGTTGGTGAGTAAAGTTTCGCCGAACGTTGTCGCGTCGTCCATTTTTAACAGATTAATCGTGACATGGCCGATATTGGAGATCGGTGATTTCTGACAAGTATATCGGAAGAATTTCAATTTCATGTATCGTAAGGTGGTTCGATGGAATAATGCCGGCATAAAGGACCCCCCTATCCGGGTGCTACCCCCGTTCTGCCTCGTTCTATCCCACTCCTATTGGGATAGCTCCTATCCCACTCCTCGACCGTTCCTTTCCGAGTTCGTGCTGCTGTTGCACAAGAGCGCCCCACCATTATGTTTTCGACCAATAAGCGTGTACTTCCGGCCATCTTGCGCGAGCTGATCAATGAATATATATGCCGACGGCTTATTTATAGAAACTGGTCTCGTGCATGACGAGTGTGGCGCTGAGATTGGTCGTATCAAGTTGCTTGGTTTGTTATTGGTTGATAATAGGCACTACTTTAAAATGCGATTTAAATTTTCCCGGGAATTCGCATAAACAGCCAATATTATCCGCGTACCGTTTATTGAACGTTTCGACATCGTAATTGAATATTTTACAATGAATAATTCGATCCGGCTAAGCTAATTATTAAATTTTAATTCTATTTCAATTCGTATTTTCATTAGGAACGAAAGTATCCGCACATTGGCTCGTGTCACCTATTACAAATATGTGCCAGAATTGGTCCGGTGTTGGAAAAAGAAGTGCCACCGTCTATTCCAGGGGCTATCTCACTATTAGGAGCGGGAAGACAATCTTTGCTGCGAACGCAGGAAGGTACGTCGTGTCGCACCTAGGAATATACAATAGAAAGGAGAATATACTAATGCATAATCGAATTTACTAATTTATACCTGCGTATTTCTCTTTTATATCTCCTTTCTAGATTTATTACGCCAGATACAAAGTGTTGTCTCGTATTCTGGAAGATTAGGTGGAAAACCATTTATGAAACTACCCTACGGTTCATTAGTGCCTAGTATAGGTATGTTATCGATTATTAATTCCTAAATCGAACAATGATGTGTAAGTCACTGAGTTCAATTTCCATTAAATTTGCTAGCATAAGATTTACCGTACGTCCTTGTACACCGTTGCGTGTTCTCTTCTTTCGATTAGTACGCGTACTTCAGGGACGAGAAAATTCAGGTCCGCTAAGTCGACGAGAGGCCGTTCCAACAAAGTTTTATAGTAAAATGCAGTTGTATCGCCATACTTTGGGACACTTATCCGCGGTATACTGTGTTCTATACGATCGTACCGGTCGATACATTATAACTGGTGCGGATGACTTACTTGTCAAAGTGTGGAGCTCCATAGATGGCCGCCTACTAGCCACTTTTCGAGGGGCTTCAGCCGAAATCATGGACATCGCAGTAAATTTTGATAATACTTTATTAGCTGCTGGAAGCTTGGATCGTATATTAAGAGTATGGTGCTTTCAAACGATGTCACCCGTAAGTAATCTTCTATAAATGTGCAATCGTTCATTTCTCTACAACGATAATCTCATTTCTGCGTTATGTTCTAACTATTGAACTGTAGGTAGCTGTTTTATCGGGGCACTCCGGTATGATTACGTCTGTCAATTTTTGTCCCATTTCTTGTAACGGTGTATACTATTTGGTTTCTACGAGCACAGATGGATCCGTTGCATTTTGGTCTCATACAAAGAAATCAAGTGAAAGAGCGGTATTTCAGTACGTCAACATGTTTTTTCCAGAGGTTTATTTTCTAACAAATGTAATAATTGCATTTATTTTATAGAACAAAGCCAATTCAATACCACGAGAAGATGAGACCTGGACAAGCACAAATGATATGTGCTTCATTTAGTCCGGGTGGTGCCTTTATGGCAGCTGGTTCTGCGGATCATCATGTTAGGGTATATGCAATGATAGGAGATGAAGGACCACGTAGAGTTTTAGAAGTTGAGGCACATTCAGACACAGTCGATAGTATCCAATGGGCACATAGTGGGTTAAAATTTATTTCGGGATCCAAAGATGGTACTGCAAATGTATGGCACTTTGAGCAACAACAGTGGATGCACAAGCGACTTTTCATGACGACTAAGCTTACAGGGTAACTTATTTAAAAATACTTGCTTTTTTATCGTTACGCCGAACAGTCTTTCATTATGTTATTAAAATATAAATACATTTCATCTACAAAGTTCATTATTTAATGAAGTAAAACACTGGGAATACTGCCTTCTGAGACGGGTATTTGTCTACAAGTACCAATTTTATTGCAATTTTTAGAGAACCGGAAGCAGACGATGATACTAATAAAAAAGCTAGAGTAACTATGGTTAGTTGGGATGTAAGCGACGAATGGGTTATAACTGCGGTAAATGACAGTTCGCTAAAAGTATGGAATGCAAGATCAGGGGAACTAATAAAAGTTCTTCGTGGTCATAAAGATGAAGTATTTGTTTTGGAATCTCATCCGATAGACCCTCGTGTTATACTGAGTGCTGGGCATGACGGACAACTCATTGTATGGGATGTATTAAGCACAGAACCCATGGCTTGCTTTCAAAACTTTATTGAGGGTCAGGGGCATGGTGCTGTTTTTGATGCAAAGTGGTCTCCGGATGGTACAATGCTCGCTGCAACAGACTCTCATGGACATTTATTAATGTATGGATTTGGGTCTGGCGTAGAAAAACTGAAAATTGTAAGGTTCCTAGAATTTCATTTGATTTCTGTTATGTGTATTAACTTCGTGAGAGAGTACTTATTAAGAATAGCCATACAACCGTTAACTTTACAGTTTGAAATCTAATGAAAGTGATGTTGATTGCACAGGTACCAAAGGAATTATTCTTTCATACGGATTATCGACCTTTAATTAGAGATGGAAATAATTATGTGTTAGACGAGCAAACGCAAACGGCACCTCATTTGATGCCTCCACCTTTTCTTGTCGATGTAGATGGAAATCCATATCCTCCTGCTTTACAAAGACTAGTTCCAGGAAGAGAAAATTGTAGAGGAGAACAATTAGTACCAAATATAGCAGTTGGTGCAGGAGGTAAAATAATAAAGCAAATATAACATATGCGCAAACTACTTATTTTCTATGTAAATGTGGGAATTAAACGTTGTAGGTATGCAAGAAGTTATAGAGGGTCTTCCAGTGCAAGAACCAAGATCTAATATTGATAGGTTAATAGAAGCTCTCGCGCAAAGGCAAAACATTGGTGCAGACGGTGAGGGTGGTGGAGACGATCGAGATGATAATGGCGGAGAACAGCCAGTACGTCAAATAGCTAGCCCCAGAGGTAGCAGGCCTGGTTTAAGACGAGCTGGTGATGTAGAAGGTGTCAGACAAAGCAGTGGTAACTGGCAGCGGGATAATACAACACCTTGGAACAAACCCATTCTTGCACGGCCTATGCATCCAGCCGTTAGAGAAACACAATTTACAGTAACGTGAGTTATTAATTACACATAGTAACTTCAATATATACAAAATATGCTTTACGTTATTCGATACAGCTGTTTATTTTTGACAGTCATGCAATGGCTGACCTTGAACTAGACAATTGGAGACGCGAAATGCGAAGAAGACCTCAGCCTGTGTTGAATGCTACTATCGATCATGGTAACATAGGTAGTCGATTAGCAAATCGGAAACGAAATCGGGGTACCAGACATGGGTACAGAACTCGAGCAGCGCGTGGTGAAGAACAAGAATACGAAGAGTTACAGGTATTTATTGCTAACTTCCGTTCCCAACGAATTTTCTATAATTGACTTAAATAAATATACTATATATATACATAACGATATTTCTCTAGAATGCAGACAACGGTGGTACTAGTGGAAGTTCGGCTACTAGTAGCAACGATTCTTCTTCAGAAGAGTTAGCTTCTACTAGTTCAAGCTCCAGTTCCAGCACTGAATATTCAGATTGGATTGCAGATCATGGCTTAAACTTAGAACCACCTAAACGCAGTAAACGAAAACCTGTAAAAAAAAGATCACTTACACCGCCAAGCGATACCGATAGAAGACGAAGTAGACGTCCAAATATAAAAGTAGGTATCTGTAATGATGGGCAGAAATTTCTTCTTGATGTGCAATTGCTTATGGTAATTCTGAATTTTATATACACAAATCTATGCTGATAATAAGTAAAGTTACATATGTATCTTATAAGGTGGGTAAGCCTGATAGTTTTGAAGAAATTCCAGAAGCTTACCGCCCTTCTGAATGGCTTGCTGAAGTAATACCTCGGAAAGCACCGTACTATCCACAGATGGGAGATGAAATAGTATACTTTAGACAGGGTCACCAGTTTTATCTTGATGCAGTTCGTAATAAAAAGCTTTATGAACTCAGTCCTCGTTGCGAGCCATGGAATAAAGTACATATAAGAGTAAGTATATTTAGATGATTAGCAACATAAAAGACAGTAATCTATCAAAAATTACTTGCAGGCACAAGAATGTGTAAAAGTGGTAGGTATTAAATATGAAATTCGACCCCCCAGACTTTGTTGTCTTAAGCTTGCATTAGTGGATGAAGAAGGACGTCTGACAGGAGAAAATTTTACTATCAAATACCATGACATTGCGGATGTACTGGATTTCTTAGTTTTACGTCAAACATATGATACTGCCTTATCACGTAGTTGGTCGGAAGGCGATCGATTTCGTTGTATGATAGATGATGGATGGTGGATGGGACAAATTCAGTCCATGGAACCATTAGATGAAGATTTTCCAGAATCATTTTTTATGTGCTTTCGTGTTAGGTGGGATAATGGTGAATATGAAAGAATGAGCCCATGGGATTTAGAACCGATCGATGAAGACAGTAAGTTTATAGTCATATTTCTAACATTAGATATAAACAGGAATACAGCTTAATTTGGTATGTTGGTGGTTCTATGGTCTATACAAATATGTGTCGGATATAACAAATGCATCATTATAATTATCTATGATTCATACATATTTAATTAGAAACTGTACACTAAATGTTAATGGTTTTGCCAAAGGATTGCCCGCAGAAGTTGGTGGAGCAGTACCAGTTCTTCCAGAGGAGATACAAGCAATATTGTATCAACCTCATGCAGAAGAATGGCCAATGGGTGACAGAGAAGCAGCATCTCGTAGAATTATACGTGGACTTGATCAAGTAATGAGTTTTGCTGTTGCCGAGCCCTTTGTAGCACCAGTGGATCTTAATATTTATCCTTCTTACGCATATGTTGTGGAATATCCCATTGATTTATCTACAATAAAGGCACGGTTCGAAAATCATTTTTATAGAAGGATTACATCAGCTCAATTTGATGTTAGATACTTGGCAACAAACGCTGAAAAATTTAATGTTGCCCACAGTCGAATAGTGAAACATGCTAGGATTGTTACTGACTTGTGCCTACGTATTATAAAGTAAGATACAGTTCGGAAAATATAATACTAAGATGTGTTATAGAAAATGGATAAGTCAAAACATTTGAAAAATACAATTTATTGTATCCGCTTATTTCATACAGGGAAACTATTGAATTAGATGTACCTGCTGTTTATCATCAATTGGTCGATACATACCATTCCTCAGAGTCGGATGTGGACACAGATGACACAAAGGATAAGCCTTCAACAAGCACACAAAAAGTAGCATTAAGTAGAAATTTACGTTCTAAAGAAGTCGCTCAAGATTGGCAAGTTGCATGTAGACAATTACTAGAAAGTTTGTGGCAATGCGAAGACTCTATACCATTCAGGTGGGCAATATTCGAGAGTGTTTTGATGGAAATCATAGTATACTAAAAGAATTCTCCATTGCTTTATAGAGAACCTGTGGATAGACTAGAACATCCAGATTATCATCAGATAATAGATACACCAATGGATTTACGTACAGTAAAAGAAGATTTGTTAGGTGGCAATTATGAAACTCCTTTAGAATTTGCCAAAGATATGAAATTAATATTTACTAATAGTAGAAATTACAATACTAATAAAAGATCACGAGTAAGTATGTATTACGAAGATAAAATACGACATTTGTAGCCAATATTGATATAAATATTAACTTACATTGATATATTAAAAATGAATTTTTGTAGATATATTCGATGACAATAAGATTATCAGCTATGTTTGAAGAACATATGCGAAGGATTATATCAAATTGGAAATCAGCCCGTAGGCGTAATAATAATACAAGAGCAAGTGAGAAAGGGAAAGGAAAAGGAAAAGGAAAAAGAGGAAAAATTTCTTTAACCAATGGTAATAGCATATTGTATTTTCTATGTTAGGTTTTTTTTTTAGAATAGAATACTTTTCAAAAGTGTACACGATAAGAAAAATATAATTCACAAGAAATTACGTTCAATACATAAACTGTTCTACATGCGAATAGGTGTTTCTAAAGGTAAATCTACATCGATGTGCACTGATGATGATGAAGATGCAAATTCCGAAGATGAATCTACAGAAGGAAAGAAACAAGCATCTTCCAATATGTTTGCACCAGGTGTGTATACGTGTATTGCAATGCGTTTCATTATAAACTATGAATTAGGATGTTCACAAGAGCATTTATGTTATATTTTTTAATAGTTTTTCAAGAAGACTCATACAAATTGATATGAGACGTATGTTACATATGTTTGTAATACATTCTAATTTAATTTTTACTAGGTCCATCACGAATTACTAATGGTCATACAAAACGTTCTGGAAGTGCATCACGTGGAAAGATAAAACTGAGAATACCTAGATCTGTAGTGACAAAGAAAACTAAGAAAAGTGATAGTGAAGTTAGTGATTCTGAGGCGTCGGATGAAAGTGAAAGTAGTGGCAGTGTTCATATCCGAAGGACTAGAGCCAGAAAAACTGTAATTAGTGGTAGTGCGGATAGTGATTCTGGAGAAATTTACACGCCTAGTGGTAAACAAGCTCGTAAGAATCAAGCAAAAAATTGTAAAAATAGTAAACAAATTAAGTCCAAATCAAAATCATTTGTCGTTGCTGATGATGATGATGACGATGAAGATGAAGATGTGGACCAATTTCTAGGCGTAGAAACTACAGATGAAGAGAGTGAAGAGGAGGTTATTAACAGAAGCAGTACGAGATCGAGAAAATTAGCATCTGTACCTGATCATGTAGAACGCATTAAATACACTAATAACGGCAGAAACAATAATGCCGATAGTCCATCTGATGAAGAGGAAGAGGAAGAGGAAGAGGAAGAGGAGGAAGAACAATCGCAGCAGGAGACTAATAATCAGGACACAGATAGCGAAGAATCAGATCGAACCCCTGCCCTACGTCCTCAGAGAAAAACACGAACATGTAGGGAAATCGATAAACGCGAAGTAGTATCACACTCCAGAAGAAGCGGAAAACGTCCTCGTTACAATGAAGAAAGTGACGAGAGTAATCATGTACCAGTAAGAAGTCGACGTAAAATTAAGCGGCGTGATTATGCTGAAGAAAGTGACGATAGCATACCAGAACCGGGCATTAGTATAAGTAGTAGGGGACGTGTACGCAAGTTAACACCACGTGCTCGAGCTTTCCTTCTTGACTCACCTTAACAGCCTATCCTATCCAAATAGTGTTGAAAGACATTCATTGATGATTTCTTGAATATACGGATCGAGACATAAAAATAGTAAGCTTCACTTATCATCATATGTTTTTCTACCCAATAGCACTGTGTGCACTTGATAGCATTGCATTGAGTTATTTATGTCACACGTACGAGTTTAGTAGTAGATATATAGAAATCATGAATAGTTTACATTGTTACACAATGAAATATAATAGAAATTGTTACAAAATGCTTCCATTGTTGCAAACCAGGGTAACGACTTTCTTTTGAATCATCATATTTTCTATATATCAATTTGCTATTCCATTGTAGCAATGGTTAATTAATTACAGACATTTCAACTGTTTATTGCAAGTAACACGCTAAGATTGTTATTATCTCATATATACTATAATATATGACTACATGCGGTAATATGAAAGTGTTTTCTTCATTCTATAGGTACCAAATAAATTTGTCAAGTTACTTGCATTAAATAAATCATCCGGTTGATGTAGTTTATTATATGACTTACGTATGCACGATTTATACAATATAACTGGGTACATATAATATTTAACACCATGTTAAAGCAAACCACAAGATACAGTAACGGATAAAACACTATAATCTGCCTTTTAATACTCTTACACATAACGTCGTAGTTCTTTTTCTACTGTAATTAAATTGAAGATAGGCAATTGTTTTTTCTCAGGATCCAAATTGTAGTTATTTCAGTTCATATAGATATATTGGATATTATTGGAATTTTAATAATACCGACGCAACATTTTTTACACAGATAAGAGGAACAGAAGACTTTGGACTCTTTTCTGTTTCTCTTATAATACTAGTATTATAACAAAATTTGCAAGTGATCGTTTCTGGGAACTATCCCGGAACGTACCTCAAATATAGTTTTATAAAAGATAAGCGAGGAATTCATTTCTTGCAAATATTGATATACTGAAATACATTAGCTACACTAACAAGCAGACAGGTGTACATCGATACACATCATGGACTGTAAAAAGTTTATATTGCATTGTTGGTGGAAATATGTTATAGTACCTGGAGTGATATAAATAATGTCCTTTTTGTACAGGGAATTAATCTAAGGTTAGCTTTATGGGATTATTGTCCTTGTTTAAAAACATTTAAGTGACAAGTGAAAAATTTCATGCAGGTACCTTCAGAATAACTCCAAAGAATCAAATTGGTTGTTTATGGTTGCATATACTTTGTATATGTTCATCATTGGTTATATAGACGTAAAGGAATATACCAGTGCAAATATAAGTTGATTGTACGAACTATGTCTCAAAATGAAAAAGGACAGGGAAAATGAATTTTTCAACGAAATTCACATATTTGTTTAAATGATAATTATTTTTTCAATGTGTACATGTTTCATACATTGTTAAAAGTTGCTATTATCAGAAGTAATTTTTGTGCTAACAACATATGAAATGTGTTATGATTCGCAAAGTAAATTTTAATATTTTCTAAAGTGCGCAAGACAAATGTTTTGAGACGAATATACACCTTGAATAGAAACCTGTAATTTTCATCTTAGTAGTCGTTTGTCGTAGAATTTGCTTCTTTGTAATTTAAGAACAAAATAGTACTTATTTGTAGATCTTTTTATGTTGGACTAAACCTTGAACAGTGCGTCGGTAGATAGTAGAAGTTATAAAAGCACTGCTGAGTATATACAGACTCTAAGATGGAAAGAAGAAAATACAATATATATAACTTTCTTTTTGCTTAGGCGTAACAGATTAATCTCTGTATTACTGTTTGATATAATATTAACCCAGATTAGAGAACATTGTATATAAAGAAAATTGTAATGAGAAATTTAGGCAGGTGGAACTTCTTTCTGGTAGACGTCATATAAGGAGTAACGCTCTTCAGCAGTAATGTAAGATGTTAATCCTTGCATATACAGTAGTAATCTTTCATACGTGTGAATACACATTTTCCAGGGTTATATAACATAAATATAAATTTATGCATTAAATAATTCTGTAAAAATTACACAACAGATATGACAGCAAAAAATGTAGATTAAGAATGTGCACAAATGTTGGAAGTTTTAACTGTCTCAAGCCATTGTGATACTAGTTTAAGAATATTGGATATATAATAATATAAATATCAATGATTAGGATTATGATGGATATTTTTTTAATAAAGCCTTAACAACGAGAGTCATATCATACCGACTCCTGAAATTAAATTTCTCACACAGATTTGTTAATTTAATAATAAGTTATCATTAGCTACTTCATTGATTATAAAATACTGGATACTGCTTCATACGCTAACCTTCGGAATTAATATAATTTCATCTGTAGAAATTTGCTAATTACGAGGACTTAATGATTGATATAACGGTAACCGTTTCAATTTATGTACAGTTTGAAACCGACTCTGTTGCGAATCAATGTGCATCACTGCATATAATATAGTTCTTTGAGTCCCACCGCCAACAATAAAAAATTATTACATTGTTTTATACTTGTATGTTATTTATTCAATAGCCTCTAACAATAATTTAATAATATCTCAAGTCATATGTCAGCATACTTCGCACATCATTTTCTACAATGTATCGTGTAATCTCGATGTTCAACTCTTTTGTATATTAGATTTTACATTTTTTTCAATGCAACAAAATCTTTATCCTGGGTTTAAATGTATGTAAGCGTATCTTAACATCATTAAGGGTGGGTTGTTCCATCTTTCGATAAATTTTAGCGTACCTGACACCAGTGGCGTAGCGTGAATTTCTGCCACCCGGTGCGAACTCTAAATTTGCCCCCCCCCCCCCTCTCCGCATTTTCGCAATTAAACAAAAAAGCTGTAAAAAAATAATCTGTGATACTTTGTCACTATTTCAAATGGATTCAAAAGAAAACGTCTGTCTTAAATTAGAATTTTATTCGACGTGTTTTTTGCAACGTAAACTCTTGAATACATTCGTCAATGTTTTTGTACCTCTTGTTCGATTGCCAAAATACGTAGATTTGTTAATCTCAATGTGGACATTGTAGATCAAATAATTTTTAATCAGTTTCAACTTAGAGAAGCTTCTTTCAAAACTGGCATTACTTATGGCAGCTGTAAGGAATATTCTCAGCATTATAACTATATTCGGTAACCCACCTTCAAGTTTGGACAAAAAAATAAACTTTAAATCGTGGGGCATTCTTCCGCGGCTATTCCTGTTCCAGAGGATCACGGCAACACCGCATCTTTCGCTCGCCTAAAATTGATGGTAACGTCAAAATGTGTTTCGCAAAATTACCGACTATGTACCTTTTTGCTCTCTTAGTTCCACGGCGAGGAGCCAGCCATTGCAGATGGCGCGTTTTCCCGTGTGAGACAGGGGGGGTAATAAATCCCATATGGATGGGGAGTCTTATTGTATCCTTAGTCAATGGTGCTTGTGAGGACCGTGAAATTCCGCGTTTCAATGTTCTGTTGCAATGCGAGAACTCGAAGGTCATTCGATGGAGCACAGGGCGGTAAAGTAAGACATGGTTGTCTTGATAACCTAGGATAAGAGCGATACATCCGTAAGAACATAAAAGTATTAGCGATGCTCGTGAATCTTCGCTACACGATTCTTACGGCAGCACCGGTCTGTAAGGATAAGGGCACCATTTTACCAAGCAGCACTCTCGAAGGAGTTAGACTCTTCTGCATGATCAGAAGAATTAATTTCTGGGTGTTCAAAGGAGCGACGTACCACCGGGTGCAGTATCTAATCAAGTGCGAAAACTGCCATTATTGATCTCAGAAGATTTGCGAAGGGTAATTATTTAGTTTAGGAGAGGCAGCTCCAATGACCTTAACCTTCACATATAATGCCAAGGTCACCCTCCTGAGTAACAATCCGAAGGTTTTAGCTGGCGCTCATTGTTTGTTAAAAAGTTGTAACGAAAACAAAATTACTCACACTTACAGCATTGTACACAGTACAGACAGTGTCATATTTTCTCATATATGCAATAATAAAGAAAATTTAAATTAGTTACCATATGATGCCATTGTATTTAATCATTTTCTTCGTGCACATGATGTTCGATTGGATACAATGCAGTCATAATGTTGATAATGCATCTCTGCTATCGAACATTGAAATTTCCGTGCAAAAACATATTCGGTAAGATATTGTGTGCGTATAAACACATACAAACACACGCATTGACCAATACATCATGGTAAAATACACCAACTTAGAGGGGGTGAACACACAATGAGCGCTGGGAAGGAGCGTGTGTGGTACATATGTCGTTAAGGGTACCCACGTCCCACATGTCTTGAAAGCATATCAAGACAGGGAAGTTGAGGTGGGGGCATGGGCATGCGAAGGCTTGGAGCTGAGGGATGTGCGATGTGTGGGGGGCGCAGGGGGCGTAGCCCCCCGCTCACACATATACTGTTCTCAATTTGCTAATGAGCATCCAATAAAACCTTGGGATTGTTACTCAGGAGGGTGAGATTGGTATTATATGTTAAGGTGAAGGTCAAGATCATTGGGACTGCCTCCCCTATACTAAATAATTAAGCTGCGTAGTGATTAGGTATACTTTACGTCTTCTCCATAATCGTAGCACTGTGATCAATCACGGATTGCCCGAAGTACATGAATCCGAGCATATAAGTAACTTCGCCCGATGCCACTGTCACCGACATTAGCATGTACTTCCATTTGCCCGCCTTGATCAATAGCATAGCCTGGAAAATAGTGGTCGAAATATTGTCATCTCAAAGGCACTAGAAATTCTATTTGCTTGGATAATAGATAGAGGAAGAACGTACACAAAATAGACACACACTCAACGAGAGCGTGCCAAGTAAGACCGTAATGAGACCGGAGCGTGCGTAACAAGTGCTCACGCGTTCGATGAATCTGTAAGGTCAATGTTATCGGTTTAATACTATGTTTCATTTATTTGAGAGGGAATTTAAATATTTACGCATTTAAATTTTACGCATTTAACTGTATCGCTTCCTGGTGACGTCGAACGCCAATTATTATCTTCTTGTTGGCCTGCACGCTCCCATTATCTTTGTACGCGGTCTCGCTTATTTCGTCGAAAGCATGTTCCAGATGATACCTGTGTACATCTCAGGTATCAGGAAGGATGCTCCTATAGTAATTTAATGAATTAATTAAGATTCGTCGATTCGTACCCCGTGACACGGAATAATCCACGAGCGTGTTGTATGTAGGCCAGCGTCATCGTGTCGGAAGACAGTATAATCGTTATGACGATAAAGGCCACGATGTCCATATGAAATAATATAGGAAAAAAGTGTCGATCCTCGTCGAGGAATGGATATTTGGCGGGGAATGGATGCCGACGTGGACGCGTCTCGTTGAGAGGGACGATCAAGTCGAGAGCGATGGACATGAACGAGTAGGAGACGACGCAACCAGTTATTGCGTATAAGAACACTAAAAATCGAAGCATTCGGGATAAAAGCAAATTTTGTACGCATTTCCAGTAAGAACCCTGAATCGCTTACCGACACAGTAAAAAATAAGGACCCTCCCTTCCTCGGCCGTCTCGCACATAATTTTGTACTCGTCATCCGTTCTTAAAGAATACCAATGGGCCTCAATGCTATCCAATAATTCCTTCACCTGTTTCCCGAGAAAATCGATCATAAAAAACATGATTTCGTGATCACAAGAAACGTGATTTCTTTTGTACAGGTTGAACTCTGCAAGTTAAATTACTTCTCATACTCGCTGGAACGTACATTCTTACGGTTAAACAAGTAATTTAGATACTTTTCCCATGCTATTAGTAGAAGTGTCCAAAAATAAAAGAATTCTCCTAATAAGGTAGCATCTACGGTGCTGGTGAAATACTTTGCAACCTAGGAAATTTGAAAAATCACAAATAAAAATAAATATGAAGGGAAGATTCCTCAAGTGCTTTAATTAACAGAATTATTTATTCGACAAATTCGGCCTAGTGTCACTATTGTATTGTTGTATTAATGTTAATATTTACGTTTACATACCATCAAAATACTAGAAGGAACCAAAGCTAACATAACGACGCAAGCTGGTAGAAACTTCTGCTTTCCATTCAGATAGGGCCACTGGCCTAACATCACCATGAGCTTTCGATTCAGCTTGTAGTATCGATTTTCGAAGAAGTCCATTGTTCGCGGAGCGTCGAATTACTCTGACTGAGGGTGCTCCACGACACACCATTGACAATATACAATGCTCATTACACATTCTAACGTTTTCTCGCGGGTGAGATATGCGTCATGTATAAATAACAAGGCACCCATAGATGCAATGATAATACGTTCTGTCGTAATATCGTTATTTCTATGTGCCATTTTGTGAAAGAAGATATTCCGCCATTTCTCATAGTTTCTACACTTTCTTTCGGAATCTTTTCATTTTCATAATGTGTATCTGTCGAATGTATCTCCTTCCGAGAACAACGAGTAGCATACACCGCGGGTATAGGACCATTATTCTTATGGACGATTTGGAGAGTTTATAGGTAAAGAAGCCTCCAATTACTATAGTGAAATAAGCGGTGAGAAATATAGAGGGGGGGGGGGGGGGAAATTTACAACGTTGTACATTACGCTTTTTATATAATTTTACACGACTCGTACTATAAATGGAATTGCCGTTCGCAGGTCGAACGCGGCATTCACGGAACGGCGATGTTCTTCCGAACTGCGTGTAACATCAGATTCTCATGTTCCCAACGCCATTTGCGTTGAGTTAATGTATGTACTTGTGATTTATCTCATTGTCAGTAAGCACATCGTCGTAAAGTAAGTTAATACTTTTTGCATCACCTGAAGTCATGGCGTGTGATTGAAAGCGAAGGTGAGTTGAAATGCCCATTCTCTCGTTTGAATATTCTTCTTGCATGTATGCAGGGTATTTCGGAGGGTATAGTAAATATTTTGTGTGGTGGCAGTATGGACTATTTTGAATAAAACAGTTCATATAAACACGTGTCCAATTCTTAATTGCTTCAGAATCACAGCTGTTTGAATGTTACCCATAGAAATGTTTACAGAAGGTGTTTAGCAAAGGCAAATTTACTGTATAGATATCTTCTCCGTCATTCATATTGATAAGAATTAATGAATTCAACAATTTCAGGAAGGTATCAAAGTACTATTTTGGTGCGGTGGATAGGGACCGCATGAAAGCAATCGCATAAAAAAAATATCTCGTAACTTTCATAAGTTTTTTGTTTGCAACACGTTTAAAAAATAATTTTTTTCTACAGTGAATGAAAAAATCGCACAAAAAAATACCGCATAAACGCATGTTTGACTGTACCGTGTAATTCAGAGAACGGCCGTGTCCTCCCGAATCGCGTTTAACATCAGATTCTCATGTTCCCAACGCCATTTGCGTTGAGTAATGTATGTACTTGTGATTTATCTCATTGTCAGTAAGCACACCGTCGTAAAGTAAGATAATACCTTTCGCATCACTTGAAATCATTCTGCCTAATTGAAACAAAGGTGAGTTAAAAATCCAATCCTCGCTGTTAAC
Organism: Tiphia femorata; assembly: GCA_944319695.1. Classification (NCBI taxonomy): domain Eukaryota; kingdom Metazoa; phylum Arthropoda; class Insecta; order Hymenoptera; family Tiphiidae; genus Tiphia; species Tiphia femorata. The sequence continues at coordinate 32,332,573 of OX090895.1, forward strand.
GGCTAGGTTACAATGCTTCAAGTTGACATGTATGTGAATGCCCAATTGAGGCACGGATTGTGTGTACGGTGTGTACCCGAGCTCACTCACGGCGCGAACTATTAAATATATGTATACGGAAAACAGCGGGAACAAACGCTAGAATAAAATATTCACGTGTCAGTGGATTCGAGAATAAAGTGAGATTTGCACTTGTGAATTGAATAGAATGGATAATGGAAAGCTCTCGCAATCACTCAGAACACGGTTATTATTCTGATATCACTGTTCATTCCAGCACAATTTTGTACACGTGTATTTTTCGGTCATCGGGTTGAGTACATTGAGCAGTGATTCGCGATATAGGATTGTGTCTGTAACATAAAACATAATTCTCACATGCGAACGGGGTAAAACGATATTTTTAGTAGAAGAATGGAAAAAAATACAAGAAAGAACAAGGTGTTTAGAATACGCATGAGAGAACAGACCAGGCCAGACGAATATTTTTGCCGGTAATTGAACATCTATAATTAATGTGCTCTTCTATAATTACGGCAATAACATTCACCCCCTTCCAGGATAGATGCGAGCTACCTTACGATTGAGAGAATTTCTCTAAAGATGGGACGACCCGTGTAAGTTCTCATCCATATGATCTCCGGCAACGACAAGATTGGCGGATTATCCCAGCGAGCACAGGGCGGTGAAGTAAGACGCGGTAGTCTTGATGACCTGTGCAAAGCGCAATAAGTTCATGAAAATTCTAAAATATTACCGGCCCTCGCAAATCCCATAGCTATGCGAGTCTTACAGCGGCAGCCGTCTGTAAGGATAGTGGCACCATTTTACCGACGAGAACCTGGGAAGGGGTCAGACTCCTTTGTATAATCAGCGGAATTAATTTTTGGGCATTCAAAGGCGCCACGTACCACTTCACGCAATATCTAATAAGTGAATATGGTAAACGATCTTAATGTTTATACAAGATCTGTGAAGTTGTAACGTAAAGACGGGTGCAGACATGGGCAGAATATCGTAACGTTACTCCATTGCGTAATCAGGTAGGGCCGTACTTTGTAAAGCCGTAACAGAGTAACTGTCTTTTTCCGTTTTTACTAAATAGTGAAAATGAAAGTGTAACTTTTACGAGCTTATAGAATTGTTATGCTACAGAGTTACGTTACGATGTTCTGTTGCATCTTTGTACCCGCATTAAGACACTCACATTTTCTCCATAATCACGGCACTCTGATCAATTACGACTTGTCCAAAGTACATAAAGCCAACCATGTAAGTGACTTCCCCCAGAGCTATCGTTATGGACATCAACATGGACTTCCATTTGCCCGATGAGAGTAGCACCACAGTCTGCAAGAGAATTGAGAATGTGCCGGAGAAAGGAATCTAGAAATGCATTCGTTTAGAAATTGAAACGACATACGTACACAGAATAGGCACACGCTCAACGAGAGCGTACCAAGTAAGACGGTAACGAGACCGGAGCGTGCGTAACAAGTACTTACGCGTTCGATGAACCTGTAGGGTGATGTAAATGTTAAAAATCATGAAAATTATCTTTTGTAACTGATGAAAAATAATAACAACACAACTCGCTAGTACGGCTTGTAATAACGTTTGACGACGGCAGAAGCTCTCACCACTGGGAAGCCCATACAAAAAATAAAATTTGTAGAAAGAAAACAAAAGCTTATCAATATGCATACGAGATGGCACCACGCGGTCTATTACCGTATTAATAACCGTATTAATTTAAATATCGACAACAGTAACATTAACACGTTAAGCGCCAAGCCTATTTCGACGGCCTTTCCATTTACACCGCATTCTGCTCTTATGTGAAACAACGCGCGACGGTATACGATGCGTGAGCTATACCAGGCCTGTTCAAAATGATCATCCTTGCCGCCATTGAATGATCGTGGCCGGGAGGGGAATCGCCTCCTCTATGCATCTGAATTGTTTGGCTTAAAGATAACAAAGAAAGTTATAACCTCTTGCAATAATTATCAAGCAAAACTGCACATTTGGGCGTCAATAAACTACATAGCATGTCCGAAAAGTAACAGAACTTTTTAAATTGAACGAAGACTCGAAACGCCGTAGCTTCAAGCAATGTATACAGGGTGGTCCGTTATAAGTTGGCACTAGCAAACATGCTTATAGAGCGGCTTAAAACAAACACAAAAGTCCTGGACCATTATTCAGAATTCGCAATATTAATCGAGTTATTAACTGTTAAAGATCAAAGGAAAGGGCGTCCGCCAAAACGGCAGCGGGGGGAGCGCTGGTACCTCTGCGAGTTGTAGGACGGCCCAGTTTACCTACAAACAAACGCGGGACGCCCTTTCCTTTGATCTTTAACAGTTAATAACTCGATTAATATTGCGAATTTTGAATAATGGTCCAGGACTTTTGTGTTTGTTTTAAGCCGCTCTATAAGCATGTTTGCTAGTGTCAACTTATAATGGACCACCCTGTATATTGTACGCTGCGTATCCACTGCACAACATCAGACCAAAATCACTAGAATGGATCAACACGTTGTCAAGTTGTATCTCTGAGAGTGAGACTGCTCTTGACACCTCGTCACAATGACACGAATCTTGTTTTAAGCTCGGTAAACTTTTAGGAAAACATTGAATTGATGAAAAATACTTTATGGCGATGATTCTCTATCCAGTGCACGTGTGCTTCAGTGAGACACTCAATTACAGGACGGTCGCGAAACTTTGGAAGTTGGCCGCCATTCTTGACTTTTTGCCAACTCTGGTAGTCATCTGCGTCAGTATGCAGCGTGGTGCTTATAACGTATTAAACCATTACCCACTGTATCGCTGCGTTGTGTCGTTGAATACCGATGATCATTTTTTCGTACGCACTCTGACCTTCAGGAGCCTCGTATCCCACATCATCTATCTCGTCGAAGGCATGCTCCAGGTGATACCTGTGTGCATCTCAGGTATTATGAAGGGTGCTACTATAATAATTTAATTCATTAATTGTGCATCGATTCGTTACCCCGTAAGAACGAACAATCCACGAGCATGTTGCATGTAGGCTAACGTCATGGCGTCGGAAGACAGTATTACCGTTATGAGTATAAAGGCCTCGATATACATGTGAAGTATTACAGGAAAGAAGTATTCGTCCTTGTCGACGAAGTACTCGGCTGGAAACGCATATTGGCGTGTACGAGTCACGTTGAGAGGAATGATCAGGTCGAGAATGGGGGAGATGAGGGAGTACGAGACAGTACAAGCTGCTATCACGTAAAACAACACTGAAAATCGAAATTTTCGTAAACTATAAACTTTTACATTAATAACGACAACAGTGGATGGCTTACCGACGCAGTAAAATATAATTAGTCTTCCCTCCTCCGCCACCGTGCGCATGATTTTATATTCGGCGACGTTCAAGGATTGCCAGTGTGCCTCGATGTAGTTCAGTAATTCTTTCACCTATTTTACCATAATATCAATGAATGGGTCCAGCCTCATAAATATGCTGTCGAGAACCTACGTTCTTGTGATTAAAGATGTAGTTTAGATACTTGTCCATTGCTATCAGCACAAGCGTGAACATTGGAATTAACTGACCTATCAAGGTGGCATCTGTTTTCGAAGTGCAGTACTTGGTGATCTACAAAGTTGGAAAAATGCAAGACAAAAAGAAATCCGCGAGTATGATTGTACTCCAATGTCATAGCGATACATATATCGTTATTTATTTATGTTATATTATTATATTCATGTTTATACATATGTTCATCAAACCATCAAAATATCGAAGAGCGTTAGTACCACTATTACAACGCACATCGGTAAAAGCTTTTGCTGCGTAGCCAAATACGGCCACTGGCCTAACATCACCATGAGCTGTCGATTCAGCTTGTAGTATCGATTGTCGAAGAAGTCCATACCGTTTCGAACTTCAAGCTCGTCTGCGAACGAATGCGAACCGCGCAGCTGCCCCCCTCCCTCGTAGTACCTCGCTGCGCTCTTCACCGAGTACTCCTCATTGTGCATTCCTCTATTTTACTATGTCAAATTGTATACCCTTCGGCGATCATGGAAATTGCATTCAAGTTTGCGCGCAGTGAAAAACAGTACGAATTTATGAATAATACACGCGAGGGGGCGCGTAATGCCGGGTGCGTCATAAAATGGTTTCATTGAATATTAAACTGAAGGGCAATAAAGGTTTGCACCTGTGAGATCGATAGAACTAGGAAACAGAATTTTTCTTGCAACACGTCTACCATTCTGAAATATGCACTCTTTATTAATGTATGTGTTCAATTATCTGGTTGGGTACATTGAACAGCCATGTAGGGTTGTGTCTATAATACAAAATATTATTGTTATTACAAGGGAATGTAGTAGGGAAATCGTTTTTACTCCAAAGAATAGAAAAAATAGGAGGCTGAATACAGTGGACACCTGTACAGCGTGGTTAATGTGTCATGCGTTGTAGGACCTCGCGTTATAAGGGAGACTACTGTAATGTGCTCGGAATACGCATAAAAGAACACCGGAAGCATAAGTATTTATGCTACACACCTGTGATTAATGTGCTCTTCGATTATGACCACGATATTCATGCGCTTCTAGGTCAGATATTAGCGTCCGCACAATTGAGAGAAATCATTCTGTGCTGGTGAGGACCGTGAAATTCGTCGTTCCAATGCTCTGTCGCAATACGAGAACTCGAAGGTCATCCGATGGAGCACAGGGCGGTAAAGTAAGACATGGTTGTCTTGATAACCTAGGTAAGAACGATACATCCGTAAGAATATAAAAGTTTTAGTGACGCAAGTGAATCCACGTCACAAGATTCTTACCGCAGCACCGGTTTGTAAGGATAAGGGCACCATTTTACCGAGCAGCACTCTAGAAGGAGTTAGACTCTTCTGCATGATCAGAAGAATTAATTTCTGGGTGTTCACAGGTGCCACGTACCACCTCACGCAGTATCTAATCAAACGCGAAAACTGACTTTATCGATCTCAGAAGGTCTGCAAAGTTGTGATTAGGTATACCGTACGTCTTCTCCATAATCGTAGCACTGTGATCAATCACGGATTGCCCGAAGTACATGAATCCGAGCATATAAGTAACTTCGCCCGATGCCACTGTCACAGACATTAGCATGTACTTCCATTTGCCTGCCTTGATCAATAGCATAGCCTGGAAAATAGTGGTCGAAATATTGTCATCTCAAAGGCACTAGAAATTCTATTTGCTTGGATAATAGATAGAGGAAGAATGTACACAAAATAGACACACACTCAACGAGAGCGTGCCAAGCAAGACCGTAATGAGACCAGAGCGTGCGTAACAAGTGCTCACGCGTTCGATGAATCTGGAAGGTCAATGTTATCGGTTTAATACTATGTTTCGTTTATTTGAGAGGGAATTTAAATGTTTACGCATTTAAATTTTACGTATTTAACTGTATCGCTTCCTGGTGACGTCGAACGGCAATTATTATCTTCTTGTTGGCCTGCACGCTCCCATTATCTTTGTACGCGGTCTCGCTTATTTCGTCGAAAGCATGCTCCAAATGATACCTGTGTACATCTCAGGTATCAGGAAGGATGCTCCTATAGTAATTTAATGAATTAATTAAGATTCGTCGATTCGTACCCCGTGACACGGAATAATCCACGAGCGTGTTGTATGTAGGCCAGCGTCATCGTGTCGGAAGACAGTATAATCGTTATGACGATAAAGGCCACGATGTACATATGAAATAATATAGGAAAGAAGTGTCGATCCTCGTCGAGGAATGGATATTTGGCGGGGAACGGATGCCGACGTGGACGCGTCTCGTTGAGAGGGACGATCAAGTCGAGAGCGATGGACATGAACGAGTAGGAGACGACGCAACCAGTTATTGCGTATAAGAACACTAAAAATCGAAGCATTCGGGATAAAAGCAAATTTTGTACGCATTTTCAGTAAGAACCCTGAATCGCTTACCGGCACAGTAAAAAATAAGGACCCTCCCTTCCTCGGCCGTCTCGCACATAATTATGTACTCGTCGTCCATTCTCAAAGAACACCAATGGGCCTCAATGCTATCCAATAATTCCTTCACCTGTTTCCCGAGAAAATCGATCATAAAGAACATGATTTCGTGATCACAAGAAACGTGATTTCTTTTGTATAGGTTGAACTCTGTAAGTTAATTTACTTCTCATACTCGCTAGAACGTACATTCTTACGGTTAAACAAGTAATTTAGATACTTCTCCCATGCTATTAACAGAAGTGTCCAGTAAGGAAAGGATTCTGCTAACAAGGTAGCATCTACTATGCTGGTAAAATATTTTGTGATCTAGAAAATTCGGAAAATTCAAAATAAAAATAAATATGGAAGGAAGATTGCTCAACTGCACTAATCTTGGATCTTATATCACTATCGTATCGTTGTATTAATGTTAATGTTTATGTTTGCATACCATCAGAATATTAAAAGGAACCAACACTAGCATAACGACGCAAGCTGGCAGAAACTGCTGCTTTGTAGCCAGGTAGGGCCACTGGCCTAACATTACCATGAGCTTTCGATTCAGCTTGTAGTATCGATTTTCGAAGAAGTCCATTGTTCGCGGAGCGTCGAATTACTCTGACTGAGGGTGCTCCACGACACACCATTGACAATATACAATGCTCATTACACATTCTAACGTTTTCTCGCGGGAGAGATATGCGTCATGTATAAATAACAAGGCGCCCATAGATGCAATGATAATACGCTCTGTCGTAATATCGTTATTTCTACATGCTTTAAAAGAAGAAATTGCGCCACTTTTCACAGTTTGTACATTTTCTTTCTGAGTCCTTTAATTTTCATAATGTGTTTCTGCCGTATGATATCTCCCTTCGAAAACAACGAGTAGCATACACCGCGAGTATAGGACTATTATTCTTATGAACGACTTAGAGAGTTTATAGGTAAAAAAGTCTCCAATTATTATAGTGAAATAAGCGATGAGAAATATAGAGGGGGGAACAAATTTACAACGTTGTATATTACGATTTTTATATAATTTTACACGACTCGTACTTTAAATGGAATTGCCGTTCGCAGGTCGAACGCGACATTCACAGAACGGCCGTGTCCTCCCGAATCGCGTTTAACATCAGATTCTCATGTTCCCAACGCTATTTGCGTTGAGTTAATGTATGTACTTGTGATTTATCTCATTGTCAGTAAGCACATCGTCGTAAAGTAAGTTAATACTTTTTGCATCACCTGAAGTCATGGCGTGTGATTGAAAGCGAAGGTGAGTTGAAATGCCCATTCTCTCGTTAGAGTGAATATTCTTCTTGCATGTATGCAGGGTATTTCGGAGGGTATAGTAAATATTTTGTGTGGTGGCAGTATGGACTATTTTGAATAAAAAAGTTCATATAAACACGTGTCCAATTCTTAATTGCTTCAGAATCACAGCTGTTTGAATGTTACTCATAGAAATGTTTACAGAAGGTGTTTAGCAAAGGCAAATTTACTGTATAGATATCTTCTCCGTCATTCATATTGATAAGAATTAATGAATTCAACAATTTCAGGAAGGTATCAAAGTACTATTTTGGTGCGGTGGATAGGGACCGCATGAAAGCAATCGCATAAAAAAAATATCTCGTAACTTTCATAAGTTTTTTGTTTGCAACACGTTTAAAAAATAATTTTTTTCTACAGTGAATGAAAAAATCGCACAAAAAAATACCACATAAACGCATGTTTGACTGTACCGTGTAATTCAGGGTGGATGGTTTGGGTAGAATCAGACGTACTCATAAGAAAAATGATGCTGATGCAACGCATGAGTTTATTTATTCATTGCGCTCCGCAGACAGATAAACAATATATTTCTTACCGCCCCAATATCAACGAATTAACCGATAGAGAAGAATCAGTTTCTTTGCTGCTAATCATAAACTGTCAGTGGATAGGTATTATCATCAAGGCGAAAGATTCCGCCTTGCGGACGAAAAATCCTTTGGTCACGATAGTTGCCTATATCGACGATTACTTCATAGATAAGACCGCCGTGAAGAAGGAGACACACGCGTGCAGGACCTTAAATTCAACAATAAGGAAAGATTTTGGTAATGTGTCGTCGACAAAACAGAACTTGAATCTTGAAAAATCTCGCTTACCGCGGCATAGCTTTCCAGAGAAGCAGGAAATAATTTGCCTATCACCATTGCCGAAGGTGTCATGCTTCTCTGCAGCACCGGGAGCAAGAGTTTCTGGGTGTTGACGGGGGCAGTGTACCACGGTGTGAAGTATCTGGAAAAGGGAATTTATCGTACAGTCACTCTTCGTTCCATTTGGTCGTCGCAGTTTTTATGTGAGCTCACACTTTCTCCATGATCATTGCACTCTGGTCGATCAAGGATTGACCGGGAAATGTGAAAATCAGCAGATACAGTATCTGGCCCATAACGGATATCATGAACCTGATTACTTCCATTCGATTGGCCGCGCACACGACCACCTAAAGAAACGCGCGATCAATGAGATAGAAACAGAAGAATTAAAGGGCGGAGTACGTAGCAGCGATGTTATATTATGGAATTTTCGCCTAGATTTTATCTTTGTTTCTTTACTTCTCAGTCTAGAAAGTCGTGCAAAATACATATAATGAAGTGCATAGTTGGTGTCCCCTGTCGGCAGCCAGTAGCAAGCCAGTGCCCATAACCCATCTATTTTTGCGATTCATCGTCCAATATTTCTTCCTACGACTCCATTTATTCGAAATAAAATACATCAATATGATAATTCTTGATAACCAGATTGCTAGATTTCTCATTACAACGTCGAAATGCCCCCTGGTTTTCTAACGGTGGAAGGCCGATTCAAGCATCTCAGGGGGACACCGACTTTGCACTATAGTGTACATAACGTATACGTAATGTACACAGACATATAACCGCACTGTCACTTTAGACGATTTTCCGGACTGAGGAGCAGGGTTGGGTAATGTGCGCGGCAGGGAAGTTTCATGCACAGTTCTGCGATTAATACTCATAAAATGCAGAAAACGCGCAGAATACGCAGAAAACCCATGAGATGCCGATTCTAAAGGCCCCCACATAGACTTTTGTAGAACGCATAAGAAAATCCGAGTCCTTTATTTTTTTGCAACAGTGAAAATAAAGGACACCGATTGGTTCATTTTTTGTATGCGATCTATGTTATGCGTTATGCAAAAATCTGTGCGGGGGTCCTAACCTTACAATCATATTCAGCACTTGGATTAGAGTAGATGCAAATCCTCTTCTTTTAAATATATGAAAAAATCGGACGCAGCGATGAATTTCACGTTTTTCATGACCACGGACAAATGTTTATACTTCGTCTGATATGCCAAACGGTTGTAAGATAGTCAGAGATCACAGAAGAATAGGTTATTATAATCATGTATAATTATATTCTATTTTTATTGTATCTTTGCATTTTAAAATTATTTGAATCATCCCTTATGTCTAGTTAACGTTTTAAACCAGAAAAATATATGAAATATTTTAACTTTCAGGATGGTTTGTAATAATAAACAAGCAAGTAATAAGGCTAAAAAACGGAAAACCACCAATAGCAATACAACTAACGTAAGTCAAATCATGTATTTCAAATTAGATTTTAACTACAATTTAAATATTAATTTAATTGATTAAATGTTAGCACGAAGCTAATGATACAAAGTTTTCTGCGTGAAAGGAGTTTTATGCAGCAAAAACCTCGCTTAGTTATCTGCGCAGAATACTCGAGTTTTCTGCGCATAAAACATGGAGTATTGTGCGTACCCAACCCTACTGAAGAGTGGAGAAAGAAAGAAAAAACCTAGGGGAAAATTCCGTAATATAACATCACAGGTATGTAGGCTTACTTACGCAAAACAAGGAGATAGTAATGCAAATGATAATGAATATAAGAGAGACCAAGCCCGTTCCTCCATACGCTTCATTAAGGGTGTTGGTGAATCTGCCAATGGAATCTGCCGCGTGTATCCATAATTACAACATTACGACGTTCTTATTTTTAAGTAAATTTGCCGCTTTGCAGATCGCTCTTATGATTAGACGCGCGACACGAGCTAGTCGACGCACTTCGTTAATCAGAATTATACGAACTTTATGGCTCTTTTATGGTATTCAATGCCAATCGCAATGCTCTCGTGTATGTTACACTTTTCCAGTGACGAGGACCCCTTTCCGATCGTCTCGAAGGCGTGGCCGAATTGATAACTGAAAGAATACACGCAAGAATGGGACACACGAGGCACTCGTCTCGCATCGTTTCACCAAAGAGCAGATACAAGGGCGATTCAATAAGTAACAAGACAAATCGATGCGTATTTGCGTATGCATCCCACGCTGAATTTTCCCTTCAAGTCAAGGACTCTCTTGGTAGAGTAATGTTCAGCAAATTTAAGAGGACCAAACATGTGAAAATCTGAAAGGGCTAAGATCTGGGCTATAGTGAGCATGTGGAAGAATTTTTTAACCCAGCCTTTGAATGCAATCTTGAGTTATCCGTGCCGTATGCGGCCGTGCATTATCGTCATGCAAAATCACTTCTTTCGTCAAAAGTCCACGACATTTCGTGGGAATAGCGGGCTTTACTTTGTTTTCCAGCATATCACTGTAATATTGGCCGTTGATTGTTCTTTGATCTTCAAAATAATCGCATAAAATAGGGTATTGCAACTTTTCACAAGACGGATGATTTTGCTTCACGATAATGTACGGCCACATACGGAATGGATAACTTAAGGGGCAGCAAGACCGGTCAGTAACTTGACCAAAAAATGATTTTTTCTAGGGAAATGCAAAGGTTTCCGGTTTCACTAAATACGTCGCCGTCGTTGATTATTTCTCGCTGCGATACGAAGGAAATGAAAGCTTAAACATCGCTACAACTCGTGAAATCCTTATTGACGGTCACACTGGCAGGATCGTATTTATAAATCGAGATTGAAATTGCGAGTGTCAAATACGGCGATTTGCACAAACAAATATGGCTGCCGTCCAGTATCAGTTTTTCACAATTTTCGCACATATCGCACTCGAACGATCAACATTCTCTATTTCACGAGTTGTCAACATTAGCTTATGGGTTTAGGTACAGAAGTAACGCGTATTTAGTAAGCTACGATTCCAGCTGTCCATACACTCCCTGGTTACTACTAATAGTTGAACATTCGGCAACGTGAGGCGTGCCAATCATCCACCACTGTACATTGCTCCAGCGGGGGCCCCGCACCATAGCGAAACAGTGTCACGACGAAGGCAGTGCCAGGCTGTAACAGCCAGTAATAGCTGTCACAGTAGCGTGCGCCTTGGAATGTTTTTCGTAACTCCTTGTCACTAGAGAGCCTTGGGAATCGCGGAAATGACCGACTTCTGCGCCGGATGCATTCGTCTCCGTTTTACATTATTTTCTAACCGCAAGGGTATGTATCGAAAGCTTGAAGTTTATTGTAGGGCGTGAAATAGCGATATGGAGGGATAAGATAACGTTAAAGGAGTAATTCCGGTCATAAGCACCATCGGTCTCTGTAGCTGTCAAGGACATTCCAATATGGCTGCTCTCGCGGCTGTATTTCCTCGAATTTCGCCGATCTGCGCGCACAACGCACATATCTCGCTATATGTGTGTGTAGTGCGCGTAGATCGGCGAAATCTAAAGTTTAAACGATAAAGGTGTCAACGATATGCTGGATGCTCAATCGACGGTTAGAACGCAAAACTTGGTGCACGCGCGTCACGTTTTCATCGGTTCTGGCCGTTGTTGGGCGTCCAGAACGGGGTTCGCCAAGGACCTCCTCCTTGAACGCCTTGTGCCACCTTTCGGATTGTGACCTCGAAATGCAGTCGTCCCTAAAGGCATCGTGCAGCATCTGAAATGTTTCGGTAGCATTCTTTCCAAGCCGCACGCAAAACTTATTGGCGTACCGCTGTTCAAGCGAACCCTCCATCACGCCGTGTTACAAAGTCAAAAAACAACCTTCACGCAAAGACACGTCCTTCCGGTGTCATTGCTCGGAGCGAAACACGACCGGGCGCGTTTGAACGGGCAGACCCCCCACCACATTTTGCGACCGGTCCGAACGCGCTGTGATGGATAGTCGCGTCACAATAAAATCATGCGCATTACTTTCATAATGGACCTTGTATATCATGTTTGGTCTCGTTTTGATCGAAAGAATCTCATTAACATGTTATAAACATTTTTAAACAAAAAAAATTGAAAATAAAAGAGTTTACACGTTGTTATTATTATAGCTTCGGCGCGGTAGCATTTAAATGCCTCCGTTGCCCCGACTTTCCTTTCATTCTTATCTCGTATTCGCTGTCCTTTTCTTCGTTCGGCGAACTACAAAGGTGGGCCGCGAGGATCGACTTTCCATTCCGCTGCCCCCATCATGTCCCTTTTCGATTCCACTTGCGGGGACATAGAAAGAGGCTTTACTGTAATAAGTTTCTTTGTTATTCTATTGTTATTATTATTCGTTTAATAGAAAACAATTCTTGTTCGATTCAGGAAGGAAAACGCAAAAGAAGCCAGCCGTGCAGCACCGTCTTATCCTTCCCCTTACCGCGCCCCGTATTTGTTTATGGGTAAACTGGGCCGTCCATGGCTCGAGTGGCTCGAGCGCTCCTCCCGCTCCTATTTAGGTCGACGCCGTTTTTTTTGATCTTCCACAATTAATTACCCGAAAACTATTGCGATTATTGGAAAACGGTACAGGACTTTTATGTTCAGCGCAAGCCGCTCTATGTCTCCACGAATTCCGCGGTTGTTGGTCTGGGACACCCTGTAGATGCCGGATATTGCCGGCGCTCGAAGCCAGTGCCGTAACGAGGGCGTGGCGAAAGAGGCGCCCGCCACGGGCGCAACTGGGTTTGGGGCGCAAAACAAACGATACTGACCTGGTTGAGAATTGCACGTGGTTTTTATTTTATTTGACCATTCTATTGGTTTAGTAAAGTTTAACGTGTTACATTAAAATTTTTAATTTCTTTTGTCATTATTGGGTTACGAGAAGGCGCAAATTAGACACTTGCCACAGGCGCTTCATACCCTCGTTACGGCACTGCTCGAAGCGAAATTGTTCTAAGGAGGTTCTAACATTTAACACTACCCAACTGTCACTCACCAATCGGAATGAAACTTTGCACACTTATAAAGCACTGAAAAATATTGAAAATGCTGTTTCTTATTTTTCCCGAAAACGCTTTTTAACCGTTTGACTGTTGCCAGCAAATTTTATCGTGGGTAAAAGATGTGTTGAGATAAAGTAACTCTGATGATAACTAAAGTCGGTATTCTAAGTTTTTTCACTTAAAGTGGGTATGCTACATCCGAATATATCAAAATTCTAAATTTCAAAATGGCGAGTCCAATATGGTGGACACCAGTTTGGAAAGATCGACATATTTTCACAAAACTCGGTATTCAAAGGTTTTTCAGGTCGCTAAAACAGAATATGATATCAAAATTCCAAAATTAGGATACTGAGAATTCAACCAGCCAATGAAAGCAAGATTGAAAGTCTACCCAGCCTATGAGTAAGTGTCCGACATATTGAGCTCGCCATTTTGAATTTTGAAATTTTGATATCATATTCGGATTTAGCAATCTAAAAAACCTTAGAATACCTAGTTTTGTGACCATCAGAGTTACTTTGGGTATGTTTTCCCGAACCTCCGCTTAGCTAACAATAAGCGCACGTAAGCGGCTAACGTTTGCTACGCAATATTTGGCTGGACAGAAGCGCTTGAAGTTAGTTATAACCAGCCAATACCTTGAAGCGCTACGCGGAAACCGCTACCAAACGAGCGACTGCTTAGCTAGCGAAGGTTCGGCAAAACATACCCTTTGTCTCAACGTACTCTTTATCTACGGACCAATTTGTTTGCAACAGTCAAAGGGTTAAAAAGCGTTTCAGGGAAAAATAAAAAGCAGCATTTTCAATATTTTTTAATGCTTCATAAATGTGCAAAGTTTTATTCCGATTAGTGAGTGACAGTTGGGTAGTGTTACTTGTAAGATTTAGGTGCAAATGTGACTCCGACAGCAACCAAAAGAATTTTACATTAGGTGCATAAGGAAGCTTGAGAAACGATGGGACAAATCTTGGGGAAGGGATTATCTTCAAAAGTAGCAAAAATTGTATTAATTGAATAAACAATTTTTTAGCTATATCAATTTGTCTCGTTACGTATTGAATGTCCCTCGTAATATGCGAATCAAATTTAACCTCTTACCATGCAACTCTGAACATTCCGTGAGCATGTAGAATGTGGTTAATGATGATTGCGTCAACAGCGATGAAGGCGAGGGTCGACAATATAATGACTACGCATATGTGCATGAGAATAGGATAGTAATATTTCTGTTCGTCGACGAAGTACTCCGCGGGAAACGGTATACGATGTATTTGAGATTCATACTGCCCATTAATCACGTCGTAGAGTATTGGCGTCAGGGTAAATACCATGAAGGCGAAGATGCAGGAGCTGAAGAACGCTTAAAGAGAAGAACGGTGCGATGAAAAACGGAAAGGTGATTGAATTTTTCAGGAGATATCACACTTCTTCTCCCATTTTCAGGTACGACCGTAAAGGGAGTGACTTATGCAATCGCCATGGCGAAAATCGTTCGCGCGCGCGTGTGTGTGTGTGTGTGTGTGTGTGTCCGTGTATATCCGCGATTTCGGAAAAATGGCTGAACCGATCGGGACGAAATTTGGCACAAAAATCAAGTACATACATTACTGTGAGTTGACAATGAGGTTTGTGAGCCGCCATCTTGAACCTTTACAAAATGGCGGGAAATTCAAATTTCGAATAAAATTTAAGTTTGCCGCCATTTCTAAACGGCTGAAGGTAGCGATGCATAAAGTTTCCCGACACTAAATGGATATGTGTATACTCAAAGTACATACCAAATTTCGTTGCGATCCGTTCAGCCGTTTGACCAGAATACTGCATTAAAGATATGAACTCTAATTTTTAAGCAAATTTAAGTTTTTAATCCAGTATTCCGGCAAAACGGCTGAACGGATTCGGAGGAAATTTGGCATGTACATAGAGTATATACCCATTTGGTGCCACGAAACTTTATGTATAGCCATCCTCAACCGTTTCGAAATGGCGGCAAATTTAAGTTTTTAAGCAAATTCAAGTCTTTAATCCTGCATTCCGGCAAAACGGCTGAACGGATACGGACGAAATTTGGCACGTACAGGGTGTTGCGAAAACATACACGGCAGTAGGTTGGGTTGCCTATCCATAAATCTGCAGGCACTCGTTCTGCTGACCGGCAAGAGAGCGTGGAGGGGAGCAGCCTGCCGATCTACTGGTGCTTGATGGCACTGGACAAGGCTGGGGGGTTGACGTTCTCGATTCGTGCCTCGTCTTTATATTAACCGCACTTCAATTATATTGAATGCACTTTACCGAAGGGTAAACTTTTCGAACTGCTTTTTTGTTAAACAGATTACTAGACCACCGGTCGGTAAGCGTTGGGGACAAAAAGCCGAATAATAGTTTACCGGTCGGTAAAGTGCATTCAATATAATTTAAGTGCGGTTAATATAAGGACGAGGCACGAATCGAGAGCGTCAACCCTCCAGCCTCGTCCAGTGCCACCTAGCACCAGTAGATCGGCAGGCTGCTACCCTCTACGCTCTCTTGCCGGTCAGCAGAACGAACGCCTGCAGATTTATGGATAGGCAACCCAACCTACTGCCGTGTATGTTTTCGCAACAGCCTGTACATACAGTATATACCCATTTGGTGCCGCGAAAGTTTATGGGTAGTCATCACCAATCGTTTAGAAATGGCGGCAAATTCAAATTTCTAGGCACGACCGTAGAGGAAGCGACTGTTTAATTCACCATTCCAACCAAACGGCTAAACAGATTCGGACAAAATTTTTGTCCGGTTTCGATCACTTGCGCTTATTGCAGAAATGCTGCATTTCGCGGGCAAGCACGAAGCACGAGCAAGGCGATCTTGGTTGACTCTTGAGCGAAGCGAAAGCGCAGGGGGATCTGCCCCCTAGTTCAATTTTCAATTCTAGTCGCGACATTGGCTGCTCTCCTTTCACAACTGAAGTGAAACATTCAGGTCAGTTCAGCCCAATCATACTCGACCTCGTGTCTGTCTTCGAAATGACCTGATATTATCTGATCACTGGGGTGAAAGGAAAGCAACTATTGTCGGAACTATACGCGTAGCCTAATAATTCCAAGATACATACTACTTACTTGCGAAGCTCAGAGCATACAATCTTCCCTTCTCAGCAGCCTCGTGCATAATCAAACGCACCTTGCTATTCTTCATTTCTCTCCAATTACTTTTGACGATCTCCATGAGCTGTCTCCTCTACGCCCGAGGACATTCAACCACTATTTATTCGGACTATTTATCAATGATGTTTTTTTCAGAGATGAACGTAACTCACCTCCTTCTCATTAAAACAAGAATGATAATACTTTTCGAACAGTATCAGAGCCATTGAACTGTAAGGAATCAGCTCTCCCAACAATTGTGCACTCCAATTCGTGGTGAAATATTTCCCGAGCTAGGAGCGAGAATTCTTGTTATATAGGCCTTAACACTAGATTGCCCGAACTTTTTTTATAAACACGATTTCCCATTTAAAACAGTCAAATTGACTGGTTTCGGGCAATCTAGTGTTAAGTAAATGCATATCTAGACATTGTTTGCTGGCCAAGCTGTCTCAAACTATTTTGAATATTAATATGAGAATGTATATACAGGACAAGAATATTAAAGGATGTTTTCTGACAGTTTACTAAGGTAGATTTTTTATTCGGGCTATCAACACAAAGGTTTCGACAATGTTGCAGCTTATGGTAAACATAAGGAGTGTTCTTTGTCGAGTGATAACGACTAGCTTCGTGACTTTATCGCCGCAACCTTGTTAGATCTATACTCGTAGCCTGAAGTCGTGCCCAGAATTGCAAAAATTTACGTGTCACCTAACGAATTTATGATAGGGTGGATGCGAGAAATTTTCGCCACATTCAGTACGCGCGATCCGTTCGTTGTTCGATTTTTTTATAAACGTCAAAGGGAATTGCTTCACAACGTAATTCTAGTGTGAACGCGTTTGCAAACCATAGACTTATACTCAGACCGAGCGTTCTGTGAGAAGCGCTGAAGACTACATGAAACGAGAGAGCAATACTGGGAGTGAGCCAGAAAAAAGGAGAAGAGCAACGTTTAAACGCGAGTATACGTTTAAACGTTTATACGCGTAAACGAATGCTCTTCTCCTTTTTTCTTTATTCCCCCCACCAACGCTCCTGTTAGAGAGAGAGAGACAGGATCACTCCCAGTATTGCTCTCTCTCGTTTGATGTAGCCTTCAGCGCTTTTCACAGAACGATCGGTCTATGAGTATAAGTCTATGTTGCAAACATATGTGTTGTCTCTCCTTGGACGTCGCTTGTCAACGATATACAAACTGACGAACATCTTGAGCACAAACACACCACGAACGACGTACATATTTATTAGAAACATTTCTATAAATAAATACAATCTAAAAATAAATTATATCCAAAGATACTTCTAGATTTAACGTGTAACGTAAATTTTTTAAAGTCTGGACTGTCGGCTTACGATTCCTTCTCCAACGGCAACAGTTTTTTTTAGTAAACGCAGTACCAAGAAGAACAAATAAGGTAACACCACCAAGGATCCGGCACATCGTATCCAGAGCTTTTCCCGATGATCCTGATAGGGCCAGTGGCCGACCAGCAATAGTAGCTTTCTATTAAAATCGTAGTACCGATCCCCGTCGGAGTACATCTCTCGTCGAGTTTCGTATACGGTATGAAGTTAATCTTCCAGGAGAAAACTTGGCGGTGCGGGTTGACGGTACTATCAGTAAAGCTCATTGCGCATTCAGATAATTCTATTCTCGTTTAAGTATACTCGAGCGAAATAAAAGTAATAATAGTGTTCCGTTAAGAAATTGCGATGAAATAGTGAGTGATACTACAGCATGCTAATGGAAGAACAATTTTCAATCGAGCAAGAAGTAAATGCACAATGTAAGGAAATTCTAAAAATCGTTGAATCGATTATTAGAATGGAAAATTACTTCAATAAAATCGTCGTTTACTTTAGTTAGCTTTGTGTTCATGGCCTCGAGTTCATTTTATTTTATGAATTTCCGTTCCTCGTATTTCATTCGTACCATTATCGTCGTGTAAGTCTGATGTATCCTTCCTACGCTTTGCAAATGGAGGTCGTAAGAGAAACTCTGTTCCTTCAAATTCACGGACGAGACAGTATAATATAAACCTTATAATGTAATTCAAAGTAAAATGCTAATTTATTAATCGGAGTCTGTGGACAAATGTAAAGAAGGGAAACGTTCAAGTTTACAGAAATTTACTACGGCATTTTCTACAACTCTTATCTAATATTTTTTACACGGCTGATTTTATAAACGGAATTAGATGCTGGTCTTACGTTAAACAACGTCATCGCATTATCGCAATGTCGTATCATTCCTGAGCAGATTTGTATGAAAGTCCAATGTTTTCAATTTGATCTCCAGTGGAAGAATACAATCGTGATTACGTCAGTGAGCACACTGCCGTGAAATACGATACTACTTTTTGGGTCATCTGTGAAAATGACGCAGTAACTGAATGACCCGAGGAAGCGTTCGTAGATCTACAACAGTTACAGCGTTTCTCTTACACTCATGTACGACTCTAGGGAAGCAGGAAACGTTTTGCCAATCATGACCATCGACGGCGATGTGCTCCTCTGCATGGTCAGCAACAGAATTTTTTGTAAATCTAATGGAGCCGTGTACCAGCGCCCAAAATATCTGCAACATAGTTCTCTTGCAAATAATGGATCAATTCTACAGAGAAACGGTAGCGTCAATAGGCGAACTCACATTCTCTGCAAAATGTCGGTGCTTTCGTTAATCAAAGCCTGCCCTGGATAAATAAAAAAGAACATGTAAACCAATTGACCTATAGCCATCACAAAGGACATAGTGGCTTCCTTCCATTTGTCTACGAAGATTACCACCTAAAATGGTAAGCCTAAAACAGGAGTTACGAAGTATCTAGGATTATGATCGCTATTAAAAATATTTCGCTTCTTGATGCCGCGAAAGAAAGTGCCTTACGCAAGCCAACGAAAAACTAATGGAAACGGTGAGGCCCAGCACCAACACAAATGCCGACCAACAATAGCAAGCTGAGACAAAATCTGTAAATCTGTAAGTGTTTTTGATTAAAGAAAATTTCCGTGTAATTATAAGATCAACTGATAGAGACAAAACGAATTTCGGTATTGACTTTATGGCTCTTCGATGATAGTCTATTCCCATAACGAGCTCCTGATAGACACGACAATACCTTTCCATGGACTTTTCTTCGTAAAAATCGAAAGCATGTTCCAATTTCCACCTAAAACGATTTTTTTTCTTACCTTTCTTTAAGGGCGAGGACTACATTCACTAAGCGAAGAAATAAGTGGGTTTTTAAACGTGGAACTAAAGAAGTTAGGAAAGTCGTGTTTGTTTTCACTCATTATATCATATACATATCTTGTGACAAAATGTGGAAAACGCGTTTTGAGCGAAGAGCAAAATGTCAACTAATTCAGAAATTATAAATAAATCATTTAATGCTTGAATTTCTGAACGGCGCACAGTGGGCAATATACGTGTATTTGCGGAAAAAGGTCAATATCTTTTGATTGGGCTGGAATTTTAAGACGATTCTTTTTTTTGACTTATAGAGAAAGGTTCCCCGCACATGGAAAATAGGCGATACATTCAAAATAATTAATATCTATTACGAAAATTAACAAAAATGTTATACAAAAAATTTAAAGGCGCTGCGATTACGTTGTACAGTAAAACCTGCCACAGTATCACCACTGATGGCCTGGTCACATTGTCACCAGTGCTGCTCCCAGGCCGCGGCATACGGCGTTTCTGCGCCTATGTTATCGCTAGCGGAGTCGGTCAAGCGTGCAATGTATATGGAACCCGATCCCGACACGGTCCCTTTGATGCAAGTTTACGACTTCATAGTTTATAAAGCAGGTCTACCAAACTGCTGCTCCCGTGCTCCTCAAGGCCGCCACCGAACCATATATGTAATACTACTACACTCAGTGCAAAAATTAAAGGATCACTTAATTTTTCTTGAAAAATATGCAAAATTGACGTGGCTGTAACTTCGTCAAAAATGAATGGAATTTAAATTTTCAAAAAAGGTTTTAAAGATTGAAACCTCTACTTTCGGAAGAACGATGTATTTTTTCGGTTGCCGTGAGTTTCATAATTTTTACGTACAGAAAAGTACACACTGAACAAAATCGAAAATTTTCTTCCCACTTTGCGGATCTGTATCTTGTATAAAAAAAATCTTCCAAAGTTTTCGACTTACTGGTGTGAAAGCGTGAAAAAACTTTCCCTACAAAATCGTTTTTTGAAATTGTTTCTACGATTTTTTGTTACTGAGTTACCGTGGATTAAATAAAAAGTGATCGTTCCGAATCTGATTGCTCATAACTCCGTTAAAAATCATCGTACCGCAATTGTAAAAAAAGATTTTTAAAGCTGAAAGTTTACTCTATCGAATGATAGCATTGAATTTTTTTTTGTAAAAACATATAGACATGAGACATCTGAATAAAAATAACGTAAAAATGAGCGATTTTTTCCTTTTTCATTTGGACTCAGAAAACAATTGTGTAAAACAAGAAAACAAATTTATTCTCCATATTTTTTTGTACCTTTAGGTACCCTGAATGTAAAAAAAAAATTGCCGAATAGCTGTGAGATTTTTAACATGATGGCCACTATGGTTTTCTAACGATACAGATACGTTTCATAACGAAATGGATACGTTTTATAACGATTAAGAGCGATGGACAGGTGGGGCAAGCGCGATGAACAAGAGGCGCGCTTTCCCCTCGCCGCGCGCCTCTTGTCTACCGCGCTTGCCTCTCACCGCGCGCCTCTTGTCCATCGCCGTTCACCGGCTCCGCTCATTGGCTCACGCGTTTTTATTAATATCTCGATAACTATTGCGAATTTTGCATTATGGTACATGACTTTTCTTCTCGGTTTTACCCCATCTATCACCAACTTTCGGGTTATCCATCGTATGTCAAACACCCTGTATACGTAAAAATTCAGTTTTTCCATATTTGTTAGTTATACATTATTTCCATAATTACTGGTACAATTATATTTCGTATATGGTACTATATATAATTATTTCATCACTACGATAATATAACGCTTCGTATTAATTTCAGTAAAGAAAGAAAAATTATAATTACTTATTTTTTGCTTTCAAAATTTTTAAAATTGGCCCATAACATCTTTTTATAATCTCCATAATTTTAGGTGAGTATATTTTAAGGAAATTGTGTTGAACGTTTGTTTATACATATATTTTGTTTAAATTCGAAGTTTAAGTTACTTGAAAATAGACATACTAATTCTAGAAACATCATTTGTACAATTGATAACATTTCATTGTTACGCGTGTAATATAATTATTATTGCAAATTTCGCTGCTGATTTGTAAATAAAATATATAAATTATTTGCATAAACATGCAATAAATAAACTACACCCATGCGACTATGTCTGAAGAAACGATTCACAAAAAATTTCAAAGGGCCCTTTGTCACCCATATCTGTCTCACATGCTATAGTCCTGAGCCCGGCAGCGCGGCGCGCTATGCGCAGGCGCGAGAAATCCCACGCGTGGGATTAATCCCACATTCTGGCATCACTGGTAACGGGCCTTAAGGCCACCGCTGAACGGAGGAGAAATGTCCCCCTCCACCTACCTATCGCGCCGTTCTTATGTAGGATACTCACGCATACACGTGTTCCTGTTCATACATAGGTGTGTGCTTTGGCTATGGCTTTGGGACAGGACCACGTGCGAAGCGATAAACAAAAGATGCCGGACTGCGCGATACGTAGATGGAGGGGGACATTTCTCCTCCGCTCGACGGTGGACAGCGGTAGGGGCGCACGGAAGTAGCAGTTGGGCAGGCCTGTTATAAAGCACTAATATAACCTTTATAATTCTACTTTTTGGTACCTACACATTTTTAAACACATGGTGACATTTTTCCGAGCAAAATGAGACCAAACATGACATAATTCGGACCATACTTACATTTGCATGCTTAATACTTATTGGCACAATTTACTACATGAATATAGTCCAAAATATATCACGTTTGGTCTCGTTCTGATCGGAAGAATCTCATTAATATGATATACACATTATTCAACAAAAAAATTGAAAATAAAAAAGTTTAAGCGTTGTTATTATTGTGGCATCTGGCCCGCTAGCATTTAAATACCTCTGTTGCATCGGCTGTCCTTTCATTCTCATCTTATATTCGCAATCCTTTTCTTCGTTCGGCGAACTACAAAGATGAGCCGCGAAGATCAGATTTCGATTCCTCTATTGCCATACTGTCACCTTTCGATTCCGAGTTAGGTGTCAATGTGGCAGGTTTTACTGTATACAGGAAATTCTAATCGAAATTTTAAAAATGCTCATTTAACCAGTCGTGGTACGAATAGTGTTAAGACCGATCCTCGTGAACTTTCTCCACTTACGAGTTGGCTGGAATCTTACCCGGCCACTTTGAACATCGCACATGCGTGCTGGATATAAACGATGGTCAAGCAATCGGCTGCGGCTAGTGCTGTCATTCCGACGTATGCTACTACGAACATGTGGAGAAATATCGGATAGAAGTGTTTCTGTTGATCGACGAAATACTCTGCTAAGAACGGGTGTCTACACGGGCGAGACTCATTAAGAGGCATGAAAAAGTCAAGTATCACAGGAGAGAAGGACGACAATAAGTACAATGTCATGACCACGTAGCTCAAAGCTGAAACATAGAAAGAAGTATGAAGGCAAGGGGCTCGGTAGACGAGAGAAAAGTGTTTTGAAAGTTTAATGGCATAAATTGATGTTTATTTTCGTCGGTGTTCCTGCGCATCCTTATCAATGGACTCTAGCAACGAATATACTTACTTACTCGCACAGTATAACATGTATGTCCTTCCTTCCTCGGCCGATGCGTGCAGAATTATGCGCTCCTTATGAGAGACCACTACATCTTGCCAATCGCATCTCATGCTTTCTATAAGATCCTTTATCTAAAATTGCATTGTAATTTTCGCGCGACCGCTCGAACAATTCCGGCCCCACACGAGAAAAACTTACTTTGTCGGCTTTGAAGTGGCACAGAAAATATTTCTCTATAACTGCCATGGCAATTGTCCACTGAGGAATGAGCTCCGCCAATAGAAGCATGTTAAGCTTCTCAGTGAAGTACTTTGCTGTCTATTGGAAAAGTACGTGGAAACGAGTGAATTAGTTGGGACGATAGTTGGAGGGAGCCTAGGTGGTTTTAATGTGTTGTATTAAATGGCAATACCAATAATACGATATAAGGTATGGTGATAGCTAGAAAAACGATCGTTCGCGATCCTTTCTCCCACGTGGTTTGATAGGGCCATTGGCCTAGTATTAACAGAAATTTTCGATTAAAGTTATAGTATCGAGTCTCGAATATGTCCATCCTCGAGCCCGGCTAACGTGCGACTGGAATGCATCGATCGATGGTCTGTAATAGAGTTGGCAGGCACGGACATTACGCATTCATATATCTATTGCGTAATTGAGCTTGCAATTTATATCTTATCCGGGAGTACAGAATGACGTGGAGCGCGAACTTAAAATAATTGCTAACTACTTAGAGTAGGTACATCTTGCGCACTACACACCTTCGATGAAAAAACCATTCATCTATTTCTACCTTGAAAAAACAAAGTAGTAATAATGGAGGTAGGTATACTTATTTATTTATTCCTTCGTGTTACTCTAACTACCTTGGTTTAAAATATTGTTACGGGTGGGCCCCCGTTATATGACAGCTACCAGTACATTGGATAGCAACACGTCACCAAGCACAAACATAAGAGACTTAGCTGCATAAACAACCTCCATTGCCGTTAGTCTCTCGACTACCGTCGACTACTACGCAAGTTCTCGCTACCCTCCAAATCCTTAATAAACGCATTCCTTTTATATTTCTCAGTCCTCTTTATTTGTTGACCGACTCCGATGCCGCGCTTCCGTAACAATACATTAAGTTCAGTTAAAGACCACGGTAATCTGAATAAGATATGCTATAATTTATGTTCCGATGGTTTTCCCCTCGAAGCGATTGCTGCTCTACGATCCAGTTTTAGGTAAAGAATCTTATAGACAATATGAAGTGCAATTGACAGGTTGTAAACTCTTGGGGTGTGCACAAATTTACATTCATCAGCTGAGGAACAAACATGTTATACTACGCCAGTAAGTAGAATGAAATAGTATTTAATCGTGGCAGGGTATTCTTTACACACTGCGGCTGGCTGGCGGACCTGCGATAATGCGGGTTTTGCAGTCTATCGTTTCACCGCCGACCCCACGATCTTACACGTGGATGTGCATGCACTTGCCATCGTTTTGTTTCGTTCTGCATTTGTTTTACCCCAAATATAAGACACACGGTGGTGTGGAAACAATAGGCGCATTCAGTAGACACAACTGTTGTGCAACTGTTTGGTGAGTGTCTGCTGAACGCACTCCGCTCAGTTAGCGCTACTCAACATGTTTAGGGAGCGGACGCCATTCTTTCCATCAAACTTTTTTACTACTACCTGAGCGCAACGTGTTGTAAAGTAATATGGCGACGCCCATGTGAGAGATCATGATGTAAACAAAAGTTGAAATCGTCTATTAGAAAAACAACGAGTTCTACAAATTTTGCTAATAATATCCAAATCGTCCATATTACAGGTTGCCTAGAATATTATACAGGGTGTCCCTGACCAACCGACGCGGAAGGAGAGGAGACATAGAGCGGCTTGCGCTGAGCATAAAAGTCCTGTACCGTTTTGCGATAATCGCAATATTTATCAAGTTATTAATTGTTAAAGATCAAAGGAAAGGGCGTCCGTCAAAATGGCAGTGGCAGGAGCACTGGAGCCTCTGCGAGCTGTAGAACGGCCCAGTTTACTAACAAACAAATGCGGGCCGCGGTAAGTGCCACTGACCGGCAAGCCAGCGTGAATGATCCCCAACCCGGAAATTCCAAAAATTCTGAAATTTTGTGGAAATGTAGAGCAACACGTCCTGAATGCGACACTATTTTTTGTTGGTGCCGAAAAACGGTTTAAAGGGGTGAAAACCTCCCTTAAAGAAAAGTCGATTATTTCTTCCGCGCCAGTTATCTTCGAAGCGATAAGAGACATTGAAAAAAAGTTAAATAATGTTTGAAACGATTTTATGAGCACTATAACGTAGCGTCAAAATTATTTCCAAAATTATAATTGTTATAAAAAATAATGTCGCAAAACAAAAAATAGTGTCGCATTCAGGACGTGTTGCTCTACATTTCCACAAAATTTCAGAATTTTTGGAATTTCCGAGTTGGGGATCATTCTTTGTCAGCCACTGTATAGTCACTCAGCTCCTTTGACATTCTACATATGTATATGCAGAAATCGCCTTTCCGTAAAATTAGTCTTATTCCGCACACAGCCGAAAATACAAATGCACTAACAAGCCCACGTGTTCGCACAAAGCCGAAATGTACTGAAGGTCTCCCGGTTTCACACAGCAAATCACACGCGAGATAATTCGCGACCGCGGACCAGTGTTGTGCAGTACCTAGGTACTTGTACCTAGGTACAGTAACCAGGTACAAATTTACGTACCTAGGTACTGTACCGAGGTACTTTTTTTCTCTGGTACCTATACCTATACCTAGGTACAATTTCTTGTGTACCGGTACCTATATTTAGGTACATTATAGTTACTTTCGGTGCCGCTTTCCCAACTCGCAGCGGCCGTGCAACATCCGCGTGGTACGCTTTGGGTCAAAAATGATTTAACATTCTTTCCTGAAATGGGCTACAAATTTAAAAAAAAAAATCTTTTTTCAGATTTTTTTTTGAACTTTTTTTCCCTTCAATTTAACGAGGAACTAATGCAAAGCTGTGACAAAATCGAAAAAAATCGAGTTTTTACTTTTGATGACGATTACACAATGTTTAGGAACACTACATTTGTTCCTTTCATTGTTTTGAAAAACTTGACGATACGGTCCGAAAAAACGGTGCGATGGATCAACTTGCAAATTTACAGGGTTATTGGGGGTACATTAGGCTGTAAAAAAACCTGGCAACATTATTCTTGCTATCAACATTTGCAAAGTAGCGGCAGATTTACTAAAGGACGATAAAAAGTGATTTTTTGTACCTTCTCCAAAGTAATGTTGAGGATTCCACAAATTTTTTTTCTCAAAAAACCATCATAGTCTCTTATAGAGAATTTATTTAAGTTTTTAAAAAGATATTGAAATTTTCTGTGCGCTTATTGGTTGCTGAGATATTGATAATTAAACCAAAAGGGCCGTTTTTCATTCAAAGTCAGATATCTCGGTGAAAAATTGACGTACAGGGATCAAAGAAAAACCAAATTGAAGCTGAATAAACAGATTAACTGTCCAATGCATCTGTTTAACTGAGAAAAATTTTCCTAAACCCGGGGACCTTTGAAAGGAAGCAGAAAATTTTGCATATTTTTGTCTCGCGCTATTTCTTATGATTGTGCGATAACCAGGGTACACAAAATTTTTCTGTCAAAACATCTCGAAACTAGAGACTTGGAACTTCAAAATGCTTTTTATGGCATCCCGATATGATCATTTTTCACGAAGATATAGCTCTTCAAAAAACACGAAAAAATTGTGTTACATTTCTTGTTCCTTTAATTTTTTGGATTAGTGTATATATACATATAAAATACATATAATGTGTAAATATTATATGTAGATGTATGAAAACATAAATGTCTATTGTCTATTTATTCTGAAGTGTTACGTTAATAAATAAAAGTACCTGTTCCTGTACCTAGGTACTTAAGGTACATTTGAAGTACCTGTACCTAGGTATTTTATTTTTCTAGTACCTGTACCTGTACCTAGGTACATTTTTTCCAGAGTACCTGTACCTGTACCTAGGCACTGAAAATAAAGTACCTTGCACAACACTGCCGCGGACACAGCACAATCCTCTACTTATTCGATATCTTGATCGATACTTCTCTTTGTGTCCGCACCCAGCAAGACCATACTCGAATCGATGGTTACGCGGGCCGGCACTCAGCAAGGAAAACTACACGTACCGTACTATTATACTGTTTTTCGTTAACCGCCTCTTTTTTTTGTCCCGATCCCACTTCTGAAATTGTAAGGGATACCCAAAAAAAGAAAGAAAGGAGAAGAACTATGGTAAATA
The DNA here is from genome assembly GCA_944319695.1 of Tiphia femorata. NCBI lineage: Eukaryota > Metazoa > Arthropoda > Insecta > Hymenoptera > Tiphiidae > Tiphia > Tiphia femorata. Next base: position 32,360,018 of record OX090895.1, read on the forward strand.
ATTTAGACACGGGAACACGGCCCGTTCAACACACTTAAAATATGTATATTTTTCCACACTTAACCGCGTGCTCTCGTTTCGCGATCTGGCAGGGCCAGGGCTCTCTCCTTTTTCGCCCCACCGTAGTAGCGCTGTCGCCAGGCAAACGTCTGTCGCCTACGCCTGCCCTCTACCTTCCGTACGTATGCGGGATTTACAAAAACTGCTTACATGTGCTAAATATCACAGAACTAACGATAGTTGATATCGTGACATTTTTCAGTACTTATTTCATCCTCTAAGGGGTTGAAATCGAATGAGACGTTATCCATTGTTTATATATATTTGTACAGCATAAAATAATTAAACATAATTCAATTTTTCAGCTACATTACTTTTACAGTTTAGGCGTGGTTAATTTCGATCACGAATTCGCTCATTTTGAAGAGGCTCCAACCCTCCTCCCGCTGCTGCTTTGATCAACGCCCTTTCCTTTGATCTTTAACAGTTAATATCTCGATCAATATTGCGAATTTGGAATAATGGCCCAGGACTTTCGTGTTTGGGTAAACCTTACGTTTAGGGGAGCATGCTCCAATGACCTTGACCTTGACATGTGTTGTCAAGGACATCCTCCTGAGTACGAAACCGAAGATTTTAGCCGTCGCTCATTGTTCGTTAAAAAGTTATGAACAAAAGAAGCTAAATGTTCGGAATCAGGACTTATACCGCGATGAATAGGCTCATTCGACGCGTATACGCACTAGAAATAACTTTTTCCTGTGACAAAATTGGCGGTCTCCTCTCCAAAAAAAGATATTCAATATTAAAGTTGAAATATAAATGTGATAAATGAAGATTGATATAACCAAGAAGGCCTACCACACTCTCAAGTTTGGATTATTTTTTCATTGCGCGGGCGGGCGCGTAACCATCGCACCTAAACTAACGCGGTTCGTCACTAACCTAACATCGCGGGTTAGGTTAGGCGCGGCACGGGCGCCTACGCGTCTGCCCGCACAATGGAAGAATAATCTAAACTTGAGAGCGTGGTAGGCCTTTCTGGTTAGATCAATCTCCATTTATCACATGCATACGACACCCCCCCCCCCCCCTCCTCCGTGCGAAATCTGTCTGTTGTTACTCAGGGTGGTGTTCTTACTAATATACATATATCAAGATCTAAGTGAATGGCGTTGGATGAATTACCCTGAAATAGACTTTGTACCCTCAGAACTTTTTAACGAACAATGGGCGACGTCTAAAACCTTCGGATTCGTGCTCAGGAGGATGTCCTTTACAGCATGTGTCAAGGTTAAGTTCATTGGACAATGCTCACCTAAACGTAAGGTTTACCCGTGTTTGTTTTAAGCCGTTCTATGGGCATGTTTGCTATGGTAAACTTATAACGGACCACCCTGTATACTCTGCGGCTTTGCGCTTGGCACCTTCGAAGGCACAAAAACTCATTTTGCTGATTATACCAGTGGCAAACATAGTGACAGTATTCCTGGAAACAGGAGCAGCGGTAAGCAAGAACCATATAAATGATCATTGCAGACTTTTTCGTTCTCATCTGGTACATACATATCATAAGTTTAATTGGAGGTGAGTGAATCGTCGATTTCATATTTTGACATATGTGTGCTTGGTATAGTTGTGTCGAGGAGAAAAGAAAATTGATGCACTAAATGCTTTAACCACGAGCTGGAGAAGTCATTGACTCTGCTGAAAATATCCAACTGTGGGGTGGTAAGGTCCATTTGCGTTTTGCCGTTGTTGGTGAGAATGACAGTGAAATTGATGAGTGTGCACTACAGACACCAAAATCCGAATATTTAAATATTCGGTGAATTTAAATAAAATTATATGCCAGATACTTAACTTTGAATTATTCGAATACTTCTAAATATTCGGTTTCAACTAACCATAGAACGTGAGAACGTATAATCGCTGATCGTATAATCCTCGAACATAAAAGCATACAAGGCGTGATGCATTAATCGCGCTGTACGGGAGTCCACAGTACTCAATCTTGTATTCTTTTTTATTCTTCAGAGTGAAAATGATTTCCGTACTCCGTTCACTTGTAACAATAATGTTTCAAATGAGAGACACGACTCTATATGACGTATCGATGTTCAATGTACCCAAGCAGACGACTGAAAACATACATAAATGTAGAAACTTGTTTATTGATTTAACTAATAATAGTCCAAAACAGTCATGGTTAGCACAATGGTCTGTTGCTTCACGTGTATTAAGGTAATCCAACGCACTGAGCCCTCACCTTGGGACTAGCTCGGCAGCCAATACTAGTCGCGAAAATAACAGAATTGTTGCGGACACTTAATGCCTTAAATTCACATTATTCCGTTCTAACCGTAAGGGTAACTATTCAAAGTATGAAATATATTCCACTACGGTCGACTCTTACCGATACTTCTTTCATCATCGATGAATAAAAAAATGTGAAATGAGTAATTGCAGTTACATCGACCGTAGCTTGTCTCTGTAGCTGTGAAGAACAATCCTATATGGCTACTCTTGCGGCTGTATTTTCTAAAAATTCACGAATTCATCGATACTGCGCACAAATGTCACTGCGTGTGGTGTAGTGAAAATGACATTTGACGATATTTGTGCGCAGTGCCGGTACATCCGAGAAATTTGAGAAAGTACAGCCGCGCGAGCAGCTATATTGGATCGTTCTTAACAGCTACAGAGACCGATGGTTATTTCACATTCTCTTATTCCTCGACGTAAGTGTTGATCGTAATAGACTAAACTTTAAACTTCCGATGGATGCCCTTCTGATTAGGAAATAATGTAAAATCAAGGCATGAAGTAACAGGAAAGATTCCGTTACCCTCGCGACTTGGATTGGCTGGCGAGCTGTCCCGAGGAGAGGACTTACAAGTAACACTACCCAAGTGTCACTCACCGATCGGAATGAAACTTTGCACACTTATAAAGTGTCGAAAAATATTGAACACATATTTTTTTATTTTTCCCCAAAACGCTTTTTAACCCTTTAAATGTTGCAAACAAACAGCACTCTGGGTAAAGAATGCGTCGAGGCAAAGTAACTCTGATGATCACAAAACTCGATATTCTCAGGTCTTTTGGGTTGCTAAATCCGAATATGATACATTTCAAATAAGCCAGATAAGTGTGCCACACCTGTTGATTGGTGTTTTAAGAATGCTGGAATGGACTGTAATTTGTGCAGTAAAATTGCAGTAATTAAATGCGCTTGGTGTACAAAATCTCTCTGCATACAGCACTTTTTTGCAATACAGGACGGAAATTTGCCACATTATTGCCATATATATGTGAAATAATCATTTTTCTTGTTCAGGTTATTTTTCTTTCCTACTAGATTTGATCTCGCATTTGATGGCCACATTGACTAAATTATTTCCTTTATACATCGACGTACAGCATATCTTGCCTTTATTGGTTGTGTAGACTTTCAATCTTGTCTTCATTGGTTGGATAAATTCTCACAATCAGTATCCTTTTTAGAATTTTAGTATCGTAATCGGTTTTAACGAACCCAAAAATCTTATAATACCGAGTTTCGTGAAAATACATGTTGATTTTTCAAAATTGGTGTCCGCCATATTGGGATCGCCAGTTTAAATGTTTAAATTTGATATCATATTCGGATTTGGCAACCCAAAAAACCTTAGAATACCGAGTTTTGTGATCATCAGAGTTACTTTCCCTCAACGCATTCTTTACCCAGAGTGCAGTTTGTTTGCAACATTTAAAGGGTTTAAAAGCGTTTTGGGGAAAAATAAAAAAATACGTGTCCAATATTTTTCGATACTTTATAAGTGTGCAAAGTTTCATTCCGATCGGTGAGTGACACTTGGGTAGTGTTACTTGTTAGTGCCATCGAACCCCCTTAACAACTAGCTTTCGGGCGAGTTCAGCACGCATCTGTTATTGCTGTATCGTTCTTAGTTCTATACACGCTGTTCGCCGCATCTGCCGGTAATAATGGTATCAATAATTATATGAAATCAGGAGGTAACCTACCAATTACCCAACATAATTAAAGAGTGCATATTTCATAATCATAGCCGTGTTGCACGAAAGGTTCTCTTTCCTAGTTCAATCGGTCTCACAAGTGCAAACCTTTAATATTCTTCGTTTTATTATTCAAAAACAAAATTTGACGGCGCAGCAGCAATTACGCATCTCGCGCGTGTATTATTCATACATTTGCACTGTCTTCCACTACGCGTAGACATGAATGCAATTGCCATGAAGCCGGGGGATTAGGAATTTGACACAGTAAAATAGAAGAATGCACAATGAGGGGTGCTCGGTGTGGAGCGCAGCAGGGTACTACGAGGGAAGGAGGCAGCTGCGCGGTTCAGTTCATTCGCAGGCTAGTTTGAACTTCGAATCGGTATGGATGTCTTCGACAATCGGTACTACAAACTGAATCGACAGCTCATGTTACTGATGGGCCAGTGGCCGTATGTGCCTAGAGGGCAGAAACTTTTACGAACATGCTTTGTGACGGTGATACTAACAATCTGCGATATTTTGATGGTTTGATGAACATGTGTATAAATATTAATATAATAATAGAACGTATAAATAAATAACAATGTATCGCTTGACACTGGAGTGTAATCATGCTCTAGCATTTTTTCAACTTTTTAGATCACCAAGTACTGCACTTCGAAAATAGATGTCACCTTGATAGGCGAGCTAATTCCCAAGTTTACGCTTGTGCTCATAGCATTGGACAAGCACGTAAACTTCATCTATAATCAGAAGAACGTAGGTTGTCGGCAGCGTGAAATATAACGGACTCTACTTATGCGGCTAGATCCATTAAAGGGAATTATTACCTTTTCATTAATATTATGGTAATATAGGTGGAGGAGTTATGCAACTGTATCGAGGCACACTGGCATTCCTTGAACCCGACGGAATATAAAATCATGTGCAAGGTGGCGGAGGAGGGAAGAATAATTATTTTTTACTGCGTCGGTAAGCGCTCCACTGCTATCGTCGCGGACGTACAAGCTTTCATTTTGCGAAAATTTTGATTTTCAGTATTGTTTTACGTAATAGCAGCTTGCGTTGTCTCGTATTCCTTCATCTCACCTCTTCTCGACCTGATCGTCCCTCTCAACGTAACTCGTCCACGCCAACATCCGCTACAAGCCGAATACTTCATCGACGAGAACAAATTTTTTTTTCCTATATTATTTCATATGTCTATCGAAGTCTTTATACTTATAACAGCAATACTCTCTTCCGACGTCCTGTTGTTAACCTACATGCAACACGCTTGTGGGCTGTTCCGCCTTACGGGGTAGGCGAACCGATGCTTAATTAATTAATTAGATTGTTATAGTTGCGCCCTTCCTGATACCTGAGATGTACACAGGTATAACCTGGAGCATGCCTTCGACGAGTTGGAGGCGACAGGATACGAAGCTAGTGAAGGTCAGAGTGCGTACGAAAGGATTGTCATCGGTATTCAGCGACACGACACAGCGACACAGTGGGTATGGGTAATGGTTTAACACGTTAGGCGTGGTGCCAAAGTTTCACGACCGTCCTGCAATTGATTGTCTCACCGGACCATACGTGCACGGGATAGACAATCATCATCGTAAAATTTTTTCATCAATTCAAATGTTCCCGTAAAGGTTTAATTGAGCTTAAAGCAAAATTTGTGTTTTTGTGACGAAGTGACGAAAGTAGTATCACCTTCCGAGCTACAACTTGACAATGTGTTGACCGATTCTAGTGATTTTGGTCTGATGTTGTGCAGTGGATACACAGCTTTCAGTACATACATTGATTCGAGCTGCGGCGTTTGTAGTCTTCGTTAAATTAAAAAAGTTCTGTTACTTTTTGGGCATTCTATGTAGTTTGTTGAGACACAAAGGTACGGTGTTGATTGATAATTGTTGCATAAGGTTATTACTTTTTCCGTTATATTTTTAGGCACGCCCATAAAGGGAGTGACTTATTCGTTATCTATAGACAAAAAATTTTAAAAGCAGAGGGAGAGAGACCCCCCTGCTGGCCTCGATCATTTGGTAGCGGCAAGGAGCATCATTTTGGACTGGCCTGGTGTAGCCCACACGCCGTATATGTTGCGCGCCTTTTCCATATAAGAGCAGAATGCGGTGTTAACGGGAAGGCCACCAAAATAGTCTTGGCGCTTAACGTACTAATATTCTGAATGGTCGTGGCATTGTATCATTACGAAAGGCCAACATTTACATCGCGATAAAATTGCTCGTCTCCCATTAACCTTGCAGATTCATCGAACGCGTGACCATTTGTTTCGCACGCTCCGGTTTCATTACTACCTTACTCGGTACGATGTCGCTGAGCGTGTGCCTATTCTGCGTAAATATCTCGCTTCATTTTCTAATCAAATGCATTTCCAGGCTCCGTTCACTGAAACGTTCTCCATTGATTTACAGACTGCGCTGCTACTGAAATCGGGCAAATGGAAGGCCATGTTAATGTCTATGACGATAGCTTTGGGCGAAGTTATTTACGTGCTTGGCCTCACGTATTTCGGTCAGTCCGTAATTGATCACAGTGTGGCGATTATGGAGAAGATGTGAGTGCCTTAACACTAGAACTACCAAGGGGGTCAAAATGACTGGTTAACAAAGGAAGCTTTCATATTAAAACAAAAGCAAATGGCAGCTCAGTGATAAAATAAACGCTCTCTCTGTTAAAATGAGTGGTCGACAAAAGAAGTTTCCATACGTAAACGAAAATTGGTAGTTCTAGTGTTAAAAAGAAATTCTTGTGAAAAATTCACGCACTCGGTCATTTTGTCTGGTCGGTACTTCTAGTGTTAATGTGGGTGTAGGAATACCGTTTGACAACAAAATATCGTTTGGTAAGTTTGTCACGTAAGAATTTTGTAACTTCGTACAGGTCACATTTTCATTTTCACTATTTACTGAAACCGGAAAAAGAGAATTACGCTGCAACCGCATTAAGCTGACCGTCCATTAGGTCAGTCAGGGAGCGCGGCGCGGCGCGGAGCAGTGCACTGTTTGAAAAAATACATGCAAATGAATATACGTATACGGGTGAAATATCATCAAAGGACCCGAAACATACGAATGCGGCGCCATACAGCGATATTTCACCCGTATACGTATATTCATTTGCATGTATTTTTTCAGACACTGCACTGCTCCGCGCCGCGCCGCGCTCCCTGACTGACCTAATGGACGGTCAGCTTTGGACAATACGGCCCTAATTGATTACGAAACGGAGTTACGTTACGATGTTCTGTTGCGTGTCTGTACCCGTCCTTACGTGACAGCTTCGCAGATCTTGCATAAACATTAAGATCGTTTACTGTACTCACTTGTTAGATACTGCGTGAGGTGGTACGTGGCGCCTGTGAAGGCCCAGAAATTAATTCCGCTCATCATTCAGAGGAGTCAGACTCCTTCCCAGGTTGTGTTCGGCAAAATGGTACCACTATCCTTGCAGACGGGTGCCGCTGTAAGAATCACATACATCCGGGACTTGAGAGTGCCGATAATATTTTAGAACTTTTATGGACTAATTGTGCTTGACACAGATCATCAAGACTACCATGTCTTACTTTACCGCTTTGTGCTCGCTCGGATGACTCGTCAGTCTTGTCGTTGCAAGGGATCATATGGATGAGAAATTACACGGGCCACACCATCATAGGAGTTCTCTCAATCGTAAGGCCGCTCGCATCTATCCTGGAAGTGGACGAATGTCATTGCCGTAATCATCGAAGAGCACATTAATTATAGGTGTTCAATTACCGACACACTCGTGCGTATTATGAACACATTATTCTTCCGTGTATTTTTCTATTCTTTGTACGAAAATTTTGTTTTACCTCGTTCGCATGTGAGATAATGTTTTATTTTACAGACACAATCCTATAACGCGAATCGCTGTTCAATGTACCCAACCAGATGATCGAGAAATATATTTCTGTAAAGATACAATGGAATGTAGAGTGATGTCGGAGTGATAACCACGTTATGAGTGATTACGAGAATTTTCCACTGTCCGTTCCATCCAATTCACAAGTGGAAACTTCACTGTATTCGCAAATCCAATGACACCGGGTTACGATGTATTTGAAATTACGCGGTTGAGTATCTATTATTCATAATTGCGTAAGTGATAGAAATTAATAGAAAGTGGTATTGGGCGTCCTGCATCGCTTGAGAACTACACAGTGGAAAAGCTATCGTATTATTTGACCTACAGAATTCTGAGTCCGAACAATCCTAGAGCATTATCAATCGCACTCTGCACTCGTCACGTAGTTACTAGTCGTATTCTTATTGTGCGACAGTTTGTTTCGCGTAAGAATATTTTGATCCTCTTCGTTTATGAAAACTTCTCTTACTCTTTGCTTCTCTTTAATACCTGTAAGATACTTTATTCTCGTAATAAAATGAAACACAACGAATTCACAAACGATAGTGTAGATACCGTGGACCTCGTACTTGCTTGCCGCACTGAACTAAAACTAACTTTTTCCAATAAGGAAATCTCTTTTTATCCACCCGACACCCGAACAGCTACCTGGCTCCGCTGGTGTGACGCCTTCCTTCTCCCTACGTCTCCACCTATCTTGGGCACGACACTCCTGTGACGTAGTTCTTAATATCAAGCTTACATACCCTTCTAGACAATGTTGCTAATTAAAATTGGGAAAGTGAAAATCTCTGATGACGGCGATCATAGTTACATGCTCTGTTTCATGGTCTTCGGCCACTCTACAGGTTTTCCCAGACATTTAATAAAAGACATTTAGTAAAAATAATTTCCGAACTCCGTTCACTTGTAACAATAATGTTTCAAATTAGAGACACGACTCTATATGGCGTATCGATGTTCAATGTACCCAAGCAGACGACTGAAAACATACATAAATGTAGAAACTTGTTTATTGATTCAACTAATAATAGACCACACCAGTCATGGTTAGCACAATGGTCTGTCGCTTCACGTGTATTAAGGTAATCCAACGCACTGGGCCCTCACCTTGGGACTAGCTCGGCAGCCAATACTAGTCACGAAAATAACAGAATCGTTGTGGACACTTAATGCCTTAATTTCACATTATTCCGTTCTAACCGTAAGGGTAACTATCCAAAGTATAAAATATATTCCATTACGGTCGACTCTTACATCGATGAATAAAAAAGTGTGAAATGAGTAATTGCAGTTACATGGACCGTAGCTTGTCTCTGTAGCTGTGAAGAACAATCCTATATGGCTACTCTTGCGGCTGTATTTTCTAAAAATTCACGAATTCATCGATACTGCGCACAAATGTCACTGCGAATGGTGTAGTGACAATGACATTTGACGATATTTGTGCGTAAGGCCGGTACATCCGAGAAATTTGAGAAAATACAGCCGCGCGAGCAGCTATATTGGATCGTTCTTGACAGCTACAGAGACCGATGGTTATTTCACATTCTCTTATTCCTCGACGTAAGTGTTGATCGTAATAGACTAAACTTTAAACTTCCGATGGCTGTCCTTCTGATTAGGAAATAATGTTAAATCAAGGCATGAAGTAACAGGAAAGATTCCGTTACCCTCGCGACTTGGATTGGCTGGCGAGCTGTCCCGAGGTGATCTAGATGATCTAGTGCCATTGGGTTCTTTTAACAACTAGCTTTCAGGTGAGTTCGACACGCATCGGGTATTGCCGTATTATTCTTAGTTCTATACACGCTGTTCCTCGCATCTGCCGGTAATAATGGTACCAATAATAATATGAAATCAGGAGGATGTAACGTACCAACTACCCAACGAAAATAAAGAATGCATGGTTCAGAATGATAGTCGTGTTGCACGAAAAGTTTTCTTTCGTAGTTCCATCGATTTCATCACAGGTGGAAAACCTTTATTGTTGGTTACTTTACTATACAACAAAACCATTTTACGACACACCCGGAATTACGCGCCCCGCGCATGTATTATTCATAAACTGTCATGATCGCCGAAGGGTAAGGAATTTGTCATAGTAAAATAGAAGAATGCACAATGAGGGGTGCTCGGTGTGGAGCGCAGCGGGGTACTACGAGGGAGGGAGGCAGCGGCGCGGTTCAGTTCATTCGCAGGCTAGTTTGAACTTCGAATCGGTATGGACGTCTTCGACAATCGGTACTACAAACTGAATCGACAGCTCATGTTGCTGATGGGCCAGTGGCCGTATGTGGCTAGAGGGCAGAAACTTTTACGAATATGTTTTGTGACGGTGGTACTAACAATCTGCGATATTTTGATGGTTTGATGAACATGTGTATAAATATTAATATAATAATAGAACGTATAAATAAATAACAATGTATCGCTTGACATTGGAGTGTAATCATGCTCTAGTATTATTTCAACTTTTTAGATCATCAAGTACTGCACTTCGAAAATAGATGTCACCTTGATAGGCGAGCTAATTCCCAAGTTTACGCTTGTGCTCATAGCATTGGACAAGCACGTAAACTTCATCTATAATCAGAAGAACGTAGGTTATCGGCAGCGTGAAATATAATGGACTCTACTTATGCGGCTAGATCCATTAAAGGGAATTATTACCTTTTCATTAATATTATGGTAATATAGGTGGAGGAGTTATGCAACTGTATCAAGGCACACTGGCATTCCTTGAACCCGAAGGAATATAAAATCATGTGCAAGGTGGCGGAGGAGGGAAGAATAATTATTTTTTACTGCGTCGGTAAGCGGTCCACTGCTATCGTCGCGGACGTACAAGCTTTCATTTTGCGAAAATTTTGATTTTCAGTATTGTTTTACGTAATAGCAGCTTGCGTTGTCTCGTATTCCCTCATCTCACCTCTTCTCGACCTGATCGTCCCTCTCAACGTAACTCGTCCACGCCAACATCCGCTACAAGCCGAATACTTCATCGACGAGAACAAATTTTTTTTTCCTATATTATTTCATATGTCTATCGAAGTCTTTATACTTATAACAGCAATACTCTCTTCCGACGTCATGTTGTTAGCCTACATGCAACACGCTTGTGGACTGTTCCAGATTACGGGGTAACGAATCGATGCTTAATTAATTAATTAGATTGTCATAGTTGCACGCTTCCTGATACCTGAGATGTACACAGGTATCACCTGGAACATGCCTTCGACGACGTGGAGGATACGGGATACGAGGCTAATGAAGGTCAGAGTGCGTACGAAAGGATTGTCATCGGTATTCAGCGACACAAATCAGCGATACGGTGGGTAATCGTTTAACACGTTAAGCGCCACGCCGCGCCGCATACTAAGGCAGATGACTAGCAGAGTTGGCAAAAAATGAAAGACGGTCGCCAACTTCCAAAACTTCACGACCGTCCTGCAATTGATTGTCTCTCCGAGGCACACGTGCACGGAATAGACAATCATCACCATAAAGTTTTTTTCATCAATTCAATGTTTTCATAAAGTTCTGACCGAGCTTAAAGCAAAATTTGTGTTTTTGTGACGAGGTGACAAAAGTATTCTGACTTTCGCAGCTACAAATTGACAATCTGTTGATCGATTCTAGTGATTTTGGTCTGATTATGTGCAGTGGATACACAGCTTTCAGTACATACATTGATTCGAGCTACGGCGTTTCTGGTTTTCGTTAAATTTAAAAAGTTACTCTGTTACTTTCAGACATTCTACGTAGGTTATTGAGGCACAAAGGTACGGTTTTGATTGATAATTATTTGCAAAAGGTTATTACTTTTTAGGCACGACCGTAAAGGGAGTGACTTATACAATCGCCATCGCGAAAACCGTTCATATGTGTGTGTGCGTGCGTGCGCGCGCGGGTGAGTGAGGGAATGTGTGTCTAGCCGTGTATATCATCGATTTCGGAAAAACCGCTGAATCGATCGGGACAAAAATCAAGTATACCACTATGAGTTGACAATGAGGTTTGTGAGCTGCCATTTTGAACCGGTACAAAATGGCGGGAAATTCAAATCTCGAATAAAATTTAATTTTGCCGTCATTTCTAAACGGCTGAAGATAGTGATACATAAAGTGTGCTGGCACCAAATCGTAAACCGAGAGCGAAGCGCGAGCAAAGGCGATGTGGAGGGGGTTGGCGCTTGAACGAAGTGAAAGCGCAGGGGGCTCTGCCCCCTAGTTTTATTACGCGATTCCCCTCCTGGCCTCAATCATTCGGTGGCGACGAGGAGCATTATTTTGGACAGACCTGGTGTAGTTCATGCGTCGTTTATGTCACGCGCCTTTTCCATATAGAAGCAGAATGCGGTAGAAACGGAAAGGCCTACAAAATAGACTTGGTGTTTAACGTATTAATGTTACAAAAAATAATTTTCATGATTTCCAACATTTACATCGTGATGAACTAGCTGTTCTTCCATTCACCCTGCAGATTTATCGACCGCGTGAGCATTTGTTACGCACGCTCCGGTCTCGTTACCGTTTTACTTGGTATACTGTCATTGAGCGTGTGCCTATTCTGCGTACGTATCTCGTTTCATTTTCTAAACGAAGCATTTCCAAACTCCGTTCCTTGGTACATTCTCAATTGTCTTGCAGACTGCGATACTAATCCAATCAGGCAATTGGAAGGCCATGTTAATGTCTATGACGATAGCTTCGGGCGAAGTTATTTACGTGCTTGGCATCATGTACTTCGGGGAATCCGTAATTGAACACAGTGACGCGATTATGGAACAGATGTGAGTGCCTTAAGGTGGGTACATGCATGTAACAGAACATCGTAACGTAACTCTGTCACATAACGATTTTATAAGCTCATAAAAGTTATATTTACATTTTCACTATTTAGTAAAACCGGCAAAAGATAGTTACGCTGTGACGGCGTTAGACAATACGGTCCGAACTGATTACGGAACGGAATTACTTTACGATGTTCCGTTGTATGTCTATACCCGTCTTTACGTACCAGCTTCGCGGATCTGGCATAAACATTAATATAGTTTACTGTACTCACTTGTTAGATACTGCATGAGGTGGTACGCGGCGCCTTTGAACGCCCAGAAATTAATTCCGCTGATCATACAGAGGAGTCAGACTCCTTCCCAGGTTGTCTTCGGTAAAATGGTGCCACTATCCTTGCAGACGGGTGCCGCTGTAAGAATCACATACATCCGGGACTTGAGAGTGCCGATGATATTTTAGAACTTTTATGGGCTTAATTGCGCTTGGCACAGGTCATGAAGACTACCATGTCTTATTTTACCGCTCTGTGCTCGCTGGGATGACTCGTCAGTCTTGTCGTTGCAAGGGATCATGTGGATGAGAAATTACACGGGCCACACCATCACGGGAGTTCTCTCAATCGTAAGGTCGCTAGCATCTAACCTGGAACGGGATGAATGTCGTTGCCGTAATCATCGAAGTGCACATTAATTATAGGTGTTCAATTACCGTCACAAATATTCCTCTGGCGTGGCCTGTTCGCTTGTGTGTATTCTAAGCATATTATTCTTCCTTGCATTTTTTCTATTCTTTGTACTCAAAATTTTGTTTTACGTCGTTCGCATGTGAAAATAATATTTTATGTTACTGGCACAATCCTATATCGTGAATCTCTGTTCAATGTATCCAACCAAGTGACCAAAAGTATTCTTCTATAGAAATATATTGCTATGAAAAGTGATATCAAATTGATGACAGTGTTATGAATGTTTACGAAAACTTTCCATTGTCTCCTTCCATCCTATTCGCAAGTGCAAATTTCACTTTATTCTCAAATCCATTGACATCGGGTTACGATGTATTTCAAATTACGTATTTCAGTATCCACAAAAATGTGCGACGTTCGTTTTTCTTTTGAGACATGAGTCGTTAGTGCATAAATTGTCCGTACGGGAATGGAAGAGGGAGTGATCGTCATGAATACAGGTAACCCTCCTATAACACGGTAGAGAGGTTTCTAGATAATGCCGTGTTGTGTGAAACCTTGTTATATGAAACCCAGAGTTCATTATCCGTAACTCTAACCCTAACCCTAATCCTAACCCTACCCGTCATTATTTTAAGGTTTGAATGTGTTAAACTAAAATCATGTTATCTAGTGCTGTAGAAGTACAGCGTTGTACAAACATTTTCGCAAGTTTCTTTTTGCGTTAGAGCGAAACCGCGTTATAAGATGCCGTGCTGTTGGAGGGCTACCTGTCTCTAAAACTGAATCGTAGAAGATAGCTCGTATATTGAAAATATGCAATTAATTATTTCTCTGATGCATCACGGTGATGTCCAGTAAGTTGAAGGCATTATGTTTCTCTCTCTTCCACGCTAACGCGAGGAATTGTAAATTGCGCAATATGTATGTTTTAATAAGTGTCAGCAGCACCCTCGAATTCTTCCGAAAATGTGTGTTCAATATTGGATATCTTGATTCGTCTTCACAAATAACGGATTAGAGTTGAAAGAACATTGCTTGCGGTTATTTCAAAGACATCAGGGCCAAGCAGTAAGATATCGTCGTTTGCACAATCTAGAACGATTCAACAATTTCATAAATATTCATTATACAATTATAGAAGATATTATCAACTCTCTCATTTACCGTGGCTCCTGTTTCCAGTGAGATCAGAATCATTCTGCCCATCATTAACCGCGACGGATATAGACTTCTCTGCATAATTATTAACATTAGTTTTTGCGTGTTTATAGGCGCCGTGTACCACGGTGAGTTGTATCTAAAAATTTGTGCCCACGGTAATAATCGAAATATAATTAATAAGAGCTCTAATAAGAGCGTTAATAATGAATAAGAACAACATTATGCAAAAATTACTTAAGGCTCTTGCGGACTACCGCGAAACATTCGCAGGACCAACGAATTCGCATGGTTTGTCCTCTCCACTTACTCTTACTGCGCAATTGTTTTCAATTTCACTCACTCTCAATACGAAATTTTTCTCGCTTGCTGCGAATATTTCCCGCTGATCCGTCGGAGCCTACACTTACGTTCTAGAAAAAATTGCAGCACTTTCATCGAGTATGCGTTGCCCGAGTGTAACAAAAACGAAAACATAAGTGATTTGACTCCCCGCGAACATTACATATAACACGGCGTCCTTCCATCTGCCCAGGAAAAGTACTATCTAAATTTCGATTATTAAGAATTATTTCACCACATACTTTGTCTGTCCGGTTGAACCAACCGGCGAAGACACGATGCATTGTTAACACTACAATTGCCAAACCTGTCAAAATGAATGGTCAACGACAGTGGCTTCCATATGAAGAAAAAAATTGGTACTTCTAGTAATAAAATAAATGCTCTCTCTGTCAAAATGAGCGGCCAACAAAAGAAATTTCCATATGAAAAGAATGGTATTTCTAGTGTTAAAGAGAAATTCTTGTCAAAAATTGATGCAACCGGTTATTTCGACCGGTCAGTACTTCTAGTGTTAATATGAAATAAAACGTTGGCATTCACCATGAAGAGGCACACGCTCAGTAAGCCCACGCCAAGGAAAATACTGATGATTCCCGAGATTTCATAAAACGTGTTAAAGATATCGACGAACCTTTAGAATGGAAAGAAATTGAGACAAGGAGGCAAGAGTATGTTTTTGAGAATATCATTTTTTTCCACCGCTGCGCGTTACTTGTATAGAAGGTGTTGCGAAAACATACAAGGCAGTCGGTTGGGTTAGCAGACTCTGCGTAGGACGGCCCAGTTTACCAACAAACAACTGCGGGGCGCGGTAAGGGGAAGAATAACGCAAAAGAAGCTGGCCGTGCAGCGGCGTGTTATTCTTCCCTTTACCGCGCCCCGCATTTGTTGGTAGGTAAACTGAGCCGACTGAGACTCGCAAAGGCTTCGGCGCTCGTCCTGTTGCTGCTTTGACCAACGCCCTCTCCTTTGATCTTTAACAGTTAATATCTCGGTCAATATTGCGAATTTTGAATAATGAACCAGGACTTTTGTGTTTGTTTTAAGCCGCTCTATGGGCATGTCTGTTACGGTAAACTTGTAAGCGACCACCCTGTATAGGTGTATAATCAGTCACACCACCGAGGAGAGATTGTTAAAGAGGGTCAGCGTCCGTGTATTTGGAGGGGCCGTTTTGCCGTGTCCCGGCGGGTCCCGGAGATAATTGTAGTGCTCTATTCGATCAACCGTACTTATGGAGTTGTAATGTAAGCTATGTTGCTTTGCTATGTAGTTACGCAAAAATGGCGCTGAAAGCAGTGAAAATTTTCGGCCCCTCTAGACGCATAAGCGCTGACCCTCTTTAACAATCTCTCCTCGGTGGTCACACCCCTTACGTTCGGGTCTACAAATTTGAATTTGCCGCCGTTTTGTACCGGTTCAAGATGGCGTTACACAAAGTTTCGTGGCACCAAATGGGTATACTATTATACGATGTACATGCCAAATTTTGTCCGAATCCGTTCAGCTGTTTTGCCGGAGTAGTGGACTAAAGATTTGCATTAGCCGTCATTTTTTATTCGGCCAATCAAAAAATTTGAAACTTTCCAGTATTTGTCACTGCATGTGTATACGTGTATACGTCAAATTTTATCTGGATCCAATAAATAGTATCAAAGCGGCTGAACGGATCGCAACAAAATTTGACATGTACTTTAAGTATATATTCATTTGTTGCCAGCAAACTTTATGTATCACTATCTTCAGCCGTTTAGAAATGGCGGCAAAATTAAATTTTATTCAATATTTGAATTTGCCGTCATTTTATACCGGTTCAAGATGGCGGCTCACAAATGTTAATGTCAACTCACAGTGGTACAATTGATTTTTGTGCACAAATTGATCCTGATCGGTTCAGCCGTTTTTCCGAAATCGAGGATACACACACTGCGATGCACACACGAACGGTTTTTAGGATGGCGAGCGCATAAGTCACTTTCTTTACGGTCGTGCGTAAAAATCGATTAGTTTACGGATAGTAAACTGCAGATAAAATAATTGAAGTGCAGTTAATATAAGGACGAGGCATGAGTCGAGAGCGTCAACCCTCTACCCCCGTCCAGTGCCACCTAGTGCCAGTAAACCGCCCCCCCCTGTCCCTCCATGTTGTCTTGCCGGTCAGCAGAGCGAACGCCCGCAGACCTAGGGATAGGCAACCCAACCTACTGCCTTGTATGTGTTTGCAACACCTTGTACACCCAAGAGCAAACTCGGTCTCCCCTGCCGCAGCCAATAGCACAGGCCGAGTAAACGCCAGTGACCGCAGTCCGTTTATTTTCGCGATGAAACCTCATATTTTTGCCTACGAATGCCTTTATTCGTCATAAAATACATCGAAATCATAATTTCTGATCGCAAGACTCCAAAGATCTCTCATGTTGCAACATCAAAGTTAGTAAAAATGCTCCCTGCTCAAAGCGGTGGAAGGCTGGCGCATTAAGTGACGTATTGGCTCAGAGGGACACTGACTTTGCACTTCATTGTACTTACCTGATCGCTTCTCTGTGGAGTTTCACGCCGTCTATTATTTTTGCGTGTAATTTACACTGTTCTCTGAACTGGTGATCCTGATCCAGCGCGTGCTCTAGTCGGTACCTACAAATTTGTTCATTTAATTGATCCTTTGTTGAATTCATTTGAAAGGAGCACCTCATACCCGACGACTTCGAACATTCCGCGGACGTGCTGCAGTTGTAGAATGATGAAACTATCTGTGGCTGCCACCGTAGTGGATCCTATCATCGACACCATGTGCATGTGCATCAAGATAATGTAAAAATATTTTTCACCGTCGATTGGATAGTCCACGGGATAGGGCTGCCTTCGTGGGCGCGACTCGTTTAACGGAACCACGATATCGAGAACGTCCGGTAAGAAGGACAGGCCTACGAGTAAAACCAGGGAACTGTAGAGAAGCACTGCAAGTAGATGAAAAAAATTATTCCACTGTTTTATTGAGTGATCTTCGTTTCGCGCGATAAGTAAGGATTCCTGGCTCCAGTCAGACTGAAAGCACTACCAATGATACCGTGCTAGCGTGAATTTTTCGTTTAACAGTAAGATGGAGAAGGACGCGTGATTTTTTATCACTATTTCTACCGGGATTTTGTATACATCTGTATACTTATTTCGACCAAGAGGTGTCTTTTTGGGTCCATGATAAGCTGCAGGAAAATTATGCCAACAACTAATGTACGAATAGTGAAAATAGTGATTGAGGAAAAATTGTTTAATTTGGCAAATCAATTTAGAATACAATTCGAGATGTCTTTTGGCACCTTTGCACTGTAGGATGGATTGCCGAAAAAGTGGCCAAAAGTCACTTGCAACATCTATGTATATAAGGTGTCCCAGAATATCCTAATAAACTCCCGTGGGGGGCGTTGGGCGGCTTAAAACAAACAAAAAAGTACTGGACCATTATTTAATATTCGCAATATTTATCGAGAAATTAATTGTTGAAGATCAAAGGAAAGGGCGTCCGTCAAAATAGCAGCGGGAGGAGCGCTGGAGCCAGTGCAAGCTGTAGGACGGCCCAGTTTACCTACAAAAAAATGCGAGGCGCGGTAAGGGAAGGATAACGCAAAAGAAGCCGGCCGTGCAGCGGCGTCTCCTCTTCTTCCGCGTCGATCGGTCAGGGACACCCTGTATATGGACAAATTTGATTTATAATCATTTATATATAGTTTTATATGATTATACACATACAGAAAATTTTTCCCCGGGTGAAAAAAGCATTGAAGCAGACTATTGCACAAATTCTGGTGATATTACAAAGTTCGTACAATATTTGTCTGCTATATCCACCATTTGCTATTATGCAATTCTGGTGTCAGAATCGTTATCAGCAACTCAAAAGTCCTCTAGAAACCAACTCTCATGCCTTTTATACAAATTTTTAAATTCAAATCGGCCATATTGGATCCGCCATTTTGAATTATTTAATTTTGATGTCACAATCGTGTTCAACAACTCCAAAAAACCCCATAGAAACTAACCTTTTCGTACTTCACACAAAATATTGAAATTTTACAGCGCCATATTGGATGCGCCATTTGGAATATTGAAATTTTGACATCAGAAATGGAATCAGCGACCCCAAAAACCTAATATAAGTGTATTGGTATCTGGTATTTTTACATATTTAACGAGATATTCATTTTGGCCACTTTTTCGGCAATCGATCCCACTGAGCTTTGGTAGAAATAGTGTTAAAATAATTGTAGTCCGTTGAATGTCTTAATTATTCTTGTTGATTCACCTATGAAGAGTACAATGTAAATTCTGCCCTGCTCGGCCGACCTCTCCATGATTGCCCTCTCCCGCGTGGACCTCAATAAATCCCAATGGGACTTCATATTGTCCAGTGTCCTCCTTAACTGCAATTCACGTAAATCTCAGACAGACCCCACCAAAAATTCCAACTTCCATCGCGTCTACTCACTCGCTCGGTTTTCAGACAATGTGATATATATTTCTCAGACATCAGTACCATCAACGACGTGTACAGGAACAGTTCGGCCAGCTCGTTCTTGTTATCGATTGATCTGAAGTATTTGCTAAGCTGCGAACGAGAGTTTTCCTTATGTTTTCATGACTATTTCTAACGACCCTTCTTCCAAGTCTCTCCGTGATTACCGTTATGATGCAAAAAGGCAAGCCAACCACAACGACGGTGCAACGCCTCAAAAATCTTTTGCTCGGATCCTGATAAGGCCAGTGGCCCACCAGTATCATCATCTTTCTAGTCAGGTTGTAATAAGGATGCTCGAAGAAGTCCATCCTGCTCACGTGGCGTAGTCCAAGCGAGTGTGCGAAGATGAGTCATCGACTGGAGACACTTTAGGGGTTTCTTTGGAGCAGACCTCATTGCGCAGTCAGTCAAATTTGTCCTCTCTTAATATCCTAGACCTAGAATTTTTATCGTGGTCATTACGAATTGAGTGGAAATTGTTGCACGACTGGAGGATGTGTAACTATCGATTAATCGCCCCTCGTGAATTTCAAGATATGGTTGGGGGTAAAAATTGCAGGAACTTATCGTATACACGCATGTGTAATTCATAATGAGTGCTATAAGTGTCATTGACGTTAGTGAAACGTTGCGGGCTGGAAAGCGTGATCTTATTGTTAGAAATAAGGAAAAGTATATTGCTCTTCCATTCTATTTGAGAAAGGCGAATGACGTGTAATCTAGTACAATTTAGTTGTGGCTTCGATAAAAATTACCATAGCTCCTTACAGATAATTTATCGTATAATTTCGTTACTGTACGCGAACGGTATTCATTTGTTATCTCGTTAATATTAATACGAGACAGTAAGAGATATCGTTACCTGCATTATCTTGAAAAATACTAGAATATTTCAGTAAATATACGTTACTTATTTTTCGACGAGTGAACCAAAAATGTATTATCTTCATATATCCCATGGACTTACTATGACTCCAATTTCGAGAGACATAAGAATCACTCTACCCATTGGCAATCGCGATGAATGAATACTTCTTTGCAATACTATTAAAAATAATTGTTATATGTGTTGCGGGAGCAGTGTAGCGCCGCCAATTGCATTTGAAAATGTGCGTGGATCGTCTTTATCGAAATTTAATCGATTGAAAACAACGTGTACGCAAATGGACTGAAGTCAATTAAAAGGCGAACACGGCAGGTAAGCATACGTGAGATTTGAATTGTTTCTCCTATGTTTTCACAGAAATCGATGCGTTCTCGTGGTGCACACTGTGCTTGAGGATTGTGAATGTGAAAAGGTAAATCACTTGACTGCCGGCGAACACTACATACAAGACGATATCGTTTCATGTTCCGAGACAGAGGACTATCTGCGTTTTAATGCACTCAGGGGGAGAAAACCGATATACTGTACCTCCCATTTCCGTCAATCAAGCACATTACATAACTCGAAGTCTTTTAATCAAATCCTGTTTAACAAGGCCACATAATTTTAATAAATATCATACTTACAATATACTCTTGCTCCCGAGATATATGTATGTATGTATAATATACAGGGTGGTTTTGTCTCAACTGTCAAGCCGGAAACAGTGAATAGAGCGGCTTAAAACAAACAGAAAAGTCCTGGACCATTATTCAAAATTCGCAATATTGATCGAGTTATTAACTGTTAAAGATCAAAGGAAAGGGTGTCCGCCAAAACGGCAGTGGGAGAAGCGATGGAGCCTCTGCGAGCTGTAGGACGGCCCAGTTTACCCACAAACAAACGCGGGACGCGGTAAGGGGAAGGCTAAGACACCGCTGCACGGCCGGTTTCTTTTTCGTTATTCTTCCCCTTACCGCACCCCGCATTTGTTTGTTGGTAAACTGGGCCGTCCTACAGCTCGCAGAGACTCCATCGCTTCTCCCGCTGCTATTTTGGCGGACGCCCTTTCCTTTGATCTTTAACAGTTAATAACTCGATCAATATTGCGAATTTTGAATAATGGTCCAGGACTTTTCTGTTTGTTTTAAGCCGCTCTATTCACTGTTTCCGGCTTGACAGTTGAGACAAAACCACCCTGTATAATTTCAATATTTTTCTAAGCTGCTTTTCCAAGTTACCACATAATGCGTGGATCCACGCCTTTCTTCACTTCTTCAAAATTAGTAGAAAGAGTTGTCGTAGTTATACTTCTATCCTTGCATTTGTAATCTAATTGAATTCTTCTACAAAAGCACACAATAATAGAAAAATGTACAGCTTACATTAGAAGATGTCACAAGCAAGGTACGAAGAATATTCTACAGATGCAGGTGCCTAATAAAGTTGCAATATTAGTTTGTAAGTTATACAAATAATTTTTTATTGAGCACAAAATATCACAATATGGATTAAGACAGCTTTCCTTGGTACTTAAGCAAGGACAACCAATGTGAATATACATATAATTGACATGGCGATGCAAATATTTTGTGAGCCGTATATCGATATACATACACCCATGCACGCATACTTGAAAAATGTGTCAAGTTAATCGTGGAGAACGTTGACGATAGTATTGTAGTATAATCGATGATCATCTCAAGGAGTAGAGAGCCATGAAGTATGATACTGCCGATTGTACAATCTTCAACAAAAGAAAGAGACACCCTAAAGTTTGTCGGGTTTTTGGTCTCCAAAGTTGGGGTCAGAATGAATGGAAAATGAAAGTCTATGATGATAAATCATTCGTGAAAAATTTGCAGATTGAGCATGTATTTCAATTTAGAGATATACAAGGTGTCCCGTAACTAGTGTAAGAGCCGGGAATGAGGGGTTCCTAGGCTGATCCTGAACAACTTTTTCCTTTGCCAAAATATCGGATGAGGCTGCGTTTTTGAGTTATTAAGGAAAATGTCCGGCCAATGAGTGCGCGCAAATTTCCCGCGCTCAGGGCCGCGGACGTTGGTTGACCATCGCGCTCGGCCGTGGTCGTGTCAAACGCGCCGCGGTTCAGGTCAAACGAGTAATGCAAAATTAATAAAAATCAGGATTAGTCATGAATAATAAATAAACATATTAATAATTATTCACGTAAAGTAAACAAACGAATTGCCCGTAATTACTTCTTTACTGGTTATTTAAAATGAACGCGGAATGAGATCCCGAAAAATATTTTTGGGAATGATCGCAAAAAAGAAGGGAAAATCCATTTGGATTGGATAAATAATTTGGGGTCCTAGCGCATTTGAAAAGTACGTCGCGACGCTCCACGAGTTAATTAAGGCACGTGTCTGCCTTACGAAATGATTTGCCGATACAAAAAAAATTAGTAAGGTGCGCTTTAGCGCTTTAACCTAGCAAGTTCCCGCGATTATTATTATCACAAAGGGTTGAGCTCAACCGCTCGGGCTTGAATCCATCGTCTTTAACAAATCGTTACTAGGGCCCTCCATCCTGAATCCCTTTTAAAGCCCCTACGTAACAATACAAACTAAAATAAAAAAATGTGTTCAAAGTTGTTAACCTGCTCAAAATTGTTGGAGTTTACGGTAAGCGAAGCGACAGAACTTGTCTTAAGTTTTAGCCCCATTTTTGTGCCTGATGACTATAGTCACCTGTCGTGTATAGGTGATATCTCGTTGCAAGTGAGTATAGTCATCAGTCGTATATAGGTGGCGTCTTGTGGCGAGTGACTATAGTGTGAAATAAACAAACTCTGTGTAATAAATATTTACATTTTCTAAAAAACCAACAGGCAACGCTTGATTTTTTGTCGTAATTAATTAATTTTACAGCATATAAATTTTACTTTGTTTTCGTCGAGTATACTCGTCTTCACTGAAAAACAGCAGGTAGAAAAAGTTTTTCGAAACAAAATTAAACAGTTGAAGGGTTAAAATGTGCTGGGCTTCTTCGACATGAAATCTGAAGAGAGCAATCGCGCTGCTTGGGACTCAAACGGTTAAATATTCTTAGAAACACTTCGAATTACCGCTGTTCCTGACTCCAAAGACATGGGAACTATTTTGCCCATCAGAACTTGAGATGGATTTACGCTTCTTCGCATTATCAGTAGCAATAATTTTTGTACTCTCGTAGGAGCATGGTACCACGGTCCGCTGTACCTGGAAGTACATTTCATTTTTATGCCTCTTCATATTCGGTTTCAGTGCCTCTTACAATTTCACGCTATTACAAACATTCATTTAACATTGCAAACATTGCAAATATTCGTTTAACACGGTGCTTACGTTTTGTGCAAAATTGCGGAACTCTGATCGATTACACTTTGTCCAAAGTACATGAAAATAAATAGGTAACCGATTTGTGTTATTAAGAATATCGCCATCATTGCCATGTCTTTCCACTTACCCACGAGTACCGCTGCCTAAATTAAATAACCAGTGTAAGTTTTAAGATTCAGCTTACTATTCGTGTCGAGGTAGTAAATTAAAGGCATATCCTTACAGAATACAGTGACAGGCTCAAGCTAATTAGGCCCAAGACTGCAGTGACTAACCCGGATACTCCATAAGCTTCATTAATGAATCGAGTGAAGCTAAATAACATTTATACGATACTAAAGAATTATGCATTGCGTTTTAAAATCCTCGTAGATATGACCCATATGTAAAATAGAATATTGAATACAAACCGGTAAATAAAAAATTATATCTTTAAGTGAAATAGAGGACAATTTGTTACTAACAAAATTGCATTGTCGTGGCACTCTATACTTTTGCCGATTCTCTGGTACGCGCGGTGACATATGCAGTACTCTCCCAATGCAATGGTTTCTTCGTCGTAACTGAAAACGTGCTGCAGTCGATAGCTGAAAATATTTCGCAAGCTTGAAAAACGATTAAAAAGAAATCAGTAAAACCTGTCTTCTTGATAGCAGCACAGTGGAGGCGAGCTTTCTTACCCAGTCAGGATGAAAAGCGCACGAGCATGCAATATAAACGCCACAATGAGAGTGTCAGTGGCTATAAATATACTAATCAATAAAACAAGGAGTATGATCCAGTGAAGTACTGCCACGTAAAATTGAATTTGTCCTTTGGTAAAGGCTGCTATCGGAGATTCGTAATAAGTGTTACGAGACACATTCACTGGTGCCACTATGTTGAGAAAGATCGGCGAAAATAGCAAAATACAGAAAATGAAGGCTAATGCGCTTACGCACGCTGGAATAATTAACAAGAATTAATTACACTGGGGTCTGGGTTAGGAATTATGGAGATTGAAAAGTGAAGAAGAGTCCCGGTATCGGCATTATCCGTTTTAATGTTGTACTTACAGACGTAGCAGGCAACGAAGAGCCTACTATGTTCAGCGGACGATTTCATAATTTCACGCTCGTTCTCGTCCCTCAATGAAATCCACTGATACTTGATGCAATCCAATGATATCTTCAACTGCGATCGACGAATTATCTCATGAGTAAGTACCAAAATTCGCAATATCATGAATAACTCACACAGTTATATCCCTGAACAATCTCCATTGTTATCTAATTACTGTATGGACTTACGCGTTCCTCATTTATATAGTAATTAAAATACTTCTCGGACGCGCACAGCCCTACTATCCACTGAAGTATCAGTTCGGAAAACAAGTCCATGTCCCAAGCCGTAGTACATTGTTTGCCTATCTGCCGATCATAAATTGTTCTCAATATCAGACGGATTCTCCTGGCTAATCGAAACCAGAATATAATGGAATTTACGAAGTTTCGATCCTTTACCAGTGCAGCGAAATAAGGTATCCAAAGAAAAATTAACAACGATCTACGCCAAAATTTTTCCCGCGGTTCTTGGTAAGGCCATTGCCCTATGAAAGATAGAAGCTTCCGATTCAAATTGTAATACCGGTTCTCGAAGAAGTCCATCTCTCGTGGACTGCTTGAAATCGTCTGAGAATAAAATTTCCTTGCGACTCTACCATGATCTCGGAGCAGACTTCATTGCGCATTGCACACCTCTCTCTTTCTCCCTATTTCTCCCTTCGAAATTACTTTCATACAGCCCCTCGTGCAATCCATGCTTTTTTTCACGGAAAAGATGGAGAGAAATATTAAACATTTTCCAACTCGTGTAACCCTATGCATCAGTGAGGGTATCGATTGATGGAACCCGCTTTGTTTTCTTCAGCGATTAATTTAACATTCACGCCGTTTGCGAGGGGACATATATTTTAATTTTGCTGTGTAAACCGCCGGTGGGAATGTGATAAATATATTCAAAATTGCTCCTGCAAATGATACGTGGCTTTACTCGAAATACGATTATTTTACATTGTCTTCTAAACTCATATACTGGATACAAATAACAGACATTAATCGTTAATCCGATGGGAAGTAGTCATAATCAATAATTTATCACGTTCATCCTGGTGGTATAAGGTGCAAGAATAAAAATAATTCCTTTCTATGGAAACTTAAAGTACAATAAGGCTTCGGTTAAAATAAATAGGATTTTTAGGGCTATAGTCAATTTATTGTGGTTTAAAAATACAGTCGTGATGCATCAGTAGATACTTTATTGCAGACACGTCTTCTCACTATAGCCCTTGGCTGTAGTCTTATTCCTGGGCCTTGGTGATCCTGGTTATACAATCGCTTGGTAAGGATTCCCACTTTCTCGTACATCTCGCATTCTAACTTGTAAGACGTTAACTGTATATGCTCGTAGAGAATATACAGAAATACATACATTTTCAATATTTCAATTCAGTTCAGTTATAGTAGAAAATTTGATTATTACACATCTACAAATTACATCACATATATCAGTTTTCTATACTTATACATACGTGTCACGAATTTCCCAGGTCTTACCACGTGGAGGTCGCTGTCAGAAGACCCATATACGTACAAATATGAAACATGTTTCACAGTTCTACCTATATCATTTACTTTATAAAACGTATAATCTGTGTATTAGTTGTTTATAAAGGCGGTGCTACGCTATACGTCAAATGCCGATCAACCTAACGTTCAACGACTGTTCTCTATTAGAATACAGAATATTGTTTATCAATATTCCATAACGAAGATACACTATACGGCGTTTATTGTCCTTTGCTATTTGAAGGATAACTACAGCATGCAACGCACCACCATGCCTCCAACGTTGAACGGCATTTGACCCATCGTGTAGCACCACAACAACAATAAACAAAATACAAACATATGCAGTTTAGAAGAGTAAATGCGTAAGTCCGATGGCAAATAAAAATGTTAATATTAAATAAAACAGATTTACAAGAAGAACTACCGCAAAAATGTTCCGAAATCGCAAAAAATCGAATGGTAATCATTGACAATTCTTTCTTTGTCATCGTACAACAAAATCTGGAATATTATATCAGCTTTTGTGAAATCAAGTGACTTGGTATAGATTGAACCTCATTCTAAGCTTGATAGAAGACGAAGGCTCTACGTAAAAATGGTCTCATACGCTAATTGCAACCAGTACAGCGAACTCGAATGTGTGTACCGTTCTACAGATTTCTGTCAAACTTGCTTCATTTCGAACCTAGCACTAAACCGCTAAACGAATTACTAAAACTTGTTTCTTTCTAGGGATGTGGCGGATAGTAAAATTGCCGGATACCGGATGTCCGATATCCGGTAGTAATGCAAAGCCGGATTCCGGATATCCGGCACTAATATCCAAGAAAAAATAATTACATAAAAATCTTATACTCGCATCGATCAATGTAAAAATCATCCTTTAAAATTAAGTGAAATTGATTAGAACATGAAAAAAAAGATTAGCTGACTCAGATACAACCAATCGCATTTTAGCTGGAGTAGCCAAAACGTTTGGTTATAACAACTGAGTTCAATTAGTTAGAGAACCAAAGATTAGTTGTTATAACCAAATATTGTGGGGATAACGGAAGAAACGCATTTTTGGATAAGGTTAGGTAATTATATTATAGAGTATTTAATTAAAAGGGAATTAATAGAATTACCTAACCTTACCCAAAAGTGTGTTTTGGGTACAAGAAATTGACCAATCGCAGTCAATCATTTTGTAATAATTTGTTATAAAAAATTGTATAGGGATAGTATAGCCTGTCAATTTGGAATATAACATTTTGGCCGGATAAACTACCGAATACTGGATATTTACCAGGTATCCGGCACATTCCTATTTCTTTCACACCAGGGGAATACACGCTCGTTTCGACTCTGACCACTTCTGGACTACTGTCCAAACTCGAGCTCCGATGTCGTGAAATCTCTTCCGCCACAAAATCTACAGATTCACTTTCTCGCGCTCCGGTTTTGCTTTACTCACGCTAGTTCTATCTCCCTCAATCTGCTGTCGCAAATTGTGAGTTCGTCACGATGAATTTTAAGGGGTTATATACACCTAGAGGCTTCGAAAAGAAGTCGTTTTTCCGCATTTTTTTTAAAGAAATGTAAAGCGTGTATTTATTTGGGCATTTGCTAACAGAATGTACATTATTTTTACTATAAAAAAAATTAAACTTGGATTGAAAATATTAATAAATAGCGAAGATATGGCAATCAACGCAAGACCTTATTTTGCAAAAGACGTTTTACGGTGCCAACTGCAGATCATAGAGGAGTTATCTGAAACAGACGGGACAAGAAATTTTTTAAAGTTAATGAAATTATCTAGCCTTTGTCGTAGCCGATTTTTAAAATATCGATTTTTAACAAAATGGTGGACAATTGAACTGAAAAGTGCGATTTTTGAGGAAAAATCATTCCTTTCTTCATCGCACTTTTCAGTGCGGTCGGTTCAGCCGTTTTTCTGAAATTGAGGATATACACGGCGCGCGCGCGCGCACGCACACACACACACACGAACGGTTTTCGCGATGACGATAGCATAAGTCACTCCCTTTACGGTGGTGCCTAAAAACTAGATGATATTTCTAAAAGAGCTGCTAATGCCAGTGTATCAAGAGAAGATTCTTTCGATCATTTCGGGAAATATATTGCTTCTCTTTAACGAAGTTTACCACAAGATCGATCAGCCCAACTGCAAACGGAAATAGTTTCTATAATTTTCAAACCGACAGTTCCTACGTATTCAATACCATCTAGGCCATACTTACAGCACTCAAATTTCTCTACAAATTCTATTACAAACTCGGATACTATTCCAAGTGGACTACCATCGATCGACAATATTCAAAACTGGAATCAAGTTTCTGTTTTTTTCAGCTGCAGAGGATATACAGAATGACTTATTTCATCTCTGAGTTAACTTCGGCCATGCGCGATTAGCAAATATATACTTGCTATTTATTACTTACTTATTACTTCTTATTTTACGTTTAAAATATTGATATTTGCTTTAGAAAATAAATATTTTGCAAACCATGACTTTTTATTACCTTTCTTATTAACTTGAAAACATTTTATAATGAAATGTGCCCGTGCCCCCTCCCCCCAAGTCAACGAAAATTATAGGAGAATTAGAACTAACTGTCATACCAATAATTAATCATATCGCCCCCTCCACACTACAAAAACCTATCTATGTCAATAAATACCGTGTTCAATTAAATAATGTTTTTACTTACCTCGATAAATTCTTTTAGAGCATCACACACTGCGTCCAAAACTTCTTCAATAAATTTACTTATAGATGTTTTGGAGACTCTAAATAAATATTCTAAACTTTTAAATGAGTCTTCAGTAGCTAAATATCGAAATGTTATTTGCAGTTTCAGTTTGGCTGATAGAGCCTCTCTCATATTAGTGTCATTTTTTTTAATTTTGGGGCTAACGAGTTTCAATAAATATTGAAAATGGTGCTCCGACATTCTCAGCAAATTTTTAAAATCACAGGGTACTTGTATATGTCTTTAACTGAATTAATATGCCTTCTTTGTAGAATCCATTTCCTCGTCCACCATCGTCTTTTCTTCCTTTTTCTTGCCAAATTTTCTGAAATCCTGCCTGCTATCACTCCACACATAACTTGACATGCTTCTGCCACCAAGTACTGCATATTCACGATTAAAGCAAATATCTCCCGTGTAAACCCATTTCACCACAGTCATGAAATTATTAGATTCATGTTACCACAGAGGTGGCTCGCGTTCGTGATTCACAACCCATGTCAACGCGGCTTTACATCTACCAAAATGTTTTCGGGAGTATCATACCATGCAGGATTATTAATTTTGTTGAGTTGTAAGTATTTTCCTATTAGATATTGATTCAAGGTGAGCATTTCTTATAATTAATTTTTTTGTTTATAATATGCTATTTATTTTTAGGCGTAGCATTATTACATGCCTTAGGACAATGGCACACTTGAAGATGCTCAGAAGTCTGTAATTTCTATTAAAGTATTGTATATTTATGAAAAATAGTTTTGGAACTGTTACTTATCATCTATCATAAAATATAATAAATGTTTAATATTTGTAAAAGGAAAAAGAATTAAATTAGTGTTTACGTCCACAAGAGCTGTATCGCACAAAGCAAATGACTATAAGTATCACAGGTATTTACATTTCGGCTGATATTGCAGCTGTTTTCGAGAATCACTCTGGTCTGTTTACCACGCGCCGTCCCGTACCACTTGAGCCCAGATTTCGTCGAGCTAAATGCCACGGGAAAGAGGCCTTAAAACCGATTTTCCATTTATTTTATTATTTGGCTAAAAGGATTATTTGACATAAATATACCCTATGTTTTCAGGCGTTCACTGTGGTAATACCCGTTAATTTAAAACTGCCAACATATTCTATCATATTATTATTTCGTGTCACACCCCATGTTTCTCGCAACCCCTTTCCTACCTGATCCCTACGTCATTTCAATTGTTGCAAGTATCGACTTTCGAGCTCCATACAGAGAAAAGTGCTTTCCGCGTTGACTCAAAAGGGAGCGCCATTGGACCGTCAGGTAAGGCATGTAAAATCGTAGATTGATCGGCTTCCTGACCTTCAGGTCTCGCGAACGATTCCATGGGAATCGCTTAACCCATTGCCGCACACTTTTCGTAGCCACAACTTTTTATAGCCGTGGTTTGCCTACATATCGTCAAAAAAATGGACGGCAATAGCCGCCGTTTGCGGCAATGGGTTAATTACGTTCACGCCTTCCATGCAGGACGTAACAATAGATTAACAAAGAAAGACTATCGCAAAATTATTGGAAAAATGGAAAAATATAATTGTTATCTTTAGGAATAGTTTATTTGTCATCGTACAATAAAATCTGGGATATTATATCAACTTTTGTAAAGACGAGTGACTTAATGTAGACTGAATCTTATTCTAAGCTTGATACGAAACGAAGGCACTACGTAAAGACGGCCTCATACGCTAATTGTAACCAGTACAGCGAACTCGAATGTGTGTACCGTTCTACAGATTTTTGTCAAACTTGTTGTTCCGTTTCGAAACTATCACTAAACCACTAAACGTAACTAGAATTTGTTTCTTTCACACCAGAGGAATACACGATCATTTTGACTCTGACCACTTCTGGACTACTGTCCAAACTCAAGCTCCGATATCGTGAAATCTCTTCCACCACAAAATCTACACATTCACATTCTGGCGCTCCGCTTTTGCTCTACTCAAGCTAGTTCTATCTCTCTCCATCTGCTGTTGTAAATGGTGTGTTCGTCACGATACATTTTGACATACATCTAGGAATGATGACGGGCTAGAATACACCTGCCAGTGCAGAAGACATTGGTGAATAGAGGGGAAAGAAAATTCGAATAAAACAACTTTTTATCTGGCCAGGTAACACGCTGCATTATTGCTCCTAGCGAGATATCTCTGTTGCCACGCGCAAGCTTCGATCATCCAATTACTTTCAAAAAGCAATACTTGCAATGTAATAACAAATAAACATTAATGACGAATGCGCCGAGATTCACACGTGCCATTTAGTCGCCAAACAACAGGACGGCGTATAATCACACTGACTGTAAGAGTTGGGCCCGCATTAAGTCCACTGTGATTGTCTTGCTGGATTTTATCATTTTTCGCCCATTTAGTTGGCAACATTCCAGAGTGACAAAACTGCCATGGACGGATGTTATGGTAATTCTTGTATTACTAATGTTGGCGGAGCGTGACAATTTTCATTGTTTGCGCTACGACGATATTTGTTTCGACAGAGAATTTATACAGTTCACGTGGACCAAGGCGGACCATGACACGTTCGAAAACGTATGGACGATGAACTATGTATCGGATGAGTACTGGTAGACAAGTATTCGGATTGCTTATTATCCGGGAGATTGACCAGGTGGTGATATTGGAAAATCTCTGGAACGATGTACAGCCCTACGGATCTCTTCGAATGGAAGAAAGATGTTCGTAGGCCGATTATACGATAACTGCGGAAGCTGCATCGTGTCTACACAATTGATTGTATTTTACATAGTTATATTGTATTCCAGAATATCGTCACATTTTATTGGCAGTGGCGAGTGGAATATTGTAACCTGATTAAAAACAGGCACAGTTCCTACAAGCGCCACCAAGAAACAATCTCAGCAAAGACATAAGTGGACCTCTAATTAAGGCTGTGTTTCAATATTCACTGCCAGTGCTGGAAATGTATAGTTTGTGTCACGTATACTATGGAATTTCAGTACTGGCAGTGAATTTTGAAACACAGCCTAAATTATACATATTGCTCGTCTCTTGTTTGTTCAGTTTCTATATGACGGTTGCTTTTTATCTACAATGCTCGTACGAATTATTCTACGGTCAATCAACCCGTGCTTATGACGAAGCTGCGCATGCTTGGCACTGTTATGTACTACATATTTCTTCGACAGACACCCTAAGTGCGTGCTTTTTCGCCCACTGCCACTTCAGGTTCTTGACCTCGTCATTCCTTGATGTAAGTCCAACAAAATTATAATTCTCGACACATTCGGTTTTTATTGAAAACAGAGATAGGAAAAGCGCAGGTAGAGTAGAAGCGGAACACGGGAAAGTGAATGTATACGTAATTAAAATGTATACTGTTAAATATCAAATCTAAGTAATATATGTGAATATGGGCAGAACCACACTTATGGCATTGACAAGCGTATAAAGTAGTGTTGTGCTTTGAGACAGTCAGAAGTGGTGTAGAGTTGAAATGAGCGGGCTGACCGTATTTTTCAATACAAAAGAAGAACGGACGCCGCACTAATAAGCGACTCAACGGAACCATTAGGATTGAATAGCAAGTTTGACGGAAACTGACAAAAAGAGGCGGACACTCAAAATTATTGTAACATTTAGCGTGCGAGGCGACCTTAAATGGGACTCATTCATCTACCAATGCGCTCTTTGTATTCATGGTTACTATTCGATAAACATTACACCTTTAGGAACCGACAATATTAGTAAAAACAAAAATATTTCAGATTTCATATCACAACCACCGTGTTAGAAGTTTTGCAATTTCTTTAGCTTCGGGACTAGATTAATGCATTCGCTTATTTGAGAACTTTCATCTTTCGCCAAGCCATACCGTATCTTTATATATTTTTACTCTCATTAGTATGTAAGCTAATTGCTTACGATGTTCATGCAATTTGTGTTTGAACCAGCCATTCATAACAGCATTTCTTCGGTGTCAGTCTAAACAATTGTCCGACCACACTGGTCTCTTTAAATTGAAAATTATATTTTGTTATTAATTTCATTGTGGCGCAAACCCAAAGTAGCATTAATTGATAATTGTAAATCTAAAAAAACATGGTGGTTGTGTTTTCCTCCCATTTCTAACAATCTACTAATGGCATTAAAGACAGTTACAGAAAATCAAAATTGTACCGCATTTTTTTAAATAAACTGAACGATGTATATCTAATTCATAGAAAGGCATCATTGTTTTCCTCTATTTGTACAAATGCGTTTTTGATCTTTTTTAGGAAACAGTTGCATAAGTATAAACGTCAATAGATGACCGGAGACCCTACGTGCTATTTCCTGTTTTATTAGAATATCCGGTATTTTGCGAGAAGTTATTTTGCTTTTAAGATATTTAATTTTGTTATTTTTGAGGCGCACAAGCCTGCGCAACTTCTGTGTTCTTTTTCTTTCGCGTTCGAGCTCTAAACATTTTTTAGTGAACGCAGCATTTAAATCGTCATCTAATGAAGTTGAGTGCGTAGACTCATTATCATCATTTGATATAGAATATAATGCAGGCACCGCAGTACGCTTTAACATATTATTCCTTAGTTTATCATTAGTATGAAAATGTGCACTACAAATATATTTTTTTCTTAATTCTCGGTCGGTCAATTCCGCGTAATCATCATTGCCACTGTTTACCATCCATTCGATACATCGATCTGTATCATGGGATGGAAATATGTGAAATGTAATGTTTGGACCAGCCTTGCGAGACTCGTTAGTGCAGCCTCGAAAGACACATTTTTTAAAATGCACTCGGGTGTCTGTATTTTTTTTATGCATTATAATTAATGTACGTACTTATTCTCTTCCAAGCGAAAATTCGTGGAAAACTCTTTTAAGTGCTTTTACCCTGGGTACCTACGAGAAAAATACATAAGTATACGGTGTAATTTCAATAACCTCCAGATAGATATTAAGCCACAGTTAAATCATTGTCTAAGTTCAAGTGTTAGTGAAGTATTTATAACGCGAAATTACAATTAAAAACAAGCTGAGCCAGCATATCTTCTGACCTGATGTTAAAAGCTGTCAACAGCGTAAAAGTGAAAAGCCAATCCATAAGAAATATTGCGAAAGAGCTTGACATTTCCGTTACAACTTTGGCTCGTCATTGTAAGAAAGGCTACAGAAAATGGTAAATTTCTATGAAAATATTAAGCGTGGACACATAACCTGATTACATAACCTAAAACAACTTACCATTATTATATGTACAAATTATGATGCATGTTTTTACAAGATATAAAAAACACTACTCTCATTGTAAGAAACTTTTAATCTATTTCATTATTTATCTCTGCTTTTTTGTAAATATTTACTATTGCACAAGAAAATGAGTTAGAGGGGTACTTGCTAAAAGCAGCTGACATTTACTATGGGTTATCTCCAAGAGAAGTGTGAAAATTTGCTTTCCGATATGCACAAGGTTTGAAACTCAATGTACCAGAAAGAGGGGATAGTAATGAAGTGGCTGCCGTCTATTGGTTTACTTTATCCTGAAAAGACACAACAAACTCTCAATAAGAAAACCAAAGGCTACTAGTTTGGCTAAAACATCCGTGTTGAATAAAACTAATGTACAAACATTCTTTGGAAACTACAAGACTGCGCTGGATCATTTGAAAATTGGTCCTAACAATATGTGGAATATGGATGGAATGGGTTCCATAAACTCCTACCACTTTGAACGGGTTAGGTTCCCCTACCCTTACCTAAGCTTACCTACCTTACCTTTAACTAAGAAAATAATTTTTCCATTTGAGATTATGCACGATATATTTCAAAGGATGCCCTGGGTTGCTCCTCTGTCAATAGGAGGTTCTGGCGTTAATATAAACACCATAGAAAATGGAGCCCACAGTAAACTTATGAACGGTAAGCTTATTCTACATAATATTCTGATTGTTGGATTATACAGCATTAAATATAGTCTAACTCACTCAAGAAATTAATTGAGAACATCAACGGAAAGGCTCAGCGTACCTGCCAACGATTGCGGGAATGATAAGGGGAAGGATAATACAAAAGAAGCTGGCCGTACAGTGGCGTGTTATCCTTCCCCTTACCGCTAATCCTGACTTCATATTTTATTGCAGATGTACCACAAATCTTAAAAAACTTAAAAAAGGCACTGCTTTGAAATAAGTGTTTTTTATTTGCTAAAGGAATTCGTCGTTAAATATAAATTAGCATCTAATACAGTTGACAACGCACACTTCAGTGAAATACTTGATTCTCAGAAAGATACAAAATTTAATTTAACTCCTAAGTTAAATTCTAATGATATTTATTCTACTAATACTTACAATAAAATGCGTGTCAATAAAGCAGTCTGTTTTTTCAACCCACGTTAATTCTTTAAAATTTTTTAATAATGAGAATGAAAAGCCAAAATTGTATACCACTGCATGGTTTATTGAATTTATATCATATTTATAAAGTGGTTTTCATTGATGACTTCTAGATCACGTTGTATAGCATTGAGTGTAAATAACATTGACGTATACAAAGCAAACATAACTTTTTTACATGAAGTATTTGATCTCTTTATGAAAACAAATAGGTCATAAAGCAATATTTAAACCTGTACAGCGAGGTATTATATTGCCTACAACATCAATCATTTTATAGTAGACTATCATATAATCCAGTGTAATTTTAAATTCGTCTTAACTGGTCTTAACTGATCATTTCACCCAAGGCTGTGTTGAAAATTTATTTTCAATTTTACGACATAAACACACTAAACCTAACCTAACCTATCCGACTACCGACACGCATTGTGTCATGACATACGCGATATCGTGATCTGCGCATGCAGATGGATTAATAAGAATATATTCCAAAAAAACGTCATATTGATAAGAAAGTATTCTTATTTATTAAGAATTTTTATTAAGATAAATTATTAAGTTTACATTTTAAGAATACAATTTTTTCGGTGAACGAATAAACTGAGCCGAATGAATGTCGTCATTTCTCTCCTCGCATGTCACAATGAAGAGGAACTTTATTGAACTTTATTAAAGTTTGGGCAGGTTAGGAAAGCCCCTGTGGTTCTTCCCCCCTGCCCCCAGCTGTAGCCCCCCTTCTAAACAAATTTTCTTTTCGTGCTGCCATCTATAACAGTTCTGAGATTTATACGAACTAAAATTAGGTCCGTTTATATGTATATGGGAGTTTGCACCAGTTTGCACCCTTAGGCTAAGCGCACACGCTACGATTTTTATCGTACGGCAAAATATCGTGCGATCAATTCTTTTAGTGGAACAAAGAAGAGCACAGCACGCTCCTATGCTTTTCTTTGTTCCACTGAAAGAATTTGATCGCACGATATTTTGCCGTACGATAAAAATCGTAGCGTGTGCGCTTAGCCTTAGTGCATACAGTGCTGCGATTTCGAGCCCCACAGCACGCTCACGCATACAGACGCAGCGCTCGTCGGTGAGCTCGGAAGCGCTCGGGTCGCCGAGTGAGAGGGAGAGTATCTCCCGCCCCGCCCTTCTCACTCCTCAATAAAGCAAGCCACGCTTGTTTTGTTCGGCCGTCTCGCCTCTCGCGCGAACAGTCGTGAATTTTCCGAGTCCCGCGATTCGGCCGTCTGTAAATTTTCTAAGTCCCAGACGCGCAGGCTATACACAGAAAAAAAATATCGTAATTATTAAGAAATATTTGTTCAAACGTGTACAATGCATCTATTCTTTTAAAATAAGTATTTTTATTTATTTAAATAAATACTTAATTTAAATAAATAATTGCATTGCATACATTTAAAAAAAAACATATTTTTCTAATATTACTTTTTTTTTTCAGTGTAGGCATGTCAAATATATGAAAGAATCAAATATACAGGGTGTCCCGCAATAGGTGTAATCCCCACAAAGGGGTCATAGCTGAAGTGATTCTAAACCACATTTTCCTTAGTTAAAAAGTTCGATGAGGCTTCATTTTTTAATTATTAAGGAAAAACATAGGCAAATGAGCGCGCCCGTAGAGCCCGCGCTCATTGTCAGGGCCGTGATGCGAGCGGTTGTGGACAGGCGCATCGCGGTGGTACGGCATGAAGCGTCGGACGGAAATTATGTCGAATAACGAATTAAAATTTCAGAATAACTTCAGATCTTAGTCATGCACAATAAATAAATCTAATAAAAAAATTTAATAACAAAATATTTAAATAGACCACGCTGAAATAAATGAAAATAAATTTCCAATATGTTTAACTTATCAAATGTTCATTTACTGCTTCACTTGCTTGGTGGCTGTAATATTGCTTTAGTAGTGACGTACATATTTCTTGGGATTCTTTCTTTTTCTTTTTTGCAAATGCATGCGCAATGGCAGATACTGTAGCTTTTTCTTTTGCTGCGTAAAGTACCTATTATTTTTTTTATTTCTGCTTCGCATTTCCTTTATTCCCGCCATTCCCCCATTCCCTAGGAAATGTAGAAAATTGTCAATAAGAGCTCTATTTTGTAAGCGAGTTATTAGACAATTTTCAACATTTCCGCCTGATGGAAGAAACCACCATCCTTCTCGCGGTTTCCATCGAGCAGTAATGTGGATCGCAATATTTTTTCCTTTGGTAGCAAAACTCTATAGAAAATATGCACCACAGTTTTATTGCATTGTACTTGTTACACTTTACAATATACCTGAGAATGTTTTTCGTATAATTTCAGTTGTGATATTAATCAAAGAGTGAGATTTGTATTAACAAGGCAATAACTGGATGGTCATATTTTCAGTTTAAATGTAATAATTTCGCAAATTATTCCAAAAGAATAATATTCTCACACACAAATATCGGAATAGAAAATCAATTATTGACTGTCCAGTACCCTTTGACTTCATCTTATTCCGAGTATTGATAGACAGTAGAGGTTAATTGCTAAATGATATAAATTAAAGTTCCTAATTTAATATGACATTGTGAGAAAATTTTATCATCAAGAATTTTAATGTGGATATATATTTGATTCTTTCATATACTTGACATGCCTACACTGAAAAAATATCGTGATATTAGAAAAATATGTTTTAAATGTATGCAATGCAATTATTTACTTAAATTAAGTATTTATTTAAATAAAAAAAAATACTTATTTTAAAAGAATAGATGCATTGTACACATTTGAAAAAATATTTCTTAATAATTACGATATTTTTTTTCTGTGTATAGCATGCGCGTCTGGGACTTACAATTAGAAAATTTACAGACGGCCGAATCGCGGGACTTGGAAAATTCACGCCTGTTCGCGCGAGAGGCGAGACGTCCGAAACGAAACAAGCGTGGCTTGCTATAGTGAGGACTGAGAAGGGCGGGAGATACTCTCCCTCTCACTCGGCGACCCGAGCGCTTCCGAGCTCACCGACGAGCGCTGCGCTGCATGCGTAGCGTGCTGCCAGGCTCGAAATCGCAGCACTGAGTGCATAGCAAACCATTTTGGAACGCTATTGGAAGTACTGACAGTACTTGCAGTGAATAACAGAACGCAGCCTTAGATTCGTCTCGACCTCAGCTATTCCGTCATGATGTTAAAAATACGTGGACCCAATTAAAAAAAGGTCAGTGACCGTAAAAGAAAGTGAATGACCCCAGAAACCTCAAAAAATGTCACCTTGAGAAGAATCTTCTTCTTATCATTATACATATAGGCACTGCCAAACAAAACAATGTTATAGGAAAGGCTACGAAATCCAAATTACGAAGGTGGTCTATTTAAATATTTTGTTATTAATATTCTAAAAACCTTTTATGTACATTGTTAACAGCAGAGAGTGCAATTTTTTTTTAAAAAACACCCAACATGGAACTTCGCAAGACACATGCGCAGAGATCCTTAATAGAACAGAAACAAAGTGTCTTGATGAAATTCTAATTACTAGTTTATTACAGTATTATAAAATTAAAATTAGAGAGCACTACCATCTCAGAAGAATTTAACTATGCGAATTTTAGTATCATTACTGGCTATACTTCTTCAAACTATTCTCTACAAGAGCAAAAGTTACACCATTTTCCACAAATGTACATAGAACACCAAGAGTTCGAACATCCATAATGTTTCTCTGTTCATCATCAAAAAAGATCATATTTTCATATGGAACCCCAGATGCACGCTGAATTCTGTAATAATAACAGTATATCGTCTCCATATATTTTTTTACAAAATGTACAAGCATACCTTTTCTTGCCCCATATCACTGAATTATTATTTAAGTTTTATATTTCTTACAAGGCAACTTACATGGACAAATGGGTTTTTTTACATCCAGGATATATTTCTTTATATGTAAAATATTTGTCCCATTCAAGCAGTTTTAATAATTGTCTAGCTCCTTCAATCTCCGATGTACGGGATGCTATGCCAAGTTTATACTTTAAATCCGACAAATGTTTTAAAATCTTCGGAACATCTTTGTAATATCGTATAACTTGTCCACGTGCATCTACTACATTTGTTCCATTGCTAAAATATGTGATTAGGCAGGCATTGTATTAGTAAAAATACAGTTTATGCTATTAAAATGTAATAATCAAATATGTATATCTTTTTGTAATCTATTTTTATATGAAAATATACACCTCTTGCGAAAGGGTGGAGTTACATGAGTGTCAATCCAGAATGGCCACAATGTATAGTCTATAATGTAAAAAATATTTACTGAGTAATAATTCTGAACTGAAATGCAATCGTATATATATAAACAAATTTGCAGTCGAGCGAAAACGTACTGTACGTTATTTATCCCAAAAATTAAAATGCAAATACTACCGACTAAAAAAGATATAACGTGATCTATCAATTTTAAAAAATTCTGCTATACTTGGAGTGACAGTATTGTGAAGTCCATTCGTTGTAACACAAAATAACATTAACAAGAACTCTAACCTAAATCGAAGACAATTATCTCTGGCTTTTTCTCCGCCATTTATACGTCTATATATAAACTGATAACAGCGAATATGTACTTATCAATGGTACTACCCAGTGGGTGAAAATTCTGATGCAGAATTTTAATATTCCAAATCAGTTCTGCAATTCTAGGACATAAGTAGGTGGGAAAACATAATCGTGTAAGAAAATTAGAAACTCATGAATGACGACAATGACATTACATTGGCCTGCATTGGCCCTAGACCATATATTGTTTATGATTGAATGGGTGGGAGGCACGAAACGGTCTGAAGATAGCTTTGGGCGTAGTTCGCCTGTTGCCGCGTACCACATGCGGCGCTCGAGATGTTTGCAACAGCCACCGAGGAGAGATCAGAGAGATATGTTTGCCTACGAATGCTTTTATTCGCAATAAAATGCATCGAAATGATAAAAATGCATCGAAATGATTTCTGGTTACAAGATTACAAAAATCTCTCATATGACAACGTCAAAATGCTTCTCAATGCTCCCTGTTCGGAGCGGCGAAAGGCCGGTTCACTGAGTGACGTATTTGCTCAGAGGGACACCGACTTTGCACTTCATTGTATGTAAAATTGGTCAGTAAATAAACATTTTTGATAATATACTGGTAATTGGACCTACCAGAAGTAGAGTTATTTATATTATGATCCTATTGAAATAAACACGTTTATCATGTAACTTAAATAAACATCTTTTTTCAGGTAGATAACAACTGGGGTATTTTGCAGATTATAATAAAGACCACTTATGATTTTCCCTCGTCACTTCATATACAAGATAAGTATATACAAGATTTTTATAATTTTGTTAATTTCAAAGTTATTGTTTAGGAATATTTATATATAAGTGGCAACTCATCTTATCTACCCTCAGCAATAATATTGAAGCACATGCACGTGTCCTCGTTAATCGTAATTTTATATATATTTATTTGCTTTGGTTTTTTTTATAACGTAGCATTCCCAATACACGGCGGTGTAAACCGCACATACCGAATTGTATTCCTTATGTTTATATAAGTCGAAGAGACAGTAATACCTATGCCAATAAGAACCACGAAATAGCCGAACAAATTAATAAATTTGTTAACAACCCAAGATTGTGTTGCAGGAGAGTGCGAAATTTCAACATTTCTTTCCCGCCGAAATCTGAACGAAGGTTCGCTAGCATCTAACAATACTGGCTGATCCTCTTCCTCGCATTTCGTTATTAGTGGTTGATTTATAATACTTTCAGTGTTGGTACCTTCATTGTCGTCTGAATCAATGTATTCCTTATTATTATAGCCACGTCGTTTATTATAATATACGTAAGAATATCGATAAGGGTCAATTTTGGTGAATTCCAAAAATCCATAATAGATGGACCTTGAATGTATCCTCGGATCGCTCTGGTCACTTTCTAGATTCAGCCGTTTCTCAGAAGCCGAATAAATCTCGGGCGTAGACGAGCGCATTAAATCAGATTTCAAATGAAGGGCTCTCGAATACATAAGTGGAGGAAGAACAAAAACTAATGGACCAATTAGGGATCCACCGATTAAGGCCATTACAATGTCGAATCTGGGTACAGATTCTCCTATGGCTACTCCAAGGAATACAACGGCCGATCGTAGCGCACAACGTTTCCATCCAAAAGCTAATGCGAATAAAACGAACATCTTGAGTTATGCAAAATGTTGTATAAAATCATCAGTCTCGTATAAACGTATATGGAGGATACTTACATCTCTGTACGCGTAATTGATCTTCTAAATGTAAAAAAAGTGCGGAATGGCCTATTGCACTGGAAAAACACAACTGCAACGCTGTCAGTAAAATTGCACCACGGACGGCTAATCCTTCCGGTACTATTTGCAAAATATTTGCCGTTGTACCACTGCCATACTTCCACGCGGCTAGACCTGCTGTCACAGCAAATAAAACGCCGCTAACTGAAATATTAAAAGACCTTAATTTCATAGCTATTGGAGTAAAGAACAGTCGACTGATTGTTATAAATCTCACCTAAAAAGGACATAATTACAGGTTTGTAAATATGCTGTGGATTGCGCATATCCACTTGTATAGTC
Organism: Tiphia femorata; assembly: GCA_944319695.1. Taxonomy (NCBI): domain Eukaryota; kingdom Metazoa; phylum Arthropoda; class Insecta; order Hymenoptera; family Tiphiidae; genus Tiphia; species Tiphia femorata. The sequence continues at coordinate 32,402,080 of OX090895.1, forward strand.
ATAAGAGTGGGATGTACATCGAATTGGAAAGCCAGCATACCGTAGCTAGAAAGTAATTTGTTAGTAAAACGATGAAGTTACCTATGCCACACCATGTACCGTGTATTGTAAATGAAGTTATTAATCGGCCGTGTAACTTATTGTTAGTTTCGTTAGTACAAGACCTACCCCGAAATAAACTTGTCCCAAGTCGGCGATGCTGGGATCGGCAAAAAATCGGATATTTGATCGTCAGTAATAATGCACCACCATACTAATCCTGCTGTTACAGCGACCACTGCACTGGAGCACATTGCCAACCACCTGGAATACGTAAACGCTAATACGCGTTGCACTTGCATAGAATAATCTATGAAATATGACAAATGCGTCTCTCCTTACTTCATATCACGTGGACTTCCTAGCCACATAAGTGGGCACAGCAACAAGCCAACCAGGAGTAACCAGTAGCAAAATGATAAGTCGAATTGTCGCTCTGATACTTTAAGGCCAAAGAGTTGTAAATTTTGAGAAGCTAAAACAAAATGATCCTTACTCATTCAAAATCTTACAATTTGTAGATAATGGCACGTACCGACTAATAAATTGGGAATTCCTCCGCAAAAAACCGTGAGATCTAGAAACACCGTTACGACAGTTCGCGCCCGAGATCCCAAAGTCAATTCGGTCACAGCCGCGAGGGGGTATCTACATCATAAATGCTCTATATTGGAAATCATATTTTTCGCGTAATTTTCACTGTGTTCAGGATAAATTGCTATACCGATTCTTTTGTGAAAGTTGAGGATCCAAAGCTGTAGCGATCATCCATGATTTTCCTAGAAGTGTAGCTGTGTATATTTGGAGGCCAAAAACAATGAGTACCAATGGAATGCCGAGTAATCCTACAAAATAAGAAATTATAAAGTCAGGATTTACCTTTTCCGTTATTAAAAGGAAGGGTGGGGGGGGAGGTACTTACCGCATTGAACTATTGCGGGCGGTAATGCAATGATGGGAAAGACGCCGAAGATATCGACCATGCACAGAGTGGTAAAAAACATCGAAAGGCCAGAATTCGAACCCTTAAACAACAATGGTATTCTCTCGAGATTCATCGCGGTACCACGATCCATAACTGTTTGACAAGAGGACAATCCATGAACCGGTTTTCCGCCGACCGTACTTCACGAAAGGTAACTCGATATCCCATGGAAGGCGAGTGGCTGATGTAGACAGGTCGGTGGGTACGGCATAGGAAGACCCACAACATGCACTTGCCAGCGGATTCATTCCCATCCACCCGCTGTGCATTACACTGTACCCTACTCGCGGTACTTTGCGTAATTATCATTGCAGATCATACAAATTGGAATGGGCTTTATCGACATATAATTTGAGATGGCCGATCCATCAACAAATCTACATGTGCGTTTAACACATATGCATGTACATTACACATTTATTCTCGATATAGATGAGAGTGTGAGATCGGAATAGTTAAAAACAACTCCTAAAAATTGTGTTAAGGGCGTCAATGTTCGATTTATGCTATATCATTGTTCGGGACGGTAAAACAGACATCAAAAATTTATACCCCAAATATGTATTTATGAGCATAGAAAACTTAAAGTCAAAGGTGCAACGATAATAATTACAGTTCATCGCAATTAATATTTTACAATAAGTATCTAATATTAACAATTCATTGTGGTGTGCTAATACTTATTTAATCGTCTGTTTCGTAAGATGGCGAAGCGGGCGAGTATGTTGGACTTGTAGGTGAATAACCGGGTACTGGCGGCGAATACGTAGGACTTGTTGGTGAGTAGCTTGGGCTAGTGGGTGTATACGTTGGACTTGTTGGGGAGTACTTCGTACTCGATGGTGAATACTGAGGACTTGTTGGTGAGTATGTTGGACTTGTAGGGGAATAATTTGGACTGCTTGGTGAATATCTTGTACTGCCCGAAGCTGTATGTTGCGGTGAACTTGGAGAATATGATGGACTCGTCGGTGAATAAGTTGGACTTGTAGGAGAATACGTTGGACTGACGGGTGTGTATTGAGGCGATGTGCCAGCAAACGATGGAGAAGTAGGGGAATAACTGGGGCTGGTTGGTGAATATTTTGGGCTACTTGGCGAATAACTTGGACTAGCTGGCGAATATTGAGGCGAACTGGGTGAATAACTCGGGCTTGTTGGAGAATACGATGGGGAGGCCGGTGTATAGTTCGGCGAACTGGGTGAGTAACTTGGACTCGTTGGTGAATAGCTCGGCGATGTCGGTGAATAACTCGGGGAAGTAGGTGAGTAGGATGGGCTTGTTGGTGAGTAACTTGGTGACGTTGGCGAATAACTTGGTGAAGTGGGCGAGTACGAAGGACTCGTTGGCGAATAACTTGGAGAAGTGGGTGAATATGAGGGACTGGTAGGAGAATAACTTGGTGACGTGGGAGAATAGCTTGGACTTGTTGGCGAATAACTCGGAGATGTTGGTGAGTAGCTTGGACTGGTTGGTGAATAGCTTGGTGATGTTGGTGAGTAACTTGGTGAAGTCGGGGAATAGCTTGGCGATGTTGGCGAATAATTTGGACTTGTCGGTGAATATGTAGGACTCGTCGGTGAATAATTTGGACTCGATGGTGTCATACTAGGAGATGTTGGCAAATACGCTGGTGATGTCGGAGAATAACTTGGTGATGCACCACCTGCGGGAGACATTGGGTAAGGACTCATGCTCGGACCTGGACTTCCGGGACTGCCAGGCTGCGGTGAATATGCCGAATATGCCGGTGATAATCCAGATGCGTCGGATGCTCCGGAAGGGGAGAAACAGGCACCACCCGGTGTCATACCGCTGCCCAATGCTATAACACATTTATCAAATAAATTAATCAACCATATGTACAATCGGATATAGAAGATTATTAATGTGTCCTAAAAGTATACGCATTACCGTATATCCTAACATCATACTTATAAACTGGAAGACTAACCCGGAGACATGCTCGATGCGCCATAACCAGGTGTAGCACCCATCCATGGTGTCATTTGTGGACTCATACTTGGAGTGGCGACACTACCAAAGAACATTCCAGCAGTTCCCATAACACCTGCACCCACAGCCATAGGTATTTCAATACCGGCTTTACATTTCTCGGCGTCCAATAAAAGATCAAAGCATCCTAGAAGTACATAGGTGTACATTAGCGATATTGAGTGGCTAGTGAATTATAGCACAGTGGCCTTGCATATTGAAATTGTAATCCATACCTGTACCAATGCGTGGAAGTTGACCCATTATAATATTTTCCGATACGCCTCGCATTGGATCAACCTCTGCATGCGATGCGGCATCTAACAGCACATCCACAGTTTCCTCAAAGGAACATCTACAAGAGTAATTTGCAATATCAACAGTGTTGAACGTTACTAGTGATAAATGTTTACAATTGTAAAATGATTTGCAGACCTCATGAGGGCTCCGGTATCTTGTCTGTTTATTCCATGACGGGTTATTGCCATCAAGTGGCCTTTGGCGGTCATAACATCACAAAGTAAAGCAAGATGCCGATAATTTACATAAAGACCGTAGAATTGTAGCACAGCATTCATTTCTTTTTCAACAGATTTACGCACAGCCTCGATACCCAATACTTGAAATATTTCACATATGTCATTACTGAATGTTCTAACAGGATCGACATCTCTCTCGCTAAGAACCTTCATTAAACTTGTTCCATCAGTTTCTAAAAGCCACTCTGCTATTGCTTTGAACTCGCCTGTGTCTGTTATAACGATTCGTTTCTTTGAGTCTGTTTGTGGCAAATGCATGTACACCTTGCCTATAGCTTCAATACCCTGGAAAGAGGTTACCAATTTGAACAACTAATTGCTTCGAAATAGTAACAAATTAGTTACCTGCAACGTCATATCACTAAGCATATTTGCTTCAATACAACGGAGAAACATGTCGTCTTCCATCTTGTCAGCAGCTTCCTCTTCGGTGTCTTGGAATTTATTGTCATCGCTATTCATGATTCTAATACGCAAAACTAATTTTTCAGCATTATCATCATTAAAAATACAATTTAGATCGTCTCCAAAACCAGCATTTATTTTTTCAGCAATTTGTTCCATAGTCAATTTTTTGTCAGTCATTCTCTTTCTGTCCAGTTCAATTCGGAGCAACCAAGGAGAAATCTTTGTTGGATCAAAGTCAGGCATTTCATAGTACACATTAACAAATTCCTGATCTTCCGCAATTACGGTATTTTGTGGATCAGGATCATAATATATTGCAGTGTTGGCAGTAACCTTCCTCAAAGTGGTGTGCTCCAGGCGACAAAGGACATTCTTTGCTTTTTCTGCATCCCTGGCTGCAGCACCCGTCAAAAATACTGTTAGCGATGGAGCTTTTGGCTTTTTACTGATGTTTATGATTTCCTTTAGCCTGGGTACACCAAGTGTTACATTTTTCGACGATACGCCAGCAAAGTGAAAAGTATTCAGCGTCATCTGAGTAGCTGGTTCGCCAAGAGACTGCGCAGCTAACGCACCAACCATTTCACCGGGGGATACCTTGAAAGTTTGTTACATATTAGGATCTTTTCTATGTGTAATTTAATTCTCGACTGTTTGTACCAAAAATTTTGAAGCTCCATCTTTTACCTGAGCCTGTTGAAATCTGGTTTCAATTTCACCGATTAGCCATTCAAAAGCTTCAGTAGATAAACGGAACTCTTCGGAAACACATTTTGTACATAATGTGGAGCGTACTAAACATTGAAATAATAATGTAGCATTTTCATTAGCTTGCTTACTCAGTCTGTCATCACCAGCCACAATAATACACTTCTCTAGGAGATCTTTAACCCCTACCAGACAAAAGCAAGTTATTAAATTTTTAATAAAAATAAAAAAACCTATTTATTATTTATATTAATAGATCGATACCTTGAATAACTCTCATAGGACTGAGATCAGCAGGTGCCCTTTTATTAATATGGAATATCTTTTGAGCATTCCATATCATTCTTTGTAAATTGCACGGTAATACAACTTTTGATTCGCCACTAGGAAAAATCTCTCTGAGTGCTACACGATCCTTATTTAATTGTTCCCATTCTCGTTCTAATTCGGAGATTATATCCCCGGAACCCATCATTTCTCGAACAATATCTTCATTGAAAATACGACGAAGGTATCGCTCATTAGTGGGATCAAATCTAAATTTCTTCTCAAAAGCCTTGTTACTTAATTTGATAGTCGGCAAGTTTTGAAATTCAACAGTTTCTCCACATAGACCGTCTTCTCCATATCGTAACTGTATCAATTGTCCTACAGAGTTTCTGACTGTTCCATCATAATGCACCATGACGGACTCCATAGCTTTTATCAAACGTCGTTGAATGTAACCAGTTTCTGCAGTTTTGACAGCAGTATCAATAAGACCTTCACGACCACCCATGGCATGAAAATAAAATTCCGAGGGTGTTAAACCAGCAAGATATGAGTTTTCAACAAATCCTCTTGACTCAGGACCGTAATCATCTTTGATGAAATGTGGTAATGTCCTTTTACGAAAACCAAATGGTATCCGTTTACCTTCAACATTTTGTTGCCCCACACAAGCGATAACTTGAGAAATGTTAATGTTGGATCCTTTTGAACCTGACACCACCATAGCTTTTAAATTGTTATATTCCGTCAAAGATTTTTTGGCTGAACCTCCAGTCTTGTCACGGGCATCATTCAAAATTCTGTTTACTTGATTTTCAAAGGTCTGTCTTAAAGTGTTACCTGGAGTAGGTTCAAGTTCCATATTATGTGCTTTTTGAATAACTTCTATGACATCTTCTTTAGCTTTCTTAATTGCTTTCTGTATTTCTAAATATGTTTGAGGGTCAGCAATTGTATCACCTATACCAATCGAATGACCTTCCAAGAGCAACCAATTATTAATCACAGTTTGAATATTTCCATAGAAACGTCCGCAAACCTCATGGCCTAGCTCCAACATACACACATGAAGCAATGAACCTGCCGATGTTCCCAAAGTTTTCTTACAAAGAATTCCCATTACAAGTTCACCATGCTCCACCATGACCTTTGTATCTCCGGGTGAAATCCATTTATATGGACCATCATCTTCTTCATCGGGATGTGTGCTATGAGTTCGTATCATATTAACATTTCCTGGAATAATCAGGGAGAATATTTGTTTCCCTGTCCACAACGGTTTAGGTTTTAAAATACACGGCTGCGGCATTTTACCGTCCCAACTGGGTAAGAACATAAGTATATTCATCATCTGCTCTTTCTCAATGAAAACATCACGTTTTGTCATCTTCCTTACAGCAGTGAGCGTATCTTGTACAATACCCATTACAGGTTTGTTCGCTTGAGGTGTAATGATTTGACGAGGTGTCACATGTATATTTTCTACTTCCGCACGTGTTTCCATCGACTGCGGTACATGCAGATTCATTTCGTCTCCATCAAAATCAGCATTGTACGGCGATGTACAACTGAGGTTCATACGAAAAGTACTCCAAGGAAGGACTTTAACCCTATGTCCCATCATACTCATTTTATGTAGCGTCGGTTGTCGATTAAAGATGACCAAGTCTCCATCTCGAATATGCCGTTCTACTCGATAGCCGCATTGTAAATGAAGATCCGAGGGCTTTGGATTGAATCTTAAATCAATTCTTTCTCCATTATCTCTTACTACATATTTCGCACCTGGATATTGGGAATTTCCTCGTCTAACCAACTCTTGCATTTTGTCAATATTAAAAGGGGTAACAATTTCTGGAAAAGTTAAATTTTGTGCGATACTTCGAGGCACACCTACTTGATCTATCCGTAAATTAGGATCTGGTGTAATAACAGTGCGAGCAGAAAAATCTACACGTTTGCCCATTAAATTACCACGTATCCTGCCTTCCTTCCCTTTCAGTCTTGCTTTTATCGCTTTTAATGGTTTCCCAGATTTCTGCATCGCACGTGGCATACCGGGCATTTCATTATCTACAAGCGTTGCTACATGAAACTGCAACATTCGGATATTCTCAGATACAACATGAGCTGCTGCTCCAGCTTGCTCATTCCGTAACAATTCATTATTTGATTTTATAATGTCGGCGAGTTTATGGGTAAGATCATCCTGATTCTTAGCAGAACCATACATGATGACTGCTGGCCGTACAGACAGGGGGGGTACTGGCAACACCGTAATAACCATCCAATCTGGTCTAGCAAATTTAGGATCCATTCCAAGAATGAACGATTCTTCATCGACGATATGCTTAAGAATTTCCCATGCACGTTCAGCTGTTAATGGGATTTTCTTCTCTTGAGAATCTTCGTTTACATGCTTCCATTCTGCAAATACATCTAATCCTGTTCTCTTCAGACTTGGTTGATATCTACCACAACCACCATGACCTGGTTTTCTATCCGCAGGTTGCTGTTCTTGGTTTTCTTTATTTATGTCCATCTCATCGCCACCATCGCATACATTTTTACTTTTACATAAGTCATATACGAAAATCAGACGTTTTCGTGGTTGTCCCTTTGTTTTCATTACAATTTCTTTAATCTTTGGATTATGCTGTATGCGATAAAGACATATATTAACTTTCAAATTAGTCGCACGTAAACGAATAAGTGAAAATATTACACTAACATATGAATTATGCAATAACATAATTAATTATTATGGATTCTTGTTGTCATGGCACCAGTTGGTACCATTCAAAATTTGTATTTATTTGGTTTCAATAAAAAAGTTCCTATCTTATACTCGTTTTCACGTAAGAATACCACCGTTTCGCGCATCTCAAGTGATCCGATTGGGCACGGAGAGTGGTCACGTGGGGACACAACCAATAGAATGTCTGCCATGGTAGGGATATGTGCAGAGCGAGCGAAAACTCGTCCACTTCCGCTGTATTCTTAGGTGAAAACGAGTATAGATGATAATCAAAGCAATACTTTGTCATGCATAATACTCTATACTACGCAAATGCAATTATCAGAACTATAAAAACTTACCGGGCTAACAAGTAATTTCGAACAGTAGAAACAGACACATCTAAGAATCTTGATTGTTTTCGTGAGGAAGCCTACATGAAATACTGGTTTTGCCAAATCTATATGACCAAAATGTCCAGGACATTCTGTCATATTACCAGCACATGTTTGACACCTAGAATTACGGTCAATAACACCCTGCCTTGGATCCATGAGGCCCCCAAGCTTCGGTCGACCACCTTCCATCGTTTCTGGAAACCGTACACCACCATCGGTAACCGACATACGGCGCTAAAAGCAAAAGTTACACATGTTAGTATAGTACAATAAGTTGTTACGGTTATTTGTTAACTTGTGTCTATACAATCATCTTTATAAATATAATTAATTCCTTAAAACTGTTATATCGTCGTGTAGATGTCTAATACGACAATGGGCGATTATAACGTGATCAAAGGTGAGGCATGCACAAAATCATATAAACCGTACTTCAGTCGTATTGTCATATTATGTCGAATAACAATGGAAAATAAGTAGACGATATATATGAAAGAAAAAGAGATAATTATCTGCAGTACCCTCGACACAATCTTGATCCAAAATCCTATTTTTCTTATAATATATATTTCAAGGTGTTACGAGCTACTCTGCATAACATATGCAATACTTAATGAAATGTATGGATAATTTTTATCTAAACAATTTCGAGTCTACAACAGTGACGCAAACTGTTGAATTTTAGGGGTACACGCGTGTACTGCAGTTTAATTGGATTAATAATAAATTTTTATATTAAAACTGAGCGATACGATTGAGAACAATGCACTCACTATTTCATCTGGAGAAAGAATACCAAACTGGACTCTTTTAACTGTTCTTAAAGGAGCTTTCGAGTCGGACGTAGCCATTTTGCAAGGAGCAGCTGGAACCTCCGTTGCGGCCTTCTGCGTCGCGACTCCTGCTTATACTCCCTGCCCGCTTCAAACTTCGGTCATAGGGCACCACTTTACAAGAACCGTATCCCAGTGCGCGTATAGTAAATAGCGCACTCCTATTAGGGAGGATTCTCACCTTGGCAGAAAAACAGAAAGCAGAAAAGTAGAAACCAATCAAAAGTCGCGCTGGTACTGAGCAGTCATTTTGCTTTTCTGTTTCTGTAATCAGCGCGAGTTTTGATTGGTTGCTGCTTTTCTGCTTTCTGTTTTTCTGCCAAGGTGTGAATCCTCCCTTAGCTGCTTTCCTCAACAAAATTCGCTATTAACTTGTCCAAATGACGATTTTTATGGGTAAATGGTTTATGGGTTTACTCAAGTTTACTCACTGAGGAGAAATGTCAGCGCCCGTGTATTTGGAGAGGCCGTTTTGCCGGGTCCTGGTGGGTCCCGGAGATAATTGCAGTGCTCTATTCGATCAACCGTACTTATGGAGTTGTAATGTAAGCTATGTTGCTTTGCTATGTAGTTACGCAAAAATGGCGCTGAAAGCAGTGAAAATTTTCGGCCCCCCTAGACGCATAAGCGCTGACCCTCTTTAACAATCTCTCCTCGATGCCAGAAGGCAGTAAAGTTCATTGAAAATGTCTGTAGTCACGTCTGAAAAGATATTGTGAATGATCGTGACTTAAACCTAAACTCCGTTTGTACCGTATATTGCCGTATATCAACTAGAAAGTGAAATAGAGGGATTGCTCGAATAGTACTTCAGAAAACGCATCGAAGCGTTTTATACGGGGTTCCAAACCATTTAATTGGATTGCACGAGATATCATAAAATACCGTTAATGGCATTTTGTGTGTTTGTGCAAGACTAGACAATACGTAAGGCGTTGCATCTATAAATCGACTTTCTTCGAAAGGCCATCAGTGAGCGCACAATGAGCTTCCTATTGTAAGTTTTTTGTGATGAAAATCGACTTTTCCTGCCTCGGATTCGGTCTGTCCAATTTATTAGAAAAGTCTATAACATTGTGGCGTTGAAATCTGTTTAATCTGTACTCCAAAGGGTATTCGTTTTATCGTAATGCGTCATTGTTTCGCGTCTGATAATTAATACAAAAGATGTATTGTGGATTATACAAACCGGTTCATGTTCATGAAAATTTTGACAGAAGCATCATTCTGTTTCTTCTATTCCATTAACTCATCGTCACTGAAATCTTGTAAAGCTATTCTCTGATTTATAATAACGAATGCTTTTTCGTAAGTATGTGTTTGCACGTACGTACACGTAACATGCACGTTTGTGCATACTATTTTTCTTTTTTTTGTATTTTTAACATGTTTTCAACAAGAGTTAAATTGAATTACTTTAATAATTTGCCCTACTTAACAGTAAATATTCATTATTTTATGTCTGCTGTTACTGTCAAATAAAAATTGCAATTCATACATGTAGCAGTTTAAAATGTTCATTTAAACCGATGTCATCAGTTTTTACCATTCCTTTGTTTATTTTTCTGAAGTATATCTCTTTACTTCTTATGGCAAACTAAATTTTCAAGCATTTTTCTTCTTGGCAATTTAATAGAACACAGAATTCTCTGCCAGTCCTCCAAAAACTTTGATTCATACTAATTCTATGAGGGTAATGCCATAAAGTATTATACTAAAATAATCTTTTTTTATATCTCCCATTTAATATTATCTTCTTTAGTGGAAGCCGTTCTTCAAAAACATTTAAGCCAAAGAAAAATATACCCGAGGGAACTCATCAGTATGATTTGATGAAACATGCTGCTGCCACACTTGGTTCTGGTAACCTTAGACTCGCAGTTATGCTTCCTGAAGGAGAAGATTTGAATGAATGGGTAGCAGTGAATAGTAAGTAAAAATATTTAATATATATTTAAATAAGTAGCTTTCCTGTTCGCTTTTCTGTTGCTATTATAAATGTTCATTTTAGCTGTCGACTTTTTCAACCAAATAAATATGCTATATGGCACGATCACTGAATTTTGTACCGAAGAAAGCTGTCCGATAATGTCTGCTGGTCCGAAGTATGAATATCATTGGGCTGATGGCCACACAGTAAAAAAACCAATTAAATGTTCGGCACCAAAATATATTGATTATTTGATGACATGGGTACAAGATCAGTTAGATGATGAAACATTGTTTCCATCGAAAATTGGTATTTTTACAATTTATTATTATAATGCTTACTCCAGTTTTCAGCCATTTATAAAAATATATACTTTCTAAATAATATGGTAATTGTCACAGGTGTACCATTCCCTAAAAATTTCTTATCAATTGCAAAGACAATTTTGAAAAGATTGTTCCGAGTGTATGCGCATATATATCATCAACACTTTAGCGAAGTGGTACAACTTGGGGAAGAAGCTCATTTGAATACATCGTTCAAACATTTCATATTTTTTGTTCAGGTAAAAAATACATGTTATACATTATTGTCCCTAAATCGGGAACATGAGATTGTGCTTTATAATTGTGTTATAAAGCCACATGCTGTCAACTTTACATGTGTATGTATTTAAACTGATGATTTCACATATGCGAGTTATAATGTAGCAATAATGGTTTTGTTGTAGGAATTTAATTTGATCGAAAGACGAGAACTAGCACCTTTACAAGAGTTAATAGAAAAATTGACCGCAAAGGATGCACGATGAATAGTCCAGATTAATATTCTGACAATTCTCCAAAGAATCTCATCCATACTGTCTTTGCTAACAAGTATGTAAATGCATATATTATTCAACTAACGATCTTTGCCTCGAGATGTGAATGGGTTGTATTACAGAATTCTGTTAAAATATATGTAAGTGAATGTTACAAATTACAAAAACATGTACCATTTTGCATATGAACTAAGCTTTGAAGGCACGTAAATGTAGTTTTATATAGTTATTGTAGCAACAATTAGGGGGGTGTGAATGTCGAACGTGGAGTTTTGTAAAATAATTATGTTCTCCAACCTATTCTGCAGAAACTACTCTGTGTAATGCTTTGTACTAATGTTCTGTTGATTGGTTGAAGTGTCTTATTCTAGACCATAATTTATTATACACTGTGAGCTTCTGTACTTCAAATTTACAAGTTATATACTATTGAGGTTCGTAGGATGGAATTGTCAAGCTACCCATACATATATATATATATATATATGTATATACACACACATATATACATACATATGTATGTATGTATATTTATATAGTAACTAGTACATATAAACACAATATATCTTGTCCATTGCAAAGTTGCAGATTCTAAGGTGCAGAATATTTTATCCCTATACACAATTAGTTATGTTTACAAATGAGTAAAACCCAATTTAAAACTGTGAAATAATGTCTTACGACATGTTCTGGTGTCTAATGTTAAATGAAGCATGATTTTGTTTTATTAAAGATATAGAAAACACTATGTCCAGTATTTTTAAATTTTGCATTATATGGAACATTAGTCTCTTGAATTTATAAAAATTTGACACTTATGACCAATGGCGTTATTTTAATTGATCTTGGAGTAGTGCGTATTAAATGCACTGCATTTTGTTAATATATAAACATATTAAGTTAATATAATACTTCTCATTTCCTCTATTATTATATCATAATTATTTTACATTATAATCATATTAAGCGCTTATAGAATTATTTATAGAATTAGGAATTTTATACACCACTTTCTACATTTTTTGAAATAACGTTTCTGAATTTGTTCTATTTTAAATTGCCTACAAGAACCTAACAATTTATGCGTAAAACAGTTGAGGAGTTTACAATAACATAATTAGTTTATTCTTATAATTATCTGCTGTTAATTACGCGCTGTGTGTCATCATGTAGCAGCATTTTTTTTTGAATTTGTAATGATAGTCTTGTCTTTTTTGTATATCACAAGTACCATTCAAAGACTACTAATCATGACGTTTTGTGTGAATGTTTTATCATTCAAATCAATTATTGGGTTATCGAAAAAATAGGTCCATTTCTGGCAAATATTATACATATATAAGAAATGTATGCGGTGTGCACCATATAGCAGATATTGTACTTGCAAAAGTTTTTGTAAGCTCAAAAAAGCAGAGAGCGGAGCTAAATAGTAAAATGTATTCCTCTGGGGAAAGTATTATGTATCGTAACACTTCTACTTGTATGTGTTTGTGTATTCATATAAAAATATATTTATTTGTTTATCGGATGCTGAATATATAGGATCAAGAAAAAGATCTCATAGACATTGAATACTATTTCAGCTGTTGCTTTAAATATTTATCACAGACATTGTCTGAAAGTGTTTTATAAAAGCGCATTTTTGTCCCCTGAAATTCTCATTTTTTGTGACATTTGCCATTTTTTGAAACGACTCTTTTTATGAGGATACCTTAGCACTCTTTGATCTTATGTTGGTAATAACATAAGTAGTATTTCGATTATTTGTTGTTTTGTATTTTCTCACGTAAAAGTCTTTCACATTAATATTTATGAACTCAATGTTATTATGCATTGTTCACGCACTGGTCAAGTGAACATTATAATGGTAATTCATGTGATACCTTCCGCGCAAATTGCAAGGATGACTAATTTTCACGAGGTCCATGAACATATAAAAATGTATTTTATTATAACGACGCGATACACTAGCAGTGATAATAATATTATTGGTAATAATAGTAATTGAATATGTGGACGTAGATACTAACGGCGCATATGTATGTACACTAAGTGCATTCAGTACTTAAGGCATAAAAGAAATAATATGTAACATTTGGCGTTATATGTAGATTTTTTTTGAGATCACAACAAATGTTTGGATTAAAAGCATAACAGCCCTATATCATAAATAATTTTATACATGAATACGTTTGTTGTCAATACTTACTGTTATTAATATTATAAACAGATTTCTAATTATTGATAATATTGAAATGCTACTTAGTCATCTGTAATATTCATTATTTGGACATTTATTATATTCCTGAGTGTAAGCATATCTACAGGCTAAATTGCGTTGAACATATTTGGATTATGCACATTTTTGAGCGCAAACATTGATTTAGTCGACGAGCACAAAACAAAATTAATTTCACTGACAATGAGAAGTAGAAAGTTTTTAAGCCGTGTTCAAGATGGTCCTTTTTTTTACTTGAAGCGTACGTCGCGTATCAAGATTTATTTTGTATAATTTTTGAATCATTTAAAGATACGTTTACACGAACGCAAATCTTCGTTACTCGAAAAATATTTTTATCAACGTATAAACGATTTATTTAAGGAGCTTTCGCCATATGTATGTCCATTTGTATTAGCGATGCTAGTGATATGTCTGTGCAATGTAAATAATATTTTTCTCAAATAAACGAAAGCTCACGAATAAGCACGCATTAGTGACACATTTAAAACCGTTACTCTGCATACATAAAAACTTCAAATGTGTCTGACAATAAGCGGCATTTTTTTACCGCATTTTTTTACTGCATCTTGTTTCGTTTTCTTAATTACGTAAGCCTTGTGTCAGCTGTTTAAGAGTGATTGGAGCTGCAAAAACGCGTGTCACGTCGACAATTGCTCGTGCAATCAGCACGTCATCATCACGCGCGATTCTCCTCGACACTTCGCATTAGGATGTTTTTTCTTTTTTCTCCTCTCCCGTCGCTTCGTCCAAATATGCACGCCTTTGCGCTAACACGAAAGCACTTAACTCGAATTTGGTGATTCATGAAACGAAGTGTTAAGTTGCGTAAATTTTCTCATTTTCCTACTCGACCTGAGAAAAATGCCGTTTCCTTGCGATGCTTCCCTATCATGAACAATAAAATGGGAAACAAACAAATGTACGTGACAAAGATATAATTTACTGTCCGCTGGTTACAAAATTTTGTAAAGTTTCGTAATGCAAAATAACAAATCAATATTTCAAGTGAATAAATCCATTGTGGCCGGTCCCTTCGTAAATACTATTGTCTTCGTCCCTGCAGCGTCGCAATACAGTGGTCAAATTCAATTTCAGTAGATACTTCATTTCTGCGCATGGAATATTCATGGAAGCATGGATAAATGGATATAAAACGATTTCGTTTCCTGATGAATCCGTATCAGCAATTAAGGAATACAATTAGCGTATATTGTCATTCGAGGAAAAACGTCCAAATGCTTTTAATCAATTGAAATTCATATCCTTTTTTCCTCGTTTACAAATTCACAGTCTCGTTCCTTGTTCGTCAACGGATAACGTTGTACACGTGCTATTCCGCCTTCGACCCACCATTCCGAAAGTAAAGATGATCATTTCGAAGGGGCACAAAACTCGTTATACCAAAATGTAGCGCGTGTTCACTTTGGTTTACAGGCTTCAGACTCTTCTATGACACCCCCCTCGACCCCTCTTCCTGTTCCTCTTTCTCTGTCCACTTAATTCTTTCCTATTTCCTACTTTCCTACATACGCCCAACCGCCTCCCCACCTGCCTTTCTGTTTTCTCTACACCCCTACTCTGCTTTGTCCTTTCCAACTCCATTGGTCTCTTCCGTTCCTTCGCGCTCCCCTTCGTTTCTCCTTCATACGTTTCTCGCGTCCTCTTCCAGTGGCCTTCTCAAACGTACGGTTTGACGAAATTTGCCCCACCATTAATTGTAAGATAAGTCGTTTAAGCATGCTGCTCGCGTGCAGGCACGGATTAGTGTCGGTCACGGCTATGACAGAGGTAGTGGTGGCTTGTCGTTGACAGCTAGCATAGACCCCGCGAGTCTAACGGATCATCGTGCCGATCTCATTTCTCACAGTTTGCCGAGTTCTCTCCGCACCTTTCTCACTATATGGTAGTCGCTTCTTGTTCGTACGGCTAACGGAACGTTCCTAGTTGTCATTGAAGTCTCCGAAACGAAGTCAGTCGGGTGTTAGCAACAGCGCCGAAGAGACTGCGGAGAGGATTAATAGCTGCGGTGAACGATTCGATTTTGTTAAGAACAATTAAAAATTGTGAAACACATTCTTGGTCAGGGCACGTGCCTCAGAAGGATTTCATTGGTGACCACGCGTGTCTGTAACGTTTGTAAGATTTTATCCGTTCGACGCGACGTCTACGGCGTGACGAGAGAGAAGAACATAAAGCCGGCTTGTGGAATGAACGATGAAACGTGTTTGTTTTCTTTAAAGAACGCAAAGTTGAAGCTGTTGCGTCTAGCTATGTCGGAAATGTAGAGTGATATTATTTAAGGTGTATTACCAATATTCATATTCATGCGAGGTCATAATCTTTCGTAATACGCATTAAGGAGAGTCATCGTAAATTTTCCTTTATACCTCTAGGCGTACAAAGTGCCACGACAGTCCTCGCGTAAATGACAATTCACAACGTAGCCCTGACTATTCGCACGGTCAATTAGGTCTCAAGGGAGGGAAGAAGAAAGCGAGAGAGAGAGAGAGAGAGAGAGAGAGAGAGAGAGAGAGAGAGAGAGAGAGAGAGAGAGATAACGAGAGTCCGTGCAATTATTGTATGAACAGTATCGATATTGGTAACTCTTAAATACAATTGGCTTTGTATTGAACTCAAAAATGTGCCTGTTAAAATATTGAAACAAATCTTCTGCATTTTTAAACGGAGCAGTAATCCGAATAGTTTATTTATCGCATGATCCGCGTATATTTTAAACGTAACGCGCTTTGTAAGAGCTACCTTAATAAAGTTACCGTGTCATTCGTATTTTATTAATGATCTCGGAATTATTTGTTGAGCAGGTATCTCCTACGGTTCCATTGAAACATCATCTAAATTAAATATACCTGGTAGCAATGCCTGAGTCCATTTAATGGGAGAGTTATTCATTATTACTTAGGGGTAACGGAACAACCATAATGATGGAGCTACCCATGTCCTTCTTGTATTTACATTATTCCCAGGTCCGGCTCAGTTCGCTGGTGAGTCGCACAAAATTTCAATTTGACTGTATTAATTTTGTTCTTAGCAGCGACTATATGGATAACGGAAGATTACTTTCGATCGAATAACGTATCGTAATTATGCTCCGCTTATCATTGCAAATCATTCGCAGGCTGAGATATTTATGGCGCATGCAGCACCAAAGTACAACTCGAGCCTTTGTACTGTAGCCCTGGATGAATGCGTACATAAAGCGTATCGCAAGCAATGACACACTTTAAATGAATTCGGTACATATACATCGACCGCTTTCAATTTGCCCCTTTCTCACGACATTTTGATGCACTTGCGAAATTTTAATTGTCAAAACCTTCTAAGTACCTGTACAATATGAGTTAGACGACCTTTGCATAATATTTCTTTTCAGTAATTGTTAAATTAAAATCCTAAATGTTACTCGTATTTTATTCCACATCCCGTTGACTGCGTTAGACGAGGAAACATGAAACGTTGTAGTCAGAAAATAAACACGTCGCGTAATTAGTAAGAAAGTTAGTACTTAGGTACTTAAGTATATCTCAACGAACTTCGTACTTCGAACAGTGTTTTTCCGATGCTTAACATTAGCCCCGGTGAAGAGACGCTTTATTTATTTATGCAAATACCGTTTGGCCAACTTACGTAATCGCATTGTCGTCTGTGCACCACCGGAAGTCTTGGAAAAATGAAAAGTGTGCATTTTTTATCGGGTGAATACGTCTGACTTTCCAAACTGTAATAAAACCGTCAAGGGGCTAAGTATGGTTGTATGAAATATCGATGAAATAAAAATTATATTTTAAATAGTATCCACACATTAAATGTTCCCTTGAATAATTTCAGGAAACTGGGATATGGATACTGAAGAGAGTTATAGCGATCGTAACGACTTTGTTAAAATTGATATTTCTACCGATAATCAGCTTTTTCAATACTCGCAAAAATCCAGCTTGTCCGCCAACAGAGAACGAACTGCTTTTTTTCTCTGCCACCGAAGCGGCAAGAAAGATCCGTAGAAAACAGGTATGTAAATTGATCTTACGTAAAATTAGTATTTCTACTTCCTTATTTTTTCTTACGGATATCCAGGTATTTTAGTGTTTCGAATTTATAATTCAAATTTATTGTAAGTAATTCAACAGCCTAGCGAGACTATATATTCTTTATATCTATCCTTTCTTCACGGCAGCTCACCAGTGAGGAGATCGTCTCAGCCTACATAGCAAGGTGCAAAGAGGTCAACCCAGTGTTAACTGCTATTATCGAAGAGCGCTTCGAAGAGGCTCTTCAGGATGCTCGAACAGTCGATCAATTCTTAAAGGTCACGGACAAAAACGAGGAAGAATTGGCTATCGATAAACCCTTGCTCGGAATTCCCATCAGCATAAAAGGCAGTTTGGCTGTAAAAGGTACACGCGCAGGTGGAATATTTGTTTCTTCTTCAGATTGCAGCTTACTACCGGCAGTGATTTTCCGACGAAAAGTAGATCATTTATAATCGATGAAAATTAACGGTACGTTCAATCACTGTTCCACGGCATAATCCAGCACAGGTGCACCGCATGCGCATTGATTTGGTTCAAGGTCCGATGCATTTTCGCAATGTATTCGCGTATATGCGTATTGCGTGTGAATCGCGTCACACTCATTTGCCCTCCGCAAAGTTTTACAATTTCGTTTACAGTACTCTTGAGAGAAGCTGACATTCTTCGAGAATTTTTTTCGCTCGTGTTATTTTCATCTTCTTTTGCGTGTTTATTCGCGTTTCGCGAAAATTACTACGAATGGATCTTGGGTCACACAGCGTACGACGCTCGACGTACGGAGCGATATATGAAGTATTTACAAAGGCCCACCTTTATTTAACATACGAGTAGTTCCTCGGAATACACGAATCGCTCCGCGCTCTCTCTTTTTGCACCGTTCGTCATTACGTCGCGAAACTGATTCCGCATAAGAAGTTCATTCGTTCTTTGGACGCATTTATCGTTTCTAGCTTTAATATTAAAGCGCTTATTAGTCAGATAATCGTATAATAAGTTTGCACACCACTATTGGGAGATGCTGAAACAAAATACGTGCAAGCTAAAAATTAATTGTTTAACACATTTTTGTTTTTTTCAGGATTCAGTCATTCGGCGGGACTGAAGCTGGACGCCGAGAAAAAAGCGACGGAAGATGCCGACGTGGTGAGACGTGTTCGCGAAGCGGGAGGAATTCCCCTGCTTCTCAGCAACGTGCCCGAGCTGTGCATGTGGTTTGAGACCTACAACAAAATTGTAGGAATGACAATGAATCCCTATGATACGAACAGAACTGCGGGTGGTTCCTCCGGTGGTGAGGTACGCATCGTGATCGATACACCACCCACACATTCTTGACCTTTGAAATTTGAATCATTGGATATTAATAATCTTTGGTTTACGGTTTCGAGAAGTGTCGAGCAGAACTGAAGGTTTTTTTTGCCAGTGTAATGCGAATCGTCTAGAATAGCCCTATGAAGATGACCAATGAACTTATTTACGTGCACTCGTGTAGAAGTACTGAGATTCTTGAGAAGCAATGCTTTTTCCGTTACAATTTCAGGGTGCTCTAATCGGTTCGGGTGCTTCTATCCTCGGCCTCGGATCAGACATTGGTGGGTCGTTGAGGCTTCCCGCTATGTTTTGCGGTATATTCAGTCACAAACCGACACCCGGTACGTGGGAGTTTCCTGATGCTCACGCTCTTCAAACTCAACGACAAAGTTAAATTATAATCAATGGCAAATGGACGGTAAAGAAAATATTAAAAGATTATTTTTAATTGCCTTAGGATGGGTGTCGGTCGTTGGCCACAGACCAGATAACTACTTGGACAAGGAAAGTTGGGTCGCACGATTCACAGTGGGAACAATAGCGAGGTATTCCGAGGACCTTCTACTTATTCTCAAGGTCATGGCTCAATCTCAAGATGTCGTGCGCAGCCTTGACAAAAGGGTCGGTAAAGGCTCCGATGATGTCCCCATTGCTAGAAAAGAATTTTGTTCTTTTACCATAGCCTACAGCGTAGTAGCGTTTTTCAATTAATTTTAATGAACGTACTCACGCGTTTCTAACTGTTCAGGTGTCTCTAAAGGATATCAGGATCTTCTACATGGAGGAGAACAGTGACGACATCCTCATGGAACCGGTTGACGAAGAAATTAAATGTTGCATTCGTAAGCTCGTGCATTATCTCAAGGAAAATCACAATAGTAACGTACAAAAGGTGAATAAAAAAATCAGGACCTTCTCGTTCTCAACCCTCTAATGCCCAAATTTTATTTCTTTGCCATTAATAATACTGTACCCCGAGGCGGTCTTGGGAACGGTTAACGTGTCATACCGAAGATTCTTTCCATATATGAATTCCTCTCGTTGATCAGTAATTGTATCACTTTCGGTAGTGTTAATGTTAAATATGTAGCGGCAGAGCGATGATTTCTCTCGATAATTCCAGTAGTGAAACTCAATTACTGCGCAGCCACACGTTCAGTAGCCAGAAAAAGTTAAATGAATCATTAAATATGCTTTATTTCTTATTAAATCTACAGATATGTATGGAAAACATGAAATCCAGCGTAGAAACGTCCATTGGAGCTCTCTTAGACCTGAAGGGCTACGAAACAATTTGGTCCAAGACCGGTGAATTCATGGTATGTAAAATCTCAGGGGATTCAAGAATTGTTTTTAAACCATTTGTTGTTAAATCTCGCATCTTCCACAAATATCGTAGGGTTGGATGCGCCTTTCCGTAGAATTAATGAGATTCGTCTTTCGTGCCTCGCCACACATCTTCTCCAATCTGTTGTACGTTCTGCTGAAGAAATTGTACGAACTCATAGCACCACAAGTTTATTTGACCAAAATTAGAAACACGCGGGCGAGTATGCAGAAAGAATTCCAGGCAATTATTAGTTTTTAATAATATAATGTATTGTTTCTTATTTTCGCGATAACCGCTTCTTTATGAAATTGGAAAACATTTCAGGAACTTCTTGGTGACAATGGTGTATTTATATGTCCTTCCTTCGTCTCCGCGGCGCCTCAGCCGCATGAAATGTTCTTTAAATTCTTCTCCACAAGCTACATGATCATTTTCAATGCTCTGGGACTTCCGGTCACGCAATGTCCCATGGGTTTGAACAGGGAGGGCCTGCCCATTGGAATTCAGGTAGAATTTCGGAAATATAAATGTGTTTCATTGGTTAGTATCGGTTGACAATGAGTTGTCGTTTTGAAATTAATTTTATTCTCGAAACAGATCGTCGGGAACGTTGGTTGCGATCGACTGACAATTAGTGTGGCCCAAGAGATTGAAAAAGCTTTCGGTGGTTGGCAAAAACCATGGAAATCCAAGGAGCGAGAAAGTATATTTGTGACAAAGCTGCGGTAATGAACGGGGTTCCCTTGCCAATTGAAACGCGCATGACTCATTTATCGTGGAAGAAACGAGGAGGAAACGGTCCCTGAAAGAAAAACGAACAGGTGCTTGGATAAACGAAGCTCACATCAAGACGAGGTCCCAGGAATAAGTTCCTTCACCGGTGTCCGTTATTTCGTTTGAAAATCTTCACTCACACCGAACTCGGCACATTCTTCTTTCAGCCGCTGTTTTATTTATCAAGCGCCGTGACGATCTGCAGGGTATCGAAATGTGCGCGTAGGCACAAGAAATTCTCTCTCATTGAATGCTTCGAATAGCTCAAGTCCGTTTTCACCGGGGTGTTTCAATCGCACGAGAATATTGAATCGTCAAGCGGCTCACAGGTAAAATAGAGTAATGGCCGTTGCGCAACCATTGGTCACCACGCCCTTAAATAGTTCCTGGTTCCCTCGTAAAGCTTGGGAGTCACGTCACGTCGCCTCTAGTTTATCGCGCGCGTAGACGTATTTGACACTGTAACGACGAAGAAATGATTACAGAAAACCATAACACGAGTGCTATACAACCGCTTTACGTAATTGTTACTCAATCGGAGCTACTCGTTCAAGGTAACAAAGGTTCTTCGAGCTTCGTCTGCATATTATTAAGTTAAAAGCGATGCCCGAACCCGTAATGGAACATTAAAGAATCTTTCTTCGCCTAATCGATCACTAATCGACAAAGCCTATCACTAAATAGAAAATAATAGTGAGACAATTAGTGCAATGACATGAACTCTTATTTTGACATTTCGAATGTTATTTCAATAGTTATATTTTCAAGTGGCTAATAATGGCACGATGGCGTGACCGACAGTAACGTAACAAAATGTTTGCTACGGATTGTTGTAATTTATGTGTTCGTATGTATCGGCCCACTGCGAAGTAATAGCCGGTGATAACGAAGGTTAACAAAATAATAGGTTAATAAAATTCTATTCAATAGTATCGTGACCAATACGTGGAATCTTTCCAAGGCTAATTCTGCTGCTACTATCTTACCCGCCAGCGTTAGACCTTAAACTTGCTACGGTCGTCTAACGAGGGCAACCATGTTTCTAGATAGTTACGTCTCCTGTTTGCATTCGACGGTTGCACCTGAACTACTCGCCACCTGTGGGCGGTCTTGGGTAAAGCAAGCATAGAAAGCCGAATGCCTGGAAATACACTCTATCTAGATCAAACGCTAAGCAAGTGAGCCCCAGGTAGAAACCAGGCAAGAGTTTTAAAGTTTTTAGACGTATAATAATTGTTTCGGGACTCAAATACGGGAGCCTCTTTAGACCGATTCAAACGAATGCTCAACTTTGCGAGTAACGAGGTAGCCGAATAAGTCTTCGATCGATAAGGAATAATTCGACTTTGCCTACTCGAAGAGCCCCGTCTAGATCGTTCCGCTCGATGTAATATCGAGGGTGAGAGATGATGCGTATGGAGCGGTCTCCGCCGATAATGAGGAATCGGAAAGGCGTCGAAGTCGCGTCGGCGTGAATACCGGAGTGAAAGTATGCGAGGGAGTGGAAGTGAGCTGCTTTAAGGAAATCTTTTCTTCTCGCCCACGAATGCGTATCTGCGTTAAAAATGCAACCCCATGTAAACTTTTTTAATTCGAGTTCGTTGACTTTTATTTTGAGAACTTTTTGAATAAATATCACCCACTCAACTGTTACTCCGATGCGGACGCTTGATTATTTTTGATCTGTATTACTAAATTTTACTTCCTCCAGTTTCTCCCGGTTTTCAATTTCGATTCCATTACTCACGATTAAATAAAAATCTTAATTTTCACTATAGATATTTGCTTCTTTACGATGGTCGTTCGTATACCTATCTAATTCGAGAAGCTTCCATAAGAGTCTATTATCTTTGTAGGGGGACGTGTACGTAGGCGTCGATTGTATTTTAATTAGAGCTCCCGGTCAAAACCGTGTTTTAAAATACACGGGTACAGGTGACACGTGTTGTCGTGCTGCACGTTATATCTAACACGGATAACCGCAGATACACGTGTAATTGATGTCATATGTACACGGGTAATTATAAGAAATGTTTATTCGCAGCATCTTACATCTTGTGCCAAATTGTACGTATTTGCATATACATATGTATAGATATTTCTTGTATCTCTACGACACTTTTTTATATTCCTTAGAAAAAAAATTTTGTCATAATTTTTGATGTGTTCGTGAAATAAATACACGTGTAGTACGTGTATTCGTGTATTACACGCGGGTACCCGATACACGTGTTTAAAAGACAAATAATTAAATACACGTGTACACGTGTAATAGAGGGCACTAATTTTAATAGTCTCCTTGCTCGTACAACCACAGTTCAATGACCTACTGTGTTGTTAGACGTGCAGCCGAGTCACGTGTCACGACAGGCGCTTTCATTTCAGTGCATGAGTCGTGTGTATTCAGGATGCTTGCTAGATTAGTTCTAATAGCGATTGAAAGATCTTGTCATAAAATTTGTCAGTTGACACCAAGTGACCCCAAAGTGGTAAGAAATGGCGACTACTTTGTCCAAGAAGTCTTTAACGGAGCCGCGACGATTTTACGAAAAATCATACGATTCTGGCTATGAAAATCTCTAAAAATTGAAAACAATATTGCCAATGATAAACTTGGAGTCCAATATTTTCATGGGTGCGCCCTGTGAGAATGCGTTTTTAAAGAAACCCAACTCATCCGCTCCTTAACTCATTTTGTCGCTCATTCGAATAGATTGAATGGTTTTCTAGAATTCTAAGCAAATCTGTCTGTCTGTCTGTCTGTCTCTCTCTCTCTCTCTCTCTCTCTCTCTCTCTCTCTCTCTCTCTCTCTCTCTCTCGTAGGAGGTCGAACGAGACAAGTTGGGAATATTATGTTACAATTTCGGAAAACACGAAGTGCCCAGAAAAGTTTGTTTTATGAAGGTGTAAAAATGTATAATGCTGTACCAGCGGAGATAAGAGAATGTGACAGACTTACAACATTTAAGCGTGAAGTAAAAGAGTTTATTATAAGAACGGTTCCTAGCATGTAAGCTATTCGATGTATAAAAAAATAGCCGAGAAGGGTAATAAAGATCAATCAATCTCTCTTTCTCTTTCTCCCTCTCCCCCCCCCCCCCACCTCACCCCCCGTTAACCGGCATCAATCGCTCGATTTCTTACAGGATTATGACGCACAGAGAACAACGATGATGTCCCTCAATTCTCCTTCTCGCACGCACGTTGGATACCACTAATGATTGAGACGCCTGGCGTCTCTATGGGCGTACTGGTCGCAGTGCTTAACTGATCTCGGCGACGAGAACACGTGCTGTGCTCGAAACGCGGGCGAAGAAAGCGGTAGAACGGAAGCGATCTCGCTCTCCTCGGAATTTCACGATCGATCGATGCGCGAATCGATCAGTGTCGCCTTTACTCGCGTGCGAAAACTCTTAGCTCCGTCACTTTATTCATCAGAATACGGATGACCGAATTTCATGTGATACAAAACCTTACATTATCCTGCTGAAGGACACCTTGAGAAACGTCGCCTTTGTTTTACACACGCGCGGTACTCACTTATATTTTACGTAAAATTCTTGCTCTAATTGCGCGTTTACTATGAAACAAGTAACCCCTCCAATGTTAATAATTTATGCCTCAGGTTGAACACATGCTCGCTACGGTGCGATCTTAATCGTAACGCACAGACGGTACCTCTCTCTCCGCGTGAGCGAGACAGTGGGGAGGGGAATCCCTTCATCGGCACACGTGAGTACTGATCTACAAGTGATTTATATACTGGCGCCCAATAAATCAAACGTGATTCCAACGATCGACTCCGTATGGGTCACAAGGAGCAAAACGATTGCACGTTAGTGACAATAAAATGAGCGACGAGTGTTATCGAATCGAAATTGCGAATTACGGGTAGGATACCTATATCGAAAGGGAGCGGGTCGTTGATTTGCATGGCATAGTGAATATAAAGAAGGCGCGAAGGACCGTCAGCAAATCGTGCTCTAGAGGAAGTGATAAAGGGTGAAAACATTAAGATACTTGGATCGTATGGGTCAACAAACGGGATTATCTTCTGATTACTCGAATAAGAGCTTATCCAGCAACCTTGGTCTGTCTTCTCGCGGTTTCTGATGCGTAGACTGTAAACTTAACTTTGGACTTTTAATCGCTGACACTTTCGGTTAATACATTATTGACGACACGACCCTTGATCGCTTCGAGCGGTTTTCATTATGTACTCGATCATATTTGAACACTTTGTCCATTACGATGTCGGAATAAAATCAGATTTTACAGTTTAGGTGAAAGAAAGTTTTAAATTTCATCTCGTGTTTGATATTGACACCGTATACCTTGCACGAGGGACTCGCGCAGTAACGAGGAGATAAGTTTACCTTCGAACTTGAGTTTCAGCCTGTTTACCGCCAACGGAAAGTTTTCACTAACGCGCCGAAATTACTCGTAAGTAGCGTCCTTGGTTGTTATTGTCCTCGATTCACTTTTATGGATCGGTCGCGTGACCCATAGAATTGTTTTTTTCTCAACCACTACGAACTCCTTGGCGACTTCGGATTTTACGAGGACCTAACATAATGCACAAACTCACAACGTTTCTGAGCAAAAGATTCGCTTTCCCACAAATATTTTAGCTCGTGAGAATGTTCGCATCTTGGCGGAGAAATTATGAGGAAGAATAGGGAAAAACGTATTCTCACCGACACGATGAGAAGTCGTGAGTTTCAAATTATGGAGGGGGTGATAGTGGTAAGTTTGTCAGATGGCCCAGTCATTATATAACACGTTTACGCCGGCATATTCCACCCGTGGTGCATAGGTGATTTAAAATATATGTTCCCTCGTAAACGCCGTAGAAGAACCTCGGCGTTACTTGCGGATTTGAACCGGTTATCCTCGACGCGCGCGTCCTTTGCAATCTTGTACTCCGTACTTCCAATCTCATCTTCGGCGTGTCGCGCGCGTCATCGAGACGTGACACGACGATCGTCCCCGTTAGGCTAAGCGCACACGCTACGATTTTTATCGTACGGCAAAACATCGTACGATCAAATTCTTTTAGTGGAACAAAGAAGAGCACAGCACGCTCATATGCTTTTCTTTGTTCCACTGAAAGAATTTGATCGCACGATATTTTTCCGTACGATCGAAATCGATGCGTGTGCGCTAGGCCTTACTCGATTAATCGATTATGCACAAAAGCCCTCAGGGTGAAATGCAACGCGCGAGGCCGGCGACGCTCGTACAGGTCGCCCTGTCCTCGAGCATCCGTTCCTAAACTTGAACTTGTGAACTATCTCGGACACCCATGGTCTCTCTAGTGAAAGAGAAAGGGAGAACGAGAGGGAAAGAATTAAAAACGTAACGAAAATTTGAGATAATCATGGAGAACTTATAATAAACGAATGGATGAAGCTCATTCTTAAAAAAAGACTTTTGCTTAACGATACTCCCACCTTGCTCACTCCCAGAACTCTCATCGAAATCAATCTTACCCCTTCTCAATTTCGGATTCTTTTCTTACGTTCCTTCTGATCCATAACCTTTGCACCAATTTGATGAAACCGGATGCGGCGGGTACCTCTGAAGTCTCGCACGATTATCGGGGGTTATCTGAATCTTTTCTTGGAATTCGTCGAATCACCCTCGATAGTACCCAACACGTCATCTGCAACGATAGCGTCGGGCGCCTGCCGTCCTGTCAATCCGCCAACTTTATTCAAAAGCCAAAGATGCATTGGTACCGTAAGTGGAAGAAAATAAATCGCGTAACGAGCGCTAGGCTTCCACGCTTCTGACGTAACGCATCCACGTGAATCGCGTAATATCGTTTTCTTACGCATAATCGTTAGTCCGACGACCTACTTCCCTCCACGTCCCGTGTGTCAGTCGAAGTCGCTCGTAATGAATGTTTATGCGAATCGTCTGCGCCTTTTTGTCCATCTCGCGTTTTCTTTTTTCCTTTTTCCACGACGTCTTCACGAATCACGGTGCATAATAAGAGCACTTTTTTCCCCTGTTTTCAGTTTTCATCTCTTTGCTTCGAATTATCTCGTCGCGAGGGTAAACACGGGTGATTAAAGTACGGACAGACCATCGTTGACTCGATAATTGAGAACTTTCACGATTTCGCGAACACTCTTCGGTGGACGATCGCGAGGGCAAGAAAGGAATTAATTATAAGGGTGCTAATAGATCTATCGATCTTTCCCCCATCGATGCTGCGTCGTCGAGGGAGAATTAATCGAGCGATAGGAGAGTCGTCGAGTCATCTTGTTCTTTTGTCCCGCGTGACCAGATCGCGGCCAAGAGAATAATCTAATGACAAATTCCACGGTCGATCAACCGTCCAATTGCAGACGCACGTCCCTCCTTCGACGTTTCCACGCTCTAATGAACAGTCGGGTGGAATGCGCGCGTGGACGAGATGAAGAAGCGCGAGGACTTGGACGGAAAGAGAAGAAACGGGTGAAAGCGAATACTTGGATGATTGGTCCCGAAGGGAAACAAGGAGACAAGAACACGACGTTGACCCCAGGACGACGGTCTCTTGGGAGGGTAGGAATGTCTAAAAGAAATGTCTCGATTGGAAGATCGATAGAAAAATATGAATAATTCGTATCTGCATTTTACTGTGGACATTATGACGTTCGGCGATGAGAACACGCGCATGGATCGCGAGCATTGAACGTGAACTATTTGAAGAGCGGAAGGAGATAGGCTAAGTATTCTGATCGCATGCGATTATGATTTTCAAATAGCGGAGAAACAGGCAATGCTTATCGAAGCCTGGCCTCAGCGGGCACTTAATTATTACTCAGATTAGCCTTCGTTATTGGGGCTGGCGATTCGCTTTGCGCCAGCTCGATAAGATCAAGGGTGCGCTCGAGTCTTAAACGTGAAGTAGCATTTAAGGCGTACACTCGAGAAAAACGTTTATCTCTTGAGAAAGAAACTTCGAAGCGTGTGGCGAGAGCGGTTCGTTTCACGCCTCGCCTACACTTTACGTGAAGAATCAAACGAGCCTGCCAGGCGTTAATTACCAACAATAGCTATAACCAGTGTCGTACCTTTCGGTAATTTCTCATCGCGTGTAGCCAATAGTATACTAGATTTGAAAATTCCGGACCAGTCATGGGGCGATCGGTAAGGCATCATCGGCGTTGCACCGCTTCGAGAAAAATCGATATTAATTTCCTTCCGCTCCTTTCCTCCTTCTGCGTGAAACGCCCGGAGGAATATCTCGTGGAACGCGTTTAAGGCTTACCGGGCACCAATTCGGTGCGCGCACCAGAGAAAATTGTCCGTAATAATGGCCGATCGACGGACCGTAATGCTCCTTCGCAATTCTTCGTATTCCGTTTCTACCCTCGTTCGTTCCTTCGAACGGGAACGATGGCCGGGACGAGTTTTCGAGGGGACCAACAGCTGCGAGCCCGTGGACCGCACCTTGTCTACTTCAGCAACTTTACTCCCTCGGAATTCAGGTTGAATTCACGAGCTGATAGCGATCGTTTCGAGACTCCTTGCGAGAGTTCCACTTCCCCATACGGCAAATCGAGCGAGCTGAGCGCACGCCTCTGTGTTCGATGAAATTGCAGTGGAAGGTTCACTCTCCCAACGCAGATGCATTGCGTTGGACGTAACATTGCGCCATTGCCGATCGTGCTTATCCCGCCTTCTGCGGAACAAGCGTCCTCTCGAACTTTACCGCCTTTTGCGAAGCGCGAGTCCCCCCCCCCCCACCCTCTCCCCCTTCCCTCTGCACTTTAGTGATTTACGGCCTTCTTCAGCTACGAGACTAGATGCCGGTTCTCCCGTTAAGGAAGGTCGGTTTTCCGAGTGGTTTCCTCGAACGTTTAAGGTAGGCGTCCACATTTTCGCATCGTAAGTATCGGACGCATCGCATCAAACGGATTATTTTCTTACAATGCGTCCACAGTATCAGCAGCGATCGGATTTGCCGACGCAACTACCAGCAATCGGATTGCCGACGCCACTTTCATTCGGATTTTCGTAGTGAGAGGTAGCGTAGTGTTCGGTGGAATGTGCAAGATGGAGGAAAACGAAGAAGAGGAATTTGTTGCAATTGCTTGTTTGTTAGCAGAAGAAGAAGAAGAAGAAGAAACAAAAGCTAAATCATTTAAAAAAAGAAAACATAATATGTGGGTACACGATATATTTAAGAAGAGATCTATATCTCTTTATAGTCTTGCACAATTGAAATTAGTTGTGCCGCGTCCATGCTAGAATAACACGTGTCAACAGGACGATAATCGAAGGTGAACGGCGGACGACGCGGAGCGAGCGAGCGCGCGGAATCCGTCCACTGATCGTCATTTCGTAGGACGTCATCCGCACGCATCGCAAAAGTTGCCCGCATCGGAGCATCGGCATCGGCATTGCCGACGGGTAGATTCGTGCGATCCGTACGATGCGGATCAGAGGACGCACTTGTATTGTTTTCTATACAAAGAATACTACGATCCGTTTGATGCGATGCGTCCGATACTTACGATGCGAAAATGTGGACGCCTGCCTTTAATGTCCGTTCTTTGACGTTCGACGCCTCCTATATGGCTTCGGGCGGGCGATAAATTATGCGTAATAAATAAAGTACGATCGGCGAAGGAAGAAAATTTCTTCTTTCCCTTTTTTACTCGGATGCAAAATTCGAAGCGAAAGCTCGCACCTCCTGTTGCAATTTTTAATGCAGGGTGTGCCTCGGTGAAGTGCTTTGAAATATTTAGCGATAAAAAATTCCTACTATAATGGGTTTGTGCAATATTCGGTTAAAGCTCCTGCGTACACGTGTTTCATG
Organism: Tiphia femorata; assembly: GCA_944319695.1. Taxonomy (NCBI): domain Eukaryota; kingdom Metazoa; phylum Arthropoda; class Insecta; order Hymenoptera; family Tiphiidae; genus Tiphia; species Tiphia femorata. The sequence goes on from OX090895.1 coordinate 32,432,267, forward strand.
CTCGAACACAAAATCCCATATGATCGTTACGAACGAGTCCTAAGAATGTCTGTAAATACTGTCCTTAGGGCAGTGAACGGACGAAAGTCGTGACGTATATTTTCTATTGCTACACTGGAATACGCGTGCGTAAAATGATTGCTTCATTGACACGGATGCGGAACGTTGGTCCAGCGTGGGAGTGAATGCACGTAGAACACCTGTGCCATAATCGTGCCCATTCCCCTTGTACATTCGTGCATTTCCCTCCTTGTTGCAAAGCACGAGGTCGAAAGAGATGGGTGAAAGGATGCGGAGTGCGAAATAAGGACAAATGCCACGACACACGGAGAATTTGACGTTACGAAAAAGTGCGGGAACAATGTTGCAAGAAGCGTTTAAGGAGCGGTGGCTGGCCCATGAATACCTATTCCTAAGCTTGCCGTTGAACCGGCAACGCTTATGTGCATATGTATTTACCGCCGGTAACTCTTTCATCCGCGTGAAGATCGATTGTTCGGCTAAGATACCCTGCTCGTAAATTTCTATATACAAATGTAAGTCGCAGTTTTCGATAGACAGGATCGCGAGAAATTCGTCAATTATCGCTGAAAGTAACGTAAATTTCTATATACAAATGTAAGTCGCAGTTTTCGATAGACAGGATCGCGAGAAATTCGTCAATTATCGCTGGTAGTAACGTCTGAGAACAACCAAATAACCCATCCACCTAGGTGGACGCGTTATAAGTGGGAGAAAAGATTTAGCGCGACCCTTCGCGGCGCATATCTATGGCTGACCAATAAATCGGAAAGTTCGATTTACTTCTCACAACTGTACGGTGAGCAGTAGATGCAATATAAACGGAATACTTCGTATTCAATCGATTAATCGAAATTTCTCTTGCGTTTCTGTCATCCCATAGACTCACATTCCCCGAGTCAGTACTAATTATTCGGGCGCGACTATTCGTTCGCTTTCAATTATTCCATGTCCCTCCCTGCACCTTCCTTCCCTCTTGTTCTCTTTATTCTCGTACTCCCACCTAAGTACTATCGTCATTGCCGAAATCATCCTGAAGATGTACACTTCGTCCGATACGACGCCGAGCACTTTCGAACTGCGTCCACTAGGAAGAGAGGTGCGCGGTGCCCAGTGCCTCCTCTTGCTTCCCTCCGATCGACAAACCAATAGAGCGCATCGGAATCTCGCGAACGGTGCGTGCCGAGATCAGAAACGATCTATTACGAAAATTGATATTCGACAGTCGATTCGGGCTGTCGGTGTAACGGACCCACCGCCGCGTCGCGACTCTGCGATTTCATGCGCGTCGTGTTAAGAAATTCAATCGAGCACCTGATCTTCGCGAGGTGTTTCATGCGATGAAAACGTTCTTCATCTCGTCACAAAGCAAAAGAAGCATCTGCTAAACCGAAACGCAAACCTAACATACGCATACGTATTAAGAATTTAGCGTTTGAATTTCATTCGAAGCTTTTTTTCGTGATTTAAACACGGGCATCCTCCGTTGGAAGAGGAGCGTAAAGACAAAAGTATCCGTATCTTTTACGCACTTGTATATCTTTACACCAAGGCCCGGTGCTATCGATAGCTTTCTTTGGCAAACAGCCTTCTTTATAATCCTGTAAAACCAGTATGCGCCTTTTTAACAGGATTCAAGTTTCTAATTAACTGAATTCTTCTCTTACCCTTTTCTGCATCGAATCGGAATTCCCATGCCTCTGACGTAACGGGAAGATTTGTATCCTCGAAGCGCATTATACTCAGCCGAACATTTCTCGTGCGAATATTGAAGTCTAAACCCCGTTATTGTTATATACGCATCAAGGTTGTAATATTTGTTCGCGTAAAAATCATTTTTTTCTCTCGACATACGTACGTGCGATTCGATTGACGCCGAGGTGTTGCACCTTTGCAAATACAGGATACCCTAAACGAAATTCGATTGTCGTCCTACCCGCCCGCTCGATCTATTGTCCGGAAACTCGAGAAACTCGATGTATAAAATCAGAGGAGCGAACAATGTTTGTAGGCAATAAAAATACCTACGAACCGGTCGCGAGCATGTTGCATTTTAATGGAGCAGAGTGAGATGCGTGAAACGAGATAAAGACGAAAGCGACGCGCTTGCCGCTAGCGAGACAAATTAATCAATTGGCAGAAATTCATAAATAGCAGCTACAGTTTGTAGAGATAAACTGCCACGTCAAATATTTTCAACGAGCAGCCCATGATTAAATCGGAACTTCGAACAGTTCATGATTCACGCCAGAACGTGCATTATTTGCCTAATCAATTCGAGGCTGTGTGCATTAATTGCAGATAATCGTAACTTAAACAAGCGTCAACACTCCAAAATGTAAATACCAATTATGCGACCGCGTTTCCGCTTTGTCTGAACAGTATCAACATCTAACCGTAGTTTTTCTCTTATTGAAACTATTCTATGTCCCGCTTACGTGTCAGAAGCACTTGGGTAATTATCAATATACATTCAGATATTATAAGCGTCTCGTTCTCGACGAGTAACCGACGCGTTTCCCCATATTTTATTTTACCGTTTGATTTCATCGTGAGTTAAAGCAGCGGCATGGCATCTGACAAACGAGTTCCCAGCGCAACTTAACTAAATAACATAATTTACGAGCAAACGCATTTTGCTCCCGTCATTTCCTTCGCTTCTCCAATTTCGTATGCGCATCGATTGCTCGTGAATAAAGAAGTGGACATTTTTTCCCACGGGCATCGACAGAGAAAGATTCACAAACGCGAGTGCCTACGTTATTGGTACCAGAGGTTCATCATCTTCATCCTGGATGTAGCGAATTGCGTTCTTTAACGATCCCCGTCGTCGCTTTAATACCTGTTTGCGCAGACAATTGTGATGTTCGCGCGAGAAAAACATCCGCCTTCGATGGAAGAGAGCAGTCAGAACTAGTGGTTGTTAGAGTTTTCGGCACGATCGCCGGGTGCTCGCGCTTCGCGTTTGCCTTACCGAGTGCAGAAAAGCTTCGCTTTCTGCCATAGGCACGAGCGCGTAACTCACGTTTCCATACTTCAATTTCCCACAATTTCGAAACGGTTGAAGATGGCGGTACATAAAGTTTCGTGGCACCCAATGGGTATATACTCGATGTACATGCCAAATTTTGTTCGGATCGGTTCAGTCGTTTTGCCGGAATACCGGACTAAAGATTTGAATTAGCCGCAATTTTTTATTCGGCCAATCAAAAAATTTGAAAATTTTCAGTAATTGTCATTGTATATGTGTACATGTATGTGTAAAATTTTATCGGGATCCAATGAATAGTACCAAAGATATGAATTTTTCGATATTTGAATTTGCCGCCATTTTGTACCGGTTCAAGATGGCGGCTCACAAACCTTATTGTGAACTCACAGTAATGTACTTGAGTTTTGTGCCAAATTTCGTCCCGATCGGTTCAGCCGTTTTTCCGAAATCGAAGATATACACGGACACACACACACGCGCGCGCGCGAACGGTTTTCAGGATGGCGATTGCATAAGTCACTCCCTTTACGGTCGTGCCTAAAAAGTGATGATACAAGGAAGCAACAGGTGAGAGAGCGATCGTAAAATCTACGCATGCGCTTGTTCATTTGTTTGCTCGTCCGTCACCCTCCTCGTTTGCTTCTCTCCTCTCGTTCTCCGTTTACTTCCATCGCGGTACACTCGCGGAAATAAAAACTTTGCGGCCGGCACAGTGGAATCTGCAAGGTAAACCGTAGGAGGTTGAGCGTAACGTTGCTCGGCCAACGGTAACCAACATTGGGCAAGCTTCAGTAACGCATATACATCCGTTTGTACAAAACGCAGGATGCAACGTTTCTTTCCCCCATCGCCTTCGTTTTCCGATCTTGCTTGCATTTTCGACAGATCCTTCCTACACACGATTTTCACTCTGCCCGTATTCATTCGATTCTCTCGCGAGCAGTTCACGAAATCGTCGATTCTATGCGTCCTTATATTTCTCATGCTCCTTGGCGTGCCTTCGACAAACACTTTGCATCATTTAGAAGTTATTAGATAACACGTGGCGAATGCGAGAAAACAGTTTTCACATTCCCCTTATGTTAACAATTACTGTTACTGTCAATGTTATGTTAATTGTTCTCTTCAGTTATCCACGATCAACGACGAGTGCAGGAAATGTCGACAGATTGCCATTTACGAGCACCTTTTACACCCTTGAATTTGTCGTTGAATAATCTTTCCCATATTTTTTCACACGTCACCGCGGCCTCCAGGCTTCGTGTGTCTCAGACTCGTAAATTAACATCGGTATGCGACTGAAACGTAACATCGTCAGTAAAACGTATTGACTCGCTGCGGTTCTTCATCATAATACCCTTTAACGCATGCAGCGCGAGTCAGCAATGATAACTTTCAAAAATAATCAATACGAAAGCCGCTGTGCGCGATCAGATTTGAGAATCGTTTCTCATTATCCTGCATTGGAAAACTGTTGCGATCTACCGGTTCACTGGTATCCATTAGGTTCCAGAGCCAGTGATCATCTAGATCCTAAATCCTCAATCTTGTCATAGACACATGCTCGAACTACCACGCGTCACTACGCGGTACTCGAAACCGATTAAGAATGTTTGTACGGCTTCCAGAGGAATCGACGGACAGTAGGGGCTGATAAAAGGAAGGCTCGCGGAGGTGGTGGAATTGGCGGAGACGCACGAGGAGAGGAGAGACGATCGGCGTAAGACGGTAAGGGATTAACGAATCGTTCGGCCGCAGACTTAGTCCGACTTGCGACGTGGGACTGTTCGTGTAGTCGATCGGTGGAATACTCGTCCGGAACAGTATAGACTCGCCGTTTCCTTCCAGCAGTTTCTTGCCGTTGATTAAGAAGGCCCGAGGAAAAGAGTTGAAGGAAGTGCTTGGGACGAGAGTGAAATTTTCAGCGCGTGGACAAGGTCTTGTGTCTTTCTTGTCTACCCTTCCCCGAATTTCAAAGGTTACCGTCGCGAGTGAATTTTTAAGGGATTTACAGTGGACGGTATTTGATTTATATATACGGGGTGTCCCGAAAGTTTTGTTTAATAATTCGGGAATGTGTAGACGAAGTCAAAATAATGTTAGTTCTTCGTATAAAGTTTTTTTTACTATTGCCGTTCGTTTCCCAGTTATAGGCCTTCAAAATTACACATATTTCAAAATCGTTTTTCGCTTCTAATTTCTACACTGTACATTTAATCTCAATAAATTTTTCGGTGTTATTAGAACTTATGTGCATGTTCATTCTGGGATTATAAATAAATGCCCATTACCCCTATTAAGTCAGGTTTGGACTATGTCGAAGTGTTAAAGCTTAAAGAAAAATGACAGGAATGACAGTTGGACTATGCAAGTAGCAAAAATTAATTTCTCAGATAGTTTTCTAACGGTAAAGTACTCTTTGTTCGATTCGATAAAGTAACCGGTTTAGGAGATATTTGCCATTTCATTATGGCACTTCGTGTCAACCTTCACATTAATTAGGCACGACCGTAAAGGGAGTGACTTATTGTTTTTACAACGACCATCTTGTGAAGAGAATTCACTTCTTTTTGGTTTCAAACGTCTTTGTGCATTAGTTTCAAGTAGATTTTTCACTAACATTTATTCTTCCGACGATAATCTTGTTTTCCGTAAGAGCGGTAATTTTAGTTAATTAAACACACATAATTCTATAAATTTGGAGCATAGTGCTTTGGACGATCGGGTGATACTCTAGAACAACGATTTTTTTGCAACGAAAGTTGTATTTTGCGTAAAAGGTTTCAGAATTGTATTTCAGATAGAGATTCATGCATTATTCATACACAAGTGTCGTATCATTTCGTTCTTATTTTAAAAGGTGACAATAGTAATTCTAGACGCATTCAAAATTGGTTCTAAAGCAAACTTAAATTTATTTTGAACTGGACGATTCCTAAATTGTAAATGTTTTGTAATTGACCTCCAAATTTCAACGCCTGAATCGATAATAGGATTACTAATCGAACTAGTACCTGGAATAATAATTGATCGGGCATTTAATTGGCGATAAACTGAGCTGCCATTGAATTGGCAGATAGTAGTGTATGCCGATATGGCACTAATGCAAGCAAAACGACTTTTATAAACATAGAACGAACTGCTATAATTATGTTCAAAAATTGAAAAGACTAACTTCACATCTATTTGTGAAAAATACGTATCACGTTTAATGTAGTTCCTTCTGCGATGTACATTACTCCGTTAGTTGTGCAATAACTTTAGTTTTTCTTCCAACGCATTAGTGCATAGTCATGTGATAATAATGAGGTAATTGATCAATTATTTGAACCTCATCGTATACACTCACTCGGTCCGTTCAGTTCGTAGCACGAATGGTTATCTTGAATTGTTCAATTTTAAAACAATTTGGACTTTATTCCACTCCGTCGTCCATATTATTGTAAAACAGAGAACGTACACACAATTACAAAGATGATTCGTTAAACCGACCCAACGTGATTTTGTCTCGTTACTAATCAATTAGTGTTCGATGCAACATAGTGTCTCAAGATAATGGTATAATTACAACCGCGCGCGCGCGTGTCGCTATGACATCACACTTCGGATATTTCTTGTAAAGATAAAGGTTTTTGTTATTCCTCCAGACTCAATCATGGACTGGTTACTCCGTCTGGGTATGGGCATATTAAAGCTCATTTTCCTCATGTTTCGATCGATATGTACGTGTATTTATCGCAACCAATTGCCATCCTGCCCGCCCATAAAGGATCCTCTCTTGAAACAGAGTGCCGGAATGCTTGCCAAGAGGATTAGACTGGGAGAGGTGAGTAAAGAAATCAAGGACTTTGTCACTTTTTGTGTCCTCGTTTCGTACCCTTTGATTCGCGCACGAAATAATATTTGAACGCTCATTACTGCAGTCCAAATGACATAACCAAATGGAGTTCAAATAATTCATACGTGCTCGTAATGGGCAACGAATTCCAATTTATCGACCGAATGTAATAAGCGAGATCGTATTATCATAATTGTTGGTCGCCTGCTTTGCCCCGTGCCGTTTTCTTTTTCTGATATACCTATATCACTTCTTTTCTTCTTTAATGGCAAAAAGATATCGAGCCAAACAGTCGTGGAAGCTTACATCGAGAGAATCAGGGAAGTGAATCCCTTCTTGAACGCCGTGATCGAGGATCGCTTCGAAGCTGCCTTAATGGACGCTAAAGCGTGCGACGAGAAGTTGAAGGCCGGCGAGGTGACGGTTCTCAAATTGGAGAAAGAAAAGCCGCTCTACGGGGTACCGTTCACGGTCAAGGAGAGCATCAGCTTGAAAGGTGCAACGAGCCTTCTTTTCTCGGCCATACGACTTAGCGCCATCGTCAATTTTCATTAGCAAAAGTGAAACCGACTTTATTGCTCGGCAGAATTAGTCACACCGCGACATTTCTGTATACATTTATAAAATTGGTTCTCATTTGATTCGCGTATTTCCATCATCTTATCGTATGCTGTTCTTCAGGTTTGAGCCAGACGGGATGCAGCGTGGTACGCCGTGGCATAAAGTCTCCTGCAAATCCTCCTGCTGTCGAGGCGTTGCTCGAGGCCGGTGGCATTCCATTGTGCGTAACCAACACCCCCGAGATGTGCGCGGGGTACGACACGGACAATCGCCTTTATGGCAGGACCGAGAATCCTTACGACAGGAGACGAACAGCAGGGGGATCGTCGGGCGGAGAGGTGAGATCTCGAAAACGAGCGCCACCTCGCTAAATCCGTATGGCGATTAAAATGCGAGCCAATTGAAAAGGGGACCTCGGCCGAATGACCTCTATGAATATGGGAATCATTTAACACATTCGTCGCCACGGCACACCATCAAAATAGAGATTCTGACGTATAATTGACGCTTTAGATAGTTAACTAAACAGTCACCAAGATTCAAGGTGACTCGACGAACGTGTTAAATGTGCTCTCCGTACGATCGGTACCTTGCCCGTGACACGTGGCAAACACATAAGAGCCGGCCTCTTGCTTTTTCTTACTCTCCGCAAAAACGAGTGGCCGTTTGGGGTCGTCCTTCTTAAGAAAAACGAAGAAAAAACCGATACGAATATAAATCTCTCGTGGGCGCCAGTCGGCTCTTTTGTCATAGTTCCCCCTTTTGTCATAATTCCCCTAACAATTGTTTTATTTCCAGGGCGCATTGTTGGGCGCTGGAGCGTCTTTGCTTGGTATCGGATCGGATCTGGCTGGTTCGATAAGAGTGCCCTCGTTGTTCAACGGAATTTTTGGTCACAAACCTACGCCAGGTAAGTACCAATCTTTTTTGTCTCTGGTGGCGATCGATCAGCAGTGCTGCTACGATAAGATCTGCCGGAAATTGTGCAAAATTGTGCGGGTGTTTCAAGAAAGGAAAAAGATCACCTGTCGATAGTTGAACGCGAAAGCGTGACGCTAATACCGCTAAACTCCAGATGAGAGGGGCTGTAGAAGTAGAGAAATCGAAAGTTAGGATCGTGCAATTTTGAAGAAACAAGTATGCCTCGCGTGTTTCGCCGCTCGAAATAGTTGCCATTGAGCCATCGCGATGCCACCGATCAACACGTGTCACAACTTCCTTTTTGTCTACCTCGAAAATTCTTTGCATTCCCCGAATTGTTGCAAATTGCACAGTGGCCGAAATGCCCAATCTAGTGGTGCAAAAGTCCAACTTCAAGTAGTAAGATCTCGGACAAATTTAAATTTTTTCTAATACAGATATAGCCACTGATTACAGTAACGGCAATAAAAGCACCCCCTGAGCCTTAGATAAGAGTCGACAATACAGCAAATACGAAATACTATACTGGCAATATTTCGGAAATGCGTTCGTTGTATTATAATCTATGAAAGTCAGGCTGCTTTTCTCAAATGTTCCTACTACCATTCGTGTTTTGCCACGACGTCTTCCAAACGTTTGCAGTATAGTTTGTACTAGGGCTTGCTTCTCTACCGATCAATTCTCATACTTTCATGTTGTACTAGGCTAAAACTATATTAATTCACGCGTATTCACCCTGATTATTGTTTTTAATAGAAACAGGGCTCTTTCTAGAGTACAGCTGTTACAAATTTGCCTGCGAAAATGTGCGGGAATAGACGCTAGAGTTAAATATTCGGTCTGTTGTCCAAAAACCGTCTACGGCTGTATTCCTCGTTAGTCCCCTATTGCTCATAAACCAGTCTTTATTTGACACTACTGTGATAGCAATATCAACACTCTATGAACCTCAGATAAAAATTGCTACACGAGTAACAGGGGAGCAAAGAGAAATACAGTAATAGACGGTATTTGACAACAGGCCGAATATTTTATTCTAGCGTCTGTTCCCGCAGTTTTCCGCAGTTAAATTTGTAACAACTGTGTACTAGAAAGTGTCCTGCTTCTATTAAAAAAAATAATCAGAGCGAATACGCGTGAATGTATGTAGTTTTAGTCTAGTACAACATGAAAATATGAAAATTGATCGATAGAGAAGCCCTGTTAAAAACTGTACTGGAAATTTTTGTTTTGCCGTTCAACGAGTGTTGATATTACTGTTACTGTTCTGACTGTGTCCGTGTTGGAAAATATCAATTTCTAGAAGATAGTCATTATTACTTGAAGTTAGAGCTTTGCACATCTAGATCGGGCATTTCGACCATTGTGCCGTCGCGTCGGTCAGCTCGACGACGCGTTAATCAATTGATTTGCGTATATTCAACTCGCGATAAATGCGTGTGCGCGATGAGAGCGACGAAATTCAAATACAGTTGATCCCAGAGCGTAATAAAATTCACACTCTGGAATCGATTTAACCTCAGTTAAACTTTTTGTATAATTATTCTTGGCACGTGTAGTGGGAGCGTTTAGCGCTCGTCGCTCCTCGGCACCGGAAGGTGATATAATTCGAATTATTTTGTGTAAATTGATCCCTCGTAACGTGTTCGATTTGCCAACCTTACAACCGGTTCAGGATTAGTACCCATGGTAATCCAATTGGTATTGTATTCTTCATAGACTGCAATAATCATCATGAAAAACTTTTGCAGGACTTATTCCTATTAAGGGTCATTACCCCACATGCGACGATCCTAACTTCCAAACCTACCTAACTGTGGGACCGATGACCAGATATGCCGAGGATCTGCACCTCCTGTTTAAGCTAATGAGCTCTAAATGCGGAAAAGACCTTCGTTTGGACGAGCCCGTCAACATCAAGGGCCTAAGGCTCATGTACATAGAAGAATTCGAAACGGGCTGTTTCGGCAGTATACCCGTGTTGCCCGAGATAAAGGAGTGCGTGAATAAAGCATCAAACTATCTCAAGGATCGCGGCGCAATAGTACACCGGGTAAAGATTTTTTAAACAACGCAACAACGAGGGTCACGCATGAGACATAATTAACACTTACGTGACCATCTGAATACAACTGCCGCGTTGTGGAATGCTTTTAGCGAGTTTGACAATAACTGCGCACGAACAGGAATGCAATTGGTCGTCCGCGCCTGCCATTTTTCTCCTCACCTAGCAGGATTGGAAAAAGCGACAATGACACATACGAGTCATCGACTAGGATTCTCAAATTTAGTGTTGCACCTACATGGCTTTTCAATTATTTCCATAATCATTTTTATGAAGGGTTCGCTAGACGCGCTGGGACGGGTCGGGAGTAGGGCGGTGACGGTGGGGGGGGGGGGGGGGCTTAAACTGCTCGACGACAGTGATTAATAAGGAACTGTAATGGTGTAATCTGTCCCCATGATATTTTAAAACGAGTGGCGAGAAGAATACGTAATTTCCTATGGGTATCTCAATTTTCAGCTCGATCTGAACGACTTTGCGAACATTACGGAAATCTCCATAGGAATGTTCTTCGGTATGAAGCGTTTCCCTCAAGTATTGCTGAACCCCAACGATCCAAAGGTCTGGAAAAATAAATCGTTGAATTTTTGCTCGTAATCCAAAGACTTCCTAGCTGCTTATTTACAATCTTTTTTCGCCTTCGCAGCACGAAAAGGTCGCGTTCGCAGAGTTTCTGAAGTCGATCTTCGGTCTTTCGCGTTACACGAAAGGGACGATTTTCATGAAAATGCTGAAGGACATGAACGGCTGCTTGCTACCCTCTAAAGCAGAACAATACCGAGCCGAGGGAAACATTGTTCGACAGAAATTACTCGTGAGCGATTTTCTCCTATTTTCCCCGTTACTAGTTTTCTGACTTCGAAGTATTGAAAAATGAAGTTATGATACTACTTACCTTGACAATAACGACACTGAATTGTATTCTTGCAGGATCAGCTGGGTGATGACGGTGTTTTAATTTGTCCGACCTACGCCACCGTTGCGCCACTTCGGCACGTAATCGTTTTACAGCTTATCAGCGGTGTGTATTGTTTATTTTGCAACCTTTTCGGTATCCCCTCCACTTCCGTGCCAATGGGCGTCAACAAGGACGGTTTACCTATAGGAGTTCAGGTGCGTTAGCCATTTTTACAGTTAAATATTTTTAGAGACGTCACCTCCATATAGTGGTCTTTCAAGTTTTCTCTTTCCATCCTCGCAGGTAATAGCGGCACCGAACCAAGATCGCCTTTGCTTGGCGGTGGCTAGGGAATTGGAGAAAGGTTATGGCGGCTGGATACCGCCTGAGTCGAGTTGACAGATTTTCTGCCACACTGCTGAAACTTATTGAATAGAAAAGTATCGACGCACCATCAGATGTTGGCGATTCAAATTTTACTTCAAAGAGGATGTACATATGTCCAAACGAAACGATATGTGCTGCATGGTCTTGTAAATAGAAAATTTGGTAATGGTGCTAATCCGTGCATGAATGCTAAAGTGACTCTGAAGAATAGTGTAATAAGTAGGAGGTTTAAGTAGAAGTTTCCTGAGTATTCGTCCTCTTCCCCGAGCTTGCAATACTTAACACACAGGTGAGAGTCCTTTTGCGTTTCTGAATTATTTCATCAACGAGGGATTCGTTTATATGTATATTATTGATCTCGATGATTCGCACAAGATAGAACCAAATATACAAACTGAACCGTAGAGTAACCGAATATGAATATATGTATGTATATGCATATGTAAATCGAAAATATGTGTAGGTAAGGGAACGTTTGTTTCTTTTTTTTAATGCGTGACTATTTATATTGCTAATAAAATATTCTTAATGCTTCACGTGCATCCTAATGATTTATTTCACAACCATTCGCACGTTTTACAGGAATCAAAAAACTCATACACTTCATCCACTGCGAGCAAAGCCTCGACGAATGTCTCTCATAATTTTTATACTTACACGCTCCCATTGCAGATTACGGGACACGGAACAATATTACGTAGGTACTTCGTGCAAAGACAAGGATTCTCGCTATTACCCTAGCACGATTATCTTATGCTACGTACTAAAAGTAAGTTCTGCTTAGTTTACAATCACTTAAGTGATTCCGACCGCGATTCCTCCAAATATCCTAGAAAATATTGATAGCTGCCCAATTGTGAAATACTCGGGGGCTGACTCTTGGATTATGACATCCCCGTATTTGATAATACTCTTTATATTGCTTGTATCAAATTAACCAAGTGTTCCCTTAAATTACCGGGACTCTCCGAGGCAAATATTCGAAGTAATATTAAATTTTGTGTAATTTCGGATATTCGACTCAGCTTTGTCATACGATACTGTACTAAAAAATGGAATTCTCAGAAGAATATCATTCATTGTAGGAGGTTCAATATCCCCCCCCCCCCCCCCAAACACAACGTTGATACAAGTGAGACACGAACTCGAAAAAATAATCGAAGGTACATAGTGACGATCAGGAATTGTTTACATATATTGTCACGTCTGTGCTATGAAATTCTACCGATCCGCATCGACCACTCGCCGAAGTATTTTCTTTTCTTTTAATGTGCGAGTTCCTAAGATGTGAGTAAGCTCATGAATTTATCTCAAGACAAGAGATTGGCAAATTTTTCTCCTGCTCGATTATTCGCCGTATGATGTATTTTTCATTTCATTTTTTCCGTTCACAGGCCGGCACATAAGGCTTCCCACCGTGACGCTCCCATTCTCGATTAAATTCATGCTCTAAAACCTCAGCTCCACGTTTTCTAGTCAATCCAGTCTCGTCCAAGCTGAGTTCACACATCTGCATGTCGTCCACGCCTGTTGAAATGTTCACGGTTACTCAATGCTGTAAAAGTACTTCTATTAACGTATCGTCTTTTCTCATACCTGCTACCAAGAGAATTGGTGGTTTGTCGGGATGCAGTTCCATTTGCCTGGCCACATATTGTCCATCGAAGTGGGCGTACCACCATCCTCGCTTCCCACCAGAATGAGAATTATCCTGTTGTCCGGTGGTGGTCGGACGAACAAAAGGTATTCTGAAGAATCGCTGCGAAGACTCAACTATAGGCAGTTTTAGTTGAGTCCTTGGTGTTTTTGCAGCTGAAAAGGATTAGTGTATGGGTTAAATTGAGATAGTAACACAAAAAAGCGACTTTAATTAAATTTTGTAATTACTTCTCACCTGCCTCCATGATGGACTTGGGTGCTCTTTCATTTTCATCCATCGTGGTTTTCCGTCGATTTCTCGCCTTCCATGCGTGGTATACCTTTAACCTGCGATGAAACTCGTGACGACAGGCCTGCAAATTAACGGGAACAATGATCTATTAAATGCGGGGTATCGTTCATTTTTTCACGTAGGTAAAAACATTCTACTGAATTTTACCTCGAGTAACTCAATGTCGCAGGACGTATTAATTGCATCCCGTAATTCTGAGTATTTCCACTTAGATAGATCGTGCTTTTTATTGATCATCGATGCCTGATAGTTGCGGACTTGCTCGGATCTGTATTGAAAATTGTTTTTCATCACTCTACACACGTAGGGCAAAAAAAAAAAAAACACTGTGGGAGAGAGAAAGTCACAAAGAAAATCGTGCAAGCCAAAGGTGATAGAAAAATTGAAGAGAAAAGATTTAATGCCGTTGGCGGTGTGCAGCTAACCTACACATGTGCACGGCACATTTTCATCAACTCCATTTTAACTCGAGTCGAATATCCATACCGTCTCCGTTAATCAATTAAAGTAAACGTGTTTGTCGGTAATTGATATGGGTTAACGGTTGGTTAATTGTGTATGTTATTTGATTAATACAATTTTAGTAAATAACGAATTATAAGCATGCATACAATATGTGGATAAATTAGCAGCGGAATAAAATCCGAATTTAATAGACATTCGTAAGGTAAAATGATAGTCGTTTCCATTTGTTCGTCTAGCCTGACTATTACGCATTAAAACAAACAAATAATAAACCCAATTTGTTATCGGTTGTTAGTCTGGCGTGCAATAGCCCCTGGGAAAATAACGATACCTTATGAGTTTGTTGTTGTTCGTCTGTAGGGCCCCCATGTTAGTGCCACTGTACAATTGTAAGAAAAGAAAAACAGTCTTCTTGTTATTTGTTCAATGAGATTCAGTTCTCAATAGAGGGACTTTGCTTCGATGCAATACCTGAATCGGTATTGATTAAGTGAATTTACAAAGTTACTCTTTCGAAAATGAAATCGTGTTGAACACGTGCGATTTGACACGCGCATTTCTTTCGCGCCTTGCATTGCCAACCGTTTCACACTACTAACGCAAAGAGAACCTAGCAATTTACAACCACTTCACAACGACTATTAACCCTTTGCACTGGAGAGGTGACCCTTGGTCACCACTATATTTGTCGCCGCAATTCGAACGGTGACACCCGGTCACCATTTGGTTTCACGGGATATTTATTTTTTTTTTGAGCGCCGATGATACTTATCTGCGTTTAATTTCTTTTGAAACTGGAAGCGTTGTACAACGGATAACCTTCCGAAGTAATGATATATAGTTTATATACAGGGTGGCCCATTTTAATTAATACAGTCGAATTTTTAAAAAACTACAATAGATACGAAAAAATGTTTCAGACAAACATGTCACGATTTCGAGGGGGAAAGAAGATGGCGTTATCTATTCAGTAGTAGATGGCGCCACTTTCGAGATTTTTTTGTTGTGGCCATTTTTTTAAGCGGAAATCGATATTTTCTTTTTAATAAAAGTTGGAGATCTCTTCGAGACGTTTCCAAAACACTCGTCATAAGTGTTTTTTGCATAAGCCGTTCATTAATCCACGCGTTTTTTTAGTAGCATTTTGGACAAATATGCCAAATAGAAGAGTTCCAGGGTTTAGAGGGGGCCAGCTGTTGGTGACCTTAAACTTGACCTTGGGATTAAGGATACAGGTCATTTCACGGTCAACTTCAATGTTTTAATGGAAAGGCCTATTTTTGGCTACTCGTCACGAGGTTACGTCGTTGTTCCTGGGTAGCGCTGAAAGTAGGATAGAATGAATGCATTTAAAAACATTAAAATGACTGCGTCGAATTGACCTCGTAACGAGTAACCAAAAATAGGCCTTTCCATTAAAACATTGGAAAGTCATGAGATCGCCATCTACGACTGAATAGATAACGCCATCTTCTTTCCCCCTCGAAATCGTGACATGTTTGTCTGAAACATTTTTTCGTATCTCTTTTAGTTTTTTAAAAATTCGACTGTATTAATTAAAATGGGCCACCCTGTATTTTAGGATTAGGGTGCCCCATTTTGAATAATACACTCGAATATCGCCGAAACGGTGCGTTAAATAAAAAAATGTTTCAAACAAGAGTAGTATGTCTTGAAAGGGGCCATCAGTTGGTGGCAATGATTTGACCTTGGTGAGCCATTCGTAAGCCACACGAAGGTAACCGTCAATTTCTGGAATAGAACTAGAACTGCCTATCTTTTATAGCATGTTCTTGTAGCTTGTCTGGAGGGCTTTCCGAAACACTATAATAAAATATCTTTCCCTCACAAGTACATTTTGAAGTCGAAAGGAATGTTCGAAAAAGGCCTCGAGTGCAAAGGGTTGAAAAATCATTACCTTCGCACTGGCGGCGGAGAATCTTCAACTTGTCCATTAGATTCCTGTGCGAGTCTCACCGCCAATTCGTGATCTCTCCTCTCTTGCTCCAGCATTTCCCGATATTTGCTCTGAGCAATAGCTTCGTTTTCCAATTGAGCCTGGTAACAAACAGTCAGATAAGCTTGTAGAGTATAGAAGAAAATCGCACACCAATGCTCACGTTCATCTAGGCTTAGGCCCAACAAAGGACAAGACTAAAGCGATTTGCAACGCACGAGCCTACTTTAAAAATCCAATTAACGTCAACTAATTGCGTTATCCGTTTGTCACCCTGCGCCACGTTAAAGGAGGTCTTCTCGCGAGAGTAAAAAGCACTTCGATATCTACCTGAAGATCTGCTGAAACTTTGCGATCCTCCTCCTCCTGTTTCTTTCTCTGTTGCTCCTCTGCCTTCCGTCTAGTCTCAATATCCAACTTCTTTCTACGATTTTCCTCCTCCTCTCTCTTCCTCCGCTCTTCAGCCTCTTTCCTCTGCTTTTCGAGCTCCATCTCTTGCTGAATCTTCTTCAACCTTGCTTGTTCCTCCTCAATCTTCTGCTGCTTTACCATATCCTGCAGAGATGCCATTTGTCTGTTCACGAGATTCACGAGGTTCGTATACAGGGTGTCTATCTCCCCTGATTTTATCTTGGGGCTATCCTTGATCCTTTGTATGGCAGCCTCAAGGTCACCCTGAAGCTTTCTCAAATCCGTTGCGGATTTTTCTCGCGCACTCTTCAATTGCTTCGACGTTTCCTCCATTCTTATCAGTTGATTCTTTAAGTTTCTGATCTTCACAATGCCCATAATCCTTGGACGATGCTGCCTTTTTGCGATGTACATCCTGGCTGTCTTTTGAAGGATTATTAGGTGCTCCCTGCGGTATATAATTTTGTTTTTCAACTTAATCACAGACAACGCACAGAATTGCATTTTGTTCCAGCGAGATTTTAGCAGCCACTTTTTCACGTTGGCCACCAGTTTTCTAAGATTTTCGGGATCGGATTTCATGATCTTGTCGAATTCGGCAAATTTGCCGGGCTTAAAGAAGACGCGAGTTATACCGAATTTGAAATCCTTCTTGTTGAGTTTCAAACTGTGGAGCAAGGCCTCACAAAAAAATCTGGGATCCAGTTTGGCCAACTCTGGTGGAAGATAGGACTTGTACATACTGTAGAGTTCCTGGAAAGGAACTCTGCTGGGATAACCGTGTTCCATCAGTTCTAAAACCGAAGTCATTCCGGAACAACGGAGCTGACCCAGGATGCTATTACCGTCAAATTGGTGGGCAATCATTTCATTGTTTGGTTTTATACACCGGATAAAGTTTGTGCCCTTGAAGAAAAAATTCGTAATTTTTTTTATGTTGTTCCAATTTTTGATTGCGAAATGTACGGATATAAGAAGGGGGAATTCTTACGTTACTCTTCAATTTATCCATAAGTTCGCCGAGTTGTGTTTTGAATTTACTGCCAACACTGATAAATGTTAACTTCCCTTTCTGACAAGAGTAATTGGCAAATTGAGTCCTAAGGAATTTGTTGCTACTTTCTTGAATCAGGCCTTCCAATGAAGCGTGGAGCGCATCATTATTCTTTTCAATAAACTGGTTCTGTGATAGCGAACAAACATGTTATTAATGAATAAGGCAACGCAATTCAATTGTCGCTTGTATGCAAGTCTGTACCGTTTGATAACAGACACCTCCGGCGTAATGACGAATGACAAATCCTTCGTCATCTCTCAATTCTCTATGAGCCTTCAAACGGGACGTGCGCGGCAAAGTGATCCGGAAGTGTCCATTCCACGTGCGATGCACTTCACTTGTAAAATGTGCGAAACTCTGTGTGGGCAATTTCGATTCTTCGTCCAATAACTTGAAGATGCCGAGAGTCTTTGATTCAATTAAATCTGCATACGCGAAAGTACTATTAACATTATGATTAAATTAATGTATTATTGGGTAATCAAATATGAATTTACCGATGCAATCTTGATTGTCGACGTAAGAGATTTTAGGAACGTTCAGAGACTCTCTCGCGTAAAGGTCCTGTTCGTACTTCAAAATTCTTTCGTTGAAGAACTGTTGCAATTTCTCGTTGCAGTAATTTATGCAGAACTGTTCGAAACTATTTACTTTAAAGTATTCTGTAAGAGAGGAGAATTCGAATAATATATTCGTCCTAATGTTATGATTATAAAAATACGTGACATGAATATATTACTAACCGAATCCCGCGATGTCTAGGACACCAATGTAATAACTAGATGCCTTAAAGGGTATGCTCTTGTTGATCCTCGCCACTATGTGATCGAAAAGCTTGCTATAGATGGCCTTGGCTAATGCATCCCTGGCATTGTTGGCCTCGTACACCTTCAGAGGTACCCTGCATCAAAGATTTCTAAATCAAGCATCTAGTCGCGACGAATGAGACTGTCGAATCGCACTTAAAACGCACATTATGACAGTTCCCTTGAAACCACCTCGACTGGTCATCATGACCTTAGACACCAAAGCCTGTCTAAGCTCTTCGGGATTAACACCCAAGAGTTTCGCGGACATCAACACGGCCTTCTCAGAGCTGGAACTGATTCTGGAGCCACCCTTAGTGTCTTCGGGGTTATCCTCAAAAGTAATGTTCCCAAGGTGAAGTACAGCTGCCACCATTGTGTAGATTTCCATCCGCTCAGCGTCCGAGAGTCCCAATCGCGTTAAAGCCTTTCAAATTATTTGAAAAATTCATAAATTTCAAAATAAATCCAGAACAGCATTATTAACAATGATGGCAGGATGCGAACGTATGAATGTGTATATACATATATACATATACATATACATATATACTTTTAGGCACGACCGTAAAGGGAGTGACTTATTTTTTCTTTCATTCGCAAGATGTACGCCAAAGAGAGTAACTGCGAGATGAAAAAGATTGTGAAACAAAAAGCTCTCGTTACCGTTGCTCTCTCCTGTGCATAAAAACATCCAATTCGATCGGTAGGAGGGGAGGGACAGAAAAAATATTAATATTAATTAAATTCCATTAAATTTCTAACAGAATTTAGAAAATCTAGAAATAGTTCTTACTACCTGGTCAATTGCATTGAACCCCTCGACGTCATCCAATATTGGATCGTGCAAGCTACCTTTCGCAGACTGCTCCCGACTCTTTTGGGCGGGCGTCAACTTCTTTTCAGAGGCGGCATTACAAAAAAATTGCGTGCAACCGTTTCTCAAATAATGAAAATCATCGGGCTTAGTGATGCCCAATTCAGCGCGCAAGCCTGGTGGAGCGCCAGCGCACATCATGTAAAACACATGATAGTTTCTTTCGTCCGGACTCTGAAGACACACTCTGGACTTCTCCAAAAGATAATGCGAGATGTAACCACCGACTACTTGGCACTTCGAGTCGAAGTGGACCTCCATGAATTTACCAAATCGAGAGCTATTGTTGTTCCTCTTGGTTTTTGCGTTTCCAAAAGCCTCCAGGACAGGATTTGCTGTGAATAGAATTGTAAACTGTTAATGTTGTTGACATTCGCACTGAATGAAATCGCGTACAGTGAACGATACATATGTGGTTGAATAAATTACACAAGATTATCTAGCGATCGTTACCGTCGAGAATCTTTTGCTCGATCGGACCAGCCGTCGATCCCCAGAGATCGCACAGATACCGCAGAAGATACTTGGTCGATTCCGTTTTGCCTGCACCCGATTCCCCGGAAACGATAATACTCTGAGATTGCTTCAAGACCTTCATATCTCGAAAAGCCTTATCACCTAGAAAGCATAGCAATATTCTCTTATTCTGACCACAATAAAGGGAATGACGATTAAAAAAGGGTAGGTAAAAATGCCATTAAAATAATGTTGAAAGATGGTGGGATTTAAATTTAACCCTTTCGCTACTACGGGCGACTATAGTCGCCCTGCATAGAATGCCACCGACGTACTACGGGCGACTATAGTCGCCCTGCATAAGATGCCACTCAGATACTACGGGCGTACAGCGGGAGCGCCGTGGCGGAGGAGTCGCCCGTAGCGAAAGGGTTAAACATGAGAAACTAAAACAGTGAAATTATACACACCAATCGCAAAAACGTGAGGTGGAGTCTCGCCGAGGGACTTCCCCTGATAAGCCTTGATCGTTTGCGGCGAGTATAGATCTTTCACTTCACAATACGGATTCACGGCTATCAGAATATTGGCAACGTAGGTCTGCGATTGAAAAGTCCAACGAACGATGCATTAAAAAAGAAGCCGGTGCTTTAATACACCGTACAATAGAGAGTGTAGTACATCGACAAAAGCTCAGGCACATTTAATTGACCCTTTAACTCGCAATGGAAATAAAAAGTAAGAGGATAAAGCCGCAACTCCAAAGTGGAAGTGGGAGTCTTATCTTCAACTCTCGAGACAGTCGAACGGAAGAAAGGGATGAGGAAGAAGACGATCGTCGCTAGTAAGTGAATATCTAATGGCGGGATCTCAGATTCGAGCGAGCGCGGGAGTCGCGTCAGCGTTTTACAATGTACTCACGTATATCCTGTCCTTGAAGTAGCGTGTCCGTATATTGTTCAGAAGTGTGGCCTCATTCAGGTACATCAGAGCGCCTGCGGAAAAAGTGAAGGAGAGCAAATCGGTGAAAGTGGATTTCCAAAAGAGGGAAAGTAAGTCTCCTCTCCCCGTCTGACCGCTCGTAGGAAGCGTCTAACAATAAGCGAGAGACGTTCGCAACATCTGCGAGATCTCGAAGATGGAAGAAAAGAGGAGAATAGATCGATTAGAGGTAGCGAGAGGATTCCGTTGGTCGCTGAATTATTAAACACGAGGATAGGCGGGTGGGAGGAGATCTACGAGGTTTGACGCCACGAATGGGATACTCCGAAATCGAATATCTTCTTCTTTCAAGAAAACCGATTTCTTAGCGTATACTAGTGAATTAAATAAAAGCCTCCGTACGCGCGCAGAAGGATTTTATGTATCCTTGGCTGCGTTTCGCACTCAATTTCTTTTCCATGTAAACTTTCCCGTACCCAGTTGGGTCTACTTACAATTGTCCTCGACGTCTTTGGTGTATTCGCCAGCGGGGTAGACCTCGTCCAGCGGACACGTGCGTGCCCGATACTTCGTGTCTAGGGGAACGATCATGGCATCACCATCCACCATGTCCGTGAAGATTCCTATTATAAAACCCTCCTGGGGGTCCCGGACCCAGACCCGCTGGTTCTCCATCTCGCTTCGCGCTCTGAAAACGAAAGAAATACCAAATTTCAGGTACTTTCGTTCACTCTCGACGATCCCGAAACGACGAGTGAACAATCCAAATTACAGGGGGATGTAGAGTTACGAAAGGATCGGAGAACTCGAGCGCAGATTCGAGTTATCAATACAAAGAGTCGTTGCTCTCTTGGCGAATACACCGGGCTACAACTTCGCGGTGCGCGTGTACAATCCTCGAGGATCATAAATCCTTCGTGTCTCCGGAGGCTTCCTGAATGGTGGCCGCTTTCTCGCGCGCAAGGAGCGACGCTGGAAATTTCCGGTGAAAGGCGCTATCCAGGACGGTTTCCGAGTCTAAACGATGAACGGTGGGGAGAGGTTGGCGGCCGGGGCCATTCGTCAAGAGAAATACTCGAGCGAGGTGAACTAACTTTAGAGGCGTTTACAGGCGTTTTGATGATTTTCTTTTTCTTGCGAAGAAATCCACAGGTAATCCCGTTCGGTGAAATGTTTCGAAAGAGGAACTAATACGCGTGGAAGCGTTCAAATGAATGTTCCAGTCTCGTCTTAAGAAAGTGCAGCGGCTGGCCCGTAGAGGGAGTAAAAGAGGTGGGAGGAGGTATCGTTAGAGGTTCTAGGATGACGAAATCAGACAAGCCGACATCTTCCGCGTCATCGACAAAGGAAGCTACAAAAGTGTCACCTTGGCGATCGATTGGCGAGGCTTAAAACGTGCCCCTTAGTAGTCGCTGCAGCCGCGCGCAAGCTAACGAGAAAGGGCTAGAATCATTAGTCCAACTTTATTTAATTACTCTAATTGGGAGACCAAAATTCACGCATCGCACAACTTACACGTACACGAAAGATCCGAGCAAAAAATGTTGTATCGTAAGGGAGGGTTGAGAATGGAGGAGTGTGACTTACGTCGTACAAGGGGAGATCGATAAGATTATAAATTTCAAAGCTACCGCCATTGATGTTTTCTCGATCGCACGGCGCGACACTGAATCTAAACACGCCAATAAACTAGGAACTCTTTCTGACAATAAAACGGCGCAGTGATCTTTGCAAGGGCGTACATTTTCGAGACGTTACCAATTCCCAATTTCTCCAAATTATTCATCCGGATAAATACAAGGGCAAACAACACAGTGAAGAAAGGAAGGCATGGGTGCATACGGCCGCGAGATTAACCGAGCAGACATTGCTGATTATCGTTCTGGCCAGTTAAGTAAAATCGTTAATCTCGAAGGCCTCGTATTTATGCAGGACAAATTATCCGAACAAAATTCCAACTGGGGAAAAAACAATGATCGAAATTTGGAAAACGCAGAAGCCTGTCCTACATTCACGCATCGAACCAAACGGCTTAAGAACCCGGGCGCGAACTTTCTGGATGCCTTTTATCGCTTATCTGGCGACGTTATCGCGATAACGATAACAATAAGCGCAGGCACTGTCGGGCATACCACCGGGCGGCGATTCGAAAATTCATTGGAGTGAGTCATAAACTTTATCGCGACGAACGCGCGATCGCGGCAAGCGATATCCTAATGAGAATTCGATGGAAAATATGTCAACGATAAAATATGCCTGGAAGAAGGGCATTCATTGAATTTACGAAGTAATCGGTGTTACTAAGCTTGGTAAAATAATTTGAGAAATACAAATTTTTAACACTTTAGTATGACGTAAGGCAGATGCCTAAAAGATATCAAAGGTGGTCGACCGATCTCGACCGATCGGTGGAGCGCACGCACGTAACGAGCAAACATACGAAGCGCCACGATAAGGCTTACACGATAATCGTCTACGAAAGACCCGTCCAACTTTCACGATAAAATTTTTCCATCCTCGTCCAACATACGGGGGTCCTCGGCAACGTGCCATTCTCCTCGCTCTATTCGAAGAGATTCGCGACGATGAATTCTACGAGGTAGGACGGGCTACGTAAACTTCCTCGTTTCTGCGCACGTGGAGCGCGAGAACAAAAACGCGAATCAGTGATTTCGCAAAATCGCTTTCCCTTCCTCCTACGGTGCCCGGCGGTATACCGCTAGCGAACTTAAACAGCGGCCACTTCGTGACTAAAGGTCGTTATGACCCGCTGCGCAGTGTCTTGCACACGCGCCACCGCACCGTGACAGACATTCTCAAAACCCACTCCATGAAAATCGGCGAGAGGTAGGTCGAATGTGCCGAGCAATATTGCAAGAGACAATTACGATCGATCAATCCGATGATGTTGCTAAAACAAGGGTAACTTCTGGATTCGAGTAAATCGCTTATCGCACGATTAGATGAAAAATTAATTTTTACACTCGAATATTTGCGTTATCGCGTCCATAATTGCGGCGTATAAATAAAAAGTACGAAGATCCTGGCCATTCAATCGCATGGCACGTCGATCGACCTGCAAAGGTACGAGGAGCCCGACCAGGGGTCCAATCATCTTCCGCTTCACTCTGTCACATTTCTCTCCGCATTCCGTTAGACAACTTGTAACGGTAAACGCACAGCCGTAGTAGATCCCTGCAATGATCCTTGTATTCCAGACTATCCGGTTAGGGACTGTGCCTCGCAAATTCTAAGCATGATTCAATTCTAAGCACTTGTACGACAGAGTACGCTATCCGAATTAATTTCTGAATTCTGGACTGAACGATTGTATCGTAGCCTAGGTACCTGCAAGACGTTATCCTTGAACATGGTAAAATTCTCGATGAAACCACTGAACCGCGAGAAAATAAAATACACTTAAATCCTAAGAGGGCGGGGCAGTTCGGAGCGGAGTGGGGGGTTGAAATCGTGCTAGTAGTAAAAGTGTATCCAACAAAATTATGAGTATGTGACCGGTGACATACCGGTCATTAACCTCGACCGTGAACATCCGCGCGAATGACCTCAGGATGCCTCCAAACGGAATATACTGGCCAGTTGGGTGATAAAGTGCGAAACGAGTTTACGACGAGATTGCATGGCCAGCTTTTGAATGATTCACGAAGTCTGTCTAAGGTGCCTGGTGCTAGAGAGATTGGAAATTTATCGAGAATTCTCTCGATAGCGACAAGAAATCCTTGAATTCTGCAGAAGGATGGATGACTCGCGCTCGATCCTTCGATTTCCTTCGTGCTGCTTCGCGACTGAACATACGACAAATATAGACAGACGCGAGAAGGTAATGTCGCCATTCTCGCGTTAGACGAAACGCGAAAGGATTACTGGAGAGACAAAGAGAGGACGCCCTATTGCTGCCATCGGTTCGTTCACCTTACCCTCTTATATGTATACACCTAGAAGGGAACCGTAACGTCCAGTTGTTACGCTATTTCGTGTCTTTCTCTCCCGACTTTTCTCCCCTTCGCCATCACGCCGCATCCTGCTTCGTTCTCGCACGACCTTTTCCCGGATTGGTGCTCGCGGTTACATCACGATCAAAATTCGAAAGAAGGAACTCGACCTGCGCGGTTGCAGGTTGCTGATTTTGTTTTGTTTTTTTCTTTCTTTTTCTTTTCATTTCGTGTCACGAATAAATAATGCTGCAGTCCTGCCCCACTCACCGTCTCGTGATCTAAAATTCGAAATACTGTTGAGCTGTCGAATGTGTATGCGCAGCGAAACCGGAAGCGACAGGAATGCTCGCAGAAAGCACGGAGCACGGAATCATAGGGCGTAGAGGAGAGGCGCAGGGATCGAGAGGACGCGGGGAGGGGGGGAGGGGACGTTGAAAATGGAATGAATGAGACAGACGAGGAAACCGGAAGTAGCAGGTGGCTCGGACAGGAACTGGGTGACACGCGTCGCCAGGCATATACTTCAGAAATGATTTTGGCTGCCCGATACGCGCGCCGCAGAAAAAGAAAAATCATCAAGGGCCACCCTCGTGAAAGGTCAGATCAGTCTATTGTTCTTTTGGAGGGTCCCAGTTGATAATTTTTTTTAATGGCTATTCACGTCACACGCGAGGCTCATCAATTAGTGCAGGGTGGCCGCGCTGTACGTGGCAAGCATGTTACTAAACTCTTTCTCCTCCCTTCGTATGTACATTCCACGAATCTTCGGAGTACAGAATGCAAGGGACAAAACCTCAGCTCTCATTTACCATTTTGCATTTTGCAATGTTTGCGCGCTTCTCTTCTCAAAACCTAGGGGCTGCTACACTCAATTAACGCTAGAGTACCGAGGCACTAACGAGACAGTAACATTGCCGTTCTCTTATGTAGTAACTAAACAAATACCACTAGAGACCAGTCGCTACTAAAATAGTATCGGACAATGATATGCGAATTTTTTAACGTTGACGAGCATCCACATTTGGACAGGCGCAGGCGCCAAACTCTTCGATCGTGTTTAATTGTAAATTATCGACGCATGCAAATCGCACTTGCGGATCTCCTGTGTCTACGAGGTGTCTCGATCCTTCCTTCAAATCCGCTTGGCCTACTTTTAATTAGTCGCAACGAGAAAGTAAGCGGCTGCCGATCTGTCGTCATGGCCAGCGAATCTCATGGCAACCTCTTACCCGCAGATAGATAACGTATAGGACACGTAGGAACGCGCGGATAACGCACTTACGTATACCTACGCCTTCACTTTAGATTACGAGTATGTTAGGCGCACAGCGTGTAATGTAATTAGACATTGCCCCCGTGCTTACATTGTAATTACCCTGGATGAGGGTTCGCTTGGCCCCGGGGAGCTGAAGATGCGAGCATCGAAGCGGTTCGAAGTTGTAAAATTTTCTTATCGAGCAATCGCTTCGGCCACCGAATTAGGTTCACGAAGCTAAACTAATCTCGATGAAACGTTTATCTGTGACACTGAGGATTTTGTTTGAACAATGATTTCGGAAGATTTAAGTGGATTTTTCTACCTTAGCACCACAGAAGATACGACGTGTGAATTTACGGTGCGTGCTCAACACCGTCACTCTGCACAGGAGGACGCAGGAGAATCATTTTGTGGCTCATTTAACATTAATAGACGCAACCTTCGTGCGATCATCACAGTCGGGCCACTTACAGCGATTAGATTGGAAGAGCGCGGGACGAGAGCTTTCGATGGCGCATAATGCTTGACCATCCTCAATTTGATCCCTTGCCGCGTTTCCAACTGTAAAATCTAAGGACGCCCAGCGGGCAGAGAAGATCGTAATAGAATAATAGATTTCTGCGTTGGTAGGTGGAAAAAGAAATTAGGCGAAAAATTATTGGGCAACCGATAAAATCAGATAACTGATTCACAACGACGAATCGGACACAAGGGGGATTGCGTGGTTCTTGTAAAAATGTGATTGGAAGTTCGAGGAAGACCGTAAAGGGGGCCTTGTGAACGCTAGAGGAGTCACGTAATCACGGAAAGAGAACGTCTCTATACGCGTTGGATGGACTTGCTCATATAAGAGGACAATGCTTGTCATGTATACGCGCTCCAGTATACTTTTTTGGAGGGGGGGGGGGGGGACTATTATATCATAATAGACTTATATAGACTTTTTCGGGACTATATTTAATTGTAAAATCGATCGAAAGTGCACTGCCAAGGTTGTTATAGAATATAGGACGTGTTAAATGCAAAATAAAATTTACATTGTAGCTTATTTAATATATTCAGCAGGAAAGCGTGTAGTTATGAGAACCAATGTTCGGTAATGGGACTCTGTCCTGCATCGTGACTGACCGGTGGCCTGTGCTCATTTTGTAACACTGAAAAAAGATCCCTGTCATCCATCCCGGAGACCAAACCCGCACGAGCGCAGCTCATTTATGATTCATGCGGATCCGATGTAAATCGCAATCGTCTCTTCAACAGAATTGTACAGCCGCTTGGATACATTCTACGAACGATCACGCGGAAAAATTGCAAAGTTTAAAACATCACATTCTTCTAGCAAATAATGCAATTAATTTGAAAATTAGTTACGTTTCGTTTATCGCGAAAAATTCCAGAAAGGAATTGCGGTTATACAAAATGACCGCTTTCTACTAATTTGAAAGCAGACGATTCAAATGCAACGCTGGTGTCGGAAGTAAATGAGACAATTTGCTTCGGCAACAATGAGACTCCGTCTTCATTGCACGTACTATCTGTGAGAAACGTTGCTACTTAATTTCGTTAAACGAAATCGGCGCGAGATCTTTCGCATGGAATCGTTGAAATCGAGAGTGCATTATGCGGGAGAAAGAGTGCGTAAATAGTACACGCAGGCCTTGCAACACGTACGTTTCACGGGCTGGGCTCGATGCCGCCGGCTGAGCCGATTGTTGAAAGGCGTAAATTGCGATTGCATCGCTACGCTTGGATCGCGCGCACCGTCTTAACGCGTCACTTTCCAAAACGGTAGGGGAAGAAGCCGCGGAAAATTCGTCCAATTGCATCGAATTAATCATGATTTCGACGTAAAAAGATTGTATAACGATCTCAATATCATTGAAATCGTTGACGTATCTCACACGGTAGACGTAAACACTTAGCGTTCTCGGGTGAAGCGTAATATGCGCTTTGAAATTTTACGATAAACCATCTGCACAAAGTATCAACCGTATTCCTAAGAGAAGCTTCATTGGAATTTCGAGCACGTATCAGCACGGTATGGTGAACCCACCGACGGATTTCCGGTGCAATGGGAAGGAAGATAGTGAAAAAAGCGCGTATCCTCGGATTTAAAGGAGGAACTTGAGTTCCCTAAGTCTGATTCTCCGTACACTTCGTTTCTCGTGGAGCAAGGCGCGTATCTATCCCAGGACTATTGTATCCTGCGAATTCCTGCGACCGGGGAACACGTTGGATAAATTATAGGCTGCCCATGTTGTCGCGGAGGTCGCGGTCGTCATATGCCCATTGTTCGAGTAGAATTCTAGAAATGCCGCTTGAAGCTTTCGAATTCGTACACAGTCGCTCAATCTCGAAGATCTCGGTGGTTTTCGACAGATCGATTTTCAATTTTAAATGTTATTCCAGCAAAATCAATTGTAATTAACCCTCGTATCCATCTACCAACCTTTTCAACCAACGAACGTCCATACGTATCCTATGATTTCAGGATGTTTTCAAAAGATTTTCCTTTCCTCCCACGAGTATCCGTCATCAGCTCGATCCATTGCATCACATCTGCCCTTGACCCGAAGTAACGGTACGCACGTCGGGACGAATAAATTAAATGATTAATAAGGCAACTCTAAAAGCAGACTACCGGCCAAACGGCCACCCCCCCCCCCCCCCCCGCCACCGCCGGACACGCGCGAGGAAACGACGATTTTCTTTATTCTCCTCGCGTTCGCCGGGAGTGCGTTGGATATGCCCGCCAGATAGCGGAGAGAAGCCAAGGTGCACACACGAGCTAATTCACACGCGATATACCCCCGCCCGCCTATATGCATCTCCGCGTATCCGTTCCACTCTTCTAATCGTGGACTAAATAGCAAGCGTGAGTTCGCATGGAAGCGGTGCGACTACCCAGCGCCGATCGTAATCGTTGGAAAGGGCCGGCTAGCTGACTGGCTGCTCCCTGACTGCAACACGCTGTGGGAACCCTGTGAGCCTGTGTATTTTCACCTCTGCCATATTTTGCTTCGCGTATTAGGGAATTGTCACCTCAATCCTCGTATGAGAAATACCTAAGAGTAAGAAAGGATTTTCTGTTGGTAAGGGTAGAAACGGAGCGCAGTCCCCCTTAGATAAAATCGAGCGGTCGAGAGCAGGTGACGAACCGCTAACCCAATATTCTGGCAAACACCCACTTGTCGTACCGGACGAGGTGTATCGGAAATTCCGTTTCGAAAGATAAAGCGGAAAAATGTGTCGAATCGCAAACGGTATCGAAATTTCTGCCTTATCGGACAATGGAAAATCGGTCGTTCAACTATTATAACCTGTCGAAAGAATATTTTCAAATACCCAGTGCAACTGTATGTGCGTTATCGGCTTAAAAGAATCTAAAGTCAGGTGCATCACGAAATGTATTTCTTCCAATAAATATTAAAATTCTGGAGAATATTCCAACTCGCAAGGTTCACCTACGTACGATGGAGCGACTGAATAGCCAGTTAGAAATAGCGCCGGGGTAATTTCAAGGTCATTATCGCACCTGCCTTCGCGTATATTTATTAATGATGCGACGAAACCTCGGTGTAATCGTAGGGGGTTCCCGTGGCGGAAGTCGCGCGAATAAACCAGCATGGGAAAGGGTCTCGACGAATCGATGTATTTCTGCATTGGTGTACCGATGCACTCCCATCCTCATTGCGACAATACCAACGACATCGACTTGCATAAGCAATTCGAACGAATAAAAACTGCGAGGGAAGATTTCACGCGAAGTGTAATATCCACGATAAGTTGCTATTGGGAAAATAAAAATGCTGAGTGGGTGCAATAATACTTTGAATTACTGGACTCGTTGCACAATCGAATAATGTTGTAAGAAATTCAAGATGGTACCGAAAGTTCGTAGGACTTATTTCTCCGTAATAAGAACTGGAAATATTTTGAGAAGCTTATAATAAAGAATGAGTCTTCCTTCGTTCACACAGGGCGATTAAATACTAATATAAACATGATGTCAATCGCCAAAATTCTCTGTACAAGTAAGCACAGGGTACAAACGTCGAACTATACCGACGAAATTTCAAACCCGGTTTAAAACTTTCCATTTATCTGTTCTCCGATTACGAGATTTCGCTATAATTGGAATATTTCAGTTTTCCTTCTACGCCTATAAGGGGCCCCCTTCTTATAAAACGATACTTCAAGAGATTAATCAGCAATAATAATGTGACACGTAGTCCCACATAAACACTTAGTTATCGATTAAAACTATCACGTCGATAAACGAAAATTTTAAACGTGCGCAATCAGAAGCCTACAATACTTTTTTCGCTATACGAGTACTCGTGGATTTATAGTGATAGGTAAAAACGGGGAGAACATTTATAGAGAGCGTACGTGAGACTATACTCGATTTCCATGCGGCACCTCTACGTATAAGTACACCCTTTTAAGTACACCCGCGACAGCAGCACTACCCGCGCACAATGTTACAAACGTCCTATTGAAATTTCTATGGATATTCGTTCGGGAATATCTTCTCTCGTCCATCGAATACGACACACGGGTAACCAAGGTTGAATTTAAGAATTGAGAGAGATCGAAAGAAACGCGTTTGTAATATCTAGTCAACGCAACCGGTTAGGTGAAACGGTAAGTAGAAGCAGGTGTGAGAACGTTACGAATAGAAAATATTTGTCTTATTGCTTACCGAAACGACGAGCAACGGACAACAGATACGCACACCACAGAGCCTCACACGCAACTGTTGCCCCGGCAGGTCGACTTTGACCGTTCGGACGTTTTCGGGCATTTCCGCCTATGCCACGCGGCAACGAGCAATCAGCTGGCGAACCACTTTGCAAATGTTTTCCGAGGAAGGATAATAGCAAGGTGCAGGTGGCAACCAGTGGCAACCATTCACCAATGCTTCCAGGAATA
Source organism: Tiphia femorata (assembly GCA_944319695.1). Lineage (NCBI taxonomy): Eukaryota > Metazoa > Arthropoda > Insecta > Hymenoptera > Tiphiidae > Tiphia > Tiphia femorata. The sequence continues at coordinate 32,463,021 of OX090895.1, forward strand.
CTCGGATACTTTTTTCAAATTTTTATACGCCCGACTTGCCATACTTATTATATGCTTACGCAAGTCTACTCTTTAAATTTAAAGTTGAAGCCACCTAGTTTAAGAAACTTTTGTGATAAATGCGATTAGTCAAATTGTTTTCGGTTATTTTCCTGCACTTTGAGCAACACGTGTGCAACAATTGCTTTGAGAGTGTGCGTGCTGTAGCATTTGTGTAGATTTTCCATATTTGACAAGTTAAAATATACTGCGTATAAATGGTTAGGAAATACAGTGTAGATGTAAAGAAAGGGCCATCGTGTATCTATTAATAGAAATAATTCTAACGTGTCGCTTCTAAAGGTTTTGAAAACAAAGAAACGAACTAACAATAAGTGGCATGTACAAGTTTTACTGTAGCACACAGGTGCCCTCTGCAGTGGAAAGCGACAAGCAATATGATCGCCACTACGATATTAATAAAATTCCTCATTTACCGACAGCTGCTACAATCGCTAGTCATCTTTATGGATTGCCGGATTTAGTGGTTCACTCATAAATTCACGTATCTTGCAAACTGGATTCAAGCGTAGTTTCTATTGCGCCGCATAGAGTGTGCTGAAATTTCTTTGAACCGCCTGTGAAAAAATCTTTAGTCTCAAATTTTTATCACAATGCACACAGCCGTCATCCTAATTACCATAACGGAGGGAATTATTCAACGCATATGAATAATGCCTGGCCGTAAAAAAATGTTGTTTAATCGACTAACGCCTATTGCAGACTGCAGGTGAACCGATTTATATTGTGAATCTTTGCAAATGCATTATCGTAGAGATTACTGTGTGATAATGAACAACAACCTATCATAAATATTCATGAAACGTTTACTCTCTCATGAGCGCGTAATAATCGTGACACTAACATGAGGTAAAATCACACTTGATCTAATAGAGATCGAGTATAGTAATTGCAGGGTTCATTAATCTGAAGAGAGGTTGCTAGTCGCAATTGACTCTATAATCAAATAAAACCGTCCATAAAATGATTTTCCTGCACTTTGTTTTATTATTCGATAGCTGTATTTTTCGCTCGCAAAGCAGGATCCAAGATCCATTTCCCTTGCGAAGGTCGATCGAGACGGAGAGATGAGGGACCTCCGTTCTCCTTACGTTTCGGGGAGAGGCTTTTACGCCGTTCCCGTTTTTATGCTGCACTTTTTTTACGGGCCATTAGAAACACCGAGCCGTTTCGTAGCCGGAAACAGTTGCTCAATCAGCTCCTGCACATTATCCTTGGTGTCTTTCTGTATCGTAATTCTTCGATCAGGCTCGGCCACTCCCCAGGCTTGCTTGCCTTTCCTCTCATTCTCGCTTTCACCTCTTTCCCTTCCCTGTTGTGTTCTCTTTACCCCGCGTTAACCGCCTTCTATTTATCTCCATTGCACTTGAGCAGTTTTAACGAGGCTACAATCTCTTTGTATGCTCTCTCAACGAACGCAAACTTTTAATCAGTCGTTTGAGGACGGAAACTATCAAAAAAATTCTAATCACCCCAGCACTTCTTTTGATACAAGAGAATAATTTTGCCAGAAGAAAATCTGTAGAAAAGGACGCATGCAATCGGTTACCACGAATCATGTCATCGCCCATTGCTTATTTGTAAGATTCGGCAAATGGTACCGGAAAGATTCTTACAGGATTATGCGAGGATCTTCGGAGAGAAAAAAACATTTTTCGCTTGCGTCTGCAAAACGTGACGCGGCGTCGCTCGTGAGTGCGTGGGTGAAAAAGGACACGTGCGTTTGTGAATCGCTCGTCCGGCGAATTCGTCAATCGCAGTGCATCGTGTGAAACATTTTTACGTTTTTCGCCATGCTAATTTTACTTTTCGTATCGACGAGATGGAAACCGCTTCAACGAGCTGTCGACTGTAAGCGATAGACAAACAAGGAATACCATTATTTATTGGCAATGTGATATCATTGACAACTTCGAGGAAATATTTCTTCCACTGCAACATATTTCTTATGCGAAACGTAATGCGCACTTGGTGCAAGTCAAGACGCGCGCTCTGACTAGTTCGAGGTACACTTCGTTTTTTTTTGTCTTGTCGGAGAATGTGTGAAAATAAGGTGCCATCCAAACACCAACCGAATTATCCTTGCAGTTGACTTATTTGGGGAAGGAGATCGTTTTCCGTAAAATAACGCTACGGTAAATCGTCACAGGTGCGCGTTGTTCGTGTGTCACAAGGCAAATTTTACTCGGGCAATCGCTAATATTATATTGGAAACAGCTGCTCCCTGCGTGCGAAGGCGGAGTCATAAAAAAAGCATCAAATAAAGAAGCGAAAGGACACAAAAGTAACCCGGTGAAAAATAAATATGACGTTCATATTTGATGCCAATAAATCGTTCGTAAAACGTTAACTTTATCAACCCAACAATTTCTCGCAGTACTTGGGAACATCACGAGTGGCTACATCGGCTTCTTGCCTCAAAGTAACGGATACCCAAGGTGAATACGTGCAAGCTGTGAATGGTTGTAATTTTCGAAACCACCTTCACTTTGTACTGTAAAGTATTCATTTCATAGTCCTATTTATTAAAATGAGTACCGAAGATATAACTAGTGCAACAATTAATGTAAGTGGCAAATTAACAGGTGTAGAATTCTCGGAAAGTGGTACTATTAGTAATATTAATACGACAATTTTTTTACGTATTCGATGATTCGCAAAGTAACGCGCTCATTACATCCGTTGAATGTACACGATGGTCCATTATACATTAAAGGAGATTTCGCAAGTAATGATGAATAGTAACGACACCTAGGGAAAAGATTGCGCAGTGTTTCGTGCTAATGAAGATCTTGCATCGAGTAAGAAAATTTCCCGCATGAACGTCATCGGGGCATTCCTTTCCCACAGATTGCGCATTAGTGGAGAAAGCAGAGATAAAGAATAAACAAACAAGCACTGGCACCGACTGCTTGCACTGATTCAAAAAGAAGAACCGGCAAGTTTACTCGATGATTTTGTAAAATCTTACGACAGTCGGATGATACTAGATGGACATCGGAAAACGACACAGTTGTGCGTGCAAGGTTGCAACGAAACCTTGTAAAAATGCGGCGTATGCAATAATGCAAGTGGCACGGACAAAAGCAGAACAAAGCCCAGTAGAAATTGCACGTTTAACGATAACACACGAAACGATAACACAGGCGCCTGTACTTCCCTGTCCCGGCGCGATTGCAATTTTACGCCGCACGCGTCGTCCGCAAGGTCACATATTTTATGTTCCCGCATTTTACTTAAAAAATATTGCAAAAGAATTCAAGGTCAATGTTGCGAAACCGCAAAAAGGTCGTAAGACGGGTGGTATAGACGTGTAAAGAAAATAGAAGGAAAACGCAGAGAAAAGAGAGGAAAAAGAAAGAAGTAAGGAAAAGTCCCATACGCAGAATGTTTGTGCAGCTATTCTGAGAACATCGGTGAAACCTTAGTGCACACAACCATGGCACGAGGGCCAATGAATTTTACGAAATTTCACATTTCCCATAGCGTCTATTTTAAAGTTTTTACGAAATTGGCATCGAATCGACCTTCGAATTCGACGCGTGAAATATAAAGAGCACCGCGTGTTCTCGACTTCCCGTGTTTGACTGACTAGAGAATAATTAATGTCGCGATGATCGTATATCATACAATGGTAGAGTGTCAGCAAGTTATGCTCAACGGTACTATCAGCTACGATTATTGATTTTCTCATAAATTTCTATGAAAGATGAGCGTAAGACAAGCACAAAGTAAAGTACGTAAAACACATTATACATCAATAATTGTAGCAAAAAAAGAAAACTGAAGACAATATCATGGGCGAAATAATGAATGTTCACCGAGAAAAGTGGGAGAAAGAACATTCTTCGTGTCTCAGAGAATTGAAGGTCGGTGTCTCGTGTATCTTGGAAACCGTCGATACTCCTGACCTTCGACCTCTGATGCAACCGAAATCCGCAGCTGCGCGCGATGAGGTGTCCATCTTGAAGGAGGTAAAACATCCACGTAGTCAGGCTAGACACGAAAGATGCGTAGCGGTTGGGAGGAGCGTGAAAGTGACTGCAACTCCACAAAGTCAGACTCAATGATAGTATCACGATCTGAACCGGCTACCTACACTACTAGGAGTTGTCCTATTAAAGCGACACGTCAATGGGCATCGACGATTGACGATCGATCCGTTTGTGGATTCGTCCACAAGAATCATTCGATCACAAGAATTTGGGAATATCGTGGAATTTAGTATGACATAACCTGTTAACTCCAATGACACATCGAGCGCTGGTGTTTGCACAGAATTATGAGACTGTCAAGACTTATTATAAACGACTGTGCGAAGGGGCCACATTTGTAGGCACTTAGATGGATTCGTATTGAAATTCATATGCTGGCGGTGGCCTTCCACGCCATATGTGTCCCAACACTGCGGTACCATAGAACACCATGTATGCTTCGAACATCCCTAGGAGACGCCAAACTGGAAAGATTATTATATTTCACCGATTTCTCATTATCCCGCATCCGCGAAAAATCCAGGATGCATGCGACCGATGCGTAACCATAATTATACGCGCGGCCGTAGAACGCATGGAAACAAAGGATTCGACGAATCGTGAGAGCGAGTAGAGAATACCTCGAAAGGTCGGAGGTCCGAAAATTCGCGGTCCCGTGGACTGAGGAGGGTCTGAAATTCCAAGCGAAGAAACCGATCGATCCGTGAACGCAATTCGGGAAATCACCCGGACCACGGGGAGAAACTTGGCGATACTGCTGGGACGGCCCGTGCATTATAAACATAAATCGCGCAAACTCGTAGCGATACTACGAACGTTCTGGACTATGGGAACGCGGATCCTCGAACGCGAACTCTTCTCGCAGAAGCAGGAGAGTTGTTTAAGATCGGAGGGTGCGGATGGTGCGTGGGAGGGGGGGGGGGAGCCCTGTCCAATGTAATCCATGACATAACTTTGTCATAAGCGAGTCGCGTGGGCCTTCACCACTCACCTTCGCCCGGCCAGGTCGAATTACGGTTTTAACCTATCTTCAGATTTCCCCGTTCATTGTACGGCGCTGCGGACACACGCTCTTGGGAATCCCGGGCAGGTAAACGGCTGGCGAAGCCTTCACGTGTCGCGCCTCATTCGTTTCGCTTCTGCCGTTTCATTCTTGATTCGCGCATCAGACGAGACGCACCGCCTTCGCCGATCTTCCGCGAGCGTCTCTCCCCGGTTTCTACCGCTTGTATCTTCGCGTGTTCTCAAGCCGCCTATCAAGTGACTCCTCCCGCCACGGCATCCATTGCGTCCCGATCTCGCGATCGCGATCGTCCATCGGCATCGTAGACGCCTCGCTGTACTCTCTGTGCGGGGGAGGAGGAGGGGGGGGGGGAGGCAGAAATTAAGGAGGGTTACACCGGGATAGATCAGATCGTCGCTCCAGTCCATTAACTGTCGCCACTCCGAAGACTCCATTGTCATCCACGGATTCTCGAGAGTGTTTGCGTGCTTCTGCTCGCGCGACCGTAGATCGTTTTGTGCCCGGGACCCTCGATACCTTGTCGGTTGGGTTCTCTTCGCCAAACCACTGATTAATGCCTACTGGTTCGGCTAGTACTTAAGCCAGCAGGGACCAGACTTCACTCTATTCCACTACTGACTGTACTCGAGGCTGCACATTGAGAAAAGCGTTCGAACCAGGGCCAGTGGATTCCAGCTATCTTCGCGAATGTGAGTACTCGCAATTTACATTTACGGCCTTTTGCAATTTTTTGCCCACTCATATTTAGCATCTATTTGTTGCGCTCCGCTTTCTGCATTTCTCGCTTTCTCCACTTCCGCCTCGCTTCATTTTCGAAAACCTCATCCTCGTTTCTCTCAACTGCATCGACCCTCCCCTCGTCCCTATCGGAGTAAGAAGATCGACCTGCCTCTTACAACGGAGAGGAGAGTAGTAATTAGAAAGGAGGAAAGTTAACAAGGTCGATGCACTGCGGTGATCAATAACAATTAGATGGGCTTAAGTATCCCGCATAAAAGTTTCGTCGTTTAAAGCCCCCTATCTCTCCCCCATTCCCTCTTTCTCCACTCGTCCCTCGTCGTTTTAGCTCATTAGTCGATCCCGTGCTCGATCGGTGCTCGTCTCATCTTGTCATTAAGCACGTGGTCAACGGCGCATGTCATGCCGGCGGTGCTTGACGTTCCCCAATGCCTCCGTGGCGCATATGCAAACGCGTGGGTTACACGTCCAATTAAAGTTAACAGTTCGTAATGGGCGATAAAACGATGATCGAAGGCCGTCACACTTTGCGGGCCAGTATCCCATAGCAGGTTGCGCAGTTAAAATTAAGGTTGAAGAGGGGGGGGGGGGTGGACTTCGATCTTTCGAGTCGATGGTCAGTATTGAGATTTCTGCTTACAACGGTGAAAGTATATGTATGCGATAGTCGAAGATAAAGGAGAATACACGAGGTTCCAACGAAACCATTAATTGAAAATCATTGAGAAATTGACCCTTGGCATCGTAATTTTGGATCTTTCATCGTCCGCGCGATAAAAGACGATACGTCGATGGCAATAATAAGCATGTACTATTAAAATGTAGTATTGAAAATGTACATTGACCCGCGCGGAAAGAAGACAAGCACACCTGTGTACACGCGTTCGCAAATTCGTTTTCGCTATCAGTTCATCGCAATAACGCGGACAGGACATCGACGAATTGCAATTCTCATCAATTCCTAACCTAATAGCGTAATTAATTTCGTAATCGAAAGCAAATATCCTTATCGCTCTGGGTATAAGATTTCAGACATATTAAACATTTCTTAGCATGTCTTCTCCGATTTTGTAAAGTTTTATTTAAATTAAATTGCGACAATGGCAGAACTATAAATTAAGGCAGCTCATTCGCATATTAGGGCACAACAGACCTGACGGAAAAACTGGTCAAATCTCAAGTATCGAATAAATTATCTTATTCTAAATGCACTCTCGGCGTCACATAAAAGAGATAAGTGAGCCAGAGATAATTCGCATTAATCGTAAAATGATAGGCTGGGTTGAATGGGGGCGATAAGTGCCCCGTATGTCGTATCGGGTGTCAAGTTTTGCAAGAATGTATTAAGAATTCATTATCGCCCTAAACGGCGCGACGTATGCCGCGGCAGCGTCATACGATACGCCGTATGGTTTACGTTAGTTGAATTTCGCTCGATTTGCACTGTTTAGTCCTGACAGAAAAGTTGCATCTGCTTTCGCCTTCTTTATTTTTTCATCGTGGTAAACGAGTCGAAGAATTCGCAGAGTTTCATTATAAAGATGCGCGAAGAAATTAACAGCGCGTTTAAAAATCGGGTGGTATGGAATTATTTCGGAGTTTCCGAAAACTTTTCGGAGAACGAGTCTCTGCCGATCTCGATAAAGATGAGTCACCAATCTCGATATCGGCGTGTTCACGTTCCACTATTATCATGTGCAAAGATTCGAAAGATATACGCGAGAAAAATACGGTGCTTATAACTTTTCCTTTGCTCTTCGATCTCCTCGGCTTTTTCCGCCAAATGCGGAAAATTGATCGGCTGTTTTGATCAACTTATTATCGCAATCTTTATTTATTCAAGATATTAATGAGCAGGATGGGATATCGAATCAATAACGGACACTTAATTGAAGTATTTGTTCAATCGAATGCATCTCCTTGTTATCAATCTCGATATCATCAATGTCAAATTTTCTCACATACTCTTATCGAGATATTTATTTCTAGCAATGGGTCGCAACGATGCATGTGGAATTGATCGATCGATGGATAGCAAACGTGATGACTATCTTGATTGCGGACACCAACGCGTGAGATGAATAATAAACCCCGCCGGGCGAATATTCTGTGATCATTTGATCGATCGTTCGAACAATCTCATCTCCATTAAAGGAATTGACTCAAAATTTTTCATCAAATATGCCAAAGCTTGCAGTCACCCCAAACTCTGACGTAATTAATTTTTCTGCTACAATGCTTGAAACGTGATTGTTTTCCCGTATCTTCCGAGCATCGTGACAAAAATATGAAACGATTCTCCTCAGATTGATCTCTCAGAGCTAATTAACCGATCATCCGTCGTATTTCAAAACGAGACATAGGAACAAACTAGGGACAGCGGATTTTTTTATATGACGAAATTTTCACAGAAATCCGGCAGATGCGCAAAATGTTGAAATTATAATTCTATTTTCGTATACTTCGCGTGAATCATTAAGGAAAAACCGCGCAATTAGGGAGGAGGGAGATGAAATGACACGAGGAAAAAAGAATCATGATATCATCGATACTTAGCTAAGCAAACGAACATACGCCACGGAAAATAATGAAAAAATAGTCACGATATAATGCGGATGAGACGACTCCGCCAATGGAAAGCTCGTTGTGGCTCTTTAACGAGCTAATTGTAAGCGTGCCTCCGTTTGGCATACGAGCCAGTCAACGATACCCCCAACATGATTAAAGAAAAATCAAAAGATACTATTCAATCCTGCAAAAAGCAATGATCACTTCGCGCCCAATCTAAATGACTAGTCGGTGATTCCGCAGAAGAGATCAATAAGGTAGGGGAAGGTGGGGCATGATGAGGTTGAGGGCAAGACGGGGTTTTTGTAATAGCTTCCTCGATAAGTGCCGCAATGGAGCGGAAAAACGTTGAATTGTTTGCTCTTGCTATGCCAATCTGTGACAGTGATGACAGCTGTTTTCTGTCATTTACTTGGAGACTAAACATCAAAACGTGTATTTGTTGTTTGCTGATGTAATTTTTCAACGGATTTACATAAGAGCAGGTAAGAAGCGTAATTTTTTTTTTCACGATTACATAGTATCCTCTAATAAAGTATTTTCTTATGAATACATTCATGTATGCGATCAATTGATTCAAAATATGTTTACGTTGTTATGCACACTTAACCTGAAAACTGTCCCTTGGGGCAGGACGGGGTCCGAAGCTGTACCTACCCATCGTGGACCACATCTTGCCCTACATTAAATATGTATAGAGTATAATTATATATATTTTATTAGAAATAAAACTGTCTCTATTGCATACACCAAGATGATAAGCATTAAATATAAACTATGCCCTAAGTAATAATAATAATTGTATCTTTTGTGTTTTACTTTTTTTAATTGTTTATATAAAATATACAAGTAAATTTGTCACCAATGTTTACCAGTGTTTCTAGTTACTTATTGAAAACCTTATGTTGTATTCGAGATTAAAAAGATCTCATCTTACTCCACGCCTATGCCCCGTCTTGCCCCTTGGGTAGGGCAAGATGGGGTAGTTGGCAGGACCTAGAAAAACAATTTTTTTTTTACAGAAAATACTTATATTTTTAATTCCTAATTTTTCTATCAATAGCAGCTAGTTGGAGGATCAAGTTGCAATAGCAGCCGTTTCTATTCCGCATTTTAAATGCCTGAAAAAAAATTAAAAAGTCTTAAGGAACCCATCATGCGCCACCCTCCCCTACGGCTTCTTCGAAATGCCAATCCCAGGGCAATGAGAAAATAAAGTCGTTAAGAGGAAAGGGTAGAAGTTTGAGAGACGTACGAATGATTAAAACCAATCTACTTAATTGTCCGGGTGTGTGCCGCGAAATCGAAGTCACGCGTGTCTCCGAAGGAATCATCCGGCGTTTGCTGTGTTAGTGTGTTTAAAGAATTTAAAAAATCCACCGACTATGCGACTGTCTCCATGACGCGGGCGAAGCAACTCCTTAATCTCACGTGTGTCGGTCGCCATGATTCAATAGTAGCGAACGCGCGACGCCTTTCGTCATGCATCGGAAAAGGGAAAAGAGAACGGCGAGGACGTCGGAATTCCGAATTCTAATGACATTCGCATGATAATTAACTCGCTTCGGAGCTTGAGTATGACGCCTGTGGCAAATCCAAAAACGGGGCAATGCCTATTCTCTGTATATACACCTCCCGAAAGACTGAAACAAATTTGCAAAGAGTATAAAAGAACGCACAGTGGCTGTATGTCAGTTGTACAAATATGGAATTATCGTGTCGAATCGTATTCATTAGGCGATCAAATATCTTTTCGAGAATTACGCGAAATCTGGAAAGCGCAATTCATACTTTACCACTACCTCTCGACTACAATTAATCTTACGATTGTGTCAATGGTATTAAACTCACTTCTGGTCCATTGAAAAGCCATTCTTTCCCCCGTTGAAATGAAAATTTTCCTCTCTCTTTCCACGTCCCGTTCATCTTTTACTTATATTCTTCGCTTCTTCTCGTCTGCTGTACGACGCCTCCAGGCATTTGCGCCGTGTACTTTCACCGCGTACTTCGCGCCTGCAAAGCAGCCTTCGAAGGCTGCCTCCTCGTGCCAGTCCCATTCGCAACAATTCCTCGATTCCGCTTGTGAGTCAACGAGGAAAAAGGAAAAGATACCGTTAAGTCGCCCGATTCTACGAAGAAAGGACGAAGGTGAAAAAGAAATCGGCGAAAGATATTCCATCGTTCTCTAATGTATGTATAGTCTTGGCGATAGATATCTTCACGTTTCCCAAGACGAATAGTGTGAAATGGGACGAACCTATATGGCGGTATGCGTGAGCTAGCTGGGAACACTGTGACGAATATTTTTAAATATCCAATGGTGAGTTTGCACACTCTCAGAGACGAAACTACCATGTACAAACCCTATACATATTTATGGGATTGTTTTCAATGGCACTAAGGCTCACGCCCCGGTCTAGCGATTTTAATTGCCTCACGCCAAATTAAAGGCAAGACGTATCAAAAATAGGATCCATAGCAATTTCCAAATTATTCCTGTTTTTCTTTTTTTTTTTATAAATTAAGCCACTTCGAAGGAGATCATCCAGTAGCAACTGGTATGTTCGTATCTGTTATTCAATCATTATCACACCTCTCGTCCCTGAAAAGAGATACACATCTTGTATTAGTCTCGGACCTCTTATCGGTACACCGCAATGTATCCAGCATTTTAATTTTACAGCATCTAATACTTGAATGGCGATGCACTCCCTCTCTACGATGCGGTGAGTCACGTGGGAAAATCATTTGGCTTCTGCTTTCCTATCTGCCGGCTTTTAATCACATTGGCGAAAGCACTTATTTTAGATCCCCGGTGAAGCGGTTAAAGTGAAATGTGAGCGTTTGGCGATATGCCTCTTTCGTAATAATGCTTATAAACATAACGATAATTGAATTAGTGGAAAGTCGAATTATTAGACAACAAGTTTCAAACCCACAGATTCTTCATTAAAGAAACGCTCAAGACATTAAAAGCAACACTTCCATTTTTGTCACTGTCCTTTGTTCATCCGTTCTCTATACTTGTTTTAATGTAAATGAGGAATACTGATCCCTGATTGACTGATTGCGAATGGTTTCGCTGGAAAGCGAGAAGAAATTCCGAAGGTACCGTATAAAGCTAAGTATCCGTAGTTAATATTATCCTTTAACTTAACGGCAGCGATCACTGTCGTATCTCACGTATTGGTTCGCACATAATTTTGCAGCAGTTGACCAATGAATGTAATAATTAAGCACGTTCTCTCGGCTTCATCTTCATCTTCGTTTCTTTTCTGTCTCATTCTGCCGAATAACATTATCCAACATGTTAATTTCCAAAAGTGCCAAGCGACATCTGTAAATATGTATAGCAGTGCCCGGTTTCAAACACAATATTATCATTGGCACAATAAGCAAGCAACACGCGAATCTCCCATTGCACCATCTTCTAGACTAAACAAAAGATATTTGAACGATAAACGTGTGCATGATTCCCTCTGCCGAGTGCAAATGTTTTAGCAAAGTGTTAAATCAGTATTCAAGCACTGATTCTGAAGTGCATTGGATAACCGTATGAATATAAACAAGAGTGTGCAAACAGAAGCCGGTTAACTTGTGGGTACATTTCAGCAGCAAAAGTACTCGAAGCCCCGTCCCGTCCCCACGGCATGTTATCTTCATGTGTCTCTTAATAGCAGAAAACCTGCTGCTCCACCTTGGACCTATTCACCACATTCCTTTAACATTTAAGATTCGTTGAGCTTTTTTCTTTTCCTTCTCTCCCGTGTGCTCCTACCTTGTTGCTCTAACTTTAAAACCTTCAAGATTAAAATATGTAGAAAGAAAGGACAAATTTTAAAAATAGTGGAATTCCTCGAAAGTAAACGTCGCTCGCGACACAATTCCTAAGAGAATTATCCGAGAAGGGAAAGGAGATTGCGAAATCGCCACGTAGACTTTCTTGGCATCAATAGTGGTCTAGTGGATATGCCGATGGGAACTCGGGAGAAATTCCAAAGATGCCATCCGCCAACCATTCACCGATGCCTCGATCCTATCCTCCTCCGACATCCTTATAATTGTTAGTGTACGTGCGCTTACCACGTCCACGTGCGACCGTACACGATAGCGCCACGACTCTGAGGCCACACGTACAGTATGTTTCATATACGTATGTACGCGAATAGATCTATTGAAGAAAGACACGAGTTCCTCCGCAAGTGGTAGCGCTATCACGCGTGCGCGTGTTCACGTATCGTAAATCCTATCCATATGTGAGACAGTGCTATGTCTCGTTGACAAAAAAATTGTAAATTATATATTGGGTCGTTCGGAAAGTTTGTGCCGATTTTAAAGGTTACTGAAACGCAGCACTTTTAAATTTTGGTATACATTTATTAAATTATATAGGTGCCATTCTGTTCCACAACCTTTCTCCATTTTTCAGGCAAAGGTTGTGGAACAGAATGACACCTATATAATTTAATAAATGTATACCAAAGTTTAAATGTGCTGTGTTTCAGTAACCTTTAAAATCGGAACGAACTTTTCAAACGACCCAATAAAATGAATTAACTATACTTTGCTAGTATTTTTTGTAATAGCAAAGCGCAACGTCCAAATTGGACAAAACAATATCCCTGCTTATCATTCTTGAAGAGCACGGTGTCGTTCATTTATTCTAATCTCAAGTTAGTTAGTGGCCCCCGCAATCGGGCGCCCATCTGAATTATCCCATTTCTGTGTATAATATAAAATTGAAGTAGGTGGGCGCACACCTGTAGCTTACTTCGGAGATACTACCGTCGACCGCCTTAACTACAGACTGAAGTTGTCTGCACGTGTACAGTCGTCGGAGTAAATGGACTTTAACACCCTCGCGTTAAAATTGGGGGTAAACAAGATATTGCGGTAGATTTTACTACGGATTGACATGAAAGCAATCATTTTCGATAGCGATATCGTGCTCCCCTTCTAGGGTCCTTGCAGAAATGGCTACTTTTAAGATAATTTAGCACATTTAGGACATAGAAAGTATTTGAAATTATAACATATTCTCGATCAGGGAAAAGTACTCGATAAACATCTCGTACGGGCGCGCATCATAAAAGACCTAGACTCGCGAGAACACCGTTCGCATTGTAACGAAAATAAAGGAAACAAAGGATGACCAACGCGCAAGAACTAATATCGTTTCTTATGCAATTTGGAATAAATTGGTATAAATCAATGGAGCAAACGTCGAGCTACTTTATTACATGACAGATCTTTCAAACATTCAATTTATGCACAATGCGCACAGCAATATGCTAGTTATAATATTATTTTGTAATATATCAATCCATTGTGAGTATGCAGATATGTGCTTCTATTTTGAAAAATTTTGACTCGTAACTGCCCAGCATGGTCACCTGGTTACAAGTTGTAGAAAAAAGCACGCAGTTATGGATTAGCACTGTAAAAAGACAATTGTGATGTACCTTCTTGTAATTATTCAGGATACGGCCGCGTACACGATTCTTTGTCCTGATTTCTTCTTACTTCAACCCGCGTACCACCAGCGATCTTTCTCGTCAGCCGAAATCCAGATTTCAATGAGAGCCTCTTACATTACATATCCAAAATGACAAGAGAGTTTAAAATTTAAGAACACAGTAGTAACGAAAGAATCACGTGACCACGCGCTTGGCTACATGATCGGCTAATGTTATCTCCTACTCACCGATTGTTCCTTTCTACGTACCATAAATATTCACGAGAATAACCATAGTTATCAGTAATTACGATGTCGAATATTAGCAACCGTATATAACCGTAGAAATGTAAATTCTCGACATTCTCGTTTCTTCGTTATCTTCGCGAGCAGGCGAACGCGTTTGCAACCAACGACGTTATCTTCGTACCGGCCGGCCGATTGCGAAGATCAGAGAAAACGATAATCGAGTCATATTGTGCCTATATATACAGTCGATGAGAAACCTTACCTGGTCAGTAGTGTAGTGCCTCCCAGGGTTTTATATCGATGCCACGGGTGGTGCGATCAAGATCAAGACGTTACGATTAACCGAGCTAAAGCGTACTTGTGAAACTACTGTATTAGGATCGAGCGGCGCCAGACACTACGGGACGAAGATTGTGATTGGCCGAAAAGAAGGTGAGACAGAATGGTGACGGAGAACGTGATGATGGATTCGGATGCTCGGTGGCTCGGCGGTTACTCTAAATTTGGAATTTTAAGATATTTTATAAGACTGCGTAACATACTTCTGCAACACTATTGTCATACGCCAATTATTAATAAACATATCACAGGGGAAACTAATTATACGATAACTACGTCACTGTCCAGATGAAAACAAATTTAGGAACGTTTCTCGTAATACTTTATGAAAAACGTAGAAATGCGGTGGGGAGAAATAACGATTCTGCTGTTTTTTTGTGTTGGAAAGAATGCTACGCGAAACACTTGATTGCGAAATCAACTATACAACAGTTATGCTCTTTGTGAAAATTAAAGGCTTGCAGTAGAGTACACGGTGCGCGTCCGAAGTGTAATAGTGAAACTTCCGCCGGATAACAACATCTTCGGATAATGGAAATTGCGCCGATGTATTTAACTACGTACAACCGTAAGTTTTTCCTCGTGTCCGTCAATCTTCGATTTCATTTTCAGTGATAAAATACAACGTTTCATAATTCCCACGCAAACAAAAACAGCGGTGCGCAGCACCGTTGAAAAATGTTTAATACTTCTTTCCTACGATGTTGATAGGTCACGCGAAAATTTTATTTACAAATATCTATCTGCACATCGCCACCGCTCGAATCAATCGACGCTAACGATCTCACGGTATTGCAGATCGATAAGCAGCAGTGATGTAACAATCGGCATAATCATTGTCGATTATAGATCTGAGGGTAGAAAGCCAGTACCTACCTATCACAATTCTGACGTAATTATCGCAAGAGTTACCCTAAAAATCGATCGGCTTCTGTGAGCAAATACCCGAGAAGGTCCTTGCACTCGATTACATCGAAATTCAGAGCACACTTATCACCGGATATCGGAGATTAATGGTCAATGGTAATGGGCACGACGATAATAAGACGCCTGTACATATCACGACGTTACGAGATATTACCGTCACCTGTTACAATGGTATGATTTAATCGCACGAGATTATTCAATTGGAATGCATTTATTTTACCTTACAATCGTTGGTGGAAACCGCACTTACCATTTACACTAGATTGTAATTAACGATCCGTGTTGTATGACTCAAGGCTCCCTATTATTAGGTGTACAAATGAATAATCCAATTTTTTTTAAGCAGTTAAGAAATTAAATTTAAAATCATTTGATTTTCCCGCTCATATGCAGTTACGTAATGTTGACATATGGCTATTAAAAATGATAATTGGTATAACGGAAAACCTAACATAACTTTCAAAAATATTCAGTTTAATAGCCTCAGAAATGGCAACAAATAATGAGCATATCCGACTCTGTATTCTCTACGAATTCCAACAAGGATAAACCTCAGCAAAGACATGCAAATCAATTTGTTCTTTCCTCGGAGAAGATATTGTACCGTACGATGTATGTGTATTTTCGTCCAAGCGATTCAAAAGCGGTGATTTCTGTCCGAATGACAAACAACGCCCTGAAGGCGCACGAAAGTACGACAACGATCATTTGGAGAAGCTGCTCGATGAAAATTGGGCACAAACGCAAAAAGAGCTTCCAGAGCAGTTAGGAGTGACTAAAATTATTAATTCCTAACTGCTTTGGAAGCTCTTTTTGCGTTTGTGCCCAATTTTCATCGAGCAGCTTCTCCAAATGATCGTTGTCGTACTTTCGTGCGCCTTCAGGGCGTTGTTTGTCATTCGGACAGAAATCACCGCTTTTGAATCGCTTGGACGAAAATACACATACATCGTACGGTATAATATCTTCTCCGAGGAAAGAACAAATTGATTTGCATGTCTTTGCTGAGGTTTTTCCTTGTTGGAATTCGTAGAGAATACAGAGTCGGATATGCTCATTATTTGTTGCCATTTCTAAGGCTATTAAACTGAATATTTTTGAAAGTTATGTTACGTTTTCCGTTATACCAATTACCATTTTTAATAGCCATATGTCAACATTACGTAACTGCATATGAGCGGGAAAATCAAATGATTTTAATTTTAATTTCTTAACTGCTTAAAAAAAATTGGATTATTCATTTGTACACCTAATATAAATCATACGGGGACGATAAAAAGCACACATTTATTATTTTCAATTCGTAATACGGAGGACGTGAATTGCCAATTCTTTGGGATCACAATACTTGAATTTTACAATTTACACCGATTTCTACCACCGCCCAGAAGTTGTTGCACGCTTTATGAAAGGTGGTTAGATGGGATCGGATCCCTTGACATTTAACTGTAATAAATCTTATGCGGAACATTCTCACGCTCGATCGTAATAAGTTCTCGCGTGTCTCTGCATGCATAATACGATTCCACATAGATTACAAACATTTCACGTTCTATGGCATTGATTGAGAAACACTGCTACTACTGGTCTTACCAGGAATGTTTTGCCATATTTCCTTCCCCTCGCTGTGTCCTACTCCCCCGGGTGGGACAGTGGCGAAAAAACTCCTTAATTAGAGCTTCCCCCACCCTGATCAGACCCAGCAGAGTCCGGTAGGAAACGGCCCTCGAAAGGGCCCCTGTTTTCGGCAGGCGCGCAGTTAGAAGGAGACCAGGTTTCGAGGTGTACACGGAGTCGTTTGTGGTGGGAAGATTTTTATCGGCGATTCTCACGATGCGTTTCTAGCATCGCTTTTACATCGGTATCGTTTTCATAAAGGGTGCGGTTCTCCAAGGAAGTGGATCAAGACCTTGGACGAATCGATAGAATCACTGAAGCATAATATTCAAGACACGCGAGGAATGAAAAATGTGAAAACGGTGATTCAGAGATCGTAAAAAGCTAACGTTCTGCGACTATAATGTAAGTTCTGAGAAACGATAAAAATATTGTGTACGGTTATCATATCCACAGAGTGTTAAGCCGAGGATTGTAAAACCGAAATTCTGAAGGAATTTCGAAAGAAGATAAAAGTGCTCTTCAGAAACTGTCACGTTCTCGTGAGTCAAACAGCAATAAGGAAACTCTTTCCCCGGGAACCGCAGGAATATAAAAAAGAATTGTCGCGATTGGTGTGTCGCTTGTGCGTTGAAAGTTTTCAAACAATTGCTACGAAACATTTTTTCTCAAGTGTAGCTTCGACTTTCTTACACACATTTTTCATACTTATAAACAAAGTTCTGTTGTCAGTTTTGAATTTCACTTAAATGAAGTATCTACCTTTTCAGTTGAGTGGACGAATTCAACAGTAAGACATCATGTCGTTGGACGATCATCCACTTTTCTCAAGGTTGATGGGAAGGCACGAGCACGCGGGGCACGATCACGATCACAAGAGCCAGGATCATGATGACGAGAACGAAGCAAATGTGTTGCTCGCAAAGGGAGTTACCATGGTCGTGTTGTGCACAGTCAGTACATGCATGGGAATTCTACCGATGCTAATGGCAAAATGGTTTAACTGGAGTACCACCGGTAACGTGAATCCTAGGTAAGTGTCGTAAATTTAATTTTCTAATTACAGCCATTTCTCACATTACCAATCCCTAGTAGATTTAAATTTCCAAATCCCTAGTAATGCGCAATCGTACGTCTGCATAAAGATCAATTTTATAATATGGGTCGTTTACACGAGTCGTCTTTCAGTTCGTTGACTCTTCTTTCCTAGACAAATGTATCCTGACACGCGACATTATGTACTACCCAATTACCTTGTCCGACCTAAGTCGGCAGGATTTCCTTCTTTAGAGTTATCTAAAGCGTCTCGTTTACACTGTTCGTGCAACCGACAATTACGTATTCCACATGATATCACCGACGCAACTGACACAATTTAACGCTCAAGTGTAATTTAAAAACTCTCGACAATCCCCCCTGGCAGTAAGCTAAATCGATTTACATTTGCGCAGAAACGCTTCAGGCTACGAACAGAGACAGCTTATTTCCCTTTCTCAAACTATCAGCCTGATCGGATCTAATGATACTCTATGCACGATTTCCATTCGCGTCTCAACAATGTCTCGACAATGTCTCGACAATGCGTAACCGACCGGCACTCAATTGTTTTGCTCCCAATTGACGAGCCAATTACCTTTGGTAGGTCAACGAGACTTGTCAGCATGCTTCTCGGGTTCGGCGGAGGCGTCCTATTCTGCACGACGTTTCTCCATTTGCTGCCGGAAGTGTCGGAAGGTGCCAACGATCTGATGGAGGAGGGCAAACTGCCGCCACTCAGTTTCTCCCTAGCTGAAACCCTCACGTGCGCCGGGTAAGTCGTGCTGTACAGTCGATACTATCCATTGCAGGATCCTCTTCTTGTAAGCTGGCATAAAGCGCAAGAGTTTAATATTTACAGGGTGAAGAGTTATAAAATAGCAAAAGTCACGCCGTGGTATATTTATGAATAGAGTCGGCCGAGCGTCCACAAGACTGGATTATATTTAGATTGTTATTACGACAGAATAGTACCACGAGGGTCCAGAAAAAAAGGCGAATGCTTTTACGACTAATTAACCTCTTGACGCCCTTGGCCAGCGGCGGTCTTAACGGTTGCGAGGCCCCGGGCGGCAGATTTTCGCGAGGCCCCGGGCGGTAGATCTTTGCGAGGCCCCTTATCTCTTGTGGAAAGTACGTAAACTGTAAAGTACTTCTAGCGTATGAAGAGAAATAACGTATACAGCAGTAATAAATAAAAAATAAATTTTAAATTCACGTTGAAAAAAAACATCCATTTTTATAGTTGGTTACATTGGTCATAACCCTTGCTTACTTTGTTCTACTTGGATACGCGAGGCCCCTGCAAGCGCGAGGCCCCGGGCGATTGCCCGGCTCGCCTCCCCCTAGGACCGCCACTGCCCTTGGCCACATATGTGGACATTTAGTTTCTCGTTAAACTATATCTTATCTATCGTAACACGCGTGGGTATTATTCTTTCCGCAAATTTTGCATGCTTGCCTTGTTCTCCGATCATTGATAACGTTGTCGACGAATCGCCATGGCAAGTGAATAAATTAACAATCAATGCCGACTTGATTCCAGCTTAAATAAATTCGTCCCTGAACAGGTTAATGATCCGCGAACCGTAAGAGTAAAATTAACTCGTTGAAATTCGAACATCCAATTAACACTTTCCGCAGATTCTTCATAATGTATCTCGTGGAAGAAGCTGTACACACTCATCTGAGAAACAAGCAAGCCCACAAGGAAATAGACGGGAAAAAAGATGTGAATCGCAGTACGAACGAACTAGTGGAATACGGGGGAACGATAAGCAATCATACGAATGGTCATTCGCACGCGTGAGTATAACAGCTTTCTAACGCATGTTCAGCGATTAGATTATTACCGAATGGCGGGTTATCGGAAATTGAATTTCTATATGTTTCTTCAGAAATGGCCACAGTCATGGGAACGGCCATTCTCATCACTTGCCAGCGATAATGGACAACGTCGATGACGACTTCGTCATAAGTTCTCTTCGGGGCCTACTAATCGTTCTTGGTCTCTCGATTCACGAATTATTCGAGGGATTGGCCATTGGGTTGGAAAGTTCGGCCAGCCACGTATGGTAAGTGCTCCTACGGGTAAATCGTGGAAGTGGTGATTTTGATTGACTTCCATAAAATTCGCGAAACGTTATCTAACTACTTTTCTCTCAGGACCATGTTCGCCGCAGTGGCAGCTCACAAATTCGTAATTGCTTTTTGCATCGGAGTCGAACTGATCGCTTCCAATACCAGACGCTACCTGTCGGTAATTTACGTTTGCACGTTTGCCGTGGTGTCTCCATTGGGAATCGGTATCGGCATGCTTCTGGTCGGTGGCGGAAGTGCAGCAGCGAGCGGACCTTTGGCAGTCATTCTACAGGCAAGTCCGCGCGCACGCGTTCCCAATCTTCTTTTTCACTTATCATCCAGTCCCGGCAAGAACTTCGAACTTGCCGAACGAACTCATTACACGCGCGAGACAGAGGAGAAAGACAGCAGGAGTACAGGAAAATTAATAAATGTGATATCACTAAGAGTTCAATTGACGTGCATGTCAATGACCGAAGCATCGGAGAATTCAAAATGCTGGCATACTAATTGGCGAAAGCAATCGCTTGTAAACGAGGATTCGTCGGGCGAGGCGGGAAAACGGAAATAGTAATTGCGCGGGCGACCTGGGAAGATTGATCGTCCCCGTTCACCGAAACGCGCTCGAATTCGCGGATGTTATCAAATTCTCATCTATTTGTAATTATGCCAATCGCACGGGTTTATTCTCTTTAGGGTCTGGCGTCGGGTACTCTACTCTACGTGGTCTTCTTCGAGATCTTGCAGGAGCATCGAACCGGCCTCACCCAATACTTGTCGATCCTCGTGGGCTTCATTCTCATGTTCGGCCTTCAGATGCTGAGTAAGTAGTCCTCCTTAAATAATTCCGCTTCGTTGAAACGAAATCGCGCGTCGGGTTATGGCAACCAGACTCGTCGGCATTGATTCTCTCGTGCCGGCGGCATCGGTTCTCAAGAATTTGCTAACAACGCGTTTGGTCGGGTCGATCGATTAATCAAAAGAGAGAAGGAGGTAGAGAAGGAAAAGGTAAAAAAAACGCCTATCGCGAGTACTGCTGGCGCGTGATAATCAAGCAGGGATCCATCAGAGTCTCGATGGTCCCTCCGAAGTCTGGCGTGTCTAGTGTGTTGCGATCGTCGAGTGCAAGGGAAAATAAACAGGGGAAATTCTTATCGCCGGTCGTGCTTATCGTACACGTTGGCAGATCGATGGTCAATGATCGATTATAAATAACTACCGATCTCTGTCCCCTTACACGTGTATGGAACGTGCCTGAAATCTTAGACGTTCACTTACTCGTGAGTAGTGCCACGTTCACAAGTATCGGGATAGTACGAGATTTCCTCGAGGATTCTTTCGAGGACGAAGAGAAAGTACTCAACTGGAGAAACCTTATACTTCGGGTGTGCGTTTCTTCGTCGGTAGATAGCATTGATTGATTTTAAATGGTCAATTTACTAGGCGCGAGGGAAAGGAAACTCACCGTTCACTCATTGTCAGTTTGCATTCTATCCTACTTGGCACTCTACTTAAATTTCTTACAATTTTACTCATTTAGATGTGGCTACTTATTCGACATGTCGCCGCTACCGGCCTTGAATCCGCTGGAGGGACTAATAAAAAGTTCGGGCATTCGCTAAAAGATAGTTTATCTTTTCGAAGAAGATCTTTACGTTTCACGATTAGATCCCGAGGAAGTCAGAGGACAATGTAGAACCTACCTGGCTAGTTGACGCCGTCTTCATCATTCGAAATTTCTTTCTCGTACCATTTAAAAATATCCCTGACAAAGAAGTTAACATTTTTCTCCGTGCTACTGGGCACGATAATTCTGATCGGAACTAGTCAGCGACCCGCGAGTTCCCCACTATTACCGACAATGTTTCCGCTTCCTGGCACGCCAAACGATCACGTCGGGAATCCCGCGCAACGTTAAAATCAAACGCTCACTTGGATTCTAAGTTTGTAAAACAATGTGCACGCCTCCACGCTTAAACGATAAAGGTTTCATTAGGAACGCGGCGTGCACTGCACCTTGTATTGTACTTTATTGCAAGCGAACGTACGTGCACGCGTACGCGTCCCCAGCTGTCTCAGCTGTCGTCGCCGACAGCTCACAACTTATATAATTACATGCCTTCGACTACTTTGCAATTCCGCGACCACCGTCACTAGCACCGCTCGGCGGATACGAATGAAACTGGTAACAGCCATTCGCGTTTAAATTGCGAGAGAAAGGCAACTGTGCTGTTCAACGCCTCGACCTATCGTCGCGAATCAATCGTAACGATCCTCTTTATAAAGCAGGGCGAAACTGTCGAAAGATTTCATTTATCGATGGATTCTTCGCATTCTGTTATTCGATGAAAAATTGATCGAAGCGAAGATATCCCAATTGGGGATCGGTTCATTTACAGTGCACGCTGATTCGATTTTCTTTTGGCTCGTATCCTCGTGGTTTCCGCTTCGCTCGCAAACAGATGCAACTTTCGACCAGCCCCCTCGGACTCGACATATTCCTCCCTTCTTTCGTGAAAGGCGGTAAAACCGTCCGCGTCGTTGGACCGCATCCGACGTCACGCACCACCAACCACGACTACCGTCGCGGCCGTCATTACATGGCAAGGGCACCAGCCCGACGCGAAAATTGCAATTTTTTTTTTTCTCCTTTTTCCGTTTTCGAAGGTAATCTGCTGCAAAGCGGGTCTCTTGCTTTTTCTTCGCGTACCAACGCGCTCATTCATCGCCCGTCTTTCACCGCTAATTGTAAGCAGACTTCGGAACCCACCACTGATGCCCTAAGACGTGATCATACGTCGATTATTCTCTTCTACACCGATCGCTCGTGATCATTTGCGCTTTCGAGGACGGCGAGGCTGGCACCAACGGTAAATTCGATTTTTTCGGAGAATATTTTACCGGCTGGGCGACTCCGATCGTAATTGGACCAGAGTTTAAAATTTCTACTTGCAGCTAAAACGTCCCTCGGAAAATAATTTCCCATCCTGCTGCGTACCGAAAAATTAGTCACCCTGCATTTAGAAGAAGCAAGCAGAGAAGAGTATGTACCTTGAAAACATCTTGCGGGCAGGATGGTGACAATCGCGGTACGGTGATCATTCGAAATCTTCCGCTATCATTATCATACACAAATTGGTGTACAGTAGAGCTCCGTAAAACGTGAGTTCGTACAACGTGCCAAAGATTTCGCGACCACTGTTTTGGTAGATCACGATTTCCTATAATGCAAATTCATACAACCCGTGACACATTAACCGCGTTGTAAGGGAGTCTACTGTATCGTGAATTCGACGTTCTTTTGGATTCATCATGCGACTGAAACAGCTCCACGAGCGATCCGTAGATTATGATTACGAATCGCACATTACAATGGAATTCTTGACCACATCCACCGCATCGTCACAACAGTCTCTTCTTCTCGTCGCCCCCTAACACCATTCTACTCACATTGTACAACAATAGAAGAACATTCTCAAGCGACGGCGCCTACGGGCCCCGAGCATCGAATTAGAGTCATCGGGCGTGCATTAACGTTAATATTTCCTGCACGTGTCCGATTTTCCGTGTCAGAAAATGCAAGAGTTCGAAGATGGTCCGTGCTCCCTGCACCTCGATGAATCATCCATCCATTCATCCTACATTACACGTGGTGCCATTCTGTCTCTCAAGGTGACGCGCTTCCGCGTTCAAACAATATGGTAAAACAAAACTATGTCGCACGATTCGAGCCACGAACCCCGATGTTCAGCATATCACAAGCAGAACGAAATAATGCGTCTATCAACCCAGCGCGACGACCACCCGTATTGATCGTTCCTAGACGCAAAATCAATGCACCAAAGCAATCTAGTACTTTAAACACTACGCGACCACTGTTTTGGTAGATCACGATTTCCTATAATGCAAATTCATACAACCCGTGACACATTAACCGCGTTGTAATCTAGTACTTTAAACACTACGAGCCCTGCGAAGAATCTCACGGCACGAAATCGTTTTAAATGTCCCGAACGATCCGATGCCGGTGGTACGAATCATGAAAGTACGACGTAGAATCGTCATCCTGGTGTTCCTCTGCTGTATTTTAGCCTTTCTGTGGTCAATGCATCGAGATTTTACATGTTCGACGAGGAATCTCGCAAAACTAAATGGTTCCTAAAGACCGCGCGTACTAAATGCCAAGTCGAGGCATATCGCGCCTTCCTCCCAGCCGAAACTCTGCCAACAGAATAGTCGTAGTGGGGATCAGCTGACGGCAGGCGCAGCCGAACCGGCTAGAAACTCGTCAAAAGGATGGTGGCGCAGCGAAGGTGGAGGGCAAGGAGGGGCCGCGAAAAGGGGGAAGAGGGACAGAGAGGGCAGGAAACAGTCACTGGTGGGACTATGTAAGACGCGAGGCGGCCGCGAACTGCCAGCGACGAGCTTCCCTCTGCGCTTGGAGTGTCCGTTTGACTGTCGCAGCGTGCGGAGCGTATGTGCTTGTCGTTCGCGAACGTCGTATTCTCCATTGCCAGTTCGCAGATCCGTAGCACTAATTGTAAGTGAGCGAGTTAACGTCGCTGTCGTGAAACTCATTGTGCGTTGAATGCGCCTCCGCTTGTTATCTCAATACTTAAAATCGTTATCCACGGTTAGAGATTCAAGCATACCGCTCTTATCAGGTAGCGTGGCTTTTCCGAAAGGTTTGGTGTCGACGATTTTCCTACGCGCCTAGGCCAGACGGAGTGCGATCGAAAGAACGAGATCGGCTTGGTATAGCTTATCCGACGGAATATCTCGTTTGACGTTTGGACTTGATAAGAGACGCGTTCCTATTGGAATCTCGAAGTACTCTTATTGGTGCCAAGGAATCGGAACCGGTGGTGTTATCGTCGTGAACGGGAACCAATGAAAAATGTGTGATTTTGAGGTGTTCGTGGATATCTATAAACAGTGACCTTCGATGGATAAGTGCTCGTTCGAAGAAAAATGGATCTCTTAGATTTTTAATTATTTCAGTATGGTACTTGGAATGTGCGATCGGTGATCTCTTATCCAAGAAGATTCAAAGTATCGCGTTCAAAGGTATTATCCGATCGGACGAGTACCTTTTCGAGCACCAGAAGCTTGATCTGGAATCTTAACTACATTTAGGAATTATTGACGAAATTCAAATTGACTCGTTCGTCAAGAGAATTGCGTACACGCCGTAGGAGTGTAGAAAGAATCGGAATTGTGACTAAGGAGGAGCACGGACGAGAAGATTGAAAGTAAAAAAAAAAGGAAGAAATTCTTAATTCGAGCACGTGATAAACCCTGAATTTTTGCCGTCGCGGGGCAAGAGATGTGACTACGAGTACACAAGTGTAGCAAACACAATTAATTCGTCAAACTCTCGCAAAGGTGTGCCGTGAAAAAAGTCATAAAAACTTCAAGCGTTCCTCGTGCGCACCTGAGACAACATAACACGAGAGAAACATAGGCGTGGAAAACAAATATTCCAGAGTATTTCGCTTGTCGGGAAGGAATGCTAATCGCGAAGGAATCCTAAACGTTTCATTCTCCTGTAAGAAATGCGCTCACCACGTAGTAAACGCCAAAGTGATTAACGCATTAATCGATCGTCCGTGCCCGTTCGATCGATCGATACGTACTTTAACACCTCGGCTCACACAAACTTGCCCGCGCAAACCTACGAATTATTATTACGCGACGTCAATTAGCGTCTTGCAGTTAGCGAAAACATTATTAAAAGCCAACGCGTTGTGCGAGAAACGTCACGTGGCGTATGCTACGCGAATGCGACGAGGAGGGTCGCATGTTCGCGCGAGTGGAAGAATCGCCGATATCAGAAATATTGCCGAGAACTTGCAAGAGAGATGGAGGAAGAGAGGAGCCCTACATCGACGATCCTCCTGATGTCGAAGATCGGTGCCATGCTCGGCTTAGGCTTCGGTTCGCTGGCATTGGGGATGCTGCCCCTGATCGTGGACCATTATAGGGCCAAACGTCGGCAAAAATGTCCTCGCGAGATCACAAACTCGAGTTCCTCGACGTCCACTTCGGCGTCACAGGTGTCCACTTCGAGCGTCGCCACCACGCACGCCGGGAACTCACAGGTACGTTACAAACATGAGAATGGGGCGCTAGTCGTATCGAGAGATTGCTCCGAATGATTCGTGAAGAAGGGTAAAATTGTTAAAAAAATTTCTTTCCCTTGCGTAAAAAATCAATACGACCCCCTTCAACTATCGTTCATTGGATCGTCCGGGTCGTTTCATCTACTATACGTCACTGACCGCGAAAATAATCAGAAGCGTAAATCTTTAATTTCCTCAAAATCGACCGTACTCGCAAATGTCACGACGAAGGAATCGCGTGTCACGATTAGCATCGACAAACCGCGAAATTCGTTCGGAGAACCTGCTCGTTATATACCTAGTGCTATGTACCTAGCGCTATATTCGATCCCAGGACGTCATACAAGCAACGAATGCGATCTTTAGGGCCTCCTGACGTCACTACTACTATGCTTCGGCGGCGGAGTCCTGTTGTTCACGACGTTCCTGCACCTGGCACCGGAGGTGCGGATCAGCGTGGAGACACACCAAGCGAACCACCAACTCCCGATCATGGAAAGCCTCAGCTTGGCGGAATTGCTCTTCTGCGCGGGCTTCTTTCTCGTTTACCTGGTCGAAGAGGCCGTTCATGCGGCTCTAACAGGGAAGCCGGATTCCTCCGACGCCCTCCTGTACAGAACAGTCTCGGTACGCAGGTGTAACAATCAATCCGGTACCAGTGTAACGACCGTGACTACGGGCTCCACCACCACCGTATCCAGCGCGATCAGATCCACCTGGAAGGACGAAAAGGACGAAGTGATGAACGACACGGAGGAGCGCATAGTCGAGGGCCGTTCGAAATTCCACCTGGACGTCAGAACCGACAGGAGCAAGAACGACAATAACGTTCTACCTGCCATATTCGTGCTGTCCTCACCTTCGACCTTGTCCACGGCTCGCGATACTTGTCAGGACAACGACAGGCACCGATCCGATCTGGAATTGGCAATGTACCCTAAAATGAAGCATCATCACGATCACGATCACGGGGAGATCGCCAAGGATACTTCCATTCGGGGTTTACTGACCGTGCTCGCATTATCCTTTCACGCGATATTCGAAGGTTTGGCCGTAGGCTTGGAACCCTCTATCAGTTCGGTGATTTACTTAGCCGCCGCTATAGCTACGCATAAACTTGTAATTTCGTTCTGCGTGGGTATGGAGCTCTACGTGGCCGGAGCTTCCACAAAGACGACCTTGGGATATCTATCGGTATTCTCGATGGTCACTCCCATTGGCATCGCCGTGGGACTCGTCTTGGGTCACTTCAAGAATGACAGTGAAACCTTGGGTGCTACCCCGACGATCCTTCAAGGGATGGCGGCGGGCACCCTGCTCTATGTGGTATTCTTCGAGGTTCTCGCCAGAGAGAAGGCGAACGAGAAGAGTGGCCTATTGCAGTTGGCAGCAATTATCATTGGATTCATGCTCATGCTTGGCCTTCAGATAGCCAGTGAGTGTTTGCCGAGTGGGTGACACGTGCCTTATGCGTTTTCCCCGCCCATGATGTTCTACATGTTAGAGAAATTTATCGCTTAGCCTCGTGAGACCTTCCCTCGTTTACAGATTCCCTACTTCCTGCTCTCGTTCGTTTCGGAATAGCACTCGTGCTCCGATTGTTTCTGCTAATAATGATATACGGTTTTTCGCGTACTCCTCGCCATCTCCTTGTGTTAAAATGTTCTTGCAAAATTACTGTGCGCGTCTAATGCAACGAGTCTGCATAGTAGGGAAAAGTATCGTCTAGCCATCGGGTAGCTTTCTTCTCCAACGATTTTTCATCTTGTTCTCTTTACCGCCGACTTTTGCGTAGCATAATAATCCATCGTGCGGCGTTGAAAGGAATTTATCAGGTCAAATGATTGCAGACTTTCACTTTGTTCGCCTGAAATCGGAGATCTCGTTCGCAGCCTTCCTCCTCGGATGAAACGCGAACTCTTCCGCATGCACGTGGTTACAAAGGTGTCCTGGCAGAGCTGTTCTTGCAGAACCGATTGCGCGACACCGTCGGCGAAGCCGAACGATGAATTTGTTTTCATTCGGTGTAGCGTAGAAACACGTATGCCTTAGGCAGCTACGATTTTACTTCTGCAAAAGGAATTGTTGAATTCACGAACGGAAATGATGCTTCAGAAAATTGACAACTATTTTTTTAGATTTCCGTTTGGACTTGGAAGCGAGGGTAAAGAAAAGGTTATTTGCTGACTATTGATTCGTCTGTTTAACGACAAAGATGTGCCCACTTTAATTAATCGGAGCATCCTCCGAAACCAGCTGAACCGTACACTCGTCAAACGGCGAGCGAACAGAATTTCCTGTAGTATTTCGCCACAATTTTCTGCATACGCAGATAGATAACCCAGAGATCTATCGTCGCAAATCTCCCACGTATCCATCAGATGTCGCGAAGCTCAGGAGCGTATGGAAGGAATGGGAAAATACTTACGTAACCACGGTGAAATGTTAACGAGGATCCGCGATGCGTGCAATCTCGATTTGATTCGCGCATTGTCGAGCTAGCACGTACACCGTAAAACCAACGATACATACTCTTCACGTTAGAGCGACCAAGAGTGACAAATTGGGTAACACGGCTGGAAGTCGCCGTGAATCGGAGAGAAACGTCTCGTTGAAAGTGAACGTTCGATCCTACTTAAATTTTCTCTCAATCGAATGTCAATTAATTTCCAACGCTAAAACCACCATGCAAATTCCACAAGATTTAGCATCCGAAGCGGCCCTTAATTATTTTCCGCCTAATTGACTAAACGCGGCACCGAACGATCTCATCCGAGGCGTGAAAATGTTTTCTCGTTAGCGACTTTTTTTGGCTTGCACCCTTACCTACCGGCCGAGTACCTTCGGTGCAAAGCAATTGCAGGTACGCCCTTGATGCAATCGCCAGGCGCGTCAGCCACGCGATGGTGGTTCCTCCGGTACGGTGCGGAGCCGACGGCCGTGTCTCGCTTATCGATTCGCCGAAAGTTCAAGTAGCCGCCCGACATCGAAGAGGATCATCGGGGCCGTAGCGAAACGTTCCAGGGCAAAAGCGGAAATAAGAAATTCCATTTGCGTGCCATATTTTAGGTTGAGCGCACATTATATGGAAGAAACTTTTGGCGTAGGAGACTAACGAAAAGAGATTTTATTGATCAACGACGCGGACGGCGTCGCGCTCGTGATAACACCTGCCTGGTTAATCAATTGTCTCGTGGGTTCTTCGAGGAATGCAACGTGAAAGCGCGGACACCCTGTGCCGTAAGTCGCGCGCGTTTACCAGTCACGTGTCTCCTTACGTCGACTACGCTTCGCTCACTGTTAACGATTACATGTCCGCAATGAACTAGCAATAGGGGGACGTCTCGTCAAATTTTCCTTCTGTCGTTAGGGTGAGATAGTGCAAACAATACGCCGACTACGATAGCACGAGTAGAAATTTCTGAGAAAAATTGTCGAACGCGTTTGGTATTCGTGATTCTTAAATGGAAGATTTGTTTTGCACTTCAAGAGTAATCTACCTTTTTTTATTCATTCGTAGGCCGGTAAGAAGATGATAGTCTTACAATTGAAATTATCGACAAGGCACTCGAAATATTGGTAGTACCAGAAGGTATTCGAAATTCAGGAACCAATTTAAAATCTTTCGAATAATCCTCCTAGTATTTTTTCATATCTTTCACGTTTTTCCACAATGACGACGATAGGTTCGCGTTAAATTGTTCCATATCAAGTGTCGGATTATTTGTTGATGCCAAAACTTCTTTAGTTGGGGATAGATTGAGCAAACACGGCCACGCTGGGCGAACTTACGTGTTGGTGAGCTGTTCGCTCCTCAGGCGATCCTTATGGTGATTGCAATCGGCAGAGAGAAGTTTGGGATCGAGAAATAATCGAGGGACGACAGTCCTCTACGATGGCATCGAAAATGAATGTTTTCTTCTTTGCCGGCAAAGCGAACAATTTGATTACAACTGTGTAATAACATTAATCGGTTCGCCCACTAATCAACCGCAATTGTGGCCGACATTTTCACACCTCTTCCATTTTTCTCAATGAGAGCCGATCTTGCATGAGGTAAATCCAATTATAATTGGGCCAATCACACTGATACGCGGGCCCCCCGAGCCAATAAGGTATCACGAGATTCAGTTTGAATCATCGCACAGTGGTCCAGAGACCCCTAAACAGTGGCCAAAAGTCACCTACCACATTCAGGTCATACAACTACATTTTTATTATCAGGATGAATGAATGTACATCTGTGCAAATTTTTAAAGTAATTGGATTATTATCATTGAGTTTATGGGTCTTTAAATTTAGAGAATTGAGTAAATATTACGATCAGTCTCTTAAATTAAATTGGTCTTCTTATATACTATGCTTCCATTCTCCGACATTCGAAGTATTATTTCTTTATTAAAAAAGTGCGTAGAATCTAAATCAATGTGTTATAATTTACTTAGAGAGTGTACTTGGCGTTAATACACGGTTTTAATGGACATTATTTTACTTTGTCGAATTCGCCAATGTTTGAACTTAAAACTCTCGGAAGCTCCACTTCGGAATAAAATTTCCTTGTTATCATCTTAATCATATATAAGTAAATTGTTATATTTGCTGCTACCAGCTGCTACTTTTGATTTCAACGAAAGATATAGATTAATTAACATTTTAAACGCGTTTGCGCGGCGCCACTTGTTCCGCAAGTATTCAGATGATTTTTAAACACGTTCAAAATTTCAATTAATCCATATTATTCATATATGTGTATAAATTCTCAAATACCGAATTTTACATTAATCCGATCAAAATTAATACATATTGGCGACCATGTTGGGTCCGCCATTTTTAATTTAAAATTTTTAGTGTCAGATTCATTATCAGTGATCTTGAAAATTCTCAAATACCGAATTTCACATTAATCCGATCAAAATTAATACATATTGGCGACCATGTTGGATCCGCCATTTTTAATTTAAAATTTTGAGTGTCAGATTCCTTATCAGTAATCTCAAAAACTCATAAGTACCAAGTTTCAGAAAAAAATTCAACGAAATATTGAGTTTTGGCCATTTTTTCGTGGGTTCTGGACCACTGTGCATCGGTCGGGATTATTCTCTCCGTCTCTTCTACCGTCTCCCCCGCTCTTTCCCACTTTGAGACCCTGACACTTATCGTCTCGTCGAGGAAGAGGCGGTGCGACGTCGGAGCGATGCCGACGCGCGATCGAAAACAATGAAACTCGGACGTAGCAATTAACCCATTAATTGGAAATACGTGTGCGTGACGGTGTGCTTGCTTTTTTTGCGGGAGCACATGCCTCGAAAGCCGTCTTGCATCCGGTGAATTTTGCGAGGCACCCACGTACCAATAATATTCAATGAGCAGCAAGTGTCTGATCTAATTACGAGTTTAGGGCGACGATAACGCGAACGACCTTGGGCGCACGTTCATTCTTCGAGCGGGTCGTCCGAATCATTTTACACTTGCAAAGTTGAGTCTCTTTCTTCTTAATCGTTTGAGTGCTTCATTCGCAGCAACGTTGTATACGCGAGACGGCGTTAAAAACGATTTTCTTCCTTTTAAATTAATTCGTCTGATTTGTCTCGCTTCGATAAGTCGAAGTAGGCTGATTAGTGGACGACGAATGGCATTATTGTCGTAGGAACGGAATGAGGAGAAACTCGCGTAAGACAGAAGCGAAGTGTAATAACAGTTACCTGCACGTAAATGCCGTCTGTTATGCAATTAAGCTTCCCGCTGCCCTCAGTTGAGATCGCGCACGCGCGCCTCAAAACTTGAAAGCGCGTCGAGTACAGAGATTCTGCAAGCCCCTAATAAGCGATATTAATTTCTCAGAATATTATCCCAAATTAACCGCTTATTCTGTTCGTTTCGTTAATCGCGCCGAATCCATCAATTTGATTCTACCGTGAAACTTACGCCTAAAGATTTCGTGACGCGACACGAATTACAGCAGCCCTATCACGCAATAGCTTACTCGCTTCGTTGGAGTAATAAAAGTAGCCAGCATTGGGGGTCACTCGAAAATTGTTCCTCCCATTTCTAAGGACGAAGTGCTCTCGAAGATCCAGTTGACAACGAGCTTTCTCTGTCCGTGGCAATGACCCAACTCACAGGTCGATGAACGACCGATCTGACCGACTTTCAATCGCTTTCTCAACTAGCAACGACCGATCGTGGAATTTCGTCATACGCTAAAGGTCCAAGAGATGCGGAATTTCAGATTACGATCTTTCTTATATCGGGTCTCTCGATAATGCCATTACGACCGAGTCCTCTTATGCACCTCAGAGATTAGAACGGTCCAGTTAACCCTCGACGTATCGATGGCAAAAGATACAGCTTTCGTAATGTGTTCTCGCGAGCGTAATATGAAATTCCGCGATAACTTCCTTTCCGACGATTTCGAGTAACGAGGCCCCTCAGGTGGAAAGGCAATCGACCGATCGTCTTATCGCAGAGCTCATTAACTTCTCCGCGGAAATTTATAAGTAAATCGCAACATTAAAAGTTATCGCGTGTAGCCCGTAAAGAAGAGAAGAATAATTCACATTATCGAGACCTCTGAACTCTTTTCTGTTTCGAATAACAAACGATTGGCTAGAGTAGTAAGTTCTCGTAATTCAGAATGTCGAAGAACACGTCCGTTACCTTACAGGATGGAAAACGCGTGGACGAAAAATTCTAATTACATAATTTTTCAAATTTTCATCCACGTACGAAGGTACCCGATTAATTGTCAATCGGATAATTTTTCGTGGGAAGCAGGTGCTTCAGAGATCAACTTCGCTAACTTCTTCTTCTGTCCACAGCCGCGCATTCGCATTCTCACGGTGACCATGGACATGGCGGAAATGACGAGCACGGCGAGGAGCATCGGGAGAAGCATGAGCACAACACGGAGAAGATGGCGTATAATCATTATCGCGGCGGGGAAAGCGGCGAGGGTGTGATCGAGGAGGCAATCGGCAGAGTGACCGAAGGCATCGCCGACGTTGTCTCCACGGTCCTCTCATCCACCACCGCCGCTTCCGTTTCTTCCGCTTCTTCGGCCAGTACTGTGCAGAAACATCTAGAAGGCCTTACGGAGGCCACATCGTTGCTGAGCAGCACTACCGCGTAACGTCCACAAATGGATACCAGGGGGCCTAGCAGCCCCGCCGAATCGATGCTCATCTGTGACAGAAACACTTCCTCGGGATTGAGTAAATGGAAATCACGGTAAGGAATTCCCGGAGAGAAAATAATCGGACACGAAGAAATCCCCTGAGAATTCGCGCTTATCGGATAAATGATGGAAGATGCTTGATCTAAAGAGGATTTTGTTAATTTTGCACGAGTTCACTTGTAAATAAACTGCTAAAGCAGATCTCCTCCAGAGAGGAGGATGACATTAAGTATTCCTATGCGTAGGGAAGAACTATTCTTAATTACTGTACAAAGAAGATAAGCGAAGGCATTAATTCGCCGAATGTATTCTTCTTGAAAGTCATAGCTGACGAGAGAGACTACCTTGGCTGAGGTACGAAAATGGACAACGGTGGAAGGAGAATACGAGGAAAGAATTAATTGCAGCTCGATTTCAGATACGAAGGGACAGGAAGCATTCGTTGGGCACGAAAAAAAATTTGTCTACGTGCTCGGAGTCAATAAATTAACGTCTTCCAGATTTTGTTCCAGCTCGTGGTGGTGATGCCAATACGCGAAAGGATAGTTGACAAGATAAGAGAAATTTTAGACTCCTCGATATTGGTTGGTAGCGGTTCTCGTCGCTTGAATCGCCAGGATTCACGAATGACTTCAGATTTTTAAACGGATTCTGTGATCACTGGTGTAATGAAGATAACAGGCGAACTTTTCTCGAAAAGAAAAGCAAATTAAAATAAGACACTGCCGCGCGTGCGAATTGAAAGTGAGAAAATAACTCTTAACTTAGCAGGACAACTCTAGTAATACTCGCTCTGTTGCAGCTATTTTCAATTTACGATAAGAGCGTTAAGCTCTTTATCCTCTTATTTATTGTCCAATTTTTATGGACATGATTATGGAGTAGAAATAAAACAAGTTCCACATAGTATTTCTTTAAAGCAATGGAGTATTATTCATCATCTCCTGCAAAAATCCTTGTTTACCTGAGGGCTTTTATACGTATACCAGGTATATAGTACATTCCTATTTTGGAATGTATCCTGTCTCGGCTACCTACGTTTTATGTCCATAAACAACTGCTTACAACCTTACAACTTTGAAATATGGCGCCTGCTAATTGGTCCTCCTGAACTTGAAATTACATCAGTAGGACATATCAGGACATATTACAAATATGTCATATGTGGAACGGGGTCTAAAATAGCTTACTCGTTATTTTGCAGCCTTTGTAACCTCGGGTTTCTGTAAAACTAAGCGACGAAAAATTTCCTTTGGTACATTTAATATGACCTTATATTATTCGTCGAATAATTCACAGATATCTTAAGTACTCCCACAATTGCGCGTCATACTACCACGCTGATTTCATGGTTACAATTGAGAATTGTAGATACTATACAGATTATCTGTTCCCATTTTGTGGAAATATATATGCATTAATTTGAGCCTGCTTTCAATGTTAACACATACGTAGAACACGCTTAGAACGTATACATGCGATTGGATGATTCAAGATTTAAGTATAGGTGCCGGACTTATATGTATACGATATATGAGCACAATTATTCATTGAGGGCAGTTCAATGCCTATTGTGGATGGCAATATATGTACAATAACGATAAGAACTCTCTAACAACTACAAAACTATATTTTGGGTTCAAAAATGATGCGTTAAACTGTAGATTTGATACTTTGTTCATTGGGCTACATAAACGCCAGATTCGTAATGAATATGTAAGAAGGATCACGCAATTAAATGACATTGATTAACATAGTATATTCGTTAAACATAGAAAATAAGGCAAGGATCGTGATTTTACATTATGCGTTACTGTTATCGTGACTACATTTTCTTCATACCGCTATTAATATTAATTTTTGCATAATGAAGCTGAACTCAAATCCAAATGCTACAGGCAAAATGGTATAAATGGTTTTACTGATATTCTCCTATATTTGTAGTAAATTAAATACAAGGATCAACTTGCATCAATATTTTCTGCATCTTGCGCTTCGTGTCATAATTATCGCTTGGTTAGGTAAGTACATGTTGTTGATTTTATAAGTATTTTTATCATTCATTGGTGGAGTCTGGTGTAATTATTAAAGACACAACGCCGTCCTAGTCAAGTTCATATACATTATCCAAGTTATATATTTTTGTAATGCTAATAATACTACCTTGAAAAAAATTCTCACAGTTTATAAACTTCCAAAAACAGAGAAAAAGACAAGCTTGCAAAAACTTTTCATATACCTTTCACCCCGCTGTTATTACTCTGCGATTTGCAATGCATCGATAGTCATAATTGTTATATTGAGCACCTGCATACATTATTTATCAAAATACTGATACGTGATAACGGATGAGAAATGAAATACAAAGTCACTGCTATACAACTAACATTTGCTTTCTACGACAGGTAGAAAGAGAACATGATATAAAATTTTCAAATCTCAATTTTAAATTTTGTAAATTTTGTTGTAAATTCGACAGAATCTTGTTAACACAATTTTTGCGATTTAATATAATTTAATGAACTATGTCGCAATGTTATCTCGGAGAAGTATTCAACAGTAACATCAGTTATATCAGCCCAGCCTACTTTTTAGTGGCTACTTGCTCATCGATAAAGCCAAGATAGCTGCGACCGACTTTAATAAATGCAAACCCAGAAAGAAATCCAGCTATTGTGCTGACTGTTGCGTTTGGTGGAAGGACAGTACGTAAAACAGCCCACACCAGGACAGATCCAAAGCTCAATAACAAAGCTCCGGTACCACTGTTAAAAATACAAATCACTTCTCAACATACGTGGCAATAAATATAACATTTACATATATTTTTCGAATTTTTGCAATTATAGTCCACACTTAGGAAACATCATTACAAGTACTCAATAAATGAAGAGCCATTTACGTAAATTGAAATAATATTTTCTCAACTCTAAAACCACATATATTGAAAACACGAAACATGCTTCAGCATTATAATTGACTTTGGTATAAATCATACAAGGAAATATCATATGAATATGCACGTAATAAGTGTAACTGTATGCATGTATAAAAATACATATTTACCTATATAACAACTTAATATTTGTGGCGGCTTTTTTCATATGCTCCCTCGAATAAATATATGACCCAGTGCCGATCACAGTCCCAATCAAGCACACGTGTGTAATGTCTTTTTTGGGAAATATTCTAAAAAAGGTATATATAAATATAATTATATACTCGCAAAGCATGCAATTAAATACAATAACTAGCTCTAGTATCGTTTTTGAAAAGTACAACATATACAATACCCGTACGTGATTTCTTATATGTACTAGGTAAAGAGACAAAGAGAAAAAGCTGCTCAGAAGTACCAATAGTATTAGTCTAATACACATTGCATCATTTTATAAAGAATTGATTTAACGATACTCATCATTCGAGTAGACAACATATCTCGGCTGACGAAATGTTAGTTCAGCGGACATTGTCGGTTCAAAGGTTACGTAACAAATCAAGTAGGAGAAATTTTATCCAACTCGATATACATATATATGCAACAGGTTAAATTAAAAAATCTTTTGATTTACCCGGTGAGAAGACGTGGAGTCATAACGCACATAGACAGTCCTGCATAAGATGCCACACCAAAAACCGGTGCGTAAAATGTAACGAGACTACACTGTGTAACTGGTGGAAGACCACCTTTCGGTAAAACCGAGCCTGGACATCCTCCACTGGCCATTCTTCCTTTATATGCACCTGTGCAATTTCTACACGCTCGACAATTAAACGTAAATACTTGTATTCGTAACCTAGCACCGAACCTTTACAGCCACTGCCACTACGATCGAACTGACGGATGCGAATGCAGCGTCAAATCGCACCAGCAGGATGTTATCAAATGTGATCAATGAAAAAACATCGACTACACAGACACATACACACACTCAACAGCCGCTTAAAAGCTCTGCAGTTAACTTCGGTAAGCAGAAACAGTGCTATGAACCTGAACGGCCAAGTGGAGCCATCTATTAATAAATTTTACTTACTTTTGTACATAATTCAACATATACATATGTATATTCAATTGTATACAAAACTTTCACATGTACTATCTAAGGAATGAAATTATACTACATTATTAGTACAAAATTGAATGTAATAGCATACAGAATGAAAATTTTCAATTTATCGTGACTTTTTGAAAAAGGCCGGGTATCCGAAGTTTTATACAGAAAATCCAATTTCGTAAAGGTTCAATTTAGTATGTAATATACAATCGAGATTTAAATAGTAGTATCAATTTTGAAATAATAAAAAAAAAGGACATTGTGGGATCTACAGGTGTTTTCCTCCTCTTTTGTTATTATGTAATATTCCGTATATGTGAATCAAGGTGATCGAACCAGCATTTCTTTTGGAGAAATACACTTTAGCGACAAGTTACCATAAATACGAAAATGTATTATTCTACATCTTATGTAAAATATCTCCAGAGTTCACTAACGAATGTATTCATTCATTACACCTAACCGTATTTATTCATTTTCGAATATGATAAAAAGATGAAAATGCACATCCTACAAATATCTTATATCTTTTTTAACAACCAATTAACTAGGGAAGTTACAATTTCTCAAACCATAAGTTTTGATTTTCGCCTACCCACTGTACTGGAAATAATTCTTGCAGAAATTAACTAATTTTTTTCTCAACAGCTTAGCCAGAGCATTCGTTAGAACGTGAAATACTTTGAAATAGGTTTTAAAATTACCAAATTCTCCTTTTCTCTTATAGGCTGCTTTACAAATTAATAACTTATATGTACATCTACTTAACTGAACAATGTAAATAGTTCAATAAGGAAAATAACTTAATCATTTTATCAATTACAGTCTGCCATTCTCTGCCACATTTTAATACTATACACAGTTATTGGACTGTATTCTTGGGTACTATGATCATCGGTAGGCAGTAGACGTTATTAGCGTAGAGCAGATTTATACAAGTGTACAGATCTCAAATGGAACATTGTCACATGGCTAACAAGGCTTTTCAAGCATTTACCGCAGGACCTAGGCGAGAATGCGGTAAAGGATTGAATGGAGTTGTGTTACGTATGTCTTTCTCTACGCATTGCGCGTAAATATCGGTAGTTAATTCATGTAATGCAATTTCTTTATCCGCCTTAGCAGCTTTGCAAGCATCATCGACTACCTTGCGAATTTCGCTTTCTATCGCCTGTGAAATAAAAGAGTAGAGATGTCGCTAATTTAGTTTCGTACGTTGAAAGTGTATATTAAAAAAAATTTAAAGATAGATATAACCAAAAGTTCACTAACTTTAAGTTCTTCAGCAGTTGCTAAATTAGAACTCAGAAGCCGCTCTTTAAAGCTCGTAAGTGGGTCCCGTGTCTGTCGTACTTCTTGTACTTCTTCTCTAGTACGATAGCTTGTACCTGGATCCGACATACTGTGACCGCTGTATCTATATGTCATAGTTTCTAAAACAATTGGCCCTTTCCCAGCTTTGCAATGTTCTATTGCATATTTAGTTGCCTCTCTCACTGCCAAGACATCCATTCCATCCACCTATTGAAACATTCATTAGTTATGTTCTCAAATTTATAAATACGGTAGTAAAGATTTCAGACAATTGGTACAAGAAATTATACCCAAATCCCTGGTACGTAATCTCCTCTTGTGTAATACTCCGTACTTGCTGAAGCACGTTGAACACTAGTACCCATTCCATAACCATTATTCTCACAGACAAAGATACAAGGTACATCCCATAATTTTGCTATATTATACACCTCAAATATTTGTCCTTGGTTAGCTGCGCCATCCCCATACAATGCCAAACATACACCATCTGTATTGTTGTATTTTAAAGCAAAAGCTATTCCAACCCCTAATGGCACCTAAAAGTATGTATGTGAATTTACCAACAATGTATTCTCAAAGTACATTGGCCATACGTACAGGTTTTTATCATTCAATATGCTTTATCATCCCTCACCTGTGCACCGACGATGCCATTTCCTCCATAAAAATTTTTTGCATACATATGCATAGAACCACCCTTGCCTCTAGCATTACCACCTTGTCGGCCAGTAAGCTCTGCGAAAACACCAAATGGCTCTATTCCCATTAAATAAGTCCACCCGTGAGCACGATATGCTGTAATAACAGCGTCGTGTGGTCTAAGAGCGGCTTTCATGCCAACTGCACAAGCCTCCTATATTATGGAACACAATTAGCTTAAATGTATCTCCTAAACAGCATGAAAGAAACTAATCCCTTCTTCACATTAAGTAGTTGGTCACTTACTTGGCCAGAGTATAAATGGCAGAAACCCCTGACAATTTTTTCTTTGTATAAATTACCAGCAGATGTTTCCATACGGCGAATTGTATGTAATTGCTTATACATTTTAATGGCATCTTCTTTCGTTACTGTAACATGACTAGATGGACCAGTTTCTAATTTGTGTAGTCGAGATGGCTTAGTTTCAAAGGATGCTTCTGTTGCATAGTTACTCTTCTTATTTAAAAAGTATGACACCACCTACGGATATGATTTCATTATGTACAATGAATTACAAATGAAATTTGTCAATAAAGGCTATAAATATCTCATTCATTGTGCGACGTAACACTTCGTGGTGCCATGTGTCACAATGCTACAATGCGTTGAAAATTTAGTGCAAAACGCCGTGGATCTTCATATAATGAGTGAAAATAAAATAATGTACGTCACACATAATGCAGCATGATTGTATAATCACAAGAAATCCTTATGCACCCAAATGTTCATATTGTAAATAATATTAATTTGCAATATGTTGATTACACACGATCTGGACAATGTTAATTCGATGTTCCTAATTGTATGTATATGTAAGAAAATATTTTACAGCTATACAATGAAGGTAAGTGAACAGACATCAATTAATCTAGAAACATAGTTACCTCGTTCCAGCTTCCAAACTAGCAAGTGATTGAGAGATAAAAAAAGAAATGAAAGATCAGATGTTCGGTCGCGTATCACTATTGAACGATCATACGATCAGAATTTCTAAGGCCGTGACATAGAACGTGTTGGCAATAATACAAAGTTAGAGGTCATTTGTCAGTTTCTTTATTTGCACTCACATTTCGTCGAGATGTTTGTGCGCCAATGCTTCGGATGCAGTTCGGTATCATTTTGTATTCCGAATCTCTCCTTGCTCACAATCGGATTGCGCTACAAAATAGAATTTTTAATTAGAAACAATTAGAAAATTGGGGTCCACCAGAATTCACTTGTGCACAGGACCACACGGGACGTTGAGTGCACACCAGTGCACACCAGTGCACACAGAGCTTACGAGTACGACATCACTGATGCAGACTCACGAACTTTCTTTAAGGTTGGTATCTTCGCGACGACTATTTTCCTAGACCATATATACATGGACCGCCAACGGCCTATGCTTGCCTGTGCTAAGACCTGTTGCAAACATCTCGAGCGCCGCATGTTGGGCCGGCGACAGGCGAACTACACACAAAGCTATCTTCAGACCGTTTTGAGCCTAGATTCCCACCAATTCAGTCATAAATGACAATATAACCTTATGTAACCTGGAAGATCATATAGCCTATCATTTCAAAACATATCCTAGATTTCAACAATATATGTATACTTTACAAAGTATATAAAATGTATGGTATTGGTGTGAACCAAAGTGTAGTAAAGAAGAGAAAAAGAAGAATTCCGTCATATTCTTGAGTGGAGATGAAAGAAGACACTTTGACGCTTCAAGTAGATGTGAAATTGTGGACGCTTCTGGATTGTGAAGAAGTTAAATAGCTTCAAACAGTAAAAATGCCACAGTATTGTAACATTAAATATTGCAATACAAGAAAAAACTGCGGCAAGAAATATAAAATTGAATCAGAAGAAACTGAAAGAATAGGCATGCGCACGTATGTACCAGTTATTGTTGTGTAAAAAGATGTATAACTTCTTTGCATTCATTTTGCAGTCTTCACAAATATTTTGTAGCTTCCTAAGAAGGAAGAAACAAAGCAACGGTGGATGCAGATATTATCAGGACGGATAAAAATTGAAAAGTGTAGCAAGTACTTTAGAATATGTTCCAAACATTTTACACCACCGTGCTTTACGAAAATTGGTTTTGACAAAGTACGACTCAATGAAACTACATTTCCAACAATGTTCTTGATTGACCACGTAAGTAAGAGTAATGTTAAGAAAATATTTGTAAAGATTGTTATTTAGAATTTATATAAAACAATTTATGTGAATGTTACAAGGCACTAGCAATGATGAGCATACAGGAAATCTAGAAAATAATACGACTGTGTCATCCACTCAGTAAGTATCACGTTACCATGAATTTATTCGTAATAAGCTTATACACGCGTATCTGAAATATAAATGTCCTTATGGACTGACTAATGCACATTTTATTTGGAGTTTGTTAATGTCAAAACTAATGCCTTCTATGAAGCAAAATAGTAAATGTGAGTATAATGTTATGTTTTACAGAAATATACATGATCTGGATGTACCATTTGTTAAGGAGGAAATGGCAGTAGCACACAATAGCGGAAATGATAAGGCTGAGCGTTCAAATAGAGCTAATACAAACATAAGATATGCTGGTGATATTACTGAAGATAAACTACAAAATATGTCACCAAGCAGCCTACGAAAGTGCATAGGGGTCTTGCGGAAAAAAGTTATTAAACAATCGGCAACAAGTAGAACTTTAAGAACATCTAAATTGCGTTCCCAGAAAAAAATTGACACACTCGCCAAAATTGTCGACGAGCTTGCGCCGAAACATGTAATTATA
Organism: Tiphia femorata; assembly: GCA_944319695.1. Lineage (NCBI taxonomy): Eukaryota > Metazoa > Arthropoda > Insecta > Hymenoptera > Tiphiidae > Tiphia > Tiphia femorata. Next base: position 32,505,256 of record OX090895.1, read on the forward strand.
CATATAACGTATACCTTAACAAAACAAATTATATTTAAGGGGCAATAAAGTAATTTTTGTAATTTACATTTATTCTGTCCTCTATTCTTCCCGGTTTGACCATCAAGATTAAGTTTTTACAGTAATCAGTTTTAAACTTCAATTTACTTTTATATCATTGCATTTTATTTTAATTGAATGCAGTTTGGTTTTCTAAATTTAATTTAATATATTTTCTTTCCTTCAATTTGACATTTACATTTTGATCTTAAATTTGGAGTAATTCGAAACATGCTGTATATCGTTACACACGCACCTATATATATGTAAGATAGTTTCCACTCTCGCCGGCCCAACATGCGGCGCGCGAGATGTTCGCGACAGGTGTGAAGTTAGCGTTGGCGGTCCATGTATATATGGTCTAGGACTATTTTCGTATACAGACTGTGACATAACAACCACCATCGAGGAAAGATAGTTGAAGAGGGTCAACACCCATGTATTTGGAGGGGCCCTTTCGCCGGGTCCAGGAGATAATTGCAGTGCTCTATTCAATCAACCGTACTTATGGAGTTGTAATGTAAACTATGTTGCTTTGCTATGTAGTTACGTCAAAGTGGCGCTCAACGCAGTAAAATTCTTTGGCCCCCCTAGACGCATAAGCACTGACCCTCTTTAACGAATCTCTCCTCGGTGATAGTAGCAAAGTCATACAGGGTGAGTTTTAATGGATGGACCAACCATTTACCATCGGAGTGAGTTACAGATTCCAGTCTGTTAGTATTACCACCGAGGAGAGATTGTTAAAGAGGGTCAGCGCTTATGCGTCTAGAGGGGCCGAAAATTTTCACTGCTTTCAGCGCCATTTTTGCGTAACTACATAGCAAAGCAACATAGCTTACATTACAACTCCATAAGTACGGTTGATCGAATAGAGCACTGCAATTATCTCCGGGACCCGCCGGGACCCGGCAAAACGGCCCCTCCAAATACACGGGCGCTGACCCTCTTTAACAATCTCTCCTCGGTGGTATTACTATAAAGGTGACTCGGTAACTCACTCCGATGGTAAATGGTTGGTCCATCCATTAAAACTCACCCTGTATGCTGCACCGTGGTGTTTGCGTCGCTTCTTCAGTCCCAGTAGCGATATAGTAGTATTACATATATGGTTCAGCAGAACTCGTATGCTGCTGCCAGCACAGCAAAAAGCGCTTACTAAGCTGCTTGTTCTGCTGAATGCGCCCATTGCTTCGTTACTTTAGGGAGGATTCACACCTTGGCAGAAAAACAGAAAGCAGAAAAGCAGCAACCAATCAAAACTTGCGCTGGTAATCGACAGTTTCTGCTTTTCACAGAAACAGAAAAGCAAAATGACTGCTCAGTACCAGCGCTACTTTTGATTGGTTTCTGCTTTTCTGCATTCTGTTTTTCTGCCAAGGTGTGAATACTCCCTTATACTTTTTCAAATTCATTTTTAGGAAACACCGAAATATTCGTGTAACTTAGGGAGGATTCACACCTTGGCAGAAAAACAGAAAGCAGAAAAGCAGAAACCAATCAAAAGTCGCGCTGGTACTGAGCAGTCATTTTGCTTTTCTGTTTCTGTGGAAAGCAGAAACTGTCGATTACCAGCGCGAGTTTTGAATGGTTGCTGCTTTTCTGCTTTCTGTTTTTCTGCCAAGGTGTGAATCCTCCCTTATGGACATGTAAATTGTGGACAAGTAATACAGTAATGAATGTTGAACACACCTTCAGGTCCAGAAATAACAGTAGTAGACATCCATCAGTTTATCTACTCCCTGGTTAAACCATAGTAAGTTACGAGAGGCAATCGGTCTTTTTCTCGTGTGCGGATACCAACATGGTGCGTCTTGCATTATTATTACAATTTTTAGTAATCTGTAGATATTGTAGTCATCCATAAGCAAAGTGCTCTATATTAGTAGTTAAAACGTTAATTAATTATTATGGAATGTAAATGTTTTTATATTTATTGTGTTTTCTCTTGTTTATAAGTATTATCCGAAAGTAACTTCCATGAAAACTTTTGTTGTAAAAACATGATCATATTATAAGCACTTCTCATTGGTTTCATGCAATGAGAATTTTGTTTCTCAACAATGGCTTTTATTTTCATTATAGTCTACTCATAAGAAGAAGACGAGGAAGTTGCGAGGACACGTCAGCCACGGGCATGGCCGAATAGGTAAGCGCACACGTGTAGGATGATCAAAATATTTTTCAGTGCTTAATCTTGTTTTTCACTTCTTTTTAACTACTAGGTAAACACAGAAAGCATCCTGGTGGTCGAGGTAATGCTGGTGGTTTGCACCACCACCGCATAAATTTCGACAAATACCATCCTGGTTATTTCGGTAAGGTAAGAAAACTTACTATTTCGAATAGTAAATGATCAAGTGTTTTAGCAATTAACAGTGCTAGCTAGAGGAATCGTGCATCTACTGATTGTTTTCGAATTTTTAGCTGGGTATGAGAAATTATCATTTACGTCGTAACACAAAATGGTGCCCTGCTTTGAACTTGGACAAATTGTGGACATTAGTGTCAGAACAGACACGGCTAAAGTACAAAGATACAGAAGGAAAAGCACCAGTGATCGACCTTGTAAAAGCTGTATGTTGTGAGATTTCAAATACACTTTATTAACACTTTATTATTCAATGCATATAATGTTCTATTTCTGCTTGCAGGGATATTATAAATTGTTAGGAAAAGGACGACTCCCTAAACAACCTGTGATCGTTAAGGCAAAATTCTTCAGTAAGAGGGCAGAGGACAAAATTAAAGCTGTAGGTGGTGCATGTGTTTTGTGTGCCTAAACAGTTGGTATGTATATAATAGTATTCTTAAATTTTTGAAGAGAACCTAGAGTAATATACTAGCATTCGTACAAGTACAAACTGTATAAACGACGATAATTTGTAAGCACATTTGTTAGTTAGAAAATGTTTATTGTATTTAGCGAATAGTTCTTATGATGATATTTGCGAACGGGCGAACTGAGTAGTGCGTACAACACTTTCTCACCATGCAGAGTGTTCATTTCTGATTTTAATATACGATACAGTTTTAAATAAGTTTTCTTATACACTTTATACCATATTAATTTTCTGTTATTTGTTACAGATAACGAAGACTAATTTGTAAAGTTATCCTGGGTGCACATTCCGAAACCAACAATCTATTTTAACAATTGTACTTGATGCTCACTTTGCTAGACCATATTCTTAATAAAACGTGGGAATGCAAATTACAAATGCTAATAATATTTTTCATTACCTGTACATTGTAGCCATTTTTAGAGTCATTTATTTATTCAATTGTTATTTCAATCTCTTTCATACCATTAGATAAAAACATCCCATTGAATCGTTTATGGCAATAAAATATATTTTACAAAATATACCAATGAAAACGAGTTGTTCCTTTCTTGTAAAGAATAGTTTCTATCTAATACGAGGTATTTAGTTTTCTTATGGAAGATACTATAATAGAGATGTAATAGAAAATTCACAAGAATCTATATCAAATGTATTTTATTGAACGAAGATACGTGAGAATGTGTCAAAGAATTCTATAAATAAAAACTTAAATGGTGATTCACTTATTCATAATCTTTGTAGATATTTTTATGATTATGCTAGGTGTGGAGGAGGCGGTGGTATTTGCATTCCTGTAGCCAAGAGAGCAGGTGGTGGTGGTACTGAATTAAACATTGGAGGTCTTGGCGGAGGAGGAACTGGGACCATTGGTGGACCTAATCCTGGCCTTATTAAGGGTACAGGTGGCGGAGGTACTTTTCCAACGGATGGTTTCTCATTCTTGAATGCAAATTGTAAGAAGAATTGCTTTGTATCTCTGTTCCAATGCGTCCAGAATTTTCCTTCGGCTTTTTCTACTTCTCTGCTCGGCACCTGTGATATGTAGATTCATTTACACTTAGTTTTTATTTCTGGAAATTATGTATGTCGTTGTGTTTCATAATTAAATTGTGAATAATGTAAAGTATATATCATTCAAACCTTGAAGGCAATGGTCTCGTATGGTTCAGCAGCAAAAAGTAAATACTGCCACTTACGGTCTGGGGGTTCAACTCTTTGTTCATACGCGGACATAAACCTGTGACGAGGAATAACATTATCCGCAACCTCTGGATAATCGACTTGAAACAACAAACTCTGCTGCCCAGATTCTGGATCTCTTTGTTTTGTTACTCTGTAACCAGGTCGTCCAATTTTCACAAACTTCTTCGGTTCGACTCGAGGTTTTTCTGGAGCAAGCGTCTGTGGAGCTTCCTTCGCTTCTTTGGCTGCTCTTCTAGCTAAATTGGCCTGATGTTTTTTTCCTTGTGTATGAGCTAAATAGCTGCCTTCATTATTGTGTAGGGTCAAACATAATTTGCACTCATAGGAGCCCAAATGATTTTTCATGAAATAAGGATCCTTATTAAGATCGATAGTTTCTAATGCAAGTTGTCGAAGACGTTCTCTGCGATCTCTATTGCTTTCTGACCAAGAAGCAACTCCTCCACCGCCCGTTTTTCCACCCGGCCGATTTTGGAAATCCATTTGTGCAATTTATTCGAACAAACTTTGTAGTATTAATTTTCAGAGTAATGTTTACAAGTCCGTGTTCTATTCTTTCCGAATTTAATCGGAAGAACACAAACTCTTACACAATATAATCAACTACTTTTGAAGACCACTTCTGACCACTTCTGACTACTTCTGACCCTTCTGTGCCCTTCTGACGCTGTCTGTTAGGTTATTTATCTTTTCCTTTGTGAATGTAGCTTGCAGCGTTGCAGCCTGTACCATGTGATGCAGATCTCGATTATACTGTGAAAACCAGTCTATTCCTGTCAGAATATTGTGATACCGCCTTAATGAACGACTAAACAGTTTTGTTGTGTTTATGGACTTTTCAAGTGTTTACAATTCCTTTGTAACTGCTAATTAATAAAGAACCTGGTCTGGAGTATCGACATTGTGTTTTGCGTTAAGAATGTATAACTGATTTATTTGTTAATGTGCTCAATGAGATTATGGCTAGTGGAAGAGGTATCCTTAGTTTGCGATTTAATCAAGATCAAGGTATAAGTTTCATATATCTTCTGTTTTTTGTCGTTGTAATAGTTCGACGGAAGTGCAAATTTGAGAAAATTTTTATACCTACTATGTAAAGTCTGTATTTGAGAGGAATACGAAAATAATCCGTGAGCAACCACATTATGTTTTGATACGCGATTTAAAATGTCAAAGTGAAAGGAAGGCTAATAAAAAATTACATTATAGTATACTGTGTAAGATTTATTATGATATATATAAATTATATACTCAATAAAATCGATTTCACTTGTTGACACAAGAACTGCATGCCGAATGATATGCCGTACGACTATAACATTCCTAATGTTTTAAAATATTCTGATGTAGGATGTTTCACGTGTTGTATGGAATCTGGTCTAAGAGTATATAATGTAGAACCGTTAGTAGAGAAGGCTCATTTTGAAAATGAGCTAATGGGAAGCATTGCTATTGCGGAAATGTTATGGCGAACTAATTTAATTGCGGTAGTAGGAGGTGGTACTAGACCAAAGTTTGCAGAAAATACAGTCCTTATTTATGATGACCTAACAAAAAAGTTTGTGATGGAAATTACGTTTACTGGCCCAATTAAAGCTGTGAGACTGAGGAGGGATAAGTATGCACAAAATGAAGAATAATCTTTTGTCAGATTTAGATGTAAATATTATCTTCACTTATATAAGAATAATCTTCCAATACAGAATGATAGTGGCACTTCAACGTGAGATACATGTTTTTTCATTTCCTCTACCAACTAGAAGATTATTAACACTAGAGACTAGAGACAATCCGAAAGGTTTAATAGAAATAGCAACATTAGCAACAGCACAAAAACAGTTATTGGCATTTCCCGGACATAAAATCGGCAGCGTTCAATTGATAGACCTAGGAGCAACTGAGGCAGGCAGCTCAAGTGCACCTACAACACTCGCTGCACATCAAGTAAGACGGATCAACATTAGCTGAATATACTCGACGATCATATGTAAACATACCCTGTAACATATCTGTATATTGCATTATGTTCAAATCTCTTCTATTGTACATATGTACAAGTTTACCTTCGCGTATTTTATATTTAATTAGATAATATTTATTTTGAATTGAAAATATATTAGGGAGCATTGGCTTGCCTTGCTGTTAATGGAGCTGGAACTATGGTTGCAACAGCCTCTGCTCAAGGAACATTAGTGCGTGTGTGGGACAGCACACGTAAAAATTTGTTGGTTGAATTAAGGAGAGGTGTAGATCCTGCTATGCTTTACTGGTAATATACATTTCAGTATTAGATACACCTAAACTTCTATTTCACTGGTATAATTCTATGTAATTTATTTGTTCTAGTATAACGTTTAGCAGAGATTCTGAATTTTTATGCATCTCCAGTGACAAAGGGACAGTTCATATATTTGCATTGAAGGATACTCATTTAAACCGTAGATCCACGTATGTATGTATACCTAAGGCGACACTTGTAAGAAGAAAAGTCTGTAATATGAATTATTTACTTGGACCTAGATTTTCGAAAATGGGGTTCTTGGGAAACTACGTAGAGAGTCAATGGGCATTTGCTACATTCACAGTGCCACCGGAATGTGCTTGCGTGTGTGCATTTGGTACAAGGAGTTCCGTGATAGGTACAGGATTGTTTAGGAATTTGTAATGAAACTTTTTCTTTTTTAACCAGTTACAGGATGTAATGCTTTGTTTCAGCTGTATGCGTGGATGGAACATTTCACAAATATGTGTTTACTGCAGATGGTAACTGCAATCGCGAAGCTTTTGACGTCTTCCTGGATGTATGTAATGATGATGATTTTTAAATCGTCTGACACTATCTGCTAACATTTATCGATAAGGTACGTGTGATTTAAAAACTTGTACATAATTGGAGTAATGTGCTTTGAAATTGGAAAATATCTCCGATTTATTGACAAGAGAAAGAAGACATGCACAAATGGATAAAATTTATTGTCTTATAAACATTGGTTAAGAGTTTTTATTTATTCAATAAAAGTTTGTGGAATACAACATTGGATGGGTATAAGATTTTTAAAAACTCATCTGGCATTACTAAGAAATGTGTATTTTAGATTTTTACTTTTGGCTCTATACTGTAAATAGTCATTGTTACATTACAATATTGTAATAAATATTTTTTCACATACTCGTACAGTTTATTCTCATTGAATAGATAGAGGACTTATTTGTACTTGCAAACTTTTGTATAGGCATACGTACTACTTGTTTTTTTGCACCTGTTCCCGATATTCTTCTGAAATGTGATATATATTTTATTGTGGCGCAAACGTGTAATGATATTTTCTAAAGTACTCCTGAACGCTATACATACTGTAATAGCCAGGATACATCGTGGGATTAATGATTGTGGGATAGACAAATAGGCTAACTGTTCCTATAAAACCACTGATGAACAATGCATATCGCCAACCAGTCAAACGTCCAGCCATTGATGCTTTATCTACATATAACATATGTACATAATTCAAAGTATAATTGTATATACATCGCTTGTACGTTACATTAATTTTATATTGTTTTAAACTGCACTTTATACATTCAACAAAGCTTCTAATTATTTGTTAAAAATTGTATTAAAGCTTTTGTGAGGTTAATACTTTGTTTCATTGTATAAGAGGAATTTTAATTTTTTATAAAATTATAAAGATGTTAGATTTATATGCTATATTGCAGGTATACTTTTGAAATAATTGAATTGTATACAACAATTACTTATAAATTTCTGATTTTATTCAGGGGATAGAATTATGTACATTTTCCTCTTCGCACTTCCAGCAGTAACTATAGATTCCAGCCAGTGTTGCCAATGTTGTACGTTGAAAACCCGCACAAATCACAATCGAAATCCTCCACTTTTACTCCCCAAAAATTTTAAATCCTCACATAATCCTCACCACACATGTATTTACAAAAATAAGGGTACAAACCGTAAATTGGAATTATCAGGTTTAATCATAGACTTATACTCATAGACTGCGCTTCCTTGGGCGCGTTCAAGCTACATTGGGCGCGTTCCGAAATACGCTGACAGTACTGACAGTACTGTTTACGCGTCCCGAAATTGTTTTCAGCGTGCTGCAAGAGAGTAATAGTTACTACCTTTTTCACAAAAGTAAGTCCTAGGGAACTACTGACTTCCGGCTGATTCTGCACATATTCTCGAGGTAGTGCCAGTTCAGCAATGCATATGGCGCCTGGTGTTGTAGTACAAAATGTCGTTAGTAAATCATCAGAAAAGAAAGCGACTACATTTTCAATGTAATTCTTTACGCGTGGTCTTAATACTATTGGTCCTCGTTCCGTAATTAATTTTAAAGTATATGCAATATTTTCTTCGTCGTCTGATGATGAACTTTCTAAATTATTTTCTATAACACTAAAAATACTTTGTGCACTAAGTAAAATTGGTAGACTAAGTAAGTTGGCCATTAATAATTTTTGAATTTTGCACTATGATAAATTGTTCATATAAATTGTCCACTCTCAAGGGCGTGTATACGTTAGTCTACGTGTGTATGTCAATGTAACGGGACTCCGCTAATACTGCTTTTACTGCAAAATTCGTTCCGATTTCTAACGCTGCAACAGTCTACCACAGCCTACTGACAATTTCGGAACGACGACAATAGAGTTATTTCAGCAGCAGTACTGTCAGTACTGTCAGTGCATTTCGGAACGCGCCCATTGAAGCACAGAAATATAGCAAAAGCGAAAGTCTTCTCTCTCGCTCAATGGTAAGAGAGGGGGAAAACAAGAAGGGGAAAGATAACGCAACTGCACCGTAAACGCTCTTCTCCTTTTCTCCTTATTCCCCCACCAACACTCCTGTTAGACAGAGACACGCTCACTCCCCCTAACATATCTCTGTCTTTCTCACTCTCTTTAGCTGTTTTCCTTTCACGATCGGGAGCTGCCCCAGGGCGCCCCAGGGGCAGCTCCCGACTGTGAAAGGAAACACCTTTTGATGGCGTTGCCAAATCCTCAGAAAATCCTCACGATGTACCAATCCTCACAAAAAGCCGCATGTTTTTTCAAACCCTCACATTTGGAGGATTTCCTCACACATTGGCAACACTGATCCCAGCAGTGATCAGAGTTGCCAACTCGTAGAAGGAAAAAACAGCTACCCAACCCGCTACAAGCACCGAGGAGAGATGTGTAAAGAGGGTCAGCGCATGCCGATCAAGGGACTCCGGTTTGGGGGCGAGGCGGGCACGGGGATAATTGCAGTGTTCTGTTTGAGCGACCGGACACCCATATATTTTATAAGCAAAATTTTACTTTTTGCACTTAGACCGAACGCGGACCTAATCGTAGTAACACCGAAGAGATGTTATTACAGAGGGTCAGCGCTTAGCATCTAGGGACGTCGGCCTCTGGACGAGGCGGACGCGGGGATAATTGCAGTACCCTGTTCGATCAACGAACTATGTTGATTGGCTATGTAGTTATGCCAAAGTGGCGCTGACCACCCAAAATTTACTAAAAGTTTTTTGACGTCCCTAGATCGGCATGCGCTGACCCTCTTTACACATCTCTCTTCGGTGCTACAAGTGTCCAAATCCCGCTATGCAGTGAACTTTGTAGATGGCGCAGCTATACAGCGTTTCTGATTGGCTGAGAAATTAGGTGGTGGGGGTGTGGTGTGATGACGTCATTACTGTCATTAGTTTGTGGCGGTATTATGTATGAATTACGAAAATGATGGTAATTCTGCAGAATACTGTTCAGTATGTCAGGTTTCTTGAAGTTAATGGTGCTACTACGATGTCATCTTACGGTATACATATCATTACATTTCATCCAATACATATCAGCTACGTGTTTGATACATAATATTTATATAATCTGCGCAATATACCTGCTATGTATTAGATACGTATTTTCACTTCAATATATCAAACATATTGCGCTAGTTACGTATCTAACACGTAATATTTCATACATAATAAAATGTAATGTAAATGCTAATGATACGCAGTATTGTCCAATCCAATTTCAGACATGGCGATGCAAGCCTAGAATGCAAGCTAGAGACGTCTCTAATACAAGCCAAACTTAAGCACCTCCTAGTGTTTACCGCTACCATTACTTATCCTACCAATACATATCCTACCATTTACCGCTATTTTAGAGCCATTTCTGTATACAGGGTGTCCCTGACCGATCGACGCGGAAGAAGAGGAGACATAGAGCGGCTTCCGCTGAACATAAAAGTCCTGTACCGTTTTCTGATAAACGCAATAGTTTTCGAGTTATTAATTGTTAAAGATCAAAGGAAAGGGCGTCCGCCAAAACAGCAGCGGGGGGAGCGCTGGAGCCTCTGCGAGCTGTAGGACGGCCCAGTTTACCTACAAACAAATGCGGGACACGGTGAGGGGAAGGATAAGACGTCGCTGCACGGCCGGCTTCTTTTGCGTTATTCTTCCCCTTACTGCGCCTCGCATTTGTTTGTAGGTAAACTGGGCCGTCCTACAGCTCGTAGAGGCTCCAGCGCTCCTCCCGCTGCCATTTTGGCGGACACCCTTTCCTTTGATCTTTAACAATCAATAACTCGAAAACTATTGCGTTTATCGCAAAACGGTACAGGACTTTTATGTTCAGCGGAAGCCGTTCTATGTCTCCTCTTCTTCCGCGTCGATCGGTCAGGGACACCTTGTATAAATCGCTACACCGCCATTTGCTTCAAAAACCCACTATTGTAGCGGGATACCGCTACGTTTGGCAACACTGGATCCCAGCAGTGATGCCAGGCCACAGTATAAGTAAGAATTACTTACTTATACCACCGAGGAGAGATTGTTAAAGAGGGTCAGCGCCCGTGTATTTGGAGGGGCCGTTTTGCCGGGTCCTGGCGGGTCCCGGAGATAATTGCAGTGCTCTATTCGATCAACCGTACTTATGGAGTTGTAATGTAAGCTATGTTGCTTTGCTATGTAGTTACGCAAAAATGGCGCTGAAAGCAGTGAAAATTTTCGGCCCCTCTAAACGCATAAGCGCTGACCCTCTTTAACAATCTCTCCTCGGTGCTTATACTGTGGCCAGGCGCCGTGGGATTTCTGGCGCATGCGCATTCGCTCAAGCATGTTTTATTGGCTACAGATTTCAGTGCCGTAAGCGGACTGAAAAGCTACAGGTGTCATCATCTCCCCTTTTCACATACGGGAATCCCAACTAAATCAAAGCCGTGAATCTTCAATAAAATTATCTTAAATCGCTGATCGCATATTACTTTAAATCATTTTCGAATTTCACTTCATTTACGTCCACTTCAAATGAAGGTTACTAAATTCGCATGGTATTGGCGTAAGTTAAAATCCAGTCAAGGAGAAAAACAAGAAGAAACGAAGGATACGGCAGAAAGATTCGCCTCTGGCTTGAATAGAGTTGTGAATTTCCTAAAAACCCTAATGGTCAATTGTGATGATTAAAATGATGATTAAAACTGATCCTGTAACCTAAATTATGTTTAGCTGTATATTAATATAGATTAACCTATACAATAATATGCGGGACCTCTGTTAATTCTAAAATGTAATTTGAATTGGTTGTCACTATATATTTATGAACGGTATTTTCTATATAATTTATAACTCTATCCAATTTATTTCTATTTATTAATTGTTCACCTGACGAACAGGATGAACTACTCGAACTTGTGGAATCATCTAATTTGATTGAATTAGCACAAATTTTGTATCAATTCCTGAAACAAATTATGGTATATTATATAATTTCAACGTTCATTGGTTTAAAGATGCATATATTGTTCATTTTTAAAATCAAATCGAAGTAAACCATCATTCTTGGTAACAAAATCTAATTGAATGGAATTCAAATGGCAGCCGCGTATGAGGCTATTTCCATGGTGCAAACACTATTTAACTATAGTTGGCCAATATCTAAATAAACAGCGTGTATTATACCACATAAATTTTGTACGTGGTACGCTTTCGCCTTGAATTAATTCAATATTAATATGTACATATCACATAGGAGTTTCTTCGAGTGATCTGCTTTCATTTTATTTCTACTATTCTTCTGCAGGCGCAACAGTTGCGCAGAGTGACAATGCCACGTTCTTCGGTGATTTCTTCGTCTACAGTATCTGCTAAAGATCTGCCGCGTGTTTCGGGCAACAATAGGCAAAGCAGTCCAGCAACGAGGGCAAAAATGCCACAAAGTGTGCTGGGAGCCCACCATGCTGCGCCACCCAATATGTCTGCAACGTAAGGGGCTGCCACGCTACCTACGTGAGACATAGCGGAGCTCGTGCCGACAGCGGAGTTCCGTGAAACCTGTGAATGAAGTTATGGTAAGTAATTGAGGAAAGTAATTAAAGCAAAGTAAAAGTATTCGTCAAACGTCAAACGTTTAGTACGAAACGGTATTTTACAAAGTGCCTAGGCTCACGATTTTTCTCGTAACGATGTTTTTCGCTATGAGACACCAATACATGCTATTAATTTAGCACAAGAGTGTAACTGACTAAGTTATTAATAATTGTTAATAACAATCTATTAATCATTTTGTTTCTAGCTTATTCAGTACTTCCGGTTTTCTTTACTAAATAAAAAAAAAAAAAATTACAAATGCTTGGGCTTTTTTCTACATCTGCGAATTTGATCAATACTTTTTCTTATAAAATCATTTTCAATTTCCTTATAATTTAATACTGTATATACTTTGTGTTCGACGAGGACGTTGATACTTATTGCAAATTAATCAAATTAAATAGAATATTAGTAAAAAATTATAAATTGGACTCTGTTATTATCTTTACACTTTCTTGCGCTATATTTAATGTCAAGTTAATTTTCCCAAAGTGTGCTACGTGCACCCTCGTGGGTCTTGAAAGGGTTTCAAAGGGTATGCAGACATTTTTAACTGCGCATAATTAACGCATGGAATGATCACTAAGAAAAAATAGAATTATTTTATACGAATATATGTGACTGTAAATTACAACATCATTACGAGGGTGTATTTGGTAATAAAGAATATTTAACGAGGGGTGCACGGACACTTGGAGAAATTGGAGAAATACTGTTACAGACCGTAGAACTATTTTCACGCGTGCATGCACATTAAATATTGCACACGTAATTAAAATATCGTTACCGTTGGAAATAACTCCGAAGTGTAGAGTATTACGATTCCGTAAACGGCGGACAGGGCGAATCTTCCTATTAGTGCAACAATCATTATTGTCGTACTGTCTGTGCTGGGCAATGCGAGAATGCTGAGTAAGCAAACGGCTGCTAATGAGTACAGGGTAGCGGCTGCCTGTCTTCGTCCTATTAGCATCAGGATCGGCGTTGGTATCAGGTATGCTGGTATTTCAGTAACGCCCATTACCAATACGTAAATGTAATGATTCGCCGAAAAATTGTCCACGTTCAACGCTGGAATGACACAATGTATCTTTTTAATATCCCAGTTTTCTTTAGGCACACACATTCAACTATCAGTTTTGCACTTGGTTGGGCGATAGCGCGATTCTTATTTGACTAGTTAGTGCTGACAATATTTAAACATTGTTAACACGTTCAAGTCGCCAAGTCACCCATATTTGAGTGACGGTTTTAGTGCCTGTTTATAAATGGTCAAAATAGGTATTTGGAAGTATAATTGACGCTTTAGGTGATTAACTAAACAGTTACCAAAATTCAAGGTGACTGGGCGACAAACGTGTTAAAGAACCGTTTATTTCAGTTGGCATGGTGATCCGTCACAATCGAACACGCAATTAGGTAAATTCATAACTGATAATTGTTTGTTTTTGTACTCAGCCGTAATGCTTTGGTTACTTAAAAGGCACGAGAAATACGGAGAATGATGTTTCCATAGTTTCACTTTATAAAAGACGTTCCATTTTAAATAATGCATTCAAATATCGCCGAAACGGTGCGTTAAATAAAGAAATGTTTCAAATGAGCGTTGTATGGTTTCAAGGGGGACGTAAAGTGGTGCCACTGATTTTACCTTATTTAGTCGTTTGAAAGTTACATGAAAGTCAGCGTCATTTTTTAAATAAAACTCCCTGTTCTTTATAGCACGTTCTTGTAGCTTATTTCGAGAGCTTTCGAAAACACTATAATAAAATATTTTTCCTTCAAATACATTTTGAGTTATAAGGTTTGAAATTTATAGGACACTGGCGGCATTAAAATTACCCAAGGTGATCGTCTGACCAAAAGCTAAAACCTTCCACCACGAATCTCGCCTTCGTTGGTTGGTTGGATTAACCACTGAAAGAGATATACATTCGACTGAGCAACATCCCCGTGGTACATCCTGCGTAATGCTAATGCCCGCGGAACTGTAACTTTCTAGCCTTATAACTTAAAATGTACTTGCGAGAAGAACATTTTATTATCGTGTTTTCGAAAGCTCTAGATATAAGGTAGAAGAATATGCAATACAAATTTGGGAGTTCTATTTAAGAAATTGACCGAGAGGTGACCTTTATCTGACGTTCAAACGACTATCCAAGGTCAAATCAGCAGTGACATCGTTTTATGTCCCCTTTGGAACCATACAACTTTTCTTTGAAACATTTTTTTATTTAAGGCGCCGTTTTGGCGATATTTGATTGCATTATTTAAATTGGGACACCCTGTATATAAAAAACAAACCAACAATGAGGAATATCGACGAAGAAAATTTAAATTCATCGGCCAATAATTTGTCACGGTCTATTTGAATTTTCGTACAATAACTATATGTTTTTCACATACCCAAGGCGTAATAAGAAAGCGAGGCTGTCATCCACGCGAAATTTGTTATTATTACGCGTTTTCGTAATTCTGGGTTCGATACTAGGACCTTGAATCCCTTAATATTTTTTCGTATCCGCATCTTTTGACTTTCTCCTTCGTTCGCCTTCGTTTGGGAATTGCATCGTTCGAACTTGTCGTCCAAAATGGGTTGCACAGCGGATATAGAACGCGCAATTGGAGGATCGTATGAGGGCCCGAGAGCTTTTCCGATGAGCTTCTGTGCTTCTTTTCGACGACTCTGCGAGATTAGCCATCGCGGAGACTCTGGCATATACCTTTAGCGCCCAATTGGGAAATGCGATATTATTAGATAAATATCTACATATACAGGGTGTCTCAGACCACCCATACAATCTCTCGTGGGGACGTAGAGCGGCTTGCGCTGAACATAAAAGTCCTGGACCATTATTCAATATTCGCAATATTTATCGAGTTATTAATTGTTAAAGATCAAAGGAAAGGGCGTCCGCCAAAATAGCAGCGGGAGAAGCGATGGAGTCTCTGCGAGCTGTAGGACGGCCCAGTTTACCTACAAACAAACGCGGGACGCGGTAAGGGGAAGGCTAAGACACTGCTGCACGGCCGGCTTCTTTTTCGTTATTCTTCCCCTTACCGCACCCCGCATTTGTTTGTAGGTAAACTGGGCCATCCTACAGCTCGCAGAGGCACCAGCGCTCCCCCCGCTGCTATCTTGGTGGACGCCCTTTCCTTTGATCTTTAACAATTAATAAGTCAATAAATATTGCGATTATCGCAAAACGGTACAGGACTTTTATGTTCAGCGCAAGCCGCTCTATGTCCCCATGAGAGATTGTATGGGTGGTCTGAGACACCCTGTATAGTTACAGTAGCACAAAATGTTAGTTGAATAATATTTCTCGAATATCTATTAAATATCTTCGGAATCACACATATGGTTAAGAAGTCCAGTAGGTCTATTAGCTAAATGCCAATCATCTGAACTAATTAACAAACGGATTATGCAGCTTTCTTTTCAACATGGTCGCCGGTTATTTAGAATCGGTTTAGTTATTTATTGCAAACAGTTTAAAATTAAGAAGAAAACCAATTATTTTTTACTCTAATGTACTGCACTCATAGTATTACAATTTGTAATAATAGTATTCTTTTATTACTTATTAGTATTAATATTACATTACAGAAATACATCAGTAATATTGGTGCATTTAATAAATATTACATGTTGTGTGCAAAAGTACTAGTTCTTTGTTTTATAATTTCATTCGATTTGTGCACTATAAACAGGACAAACTGACATTTGAAATAGTTTCTCCCACTTTGTATGAGTTTCCGCTATCTTCTTACCAAGCTTTTGGCTTGGGAAAGTAGTTACACGTGAACGCTCGAAGTGGAGACTAAACATTTGCATACATTTAATTGCACACATCTAATTTTAGGCTTAATTGCAATTAAAAACTCCTACACGTGTGCACGTTTGATTTTTCGAGCTATTTAATTAAGCAAACTACCTTGGTGCCAATTAGTTCGATTAATTGGCGTGAATGAACTTTAATCTGGAGAAAGCACTTACTAGAATAGAAGGATGCTTACCACATGTGTATAAAGAGGACAAAGGCCGGTAATGAAATGGCTAATTGAATGTGTCGCCAATCGTGGAGAAGATATGCGATCCCCGACACGAGAGCGATACCCGTGGGATAACCAGTGTTGTAAGCAACTCCCATCCACTGTCTGTGTTTGTTGCCTGCTACTTCGGTAACTGCGCAAATTAATGCATTTTCGTGACTAGTGTACGATCAAATCTGAGAACATCGATGGAATAAGTATCAACTGTAACGATATTATTGACATAGGAATAAAACTGCGATTGTAGATTCTAGGTTTGGGCCTTACTTAAAGAATACGTATGGAAAATAATTGTTTGAATAATGAATTGAAAAGAATTCGTTCTAATGGACTAACGTGTCATATCACAATAATCTGTTACGTCGGATCATTTGTTGTCTTAGTTAAATTATTGATTTATCTAAAAGAACTATTGAAGTTAGAAGTTATTTCCAAGATAAAACTAGGGGCAGAGCCCCCTGCGCTTTCGCTTCGCTCAAGCGCCAACCCCCTCAAGATCGCCTTTGCTCGCGTTTCGCGCTCGCCTTAACGGGTACAGAAAAGCTTCGCTTTTCTGCAATAGGCACGACCGCGGCACTCGCGGTTCGCGCTCGCCCACGAATTTCGAAAGGTTTCGAAATTGTGGAAAATTCAAGTATTGAGATATTAAACTATTCTACAGAGTCCTCTGTGCTTTCGCTTCGCTCAAGCGCCATACCTCCTGAGATCGTCGGATGCTCGCGCTCGCCCGCGAAATGCAGCATTTCTGCAATAGGCGCAAGTGATCGAAACCGGACAATTAAATGCATCCGAACCAAAATTTGACATGTACATGGAGTATATACACCTTTGCCGCGGTGACACTTTATGCATGGTTATCTTCAAATATTCAGAAATTGCGGCAAATTGAAATCTTTAATTCAGTATTCTGGCGAAACGCTTGCGCGGATTCAAACAAAAATTGGCATGTAGTTTAAAAATATACCCATTTGGTGCCACGAAACTTTATGCATGGTCATCTTCAACTGTTTCGAAATTGCAGGATTTTCAAACTATAATTATAAAATAATGGATTAAAGACTTGAAATTGGCACCATTTCGAAATGGTTGAAGATGACCATACACAATGTTTCGTGGCACCAAATGAGTATATACTTGATGTACATGCCAAATTTTGTCCGAATCCGTTCAGCCGTTTTGCCGGAATAGTGGATTAATCAACTCTTTTGCTGAAATAGTGGATTAAAAATTTGAATTTGTCGCTATTTCGAAACGCCTGAAGATGGCTATACATAAAGTTTCCTGGCACCAAATGGGTATATACTTGATGTGCATGCCAAATTTTGTCCGAATCCGTTCACCCGTTTTGCCGGAATAATGGACTAATCAATCGTTTTGCTGGAAGAGTGGATAAAAATTTGAATTTGTCGCCATTTCGAAACGGTTGAAAAAGGCCATACATAAAGTTTCGTGGCACGAAATGGATATACAGGTATACTCGATGTACATGCCAAATTTTGTTCGGATTCGTTCAGCCGTTTGGCCGGATCGCAACGAAATTTGGCATGTACATCCAAGAGGAAAGTCGGTGTCCCCTGTCAACAGCCAATAGCAGGCTGAGCGGCTGAGTAATCATCGGAGACCGCGGTCAGTCTATTTTCGCGATGGAATCTCGTATTTCTGCCTAAAAATCCTTTTATTCGCAATAAAATACATCGAAATGATCGTTTCTGATCAGAAAATGGCAAAAATCTATTGTATTACAACGCCCTGCTCAGGACGGTGGAAGGCCGGTTCACATTCCCTCAGAGGGACACCGACTTTGCACTTAGGTGTACTTTGCATATATATCCATTTGGTGCCAGCAAACTTTATGTATCGCTATCTTCAGCCGTTTAGAAATGGCAACAATATTAAATTTAAATTACATTTTTTTCAAATTTTGAATCTCCCGCCATTTTGTGTTGGTTCAAGATGGCGGCTCACAAACCTTATTGTCAACTCACAGTAGTGTGCTTGATTTTTGTGCCAAATTTCGTCCCGATCGGTTCTGCCGTTTTTCCGAAATCGAGAATCTACACGGACACACGCGCGCGCGAACGGTTTTCGCGATGGCGATTGCATAAGTCACTCCCTTTACGGTCATGCCTAAAAAGCAGGAAACGAAGCTAGGGTCAAACGATCAGGCGACACCTTGGAACGGAGATAAAGTTTACCGCAAATTGGATTTTTGCATATCGTGGCTTTATTGTAATCGCTTTAATCGACCGCTTTAAAATATCAAGTGAGCTGCTACGCTTATCGAATATTACTCACGAGTGGTAAAGGAAGAGTATTGTATAGCAGCATGACTTATTCCATTTAGTAACCTGAGGAACATGAAGCCCCAATACCATGGAACGACGGCGGTGGCCGGACCAGATACTATTAGTAGAAGAATACCAATCGTATAGCTAATTTTTCGCCCATACTTGTCCGCGAACACGCCGAAGAACGCGCTGCCTAAAAGTTTTCCAAGGGAGAGTGCCATGTGTGTACTGGAACGATAGGTGATCTTGTCGCAAACGAGGTCCCACTGAAACATCGGTAAATTGTGAAACACATTTTCCATGAATTTTTTTCACGTGTTCCAATCGGGCAACGTTAACCAGTTAATTGTGTAATACGAGGGGATGATGTATATACTCGTGTATTCGTGTTTCTATAAGAAGGAGTAGTAAATATGAAAAATAATAACAGCCGGAGTACAAATCTGGAAAATACGTACACGTGGAGAAATAGTTAGCAGTTAATAGGTCAAAGATTAACACCGAAATTTTGTGCAGGGGGAAGCATTTCGCGAGTTTCGTTTCGTTGATTGTAGAATAAGGTTTCCTCGTCTGGGCTGAACTACTTTGGATTAATGATGTCTTGAGATTGGGTTCCCTTCTATTTCGTAAAGCCAGATAAGTTGGATCCTCGAATCGATATTTACACACGAATTGATATTCTTTACTTTATTTCGGATAATCTAATATGACGGTATGGCCGACACGAGTAGACAGTGCAATATGGAACACTACATTTAATAAATAATAATTTAATTATTATCTGTTCCCTTCTTGTGGATTTCTCGAGTCCTCGTGACATACTTGAGTAGAATGTTAAATAGCAAGTTGTAGCTCCTTTAGTTCTCTGGCAGTTCACGGCCAAAGTAACGCTTAATTTTCCGGTTGGTTATACTGATCATACCCCTTAATAAAATGTTTGAGAGCCGCTGTTACTCGAATGGAAAGTGCTTCGCGTACAGTAGTCTCACGATTTCCGTCACATGCACAATTCAATCTATGGCAGGCGATTGAAACTCACGTCTGCAACAATCGATGTCGCGTCGGTATCATCGGCGAAGCTTCGTTTCTCACATTCGCTCGTGCCAATCGGCCAGTGGGAATTCTTGTACGCCGTCGCATTCTCGAAGCTCATCTGCGCCAAGGACGCGTAATCGTAATTGTATTGGGAGCAAGAAGTCGCCGACGAAATATTTCTGATTTCTTCGTTCGTCCAATTAGCGGTGATCAGTTCCGGGATGGTGCACCAGTGACTAGGAACCTGTGACGTAACGGATGTCAATTCGAAGCATAGGTTGACCGTGATAATAATGTTAACGATCCATTACCGGCATAGTCGGCCACTAATTGATTGTGAAAGTTTTCACAAGCAAATAATACGACGCTTATAAATTGATAATTGGTGATTTGTTTAATTAACCCTTTCGGTAGGAGCATCGGATATATCCGGCATCAATGTGATACCATGTATTCCAGTGTTACTTATATGTATAATTAGGTAATAGTATTTTATATACATGTATTTCAATATGAAAACTATAAACAACACTTGTTAGGAGAAACATAGTTTTATTAAGCACAGTTCTTATTTAACGCTTAGGAAAAATCTTTAAAGAAAGTAAGACTGACCACGCGCTACGTGTGCATTTTCGGAGCGGCGCCGGCGCCTCATACGCGGGAGCGTCAGGGCGGACAGAGCTCTTGCGTCGAGAGGGTTAAACAAAAGCTCCACCTGTTTTATGATTAATCGACGAATCGTAAACAGCTATTATAATTTGAAATTATATGTATATTGATCGAGAACTTCTAAATCCTTGACATATATGTACACTCGGAGCGATTACTTAAAGGGATACACTTAAAACACTTACACAAATACACTTATTACTTATAGTAAAAGCGATACACTTAAAATTTGGAAAGAAATCACCGAATTTCAGATGACTATAAGTTTGTAAATAATGAAGCTCAAAATGTATTTAAAAATTGCTGAGAAAGCTTGAAACCTCAACTTAAAGAATCGGTGTATTTCAGTGTGGCGAAATCAATTTACTGAAAACGGTAGATGACAAAAGGAGAGCATGCAAAATTGAAAAATATTGGTCGAGTTTGTCATGGCGCACAACGAGAATCAAGTATCGCAACTGAATGTGATATGCGTTTGATAGTATAGAGCTTTGCCTTTAAATTGATTTGTGGAAAGCTCCAATATGTTGCTTTTTAGCTGAGTTGTTCGCATTAGAAGAATAAGTTTTTCTTCATATTGGAACGTTGAAAAAATCATTTTATCTCGCCACATTGAAATAAGCCGAGTCTTTAAGTTGAGGTTTCAAGCTATTCCAGCATTTTTTAAACACATTTTTAGTTTCATACGGGGTTATTTATGGGGTTATCGTCATTTGGATTCAGTGATTTTAAATTTCCAAATTTTAAGTGTATCGCTTTTCTCTCCTGGAGTGTATTCTATTACGATCAATAGTGGATATTTGCCAATTGAAAATTTTACAATGTGCCACATATGTGTCTGTACAAATTATTGATATTATTTTGATCGCCTAGTACTGAACGATGAACATAGTGTAAGCTAAGACAACTGGCTAATTAATTCTTGCCTCGGCTATGAAGATGTAAGACATCGAGTGCATTCCGTTGAATATTGGCGGAGTGACGGTGAAAATAAATATAATCCAAAGAAAGGTGGATCCTTCGCCGAGCTTGTCGACCGCTTCCACCAGAGGATCCCTTTGCTGTTGCTTGGTATCTGCCATCTTAGCATTAGTCATTTTTCGTCCGTTGGGTGTCACTGAAGCGTGGTAATTTGCATTAATCATATCGTAATCATGCGTGTGTTTTTGCAGCAACTGAAGACATTTGTTACAGACATTTGTGCATGCCCGCCGATTTGCTTGAGCACTTTCCAATTGTGACACAGACAGTGACCGTGAATTAGATTAAAATCCAATTCAATTCAATCGAATCAAATTAATTAGCGATTTGAATTTGTTCGATTTCTGTCTAATATTTATTCGTAGATCTAGATGCAATTACAACCTCCTTAATTTTTCTGTGGAGGTTCCGTCTTATCGATAAACGAGAAGAGTATAGAGCATTCGAGTTTTTACAAGAACGATCTTCTACGAGTCTTTAACCGAATTTACTAATTTATAGGTATAGACGAAATCAATGTTCGTGGAAGATTACGAGCAACACAAGATTTTACTTAATAAGGTAAAAACAGCAAAGCAATGAATATTAAACGGAAAAATGCCCTTGTTACGCGTTATTTACCAGTAAAACACAAAACTGAGAATATCACGAAAACTCCAAACAATGCGAACAAACGGATTCGATTTGTGGAATGAGCATCCTCGATTTAGTAAAGAAGAAGTCTCATTTGCAGGGCAACAAAACCACTGTTGACCAGTGTTACCAGCCGCTACCTAAAATATTTTCTTCGCGGCTTGCTGATGCTACTACCACCTATTAGCAAATAGCGGCTGGTATTTAGTGGATCGCGACACTCCGTCGTTGCACTTCCAAAAAAAATTCAAGGCATACTCACCGTTTCAAAGTCTGTCACTGTGTCGGGTTCAAATGTAATCTTAATTACTGGAGCTTCCTTTTGTCGAAGAACATCGTGGTCGTTTGGCACTACGCTGTTTTCAGTTTGCTGATTGCGCTTACCAGTCTACGTACCTAAAAGCTTGAGATTGGACAAATCGCGAAACTTTTCCGTTTCAAAAAGCTTCTAAGGCATAATCACCGTTTCGAGGTCAGTCACTGACTCGGGTCCGAAGGTCCGACGTAATCGGGGATAATCTTAATCAGTGGAGCTTCTTTTTGGAAATAGCGTCGTCTCGCGGCGCTCTACTCCCCCACTCGTAGTTGGCAGTCCTTGACCGCGATGAAAGATTACGTCATGACGCGTCTGATTTCACAAGCGCGTCGTCCTCCCTTAAAGCCTTCATGGCGTGCAGCGACCGTGCGCCACGAGGAGTGAATAATAGGCTCGACGAACAATTACGTAGTTACTATTACTGTGACAGTGAACCTCGCGGTCCCTCGAGCACGAGGCCAAATCGTTTTACAACAGATATCCGATCATTTTCACGATCTTCCACGATTTTCCACGATCTTCCACGATTTTCCACGATTTTCCACGATTATCTTCAATCGCGAACGTTTATCACGTTCAGGAACAAAGCTCGTCCCTTCGACAAATTCTAATCCCATGCGATGTCATCGGATCAAGATCTTTGGCTTCAACTGAGAATTCAATTCTCTTCTTTCTTTTCTGGGATCTAAGCGGCGCACAGTGGTTCAAAGGTAGAAGATTTGTTTGATTTCGAAACACTGTGCAGGTTAGTGGATGGTGATGTTTCAAGAGACACTTATGTAGCTTGATTTGTTTCGATAGCGCGAATAAAAATTGGCCGCGAATGTCAAATGCGTTCGCGTGTTGTCGAGACCAGTCTGCTACCGACGTGGTTAAGCTCGTGCTCGAGGTTATAGATTTCTTTGCGCAGTTATGCGACTTCAAAGAATTGCGCAGGTGATTGGAACGTGACGTTTCAAGAGACACTTACGTAGCTCGGTCTTTCGATAGCGCGAGTAGGAGTTACGCGCGAGTGGCGAATGCGTCCGCGTGTTATCGAGACCGGTCTGCTACTGGCTCGGTAATTTTCGTGCTCGAGGCTCCGAGGCTCGGCCGTTATCGTCACGACAAATTTTGCAATAATTGTATAAACGTGAGCTAGCAAGCGTCGTTATCTTGCCTACCTGTTAGACACGCCGCCGCACGGTGGTCCGCGATCGTAAAGAGCTGAGTCGGTCGGGGGCAGTAGGTTTGTACTTCTAAGCTGTGCATCAATATTCCTGACAGCTAATTTAATATGTGTTTAAGCAACTGTATAAGCTATACCTGTTACTATTTGCTACTGTCCGAGTTCCGCAAAGAGATATCTATATCGCGATAGCTTGAAAGCTAGTAAAAGTAGGAGGTATAGTTTATAAAGTTTCTTAAGCATACCTGAAATCACCTTTCTGCAACTTTTTAGAGAGCACACGCGAAGACATACCGAAATAAATTTTCTTTCGGTGGGCGCCGGCTGTGTACAGAAGTTCTTCTTACAATTAGATAAAGAGCCTACCAAGTCGATTGCTACTAGCACGTGTTGTTATTGCCAGTGTCGTATGACGAGTTTTAAATTGCCATTGCCGATCGTTGATCTTTCCGTCGATCTATCTTTACATAGTGATTAGCAAGAGGCAACATTTTGTAGCGCTCGTCCAGAAAGCTTTTGCTGATTTTACGTGACGGAAGTAGCGTGAAAAACTCTTCTACTATTTTTACTTTTCTCAAATGATATACACGTCACGAATAAACATCGTATGAAATATATTCTTGAACGGCAAAGCGTATACAATTAATTATATCTAGCTTCAAAATAAATCCTCACAGCGATGGAACCATTTTTTTACATAGGAGAACAAAGATTTCGGTGAATTAAAATACTGTGTGACAGAGTTTGTTTGATGATAGATTTTATAGTTTGCGCGAAACAGCGGAAAACAATACTATAGGCATTAATGGGATTTTCATATTTACTCGTGGCATTGGTGTTGCACGGTATCTTCGAAGAAGATTAAAACGAATCCTCTGGGACGAATGATGGTATTATCTGCAAGGCGAGAGCATAGCTTGTTTCCAGAGTCGATGCAATTATCGTTCTGACGTCCCGTGGCGTTACCTTGCGCTTCCAAAGAACGAGCATCTCCGCAGGTTACATCTGGTTTCTATTATTTGTGCATTCTTACTCTTCTCACCATCGGAACGTCATAAACAAGATTGAAGAATGCGTTTGCCATGTGACCAATAGTCCTCGTCAAAGCATTGATCTTGTAAGTGAATTCTTCTGTTATACGAGAATCGTTCATCTTTTTGAGGCTCTCTGTAGTCCTGAGAAACGGAACAGTTGTTCAGATTTTTATCATTAGTTTAGACTAGTTGAGAGTTTTGCACAGATTTAATTTCTCCATAGGGGGTGCACTTGAAAAATAATTACTTCGTTTATTGTTGAGACTTTAACTTCGTGTTTTTTTTCTTTATGTGTTCTCAAAATGTTAAGGTAGAAGAAAGAAATGTTTAAAGAGAATGATTTTCCCTGCGGGGTTCCCATCTAGCGCTGGTCATGTATGGGTACTCGGGTACCAGGACAGATTTTTCGTTATAGACGTAAGGGTTAATTACTGTGTAGTCTAGATTACTTACCGACCACTCTCCACTCGTTCTCTGGTTTTATTGGTGTAAGTGTACATGTAGCAGGCAGGATACTGGCTGATCGTCTTTATCGCGTGAAAGTTTCCTGTTTTAATAGATATGGACTGGCCTTTTGGGACCAAATTCGTTTCTGGAACACCTTCTTCTCTGTGTGAGATCTCCCCCTCGAGCACTGTCAAGGTCACGTTTGCGAAATCATTAGTAATGTAGTTATCCAGTTGCAAGCCGGGAAAATCGGCAACGAAAAGTACATCCGTGTAGTCAGACCAGGAGTACACGTTTCGTTGAATATCGTCCATTTTCTTTCTGAAAAATTACAATGGTAGGAACCTCGAGAATTACATGCAATTAAAGTGTGAATTGTATATTCTGCGCACTAGTTAGATACGATCGCATAGGAATTACGTGTTATATTCAGCAAAAGAAAGAGCATTTGTGAAATATCGAAACTTGCAAAAATTCGAAGCTGAGATGTAAAGGTACCACATCTTCAGAAATTTCAATAGAGAAGATAGTTCTTTGTACGTAGAGGCTTTATATTTTAAATTGACAATTAAGCAATTTTTTACATCTGTAACTATTGCCAGTTTATGTGTTGTTCAATACCTCGATCATGTTTGAAACTTTTTAAACAATCCTGGTAAGATCAATTTTAATCATGGCAAATTCAACCAGTATTCAATGCGATTAAAAGCTAAAGAATTTTTTGCAGGAATTTTATCTACTCTTTATAATCTCTTGTTCACCACTCGTGATTAATTTCCGAAGAAAAATTGAATTTGTTTATTTATTCTTAGCGAGAGACCTTACCGATACGAGTTGTACTGCGTAAGCAAAGGCATCGCATACGAAACGGACTTCAATGGGTGCCATTCCGCTTGCAACATATCCACGTTCGGATCGTATACTCTCTGCTGAAATCTACCATTCAAGGAACACCAAACGTCCATGTAGATGGATAAATTCGTGGATAATCTCGACCATCGTCTTCTCTCAGGCGATAGATCGCTCATGGCCAAAGCCTCGTCCCTCTGTCTCATGAGATTTTTCTGTCGGCAGAGGGCGATGAATTTCTTTTAATTCAACATTGACATGGTGGATAAATACCACACTGGAAGTTTTTTTCGTATCTAAATAGTAATGTAAATGAGACTTCAAAAATATTTTCAGTTGTACACGCTCTTGGGCCCACTTGTTAGGATTTTACAATAGAAATTAATTTTCAAAGTTTGATTTTACTAAAAAAGAAAACTGTCGAAATATTTGATACTTCAAGATTCGTCGATTTTTCTTAGTCTGGTGCATGCAATAGCCCGTGGCACAAATGCAAGGGCTTAAGTGTAGAAATTTAAAAATTTGGTTGAGTTGGTTTTGATCTAGCCAGAGTGGAAATGTTTCAACAGACGTGTATTATTAGCATTCGTAAACCAAAGGTAAGTTAAGGCCACTTCGTTGGAGAATCCGTGGAACGCGTGGATTACTCGAGGCAACGTAGATAAGAGAGAAAAACCTTTAAGCAGAAAGCATACTGTCGCGCCATATCTCCGTGTCTGGTCCACCGGTCGGTTTGCACCCACGCTTCTGGGTCCAAGTAACGATCCTCGTTATTTTCGTTGTCGTGGATTCTTGTTACGACCAGCACCGTGTCCCAAGTGTGGACCATCATGTCCCAAGAGTACCCGTACAACCCAGGAACCCAATTATTGTAGCCCTGGAGAAAAGCATTAATTTTCCGTTGTATTTAAATAGTACACTCTGCTAACTGTTACACCTACTTTTTCTTTCGAGAACAAAAGAATTACCTTCGTCACAAAGTGGGAGTATGGTAGAAAAAGTTGCAGACCAACGTGCGCCAACAATAGTAAGCCCACTGTTCGTTGTTTCCACGTTACTTTTCTCGCACGTTTCTTTCTGTCGTTGCAATCTACAGAAGCTCGGACGAAACATTCTTGTTGCTTTGACTCATACTTCTCCTCTTTTAATGTTAGCCCGTTAGTTACAAGCGTTCTACACAACGCGATAAATCTCAAGCATAATCTTCTGACACGAGCATCCAATTCCCGCGGCCAATGCTCGCTACAAAACAAGGGCAGTGTTGCGAGACAGACGTACGGGAACATGCCTGCGAATTAAATCGATCGTTTCACTCGCATGCGTATTTTATTAATTATTTAAAAGAATGAGTAAGTGAATGGATGATAGTTTAAGTACTGAATAAAAAGGGAGGAAGAGAAAACTAGGAGGCCAACCCCTTCCAGATCGCCGAGTGCAGAAAGCGAAGCTTTTCTTTCGAGAACAAAAGACTTAGGCACAACCGTGTAACTTGCGCTTCGCGCTCGCCCACGAATTTCAAACCTTTCCAAAGTTGTGGAAAATTCAAGTTTTGAAATATTAAACTATGGGACACAGTCCTCTGCGCCGTACCCCCTGAGATCGCCGGGTGCTCGCGCTTCGCGCTCGCCCACAAAGTGCAGCATTTCTGTGACAGGCGCAAGCGAAGTTCAGAATTCGTCCTCGCGCAACAGGTTCCAAGATAAAATTGTTTTTTCCATACTTGAATTTCCCGCAATTTCAAAACGGTTGAAGCTAGGAATATATAAAGTTTCGTGGTACCCAATGGGTATATACTCGAAGTGCATGCCAAATTTTGTCCGAATCTATAAAGTCGTTTTGCTGGAATAGTGGACTAATCAATCACACTTTTGACGATAGGGTCTAAAAATTGGAATCTGACGCCATTTTGTAACGGTTCGAGGTGGCGATACACAAAGTTTCGTTACACCAAATAACTGTATGCTTGATGTACATGCCAAATTTTGATCGGATCCATTCAGGATATACACGCGCACACACGGTTCGCGCGCGCGAACGGTTTTCAGGATGGTGAGCGAATAAGTCACTCCCTTTACGGTTGTGCCTATAAAGGGACAAGCAATGTGAGGATTCGAAGAAATTTAAGGTATTGTGTTGTAGATAAAAAAAAAACAGAACTCTAAGATTTTAATTGACCTATTGCAAATAATCTTGAATTCATGAAGTGGAACATGGAGCAGAGTATTATCGCTGGTACTCGGGTTCTCTCGAAGAGCATCCAAAATGCTACGGTCAGATCGAAGATGAAGGTGAACCAATGTACCACGAGAAAATCGATGTGTTCCGTGGTGAAGAATATTCTGAAACGTGGGAATCGTCGTTAATAAAACGCACGAAGTACGTATACTTGAATGAAGGATTTTAATATTAAACGATCCTCCCGTCCACCGACTTCTCACTTGTCGTCTTCGCTTTTCTTCATTCTTTCGCACATCACCCGATATGAGAGGCTCACTTGAAAGGATCGAATACCCAGTGTCTCGACAAGTCTCTCATGGCGTATCCATCAAGCCACTCTGCGCCTGACTTCTTCAAGCCGGCGAGAAAATACAGTACGAAGAATTGATATTTTAGGATAAGGTAATTCCACAACGATACGCTCTGGTTCTCGTTCGTTCTTCCTTTTCCTTTTGTATTCTTGGTGGCATCTACAGCTCTGATGTAGTTTCCAAAATACAACAGAAAAGATCTTTATTTGAGAAATATCGTAAGAAGATTAATTTTATTTTCTGTGATATTCAACTGGAACACGTTTAAATTGTTTTTAATTCGAGTTGATTGGAAGATTCACATAAGACAGCAAATAACAAAGAATGTCAGACCTTGCGGTGAGATTACTTGTTTTTTAATGAATTTGCTTCTAATTGACTACGCGATCTTTAAATCGCATGTGTTTGTAGTCGTCAATTGGAACCTCATCTTTCTGACTGGGTTAACAATTTTGTTATAAAAAGAGTAGGAAGTATTTGAATGAAGGTTCACTCAACAATAAATAATGAACAAAATAAAAAGAGTTATTCTTCTTTACAGCCAAGTGAATAACTTCGGAACTCAAGATTGAATAATCTTGAGAAAAATTCTCGTTATGTTCAAATGAATCAGCGCTCTTGATTATTTAATATAGATATATGCATCAACTCATACATATAATCATTTATCAAACATATCATTTGAATAATGTCCAAGCCTATTGCCAGGTACCTCCTTACTATTCTAATAATAATACGGATATATTGTTTATTGACACTAGCATACGTTTCAAAAAAATATTTATCAAGAGTATTCAATTTGAGTATCAACTACTTTGAGAATTTTTTTTTATAAGACTATCCGCGAAAGAAGGAAATATTGAAGCTTACGGGTGAATTTGAAGAAAATTTACTCACAGATACTTGTTCGCATCCGTGCACCAGAGAAGGCTCGCAACTAAACCGTACAGGTACGTGTGATTGTTCCAGTAACTCTTGTCCAAAATGAAGAGATACCAGTAAGGTAAAACGAAGCAAGCGCATGAGGCCTTGAAGCGAAATCCCAAAGCGATTCCAAAGGAGCCTAACCACATTATCGTGTAAAGTAGAATTGTCCAGGGTAAGGAAGGTGGTGCAATGCCATCGACCAATGGAAAGTGGCAGTCCTTTGGATCTCCCCATTTCAAATCAACATCCGCGAATCCTCGTTCTTCGATTACGTCGAATATCATGCAGAGTCCTGGAAAGGACATTAGAAAAGTGCATTTTCAGGGAAGCTTGGCACGCAGTTTTACTCAAGTCTTTGCTTACTTTATTTATTAGAGCTTAATAACGGTTATTTAAAAATAATCTCAACGATACGAGTTTTTGAAATTCATCGGAAGATTAGTTTTCACCAAAATTAGTTTGTAATCAAAACAAGGGTGATCTAAACAATATTTTATTCTTCGCAATAAAGCGACACTTGTAATTTGACATTACCATGTTAGAATTAAAATAATAACAATAATGATAATGCAACGTAATGCGTGGAGAAATACACGTTTACAATTCGGTTTCGGCTGCAGTTACGTTCGGTGTCTGGACGAAATGGAAGTTTTGGCGGAGACATTTGTTTTAGGCGGAAATTGACCGTAACTGAAATCGAAAGTGGACCTTCGCTCGGACGCTAGTAACAAGAGCTCGGGGATAAATTCGTGCGGAGAGACGTACGTAGAGTTCTCCTCCGCTACTCGATCCATCAATCTTCCCGAGGAGCTTAATAGGTCTTAAATCGGCTCTAATTCTTGCGTTTCTAACTCTACGGCCCCACGTAGATCGTATATCGAGTCTTGCAAGCGATTCAACTTTCTACGGCCAGTTTCAAAATTTCAAGTCCGTCGAAACGAAGAACGAAACTATAGACGAACGCGAGGAAAAATTGCGCCGTGACTTTCTCCCCTTTATTCTCGTCCATCTACGAATACCGTGATTTCTTGGTCCTGTAGTTACGCTTTGCGATGCTTTTCGATCTCCACGGCAAAAACAACATTGAAACGAATAAAGTGAAACGATGAGGCAGGAAATTGAGATTATTGTTTGATTATTAAATGTTAATGTGCTGTATTTTTTATTCGTCCATGAATTATCTGGGAAGTTAAATAATAAAAATGTGTGTTGTCTGAATAGGTTTAAGTTTAGGATAATGAGAACTGCGCAGATAATATAACCTCGTCGTATATCAATAAATATTTTGGTACGAATGTACAAAGCAAATAATGGGATGTAATAAAGGGATTGATTCGTTTTTTTTTAGAATTATGCCAAGTATAACGCGTAAATGTGCAAAGAGGAAAAGGATATATTTTCTTCGCTACATTTTACTTTGACTTATTATTATTATTATGATGTCTCATGTATAACTTGTAATCATCTTTCACATTTTATTGGCAAAATACCCTAAGCATACGTAGATAGATGATCAATTGCAGCATTTTTTCTGCTTTCTAAGGAAAATAAAAAACTTTCCTCGTTTTCCTGGTTTTATTCGCCTTAATCGTGCAAATTGTGTAAATGAAAAAAAAAAAACAGACTTCCACCAATAAGAGACAATCGGAAATTTTCGAAAATGACGAAAAATCACCTCGACAACTTTACTCTAAACCATTTCCTTCACCTCTTACCAGATACCATCATTGTAATTTTACATATTAACTCTTTGCTCTCCGCAAAATTTGCCACGCGTACTGCTCGACTACGGTACACATCTTTTATTGCCAGCAGTTTTGGCAATTGTAGTGCGGGGCATTAATCTATGAAAATCGTTATCCAAATTTTACTATAGAATGTCCTTACCCCATAAAATGAAGTACTCACCGAAAAGTGCACGCACTACTCCGAGACTGGCTGGATCGGTTGGTCGATAAAGAAACTCCACAAAACGTTCATACGTCGACCAACAATGTGCTAATAAACCATCGCCATTTTCATTTGATCGCTCTTCTTTTTCGCAACTCTCAAAAAGTGTCTCTTCTCTCGCGTCGGCCTCCCCGCGACGTGTTTCGAGCATTTCACGTGCTCCACGTGGCTCGTTTTCCTGTCAAATGGTATACAAGTTACAAGAGCAATCGGGGAACTCGCGTGTCGAAGCAACAGTTTTCCAAGAGGTATTCGACCTCGCGAGATACTGTCCTATCTCCCTGGAACTCGGCAAAGAAATTCGATTACCATTGACCCTATGCGCTCGCATCACATTTCGACCTATTTATCGATTAGTTTCGTATTTAATTATAACCTTTTGGTAATGTCTGATACACGTGGCACCACGAAGATTGTCGTACGAGGATCGGCGTTATTTTTATTATATTCTTCAAAACATCAAACCCGACGTATTTACGGCTTTTCGATAATTGCGCCTGTCTTCCTCGCACAACGCGTCCGATTGTCCGCGAAACTTGTTCGCCGACCTCACACTACAAGGCATTACCCCTTTGTAATCTCGAACCACTCGTAAATTGTCGTCTCGTATAATATCTCTCGATGGAGATAGATATTACAGTGATTTACACGTTTAAAATAGAATCGACCGATCGAGAAAAACAAAGCGGTGAAACTGTTCAGGTAAGATATTTTGACACTTGCAATTCTCAACTCGAAGTCTAGCTATCTCCTTTTAGTCGAGCAGTTTTGACCAAGGTTTATTTTTAGATAATGAAAAAATTGCAGGCCTAAACTAGATTTAAATTTGCTTCCAGTGCTTTTTACGTGCGCCCCCTTCTCCATACTTTTATCTTCGCGAGTTCGTGCAAAATCAACCGAGATTCATGGATGTCTCGCAATAATTCTCGATCCTCGCGAAATTCGTCCATCTATCTCGTGGAAGAAAGGCAGCTTGAAGGAGACTTCTTATGAAAGCTCACCGACGATCACAGATTTACTCGAACGCGCACGAAATTTTGTCACTGGTCTCGTGAACAGGAGCCGCTAAAAGAGGATTTACCTGAATCGATTCTCCTTCGAGTACTTCCGGTATCTCTCGCAGTTTTCCACGAACGGGTGCCTCGAAAAGGAACGATGTTCACCGTTAAAGTAACGCGCGACGCCTGTCGTCGGGACGAAGCTCAATCGACATCTGATGGCCAGCATGGAGTCCGCGGCGGGACGAAGCTCTGGAGCGCACTGAAGATGAGATAGTGGAAGCGGAGGTAAAGATGGGAGGCGCGTGTGGAGGCGGCCTCCTTCACTAGGTAGAAGGATACGATTAGAGGATCCTCGGTCTGTTTGAAAAACGTTGGAGCTGTCGATCCACTGTTGCAACTGAGCCGTGAACTCGACGAGTATTGACCCAAGTCAGCGCAACAATCTGACTTTGTAATGAAGAAAGAAAAAAAAACTCTCGTCGCGTTCGTAACAACGTTGCACGCTCAACTATATCGGTCCGAACATGCGCGCTTTCTGCTGCTTTCGGCCGCGTGCAGGGTAGGCTTCCTCTTTTTCGTTGCTGACCGTGCGCAGTAACGTACATTTTTAGGCACGACCGTTAAGGGAGTGACTTATGCAATCGCCATCCTGAAAACCGTTCGTGTGTGTGTGTGTGTGTGTGTGTGTGTGTGTGTGTGTGTGTGTCCGTGTATATCCTCGATTTCGGAAAAACGGCTGAACCGATCGGGACGAAATTTGGCACAAAAATCAAGTACATTACTGTGAGTTCACACTAAGGTTTGTGAGTCGCCATCTTAAACCGGTACAAAATGGTGGCAAATTCAAATATCGAAAAATTCATATCTTTGGTACTATTCATTGGATCCCGATAAAATTTTACACATACATGTACACGTATACAATGACAATTTCTGGAAAATTTCAAATTTTTTGATTGGTCGAATCAAAAATGGCGCCTAATTCAAATCTTTAGTCCAATATTCCGGCAAAACGACTGAACGGATCCGAACGAAATTTGGTTTGTACATCGAGTATATACCCATTTGGTGCCACGAAATTTTATGTACCGCCATCTTCAACCGTTTCAAAATTATCGGAAATTCAAGTATGGAAACGTGAGTTACGCGGTCGTGCCTATGGCGGAAAGTGAAGCTTTTCTGCACCCGGTAAGGCGAGCGCGAAGCGCGAGTACCCGACGCTCGTGCCGACCACTAACCACCACTAGTTGTTTTATTTTCTAGAAAAAGGATATTTTTAATGTATACCTACTTATTTAATGGATTTATCTTGTTGAAAGGACATCGTTGTTTTTCTTTCGGTTGGTCGCCCGCAATAATGTTATTGTAGTAAAGAAAAAAACTACTTTCTCGCGACAATCTTATCTTGTAATGAATGATAGTGTTGGTGTGTTCTACGCGTTCGTGATAAGGAGGATCAGATACATTCGTTCGAGTATGCGTGTTCTTTTCTTTCGATTGCGTAGATTTCTTGCCTTTTCGATCAATTTCCACTGTTTCGATTATCTTCTTTAAAAGAAAACAAGAGATGAAGAAAGTAAATGTTGTTAATAATCGTTTGCGCGTGTAATCAACAAACGTCCGCGAAAGCTCATGTTGCTTTTTCCTTCTTACTTCGAGTTATTAGCCGTTTGCGTACCAGAGCGTTTTCACAAAACACGGTTGAAAAACGCCAGGCTCAGCGCAAGCCCCGTCTATTATGTGCCGAACAACGCCTATTAATTCAAAATAGCTAACAACGAAATACGAAATGTATTACTTGGATTACTGATAGTAGTATGGATGCGACCTACATGTGGTTGTCTGTATCGACGAAATGCGCTGGGTTTTTTCGACGCGAAATCTGAAGAGCGCGAAAGCGGACCGTGAGTAGTACGCAAACGGTTAAGTATCTCTAGCTTATTAAAATTATTGTAAATATGCCACTGCATAATAAAACTATGTATATCGATTTTGAGAATACGAAAAGCAAAAATGTTAACTTCTGCAAAATGTCACGCGATAGAATTATTCTACTAGTTCTTCTAAACCCAGCATCCAATGGTTTGCAACAATCACAGACTACCATCAAATTTATGGTTTTAAGTGAGAAATTGTAGCTTATAAAAAAATGCTCCGCAAACCTACTTTTTAAACTGAGAAAAAAGAAGCTTGTTAAAGATGTGTTTGAAGGTTTTCGTAAAACTACGATACGCCCCCTCATTGTACTTCCTATCCACGTTTGATAAGAAGGAGGAGAACTGTATTTTCACGAAGAAGCGAATTAATTCGTGGGTTAGTCCTGGACTCGTTTGGCTTAGCAGCTTTGCCAATCGGGAGTACAAATGGGATAGAATAATCGATATGCTTCGAAGGAGAAACGTCCTTCGTGCTAAATCCTTGCCCGTCGTCGGTCTAACCCCACGAGGACATTAATTCGTATCACTTTCGGCCCGTTGCACCGCTTAATCCCGTCCTCTCCTCGTGGCTCCTCTACGCAATTAACCTTCGTCTCTTATTCTGACGCACCGTTTAACGAAATGTCAATAAACAGGGTCCGGTCTCAAAATAAAAATGAATTATTGAAAATTCCATTCGATAGGAAATTTATAATCTCTAATCTTACTTCTGTTAAGTTAATCATACTCAATCAGAGAAGTATTTTTCGCTCTGCGTATACTCAAAATTTCTCTCTGCGTATATTGCCACTGGCTGGTCGAGTTTTGGATTCCGCCATATTGGATGATCCGAAATAAAACAAAAAAGATATCTTACTATTTCACCGGTCACAGTACATTGTATCACTTAAACATTAATCGAGCTCTTTTCGTATTTGTTGAGATTCATCTGAAAAAAGATAGTTGAAAATTCTTATCCTCGGTAGTACTTATCCAGTTTTATTATTGCTACTCGTGGGCACGTGGAAATAATGCGTGACAAAAATTCACTTGAGTCGTTCTTTCTGTTAAATTATTAGAGACGATAAAAAAATATCGGCGATGATTCATACAAAACCTGCTCGCTTCCTCAACAGGTTGTCCAAGCTTTTCTCCCTTTCAAATAATCTCTCCTCTTCGTTTCAACGTATCCAAAGTTCATATTAAGTTCTACGTTCAAAACGATTCAGATAAAAGATGAAATTTACCTTTCTACTTTGCGCTATTTTCGCATTTACATCGGTTCAGGTAAGAGTGTCCAACAATACCCGAAGGAATTTTTAACGCAAGTTTAAAAATAAAAAACGTTGAAATAGAAAACTTTCAGACTGGAAAATTCATTACGAATCTTTCGCGTGTCACTTTCCGTTCGGTATTCCTCCGGAAAGAAAGCATCGACAATTCTATCCCTTCAATTTAGGTGCCCTGCGCTTGCAAGAACACTGAAGATAGGAAGCAACTGAAGATAAACGTACAGTTCCTCATGAAAAAACACAGTGACTGCTGTGAGGATTACGGGAGGTCCCTTAATAAAAGTTATCGGTATGCAACAAGGGAGCTTAGGAGTACCATGAAGCTGATGATGAAAGTCGATTATTTGCCTGAACAGCTAAATGTGTCAAAGAACGTTAATATGGAACACTGTCTCAAAGAATTTAGCGATCAGATGAATATATTGTACGATAATGTAGCAAACTCGATGATTGTCTGTGGTAATTATTACATGAACGCAACTGCTGTTTTACAGAACGTCCAAAGGGCGAATAATAATTTACTCTAAAATTAGATTGAAGATAGAAAATATTCGGTGTCTGTTTTCTTTCCAATTTTGCTCCTTTGTCGCCTCATTCACGAATAATTCTGTCTCTTCTCTTATTTAGAAACTCTTAGACATACATGCGGCACTGTACAATCTGGATCAGAGTTGCATCGCGCGCAATGTGACTAGTGCAGTGGTCTGCTTAACAACCTTAAAATTGCGTTTCCAAAACCTTTCCTCCGAGCTCGTGTCGATCGAACAACATTTCACGGCTGAGAAAAGTCTTGCCGTCGAGTATTACAGGAAGAGTTTCGCCGAGAGTGTAGAGGAAACGAAATTACAGTGGTACTATTATGAAGAGGCTGCCAAAGAATGCATCGAAGCTGGGATAATAGCCCAGAAAACGCACGGTAGGGGCTAATGAAGGCAGTAAATTAAATCTTAAGGGTATGACCAGTGTAACCAACCCCAAAAATAAGTGTTCTTTGAGCTTGAAGTGCCGGCCAACTGAAGAAGTTACAGACTTTTTATTTGACATTTTTTTTTAGTACGTCATGAGGATTCGAAAAATGCATAAGAAGGGAACAGATAACAGTGAAATTATTATTTATTAGACACGGTGTTTCTTATTGCACTGTCTACTCGTGGCAACGAATCCGCCATATTAAATTGTTGGAAATAAAAAAGAAAATATATTACTAAACTAAATTGTATTACCTAAGCATTAATCGAGCTGTTTTCAAATTTGTTGATACTTGCCTGAAAAAAATCGTTCAATGTCCATAATGAGTTTTCGCAAAAATGTTGCTAATAAAGTCGTTAATATTCCATGAACTAACGATGATATCACAAAAATCGTCTGTCAATTCTAAGAAAACACAATAATTAACATATTTAGTAACATATTTTTCTTTTTTCGATCATCCAATATGGTGGAATCGTTGACACCAGTAGACGATAGAGAAATACGGAACACTACGTTTAATAGATAATAATTTCATTATTATTTGCTCTCTTTTTGTGTATCTTTCGAATCCTCACTAAAACACAATGTGAAATACAAATTTCGTAGCTTCTTTAGTTATCTGACAGGTTCACATTTAAAGAGCGCATATTTTTGGGGCTGGTTACATTGGCTATATCCCTTAACGGATGCGCGCGTCACCTTCTCCGCACGAGCGAGCAGGAGGTCTCCAACGGCCGCTTCAGGGGTAGTAAAACAAAACGCTGATTTATTCTACCACGCCCTTCAATCTGTCTTCGCGGACCACTTTTGATTGCCGCGCGCTGCCTTTCGAATGTTGGCCAGACACCTTCCTTGTTCTCGGACAAAACGGGCGCTCGTTCGGACGAGGCGCGCCGGTTCAACGAGGAAGATTAATACCGGTATTCATCGGGAAAGGGGTTCGCATCCGACATGCGCGATATTTGCCGAGCGTGTTTATTTGGGAATGCGAGCGACGACGGTGCACCTGGACGCGTGAGCAAAGAGAAACGACGGACAATGTGAGGGTGGTGGGGAAGAGAAAAAGAGACGCGAGAGGATGGAAGGGTGGAGAGAGAGAGAGAGAGAGAGAGAGAGAGAGAGAGAAGAGAGAGAGAGAGAGAAGAGAGAGAGAGAGAACACGGTGTGTACGGAGTCTCGCGATTGTCCTACGTATTTGCTTGCCTATTTATCACGGTTTATTATTTCCCATTGTCGATAGGAGTCACGCATTGTTGATAGACGAGAAGGGCCGCGACGAACTTCTAAAACCGTGTCCGATCGAATTTGCATATCACAGTAAGCGAGAGAGAGAGTTTTCTCTCTTCGTGACGAACGCGCTCCGATTACCCGGCCCCATTAATTCTCTCATCTTCCCTTTGTCGCTTTGTGGAAGGGGCCCGGGGATAAATCTACGCACTTTTTTCTCGTTGCACCAGTGAGAGTTGCTCGTATTAATGAGGACTCGTGCTACGGTTAACCTCAAGACTGTATAGCCAATTACACGGGTTTGTAACAAAAGTTCTTTATGGGCTTTTGGAATGGAGTGGAAAATATTGCGTTGACTGGAATTTTCTCTTGTAAATTTGAGCTTTTCGTGAATTATTATCAATTTAATCGAGGAGATTAGGAGCGCTTTGCTACATCTTCGTTACTTAGCATTAGGTTTTGGTTAGATTAGTATTTATTATTTCTGACACAGCTTTCTAAGTAAAATAACTAATTATCTATTTACTGACCATTAAGAAAGAAGAGGATTTTACACAGGGAAGAAAACGTTTGTAAATTAATCTCTTCGAATAATTATGTATGTATAAGATTATGTTTAAGTTCATTTTTTACATAAATAAATATGTTGCACGGAGAATAAGTATTGTACAATACAGATCATTGTTCGTAATAGAAGGTTTAATTTATTTCTTCATTACTTCCGACATGCTTGCAGAACTTTACTAGAAATATGCACCGAATACACAATATTCTGCACAAGGCCATAAGAAGTACAAACATCTAACAAATATATGTATAATAAGTATAAGTAGTACGTAGAACAAGCGAACGTTTCTCAATATAGTAAAATATACATAGCTCTCGAAAATAAATAATTTATACGTTCGATCGTATTTTCTTCGATCTTTTACACTCTCCAGCGGTACGAAGGGGGTCGTTCGCTCGAACTTCGAGAAGTGGGGGGGGTTTGATGGAGCGGGTAAAAAAGTCGGGCATAAAATTAACAGTATACTGCCTGGAGAACGGAGTTTGTCGCGCGAGCGGTAATATTTCAACGAAGGACTCCTCTGGCCTGGCGAGAGATAGTTGGAAAAGGAGGGAGAGAAGGAGAAAGAGAGAAAGGAGAAGAAGGGCTCTAGTCGAAGGGGGTATGCAACAATGGAACCCTTTACCGAGCCCCTAGCATCCAGCCAACATCCATACATCATCATTCATATGGAGAAAAAACTGGGGGCACATTTGCAGGGTACGTTGAAGGGGTCTTCGAAGTTTCCGAGTACCCACTACCTACGGAATACGCCCCGATACCAATGCGAGACTTTTTCCGGTGCCATGCGAAATCGTTACTCCACTGCTAACCAGTTTCAATGTTTATCGAAAGGTGTGACACGGTCTTAGCGTATATTTGAAGCAGGGTTTCTTCTCTTGTTGAGGGTGTAATCTGAATGAAGAGAGAAAGAGAATGAAGAAAGGACGAATAACGAAACTGTAGACGGATTTTCTTTTTTTGTTTTCTTTAAAGAATGATCGCTCAAGTTCATAAATATGGGTAAAACGGAAAAGTTCATAGTGGTTTTGTCAATGGTAACAGAAGAAAAACAGAATATACGATAAAGAAAATTGAAATTCTCGTTTTGGAAGAATGGTCATTTTTGCAAAATTTACGAGTAAATGTTCACTTAAGGTTAAACAAAAATCGCCAAATATATAGTTTCGTTTTTCTCAAGGTGAAATAATACTTAAACACAGTTAAGAGTTTGATCTGTCGG
The DNA here is from genome assembly GCA_944319695.1 of Tiphia femorata. Taxonomy (NCBI): domain Eukaryota; kingdom Metazoa; phylum Arthropoda; class Insecta; order Hymenoptera; family Tiphiidae; genus Tiphia; species Tiphia femorata. Next base: position 32,544,801 of record OX090895.1, read on the forward strand.
TTGTGAAATTGATTTAATCTAGAAAAAATACCAAGTATATCGAACAATCTTTTAGAATTAAATTCTTCGACTTATTAACTTCAAACACGATGCTTTATCTGTACATTTATTTTGCGCGTAGGTACCCGATTCGTTTACAAAATCTGGCAAATTCAAGATCACGAGGAATGATCTCCGATGAAAAATTTTAAATGTTCTGCTCTGAAAGATAGCCCCTTGAACAAATATCGTGCCGAAAATTGCAGTTTGCATCGAAATATCTCCCTTGTTGCCTGCTGCGCGGCGATTCATCGATCATCGGTGTCCTTAGCAGTCGATTCGTCGATAGTGCGAAATAAAAAGAGGGGGGGGGGAGGGGTAGACTCGTCGTATAATCCGCTTTTCGAAATGATAGTAACTCGTTGGCCGACCCATCGGACGTGTCACAGCACGGGTGACTGATTGTCAAACCATAGAGTAACCCACAGAAGGGTTGTAGGGTGATGCGTGAGTGAAACAGCGCTAAAGAAACGCTTGGAGAAGGGTTGAGTCAGAGAGGGAGGGGAAAGCTTGGCGTGCTAGTGGAAGGAGAGTTTAAAATCGGGCCTTGTAATCGACGTGTAATCCTCTAAAACCGTGACAGCCCGAAGATAATAGGGGTTCGCGCGACTATGGGTGGTCAGTCGTTTCTCTACAGTGGTAAGGCACCAAAGGCGGTAGACGTGAATCCTGCTTTGCGTTGGGCGAAGATAAATGAGTAAACAAGTGAAAATCACCGTACCTCGTTCTCGTAAATTTTTCTAATGAAGCGAAATCAGCAAAAGTGTAACGTACGGAAAGAGATAATTTTATATTAAGAACTCCGTTAATTGGTGTTAGTAAAGAAAATGAATGGTATTTAGCTTTTTCTGAAACTTCAATACGTTAAGAATCAGAGTTACTTTCCTTTTCAAGGAACGTTGTTGAAAGTATGAGAAATTGTCAGAGAAAATAATCGTTTATGATTTTAGAGTACACACTGATGCTGTTTCTTCAAAATCTGTTTAAAACAAATCCCATCTGCTTTGCGTTCTTTGAACGCTTCTTCACACAGTCTTCAAAGCCTTTGTTTCGACCGATCTCGTTGGTCAGGATACAAGTTTCCTCGTCGAGATAAAATTTACCGAGCAAACAATCAATCGATATCTCATTACCTACTATAAATCGTAGGTGTCTTTCGACCAGAACGCTTCCGATTATGAACACTCGTTATTTGCGCTCCGTTTGTTGCAGCTGTCCAAAAAGCATCTCTCCCAAAAGTTCGTCCATTTTTGTCTACTTCTTCTGCCCCGCCGAGGGTGTTTTAGGCAACAGGCATGGATTTTCACGCTTTGTTGTTTTTTTCCTTTCTTTCTACTCACCCATCTTTTCCGTATTTCATGCTACAAAGAAGAATTGCTCGCCAATTCGGCCGTCTTTGCCACTCTATTTATACATACTTGGAGAAAATAGCTCGTTACTTTCTCGTTACGAATTAATTTACCTTTGGAATTAGCGGTAGCTGCGTAATTGCTGGTGGAACAATTGATCGACTCAAATTTCTCCTCTACGTACTGGCAAGTTCCATTGAAGCTGGGCGTTCGCGTGGAAGGACATTTTCAGCGTGGGGGAAGGAAATCGTGGGGAGAGGGCGACGCGTACGGGACTACAGGTACCTTACCCTAGTTTAGGGTCGAACCGGAAAAAAAGAAGCACGAGGAGAAGCTCGTGCGATTTGCCATTGACCGAGCCTAGGGTGCCCACCGAGCTCGCGGACAGGCCGGACCGTTTCTCCTGGGGACCCTCCCGGTCCGCTTTTTGCAAATATCCAACGATTTTTATCCAGTCCCTCTCGGGATTTCGTGGATCTTTTTAGAAGAGAATTCTACTGTAAGATGCATTTTTTTGCTTAATTTTGAACATATATTTATTTTTTTTTTTTACTGAGAAGCTGTATATCTTCTTTGTTGAAATGATGGATCTGCTTGTGTTTCTTTCAGCAATGTTTATTAATTTTATCGAGGAGATGTGATTGAGATTGTTCGATTAAAGGTATGGTTAGTCTGCCTATTCAAAATAAAGGAAAAAATCAACGGTGAATTTTAATTATGATCAGGTTGGTCACAGCGACTTATATTGAAAGTGCTCACAAAATAGGTAGTCAATCGTTCAAGCAGATTTCAAGATGTCGCGGATATCAGTTTAAAAAATGCAATTAGCGGGAAAGATGCATTTGAAGTTTTTTACGCAAGAACGTGCGCGTCGTCACATTATTTGAGCACGCATAAGATCGTTAATTGTAGCAGTTTAAGTCTAGGATTCTGTACATATGCTTTTGCAATATTCTTTAAGCAAATGTAAACAAACATTGATCCACTTGTACGTCTATAGTGCTCTTCTGTTGTGCGTACTCTGCGTACTATAACGAAACATTTTCTTGTTAATTATTATATTTCCTTCTCAAATTCTCAAACAGAACAATGATCGGTAAAAGCCCGAAATTAACGTTTTTAAGCGCTCAGATTTTCATTGCGCTTTTACGGCCAACGCATGCAAAAGAGGTGGATATTAAACGGTCCACGGAGCCCCAACGGCGCGTGCAATCTTTTCTCTTTTTGTTCTCCTATCGATATTATTTCACGGCGTACGGCTATTATTTCGCTTACCCGTGCGCACTGGGATCCACTCGAACTTGAAGTGGTACCCAGAAACGAGTCGGACATCTGCAACAAATTTTGATATTGTTGCAGGAGGAGTATCCACGCACTCGTTCTCAACCGGCCCTGATATATCTCGAAAGGCAGCATCGTTTTTTGTTTTTGTTTCTATTCATTGAATTAAAACGAATAAGATTCGAATCGAGAAGTGAGAACTATTGGACGAATCCGTTACCTTAAAAGTGGCTGTCCTTTTCGTCGATGGCTACATCGGATAACCTAGACAATGAAGTTGATAGGTGAAGTACAAACATAATGGTAATGGGGTCCTACCGTTTTTGCCATCCCTCCCTCGTACCCAGAACGGAGGCGGGAGATTAAGATCCGTGGTTCATTGTTGTCCAGCACGAGTTTATGGTGAGCGCACATACGAGAGCACCGGCGTTAATGTCAAAAGGCGTTATCCGCTCGGATTCACTCACCTGGCCATCTCCCAAAAGGTAACCGATCACTCGATACCACGATGAGACTTACAATAGATTATAATGCGAGTTCCTCTCGTTCCCTTTTTCTCTCATCTTATTTTGCGCCACGATGAATCGCTTAGTGCACTAAGTGCGTTTTAGATTTTATTTCATATAATTTCACGATTCGATCTCCATATTTTGGGAAAAATTCGAAAATTTCATTCTTTCCAGCACTTTGTGGCAGAGCTCCTTTTTACTTTTGGATATTAGATAATATCCAGCACGGTTCTACGTTAGCTAGTTTTATTGTCTTATTTTGTGACGTGCGAACCACTGTAAAAGAAATCGACTGTTTTGCGTTGCCGTGCCTAGTGCAACTTTCTAATCGTACCTACATAATTGATTCACCTTTCGTGTTATGTAATTTTATTATCCTTGCTTGTGAATACTTTTAGTATCATTTTTTCGGGTCGTTTAAATGTTTCAACATGCAAATATACTTTACCAGTGTTATTATCGGTGCACTTACAGAAAAACGGTTTTATTGGTCGCTTTCATTTTTGTATTTTTACTCAAAGGAGATCTGTCTTAGAGTACACTAAAGTTTCATTCAGTTATTCGTTCATTTATTCATATTTATCCTGGTATTATAATTTCTTGGCGAATATTTGCTTAAGTTTTACGTATTTTTTCAATCTCTTGGAAGCTTTGTTTGCTTTTTTTGCAGAGAATTGAAGAAGGATCAGTGGATAAGTTCACCTAGCCGATACGCGTGGCATGATTGGAAGGTTTGGCACATCGCTATAGGCGGTGCACGTGGTGCAAACATTTGTAAACCGACAAACATACAAACGAGATTAAATATCCCCCGGCAATATTTGCAATGTGCTGCCGAGAAGGGTGAGTATTTCTTCTTTGGATGTTGTGTTGTCATAGTCCTTCACATTTGTAGGTCGGTTAGAATAATTGACAAACGCACATCCGAACATTCGTCACTTTTTAGGCACGACCGTCAAGGGAGTGACTTATGCAATCGGCATCGCGAAAACCGTTTGTATGTGTGTGTGTATGAATATACATGTGTATTTAAATTTTTATCCGGTTTCCATAAGTATTGCAAATGCTGCATTTCGTGGGCGAGCGCGAAGCGCGAGCATGCGGTAATCTGGAGGGGGTTGGTGCTTGAGCGAAGCGGGCTCTGCCCCCAGTTATTAATATAATCAGACTCGTTCGAATTGAAAAAATCACGTACCTGTTTTTGGCCCGTTTTCAATATCCGTTTCTTTCTTTAGATTGTCACGCGTAAGGATTTATAAAATGAGCGACCGAGAAATACTTGAGTCAAAAGATTCATTTATGATTTCATCGAATACTGCCAGTATTATTAACGTAAAGGCCATCGTATAATTAAGCAACCTATCGCCAAAAGTTTTAAGTTTATTACTATAAAGCCATTCGAATTAATTTCTTTAGCGTGTTACAAACTTATACTTATACTTAGAGAATTTTTCTTCGTTCTCATTATTCTGCAGACGGTTTTTTTAAGAACATCAATTGCTATTATTTGTACTGTTAAGAAACTATCATATATCTACTATCATCTGTGAATCTGCACCTATCTATTAAGTATGTTTGATGTATCTAGTTTAAGGTATTCATCTTAGAATGGTTGAAACGAAAGGATACAAATGGAAAGGAGAAACGTGAGAAACAAGTTGAGTGGATAAGGGAATCAGAGTAGAGACGGTCGGTCATGTAATTGAACGTTTCAAATGCGCAAACTGTGCGCGAGGACATGGAAGTTCGACTTATAGGGGATGTTGGGGTGCGGCACGTGCGAGTGGTCCCTGAATTAGTCAAGAATTCCTCGTAGGCGTGAGTATCACTATGATATCTCAATTATGCTCGTTTTACGCCGTGCTCCTTCCCGCACGTGGCTGTGGTGCGAAGTTAGCCGCTATCAATTTCTCGCCGATCGAGATCGAGGGGTCTGGCGACGCGTGTCGATAATTTTCGTTCGCACCATCCCCCTTCCGGGTGCGCACGTGCCCGTGGATTCTTCACGGGAACGTTTTTGATACTATGCACGTTAATTCGTGACACGCGGATGAGCGAGCGTGATAAGGAGGATCAACAAGATGGATCGTGGGTAACGCAACCTTTCCTATCACCGGCAGCCGCGTGAGAAAAGTCACTTAAGAGGGTATTTGCCCGGTCGGGGTAACGGATAATTTCTCACCTTTTATCTATGAACCGCGCCGAGGATAGGGTGTTTAACACGCCGTTTACCGAAATGCCTCAATTTGATGACGCATTTAAATGGAAAATCGTGATTGTAAAAGAAGTGCCGTAAACTTTATTACTTGTTTAGCACTACATTGTATACGGTGTTATTTCCAAAGAAATGGACAATCCCATATTATTTTATACAAATGTGAAACTGTTCCATTATGGCTTCTGATGGCACAGACGAAAGCGGCGGCGATGAACAGGATGATAATCGTTAGAAAATGTCAAACAATGGTTAGCAGAAGAGATTTGTTGTGATTTTAATAAGAGCAATTGCTTTCATTCATTCTCACCATTAGTAGGTATATTAAATAGATTTCGGCAGGGGAAATAAACTCGTTCACTCGGACATCGTGCTCCTATCACGACGATCCTGTGTATCCTCTTACAAATGTCATAAAACCGGCCAATAGAGCGAATGATGGGACTTTGGTAAAGGCTTCTATTATTAGTTAGAAGGTATCCTTAAAGTGCGCTTACGATAATAGAGTCCTACAGGCGATTCACTTTTTTTAACATTCTTCTGCGACACTCGAGATGCCACGCGTCGCACCCGGATTATTATCTTATTGTTGTTGTTCTTTCTTTTTTCACATCCATTCAGAACAATCCTGAAAGGCCCGATCCATATCCACCTTGCACCACTGGTTGCTCGCACGTGGCGTTCGTGGAGGATGCGCCATGAACGATGGTCACGTGGACGGTGGTCGCGTGTCGAGCACTTGCGGCCAACTGCGATAGCTTACGATCCCTGTTTAAAGTGTCACGGCTATCGCCAATTGGCTGGAAACGATCACCGTTTCGATTTAAGGGGCCTTTTGCATTGTTTAGTTCGAACAAATTTTGTTTGCATTTTATTTGTTAGTGATTTTTACAGAATGAGTATGACTTATTTATTAAATTTTTACGGAATTCAACAGTCTCTTCGATTCAAGCAGGAAGAACTTTACGAGGAACAAGGTGGCTTTTATTTATGTATTATTTATACGTGCAAGGCGCAACTCACGTATTGCCTGTACATAATAGAAGTTTTTAAATTCACCTTTTGGTTACCCTTTTCTTACTTTAACCGTTTGCGTACCACGGACCGCTGTTGCGCTCTTCAGATTTTGTATTGACAAAACCCGGCGCATTTCGTCGATACAGACAACTGACGACGCGCTCACAGATTGCCGAACGCGCTCGACCTTTCAGAAGCACGTACGTCGCATCGCTACTACTATCGGTAGTCCAAGTAATACATTTCGTATTTCGTTGTTAGCTACATTAAATTAATAGGCGTTTCTCGACACATAATCGACGGAGCGCGATCGCGCTCCTTGGCGTTTTTCGACCGTGTTCTGTGAAACCCCTTAGTACGCAAACAGTTAAAACCGGTTGACACAGTTAACCAATTAATTAGTAATTCAAAAAATAGTTCTCTAATCTTCGATGGGTCCAAGTGTACCAGGCTCATTAAACTCAAAGTTTAAAGTGAAATTCAGAAAAACTTTCACACTACCGGATCTTTCTATTCATTAAAATGTTTTCTGATCGTACAAAATCTTCGAACGACTACTTACCTACACCTTACTCCTTTACAGAAATTCTAGACTCGTTACAAGTACAATAAAAATGATAATTAGGTACTACAAAGCTGTAGATATAACTATTCTCCCTATGAAACAAACATGATTAAATATACTTTCACGATAGTTATTGCAAATACTCTAATGACAAATTTCGGCTTACGAAATATCCTTCATTCGAAAGTTCCTCTCTTTCGCTTCCGTTTCGTCTATTACCGAGGGATCCGCCGGGATGCAATCCGTCGGAACGATTCGAATCCCTCGACGTCGAGTCTCGTTACGTGGCTTAAGTAGCTTGAAATTACGGGACCGGTGGTGTGCAGGAAACTGGCCTTCGTACCCTTGGAGCCACGTTCCGCAGCGGATCGTGCAATCGATTCTTCATGGCTACCGGTGCTGCGCCGTCAGACGCTCATTTTCTCTCTCCAACTCCAGTGTGTCAGACGAAGGTGACGTCGATATCGGTATATTTGTAAATCAGGAAATTAACGACACGAGGAGAACGAAGTTTCACGGATGTTTTCTTCTTCCATCGAGTTCTCGCCGATTCGGAGCGACGAGATAAAAAAATAAAATGAAAAAAAGCCCCCAACCACCGGTAACATTTCCTCCATTGACATTTGTTTCCGGTATGAAAGATACGAGACAGACTGGTTCGTTGGAATATCGATTTTTGCTTTGTACTTCTTATCGATCCTAGGAATCTGTAGTTGGACTAATGTTCTCTTTATTTTCGAGTTCTCCCCTTTTAAATAGGTACGACGACGGAAGCTTTAATTTTATTCGGACGGCCTGGGAAAGGAAACGATCGCGGTTTATGTCCCAAAGAGCTTCGAGGGATGTTCGTAGGATGTGAGATGAAGAGTCTTTCTGGTTAACGCCCTCTTCAAGTTTTTCACCTTTTTAATACCTAGAACGAAGTAACGGTGATCCTATGGATTACCTATTACGGTATTTCTTCCGTGAGATCGTCCAGGTGCTTCTGTGGGATGGGATTGGTCTGCGCCGTTATTTATTTGTTTATTTGTCAATTTATAGCAGATATTCTACCTGGTATACATATGTATATGTACGAAGAAGAAACGTTCATGAATGTTACGACAGTGTTGAGTAACTTTAGCCTAATAATGCGATAAAAGGATATCTTACAATTAGTCGTATTTTAATGTCACCGAGATTAAGTGGAGAATATGAAGTAAAAGATTAATAGGTGGAACAATGATAATCTGGGATTATTGCATATCTTTCGTGCTATTTCGACTTTTTTTTCGCACCTGCAGCTGGTACTAAAAACGAGTGCGACAAAATTCTCTTGAGATCCATGTACTGGAAACTCTACCGTTGGGATTTTTTATCCCTAAGAGGTTTTTATGATAGTTGTTTAAACAGGAATATATCTCACTGTAATATAGTTTGTGGTTTTAGGCTAAAAAGCATATTTTAAATCATTTTCTACAGCATAAAATAACTTAATCTACGAATGTACGATAAAACAGTTGCGGTGCTAAACACGCACTTACAATCAAAAATCCATATTCTTGAAAGGCGCCAAAAAAAAGATAATAAAAAATTGAATGCATGCGTTCGAAACATATAGAAAAATATAGAAACAGAATCACAATCGTTATTGAATGTGATTGAAAACAATTTTGTGCTTTTTATGACGTAATCTGAAAATTTAGTTCGAATCTAGAGTATTGTGTAGTACGAAAAAAAAGATGTGTTTTCTCTGGCAACGTATCGTTCTCAGGCTAACGAATCAATTACGTTCGAAGGATCAAAGGTGCGACGATCGTTGTTCGATGGCCGATCGGTCAGAGATCCGATTGGTAGTAAGGCTATTCCTGAAAAGAGGAGCGGCAAATTTCTCTCGCAACGTGGAAACGGCTAAGATCCTTGAAGGGTCAAGAGCGCGAAAATCCTTCCCTTCGCGGTGCGCCTTCTGATCTTCGCCGTTAGGTGGTAAGTTTCAAAGGACGCCGACGTCCGTTTTCCCTTCCACTCGACTCTCGTAGATTCCTCTCTCTCTCTCTCTCTCTCTCTCTCTCTCTCTGCCTTCTCTGAGCTACTCTAGTCGCCACTGTTGTCGAAACGAGCGTGAAATAGGCGCACGCTTCACCAAAATTTCAGGGTGGCCGATTCGAGGTGGTCTCCTAAAATCATCCGTGAAAACGTATTAAGGGGCCGGTCCTGTCCACCGGCTCGCAGTCGCGTGAGAAGCTGCAGTCTGCGTGTGAATAGTTTGCTTTCCTTTTACACTCCGTCTTACCTTTGAGAATTTTTCTGTAAGAATGATTTTATTGCTTTCAGGGGCTAGGCATCACTCTGTGTTTACTTCGGATCGACGTTCAGAGTAGGGTATATTGTACAAACGTTAAATGAGTGTCAGTTCTGTTAAAATAAGTACTTATAAATTCGTTACACATTTTATTGCATTCACTTGCATTCATCGTGTTTTAATATGACGATTGAATTACATTTGCTGGTAATTGCGAAACTAGGGTAAATTAACACTTTTCTCGTGAAAAGTGAATTTTCATGTTTATCTTGTGTATGGAGATAATACGAGCCAATGCTTTTAGATTTTCAAACTGGGCCGTAACTGGGTAATACCGGACACATGCAAAACGAATATGACGAAGGTAAAGTGTCGTGAGCTTATATCGGAAAGTAAAAGGGGAGTGTGAGGATTGCGTTGATGAGAAGTAAATAGTTTTTTCTAGAAACGATTCGAGAGAGGTCAACGACTCTTCTCACGGAGGACGGACCGAACGATTAAGTGAAATTTAATCCTTCCAGATGAATCAACATCTCGTCCTTATGAAAAAAAGAAAAAGGGGGGAAAAGGGGCATATTTACAGTCAGGAACGTTGATCTTAAACTCCAGTCGTAGTTCACGAAGCGTGACGCGTCACGAGGGTGGTGGTGGTGCAGTAACCAGTTATCACGGTGCGTACCGTGCCGATTGTTATGAAATAATAATGTAGCGCGGTGCTGTAGCGTGGAACGAGGTGGTTTGAATGGGGAGAGGCAAAGAACAGGGGTTGGCACGATCGCAATCGACGCTCGAACTATCGGGTGTAGCGGGGGACACGTCACTTACTGTATTTTCGACGGTGCTCAATATATTTTAATTTGCACCCTTACTTCAGACTTTAATAACAAGGAAATCTAACGGAAAGTAATATTTTTGTACCGTTCCATTAGCATCGTGAGCTCGGTCGACTTAAGAACTAATGCAAGTGAAAATGCATTCACAAGAATTTGACAAAATTTAAAATCAGTTTTTACTGTATTCTTATGTATTCAAGTTTTCCTGCGTAAAAACATGTGTTACGTCGATGATTGAACATTAATTCAATAAACGGAAATGTGAGTGAGAATGATATTTTAAAGTGGAGAATTTTAAAAGAATACCTTCTGATAAAAGGAATTTGGAGTCAGTTTCTCTTCCTACATATTATTCTTCAGAAATATTTATAATCATTGAGTGTTCGGACTTGAATTAAAAATTAACGATCCTTAATGGTGATTGCTGGCGAATATTTTTTCCTAGGGCCTAGAAGTCTGCTTTAAACAGTATAAAACTTTTTATTTAAGAAGCTCACATATATCGACGTACAACATAGATTGTTATACGCACACATCAATCAGGCTTGACAAATCGCAGTGGCTAACAAGATCAAGCTTCACGAGAAGCACGCCAACCAACAAATCGCGAAACCCGTAATTTCTATTGGCTCGACAATCCAATCGTTAACAAGCCTCGCACGATCATCCGCATTAATTCTCGCAAGAAGAAGAAAATTTCTTTCTTCTTCATCTTAACCCCTGCAAAAAGACGATTTGTCGTCTCGATGTCGATGTTTATCGGACCAAGGATCGAGAAGAGTCTCAGCTACGAGAATAAGGAAGAGCGAAATAGAATTGGTCCGATTGAAGCTTTCGGCTAGCTCGTTACCGCGACTATTCCCTTGGGGTTCTAGCCTGGGGATAAATGTGCGCGAGCGCACTCTTCGGAATCGACGAGTCGAAATCTCGTTTTCTTACCCTCGCTGTAGCACAGGCTACGGACCATATGAACTCTCTCTCTCTACAATCCTGGTCTGTCTAGCGAGTGCATCAAAGTAAGAACCACTGCCAATCGCGACTAGGCGCGTACGTTTGTTGTTGGCGTCGGTGGGACCCGAAAATACGGGCAGATGGCTGGCCTCCGTTGGATTCTGACGATGGCGATGGTCGATCGTCGTGGTGGTAGCAGTCGGTGGAGGTTTGTGCGTTAGTATAACACGTTATGTTTGAAAGATCATTTACCGAATGGTGCATTTTTGTAGAAATAATTGTGCACTGGAAGCTGGCAGTTCAATTCTCACTCGATTTGGTATAAAATGGTGTAACGTTACATTCTACTTTTCACCGTGTATTCGCGTTAATCTTTATTTCATTCATTGCCCAAACACTTTCTAAACTTTCTATCGGAACTTGTCTGAAGTACGAGTTTACGGTGTCTCGTGCACATAAACACATGCGCTATTCAAAAGTAGCTTGCCGAAGTGCAAGTAAGTTCAATGAAATAAACTAACTGGTCCTAATCTCGTTCTAATATCCTACGACCAGTAACTTCCTTCTAACCACTTGTTCGACAAACTCAAAAAGAAAGCAACTATTCAAGAACAATTATACTGTAGAATATCCGACAAAGAAAAACCTCTTCTCTTGTTTCTCCACGAGAAGTGTTAGATCGGCGGAAATGCTTTATTATTTCGAATTGTTATCTTTCATTTCAATCCATATAAACTGTACTCCAGGCTGATGGAGTCGATGGTGGTGCTTTTCGCTTAGACGTCCGTGCCCTTGCTTCTCTCTCTCTCTCTCTCTCTCTCTCTCTCTCTCTCTCTCTCTCTTTCTGCCTGTCCCCTTTTGGCGTGTGCGCACGAGCTACGCACACATGGACACTAAACAATAGTTAAATCAGGGCGGAGGGACGGCCGGGGGGAGGGTACTGTGGGTGTTTAATGAGCTGCCAGCCAGCCAAGTGAGGGGTGAGAAAGGGAGAGAAGAGAGGAGGAGAGTAAGGGGTGGCTCGTTTGAAGGGTCGGTGGCCCAAGGTTGGAAGGGTGAGGCGAAGAGAGGAAAGGGAGGAAGGGTGCCAAGGCTCGGGGACACTGGGATTTCTACAGGGCCAGGGGGCCGACCGACGAGGATCGAAAAATCCATGGGGCACGAGCTACGGCATCACTTGACTGCTTACGGAACCGGTACTGTGTAAAGTGTAGGAATAACATTGCATATATTTAAAAGCTTCGCAGTGCCGATGGGCTTTGTATAGTCGTCGACGAGCCGACGATGGTTCTTTGACAAAAAGGGAAGAGAGATGCTGAAATGAAAGAGGTTCGACGTTTTTGATGAAATTAAGATTTCTCATAATTTCGGAAAAATTGTCGATTATTTTGTTGAGCGCAGAAGTTTTTCAATTTGGAAATTTGAGGGGTATCGCGGACACTCACATTTGGCAATCATTTTGTTCGTGCAATTTTAAAGTGTAATTTAAATCACAATCGGCGTTGTATAGGAATATATTTTAGTATAATTAGTAACATCTTATAATTAGATTATTATAAGGACCTGCGCGATTGGAAATCGTTGTACTTAATTATTAAGTTTTGCTGTTTATTTGATTTACGAATGTAATTATGATCGTGCTGATTTTTCTGCGTATGGTTCTTTTAGCGATAAATAGAGGGTTGGTTATTCACACTTTGGCACATGTAGATTATTGTCACGGATGTTTCTCGTTAAATTTGTACGCTTATACACACGCAATCGGTGCTTATGGAAGATTCGGAGTAAAGATTATTTTATCAGGTCGATGAAGATTTTACAAGGAAGTTTTACTAATAAGGCGAACGAAATTAAGTCCTGGGCAAAACCTCCCTTAAACAAACATTATTCTATTCATTTCTTTTCTAATTCTTTGCCCCTTTTTCATTATTTCCTAAATCTCTATTCGCTTTTATATTATCTATTAAAATCTAGTGCTCTACCGTGGTTAGTTTTCAGAACTGACAGTAAAAGCACCAATTAAATCCACCACTCCATTAAAATTCCACTTAATATTGACAACGAATCTAAGAGTACCAACTTTAAAATGACGCAGGACAGCGATCTCCAAGTTTAATCTATGGTACAGTCACGGAACGAAATATCGAACAGGTTTGACGACCTGCAAGTTGTTCTCTTCGCCAATTCCGCTTTTTCATCTGTACGAAACTTAAATTTCCCGCTCGAAATCGGTTTCTCAAATTACCTTGTAAGACGGTGAATTGACGTTTTTACGCTCACGTGCTGTGGAGCGTTCCGAGGTTTATTGCGCGTAACGGCATTCGCGGAAATCTTTCCGTTGTTCCGCCACAAATTCGTCTAGTCCACGAAATTTTCCGCCTAACTGCTACTCCTCGGGCATCAACGACGGCTCTTCCATTCATTGCGGCCACCTCTGCATGAAAACTCTCCATTCAGGGTACCAACGTCAGGACCACTAACGATATCGAATTACTATTTGCGGAGAAGAATCGACCTCGATATTCAGTTACTATTTATGAAGGAATTAGGAAATTAGGGTGAAAGGTCTCCCTGGATCAGGGAGGGCCAATCAGAGGAAGACAAATGGAAAGTGAAATTCTATATCCTGAAAATCTTTCGCCAGCTAGTGAGAGGCTTCGAGTCCGTTGAATTTGAAGTGGACAGCTATCTTTTGGGAGTTCTATCAGTTTTCCACCCCTCACGATAGATTTTACGAACTGTCTTCGAAAGGAGTCCTTTCAATGGAAATAAAGCGTGGACGAGCGGACCCGACGGGTGATCAAACGCTCGTCGAACGGGCGTGTAATCCCATGCGGTACCACCCCATGGCACACGATAAAACGTAAGCTTCGGCTAGTGCCCCACAATGAAGCTAAATCAATGATTTGTCCCGCGGACCTACGCTATAGAGTTTAATCCAGGTTTTACATGTGATTACGAACTGGTCGTAAGCGTTGAAGCGATTGGCGCCACCGAGCGCTTCGACGTTATTTAACGAAAGTAGCTTATTTCCTACCTGTCTCCTTTCCCTTGCTTTAGGCACGCACAAAGTGCAAGTTTCTACTTCCTTGCCAGTTGCGAAACATTTTCAACGATTAAGGGTACTTTGTGGCTATAAGAAAAAAGGCATTCGTATATAATTAATTTTGTGAGAACTATTGATGATATCAAAACCAGGTCTGTTTCTATCTTATACATTGTATTAGGTGTAGTAATGAATATTCCAATTCTATTGCAAATTTAATTTTTATTTTTTGAAAAATACGTTAATCGCTTAAATTTCAAAATAAGAGCTTTGCTTTGCAAGCTCTTTTTGCATTTGTGCCGAATTTTCATCGAGGAGCTTCTCCAAATCATCGTTGTCCCACTTTCGTGGGCCTCCAGTGCATTGTTTGTCGTTCAGACAGAAATCGCCGCTTTTGAACCGCTTGAACCAAAATGTATATACACCCTACAATACAATGTCTTTTCCGAGGAAAGAACAAATCGATTCACATGCCTTTGCTGTGGTTTTCATTGTTGAATTCGTAGAGAATACGGTGTCGGATATGCTCCTCATCTGTTGCCATTTTTGAGGCTATTAAACTGAATATTCTTGAAAGTTATGTTAGGCTTTTCGGCATACCAACTGCCATTTCTAACAGCTACATGTAAACATTATATAGCTGGAAAAGAGCGGGAGAATCTATTCATTTTAAAATGAATTTCTTAACAGCTTAGAAAAATGTTGATTATTCATTTCTACAGCTAATACTTTATGGTATAAGGGTGAATTTTTTTTATTGAATAATGTTCACGTTGAACCAGCCACGTGCGTCTGTGAAAAGTCGCGGAACACGGCTTCCTTGCGCAGGATGTGCATTCTCGTAGAAGCATCGGAGACAAATATGGAAACAGTTCCTTAATCTGTACAAATATCACTATCAACGGTACCGAATAATAATTTCGGTAATTCTGACAAATTCGTTATAAAAATAAGAGAATACCGAGAAGGCGGTAAATGAGTCGAACAGCTAGCACAAGTGTTCCCATTAATTTATTCTTGTTTTTATAGGAACCGCACAATTTTTTAATCCTCTACCAGAAAAGTTCGCGCAGCTTTGCCGTCGTAATATACATTGAGTTGCTCGATTGCAAACAATTGCGAATACTTCGGATATCGATTTTTATTTGGACAGTGGCAATGGAGGAACCGCGCGTCCTTGTTCGTTCCTGGAGCTCGTTGCCCGCGTCATCCAGAGATGAATACCCCGACTAGACCGGGCATTCTTCAAGTAAATTATAGTCTTGAATGGCAACCCAGCGGGGGGTTGGTTGGCACGCGTTCGCCGGGGGTACACCTGCCCCCCGTAGACATCTGTCCCCTATATTTCCATCGCGAGTCAAGCTACGCTTCGCTTGTCTTTCCTACGTATCAGTACGCACACGTACACCGCACACGTGGTCACGTCGAAAAATCAACTTAAAGGGATATTCGCGTTTTTTAAGTCACTGAAATCAGATTAACGATTATTAACGATTTTTTTTGTCGTTAGAGTGGCGAAGAATATTTGAGAACTTTAAACATTAAGGAACCCGATTTTCTAATTTAGAGACATCACATGGATGATAAAAACGTGAAAGTGGACATTGAAAATTTCGAAGAATTTTTATAGTTAGTATAATGAAGTGTGTAGAAACATACCGGAGTTGTAGATTTTGTTGTTCCAAGGAAAGGAATTGTTTAAAATATCGTAGGATCTTTTATAGGAATGTTCGCTTTGTAAGACAATTCTACGTACCGATCATTGTTCGATTGCTTTAGAGATTACACTTTATACGCAAAATAAGCAATGAATTATAATTATAGCATGATAATTGTAATAAACAAACTTATTCTATAGAGACTACTGCTTCTCCACTTCTTCCGAATGTTCTTAGAGCACTTCAATAATTAAGAGTCAACGTTATCGACGATCATTTAATTTTGTCTATTTCAAGTTAATTTGTCTGCGTAAAAAAATTTTTCCACATTCAAAACGCGACACGTGGCATCTACACATTTTATAGATCAGTCTACGTCTTTGCTTCTGGATTATAGATAATCGAGATCAAACAGAATTTTTTACTCTCCCTTTTTCCATATATTGTGCACGTGGGGAGAGGGTGTACGAGGAGCAAAAAGGAATTGGTAGAGTGCGAGATAAGTTGTCGTAGTGCTGGCGCATTGCGTTTCACGAGGTGACGGTGTAGCTGGCATTGTTCGCGGTTTACCACAAAGGCCTTGCAAATGCCAACTTACTATGAAAAGCCGGTTACCCCACGTGTCCGCGTTTCGCGTCTAAACAGATGCTGAAACACGATGCCGAAAGATGTTTGTCGATTCTTCTTTCTACTCGACGGCTCGTGCCCCATCGGTAGTCTTTTAGGGTAAACACCCTGACAAGTCAAATCTTACATTTGTTAAATAATCTTTTTGATTCTGTTGCCCCGCGAAACTTTGAATAATATTTCTTCACTGTCCTCTAATCTCCACGGATAAAATAGGGATACAATAAATAAGACAGTAAATAAGACCCATCCCACGGCATCTTTCCGTAAGCTTGAAATTTTATTTAAAATTCACCAGAAACTATTTTTATATTATACTACTGATTTCATTGGACATTTTATAGCTGTACAATGTTCGTTCTCCTTTTTTCTTTTTAAATTATTCCGCATATAAAACTTTATTTTAGTATCTTTTACAAATAAGCGTGTTTCTATTATAATACACGCAAATGCGCTTCCGTTATGTTGTCCATATTCATTCTGTGCAAGAAACTTGCATCATAAGTAAAAGTAACGATCGTCCTTGAAATCACACGAAAAGTACTTATTAAATTCCAAATAACTTATAACTAACCAAATTTAGCAGGCTGATATTAGCAATGCTACGCGCCGCACAGAAATTTTCACGACATGTTTCTAATCGCTCGTCTGTCTCTTGTAGAATTAATTTCGCAGAAGTTCCTCTGAATGAGAAGCGCGAGCGCTTGAACGCGATGGCCATTAATCTTCGATTAAGTGCTCGACGATCGGTCAAGGCAATTTCACGAATTTTCGAGAATTAGGAAAGGCCCGTCGATTTTGCCTCTCCCCTACCTCCTTTCTCCTATCCCCTCTCTCAGCACGTTTTTCAAATTCGTACTCGGGGACTTACCCTCCTACTTGCGCTCTCGGCAGGGGTGCAGCTACCTCGGCCACCAGTATGTCACCGTACAGACCAGCACCCCAACACAATGAGGTGGACGTGCGTGAGCGATCGATATGTGCACTCGACGGAAACGACCCAACGAAAGGTCGATCATACTGAAATCACTGCATCTGGATAGCGTGCCAGTCGACCTTCATTCTCCATTCTCATTTCATACGAAAAAGCAGAGTAAATAATCCATGCTAGCTGCAGTTGGCAATTATTTCGGTGAAAATTGCAGAATAATTTTTGGTATCCGTGGAATGAATTTTGCAGGGTACCCTGTAAGAAGGAAGTGCTTCGTGAAATTTCTGTCACACTCTGTTACACTCGGTTGTTTCGCGTTTCATCTGTTGTGATAAATGCTACCGGTACTTTTTAAGGCTTAGACGCATCGCGACGCGTGAATACGTAGAAAACGGCGAAGGGAGGAAAGGGATTGGAGCGTTAGCAAAAACCGATCGAATCCCCCAAAAGCCGATGCCTTTATGGAATACGGTGGCACCGTCTGTCGTGTTATCCACACATTGATATATCGTCGGACAGAACGGCTCCATTCAGGGATTCCTATTATTGGCAAGATTTTGGGGAAAAGATCGAGCGTGCTAACGGATTCGTTGCAGCTTGCGCCCTGTTTGCAAATAGGCTTCGTATAAGAAATTATAATTGCGAACGATGTTGGAGAAAGTTTACGTGAGTCGTTGAATTATTGAATTCTCGCATGTAATTTTATTGTAACTAATTTGCGTTCTTTTCTTTTTTCTTTTTTTTTTATCTAGCGCCGTCGGATTTCTCATACTTTCGAAAGTACCAAAACTTCCTTAACGTCTTAAATTATCAAAAAAGAGTTGCCACTTTTGGAAATATTATAAATAAAGGATTAAGAAGTCGAGTTTTTCAACTCAACTAGGAGATTCACAAACTACAAATCTTTGTGCGCACATGGATGGCGCAAGAAATTCATGAAGATCGAAAAGTTCTCGATCCTTTCACGAATATTTCACGATGAAAAGAACAATATTATCGTTCCATCTCGTACTGCGACGAGGGATGTTTTGATAGATCTTGCCGGTGCGCTCTCCACCATTTGATCGAACGCTGGCACTCTTCTATTTATTTTGCTAACACTTGGCTCCCGCGCGGTCACAGGAAAACACCCACTTGTCCTTATTATGGAAATTTCTTACTCCCATCCAATGTTTCGGGAATGACGTCAGCGAGTTGTTTTCTACACCGTGCAATACTCGCCTGACACATCACTTTTATGATGCGCAGGTGAAGTCAACAATGTTAATTTACAAGGTCTCATTATTCTAGGAAATAAGAACATCAATTAATGTGGCAGAATATTGTAATAGTTTTCAATTCGAATGAAATAGTGTATCCCTTATAAATCAGTATCGACGAAATTTTTCGTCGAAGTAACGAGATGATTGAGTATAGTGGAAATCATGATTCCGGTGTAATCCGGTAGATTACACGGGTAGATGTAACTTTAACTTTGCTTACATCTGGCGCAATTTGCGAACACAACAAAGGACACGTGCCGCGGCGGCACGTGCGTGACCACGCTGATACTTTTCAGCTTGCCTGCACAAAGGAATGGACGATCTCAGTAAGTTTCCGGTTTCGTTTTAAGAAGGTGGTCACTTTGTTATTGCAGAAATCGATGCAGCATTTGAAGGCGGAAGTGGAAATAGTTGAGAAAAGTTAAGCAAGTTAAGCAGATCGTCTGTTTAGGTAAAATATAATTTATTGATAAAAGTATATCAATTCTGTACAATATATATTCCCTGCATTATCAATTCCATTTTATCGTAAGAGCACTGGCGGATACTTTTCTAATTGACTTAAGTCGGCTAATATCTAGATGAGAACAAGAAAAGAGAAAAAAGAGTGAGATCTAGGGCTCGCGATCGCACGAGCAACACGGATGACTAGAATAATAAGGAACACAAAATTGTACTTGTACCCGTGCACCTGTAACGCGCGCTTAAAAAAGTAAAACAAACAATAATTCCTTCGTCGTGCGAGTTCACTTCGTATGCGTAAAGCAGGAAACTCAATTGGAATTTAGTTCTTGGCGAAGGATTCGCGCTCGGTACTCCTTTCATTCACCTAACCTCGCTTCGAATAGAATACTCTCTTATAAAGTAGATAACGATAGCCTTGGACATCATTCTTCCTCTTTTTGCACACTATTGCTGTTCGCTGTTGTCGTGGCTGACAATGAGTGTGCCTCAAATTTATTTTTGCGCAAAGATAGAAAATATCGCATAATGTGCTCGGAAAGGCACGCGTTGACTCGCATTAAATTACACTGTAACATTAAATTGTACATGACACACTGTTGAGCAACTGGCAATGAGTCGATCGAGCAGAAACCGTTGAATTTAAATCTGTGTACTGTGATCAGTTTTTAGGCACGACCGTTAAGGGAGTGACTTATGCAATCGCCATCCTGAAAACCGTTCGTATGTATGTGTGTGTGTGTGTGTGTGTGTGTGTGTGTGTGTGTGTGTGTGTGTGTCCGTGTATATCCTCGATTTCGGAAAAACGGCTGAACCGATCGGGACGAAATTTGGCACAAAAATCAAGTACATTACTGTGAGTTCACAATAAGGTCTGTGAGCCGCCATCTTGAACCGGTACAAAATGGTGGCAAATTCAAATATCGAAAAATTCATATCTTTGGTACTATTCATTGGATCCCGGTAAAATTTTACACATACATATACACGTATACAATGACAATTTTTGGAAATTTTCAAATTTTTTGATTGGCCGAATCAGAAATGGCGGCTAATTCAAATCTTTAGTCCAATATTCCGGCAAAACGACTGAACGGATCCGAATAAAATTTGGCATGTACATCGAGTATATACCCATTTGGTGCCACGAAATTTTATGTACCGCCATCTTCAACCGTTTCAAAATTATCGGAAATTCAAGTATGGAAACGTGAGTTACGCGGTCGTGTCTATGGCAGGAAGCGAAGCTTTCTGCACCCGGTAAGGCGAGCGCGAAGCGCGAGCACCCGACGCTCGTGCCGACCACTAACCACCACTAGTTTCTATTTCTTGTCGATCAACCGTGGCCAGTGAAGTCATTACACGTGACGCTTGCACTTGTTAATCGACCAATGTAATTTTAGAATTTTTACAGTTTCGCAGTGCTTCCTCACTCGATCACTTACAGTCGAAACGTTTAGCTTGTTCAATCAAAACAAACCTATTTTTGGCCTATTTTTGGTCAAACCATCAAAAATATAATTTCAACTTGGCTGACGCCGTGATTACACGCGCGACTCGGAACAATCGCAGCAAGCGAACGCTTGAGAAATTCCTTTCCAAGGACTCTTTAAAGACACTGGTACATGGCATTGTGATGGGCCATGTGATGAGGCGGTGCTGGTGGTAACTGAGGATGTTGCTGTGGATGATGAGCGTAGATTCGTTGATCGTAGCAGGCAGTTTGATACTGAACAGGAGGACTGATGCTCTGATCACTGTAACAATCGTACTCTTGCCACTCCGGAACGAATCTGTCCGGCGGATAAGGGAAGTTGGCGTGCGCAGGACCTAGACGCTTTTGCGCCGCGACGGCGCAACTCCCAGTCGAAGACGTGATCATGTTTCCGTTTTCACCGATGCTCACCGTCACGTTACCCACGTTGACGGTTATCTCACCGGCCTCACTGTTGCCTAAAGTTTGCGACAGTGCCCAGATGTAATTGTGAGCGAAACGCAAGGTCTCGATCTTCGTGAGCTTCGTGTCTTCGGGAAACGTTGGCAGGGCCATCCTCAGCCGCTCGAGTGCGTCGTTCAGTGTGTGCATTCTGTGACGCTCGCGATCGTTCGCCTTTATTCGTCGATTTCTCTTTAGCCTGAGTACCTGCGAATTTTGTAAAATGGCGTTATCCTAGGCTCATTTTCTTTCCGGGCACTCTTTTGAATTGGAGAGCAAGAGCAAATTGTAGTGAGTAACTCGATGTTGGGTAAAGTCGGATTTCAGCGATTGATTGAAATTCATTAATTCGTTGTTGCCGATGAGTAAGTCATTTTATTTAGTCGCGAATCAATTTACTTCGCTATAAAAAAAGTTACTTTTTGCCATAAATGATATTTTGCGCCATCCTTTATGATTGAATACTCTTACATTTTTATTATAATTGTTAATGACTCTTCTCTTTATATAGGTTGTGAATTATATCGCTTTCATAATAAATGACTCAACTAAGACTATTCCACTATTAAGTTAATATAACGTATAAATAACGGGAGAAGAAGCAGAACTGAAGATACTCGGAATATTTAACCCTTAACACACGGGGGCACCGCTTTGGAGACAATACAAATACTGTATCCTTATCGAGTTTACTAAAAGCTTCGAGTGCAAAGGGTTAATCGGTTAGTCAGTGATATTAGTGAAGTTATTGCACAAAACTGAATTCTTGTATCAACTGTTATTATGCTTAGGAAGGATTAGCCCAACGTATAAGAACGCTCTATACAAGTGAACTCATAATACGAACAGTTTACCTAACACACGCGATTATATGTACATACGTGCTTTATGACGAACAGTTGTGAATAATACGCAACGAATAAGTTGAGTATTAAATAACTCGAATAACGTATAAACAAACAAACAATTTATTCGTCAATAATCGATCGAAAATCGTAAAGTTTATTAGAAGGAAATAAAATTGATTAAAGTTTATTTTATTTATTAGCGTACCCTCTAATCGAGTGAAAAAAGTTACTTCAATTAATATCGCAATAATTCTCATATTAAAATTCTGCTATCTACCGGTAGACTTCAGGTGAGCATTCTATAGAACAGAAATTTTAAGTTCTCCCTCATTACACGTCTCTTTACCTGTGTAGGACTCTTGCACCGCGTGTTTCGGCTCTTCTTACGCTTCTCTTCTTTCGCTGGCGGAAAGAGAGTGTCTCTCGGCACATCGTGCTTCGGGGACTCGAAACTGACGTCGAACCCGGAATCGGAAGAGCTCGAGAGTTCGTCGAAGCCACCCTCGCTACAGAACGAATAATCCGACGACATAATTGGGACTTTCTGAAACGCAAGTAGCTTCTATTACTCGAACGCGCTTAATAGAAGATTTTAGTAGAAATTAATCCAGCCAGAGTTGTCGCCTCTTAAATTCACCAAAGAATGTTCGGCGTACCTTGACCAGCTGGAGGCACAATGGAAATTTTGTGTTCTTCGTTCACGTGTCGCGCGCACTTGGTTGTATTATACAATCTACACTGCATGGAGGAGAGCGTTTCGATGTAAACAAGAAGCCTCGAGAATCACGTCATAGCAAAACTTGGCACGCACTCGGGCCGACCATCGTCGACGGAGAAATAAGAATACACGTGGCTCGGTTCTAACGCGAACAAGGCGGGGTACAATTTGGTACTGTGCATGTGGGAAGGGTCTCTTAGAGCATATATACCCGTCCCAGGGGTATTTTGCCCCCTCCACGGTAAATTTTCCTCGTACCCTCCACCATGGGGCACCATGCCGAGAGTTCACCCCATAATCACTACGGAGGGGTACCCAACGTTATCCCCACCAAGTCCACTCTACGCATTAGACGCGTGCCACGGAGATGTAGCCCGCCTTGTTGGAAGATTAGAGGTTTTTAGGGCGATTACACCGCTTTCGGATCACGAAAGGCCTTGTCTGCAATTTTTCGAGTGAAAACACTCTTCTGGAGAATTGAGAATGTCCTCTGTCGATTTTTAGGAGTATAGTTAAAAGGTGATTGAGTGACTTTAAGAAAACTGTGCGGCCAGTTAGATTTATGCGTGCACTGTTTGGCTGTATTGTAAGTAATACGGTTTGTACAGTGTGAAACTCGACTTTTAATTTATAGATTAATGTTGATGGTGTGTTTTAGGCTGAGAAGAGTGTGAAAGTTTTTGTACGGTGTTGGGTTCACTCTATCGATGTGCATGCAATGTTTGGTGTTATTGCAGGATCCGATTGAATATTTTTAATCCTGAGTGCACGCGTACGGGTATGCGTTTATATAAATGTTATCAATTTAGATGCTTTTTACATTGTCACCGAGTTTGAATGTCAAAATGTATATGCTATTCAAACATTTGACAACGATATAAATGAATTGTAAATATACGTATAACATCTAAATATCTTTTCTAGTATGCAAATATAAAGAAGTTTACGAAGATTTCAATGAGAATCATTGAAATTTGCGATATTGTTCTGTACCTTAACATTCGCTGTTCGAGTATTTTTAGAACCGTGCGGCTCCTTATCAATCTTCTTCGATAAACACAAAAGGTATAGCCTAATATGCTCATTTTTATTCTTTGAAGAATAATAAAAATAGTCATAATGTACCTTTGTTTGTTTAAATGAAGCCTTCTGTGACAAGTAATGATTACAAGTTGAGATATTTTCTAAAATTTAGATTGTTAAGTGACGTAAGAAACGCAGTTGCCACGAATATAAGCACCTACAAGGAATGCATAAATGATATTAACAACTATCTCCGCTTTTTTTACACAACATGGGAGGAGTGCGCTTGCCCTCGTCAGCATCAAACGTTTACGCATGACGGGTTGCTTTCATCCAGGCGCATTTCACGAAGACGCTTATTAGGAGTGCGCATATTTAACTGTATGCAGTGATGAAATTCTCATCTTTCGTAAAAACTCAATCTCCGCCATAATCGGAACAATAAAGAAATTGTTTTCTTTACTTTCGTTGAATACAATTGAGGGGTCCGATGGCAAAAGATTTTACGTGCCACGTAAGCAGGATTGAAAGATATTAAGGCTTTCATAAAAAACAGTGTTTTTGTATGCCTACGAATTTTTCATTTAATACTATTAATACGAACTTTTGTTTTTGTGTACCTACGAAAATGTTTTATTGTTCACTTGATTTTCGGTCAAATCCACGCACTTCCACAAAGATTATAACGTACAAGGAAAAATCTTTGGCATACTTAATCGACAGGAATGGGAGACAGGAATGTCGACACATAGTTACAAGTCGATGAATAATAATCTGATGTTCTCGTCACCAAGAAAGAAGTCAGACAATAAAAATTTGATTTTTTCTCATTGAATTCTCTTGAGTCCTGGACTCCGTAATCGACCATTTCTCTCGCCAAAGAAAAACACTCTTCCCTTTCCAAAAACTTTTTATTAATGAGAAAAAGCTTGACACGTTTACTCACCCTAAGAGTGTCACGGTTTCCGGAGCATCTCGCGTCGCAGTTCGGGACACGATAACGTCTGGGACGCGTGGATGAAAATAAATGGAAGATAATCTAATAAAACCAACCGACGACCATATGTCGCATTCGCTAATCAGTCGATAATACCCATAACCTGTCGCCATAGAGACTGACAGGTACACGACGAGCCGTGAGTCAAGTGAACGATCTTTGGCAATCGAGAGTTCCGGAAAATGTGAAAGCATGGGCTAATCTGTACAGACAATCGCGAATTCATTTTCAAATATCGTGCCGTATCGAAAGTATATCGAGCGATTCATTTTTTTCTCCCCTACTGAAGTGACTACTGTATCTCAGGGATAAGCCAGGATTCCATCCACCATCCAATCACACGCGTGTCTTTGAAAACGAAATCTTTTCATATTTTCGTCTCTTCGTGGCTACTTTATCTCTAACGTCTGAGAAGAGTTCGATCGCCTGCGCGGGCTGTCCCGAAAATTGGCAAAGTTTAATTACAGTGGATCCTTCAAGGATATGGACGTGTGCGATTGTTCTCCTTTTGATGATTTTAATATTTCATACACCCGTTTCGAGGTTAATCTTGCAATTGACCGCACTGGCTCAATCCGCCCCGATTGTCCAGTTCCGCGAGCGTGTAATATAAGGTTGGTCGGTTCACTCGGGTTTACACGGGAACGAAAAATATCGTGTGCACGTGTCGCATGTTTGCTCAACGATTTGTTATCGTGGCCACATTCACGTATGCCAAGTGTACTGTCAATAATTTCCTCAATGAGAACAAACAGTTCTCGTCACCGCTCCTGGGCCCGCGCAAATCACCGTCGACTTCTGTCGAGGATTTGCGTTCGTTCACTCGGACATTCTTATTGGACATCCTGCAATACGTTCGGCCAATGTGATTCGATAATTCGTTTATGCGTGGGTGCATCTACGAGGCGAAAAATATACTGCCAAGTGATACAAGTCCGCGGACAGGATCGGCTTTACGAGAGTGATTTGATAATTGTCAGGATGACGCTTGCTTCTTTTATATACTGGCTACTAGGTCAGGACTGATTGTGCGTCAACATTTGTGGATCATCGTGTAACACGGCTCCGATGGACCAGTAATGCTATATTGGCGAATTTTCCCCTAGATTTTGTCTTTATTTCTTCACTCCTCAGTCTGGAGAATCGTGCAACGTACGTATATAAACCGAACTGTCACTTTGGATCATTCTTCGGGCTGAGGAGTGATGAAATAAAGAAAAAATCTAGGGGAAAATTCCGTAATATAATATCACAGGGATGGACTCGAGATGCTGGCTTTGTTTTCGTTTGTTTATCGTGAGAGTAACTACGGTCCGCTTTACGCTTTCGTGAAACAAGAGCAGTGTGTTTCTTATTTGATTTTGTGCTCCAAGCGTGTATATGTAGAGAGGTTGGCATTTACAGAACAGTTTCAACGGTGCATGGAGATAGTGGTGATAGGGTTCTTTCCTTTCATTTTTTAAGATTGTATTCTCAAAATCGTCTGCTTCTCATGGATGAAGAATTGGAGAAAACGGTGCATGCGTGGTTGATTTTTTGGCACGGAATATTTTTCTTTGAGGCTAGAAAGGAGCTTGTACAACGACGGATCAAATACTTTGACGAGTAAGGAAACTCCTCAAGAACAATGTTCTAGAAAGTGTATTGTGATTCTAATAAACGCGGTACGAGTAAGCGAATATGTATATCCGTACGATGCGTTTTGACTGAGCACGTGGCGTGTAGCAAAATCACAAGAGGAATCTCGAAACTATAATAGTTTTAAAAAGCACATTCTAATACGCAGTGTATCTCCTTTTATCGCGTTAAAATTTAACATCGTTTTAAACATCCTCCTTCTTTAATCCTACATGATTTTTACACATTGGGAATAATTATCGAATCACTTTTGCATTACTCATCGCTCTTTTAGTTCTTATTAAATTAAGTTCTGTTTATTGTCTGAATTCATCGAAAACAATTTTCTTGAGGGATAATTAGCCAGTCCACAGTGCACTCGAGAAAGAGAAACTGATTGTGAGTTCTTTTCGCGAAACGACGATGAGGAATTGCCTTTTCTACGATGGGTAGGCAGAACCTTCATTTTCGTTGGCTGTTGCTGTTCAGGGTGTCTTCCAGTACCGTAAATGGAAGATGTAAGATGACTGTGTCTAATGAGTGGTGGGATTACGGAACGGTTTAAGAGTCCGCAAACGGGATTTGCATAATTGCGATGCTCCTGAGCGACGGCAATTTTCTGTCCGCGTTTCTTGCGCTTGGCTGCTTCTTACAGCTTAGCGACTAGCTTGACCGCATTCGCGCCGCATTTGACGCTCCACATCATACACAGAGATGCCAAAACATTCATTACTTCTTCCCCTCTTCCTTCATCACTCGGAACGTTTCTTCGGAGATGCATTCTCGGTCACAAGATTTACACCATAAATCGATGGCAACAACTTAATTATAGTAAGTGTATTTTTCAACAAAAGTCAGTTAGGATGCTTTTCTACGATGAGTTATGGTTTGATGCATTTTTCTTTTTTTAAAGTGAACATTAAAAGACCAAGAAAACTGGGGATAGGTGTACCTTGGGTTTATCGTTTAGAATTAACGCCTTGCAAAACGATTCATGTTTCATTAACTTTATTTGTTGCATTCTTAATGGAGACTTCTAACGTAATTAATGTTTTCTATTTTTATTTAATTTGTTGTCGACGGCCAAGTTGTTGGCCAAGTTGTTTACTGTTTTACAATCGTTCGAATTTTTTTCTTGTTCAGCGTGACGGAACCGACGCGTCGTGATTAGAAGGATCTGGTCCAAGAAAGTTACAGTGCTGAAACGCAATCGCGAGCAAGCCGTGGCAAGATCTCACGTCAAAGGGAGATTATACTTTTCGGAGAAAGTTCGACGGTTTTTGATGCCCCTTGATAAAGCATAGTGACGAAAGTGCTGTTCTTTTCTGGGTATGATGGAACGCTCGAAGTTTTATTTATTTACATTTGGATCTCGGAACGAGACTGTCGCACTTTTCAAACTTTAGACGAAAACAAATCAAAGATACAAAAAACTATGTAACAAGATATGGACTTACCATCTTGCACAATTTTATGAAAGCACTGACGGATTAATAATTTGTCTAGTAATCTATTCATTCTTATCTTTCACAGTTAATGTTTCACACTTTTACTTTTCCCGAGGAATACCCGGCTTGTTATAAGAATTGTAGTTTTGACAGTGGAAGAAAAGTTCGACAAAATTAAATTTTAGTATGCCTCGTGACGTGTCTTCTTAAAATCAGCCTGTTTGTTATTGCCCTTTCGGCGCCTTGCCACTTTACTTTCTTACCCAAGTACTGGCTCATTTATAAAGACTATAGTTCCTGCGGGGCAAGATAGAAGTTCCTGCTTTATTATTTTTAATATGAAATTTCGATATCACGAGAGTGACATAAAGTAAAAAGATCTAAAAAAAAATAATTTTTCCGTTTATCGCGTGTCATCTCCATCCATACATTAAGAATAGAAATCAACTTTGAAGAAACAAATTTATTATGATTAGTATACCTACATATTCATATTTTATTCTACAATACAGATTTATATGTATTCTTCGTTATCACATTTCCCGTATGAGCTATAATTTCTGCCAATTGATATTGATTTTTTCCACAAAGTCTTACAAATCACCACTGCACCCTGCTCACTTCGCCGAGTCAGTCTACCTACTCACCCTTTTCGCAAAAGGGGTGTCGAGGAACCAAAGTACAAGGCTAGCGGTAAACGACCCTCTCTCCCTTCAGGGTACGAGAAGTCGTACCGTTTCGTCGATAAAAGGTAGCCCGTGAAATCGACACGCCGATGCAAACACATGTTCGATCGGGTCCGTGGAAATGTTGGAAATTACACGAGAGATTTGGCCCGCGCTTGCGTGCAGAATCGAAGATCAAATAATAATAAAAAAGGGGCGTGTGAGATCGGGCAACACTCGCGGGACAAAACTGCCAGAAGCTAGGAGAGAAGGGTTGCTCTTTTCCATCCGTTACCCTTACAGCCCGAAGGAGAATGATTCGCTCTAATTGGATAATTTATGAGAGTCGTTTTCCGATATCTTTGCGCTTTTACGTCCCGCTCGTGTGAATTTTTTACGCCTGCGCTTACGCCGGCGCCGCGCCGTATGGACGCCAGAGGCGGATTAGTTCACTTGGGATCATAGTAAGAATCAGCCGTTTCATGCCTCTTTTCATGGAGAAGATTTAAATTGTATAATTTTGATATGATAATATGTCCTAACATTTAAATTATAATATTCGTTAATAAAAGGTTCGAAGATTTCTTTTTTTGGATAATATTGTTAAGGAGCAAGTTTTTTAAATGAACTGCAGTGAGATTTAGATGGGTAGGCATACAGTCTGGTAATTCAGTATATTTACAATCTTTTTATACAGTATTTCTTTACATTACTAATTTTTTAGTAGTATCTTTTACTATACCATCACGATTTTCTAAACACGTTCAACTTTCGTTCGACACAATTTTGCCACGTATTATATCCTTTTAAGCAAGCTAGTTATTTTTAAGCAGTTCTGCATTTTATCAGACTTTCTAGATTGCACGTACTAATTGTAAGATTTTACCTAAGATTTATACTTTGTTGCAAATCTATTGTTTTACGACTGTTTTAATATCATGCTTTTACACGGTATACATTGTATGAAGAAGTTACGGGTGTACGTGAATTGCTTCTGTAGCAGCAACTTTTTATGGCGTGGTTAACGACAGTTATGGAACTTTTTCCACTAATTGGACTTTTTATAGCACTGTGCGTCTTAAAGGTGCAATGGCTCCTCGAGCGATCCTTTTCCCGCGTAGAAGGGATCTCGTACGTAACAGGGGGCTTGTGCGCTCGTGAGAAGTGGGTCGCTCGATCGACACCACCCATGCCTTTGCACACGGTGTTCCACACTTTTCCCATATTCCAAAGATCGAGTTTACATTCGTCCCAGAATATACACGGTATACTTATTATACACGGTCTCCTTTTATGTCACCTACTTTCACGCGCTCGTAAAATATTTTTCTTTACGATTCTTATCGAATTTATTACACAAAGTGTTTCAAAGAACACGGACATAAAGTCCCGTTTGTCTTATCTGACCTTGTTTCCCAGATAAAACGTCGAGTAAAATTAAAAATACACCATTACCAGAGGCTTCAACCGAAATTGATATGGGTGTCTCGAAAGTTTCATCATGTTTTCTCGAGTTTAGTTGAAACAAATATTTAACATAATTTCTAATTTTCAGTCCCTCTACAATTATTTCTTAGACTAGCAGACTTATTTACTCTATCTTCATCTACGTCAGAGATGAAAAGGCTTTTGCGCTTGTCGAAGGAAAATTGCAAAATGCCTAATAATGATGTTTTTAGATGCAGGAACATTTCTCATTTATTAGGCTAGGGATACACATGCTACTGAAAAGGCATGCTTTTTTAAGCTAGTATGCTAGTTTACAGCATACTAGTTTACAGCATGCTCTCCGTGCGTTTACACTAGCTAGTTAGTAGCATAGTTTGAGGTCTACTTGCATGAGCATGCTTACATTTGAGGGGTAGACACAACACTAGCAGTAGCAAGCTCGTATTCGGTAAACACGTTCAGACTTGCTCGTGAGCATGCTATCCTTTAGACGTAGTATGCTTACTAGCACAAAATTAGACCGTCATGCGATCTAGTAGCGCGCTACTTAACTAGCATGTTGTTTTGGTATACATTTGCTACTTGCTTGCTACTAGGTAGCATTTGCTCGCAAATAGCATGCTATCGTGCTACTAAAAAGGCATGCTTTTTTAAGCTAGCATGCTAGTTAACAGCATGCTAGTTTACAGCATGCTCTCCGTGCGTTTACACTAGCTAGTTAGTAGCATACTTTGAAGTCTACTTGCATGAGCATGCTTACATTTGAAAACATGGGCCGCTTTCGTTCAGTGAGTTTACGAAATGAAATAAATAGTATTATATTACTTCTTTCAACGCGTTTGGTAAAAAGGGTTTTAAAAAAACAAGAGAAGTGAAAGCGGAACACATGGGTGCGAGATTAACATTATAAAATTTAATGTTTTTTCATCGCCCCATCTAGCCATTGCTACGATTTCATTTCCGTACTGTGTCTTCAATCAATTGAGGGATAGTCACAAGACTGGCAGTAGCATGCTCGTGTTCGGTAAACACGTTCAGACTTGCTCGTGAGCATGCTATCCTTTAGACGTAGTATGCTTACTAGCACAAAATTAAACCGTCATGCGATCTAGTAGCGCGCTACTTAACTAGCATACTGTTTTGGTATACATTTGCTACTTGCTTGCTACTAGGTAGCATTTGCTCGAAAATAGCGTGCTATCGTGCTACTAAGTGGCATGTGTATACCGGGCCTTATGCTCGCCAGCAGAGCATACTCACCGAGGTTGGATGAAAAGAAAAAAAAAATAAGGGAAATAAGTTAGTTGATCATTACGATCTTTCTCTCCTCAGTCTCATCTTTTCTCTATCCCACGAGTCCTTGCTGATTAGTCCCGCGAGAGCGAGCACGCCCGCGCAATTGCGCGTGTATGAACGGCCACGTAACTCGTTACGTCTGGCTGGAAGGTAGCGTGCGTGCAGGAAAGGAAGTTACGGTGCACTAATGCAGGACGGGTGCCACGGTTAGGATCCTTGGTGTACGTGGCCGTTGGTGGGAGCGGCGTTAACTCGTAATCCGTAAACAATCGAGGAAAGTGGGTCACTGTACTCTTCGCCTGCGCGATTGGCAAGCCTGCTGGAGCAAGCCAAACTACAAAGGTGCAACGGTTGCAATTACGTGCATATATTATGCTGATACTGTGAAACGTATCGATTGGCCATTGCATTCTAACGAATAATAAAACAGCGAGCAATATTGCTAGTTGCTAGTGTAACATCCCGTAAATTTTTATAAATAATATTTCGAGATGCAGTACAGTGAGTACAGTGGTTTACAGTTTATTCGGATAAAAATAAGAAATGAACAATTAATCAATTACTTCATATTCGGGTGATTCGTTAGGTGAGCTGAGTTTACATTTGTTTATTACTTGTCTGAAAGGGCATTTGTCTTATGAATGTTTTGTTGGGCGACTTATGAATGTAATGAATGTCGTGTTTGTTCTATTTTTACTAAATCATTTAAGTTTGTACGTTGTTTATTTAATCTTAATACAGCGTACTTGAATAGTCGTATACACTCACATATCATTTTTAAGGAGGTTCCCGTCTTTAGAGCAAAGTTGAATAACTCAATGTAATTGTCGACTCCGCAACTTACTGCTATTCGTCGTTACTTCAAATATAAATAATATTTAAAAATAGAAAAACATTCATTCGAATGATAAATATGCGAATAGAGTTGTCGAATTTATTCTTCGATAAATGGAATTATTTGTTGAACATCGCGCATTGGTATGAAGTTGAGAATTGTGCGCGTACTGGGAAAACGTTGGCTGCGAATCACGGAAAGTCCAAGACTGGGTGACGCGGTGGGAGAAGGGCAATCCTCCGCTCAGCGGTGACTATCCCACGGCTTTTCATCTGGTATCTCCTCCATCGACGAGAGCAAGTGAATGTATGTATTACAAATCAATGCAGCTTCTTGCGATCGCTCGTTTGGTCGAAGAAATACGAAACAATTGAATCGCGAAAAAAAGGTGAAATTATCACGCCGCGCAAATCAATCTAGTAAGAGTAATTCCGATTAAATTACTTTTCGCTAATCGAGTCCGCGTGAACCAGTTTCATGAACGACTCTAGCCGGTTTGCAAGGACTAACCTTGGCTGATTATCATCGAGAGAGCAGGCCACTCTTGTCGACAGGTTTCGCGCGCATTTTACAAATGTGTGTATTAAAAGGCCTACTTTTCCTCGCGGAAAATATCCCCGAAGATATTTTCACACGAAGCGAAGGTCGACATTGCTATCGATTTAGAAATGCGACGGAGGCGAGGAATGATCACTGCTTTGTTTTGATCTGTTCACTACGCTTACGAGTATTGTCGTAATCGGGAAAATAATTTACCTTTTGCTCTTTGCTGGTATTGTGGTTGAATTTTAGTGATAGTAGAGCGCGCGCGCGCGAGAGAGAGAGAGAGAGAGAGAGAGAGAGAGAGAGAGAGAGAGAGAGAAAGAGAGTTATGAATAATTGCTGGATGTATCTATGGTCTTCAACAATGATCTTTCAATGAGACCAACGGCAATTTTGCTGTCGTTTCAGTCGATTTTGTATTCGAAAAGTGCTTAGCCGAGCTATGTATTACCTTATACTGTTAAATATCATTTAAAGTACCAAATTGTTTGTTAGCTTATCTCAACATTGCATATCATCTATTTACTGGGAATTTTAACAAAGCTCCTTTTACGCGTCCCTTCAAAAATCAAAGTAACGAGCTTAATTGCAATACTTCATTATCTCGAGCCACTATTCACAATTTAATTCGACCAAGCCTGACATATATCCACGCCCTATTTGACGATTATACCCGTCATCCTTCCATTCATATTACGCATTCTTACCAGGTTAAGAAGCACACCGATACTTTATCGTGGAAGGTTGCGCTCGGCCTTTCCTAACAGTACTCGACCCCTTCTCTTCTTCGGTTTCGTCACGACGTCCTTCCTCTCTACCCTTCTCGCGCACTCCTCCTTCTTCTTCTACCTCCAGCCACCCTCTTTTTCCTCTCCCTTTCGTAGCTGCGCCGACCGCGAACCGTTCGCTCGTTGTTCCTCCACTCCCTTCTTCCCTCTTCTTCCAGCTGTAGTAGCAGGAAGAACAGAACACCTACCTAGTAGCTGTAGTAGCAGGAGAGTTTTTATCCCCACTCCGATCGTGGATGAAGGAGAGAGAAATAACGAGTGGAAAAGAAGAGGACAGGACAGGGAGGATCGAGCCTGGCAGGGTGAGCGTTCGACATTTTAGCAGTTGCTCTTTTGTAGGTTGTACTCGTTACGCGCCTACCTCTCGGCCTACGTCTTCTCCACGAGACCTTTTGAACCACCTCAGAGAGGAACTTGCGAAAGGAAGGTGCGCCTGCTGCATACTTTTGGAATGGGGTGATCGATGCAACCGGATCTAAGTACGAATTTCTTTTTTTTTATAGTTCAAACTCCGGTAATGGAGTTTCATTATTCTCCAGATGTTTTCCGAAAACTACGGTTACTTCGAAGGATATCTAGGAGGGTTTATGCTCCTTTTTGGTGAGAGAAGAAAAGACAAATGAATGAAGGTTTGATACGGACATTTTCAGCCTTGGAGCAAAATAGTATGTAATAAAGAAATCACTTATCACGGTCCTGAGCTTAACGAATTATTAACGATTATGAATATTTATAGACGGTGGAATCCATGAATGGTACTGCCGTTGCTAATGATACAGTAATATTCTAAACTGTCCGTGCTTTTATAAAAATACAAATTAATATGTAATATATGTATGTTTTTATACATGTGTGTACAAATAAGAAGAGAATGCACAACGTATACCAAAAACATGGTTAGGAAACGTTTTCCAGGAGGACAGAATCTTTCTTCGGTGCCGGACTTTTTACTGTTGACGAAGCATTATAAGAGCGCATTTCGCACAGCACTTGGTAGTTCTTTGACATCGTTGGTTTGCTCGCTCAATGACGTGTAAGGAATTAATTGTTATTAGTCATTTTATATTAATACAGAACCAACTTGTCCTCTCGCGACAATTCATATAGTTCAATTATACAGAATTTTCTTATTCGTAGGTATTTGCCAGGTATTGCACAGTTGACTTTTAGTGGGGTTTTAAACTGATTTCGAATATCGGTGTTATCGAAACGAAGAGAATGCCATGCAATAGGAAATGCACTTTTGGATTGCCTTAGAAAAGTAGAAAATAGTTATTCTCAGACTTGTGTGCACATACTTCTGTGAATTTCTTACCGAGCTAAAAGATTCCATCGAAGCGGGTATCATGTGACCGCAAATTATTATGGTCGGAGTTATGCTCTGTTGCATTACAACAAGAGCTAGTTTTTGGGTTGCTATAGAAGCCGTGAACCATTGTGCATTATACCTAGAAACGAACATCATGTGTCACAGTGTGTAATAGAACATTCGAATGGCGAGCAAAAACTCACATTTTGGTGAATATCAGACAACTGTCATCTGTCATTTTTTGGGCCATATTAACAAGCAGAAATGCGTAAACAACCTGAATGCAGAGTGTCAATACGGACATTATAAAATCTAGCCATTTGCGCGTAGAAAGTAGAATCTGCAGCAGAGAAGAGAGAAGATGCAAGAATTGATACACACGAATGGTCAAAAAATCATACGCACGTACAAGTCATTTACTTACGGATACTAAAGAAAGACTGATCGATAGGACCAAAGCCACGGTGCCAAACAAATTATCCCATTGATAGCAGACACTGACTTTTCTAGTAAACCTTAGTTTTAGGAAAGAGGAAAAGCAACCTTAATTTGTGACGTGCGTTCCGATACATCTGGAAAATCTACAGTTTTATGATTTAATTCACTAACAATATTGCTCTTCTGTGGAAATTTGCGCCTTGAATTATCTTTTTGTGGGCGTTGGATGCCTCAGTTTGGTTTGCTCGGTCGCACGAGTGGGTCAGATGATGGCTGAAAACTTAATCATATAGGAAAGCAACTGTACAATGGTAATATCTATAGTAGCCTTTCTCAACCGTCGTGTCGTAAATACATGTCAGGTGTGTCACGAAATTTTTACTGTCCTTTAATCTTACGCAGATAATAGAACATAGAAAATTTCGCCAAATCGTCTCTTGGAGTAGCCCGATTAGCAAGAAATCGCCCATCATTATATCGGGGGTAAATATGCCGATCAGGGGACCAGGCTCCTACGACCTTGACCTTGATATATATTTTATCAAGGACACCCTCCCGAGTAACGTGCAAAAGGTTTTAGGCGTCGCTCGTTGTTGATTAAAAAGTTGTTAACTGAAGAACTACTGAAATTGATCCTACTTTCACAACGTTCACACACTTTCCTAAATATGGTAAATGACCTTCGGAATAGGCTCATTTGATGCGTATTTGCATTAGAAACAACTTTTTCCTCTGACAAAATTGGCGGTTTCCTCTCCAAAGGAAGATATGCAAAATTCAAGTTGAAATATAAATGTGATAAATGGAGATTGATCTAACCAGAAAGGTCTACCATGCTCTCAAGTTTAGATTATTTTTTTATTGCGCGGGCGGGCGCGTAAGCGCCCGTGCCGCGCCTAACCCTTATAAACCTTATGCGGGTTAGGTTAGGGTTAGGTTAGGCGGGGAGCGATGGTTAGGCGCAGCGCGAGCGCTTACTAATCTAAACTTGAAAGCGTGGTAGGCCTTTCTTTCTCTGAACGTTCTCTTAAATCGCAATTTCTTATCCTTACAACTTTTTAATCAACAACGAGCAACACGTAAAACTTCTTGCACGTTACTCCGGAGGTTGTCCTTGATAACATATGTCAAGGTCAACGTCGTAGGAGCTTGGTCCCCTGATCGGCATATTGACCATATCGGGTTGGTGCATAATTATTGCGCCCTTTTTTAAATACATTTTATTGGCAAAAAACAATACGAGCATGTAACAAAAATATCTTTAAATGATTATTCCGGTGCATATGCATAATCATCTGGAATAATCATTTAAAGATATTTTTATTACATGTTCGTATTGTTTTTGCCAAATGAAATGTATTTAAAAAGGGGCGCAATAATTATGCATCAACCCAATACATGATTATACGCATTTAAACACCTATCGTGTAATTAGATATTTCTCACATTCAACTCTAAAACGAACGATCCCTCATTCCATGAATAATCTTCACTGAAAAAGTCCCGTTTTTTGTGGCGGGCGGCATGGCTTTTTTGCATCTAGGAAGAAATCACGCGTAGGGGTGTCGCGAAAGTTTGAAATGGTACTTTGGTCTGCCACAAGGAAAAAAAGGTTGAGAAACGCTGGTCTATAGCATAGGTACAGATAGTGGTCCACACGTACCCTGCGAGTCTAAACATTCCGCAGGCATGTTGTACCGAATTTATGAAGAAGCCATCTATTGCTAATAGTACGGCCACTGCCAGGACGACTGCATATGCTACCAGGAAGAGAGCAATATAGATATGTTTATTGAGAATGGGGCTGAGTTTTATTGAAAATGGAAGAGGGATCACATCGGATGCGTTTGATCGTTGAAGGCTTCGGTAAATAGTTGCCACTCCCATTGGCGGTACGCCCAATGTAACAACTGCGACCATGAACCCTGAGAAGAGATTAAAAGTTATTAATCTTTTTCTGCTTCTTGTATTAGCCCTCGAGTTTTCTCAATTTTTCTCACCAGCGAGCGCGGACGGCACTCTGTGCCACCTCAGTACAATTACTACAAACACAGTAAATATTGTCTTTAGATATCTACTACGTGTTGTCTTTCCCTAACAACACGAAAAGAGATTTATTCTTGGATAAAGGGGCAATGCGTTATATTTCTTTATAATATGATAAACTGGAAATAGCAGCAGACCGGTTACTGCCTGCATTCTCATCGCATACATTTTTATTATACGAACCGTTTCATAATACAAACACATGAGAAATATACGTTAGCAATAGGTGAAGAAATGTAAATTTACTTTCTTGATGCGTAACACGGAAGACACTGTGCCTTCAGCAGTGCAACACAATGCTGGCTTGGACAATACCGGGGATTCATTC
Organism: Tiphia femorata; assembly: GCA_944319695.1. NCBI lineage: Eukaryota > Metazoa > Arthropoda > Insecta > Hymenoptera > Tiphiidae > Tiphia > Tiphia femorata. The sequence goes on from OX090895.1 coordinate 32,582,111, forward strand.
ACAGTCTCGATTCTTACAATATGAGCGCCATTTATTGTCAAATTAGCAGAACTAAGAATAGTAGATATCAAAAAATACTTACCTACCTACAACGATTTTGATACATATAATCAGAAAAGATTAACATGGGCGGTACTCAGTACCGCAACGCGCCCGCTCGAGGGTGAAGAATCGTTTCGTCCATGTCGTACTGCGTGTAATGTAGCAGAGTATCTCAAGAAGGTCGTATAAAATATGAACTTATTGGAAACGTTCTTGTGACCAGTGACGAGCAATTGAATCGACCCTTTACACTTTGTACAAAGTACGAAATGGATGAATTCCGTTTCGATGTTTATCAAAATTACTTGCATAGACAACGCAAAAGATATACTCGTCCTTCTTCGGCTGATGCTTCCATGATAAACAATTCTTCCGTAGACGTCAGACTGTTCCAGTCGTGTTTAATACATTCCAGCAGTGCCTTTACCTATTACTCATTATTTAATAGCGCCCATTTACGTATATTCGTTTTAAAGAACTTCTTCTAAGTAAGCTAGAAGATTCTTAGATTATTGTGCCACTGGTGCAGTTTTCTTCGTATACTCACCTGGCTCTGATTACAACAATGAACAAGATATTTTACAAGCGTAATGGTGGTGATAGCGGCGTAAGGAAACATTCCGGTTATAATATCGAACGTGTGCGCTGTAGTGAAAACTATCGTCTATAAGCGTAAATTTTATTCGAATGCAGTACGTGGCTTGGAAAATGCAAATGTGGGATAACAATGTGATACCTCCATAGTGACTGCACTCGCAGCCGTTAGTAATACTAAACTTCGTCTATAAATTAGATCACATTTTCTTTGATAAGGCCACTGTCCCGTTATGAGCATAAGCTGCTTGTTCAACGAGTAAAATCGATTGTCGAAGAAGCTCATTTCCGTAGGACGGTCGAACTTGTAATGCGTAGAATGAAACTGCTTTGCCTCTCCGACCTTCGTTCTACGTTAAACATTTCTATTATTTTTTTCCCTTTCCCTATTCAGAGTGGGCGATATTTCTCGTAATTGAGGGCAATTTGCTCTTTCAGAAGTTCAAGTAACGAATAAAAATTACCTACCTCGCATTATTCACTTCACGTCGCGGCAGAGCGCATTTCTGTTCTCCATAGACGATTATGGAGAATGTTCACGATCTTTTTATATTTATGGAGACTTGGCGCACTTGTCATGAATTTTGTATAACACTAATTTTCTTATGTCCTTACATTACACAGTACTCTTCTCCGTAAATACTGAGAGGTCGAAGTAAGAATTAATATGTACGTACAAGAAATATATTCAAGAAACATTTGTCCGTTGTTCGTCGGTGCCAGATAAATAAAAAAAAAATAATAACGCAGGAGACAGCTTCTCGATGTATTGGCCCTAGTCGAGGTTGTACCGACCATGCGGTTACAAGACCCCCGAATGAAGACGTTTCAGTTATTAGTGACCAGGTGAGAAGTGATAATTACTGAAGGCTGCCTCGTAGCTTCGAATTCTCGACTAAAGCAAATTGCAGCGGCAAAAGAATAAGAAAAGAAATGAAGAAGCACTGAAGTACATCGTTTATGCCTCGCGACATGCTAGACCTTTCCTGTCTTTACACGCACAGGGGGTATAAGAACTTCCGTCGACAGGATCGTAAATAGAAAGAAAGAGTATCCAGTAATAGGCATTCAAGTTATTTCATATCCCCACACGTTGAGGTTACATACACATTAGATATAAAGTTTGCTCGTCTTCCGTACACGTTACACATTCCATACGTTACGGCGAGGTGAAGTTGGACAAGGTGACTTTATATCTCACGTGCATGTCACCCTAATGTGTGAGGATACGGAATTAAATAAGGTCCTCTTTGAATCAATAAACCCTCTATTAACGGCAAATATGAAAGAATTTGAACACACGTAAAATGAAATAAAGGAAAGCAAAAAGAGAGTTTCTGTAAATAAAAGTGCGACGTCTCACGTTTAGCTAGTTTTGATTTATCTTACAATTAGTGTTAGGATGAAAATCGTTTCGAATAAACCGAGGAGGAGAATTTATAGCAGTTGCTGTCAAATTTCGAATGCTGTGTTTACGTTTCTAAATGTCAACAAGTAATAACATGTATACCTAAAATTATTATTTACTTACTCGATAATGACTCGACGCCTCAATAATGTATAGTCTAAAATTTAAAGACTCTTTATTCTTTTCCTTTCTTCATTTACCATGTATTCATAGGGTTTCGTATTACTCATAATTTGTTATGATTCATATAGGTATGTATGTGTGACAGTTGCATTAACCCAAACATTCGTGTTACGTATGCCAGATAATGCATAGTAAACTAAATTAAATATCGATTTTGCAAATGCATATATGTACATATATTATGGGACAGATAGTGGTACGATGGAATCCACCTACTCCTACCACTTTGGGATTTTCACTTTGCGATAAAAAGAATTTATTACCAACATTGAACGTAAAATAAGTTTCAATCGTATCTAGAAATTAAGTTTATACAGAAGCATCTAAGAACAATCGATTCCAGTAACAAGAACCTATCAATAACAGTATCCATCGTCACAACTGTATTCCACTGTTTACGTATTACTTTCATACGATACGTCCTAATTACCAAGAAATCTCTGTTCATTCATCGTGCCATCGTTTTCTTCCAACCTCCCGTAAAACGTCCATACCACAATTCACTTTAACACTAAAGCTCCCAAAATCAGGTAAAGCGTCCGATTAAGAAAGGAAATTCCCATATAGAAAAAAAACTTCGGTAGTTTAATGTTGACAGACCGTAGCAGTGCGCTTCTCTTTTCGCAACGAAAGACTTCGCAAACACGGTAGAACGCATTTCTCGATACTGCAATTACCTAATAGCTCGTTAGGCTGATCGTGGCCTTTTCCTATCAGGGCTGGTAGCATTTAATTGGTAAACTTTTCCATCGATCGTCGTGGATCGAAACGATTGAATCGTCCTGACTCGCGCGAACACTGTAAGGCGCAAGAACGAGGCTGCGCGCGCGCTCGGAGTCCCTCTCCTCGTGCTCACCTGGTCTCTCCGTACGAAGAACGAGAAAGAGAATGTGTACAAGTTACGTGAATGTTGTGTATGAGAAAGCGTCGGGTGGTGGGTAGACACGTGCTGGTAAGGGTGACGAGGATGAAAGGAGCGAGAGAATAGTGAAAAGTGAGTGAGAGAGAGAGAGAGAGAGAAGAAAGGAGAGAAGGGAAAAGAAAAAGGAACAGGTAGACCCCTTCAGGCGTAGGTAGTGACGGGGCACGGACTATAGAGGCTCTCCTTATTCCGGCGCGCCGCTTCTCTCTCCACTCACCATTCCTTCTTCCACTCCCATAGCGGAGGCCGCATACCTCCTTAGGATGCAGTGTAGACCTGTCCATTGCCTGGTGGACACCGGTTCTTTTTCGGTACGTTTCTCGGGCCACGATCGCGCGCCACCTGAGGAGACTCGAAAACGGACCTGAAGGAATCAAAGTTCGCGTTAGACCGAGAAGGAGATTTTCTTTTGCTGGAGATTGCTGTGTGACAGTAGTTTCTTGGTCCCTCGGATAATCCAGAAGCGTGAGTTTCGTAAGCGCGTGTGTCATGCGTTTGGATTCGTCGGGCGAGACAATGGTGCGCACGTGATATCGTGAAACGATTGTGGGAAAAGGAGACGTGGATATAAGTGAGGAGAACGAGGAGTGGATACGTGTGTGGAAAACTGCGAGTATGGAGCTGATGAGGTGATTTTGGAGTCGATGAAGGGGAGAGAAAGAGCGCGGGAGAAAGAAGAAGCGAGAGAACTCGGATCCACCGCGCATCGACGTTACCAGGTGAGATGATGTGCGCTGCGTGTAGTGTATACCTGCCTATCTTGGATTTCGATTGGTCGGTAAAGCCGAATTAATGTTTTTGAGTTTGGAGATGAGTTTGGAGATGAGTTTGGTTGATGAGTTTTACGATCGTCGAGGATGTGCATGGAACAATGTTGTTTACAATTGTGACCGGTGATCAAAGTAGAGTCCAACCTTTGCGGTTTATTTGGATTGAATTGGTGTAGATAAGTTTAGAGCTTCTCGATTTGGATGAGCGTGGCGTATGAACATCGTGTAAGAACATCGTTGTTGTCTGCGTTTCCATTCAAACTGTTTATTTAAAAGTGATCAGGGTAGAGTAGAGCGTTGTAAAAGAATTTTCATAAATATACGAGTTTCATCATACTACAGTCATTTTAGTTGGTCGTTACTTGTGGAAAATACCAGACGCACAAAATCAATGTGAATTTTACCGGAGCTTAGTAAGAAGTGAAACAACGGAGCAGGATGTATTCTTTGAGAGGCGGGAGAGGGGCAATTTGTGATCTGATATAAGTGTTCAGATTTATCTTTCACATTTCTCGATCATTTTAGTAGACGATCGCCCAAGGTGAAAATGCGTAAGTTCGCCGTACTCTTGCTAATCGTTCGAAAATCCTCGGAGTTCGACGAACGCGTCGCCGCTCGACTCACGCGTGCACACGACCTGATTTCGAATCTCGGAATGCCGCTAGGAATTTTTGAGTCGTAATACTCGCCGTCACGCTTGGCGGAATTAACAGTTGTCCCAGAAATGGGGAATGCCTCGTGGTAAGAAAGAAGGTCGAAGGTGCACGGAAGACGAAGCGGCCACGAAGCCTTCGAGGACGAATTTGAGAGGAGCGCGAATCTCCGTTAGCGTCAAAGAAGCGTGCAGAAGTTGGCGTGCCAGTTGACTCGTCTCGAGCCAAACGGAACCAAACCGGATGCTAGGAACTACACTGACGAGCATTGAAACGATCGTACCTCCTAGCTTTCGTCTTCAATTCATCTCTTCAGAACCCACGTAGTGAAATACCATTTCTGAGACTCTAGCCTCATTTCCAGGATATGGATTATCTTTTCAAGGAGGTACTGTATTTTTCACCGCGATACTTACTTCCTGGAAAAGACGAAATTCTCTTGGAATGAAAAGTTTGCCTCGAATGAAGAATTACGAGGCGATTTCTATTCTCGGACAGTGGAAATGGAAATCTGATATTGAGTTTGTACCTTTGTATTTTGAATGATTGCCACATCTGATTCGTCTGCGGTATGAACGTCAAACACGAAACCTGGGATATTTGTATCGATTTAGCTTATCAAAGTTTGACTTCTCTGATCACTCTTGTTAATTACTTCCGATGACATGCGAATGAAAATAATGTCACTTGACGAATCGATTTTTTGGAAAATGGGTTTACGATGGAGAGTGTGAAGTGGTTGGTTTAATTGCTCGCCCATTTAAAACGAGGAGATTTTCGATTTTCGATTTTCTACTTCTAAATATTCTGTATTTATATTAATCAAGCTCACACGGTTAACTCGATCCACGTCGAAGGTCACGACAATCTGACGTACGTTCGTTAATTTGGTAGAACCGGTTGAACCGGGCGAGTAAAAAATATCGTGAAAAATACGAGCTCCCAGAACCCGGTGGCAAGTTCAGGGAAAGGCAGAAAAGGGGTGCAGATTTTCATACGACTTTCCTCGGTAACAGAATCGATCGCTGTTTCTCTCGACTACGGTCGTCGAACTTACGTGCGTGGTTACCAGGCTCGCTAGCACCGTCGAAGGTGCAAGTCCTTGAAGATTTCACTATACGCCATTGTTTCTACTGACGAACTAAATCAAAATTCTCGTGATTATATTTCTCCAAAAAATCTCACTTGAAACTAGTAGTGATATACACGAACCCAGAAACAAACAAGGCCCCATGTTCGTAGTAAGTCGAGTGGATTCTAATTTCCAAAAGTAAATTCAAGCTGCTAGTTTGTTTCTTAAAGTTATCCAAGGATTTATTATCAAACAAGAGAATACACACAAGTAAAAATAGTCAGGCTTTTCGAAAATTTCCAGAATCGACATGAATTTCCGAAACTTCACTCATCTTCGAGGATCATGCTCTCGAATTTTTCGTATTTTCTATTCCCGAAGCATCTAAAGAAAATTGTTCAGAATCCCGATATTTTCGTGGCATATTGTCTGCCATATTCTTTCGAGGGTGTCGAGGAGTTTCTTCATTCGATTTTGGGGTTTCGCGCAGGAAATAGACTCTAGGAAATAGGCTCATCCTGTGACCTCTGAAGGGAAACTCGGCGGCGAAAGTGAAGACCTACAGGAGTGGTGGAAGGCAGGATACTCCTTTTCTTAGTCATTCATCCTGGCATCACCTGGTCGTTGTGGCGGTGTCGGGATTCCAGCCGCGTAACGTAACGGATGAGGGTGCGGTGAAGGGGTCGGAAGGGAAGAACGGCGCCGTAACGGCTTTTTTTTCTTTCGTGCTCTCTCTCTCTTTCTCTTTCTCTCTTTTCTTCTTCGTTCCTCTTTCTCACCTCGTCCTCCTTCTCGTCATATCTATCTTTCTTCACTTACGTCTTCCTCTCTATCTCTCTCTGTATAATCTCCGAAGCGATACCTTGCCCTGTCTTTCCCTTCCATTCTTGGGCACGCTCCTTTTTCCTCTTTCTTTCCTTCTTCATCGGTCTACAGTCGTTCTTTTCTCTCCTTCCTTCTTTCTCTCTCGGCTTCCTTGCCTCCCCCCCACCCCTTCATTTCCCTCCCGTATACCGCTCTTTACCTCTTTTTCCATCTTCGCCATGTACGATCAAGGTGTCTAGGACATCGAGACTCGTACGACCGGTGCCGAACGGTTAACCGTGTGTACTCGATTGCCGCCGGTCGTTTCTTCGCGGTTGCGCGACGAATCGAAACTCGTGAGTAGGTAGTAACGTAGATTTCGGGCTCGAGATAGTATTCTTGTATTTGGTAAAGTGTTCTTCGGTTTGTACGAGCACGTGGAACTAATGGTGGGCTCACTTTCTTTCGTTTTAGTAAATGCTTGTACAAGTCTGCTCTTCAACGCGTTTTACGAAAGAAATGTATTCGTCGTAGTTGTAGAAGCTTTTTTTTTAGTGGCGTAGGTGGTTGATCTACATCCTGGAAATGTTGTTTTTAAGATGTTGCAAATATGTAATAACCACGTACCTGTGAGCTCCCGCTTTCTATTTAAATTTGCACCATTTCCACGCTTATTGCGATGATCTAATTTGAGCAAAAAGGTGGGAAGTGATTAAAGAAAGTAGCCAACCATAAGCCTACGTATAACGTGTAAAATCGTTATGGTTTCGGAGCTTCGTAATTTTCCCTCTTACGTGATGGGAACTGTACCGGGCTCTACCGTGGGACAATGCGAATTCAATTATCGTTTTCTCGCCGCGAGTTAAGTCACGTAGACTAGATTAACGCGAAATCGTTTTCGCTTTCGCGAATTTTCCTGCGAACGTGAAACAATTTTTACGGATATCGTTCAATTGAGACATATATCGAACAGGAATTTTTCTAACCTTTGAAACTATAATATCGTTTTCACTAGGTGCAATCTGCGCATTTGGATAGATATAGCAGAAAAAGTAGTGTATGCTTTTCTTTGTCAAGCATGACGGAACACATTAATAGAAAACTTTGTGATTGTATTTTAACAGATATTTGCGTTATAGTTAATCTTTATGGAAAATAAATATCAACGCGATATAAACGGGATGTGAATAAGATGTTATCTAAGTTTAAAGAAAATGTTGAAAATTATAGGGACGTCGCAAATACGCAGATTTTCGATTCTATTTAAATTTACGTTAATTAAATTTCTCTTGAGGAAGTTTTCTAATAATAGTTACGAAGAACGCGGAAGTAAGATGGGACGTAATTCAGTAAGATGGTAAGAATTGCGGTGACAGTTTCTAGCTCATCCTCGCCGTTATCGTTCCTTGTGACTCAAGCGTTGCTCTCGCGCTTATTCACTTCCTTAAGTTCACGTTTCGTAAATCCTACCGTTGTCCACAACCTAATTGGCCTTTAAGAGGGGCTTCTCCTGTAACATATTCAAAAGATCTTAACTTCCTCAATTCTAATGACTAGGGCACATTCTATGCAGTATGGCAATGATTACACGGTACAATCTTGTAATTATAAGCAGGCATATATTCTATCACTCGACTGTTGTTATAACGACGTTTTCGAATCAGATCCTAAAACTACTCACGTAGAATAACTTTCTTGGTGAAATTAAAATTTCTATCTTTCGTTTAATGTCATTAGCTCTGGTTACTGTAACAAAAAACTTCAAATCCTCAAGTGATAACGGAGAATCCATTATACAATACGCTCAAAGAGGGCCACCCTACTTGAGAATATCTAATAGACAATACAAAGAGTAGCAACAAAAAAAAGGAAAAATTCATCTGTATTTGAAGACTCTCTTCTTACATCCTACAAATGTATAGTTCTGTATTACGAGTAAGTTAGCCTTTGATCAAATTTATAAAATCACCGATTCGTCGTCTTGGTTACACAGGAAGCCTTGCTTAATGTTGAAAGGTAGAATTCCAAGAAGAGAGCCTTCCACCTGTCTGACATCCTGAAATGGAATCTGATTTCTAACGGCTTTTCTCTGACCGTGCGTGCATCGCGGAACTCATTCAGACTGGCCAAACATAGAGCTCGTTCGTCCAGAGTCAGTTTTTTTAGGCACGATCGCATGGAGTGACTTATTTGTGACTGATTTGCGCCTCACAGTATGTTGCCCGCGAAACACGGTGAAACAGTCCAAGTTCTATGGTTGCTGCAATTACTGGAACGGAGGGAACGCGTTTTAAGTTCTGCAAAACGACGCAAGTGGTTTCAGAAAACGGTCGATAAGTCGAATACTTTCGTGGAAGTATTTAAGTCGACTTTCCCTTTGGTTTAGAGACAGAGGTTTAGGGCCGAAGAATTATCGACATATTTTCTTCGATCGATATATCGATTTTGGATCGTCGATCATCAATCGTTATCATCGTCGAACGTCAATCGTCATTATCGTCGATCGTCAATTGTCATCATCGTTGATCGTCATCATGCATTACTATCACTAATATAGATAATAGTATTCATTGGAATATTTAGAAAAATCCATTTATATATTCATCACAACAAGGCGTCTGTGTAGATAATAATTACTACATGTGGTAAAAAATACGCGTGTAAAAGCACACGGAATTGCAGTGAAACAGTCGAAGAAATATTTTATTTAATGTATCTGTTAGCAGAAATTAATATTATGAGCACAGTAGAATATTAAAATATGCGGTGAACTTTATGTTTGCCATGAATGCCGTTCCATTTAATTATATCCTACTTTAAAATATCGGTCATTCTATCGAGACCACCGATACTACAGGATTTAATAAATAGTCGAAATCCATAAATCTCTCCCTCTGTTACATTCATAAAATTAGCAAGAATAATATCCTGGCGTATGTCTTTCGTTAAAGGATACGATTAGTACGTGATCAGGACTTTCGTGAATTCACAGAAAAATTTTTAACATGTCTAGGGAATGGCTAGCTTGGAGATATGCTTCTTGAATTTTAAAAGGACCGCTTACCCAACACGACTCGCTTATCAAACACGACAGCAAAAGCAATAATAAATCCTAGGTAAGCAATCGCGCTCCTCAAGCAGGTTGAACTCCAGCCGGGTGTACCGTAAACTCGATTACCGGAAGTGAACGGAATCGCATCAGGCACATGAAGCAGGAAGTGGCTAGTTGTCACGCAACGAGAAGCACGTACTTCTGTTCGCTTCCTTGTTTCCGGCACGCGGCTCACGGTTAAGCGGTAAATGTCTCGGCGTCAAGACACCTAATTGCAAACTTTTCTCTCAAGTCGATCGCTTTTTTATGTTCAACAAGCCATACACGACGATTTTGCAGATTCATACTGGCAACTGCGCTTTAAGTGTCGCGATGGTAAGACGGAACTCTCAGTTACTCACTTCTCTTCGAAGTAAATTATCGTAATGTGCTTTACGAATAATAATCGACGGTGTGGCTGATTGGGTCATTGTATTTGAGATAAAAGCAGGAATAACATTTGAAAATAATATAATGTTTCAATAAATTTGTCCTTATTATCTTAACAATAATATAAAAGAGATCATGGTATTTTGCGTGCAACTCGAATGAACCATCTTCGAATCATTCTTGACTTAAGTCAATTAAGGCATTCTAATAAAATAACAACAAATTGGTTTGCTCTGATGTACCTATTAATTGATTCGCTCAATGGCATTAACATTAAATAATGAGATAAATAATCATTTCCATTTCACAAAAGAAAAATCATTTTCACGTTTCATCAGTAATATGTATATGTCATTTGAGAAATTCACAAACTATTGTTTCTTTATGTTTCACGAACAGTAGTCGAAGATGTGGCCGATTTTGTTCCTACTGGCGACCGCGTGGGCGCCAACGCGGTGCCAAGTGATCAATCGAGCGCCACACTTCGTTCAGGGTGGTGACATGGCAAGACTGGCCGTGTCGGAGGGCACTCCCGCAGGAGCACCCGTTTACACTCTGCAGGGTGAAGATCCTGAAGGCTCCAGGTTGCATTATTCCATCAGTGGTGAATACTTCACCGTGGACAGGGACACCGGTGTTGTTGTATTGAGGAAGGCGTTGGACAGGGAGACCCAGGATTTGATCGAAGTGATCATAAGTATAACGGGTAAGCAGAGTATCAGGCGTAAGCAGAAACACTGTTGACTGCCACGTCACCTGGAATTTAGGTGACTGTTTAGTTAACTATCTAAAGTGTTAATTAAAGTTCCATATACCTACTTTGATCATTTGTTATCAGACACTGAAACCGTCATCCACATATGAGTGACGCGACAGTCAACGTGGTTAAGAGGTATGAGCAATCTAACCAGACGTAAAAATAGGCGTTCTTTGAGCGTGAACTGCTGCAGAACTTGAGAAGCTACAAACTTGCTACTCGGCATTTTGTTCTAGTACGTCATGAGAATTCGAAAAATGCATAAGAAGAGAACAGATAATAATGAAATTATTATTTATTAAACGTACTGTTTCGTATTGCACTCTCTATTCGTCTCGACGGTTTCGCCATATTAGATAACGCGAAATAAAAGAAAATACATTATATTACTAAAGTACATTCACTTGATGCCTTGATACTTCGAAACAGTTTTTTTTATATGTATACCAAGCAATTCTAAGAGGATCATTAATAAGAAAATATGTAAAAAGTCGCATTCCTTTTCTTTACCTAAAATGAGGAAACGTTATTTGGAGCCGATGAATAAGATCTCTCGGTTAGGCACAGGACTCAGTATTTATTTCAATTTTCTTTATGTAAATCGAACAAATGCTGAATTAGTGCTTCTCTCAATGTTAAAATAAAAGTTCCAATAATTCCCGCGTTTAGACGAAGGCATTGCTGGATCGGAACCCAACACTGTCTCGCTCAGGCGGGAGATTGCGGTTTTGGACGAGAACGATAATCCACCGGTGTATCACGGACGACCGTACGCTGCCCGCGTTCCGGAAAGTGCTCACGTTGGTGGCCTGCTCCTTCCAGAAGATACGATCACAATCACTGATCTTGATGGAGGAGTGAATGCCGATGTTCACGTTAAATGCGTGCCGGCTTCGCGCGACGATGACGTCTGCGACGTCTTTCAAGTCGCTGCGGAAAAGGTAATTTCTAAGAACTCGTATGCGCGTGAAAGCTTTCCACGGTCTGTATTCTCTCTACGATTTTTATTTTCGTTCTGTGTTTTTTCCATTGATTAAATAATTCGGATGGTTAACACTTTAACTGCCGTGTGACGGTTATATTGAATAATTACGACGTGTGCTCTGACTGAGATTTCCTTATAAACTCGCATGTCAGTTGAAGTGTTAAATATACACGAATATACCTAGTTTATTATTGCAATTGAGTGTAAGACTAATTATTGAAGGGAAGAGAAATGTGTATATCCCACAGGATAATGGATCTTTTAACTTATTTATAAATAACAATTGAGATTTTCGTCCTTAAATCAACAGAGTTCGAAGAGTGTGAAGAACAAATCTACATACCAAGGTATTTTTTTCTGAGGCAGCAGGTGTCGGTTATTCGATTATTCGCGGATGATTGACGTTCGGATTGGCGGACGCTCTATTGTATTTATAGGTCTTGAATCGTAATCTCGTTGAAAGATCGATGCCTCTTTCAGCTGGCAGAAGGAAAGTACGACGTGCAGATCAGCCTGGCGAGACCGTTGGATTACGAAAGGAGAAACTCTTATTTGATCAATCTCTTAGCCGTAGACGGGGCGAACGATCCGCTGAAAAGATTGCAGGCAAGAGCCACGGTTGCAGTGGACGTGCTAGACGTTCAGGTAATTTTTTGTCTTTTCATCGGGGAGTTTGGTACAGATCAGGGAGCGAAATCTTGAACCGAGATTTTTTTTCTAATTCTATCTCATCGTACCTACTCATTCTCAACACGAGAGCTGGGCTTGTAAAAAGTACACATTTGTGGTTCATTCCGCAAGGTCGATTCTTATAATGAGAAAAGTACGATCCAAACGTCAGAAGCTTTGACCATTCGCACTGGTACTGTAATTTGGTTTGAAATTTCTTTTCTTAGAAATACAAATGCATTTGCATTTTTTTGTGCAGAAAAAACACAAATAAATGGCACCAGTCTCTCGTTTGGAAATTGCACCCAGTACGGTTATCTACAACGCAATTAACGATAAAGAGATTTTAAAGTAGTATCTTTGTCGGACGTTGAATCGTGTGTGCAATTATAAAGAAGATCTAAAGCTGATCTATGTTAGACCGAATGTTACGAATATTAATTTTGCGTATTAAAATAATGGCTTTCATTCTGTCATCAATTTTTATAGTCATTGTACGACCCCCCCACCAACAATTTTTTTTTCACCAAACCTTTTTTACGCGAATCAGGATGTGTAAGGTGGTATAGACTCACTGCGCGGTATTCGTAACGCAATATTTCTTAACAATCTGCATTCGTAGATATAAACTCCTGAAACAATTACTATGACATTCGATCGGCCTTAATTCGAACTGTTTAATTACCAATACGAATAATGTTTAGGATCAGCCACCTGTTTTTCTAAACGCGCCGTACAGCGCGGCCCTACCCGAGAATACCGCGGCAGGTCACACAGTACTAACAGTGAGAGCTCGGGACGGTGACACCGGTGAACCGAGACCTCTGCTCTTGACCCTGGAAGACGATGCTGGAGGCCACTTCGAGCTTGTAGTTTGGAGAGAGACTGACGTGACCGTAGGCAAGCTTGTGACAACGAACGTGTCCCTCGATCGAGAGGATTCGAGGATCCTTCAGAACGGTGGGATCTACACGTTCCAAATCAAGGCCACGGAGTTGATCAATAACGAGATACCAGCCGACACGGCGATCTCTCTCGTTACGATCGTGGTCACGGATGTGGACGACCTTGTACCCTCTTTCAACGAGGATTACTTTAGGCTAAGGATCTCCGAGGATATTGGAAAGGATACACCGTTGCCAGGTAAGTTCTATCCACTGTAAACAGCGATGGAATCTATGCAGATACTATTAATAGAATCGCGTAATTAATTTCATAGCACGGCAATCAACGAAAAACCTTACCCAATAGGACATTATTTAAAAATTTGTGTACCCGGTGTCGATTAGATTAATATTGACATTTTAGGTGTTAATTATTCATTCTAATCTTGTAATAATTAATAGAGAACCAATACTGTACTGAATAAAAATCAGCTTCATATAAAAATAAAAAGTGTAGATTTTTTGTTAGGAATGAAATTGTTTGTGTCAACTGTTTTATGTGGGTATTAAGCAGTATCAATATTTCCGTGAAAGTATTAAACGCTATGATGAACGAATCGATTCTTTCCGATACATTTACCTTTGATATTTATCAATACCAAATGAAAATGTGCAGACTATCGATGCAATTTGTAGTATGAATAGTATCGGTCTCATCACTATGAGTCCTTCCTGACGATAAATTTAAAGTCTGTCTATGCTTTTCCGTAGGATTGAACATGATTGTCAACGACGGAGATGTTGGTGATAACGCTAAATATTCTTTGGCATTGAGAGACGTACCCGGTTATCCAGGAATATCTGCCGCGTTTTCAGTTAGTCCTGAAGAAGCACGAGGTCGAGTACCCATTGTCATCAAGGCTAAGAACGCCAGCGTTCTCGATTACGACGTCGACGATGCTGCGAAACGACAACTGGAATTCGAAGTTGTAGCAGTGGCTAAAAATGATGTGGTAAGAATCTGAGATGCAACATTTTTTTGCATTCACTCTGCATTCTACTGTAGACATGCGGAAAAAACGAGTTTCGTTTTATGTTTTATTGAAAAGCGTAAAAAAAGCCGATAATCAAACTTTCCAACTGTCGATTCTTTCTTTCACTTTACTACCTGCTCTAGCCAAAACTCTTACAGCCAAAATCATTTTAGCATTTTTTTTACACCAGAGAAACAGAATAGAACCATGGATGCTTTACAAATACTTGCTTTTATGGCAAATGCGTTCAAACAATTGTAGTATCGTCAATTTTAAACATTGCTCTTTAAGAAAACGGTTAAATAATAGAAAAGCATGCATGGGTGTATGTACATAGGAATCGATCCTCGATAGATAAAAATGTATAGGTCTTTTGTAAAAAAATGAACTACCAAAAGATTCTATTAAAAACTCGTTTCGCAGTAGAATAACCACTTAACTTTTCATGCAACAGAGGTATCTTAAACGAGTAATGTTTTTTTACAGTTAGCATCGTCTAAAATCCACATAGACTTATTGGACGCGAATGATCACAGTCCCGAGTTCTCTCAATCGTCTTACAAGCTATCTGTGCCCGAAAATGCTGAGCCAGGCACACGATTCGGGGACGTGTCCGCCATAGATTACGACAGTGGTGCTTTCGGTCAACTCACTTACACTCTGCGAGGATTTGGCGCGGACAAATTCAAAACTGATCCAAAGCTGGGCGGAGTGTCTGTAGCGAAGAAGTTAGACTATGAAATTCAGAAATCTTATTCTCTGACGATGGAGACGAAAGACGGTGGTGGTAGAGTGTCTGCCGTTAACATTGTCATCGAGTTGATCGACGTTAACGACAATCGTCCAATTTTCGAGCAAGTCGAGTACTCCAGAACAGTCAGGGAAGGTGCGACAAGTTTCGATCCACAAATGTTCGTCAGAGCAACCGATGTGGACGGACCCATGCAAGGCAATGGACAAGTGTTGTATTCAATCAATCGTCACAACGGTATGACGGACAATGTGTTCAAGGTAAGACCTTGCTTAAGATAAACTATGGAATTTCGTTCATTAACCCTTAAGTGCATGAATTTCCATTTGAGAATAAAGAAAACAATAGAGGCAAAACAAGAAGAAAGACAGGTTGTTTGTAATGGCCTTTAATATGATTGGTATCGAAATTGATACTTTATGGGTTTAAGGGGTTAACGTTAAGTCGGTACGTTTCATTTAATTTGCTTTATTTCTCTTATTTGATCGCTTTGGATAGCTTTAAAGTTTTGTAAAAGAAGTTCAATTGTTTAGGTGAACGGATTAACTGGAGAGGTGACGATGTTGAAGCCGGTACGTTCCGGGGACACTGAACGAGGAATTTACGAATTAGCCATCAGTGCTACGGACATGGGCATTCCTCCTTTGTCTTCTGAGGCGATGCTTTTCGTCCGCGTGGGAGTACCTGGAAATCAAAAGCCTATCTTTCGTGGAAACTTCAAATCCAGTTCACCTGGCCCGAGCAGTTACAGAACCAGATTACTGGAGAACGCGTCGCCGGGAACGGAAGTGATCAGAGTGATCGCCAACGATCCTGATGGAAGGGACAATTTATTGCAGTATCATATTGCGTCCGGTGCCAAAGACAATTTTGTAATCGATTCGAGGTAATAATCAATCGTTGGAATGACTTAATTTCAATGTGGATATAATGAAACGCATCTATTCATTGGACAGTTCTGGCATTATAACTGTATCACCGGACGCGCGTTTGGACTTGGAAACGGGCGGTGACAAATACGAGGTTATTGTTTACGCCATTGACTCCGGTGTACCCGTAAGAGAAACAGCTACCACCACCGTTAGAGTGAATATCATTGACGTGAATAATAAACCACCGGTGTTCAACGAGTCAACATATCTGGTGTACGTGTCCGAACGAGCTGCCATTGGTATGTTCGTCGAACACTTGGTTTCAATGGCAGATTTGATTTATTCCGTAATAAAGAATCGGTTTACGACTGTCCTGCATCGAACATGTTATAATAGTAACTTTTTAGTATTTTGATGAGTTCATTTTTATTTGAAAATCGTTTCATCGTGCGAATAACTTATTAACAAACAATTACCAATCACTCGTTCAATTCGGGGCGGCAGTAAATCAGTTATTCTTTCATTATTTCGATAGAGGCCCTTTTATTCAAATGTTACTCTTTCCTGATTATCGTGTATAAGGTTTGTAATTCTTAACAGACTTTGTTTCTCTCGTATTTTTACTTTTTCACCGTACACTCGTTACTCGGTGGATTTTTCAATATTAAAATCTCAAGTAACGATTATTATTTGACATCGTAGGGGAACCCGTACTGAAGGTTCTAGCAACGGATCCGGATACTGATGCTTACATAGAATATTCTCTCATCGAGCCAATAAGAGCGGTAGATAAAACTGGCGTGGCCTTGAAGAACACCGCATCGTACGATTATAAGACGGCATTTCGAATAAATGCGACCACGGGACAGATAAGCGTGAATCAAATTTTGGACTATCAAGTGGCAGCAGTTGTGATTCTTACGGTTCAAGCCCAGGATCTCAATGCTGTGACGGATAAAGATAATCAGGTGGCAAAAGTCGAGGTCACCATTTACATTCAAGCTTACAGCGACGATAATCCATCATTCACAAATTCTGGTTGGTCAACGAATAATCCTACGATCCGAGTTTCCGTTCCCGAGGAACAACCCCTCGGAACAACATTATTGATGCTATCGGCTAAGGAACCTATGACAGGCTATCCTGTTCAAAGATTCGAGTTGGTCAGAGAAGACGATGACGAAGGATACGTTAACGTCGGTGTTCAGAGTGGAAATGTCGTTTTGAGTAGGAGACTCGATTACGAAGTTCTGAATCAGAAGGTAAATTGGATTGGAACGTTAGGAATAGGAAAAAATGTACAATTATCTAATTATCAAGTACACTGGTGTTTTACTGTAAATTCATGTTTTTGGAGAACCAAGTATCGCAATGATTTACCAAAGTATATCGAAAATTTTCAGTTCATCAGATTCAAGGTACGCGCCCTTGCAAGGGACTACGAGATAACGAGAAAAATGTCAGAAGCAAATGTCATAGTGGAAGTACAGGACACGAACGACAACAGTCCGATTTTCAGCCAGAAAGATTACAAAATTTCAGTACTGGAGTCGGCAAAACCTTCGAAAATCGTATTAAATGTCAGGGCCACGGACATGGACAGCTCTAACACGGAGCTTGAAGTGAAGAGAGGATTTGGGGAAGTAAGATACTCTCTGACAGGCGAAAACGCTAACATGTTCGAAGTTGAGCCTATAACAGGAAATATACAGGTAATCTTACGTTCAGCCTTATTCTGTGGAATGCTTTCGAATGGCAAACTACCAAATCCTTTGCAAACACATGGGGAATAAGACTTCTTAAACAATTTTTAAATTGTCTTATGAAAGAGTAGTAGTGTAATTTTTTCTTGTTAACAGGATTCGAGTGTATCTAAAGTCGCAATTGCATCGTTTCTAGATCGACGCAAACACCACTTTGGATAGGGAGAGGCAATCGGTGCTTAGATTTTACGTCGTTGCATCTGATATGCCGCAAGGAGGTGCCGAACAAAGGAGTACGAGAGCTTTGGTAACGGTGGATGTGCTAGACGTTAATGATAATGCGCCTGCATTTCCTCAAGAGAGTTACACGGCTGTTATTCCGGAAAATGCACCAACCGGTGTTAGCATCGTTAACATCACCGCCACTGATCCTGATGAAGGTGCAGGCGGTTTGATTTACTACGAAATCATTGATGAGAGTGAAGCCAATGGTTAGTATCTTTCGTTTATCGTTAGTAGTGATAGATCCAAGAATATTGCGAGTAGAGTAAAATCGTAACAGTTAACATGATTAAGCTCACTGAAAAAAGCTTGCGTGTGCAGTAACGTTCGTAAAGATATGATTTTTAAAACAAATAAGTCACCCCCTTTACGGTCGTGCCTAAAAAATGAAAAATTACTTACAATTGAATTATGAAATATCACCAGGAATTTTGTATTTTCTTTCTTATATTGAACATTGATCGAGTTGATTGTTCAAATCACCTCTATGAGCATTTCTTTGTTAAAAAAAAAAGGCTAAAATGATCTTTAGATCTGACGTGTTCATAGTCTTTAAGTAGCGCGAATAGACTGGTGCTTAAATTATAAATACTCGTGATTTTTAAACTCACAAATACACGTATCCTTAAACGGGAAATCAGCTCGCGAAGGACATGCATGTTACAAGTGCATAGAACCAACCATTATATCTAACGAGTAGTAGATATGTAAAGAATACGAAATGAACTTTAGATATTAGATTTGTTCCTAATCTATAAGTACGTATCAAATTTGATTGCATTAATCGTTAACATAAGAAGTACAATTCATGTGGAAGTATTCTCCATCTAATTTTTTTTCTACTCATTCCATTTGATCCGTTCAGGATTGTTCAGAATAAACCACACAACGGGGGAAATCTATTCCGCGCGTCCTCTAACTGGAAAGGGCCGTACCGAGCCCTACAACATGCGTGTTCGAGCCCAAGACAACGGTCGACCAGTTTTATACTCCGACGTGGCTCTTACCCTTTACATCGGCGATGTTGTCAGCAACGACGGAGTTCCACTTTTCATTCGGCCTACCTTGGAAGAAACCGCGTTCATCGCTGAAAATTCAACTGTAGGAAGTCCAGTGTTCCAAGTGGTTGCATCTGATCCCGACGACCCAAACCTACCCAATGGCAAAATCACCTTCAGATTTCTCGACGACGGAAATTTCGGTAAAGACGCGAGCGCCTTTAGGATCAACGGCGAAACAGGGTTGATAACCACGAGGAAACTGCTGGATCGAGAGACCAAAGACAGTTACACTTTAATTCTGGTAGCTCAGGATTTAGGTGATCCTCCTCAACAGGCCACCAGGGTGCTGCAAGTAATGGTCCAGGATATTGACGATCATAAACCTCATTTTAAAAGGAGCCTCGACAGTCCGCCAATTGAATTAGCAGTCTTGGAGGAGTCACCAGTTGGCACGAAGGTCGGGGTGATCGAGGCAATTGACGAAGATATCGGCGAAAATGGGATGATCGATTACGTAATTATTTATGGCAATGAAGCCGGCTTGTTCAGCGTGGAACGTTTGAACAACAATTCGGCGATCATAAAGTCAAACGGTAGGCTTGATCGTGAAACAAACGATCGACATTTGATCACGGTCAAGTGCTTCAAATATTCTGCACAAAAGTCCGATGTTGTGCCCAAGCCTTACAACAGACAGGATCCATCGGAGAGGCAGGTTCTGGTCAGAGTCCTCGACATCGATGACAATAAACCAAGATTCAAAAGGGACAACGTTACTTTGGGAGTAAGACTGAACGTACCTATAGACACTAGTTTGATTACCTTAGAAGCATACGATGCTGACTCGGAAGCTCTACCAGTTACTTACACTATGGGTAGGATGTCTTTCGTCTCATTGGTCGATTCGTCGATATCCCAACACGAAGTTCCTCCTCAGCTGTCCTTAAACTCACGAACCGGTGAACTAAGGACCACTGGATCCATGACAGGCTACGCCGATGGCTATCTGGAGATAATTGTGTCAGCTAATAATTCTGCATTACCTAATAAGGAGACTAACGTGACACTTCGAATATTTTTGTTACGCGATAGAGACATGTTGAAGTTTGTGTTCTCGAAGCCACCGGTTGAAGTGCGAAAGACACTGGAGGACTTTGAGAAAGCCGTGCAGATGGCTCTATCACTGCCGATAAATGTGAATGTTTACGATACGCAGTTTTACTCGAAAGAGGATAACTCGTTGGACTTCTCGTCGACCAGTTCTTGCTTCCAAATGGTGGGAAAGGAGTCTTATGACTTGGACGAGATGAAGACGCTTCTCACGGATCCGAAGAATGAGGAGTTGAAGAAGGTTTATAGGAGTTATCACGTGGAGAAAGTGCAGCATTGTGCTGCCGTGGTGGCGCGAGCAGATGCGTCGATGACGCAGATGTGGGTTCTAGCGATTGCTGTGCTAGTTGGAGTTGCGGCCATTATTTCCAGTTGCACACTTTGTTGCATGCATGCTAAGTAAGTCATGAATATAGACACGTTTACACGTTACACGTTTGCTATTGAGCGTCGTACATGTGTGACTCGTCGAATTCTGCTGACAGCTTAATATCATAATTCTGTCATGTTTACGTCACTCACTCTGTCTCTCGAAAAAGACTCTATATTTCTTTCCCCGAAGACCGAAGAGGTATCGATACTTTTACTGATGTAACTTCGTGACAAAGCATTATACAACAGTCTACCTCTGTGTTTGTTTTAAAGGACTAAAGCTGTACTTTCACACGCTTGAACTTAATTGTAAAGGAGATGGATAATGGAACTTACTTTCTTCCTTTAAATAATTTCATAAATTTAACCGACAATTCGCAGAATGTATTTAAAAGTTTAAGTACGGGTACTTTCATACATGTATACGTAATCTATGTATAGTGGAAATATTGCACCCCTGTAGGCTTTAGGAACAAACCGTCACTGTTTTGTTCTTCCATACAATTTTGTAAAAACGATCTTCCGTATCTTCTAGTTTTTGGATCCTTGACGTGTGTAATGGTTACGCAAAATGCGTAAGCTGCAGTGAACGGTTTTCTAACCAGATCCTAATATCCAACTTGAATCACTTACAATTTATCTTGTTATAAAAATCACTAAGTACGGTGTGCTTTTAGATACAAACGGCAAGTAAAGCACGCACGTTTGAGGGACCAAGCTCGCCCACCTCTGAGTTACGTTTCGTCTGGACCAGGGATGGCCAGCGCCGGATCTCACACGACATTGGGCCCCGGAACGATGGTCTCGTTGGGTCCACACGAAGGTCCTTACGAATGGGGAGTGGATACAACGTTGTATCATCCAAGCACGCTTTCGAGGACGTAAAAACTGTGCCCTTACAAAGTGAGAGGAGTCCGATGACAGACGTTGATTCCCAAGGTCATCATCGTTATCATTTCCAAGTTCTTTGACACAAGTTCTTCGCGTCGAAAGGTTGATGGATGGATGGACCTGTTTCTAATTCCATCGATTCAGTACCATTACCTCCTTCGAACTGTTTCCGTGGATACTTACGTAACGCGCTTTCCATTCGAAATTTTAAGACAGAAAATTCGATCACGAGCGTCCTAAATATACAAAACAAAATATTTACGGTGACAAACGACGATCAAGAAAATTTTCTATCAATAGTATCTTAATGATAGAATGTTCAGTAGTATTTTATTGGCCTATTTGTCATCCTAAATATTTTCTTTTTCCAAACCAAGCAGATGAGCAACTTTCTCGTAAAATTTCGGGTAACGTGATGATCATATGATTCATTGAGTTGTTTTTTACGAAAGAAACACCTTTTACATGTTCGAAGAATAGTTTCTGTTTTTCTGTGGATGTGTAGCGACTACTAACGGGAAACGCTATAAAACATCGGGCCTTCGCTATCTCAGAACTTATCTGACATTTTACTTCGAAAGTTTTCGTGGAAGATGTAATCACGTTACGGGGACGCGATTAATGGTTTTGCGATGACGAAACGATCTCGCATACCGCGTTCAGTGGTGCTATAACGAGTAGAAAGAGCGGAGAAATAGCTCGGTCTACCGAGAGTAATTCAAATTTGCTGCTTTAAGCGGCAGTGCCAACCGAGATACGTCGGTATGCAACGAGCATTAAAATTGTATATTATTTTCAAGTTTATTTGTATATCGCGTTATCGAAGGATACCATTGTAAACGCTCTCTTGTAATATAGGTAATATAGGTTCTATGAGCGAAATAAAGCTGTACATTTTATTATATATAAAAAGCATCAATATGTTTATTGTTAAACGCTTAATAAGCTACGTATGATCTCTCATTAACACGTTCACGTCGACTCCGCTGTTTTTGTTTCTCGCCGTGTGGCGGCGCGCGTATGCATACTTCGCTTGATCTGTGAATGTGTTAAACGAATATTTAGGAGTCACGACTCGCATTTTGCAATAACGAACAGTTCACGTAACGCGAACTGTCAGCAGGGGGGCGTTATGTGTGTAATCATTTATCATTTTATCCACAAGTGAGTATTATAATATCTTTTATGTGAAAGCCTGGTATTATGTAATAGCCTCTGACTGATATATTGAGCATTGATTTAAGTACATAAATCTGCGTTCGAGAACACACTATGCATCGTCGGGGCAATGAATTATGTCTAATTCGTGTTGAGCAATTTCTGGTTAGGTCAAAAGTAACTGTAGTAAGTCTACTCACAATTTTGTAACTTGATATCATCATGTATCGTTGTCCTCGGTGTCTTCCAGTTGTACGAATAAGATTCTTGACTTGTAAACAGAAAATAGTGCGACAAGGTCCGAACCAGTTTAAAAAGAGTCAAAGTTCAAAGAGGCGCGTGAATTGAAGTCGATGCATAATAAAGAGTAGAACCTCGTGAAAAATCATTTTAATGGAATGTGCGAAATTATTGAATACGCTGTACGCCTGGACCAACGGTAAGTTTAACAGCAGATTGTTGACATTAATCTAATAATAAAAGCCACGGCGGAAATAAGAATCAAATGTCGCGTATTAAAATTGCAGGATGAATGCGTCTTCATGATTCAATCGTCAATTCATTAAAGACTAACCGTAGATACTTCTTTTTCTGCTTCACGTTTTCAAATCGACTGTCAGCTGAGAATGACGACAGTAGGGTGTTTTCTCTTGTAAACGTAAAAGTGCGAAGAGAAATAGATCGAGAACAGTTTCCAATGTAGTTTGCACTGTTTGAATTGTTAAACTGTTACGACATAAATTCTTTCTTGTGTGTGGTGCATTCATGGCCAGTTACGAATGTAGACAGCAAACAAATATTTTGGTAACTAAAGCTACCAAAAGAAGGTCAAATGACCGATTATCAAGAGATAAATCCACGTACGGAGAAAATCTTCGATACGTTTAGTGTTAATGAGTACGTATCGGTAACTAGAATCTGCGCGCAATGTATACTTCGGTAGGAACGATCATTTTCTTGCCTTTTATAAGCGATTCAATTTAAAGCGAGGGCGACGACGAATAACGAGGATTGGTAGAATCGACGGTGTCGTGACCTATGAAGCAATCCCGTAAAACCGACGAATATCTTTTCTCCTTACCACGTAAGATCGTAGCGAAACTTCTGATGCATGCCCTTGACGAAAATGTCAAGGGGAGCTTCAAGGAGCTTGTTTAATCTAATGGGCGTGATATTAAGCGAATGGGCTAAGAAATGGATTGCGATAAAATTAGCTACCGCGTGCTGCTAAACTCTGACATTCTTTTTACGTTGCGACGAACTTGACGAATTCTTCGCGCACATCTTCGTATCTTGTTACTCCAACCAAAAAATTCACTCTTCATTAACGTAAGCTAAAATCTCATCGATCACTTTAGTTGCATTAACGTAAGATCGGTGCTTGTAGCGAATGTTTTGTAGCAACGAAACACATCAAACAGCTTAGCATCTTCATTGAAGCAACGGAGAGGAATTTTCAGTTGACGTATTTTCTGTATTTTCTAGCGTAAAAAAGGATATTTAAAAAATCTATATTTCTCGAAAGAGTTTTGAGATGTGAAAATGTAAAATGGAGAAGAAGTTCCTCGTTGTTGCTTCAAACAAAGCTTCCTCGCGTTCTCTGGAATATTTAAGAAATTCCCTGCTCACTCAGTTGCTGAAAGACCATCGCTGAATCGCTTGAAACCTTCAACTGTATCAACGTTGCCGTCACCGTCCTCAACTTTAGAGTCATTCGCAATTGTCGTGGAATTTTCGCAGCTCTCGCATGGACTTTCCGTCCTACTAACCAAATTCCGTCGTACTTCGTTCTCGTATCTCTCAGTGCTCGCGTAATCTTCATCCGAAAGAAATCTGTGATTCGTTGGTAGAGTAACAGCGACATCCAAATCCTGTTTATCCTTCTCGCCGGCCCCTTCGCTGGGTTCTTCAGTATTTTCATCCTGCTTAAACTCGTCCAAAGGATTTTCCTGATAACGGGTAATAGAAGCAGCCCCATCGTCTTTATCCTCGTCCTCTCCATTTAGCTTGGAGTGCTCGATTGCCGAGTGGACGGTGAGATGCTTCGCGATCGATTCCAAAGGCGACATTATCTTCTCCACGAACTGCTGTCTCTCCTCGGGCCTCATGGTTTCCGACCTGTGAATTATGTCGTGCCTGAAAATCGAGACTCGCGGTTAATTTAAAGGTCGAAGGCGCTTTTCAATCTGCGCTGCTGTTGGCACGGCTTTCGATGAATTCGTCGTGTTGCAATCGCGGAATGTATTTATAATGGTCTCGTATAATAAAATATTAGGCGCGCCGTTCGACGTCCGTGCAGTTCTGCACGAATCCGTGTGAGGAGTAATTAGCGAATAACGAATGGTCGTCCTCGCATCGAGAAAGTAGCGACACTTTTTACGTAACCGAATACCGAGGCGAAACTGGCTTGTGCGTCGTGATTGCACTACCCACGTAACGTGTGTCGTTCGCACTTTTGGGCAAGTTCAACGGAGGATCTTTACCGATCTTTCGCTCTTTCGTATGTCCTCACGTACACGGACACTTTACAATTGTTCGAACGAAATGTCAGGTCGAGCTGTCGGAAGTAGGAACGATAACTCCTGACAAAAAATGTTTTAAGAATACTACAGTCTACTTTGTGGCTATAAAAAAAGACATTCGTATGTAATTATTTTGAGAAAACTTGTAACACCATTTCTACCACGACCGGTCAAGTGATCGTTTCTAAAATTTCGATTAGAATTTCCAATATACAACGTAATTGCATCGTCTTTAAGTTTCACAATTTTTTCTAAAATATACGTATAATACATTTGTCAATATTTTAGGAAAAATCGTGAAATTCAAAGGCGACGCAATTACGTCGAATATGGGAAATTCTAAACGAAATGTTAAAAACGGTCCTTTCACCGGTCACGGTAGGAATAGTGGGAACGCTATCGAAGCCAGTTCATTTTTTATCTTATTTACTGTACTTTATAGTGAATTTTTTCATTAAGAAATGTTCACGGTAAACCACTCTACCGCGCTCGTGCATAAGTTGTAGCAGATACTTATGCATGTTAAAAAAGTATCTCGAGTTTTAGTGGAGTTCAACTATCTTCTGTGAGGTTTGTCAGACAAATTGTCTTACTTGATCAGACAATTCGTTCGGACAGGCGTAACGCGCGGACTGGCCTTTACCTGCTGAGCTTTCCTTTTCGTCTGGGATACAGATTGAGATGAAAGATCATTTGCTGTCTTTCCTCTTCATCAGTGAGCCCGGACTGATTCGGGACAGCTACCACTGGGATTGGCGGCGGAACTGATGCATACAGTTTCGGATTTCTGTTGAACTGAATGGGCTTTCGTGAATCGTAATCGTCCAAGGAGATTTGCGGCCGTGGCCTTGTGGTCATCTTGCTCTGATCGAGGATATCAGTGATTGGATAAATGTCGAGCATCACGCTGAACGGCTTCGGCTTCCGCTTCTTTGCGAAGGCACCGGTCGCATAGGAGCCGGTATTATCGAATTGAGCCTCGGTAGAAGTTGGTCTGGCGTAAGCGATGTTCGGTCGGAGGTAGAATGGGTCGTAATGAGGATTGTATCTATGCAGACCCGTTGGAGAAAATCTGAAGCCAAAATCGTCGGACAATTAATGAATATATTAAATGAGGGTGAAAACGTGGTGGTCCCTGATGATCAACAAATGCATGTCACATGACTAGTTAGTTCGTCGGTTCAATGATCGGATGATTTGTTCAGGATTGAGTGAGATTTTTAAGAAAAACCAAAAGTTGATCCATGAAGTGCGTTTGTTCATTTATTCTCGAATAAAGATTCTAATGTTTCAATGTGCCCTTACTGGACCAGACAAACGGTTATCTAGAAGGAGTTATACCAGGACTCGCTACTTAGTTCGTTTATTCCAACGATTGTATTATCAATTTAAAGTGTAAATTACCAAACTGGTCTCGTGTTGCGAATCGAAGGAAGCTCGTTAACTCGATTAGCTTACCTGACATTCGAGGTGGCCAAGAGATTAACGTCCGCAGGATGTTTTGGTTTGTACTGATAAAAGGGATCGCCGGTGAAGGAAACTGGATATGCAGTTTCCTCCTCTTCCGACCGATCGCTGTTCGACATCATTTCACCAATTTCGGGATAAAGGTCGTACTTCTTGGGATTAACGTAAACTCCTGTGAACTTTATGCCCCTGTTGGGCACTTCAGCGTCGTTGGTCAGATACTTTATGATGTCCTGGATATTCCTGGACGAGTGTGGATAGCGGTATTGCGAGAGTTGAGGATACTTGGGACGTTTGAATGACATAGGATGCGGAGTTTTAAATTCCCAGTGGAAGGGTGTAGGTCGGGTCTCCTCCGAGCTGACTTGTTCTTCCGAATCCGGATGCTTGTATCTGTAAAGATCAAGTTCAATATGTGTCCGAATGAATTGTTCGCTTTATTGGGTTCAAAAATGTATCTAAATAAAAGTCTGCAAAATATATGTATGAAATCGGATTATACGTGATAACTACAACGGTGTATTTCAACGATAAGGAAGAAAAATGATTTCACGTAAGTATACAATTTCTAGTAAGTTCTAATCTATTATATTTCATCAGTCTTTCGTTTTACCGTTTCTTTTCCGAAAGTATTTGTATAGAGTTTGAACTAGTCGGTTAATGTACCGCTCGAATCCATCACTAGTCGTAATAAATACGTTCCTTAATACGCATGCGTAGGGTGTATTAATTCGTTGGCCTACCGTGCCAAATTGGGTTCCACGAAATTGCTCAAATTACGGCTTATTAGTTCCAGAATTACCTCTGTCTGACGCGATAGACCACAGCGTGATTGTCGAATAATTGCTTGCCCTCCGGTGGTTCATCTTCATTCTCATTCTCCACGGACTTGAGGACCCTCTTTCGCAACTTGAAATTGTTCAAATTCTGGGCTCTGAACTCTGGCTCGATCGTCTCACGTGCGAGTACCTCGTCATCGGACGTGTCTTCACCGTGTTGAATGCCCTTACGACCCTCGTCATCCGATCGATCTTGCATCAATGATAATTCCGAACGATCGATGTCTCTCTCGACGGTGTTGGTGGCGTTCGTGAATTTTTTCGAGCTGTTGGACGCCTTCTTGAGAGCATTTTGGAGGATGTAAATGTGCTTGGTCTCTTGACTCAATTTGCTGTTTGACGAGCTGGACGATGTGAAGTCATAAAGGAATATCGCTGCCTGCAAGTAAAAAGAAGAAATAGTCATATATTCATTTACCGAGCTAATCCGTTCGGATTCCGAAAGCGAGGATTGTTGGCGTAAGTAATATTAACCCGCAACATTAACTCCATGTTATTTGAAAAAATTGATTTAAATTTTCTTTTTTTTATATAACGTCAGCCGTCACTGCACTTACGAGTAAATTGAATACGAGTTGTTAATCGTACGTCACTGCGTGTCGGAGGTTGATTTTAATTTGCGAAGTCGATTGGACGAGTCATTTGTATAAATCTTATGGTTACAAGCAGGCACGAAAGCGGAAGTACGCTGATGGACCGGTCCTTGTATTTTACTCGCCACTGGGCATATTGCCGCGAGCAGTGACTCATGTCATCTGACACATTAAGATGATGTGGTTCAATGTGAACATTTTTGAATGAAAAAATTCACCTATACTATAAATTCTTTACTGAAAAAAGATACGTCTTTACTACAAAGTACAATAAATAAGATAAAAATAGAACTAGTTTTGATAACATTAACAGTTCATTCAAAATAATTATATAAGAAGATCTTTTTTGGTAAATATGCCGATCAGGGGACTAGGCTCCTACGACCTTGACCTTGATATATGTTATCAAGGACACCCTCTCGAGTAACGTGCAAAAGGTTTTAGGCGTCGCTCGTTGTTGATTAAAAAGTTATTAACTGAAGAACTACTGAAATTGATCCTACTTTCACAACGTTCACACACTTTCCTAAATATGGTATGTGTCGGTAAATGTTACGTTTAGCGGTGCATGCTCTTTAACTTTTCCCTAAGACAAAATTAGCAGTCTCCTCTCCAAAAAAAGATATTCAATGTTAAAGTTGAAATATAAATGTGATAAATGAAGATTGATCTAACCAGAAACGATTACCACGCTCTGAAGTTTAGATTATTTTGTTATTGCGCGGACGGGCGCGTGAGCGCCGTGCCGTGCCTAACCATCGCACCGGCCTAACTTAACATAACCTAACATAACTTTTTTAAAGCTTAGGCGGGTTAGGTTAAGTTAGGCCGGTGCGATGGTTGAGCTCACGCGCCCGTCCGCGCAATAAAAAAATAATCGAAACTTGAGAGCGTGGTGGGCCTTTCTGGTTAGATAAATTTCCATTTATGACACTTACATTTCAACTTTAACATTGAATATCTTCGCCCCCCCCCCCCCCCCCGGACCGAAACCTGTCTATTGTTACTCATGGTGGGTTCTTACAAATATCTATCAAGATCTACATAAGTGAGTGGCGTGGAATAAATTACCCTGAAATACTCACACTTTTTACTCTCATAACTTTTTAACGAACAATGAGCAACGGCTAAAACTTCTTGCACGTTACTCGGGAGGTTGTCCTTGATAACATATGTCAAGGTCAAGGTCGTAGGAGCTTGGTCCCCTGATCGGTATATTTACCTCTTTTTTTATGGCCAGAAAGTAAGACTGGACTCTTAGTATGTCCTTACAATAAAATTAATATCACACCAGAACATGTTCGTTCTTTAAAAATCTACATTACGAAGAATATCGTGTACGGATTACACAAATTTAAATCCTCGTACCCGCAAAACGAAAGTACTCGTATAAATATCCAATACTTTTACACGTCCCTTCTCCTAACAACGCCCGTGACCGTGAATGGCTGCGTGTCTACCGTCGAATGAGTTAAACAGTTATTAACCCTGTTCTCTGACGGTGTCTCGAATTCAATCCGTGTCGGCGCACAGTTAACGCCCTATATGTGAAGCACGCAGAAATTCGCTTTGACGCTTGGCTCCTCATGCGTGGAAGGGGGGTACGCTCGACGAAGATTCGCGGTGAAATTGTAATTTTCACATGGCTCCCTCGGTGGCTTTTACATTAATCATCGGAGAAAACGTGCGAGATGCAATTACAGCCATTGTTGCTCGTGGCTGCTGTTTCGTTAAGGTGGGGTCTCGCGAAAACAATTTTAAACCGGCGCTAACGATCTCCTCGAGCACGGCGCCTTCGATGGGAACTAAGTCGTAACGAGCGTGCCATGTGAAACGTCGCGCCTCTTTACTTTGAACTATTCAACGCATACGATAGAATATCTCCGATATTTTGTAATGTTATTAATATGTAGAGCTTCCGAGTAATGTGCAAATTGAGTTTACTTTACCGCGTGGAGGAACTAACGAAGCGAGTTTAACGATCTGCAATCGAGCTGAGGTGTTGAACCGCGACGATTGTTTGCCGATGCGCGTGTTGGATTTCGCTGTTTATCGAAAGAGTTGATATTGTTAAGCCACGTCCTCGTTGCAGTAGCAACTAGAGCAGTGCGAATCAAGGTTTTTTAATTCGAATCGAATCGAATTTGCAAAATAAAATAAAAATTCCAATCGAATCGAATCGAATTGCATCGAATTGACAAAAATATCGCCAAATCGAATCACCCATTTCGATTACTTCGCGCCTCTCTACGGGGCACGCTAGAATGATAGAATCCAATGGGTTTTAAGTCTTCTTGCGCTATTCTGTGATTCGAATTTGAATTGCAATGATTGGACCCTGTCGAATATTTCGAATTCGAAGTACGTCGATTCGGATTCAAATCGAATCGAATATTGTCAGATGCAATTCGATTCGATTCCAAATTGAATAATTCGCACATCTCTAGTAGCAACTTCTTGTCCTTTTTCTTGTTGCAATGTATCGCGAAACATTTTCAACGCACAGCCATTTGTACAAATACTTTCGTTCGCGCTAAGGATATTTCGCGTGGAGTTATAAGTTTTGCAACTAGTTGCGCAGAAAGTGGATCCTCCGTTGGCTAAACCGTAGTGAAGATATTGAAACAATGTTAACAATTGTTTCGGTACGCGTAGGCTTGAAATTGAATGTCGATTGCGTGCGCGCGTTAGTGCCATGGGAACCCGCAATATTAACTCCATCAAATAGTTTTACAACTGATAATTCTACGTGTCACTTCAGCTCGAAGCAAAATAACCCGAGTACCACTTGAATTTTTTTTAGATCTTCATCTCACCTTTCCATCCTACTTCTCTTTCGCCATTACCGCTCCGAATGGGAACGGGCAACAATGGAAGAAACATTTTGCAAGCAGCAGCGAGTTTTATAAACTAGAACGTCAACAATATATTCCTCGGAAGTGAAATCTGTCTACTCGTGTGGCAACCGTAATACGAAACGTACCGCACGAAGAACGCGATTGATCTTATTCGAGTAGGTGAAGGATAACAAACGGTAACCAAGTTGGAAAACTTACCAGTATCACCACAACCACCACCATCACACCAATCACGAACTTTCTTACAACGGGGCCGTATCGACTTCTGCGATATCGATCACCGCGATCGGAGTAAAGTCCAAGTTCCGAGGTGCTTATCGCAGATCTTCTTCCGGTCTCAAGCATATCCTTTCGTGAGATCTGGTGGCTTGCGTCCTATATTTATTACTTATTGACGACATTTCGCATTCTTAAATAAGTCAGCCTTACCGTGGACATAGCTCGGCGCGTAATCACAAGCGCGAGTCGTCGCTCTTCGGAAGGAGGAGAATGCGATTGGGAATAGCGAGGGATGATTTACCGCGCTTAGAGATCGACGATCGAAAACGAAAAACGAAGCGAGCATCGAAAGCGTGTCGCGTACCTCGCGATATAAGTTTTTCCCGTTAATCGACTCGTTGTGTCGAGGGATGAGCGAATTCTTGCAGCCGTTCGCTGACTTACGCGCGACTAACGAGCGCTTATTTCGCGTCCCAGAGTTTTCACTGGCGATCCCATCAAGAGCGCGGAGAGTTTCTTTGTTCGTGGGGGAGGCTCGTTATGGTAGGAGGAGACAGGTAGTTATGGGCTACTTACTTCGGCTCGTTCCATGCTAAAATCCGAGTGCATCTCTTGGTTCCATAAGTGAGGAAAAATCCCTCGGCCACTCGGCTTTTCCTTTCGCCGTTCCTTCGCACGAACGATGCCGCAAATAGCATTGTGCGGGTTTCTTCTCGAGAAACGTTTTCTTTCGTCGGACTAACGCCCCGAGAAATTTCTTCTTGCTTCGACTTGCATTATCAGGGTCAGATAACTTATTCTGCAAAATTTATCTGCATCCACGTCCATTCTTGTTTACAGGTCGTTCTCTTAAGGTTTTCTTTTTTGTTAATTTTTATTTTATTTTAAATGGGAGTCTGTGTAATGCCAGATAAGTAGTTTTTCTTTTCGGATGAGTTTTTTGCTGTTTTCGAAGATAAACGTGGTTTTACGTTTTTAACCCTTTCAGTGCTGAATACTCGGAGCCTATACAGTCCGTACGGACGGCGTGCGGCTAGCGCTGACGATCGCTGTGGACTTTAGCGAACGCTAGACTGAATACTGTTGTAGGATACTTTTTCGCTAGAGTGAACTGTGTAGATTAACTATCCAAGGCGTACATAGTAATAAGTTATAATAATCCTTTTGCACGAGATTAAATAATTAAAGGACGTTATTACCATGCTGTTATTAAGGCATGCACTTGTATTCATCTCACACAAAAGTAACTGCAATACTTCTATGTGGGTGATCGAAAAAATCGACAGACGCATATATGCGCCTTCAGTCCATGCCGATATAACATAGAGTAAATGCACATATATGCGTCCTTAGTCCACACCGATCGCTTTCGCCAAACGCATATATGCGTCTATAGGACTGAAAGGGTTAAAAGATCTTCCATCCTTGCTAAGTATCGTCTGTGTCATATTACGTAGATACATATGCTATGTGATTGCTCTGGTTGACAATGACGAAAGTTGTTTCTATTGAGCAAGTGGATAGAGTAGGTGACGAAGAAACTACTGGATACGTGCATCGATAGATAAGTGTACACGTACAGTTTAACAATCAATGTTCAAGTCATTGGAGCGACG
Source organism: Tiphia femorata (assembly GCA_944319695.1). Taxonomy (NCBI): domain Eukaryota; kingdom Metazoa; phylum Arthropoda; class Insecta; order Hymenoptera; family Tiphiidae; genus Tiphia; species Tiphia femorata. The sequence goes on from OX090895.1 coordinate 32,614,623, forward strand.
AAAAAAGGACGATGCTGAAAGTTGCATATTAATCGAAGGTTAATTTACTGTCACTGCAGTAAATCGTTCCCGTGGCAGTTTTGCAAAACATTTGTGCAACAGATAATTGCTTGCGTGCTTTTATGCTCTGTTGTTACAAGAATGTTATTTTCGGTCAGACAATGAAAATGCATACTCGTTAACTGCGTTCTCTTAACCGTTTGGGTGCCATGGGTTTTTCTTGTTTCCCGATCCAAGGTTGCTAAGGGGCGCGATAGCGCTTGTCTCACAATCAGTCCGTGTCGAAAAATCTCGATAAAAAAAAAAGCCCGATCGCGCTGTTTTAGGTTAACATATATGCGGTAAATCTCACTTCTTTCGATACAGTAGTATTCTAATATCTCATTGAGCGGGAGTAGGGACAAGGGGCTTGATTAATCATTGATTCTGATTCCAATAAACCTCATCGTAATGTCAATGCCCATAATACACTGGCACTTTTCGACACAGAACAGAAGAAGCGCACGGTTGCCGCATGGCACTCAAACGGTTAAGTCCGACTCACACATATCTCGATACTCACTCTCTGTACTTATGATCCATTGTCTCGATGACTGGATGAAAACTCAATATTCGAACTGTAGAGCATTGTTTACGAGCTACTTGACGAAACATAGCATTGCTATGGCAGCATAACAGCGCAGCATCAAATAAAATTTAATTCACTCGAAAAATAAGCAAAATATCAAAACATTTTATTTCATTTATTTTTTTATTTATCCACGAAGCATCACGTGGAGCATGTTTTTACGCATTGCCAGCAAGAGCTCTGCATAACTACATTTCCACAGTGGTTGGTAGACGTTCGTCAATAGGCCATAAAGTAACTATCATCGAGTCTGCGTATAAAACTGATGACTCGGCGTGCAACGATGAGCACAGGCACCCTGTAGACATGCTCATTTCAAGAGAAGGATAGCAGCCTCGCAGCCGTCGAGCATCCTTTCGAGAAAGTGCAGATCGTCCTACTCCGTGTAACGGAATCTCTCAGCGGGATCGCTAACGAGTAACACTTCATTCCGTGCGCTCTATCAAAATTAGAAAGAGACGACGGTATGTTTGCATTCTAAAGCGCGCACTTTCGCCAATTCGAAAGCCATTTCTCGTTCGCTGGCTTTTGAGGAAATGCATTTGAGAGGCGTGGAGGACCACGAAGAACGGTGGAACAGTGTTGCCAATTTGTCTACACAAAGTGTATTCAAGGTTCACGCGTATTTATTTAGATGCTACTATGGTACCACGATGTTACAATTTTCATCCACTTTTCATCCAACAGTAAATAATTTACGTTTTTCTGCACAAAGTGTATTCACAGTTCGTCCGTGTCCAACTAAGAAGTATCTTTGCTATCTCTCGAATGAGGAACCATGCAAATTGGCACAACTGACTGTGGAGAGGATTGAACATACCCCCGGAACCCACGGGGGGAAGATCCCCATTGGAGAATCTCCGTTGGATATATAAGCGGTTTTCTTAAAAATTTTTATTCATTCTTTGCACTAATTTCATATTTCTTTGCGGTTCTGCAAACAGTCTGACGCAGGACATGACTGCGTACATACATTCAATCGGAAGAGTAAAAACTGGCGCAAGATGCTCTCGGAGTCGAGCTAACTCCACTACGAGGGGATCCTTAAATTAAGGCGATCAGTAGTGAATGCTGACAATGAAGAATCATTTTTTGACCGTTGGTGAGGGTGAGCTGAATTAATTTTCTTTTTTCTCTCATCGCCTGCGAAAATCGAATGGGATTTCGGGTATCGGGTAAACGTAGCCTATGACCGGGCGACGAGTAGATACTGGCACAGTTGGAGGTGGTGCAGGCCTTCCCGTTACTGGCCTGTAGGTCGTCGAGACGGTAGGAAAGTGGGTGTAGATGGGCGTGGGTGGCGGCGGTGCGCTCACCGTGCTGTAAGTGGGTCTTGGGCTGGACGGTGGTAGATAAGGGTCGGGCCGCGTGTATGGTTTCGTGTGATCCTCGGGTGGTAGATAAGTAGAAGGCACGCGTTTCGTGGTGGTTCGAGGTTTCCTTGGTGTTGTGGTTTCGTATGGTGGCAGGTAAGTAGTAGGCACGCGTTTCGTGGTAGTGGTTCGAGGTTTCCTTGGAGTGGTGGTTTCATATGGTGGCAGGTACGTAGTTGGTGCCCTGGTAATGGGTCTAGTTGTAGTAGGCTTGGTAACGGGTTTGGTTGTGGTAACTCTGGTCGTAGATTTGGTTGGTGGGGTGGTGTCTTCGTAGGGTGGTAAGTACGTTGAGGGTTTCTTGGTGATGATCGGTTTGGTTGTAGGCTTCTTGGTTATGGGCCTGGTTGTGGTGGGTGCGGTTGTGGGTTTTTTGGTAATCGGCCTGGTTGTCGTGGGTGTGGTCGTGGGCTTCTTAGTGATAGGTCTGGTTGTGGTGGGTGTGGTTGTGGGCTTCTTAGTGATAGGTCTAGTTGTGGTGGGTGTGGTTGTGGGCTTCTTAGTTATAGGTCTCGTTGTGGTGGGTGTCGTTGTTGGTTTTTTAGTGATGCGCCTGGTTGTTGTGGTTCTAATTGTGGTAGTGATTTCGTCCTTTGGTGGAAGGTAGGTGGACGGTACTCTGGTGGGCCTGGTAGGGCGAGTTGTTGTTACTGGTGGTAGGTAAGTTGATAGTGGAGGAGGTGGTCTTGTGTGAGGTTTCACTGGTGGTGGTGGAGGAACATAAGGTGGTCTTACTGGCGGTTGTGGAGGTGGCGGTGGCACATGAGGAGGTCTCACTGGGGGTGGAGGAGGAACGTAAGGTGGTTTCACTGGAGGTTGTGGTGACGGTGGTGGAACATGTGGTGGCCTTACCGGTGGTGGTGGAGGAACATAAGGAGGTTTGATTGGTGGCTGGGGTGGTGGTGGATAAACATAAGGAGGCCTTACTGGTGGTGGCGGCACATGAGGAGGTCGCACTGGTGGTGGTGGTGCTACGTAAGGTGGATGTACAGGTGGCCTGGGTGGAGGTGGTGGTGGTACATAGGGAGGCTTAACTGGAGGTTGTGGCGGTGGTGGTGGTGGGACATAAGGAGGTCGCACTGGTGGTGGTGGTGGTACGTAAGGTGGTTGCACAGGTGGCCTGGGTGGTGGTGGTGGTGGCACATAAGGAGGTCGCACTGGTGGTGGTGGTGCTACGTAAGGTGGATGCACAGGCGGCCTGGGCGGTGGTGGTGGTGGTACATAGGGAGGCTTAACTGGAGGTTGGGGTGGTGATGGTGGCACATAAGGAGGTCGCACTGGTGGTGGTGGTGCTACATAAGGTGGATGCACAGGCGGCCTGGGCGGTGGTGGTGGTGGTACATAGGGAGGCTTAACTGGAGGTTGGGGTGGTGGTGGTGGCACATAAGGAGGTCTCACTGGTGGTGGTGGTGGTGGCACGTAAGGTGGTTTTACTGGTGGTGGCGGTGGTGGCACGTAAGGTGGTCTCACTGGTGGTGGTGGTGGTGGCACGTAAGGTGGTTTTACTGGTGGTTGAGGTGGTGGTGGAGGATGATACGGCGGCACGACTGGTTTATGAGGATAAACCGGTGGCGGTGGTTTCGGCTGATGCGTCTGAATAGTAGATATCACGTGCGTGTCGGTAGGCACCTGCGGATGATCGTGGGGCGGACGAGAAGTTGGCGGATGCCTCGGTGGTAATGTAAACTCCTTTTGTGGCTTAGTGTAAACGTATCCACTTTTGGTCGTTTTCGTTCGCGCAGTCGTTGTCTTAGGTGGATAAGTGAGGGGATCTTCTGGCGTCACATAGGTGTATCCCCTTTTCGGCGTTGTGGAGATCGGCCGTCTGGTAGTAGTAACGTACACTGTCGATATCTTCGATGGCTCCGTTACTAGATTTGGGTCAGTTGGAATCCTCTGCGTTGTTGTTCTGCAACAAGGATTACGTTCTTCAAACTTGTACATTCTAGAGGTTTCACGAATACATATTACTACGTATTTGCATTCTCGTGAACAATAAATACAGCAGTCTTAACTTTTCCTCGGCTTTGCTCTGTTTTAGAATTTCGATACGGATTAATAATTCTTGCGTTTCGAGGTTTAGCTAAGTTAACCTATTTTTCTACATACACACGTAATTCTCCTTTTATACGAACTTTATTTACATCCATTCTTTTTAAATCTATCTGTCATGTAAAAATAGACTGGGTGTATTAGTCGCTATTTCGGTGTGTGCCTACTTTGTATTTAAAACTGGAAAACACTCCGCCAAATTGGTTAAGCGAAACAAAATAATGACGCGCCAAATAACGACAATGTTATACTTACGGTAGAGTGAAGGGTTTGCTAGGCGTGGTGTAAACATAGCCACCGTGGCCACCGACATGTTTTTGGAATATCGCTCTGCTGTCTATCGCTCGTTTAGTTCTATTATTAGGGGTTGCATGGCACGTGGAGAGTACCACCACCAATGTGGCAGTCCACAGCAACGTCCACTGTAACAGAAACAATCACAATCAGCATGACCATCTTTGTGTCTTTTTATTTTACTATATATTGCTGGCGTTGGTATTCTTATCCGTAATATTTAAGGTTCTACGTTTTAGATTCTACGTTTTCAGAGTGTATTCGTCGAGCGCGGAATATGTGAAGCTGATATAAAATTCTATTAAATCATAATGAAATTCCTCTTGAAAACTATTTTCGCAAATGTATAGTTTAGTGATCAAAAGTAAACCAAGAAACTAAACACACATGGAAAATGTATAAACTAGAAATTTATTTCGTATCTCAAATTGATCTCTAATGCCTTAAGTTTGTGAGTAGATTTCGACTTTCATTAAATTGTAAATTTAAATAACAAAATCTAAAATCTAACTAACACAGTTAACAGGTTAGACCTTATGAAAATATTGGGGAATAATACGAATAACTTCTAGTTCCGCATTTTATTTTATCCGTTCATCGCCAAAAATAAAGCTTTGAGTCAAGAAATCTGTGAAATTGTGACCAAAAAAAGTACATAAGCATCCTGATTATGGGCATCACGATTAATCCGACACCTCAGCCATCAGTTACGCCGGTAAAGGTCGTTATTAAATAACTCTGGCACGTAACGATATACGCAACCTTCGTTCTCAAGTAATCGTCTCACCTGCGCGAGTAATCGTAATTCGATGGGGATGCTCTCGTGGGATAATCTCATGCCTCACCCATGGCTTACATAACACTCCGGGACGACGCCATTCTTTATGATTTACCTGTGATCGTGAAAGGTCTTTTCGCAAAAGGCATGGTCTATCTGACTTTCGTCGAATGTCCAGCATTCGTTCAGAGCCGAACCTCACCACTCATTTGCCTTTGTTACGTGACCCCGCGATATCCTCTTGCCGCCACAGTGGTTCAGACTCAGAGAATCCCGGCCAAAACTGTATTTAATTTTCAGGATTGCAATCAGCCAGAAAGTGACAGATAAAAAATACGTTTAAACAGAAAATTCGCCACGACGCATCTGAACGAACAGCGAAAATATTCGCTGCAACGATCAACGGTGAGTGGGTAAACAAAAGAGAAAATCGAACAAAAAACTGTTTGGTAACGAGAATCCTTACTAGTTTAGTTGGACAATTTCTCGGTTATTGCAAAACTATATCTATTATATTTTTTTCTCTACTGTCCGATTGACCAATATCTGGGGTGGATTGACCAACATTTCCTGCTGTGAATATTCTTTCTAATCTGCATCTCATTCTGATTCACACTCATTTCAAGAATGTTAAGTTTGTGCTCCTTCATAAATTATCCCCAAAAGATTCTATTTCAGGTTGTTCTTCGAAGGACGTTTGATTTTATTCGACCAGCTCGCGCATGATCTTTGGATTCTGAACCACTATGAGCCGGGACCAGCTCTAGGGTCTCGATCGTTAGACCGGCTTGGGTCGTAAACGGTTTGGTTATCATCCCAAACGATCATCTTGCGACATCCCGCGTTCGCATATCAATCATGGGTCTCCGATTTCGAAGAAGATGCGTGATCCGGTGGCCTTTCGGGGTCTAATTTATATGGAGGCATCTGCCTCAGACGCTTCCAGCCGGTAGTAAAAGATTTCGCCGAATATGTACCCGGAACCCTGACTGTTGAATCATAGGTTACCTCATGGGAAACCAGTCAATTGGAATCTATTTCTACGCGAAGGAATCACTATCTCCGATAACATTGGCTCGTGCTTTCGCGTGAACGATCGATTATTATCTCCGTGGCACGTGGAGGACGGTGTTTTCTTATTTCACGCGCCTGGAGAAAGTGGACTTGTCGTGATCGGGAACCCCATGCATGATAATGCAATTTACATTTCTCGAAGCACGTACCAGAGGTGCCTGGCCGAATTTCAACATTTATCTTACTCGCGCGTTTATGCTGTCTTAATGGGGAGGAGAGAAATGATTGATTTGATAAGACGCGTTTAGTTGACTTAATGTAGTTGCACGATAAGCGTAGCACGACCCAGAAAAATAATGAATATCGTTGGTATATTTTATTTGACGTGACGCAAGAAATCGTTCGTTTGGAAAATGACTTTCCATTTGTTTAATAGAAAGTAGTAAGCTATTTGGTATAATGAAATATGCTTTCGGAATAGAAGCACCTGATGCTAACATTGTTAATGAAATGAATATGTGTTTTATTAAGCAATGTCTTTGATTGCTTCGATTACCATAAATATTCCAATCAATCGAACAAGTGTCTCAGAGCCCCTCGTGAACGCGTTGAATAAGTAAAATCCTTTTAACACGCTTCTAACGCATCTATTGCGCCATCCAAGAGAGCTTCATTTTTCCTAGATTGATATTTTCAATTTCATGGAAATATTTTATTATTCTGTTTACACGTTTGGCAAATCAACGAGAATTTTCGACGTTGGCAAATTGGCCAACCAGAACTGATAATTGGACGAGTCCAAGTTAATGCAAAGGAAATACTTATCCACGGATCGTCGAGATTGTATGCCCAGCGCGTAGAGATAACATTATAGAATTTTTTGGAAAATGAGGAAATTTTATCGGATCACTCGACGCGCGACTGTTTTATTACTGGCTCGTAGAACGTCTGCTTAGACGTTAAGTGTTAGGGATATTAAAACCCTCTCCATCAAAATGACGATGATAAGTGAAACGATGCACCGTCTGGCGTTGTGTAAGCACTAGGACTTTCATGCGGGACGAAGGCAGGCGGTTGCGATCAGGTGTCACATTTATGCAATTTCTAGGAATGCGGAAAAAGGGACGCACGTGCCCCCCCTCCGTGAAAAGCAGAAAATCTTCGATGCCTTTGGATATTCTTCGTTGTGCAATTTTAAGTAGGTGCGATGAATTGCCAATGCACTGGACTTTTTTCTAATCCTCTGATTCGATGCTTGGGGTGAATTAGAAAATCTTAGAAATTCAAAGGGACAGGAAAGTCTCTGTCGAGTAATCTTAAGCAGTCACGAATAAATTGTCAATGGGCACCGGCCTGTTCTCAAAATTGAAAATACAGAAACATCTTCGTCGTGGAATTTCAAATAACTTGCCGTAAAAAATGCAGAAGATATTCTCGTACAATGTTGAGAAGTCGCAGACGCATACGCCTTTTATTGTTCGTGTTTCGCAGGTGAATGGTCGCGGAGGGTCGCTCATGTAACCCTGGAAAAATAGTTTCTGATGCAACGAGAGGGTAGCGTGCGCGCATACGCAAAGACAGTTTACGCATCGTGTCTCTTTGCTACTAATAAAGCGGCGGATGCTCGTGAAAAAGGATAGGAGCGACGCGTCTTCGAGAATGCGCGGACTTTCTAATTATCTTACTCGAGAGCGCTAATGCGCGTAATTATCGAAGAGATAAGAGAGCGCCGAAGAGGAGGACATTGTGAAACGTCATAATTTACGTGAAAATCGCGCGGCGCGCTAAAGCGAATTCTAGTTGGCGTTACGATGGTTGAATATTTCTGCGCGACCAATCGCCGCGAATCGTAAATCGTTCCGTCGATATCGGTCCTATCGAGGTTTCACGGCGTACCTTTAAAATTCTCGCGTCTCCTCTTCCCGAAAGTTTTGCGTACGCGGCCGATTAAAGAGCGGGCGCGTGGGCTGTTTTCGGTAAAAGGCACGGAATTCGTGAAGGGGGCACATTATAATTATTACGTAAGCGGGACGTGGCTCGATCCAGCGAGGACACGAGGCCGAGAGGAGACCGAGAGAAATGTACAGGCAGATGTTTATCATTATTGCGAAAGTGTGTGAGCCATCTTAAAATTTACTAACCTGCCCGCCGTCGTCGATCGGTTGCGTAATTAAGATATAACCACGGAGACCTCAGCGCGTGTTCGATCTTTAGATGCCAATAAAGGCAATATGTTTCGATTATTGTATTACGTCCGATAAGAGAACGAATTAATTCGCGGTTGTGACGGTTCTCTTACACGAGTTCTTAAGTAACGTCGAAACTTACGTGCACCGCATACGTCTTTACATGCTCGTGCTTTCCCTTACTGCTAAGGAAAGTGAAATGTGTGGAAAGATGCTTCGTTAGCGCGACTTTAACATAGACGGCCTGCAGATTCTAAAAGAAGCTTACGCATGCGAATGTCTTTATTCGTGTCGGCACTGGCCGCTTGTCGACGCGTGCTTATTCCAAAGTGGACGGTCGTGGACTTATAGAGGTGCTCGTAGAGGAAAATGTATCAGTGATAATGGAATGTTTATCGATAATTACACTGTCCAACATGGTTGTCACATTACTTACCCTAATGATCTCGTCGATGTATAATAATGTAGAATATCTATAACGAATGATAATAATGTAGAATAATTATAACGTGCGCGATGCACGCGCACTTTAATTTAGATCTAGCCGAGATTATTATTAATCTCATTCGTAAACAAGATTCCCATTCGTAAACTTTCGGACTAACGAGGATTATTGCTTACTACACCAAAGTGTCAAAATTATACGAATGCTGAAATGAAAGAAGCAGGAAACAGAGAAGTCCGAAAATCCATATGGCAGAAGAAAACGTTTATCATAAATTATCATCGGGCTTGCCGCCACTCTCGTACGGCATTAACCCGTCACCTATTACGTGTACTCAAAATAAATTGTTTCTCTCCACATAAGTGTCAACATAATTTTAACGTTTCCCGAATACCGTGCGCAAAGTTACGATGCGCCTATTTTACCATTCGTTCGAGAAGCCATTCGTCGGAAGCTCGTTACTTTAGATCGCTAAATGAATTTTCATATATCGCGCGTCATTTAATTTGGCGATATTACGCCGATATTTCACTTGTGATGGCAGTAGAAAAGAACGCGTGGAATTCAGAGCCTAGACGTATCCTTCTCGCCAAGGCTGCATTACGGCACGAGACGAAGAAAATATGAACGTGCGGAGTAGTCGAAGGCAATAAACTTTAAGGTGAACACACAGCCGGCGTGTAGCACGAGGACAGTCGCAAGGGAGGAGAACGATGCCGGTTGTTGAAAGTTGTTTGCGTCTCGTGTCAATTGCCCTGTAGGCTGCGAGTGAACTATCGTTGACCTTCGCTCTGTGATTTTGACCCGAAGGCAACGAACAGAAGTGACGAGAGGGACGGTGCTTTTTCCTTCTTATGTCATCGATTCGATTCGACTCGATCGGATCCTCTTCATTAGAAAAGAATCAATTTCATGGGTGCGTCACGCTGTATTGCATTTCCTTTGCAAGTGGCTTCCAAATGCGATTCAGGACGGTTAAAAAAAGTGTGAGATTGCGTAAGAGTATGCGTCAACAAACTACGTGCACCGATCTTTCACCTTTCTTGAATCGCGAACAAGAGTTTCATTTGCTTCACGCCCGTGTAAACCGTTGCACATTGTCTTCTCTAATCTGAGATCTCGCGTACTCGATCGCTACCGATTACACGTGCACGATCACTCGTTCGTCGAATTCTGTCTCACGCGAATAACCGACTCTTGAGGGCTCGTTTAACACTAAACCTACCGATTTTTTTTTGCATATGGAAGTTTCCCTCGTCGATCGACCTCGTCGTTTGACCGCTTTTGGTAGCTTTTGTGTTAAGTCTTGCAGCAGAGCAATCGCAGCTTTACGGTGTACTATTATTCACACGTTTAAATTCCAAAATTGAGTAATCTTTAGATATTTGATTTTAAATGGTACGTTCTAGAGCGTGCCCATTTAACTTGCTCTTCTGCACAAATCTGCATATTGCTCGAGGTTTCGTGGATACCCGATTGGCAGGCATTTATCTTATAAGCGATCGAAGCAATGAGATTTTCTTTACACTCGCGTCGCAATGAAAATAAAGACGAAGTCAAGTGGATTTCGAGATAAGGGACAATCATAACCTTTGACATTTTAACGGCAACGTGTCTCGCTTTTAATCTTGGAGAGGCCTCGCGTGCGCGGTATGGAACGTAAATACCAAACGGCAAGCTTGTTCGCAACAAAAATTTCTTTTGAGATTTCAAAATTACTCGTGATTGATATTCGAAGTCGTGGTGGATCCCGTTACCGCTCAATGCTATTGAAATCTTTTCTACGAACAATTTTCGAGCTCTAACCTTTCTCGTAATTGAAATTCAACCTTGAAAGAGACCCCGAATCGCGTGACCGGTGATTAATCAGATTTACGAAAAGTTTCTTTGCTCCAAACTGATTCACAATTCGCATTCGACCTGACGAAAGATTGCATCGTGTTCGTGCAAACAGTTACAACAAAAATCATGCTACCAAAAAATGGTTTAGTTACGGAGTTACTCTAGAATGAGAATACAAACTCACGAAGAAACGAATCGCATTATTAACGATTGCCACTAGCATTGCTCCGAGAAGGTCTTCAGCTTTTAAATCTCTAACGATTGAAATTCAACCACGTGAAACATAGAATCACCCTGTCGCTCAATATTATCGCAAAAATCACTTTAACGATGAATCTTCTAGCACCGAGAGTCGCGAAGATTTTTTTCTTCTCCAATATCGATTGAGGTCCTGTCGGCGTAGAAGAGCATCGAATTAACCTGTCGATCGATCGATCGAACGCGACCATCGATCGTGGTGAATCTCCCACGGCTTGGGGCGCACGTGAGTTCTAACGAATACTTCGATTACGCTGCTCACCACCGCTTTTGCACTTTTTTCCTTTCACCGTGGTACAGCTGTGCGACGGTGGAGAGTGTTCCTTTACGCGTAGGAGAATCGATCCTTTCACAGTTTTACACTCAGTCCTAACATCGCGGGGTCACCGAGTAAGGTCAATTCGGTATCGATCGACGGCAAAAAGGCGGCCTCGCGGTAGTTATCGTTCTAGTGATTTTACGCAATTCTCATATGCCTTCTTCTGTCCTCTGTCTCCTTTTTTTTTACTCGTGTCCACCCGATGGCATCGAACGCATCTCATTTTGCATCGTCCTTTCTCGCAATCCACCTAACGCTCCTCCATTCGGATGGGTGCAGTAATTTCGGTACGTGGCGAGTAATTCGCTTACTATTAGGTCTTTCGATACGGAACGCGTGATCGTGTTATTACTTTTTCTTTAATACCTCGATATTTCGTATTAACCCCACCAGTGGACTCTGCTAGTAATTTAAAGAAACGATCTAGTCAAGTGGATATCCATCATGTGGTTTGATTTTTTGCTCGAGTAGGCTGACCTACCACTCCATTATTAATCAGCGAAACCTATCCCGGCAAGTTTTTTTTCGAACCCAGTTCATTCATAGTCGATTCATTATTCGCCTCTCCTTATCCGCGATATCAAAAGTTCAACTGTTACTGATTCGAAGAATACTTTTCATGCACCGAACTGTTTAGTAGCGAGTGGCTAGTCGTCGCTAAATTAGCGGATGCGCCGGAAGGAGTCTTAAGCTTCCGAATCGCGGTCGGTTATTTAGCGAAGTAAGGAGTAATTTAATTAGTAGACCGTGAGTGAATATTAAGATATTTTGTGGTGTAATTTAGTAATAGTATTTACTCGGGTAGATTGATTTCGTCAGATTTGTGCCCTGAATCGGCTTCTCTCGCCACTCACTGTTGACCAACTAAACCTACTCGAACGAGTTCCTTTACTCGAGTTCATTAGTTCATTCGGTATTCACCTCGAACGATTTCGAAAGCTCTACTGTACTAATTTTAACACTTTCCGAGCACTAAACCAAACCGTTTACTACTAACAACTACTAATCTGTCTATTATTCTACGAAATCTATCATAGTCTTAATCCACGATATGCTGCCTGCTCCATAAGTGCTGCAACTATCGAGCATCGAAGGAAACTTCCTGTTCTCTCATCACACCCTTAAATTCTTTCTTTAGAAACTTAATATCTTTATTTCTCCCGACTCGCCTTTCACGAAAACCACCCTTCTTCGTACATTCCCTCCCTTACAACCCCACCACTGGAAAAATCCTTGCGATCCGCCACTAATCCGTGGGCTCACCGACACTGCCTACGATTATTTCGATCACCTACACTTACCATAATCGGTCTCGCGATCCTCTTATTCCTAATCGTAAAAATCCGCTGCGTCGTCGGTGGACGTTGCGCGCGCGAGCTCACGATCGGTACACAGGTGGGCCCAACACTCAACGCGAACACATTGTCTCGCATCGGGAGCTTAAGCGTCCCGAGAGGTGACTTCTTCGTCTCATGGCAATGTCGAGAGCATTTATAGGATTCACCCGATCCGTTTGGTGGGGGTCTCCCACGAGAGCGTCTTCTTGGTCCATGAGATTATCGCGAACCCGTAGTACACGCTACAGAGGATGCTGTAATTCTTCTTCTTCGTCTTCTTCGTCCTCTTCGTTCCTCCTGCTCGTGCTCCACCGCCAACCTCCAACCATTTCCAACCACCGTAGACGGCGGGCTCTTTGAGTGGGAGTGGAGGAGAGCGTCCGTGGAGCCAAGTGAGCGAAAGATCGACGAAGATCGGATGGTCGAGTGGAGAGAATAGAGAGAGAGAGAGAGAGAGAGAGAGAGAGACAGAGAGAGAGAGAGACAGAGAGAGAGAGAGGGGGGAGAGAAAGAGAGAGAGAAAGAGAGAGAGAGAGGAAGAGAGAGAGAAAGTGAGAGTTACACGCTCTAATGAGAAGGACGGGACGACGGCTCTCGTTGCTTCTTCTTCTTCTTCTTCTTCTAGACTCTACGTATTCAAAAGGTCCAGCTACGAAAGTATAATGTGGCCGCAACGATGACGTAGACGTCAATCGACGCGTTCCTTCGCAGTTTACGCGACTCCGAAGGAGACTTGGTTTCAGCGTCCCTGATCGTCACAGTGCGCGCTGCTGGGTCCGGGATGATAATTCGGAGAAGAGTTCAAGGATTTGGGAATCAATGCTAAATCCTTCGGAGACTCTTCCCGAAATGGCAACGAGTCTGAGGGTTTTGATTGCCTTGCTTTGATGATTGCGGCCCTTTTGTGCGGTGAAGAGAGCGGGACATTGTGGATGAGAAATGAAAAGAAGCGTTAGAAAGAGTAGATTGGCTTAGAAGACTTGGGATGTGGATGTGCTTCTTTTCAAATTGTTGGAAGTATCGAGTTTTCCATGGTTGTAATAATAGCAGGTCAACAGGATTTTAGTTTTTGGTTATAATTTGGATTTATTTATGCAGTAATGTTAGTTTTGTGTGTCACGAATAAATTAAATCCAGTGCCAATACTTTCGCCCTATCGCGTAAGGATTTCAAACGATTGGCCACAAATTGGACACCATCACTTTCGTTAATATGTCGTTAATTTTGATGTTTCATTACACATTTTAAACAGAAAAATCATCATCAATATATTAATGAATATATTAATGAATATATATAATTAATGAACGATTTCTACCTACCTTCGTTTAATATATTTTGTACATTTTTCAACCCTAATTTCACGCTTAGTGACCTTTGCAACGATAATAATAATTGAATCCATTGCGAACTACATGAGTTTAAATCAATTGTTTTTTATTAAAATTAGCCAAGAACTTTCGCGTACCCCCCGAAGACCCTTCAAATACACCCCGCGTTGCGTGCTCGACACTTAAGAGAAACTCTGGTGTATACCGAGACCAGACTGAGTGCCAGGTACAATGTGTTCGTTATGTTTGCTATGCGTAAAAAAATAGTGTTTTTATTTACAATAATACATAACCATACAGGACCTACACTTTATGTCCTATTGATTTTTTCGGTAATGCGTAGTGAACACAGCGTACACGCCTGCGTACCGTTCTGTGTACTCTCAGCTTTATGCATTTGTCTGTGAAAGATATCATTACATCCCGAAAAGAAATAAATATTGATAATCTTGCAAAATTCCAGATCAAGACATGTTCAATCTCGATTGTCACTTGTTTTACATAATCTAAGGGGTCATGGGTGCTCAATGACAACCCTCGTTGAGAACGTTGCATCGTATTTCGTAGTGAGTCCGCGGTCAGCGCATCGGAATTCCGACGGAGACGAACAATTTTTTTTTCTCCGTTTTTTTTTTTTTGCGGTTGAGGAGGATCGGGGACACATAAATAACGATCGCATTGCTAATATGACGATAAAGCGCAACGGAGAATGAGCCTGCGCGTCAAGTGTGCAGCGTACTTTCTCAAGATTTCAAAGACGAAATTTCACTTGTGACAGGTATATTCATCGTATGTTCCACTGCTCAAGTCTCCATCAGCATTTACAATCGTAAATGTCAATCACATCTTGATTTTCCTTTTCGGATAATCGAAATTTAAACACTAACGCCGGTGGCTTTCCACAATCGATAATGATAAATTCGAATACGTAGGTTCGAATATGGCTGAATTAGGTTTGGTGTCTCCATAAGTATTTCGTAAAAGAAAACGTAAACGCATGTCAGAAATAGTTTTATAATCGTTAGGGAAAACCGTTCATGACCGAAGGTTTCAGTCTCGGTGAAGTATGAAATCAGGCCCGATCGTCAACTGTCTATATTATGGGTCCAAGTGAGTGAATGAGCTGAACGATGCAAAATGAATGCAACTCTCTTGTTAATTTCTCTAAAGACCACATCATTGATTCGACTTCACAAAATCAAGTTAGTGGCACATTAACTTGTCGCATTTAAAATGGCCATTAGATTTTAATATTCATGTTTAACCAATGGTATTTATAAACTAGTATTTTAATTACGAATACTGTACATTTAATAGCGATCAGAAAATGATTAATACTTAACGAAACGTCGATTTACTCTACTATCAAGCTATTTGGAAAATTTCAAAACTTGCGCTTATTTTGAAGTTCGACATAGTCTTGAAGATGGAACGAATCATTATCGTATTAATGGTATTCGCACCTACGAAGCGTACCTTGCAGGGTCAGATTTGATTCGGATTTACAAATACACATTAAACTTGATTTTATTGCTACCGGTTAATGGTCGAAACGAGTTCTCTTTGAAATCAAACGTTAACGTACGCGTATTGACATTGCAGTTCCAACACGCGTGCATTCTTTCTCTCGACGAGGAGAATATCGGTGTGAAAAAGTTGAGACGCGTAGGCGCGATTCTTGTTGCGCAATAATTCACCCACGTTAACGCTCCACTCGGTGACACCGGTGTGGACAATTAGCGAAACGGGAATCCTCAGGGGCGATAATAGCCTCATCGAGGGCCGCATCGTCATCGGTCCGTTAATGTCCGTTATGCTTATGCTAAAGCAGTGTGTCTCAACTTTCCGAAAATATTGAATTTAAACGATTCGTCAAATCTCCGAATAAACTCGCGTGCGGCTTCTTAATTATTCAAAATTACTAAGTACTCGAGATTCAAGAGATCTTTGAGATATTATAGAATTAAGCAATTGGTCATTGAGAGTATGATAGCATAAGAAACGTGCTTTCCATTCGTTACGCTAACGTTCGTAATTCTCTTCCGTGGCGAACATTCCGGTAATAAGAATTTTGCTAAGACTATTTGAAGTCAATTCACATTTTACATAATTGTTTTATTTGTCTGCTGGAGAGTCCTTAGCTTAATGTGGAATATGCAAGGCGTATCGTCACTAAGAGGACTATTTTATAATAATAACAACTATTGTGATGTAATTTCTGGAGAAACATACACGCTTGAAAGATTCTTTGCTTCCTTAATATTGACCGATAATTTTCGTGTACCCCCTGAACACCTTTCAGCCACCACGCTCTTCAGAAACATTACTATCGAGGTGGTACGTGTGCCGTAATTTGAGAAACACTGCACTAGACGCGTACTGTGCGTCGAGTACGAGCGGTTAGGCACCTTTGGAAGGCTGCTTTCCAAGATTTTACATATACGAGTTATTATATAAGAAAGTAATTTCCACGCATTAAACCAAGCGAGCCGGTCGTCCGTTGCATGTCTACGAATTTTCTATTCGTAGCTGATAGTTACATAATTCGTTGCTCGTCGCATGAATGACCGAAATTCGATTCCTCCGAGCCCTTCTTCCTACCTGGCAACTGGACTATGATCGGTAATCTGTTTTCGTTTCGAGACTTTCTATTCGAACTCGATTGCATAATGTCCTCTCTTCACGGTCACTTCCCTTTGAACGTATTTCGCTGCTGATTCTTGACCCACTCGTTGCGAATGTACGCGGTACATACCTGTGAAGCAGCGGTCAACGACGTACGGTGAAGCCGATTGGCGAAAGTTCGATATAGTCTGAAAATACAACTGGTAGTTTACAGTTCTATAATCATTTTTATTGTAAAACATAACAATATTTTATACTCGTCTGTCGTGTACGAGTGTGTTTCACGTGATTGCTGCTTGTAGTTCTACTTATTAAAAGATCAATTTAAATTTGCCGAAAGTCAGATTGTGTTCAAGATTTATGAACACATTTATTTCTATTTGGTAATTTTAATATTTGTATAGTGAACATTATTTATACGACTTTTTTACACGTGTATTTTATAGTTTAACGGAATTGGTCATAAGTCACATATAAAATCCAATTAGTCGTGGTCTGAAATATATAAAATTTCATTAGTCTACAAAATTAGAAAAGGACCGTGAATGATAAATATTTGATATCAATGTAAATTTGGGGATCTTTTTACATAGTGGAATTGCTTGCATCGGTTCGCTTACAAAAATTCAATATTTTGTTCCTCAATTATTATTCTTTGCATACGATTATTACGCATCCGGTAAGAATCGTGGAGATGAGAAAACAGTCTCACGCGCGGTAGGTATTTCATTCGCTCCTCCCACGTGCGTCTTCGAGTTCGTACAATTTTCTCTCACGAGCGATGATAATTAAATGTGCGGGGACATTCGTTCATCATTCGCCTACCCACGCAATTTACAATATGTTATTATAATTTATGACGGCACAATCATCGACCGAATCTCGCCACTGGAATGATACCAGGAGCTGGGCTTCGCCATGGCTGTGTTAAAATCAGGCAAAGTAAGCGCATGCTTAAAATATTATAAAGAGGTATAGAAAAATTAAATATTATCTTTGTCCTTGCTATAAATGTTCTTTCATTTCAAAAAATAGAATCTTATTTCATGTTTTATTATCATTTATGCTTTTCATCGTGAATACTGTTAGAAGCATTTGATACTTTAACTGGTGGCATTGATACAGTTATTTTACCGAAGTCGAAGATGTTTTTAAGTAAAACAAATATTTCCTTTATTTTATTTAAGCCAGCATCAGTTTCGTTTCCGAACACACGTTTCGTTGTACAATTGGTTTATTCTTTTCAAACAGACGGGTATATTTCGTTTTCAGGCACGACCTTAAAG
Organism: Tiphia femorata; assembly: GCA_944319695.1. Lineage (NCBI taxonomy): Eukaryota > Metazoa > Arthropoda > Insecta > Hymenoptera > Tiphiidae > Tiphia > Tiphia femorata. The sequence goes on from OX090895.1 coordinate 32,632,391, forward strand.
CGGGTGACTTATTTCAAATTGCTTACTTTACTTCGAGAAAATAATTTTTGTTTGAATCAACAAATTATTTCGTTACTTCAATTGAAATAACTCTCACCGAATTACACTTGTTGCGTACATTACCAATTACATATCCTAACCTAAACTTAATGCGTTCCGTCAAACGGATAATTAGGCACAAGCGTAAAGGGAGTGACTTATGCAATCGCTATCGAGAAAACCGTTCGTGTGTGTGTGTGTGTACCCAAATTTGGCATGTACATTGAGTATATACCCATTTGGTGCCACGAAACTTTATGCATAGCTATCGTCAACCGTTTCGAAATGGCGGAAAATAAAAATTTTTAAGCAAATTCAAGTCTTTAATCCTGTATTCCTGCGAAACGGCTGAACGGATTCGGACGAAATTTGGCACGTACATCGAGTATACATATACCTATTCGGTGCCACGAAAGTTTGTGGGTGATCATTATCAATCGTTTAGAAATGGTGACAAATTCAAATTTCTAGGCACGACCGTAGAGGAAGCCACTGTTTAATTCACTATTCCAACCAAACGGCTAAACAGATTCGGACAAAATTTTTGTCCGATTTCGATCACTTGCGCCTATTCCAGAAATACTGCATTTCGTGGGCGAGCGCGCAGCGCGAACACCCGGCGATCTGGAGGGAGTTGGCGCTGCTTGATTGTCCGGTTTCGATCACTTGCGGTTATTGCAGAAATGCTACATTTTGTGGGCGAGCGCGAAGCGCGAGTTTCGCGGTCGTGCCTATTGCAGAAAAGCGAGCGCGAAGCGCGAGCAAAGGCGATCTGATGGGGGTTGGCGCTTGAGAGAAGCGAAAGCGCAGGGGGGTCTGCCCCCTAGTTTTTCTTCTCCGTCCACTATGCGAGAGAGCGCGAAAACTTTTTACGCACTCGACTCCTCCGAAGATCTCAACTCCCTGGCTGGCGCGTGAAAGAGTTTCCAACGTTGGAAAATATTTTATCTGGGCAGGCGGCATAAATCATTGGTAATCGGCAATGGAGTTACATTATCCTGACATAGCATTTGATCCACGTGGTATCCTTAAGGGCGTAGATATCGTTGATAAATGATACAAGGAACAAGAGATGAAAATCAGAGATGCGTCCGAGTAGACGTTCGTTCCCACTGGCCTCTCAAGGGTGGCGGACCAATGCACATAACGCGCAAAGGTCGAAATCATGGATCGAATGACCTTCGATCGACCGCATCGCGATCGAATGGATAGAGTCTAATTAAGTAAGACTAATCCATCCCGCCAATCTCCACGTGTTGCCACGACTAACGAATGAAACAATCTATGTTGAGGAACCTTCTCGACGACGTTAGAAATAGCGCACGCAGCGTGCTATAGCAATTACTCGTGAATGAAGTCCTTTTCTCACTCGTAACAGTCAACTTCTCTCTCCGGCTAGGTAGGTATCTAGTTTTCCACCGATCGGTGAATGAAAGTTTATTCGCAACGCGTAGACGCGGTAAAAGGTCGTGATCATGGCTCGCGCGACCTTCGATATTTATGCCGCTCGGAATCGGAAACGTAACTCGCGCGATCATTAAAAATAAAGTTTCGCGGGGATGGTTAAGTGGATGGTTAAGAACGTCGACCTGGAACAATGAGTGTGCCGATGCTTCCTCGCGCCTGTCCCACTCTATTTCTCGAAGGAAGTTGTTTTGATGAATTGGGCACCTTTACGATGGATCACGTTCTTCTAAAATTTTATAGTGGAACTCTGTTTATACATCCCGTTAATGTCATCACGCTGTCTGTTCCATTGAATATGTTCCTAAACTTCTATTATTCAGCTACAGTCCACGCGACGTTCTCGCTTATTGTTAGATACATTGATGTCGGGTCAGATGGCTCATTTATAACTGGGAATACAGTCAGATAGGTTGCTACGTGGTAGTACTTCGTTGTTTTGTATAAAACACTTAATTTCTTTCAAAGTGAAATTAGTATGTTAAATGTACGGCGTTTCACTTTAGTTTTGGAATTGAGGATTGACGGTATTGTTTTACCTTTTATCGACACGAATCAGTGGAGAATGTCAGTTACACGAAAACTAGTGGATCCTCTTTGTTCCATTGAAAAGTAGACATTTATATTTCGAAGACGGAAAATGCATTGGGGGTAATAATAATGCATCCAGGACACCATCCGAATGGACATAAGCAAAATGTGTGTACGCGTCGGTAAATGTGTCGATAATCATGAAGGATCTGAAATTCAGAGACTTTTCACTCGAAAATAAACTTTTACTTTTGCTGCATAGATGGGTCATAACGCGACATAAAAAATATAAATTCTTTCATACTTTTCACTCGTCCCACTTTCTCAATAATAGATATAAGCGTACATAAAATTATGTAGACTTGGACGAAGAACAAATAATTCGCCACACGGCATCTTGTCGCCCGAACGTGGCGATTAAATGAAAGTTACCTATACTTCCAATTTTTCCTTTGGAATCGTGCTTTTTACGTTGGATGGGTGAAATAAAGAGACTCGGTAAGGAGACGTTCGAACCCTTCATTACCGTTAGAGGCTTCAATTTTCCACGTAGGTTAATCTGGCGAGTTAAAGCTACGCGCAACGCGAAATGCATTCGATGATAAGAGTGTAGCGTTACGTAGGAGAGTAAAGGGTAAGTGCCCGGAGCGATAGACAATGTGCTCCTTCTATAACTAATAACGCCGTGAGAAAAGAAAAGCTAACACTCGTTTCTCGTAAATGGTCTTTCTTCGAAACAAAAACAAGCTTCAACTTTACCCTCTTAACAGCCCCGCACGATGAAAACCTTTACGAAAATCAAAACGGTAAAATTCGTTTATAACGATCACACTGGTTCCTGATGGTCTCACTTTTCAGAACAGCAATTATCGATATTAAACAAAGGAGAAATCTCTTAATTTAGTAAAGCAGCTTTCTTGGACCTATTGATTTTATAACGACAACTGATTGATAACAATACCAAAGGTTCCAAACAAGATTATACGTTTCACGATTACTAAAGAGGTTACATTGAACCCTCTCTTTTAAGCTCGGGCCCCAAGTTTCGTTCCTCCGAGGATTTAGGCGATCCTAGAAAAAAAGCTTTCACGATATGTACCACGCATAGATACTTAAATATTAAATCCACGAGACTGACTCGGTGACCTTGGAATTTGCATTAGGAACGCCGAATATCCGTCTCCGAATTTTTAGTCAGACCTGACGGTGATCAAGGTGAGCCATGATTTACGAAAATGATAATACCGGTGCGCTGGCGGCGGTGGACCAGCCGCTGGATCTCTAAGAATTTTAATTCATTTGATTTCCATTCCCTCATCCTGCCGTATTAAATGTCAGGTTGCGCAACTTGCAGTCTCGCATTCTCGATCGCGAAGAGACCGATCGCCCGGACCTTGGGGAGCGCGGGAGAAAAATTCGTATAAACCCAGAACAAATCGTGAAGTGTCCTGCGGTGAGACGAGTACGCATACATTAAATTCGCCTTACCGGATAAATCGTTACTTTCTACCCCGGCGCACAATCGGCAAACGACTTGACCTGAAAGGTTGCAACTGAACCGTCGCGCATCTTCGCGGATTGAACTCTGCAAATACATTCTCGGCGGGACTCACCGTCCGCATTGCACAATTCGAAGCTCGAAGTTCGCAGCGCACGGACGATTTTTAATTATGCAATTAAAAAGATCTTATTAAAAATGTGCACGTGACTGGTTTGAGAGCTCGCGCAGTTATGTGTCTGAGCAGTTAGAAGAATTTGGTGCGTCCGTGTAGGTGTGTAACTGGAAATGTAAAGGATAATAGAAGATAAAGTAGAATCTGAGTCTTCGAAATAAAAGGAGATCGAGAGTGAGATGAAAAGTGATTACTTTTGTATAATTCTATTGTATGTTTATTCGAAGAGTTTCCTTCCATTTTTGGTGATGGAAAATTCTATTCAGACCCCGTCCATTGATACTTTACGTGGAAGGTGCTTATATTGCCTGGTGGTTAATCGATTCATGATTATACAAGTGGTTGGACAATTGAACATGTTAGGCATTGCTCAGTTGACAAGACGTAATTATGCACAGAAGCACCTGACTGTCGACTAAAAGGGCGCGTGCATGATTAATCATTTTGCGAAAAAATTACTTGCGCAAGATATGTTTGTGCAACCAAAAACTCATTAATTTCTGGCATTCGCAGTCGATCTTTTTGCAGAAAAAGTAATGTTGCGCAAAATGATCGATCGTGTATTGGTTCCTTAAAAGTTGGATCAGTTGTACAGTCGACAATGTGCACGTAAATCGATGTAAATTTGTTTGTCGATGTCAGTGATATCCTATGCGGCGAAAAACTTCGGATTTTTTGGCACAAGCAGAGCAATATCTTCTCATAATAAAAAAAAAAAAAAACAACCAAGTGAATTCGAATTTTTATACGGAAAGATCGCAATAACCTTCTCACTCGAACCTTCCATTTACCTCTTTGCCTCTTTTCTCTGAGAATTTTTTCTCCAGTGGTCAAAGATCACGTGACTTTTTTCTTTAGCAATACATCAGTGGACGACTCTCAATTAAACTTTTAATTTTACTCTTTTAATTATACTCTGTTAAACACGAACCGTTTAAGATTTTCCTGACGAGCTCAAAATCTCCGCAATTTGTGGCCACAATATACGCGTCGGTTCGTTATTAACTCTAATGTAAGGAACGACGTAAAAATATTTCAACGTCCAATAAATTATCCTGCTAGACGTTTAGGCTCTGCTCTGTGCTAGCTTAATCGGGTAATTCACGAGATGGCTTGAGTTTTAATGAGCGGACGATGAGATCTTGCTCATGTGGAAGTTTTTAGGTGTCGCAAGTTTCCCGAGGGTTCATTCACCCATCGATACTTAGGGTCCACTATTCTCAAGAATATTACACGTTTCAAGTTGTAGGTGGAAGAGATATTTTCGAGGTTAACGGTACTTACTCCGCTCGTTCTCTCGAATTAAATTACGATCAATTCTCGATCATTCGAGCTTGTTACACACGTCAATAATTTTGGCAAGGTCAAATGATTGGATGTGAAAATCGGTGGATTTGCCGAACGATCGGCAGAAGGTCATATTTGTAAGATACCGAGCGAAAGACGCTACGGTAACACGTTATTTCATTCATCCTTGCACCTTGAGCAATCTCAGTGAGCGTTTCGAAACGGTAATGTTTACTTAGCCTTGCAGTAGGCTTTGCATCTTCACTGGAGATCATATTTCTTTCCTTTTTTTTCTCCTCTCTCTCTCTCTCGGTCTCTCTCTCTCTCTCTCTCTCTCTCTCTCTCTTCGAAGAGCAACTCCACTGGCATCCGTGTCAATTATGGCTTACCCACGCGCTAATGCTTGGCATTAATCCCGTGATATTTATAATTAATCGGCAAAATTTACAATATCATTTATTCGCATTGCTTTAACGAAATCTTTATTTATTCAGGGTATGAAGATTTTTTCTCTTGTTTTCATTAACACGCGTAGAAATTTCTCTTGTCAAGTCTTTTACGTAAGAGAAAACGTCGACTCGCATCATTGTGCTTAAGTGCTTGGCCTATGCTCGTCGTCCGATTATCTCGGAGAACGAGAACCGAGAAAAGATATTAAGGAAGGTGCGACACGAAAGTGTCATGCGATCGAAGTCCCATTGGAACGGTCCATTAAAGACAGCGGCGCGAGGAAGCTCGATGGTTGTATCGAGTCTATAATACTGGAGTCGAGAATATACGGTTGGTTGGGCGGAAATCACGATGAGTAGTCCTTTCGACCTGCCTTATGGTACAAGCTGGAGCAGTCCGTGTGAGAAAAATTAATCTTCCTTAATGATAACCGTAGTGACCAAATCCATGTCCAAATCCGTAATGTGGGTATCCTCCTGGAAAAATATTCTCTTCGTAAACTTTCAAGTGAGGCGAATATTGATTTAGATATGTTTAGATACTTGAATGATTTAAGTAAATTTCGACGCTGATCTAATTATTATTTCGCCCGTATATAATTAAGCAGGATGAGATTAAACTCACTTCCCTCCAAAACTTACAATGAACAATAGGTGCTTCTTTATTTTTTCTGTACACTTTCATTACAAAGTTCGTATCGACAAAAGAGCGCTGTTTTCGAAATGCAAGTTTTATCTTCACTGCGCATAAATATAGAATTTTAAACGTAGACATGAATTTCATACACGTAAATATGCCTATACGTGATGATGATTACGAAAGTGGCTTACACGGGGAGACGAAAATAACGTAGTTTTCCATTTCTGTCATATTACCTACGTATATGTATACAATAAAACTAGAATCTCATTTTTAAAGAGATAATCTTTACCGTATGTCACTTGCGTAATTGCCGTACATACACGTGTATGGACATATCTACATGTAAGTATCTTATATGTAGATGGTTTCGACGATCAAGCCGTAACGAGTTAAATTATCGATCAACGAGAGAATCCCTTCTTACCGTAGAAGCCTCCTCCGTAACCGTGACCGTATCCGTAAAACGGATATGCGTAACCGTAAAGGTACGGATAATAACCTCCGAATCTATAGCCTCCGTAATAGCCCGGTTTGGCAACGGCTAGACCGATGACGGCAGCCAGCAGGACGATTGTGAGCTGCAAATGAAACTGATTATTCATGCGATCGTGAGCAAAAATTTCTCGTGACGAGACGCGCCAGGAATGTGCGCTACCATCTCATTACACGTCTAAAGTTCATCAAAGTATTTCGGGAGACGTCCTTTACCTTAACGATTCGATAACATTTATTATGCATTTAAATGTATTCCACGATGCGCCGCTTTAATTGAGTTTAACCATTTCACAGGAGCTCGGAGTTCTAACGCGTGGGACGAAATTATTCGGACGGCATAATTGAAAATAACGGATGTACGTAATTTGGTATAGCCGTAATTGGACTAACGTACAAAATTACGAAGCTCCTCAAATTTCAATATTTGCACCGATTTAACGCGCTATCTCTTTGAATCGGTCACCCTTGTCGGCAGCGCTTAACGTACCTACACGTTTTCAGTCCGCGAACACGTTAGTACTTACGAGTCTCGTGCAGGCCATTCTCACGTTTCTTCGTGCTCGTCGATCAATCGATCACCAATTTTCTCATTAGTCGCGTCCGCGCCGTCACTATTCCTCCCAGCAGACCTGCAAGTTCTTTTATAAGAAAAGCGCGCGTCCCTCCATGTTGGTTTTCCTGGCACCGCATTGGCCTGTCCACATGCTAATGGCAAATTGCATTGTTGACGGGAGAATAAGCGAATGCTACGCAATACGAATGAATATGATGCGGTAATGCGTGTACTAGGTCACGTGAATGCGTCTCCGAGGTAATGGCTACCAACCAAGGAGTACCTTGACATCCAAAAAATTTTTCCCAACGTTCGCGATTGCGTGTGCGCTTGATTGTACCGCATTACCGGAGGAAGAAAAGAAATGATAGCTTGGCATCGCTCGTTAAACCATTAGTGCCGACGATAATTACTAATCGTTCGGTACGAGACAATGCCTCGTCCATATCCCGAATGAGTATCGAGTGAAACGATGCCGCGAGTATCGTAATTGAAACGGAAAGACGCGCAGAAGGGTGGACAGAGGATTCTTACGCAACGAGATCGTCGCGTGGGGTTGGGGCGGCTCTGTGATATCAATAGATCGAGACGAAATGCATTGCTAATTTCTTTTATTCAACACTTTATCGCTGATTATGCATCTCGGATGGAGTACACGCGAGGCCGTATTCAAATCAAATCGAATTTCCGGTTAAATGAAATGCGCGCGTCATCCCACAATGGTGATTATATTATTTGAGAAATTTTTTTCTTTGGAAATTCTTATGAACGCGCATTTCAACCGTGGGGACAATTTACGATCGATAAACCGAAGCATCAATGACTTCCGCGGTATGGTTTACGCTCGCCCCAGGTACCACCACGCCCCTGGTAGTTCTTAAACGACGACTAATAAATATACATAACATTTTCAACGTTTGGCATTTCGTAGAAAAATGTGGAGGACAAGGAGACCTGGCTAATAATCGTTATGGGATCGGATTTTGCTTCGACGTAACTGTTTCCTTCGTTGCGCAATCGTTCTGCGACTTGGTTCACGATGTAGATAGAAGTACCACGCGCATGCTAAATCCTACGGAGGCCACGAAAAACGCAGGAGCACGCGTGCGCCGCGCCGGTGAATAGATAATCGCTGGATAAGCGTGGACATAATTATGGGAATATTTCGAATATTAGATTCACGGGAACGAGTTGGTAATGCACACCGATGTCAAGACGTTCAATACCGTCTTCTTAGATGTCTCGTTAAATCTCAATTAATATCTCCGCCATTGTATCGCGTGCTGTGGGAAGAAGCCGCATTTACCGATGATAAGGGAACACGATCGTTAATAAAGGATATTTCTGTGATAGCGACTTAACAATTTAATGAGAAACGATTATTCTCAGTTGTCCGTACAAATTAAACACGTCCATTTGTTTCCTTTATGGGGACAGTGGGTAAGAATCGACGCTGAATTGTCATTAAGAGATTTATTTGTTATTGTAACAGTGGAGAAGAAATAGGTTTCAACGAAGTGTTGGCTCGTAGAAACGGGAAACAAGTATTATAATTACTGGTGATCCTTCTAATTGAGATTGAAGTACGCCGAAGCATATCTACATAGTTTAACTTATAGAACATCGTCTAGAACTTTGGTTTGCGGTTCGTTATTCATTGGTCGAGTAATACTGATTGCGCCTTTTCGTCCACCGTGATGCGCAAACTCTTCCTGTCGAAAGGGATGATAAATTTATCCATACCTATCGAGAACAACGCAAATAAAATAATAACTATCCCTAACCCCTTAATCGTATTGGTACAGAAAAGTATACTCGTGTAAAGAAAAAAAAAATGAGCTTTTCCTATTTGAATTCAAGTTTTGTAGAATGCATTATTCGTTGCATTATTCGATAATTATGAACGTTCAAGTCTTTATCGACATTTCCGAATTTTAATAAATAATTGAGAAGACCCAACTGCAAATTCGTTAGAATTAAATTGAATTCTGCCCCACCTTTACACGTTCGGTATTTGACGCCACATAGTTACCTTCTCGCCGAAAAACGGGGGAAACAAGATTATCGATCTTTCACGGAAGCCAAAATACGAACAATTTTCATTCTGCCGAAAACTAAAGTAACATCGTCGACGCAACCCGGCGAACGGAAACCTTCTACCAACGAGCAATCCTCTACTTTCTGTAATCGTTATCATCGACGAAAGGCACGCCACCGAAATCACGTCCAATATTTCCCTCGTATCCCGGAAGTGGAGATGGTCGTTTGCCCTGATACAAATTAGAAGTGGCGCTCGAGCGAACTACAGCCTGAGGTTTGCTCGCCGCAATCTCTTCCGGTAAGGCTTTATCCTCGCCATTTCCGGCACCATCAACGCTCGAAGGTGTCGAGGAGGGAACAGGTGATGCAGGCCCAGGTCTCGTAGGAAGGTAGAAATTATAATGCGGAGGAAATTGCGAGAACGGGGACTGAGGGTAAGGAAGGTTTGCCAGAGTGCTCTCATTAAACACGTTGGAGAATCGTTCAGGCTGCAGGAGATGAAAGGGCGAGGAAGGATATCCTTGTAGATGAAAGGAACCGTGGAGAGGTCGGAAGATCGGCAACTCGCCACTGTCGTAATGATTTTCGTGAACCGAGTGCGGTCTCGAGGTATCATGAGGCCTGTGAGGCTGATCAGAAGGGCCGTGAGCTGGATAACGAAAGTCCACGTGATTGGGCAACCCAGGTGGCCGATAAGAATCGTAATCTCGAAAGGATGGATGGCCTTCTTGCGGTCGACGATGTTCAGTGAGTGTCGGTGGCTCGTTCTGCAGGCGTTCTGCGTTCTCCAATCCAGTTGGAGCATGCTGATCAATGGGCCCGATCGGGGCCTCGTGTCCTCGAGCGTATCCGGGATGTTCGGCTAGGCCGTGAATTTGGTGGGGATAAGAGGCTCGATGCTCGAACCCGAACTGAGAAAACGGGCTCGAGCCCGAATCCAAGCGAGCCGGATCACGGAAGTATCTCGACGCTAATTGTTGATAATTGTTCTCAGAAAGTTTGGGTAAGGATGAGCCTAGGTAACCGTGGCCAGGCGAGCCTATTGGCTGATCCAAGTTCTGTGACACTCGACGAGCCGCTCCATTGCTCGCCACCCCATTTGTGTCCTTTGCCTTGACCTTAAGGTCCGTGAGGAATCTTTGGGACGAGTCCGCGCCATTTCTGTAATCACTGAAGCCTGGACCCAAGTAACTTGCGGTGAACTCGTAAGGACCCTCTCGCACGGTGTAACGATAACGTGCAGGTTCCGTGGTGGATTCTACTCTTGGACGTGGATCGCGAAATTCCGGTGAATATCTTTTGGCGGTGTTCGAATGATCTTTCTTAGACGTCTCCTCGTCTCTACGGAAACTCGTGGACTCGGATAATCGATGATTTGCGACATTTCGCGAACTTGTGAAATTGGTTGCGAGAGGTACTTTCGTTTCTGGCTTCTTGGTAATGGTCAAGGCGAGACTGATCGAAGATCGATTCGGTCGCGAACTCTGCAGCTCACCCAGCAAGGCCGGCGACAAGACGGACGCGACATTTTTGGCGAAGGTCGTCAGCACGTCTGGACCTGCCGTAAAGAATCGTGCATCTCGGTTACGTGATTTATTATTATGCACCGGCTATCGCATCTCCTTTTCGAGAGTGAGCTTGATTAAAATTTACCTCTCGAAAGCGGTAATATTCGAGAAGATTGATGTGGGCTGATAAGCTGTTGAAAAATTAGGATGCTTGAGTAATAAAAACGCATTCGATATTTTGTTTAAAAATCGATCGAATGTTTCAATTTCAAAATTATATTAAGGGTGCATTAGTCGTGCCTCCCATGCTTGAATGAAGTAGAAAATGTTTACTGACACGTTGTCAAGATACAGGAACTTTTTATTATGTTAAGAATCATTTAGAATACGGTTTCCTACAAACGTGTTTTCGTCGAATGCAACTTGCTAGTCCAAATGTCTCAATTGTTCTACAAATGGCTGATTCAAGTTAATCTTCTCGAATATTATTAAGGACGCCATAAATTTAGGGACTCCTGTCCGATTAATAGCGAAAATTTAAATCCGCTCGTAAAAAAAATTTGCTTACTGACGGACGTTTTGGCCGCTTCGCCGTTACGCGCTAATAAAGCCCAAACTGCGACCTGACAGATCGTTATCTGAAATTAGAAATGGAGAATTATCGTTTCGCGTGATCGAAGGTTTGCATTAATTTACCTCCACCTTAGAAAATAATCATGATACAAATATGCGATTGTAAATTCGTCGTAAGCCGATCGCTTAATTTCCCTTCATTCAGAGCGGTCATTACTACTTCTTAATTCTTCTTCTTTAATTCAACAGAATAAATCTCGACTTCCCACAAATTGTTCATCTAAACAGTCTTTACTGTTTCTTTTTGTATACTTTTTGTAAAAAAAAAAAAAAAAAAAAAACAACGACAACAACAATTTTGCATATTTAAATTGTATTCTCCCCCATAAAACTCAGCAATCGTTAAAAAAGAAAAAATTAGACACTCGCAATTTCCTTAGAATTCAATTGAATTCATACGAATGTACACACCAACTCTGCGTTCCACGACTACCTGTACTTCTCACATTCTTACCACACACCTTACAGTTTAAAATCGTCAATGTCTCATTACGCGCGAACCCTTACGAAGTGCCTTGCACACTGGTGTCACGAAAGAATGAGAAAATGGAGAGGGCGCCGCGGGCTGCGCAAGAGCTCGCGACACATTTGCCGATTTACGTCGTCGTGGTCGTCGTCGGACGCTTGGGAGGACGCTTCGAAGGCGGCAGGCAACGATCGATTGCGCGAATCGCGAGGAACAGATGATAAATATTAGCGCTCCCGTGTTCACGGGCGAAACGGCGAGCCCTGCGTATAGAGAAATGGCGAGTTGTTGCCGTCATCGTATTTCCTCGTGGCTCGAAGCTCCTCTCCGTATAATAATAGAATCAAAGACGCCGGCCGGCGTGCAGTCATTCATGGCGATTGCATCGCCACGCCAGAAGAGTCCTCTTCAATACTGTACGCAATTGAGCGGTGCTCGAGCGTGTCCCAGACGAGTTTCACCGGGACACACCGCCCACACGCAGATATTCCGTAAAAATGATTGCAAGGGTGCGCTGACGGTTCGCAAGAATTCGAAGTGGTGGGGCTGTAGTAATAAAAGTAAAAAAGAATTTTCTCTTCGGATTCTTCTATAAGGATTACCGTGGCCTGTGGCCGCAGAGAAGAAGCGTCAACCATCAGGGAATTCGCGCACCAAGCAATTTTTGTTACTCAAGGCGCGAAACATAAGCGCGAATAATGAGAATTGTTTATCGTCGATAGATAAGAAATTTACAACGGCGTATAATGGAGCAGGGTTCTTTGGTTTACATTTGAGGAGACTAGGGGCTGTTGTTCTTTTCATTTTTTACGAAGGAATTGTTATGGCCTGGCAAAATGTGGGCCAGCATACACAGCCATTTCCGAATTCGCTCGAGTAGGCGAACTTCTTTGTTCAGCGTGCTCAAAACACCTTTAATAACGCCGTTCACAGATATTTATGTACTTTCTTCCTTTACATCGACAATATTTGCGTAAAATCATCCGACAGAGTATTTGATGTTTTTTTTTATTTTTTGTTGCTGCAGCTCCGTCGGCACAAATTGGTACAAGTCGTTACTCGAAAGAAATGTTTTTTCTCCCGAACTCCTGACGTTAATCGTGTCCCGATTAAATTTTACGATGCATGGGAATGCGATTAAGAGAACGCATTCTTTATCAGAACTGGTTAACAGTTTACCATCCGGCTCACATTAATTTCTCGGCACGAAACTCGTTTCGAAATTGGTAAAGGACCGATTGTCCTGTGAATGGGCTGAAAATGTCGATTGAGAGAATGTCGATCGATCGGATGGAAAAAATTGATCGGCGTAGAGTGAGGATGTATCCTTCTTCTAGGTAGATCGATTGACAGCGATCGCTTTTCAATGTTATCCCAATGAGACTGTGGCTAAGACTGCGCGTCCTATCGCGAGTGTGCAATCCTCTTTCAATCTTGATGCCGTCCGCGATTATGTCTACTGTGGATATATGATATCGGTATACTCACGTGCCAAGCGTAATGCATCGCGCGTGCGACTCGTGACGACTAAGGCATGCACTGACTGTCCGATGTCATTTATACTTTCTCTCCTTAAACGCCCTTACCCTGGTCTAATTCGACCGATATCGGACAATGTCGGGAAATGCACTTTTCCGGGATGTTTCGATTGGTCGTTCGCGGAGCCCACGTGACGTAAAGTTTCTACTCTTGGGATGTGGCGGTGAAACCGTTCGAAAGCACAATATTATCGTAGCGCTCTTTTGCAATCCGTATTAATCGATGTCGAACTAACAATAATTCGTATTGGCTATACGAGTGTTCGGACCAGGGCCAGGAAATCAGCCTTTTGGAGTTTTCTTTACGGCCTTATCGTATAAGTAAATAACAACAAATGACATACTAAATAATAATAGACACTTTGGTAACGATTTGAAAAATTATTGTTTATTGGACTACTAAAATACGATCTACTAATACTTTGCGTGCTTTCATAAAATATAAGCGGGCGTACGTTGCATGGCAAAAAACATTCCTGAAAAGACAGCAACATGTGACTGGTTTATTATCTCCGAAATCAAAAATGGCCTCGCACGATCGAAAGGTTCTTCAGCCTGGTCCAGAAAAAATTGGAGGTTGCAATTTTTTCTAGTCTATGACAGATACATTTAATTGTTCCAAGAATGTTCCATCGATTATCATTTACGACGATTTAATGTTTCTTTTTCCCTTGAAGTTTAACCCTGGAGAATTACACGGCGGCATGAGAAACTCAAGCAGGATATTTTCATTATAGCGCGTGCAACAAGTATGAGGGTTCAGGGCTAATTTTAATAACGCGTCCGTTCTTTGTTTCTGCGAAAGTAGATCTTTCTTTCGAAGAAACGGTTTTTGCAGACTTCTCGAGGAAACGTAAATCACGGTGACTAGAATAGGATTAGGCTAGGGTTAGGATTAGGTTAGGTTAGGTTGGCTAGACACTACAAACAGAAATATAAAATATTACTTCTTGCACTTCCTGGTTCTTAGGCCAGTTTGATAACAAACGGACAAATACAAACACAAAATCTATAACAATCACATGCATCTTACATATATAAAATGATAACATTCACATTTAAAAAGCCAAATGCAGACTCTTGTGTTCTAGTCTGTCATATAAATTTAAATTCATTTAATTCATGTCTAATTTAGAACACATATATTACAGTAATTAAAATCGCATATAAGTCATTTATCATTCTTAACTTCATTTCTCTTTAATCGTAGTCTATAAACTGGTTTACAATTTCTATAGAGGACCGCAATGCAATCATGCTCACTGTTATCAAATCCTTTTTCTTAAAACCTAACTCTGTCAATTCTTTTTTCGTTTCTTTAATCATCGCGCCTCTACTACCAATCACTATCGCTATAACTCTATTGCTCTCTAACTTCAAATCCCATTGTACTTTCTCCGCAACTTTTTTATACTTCTCAATTTTTTCTATTCTCTAGCATCCTGTAAACTCGTTTCATTTTCATATCTAACAGTAACGTCTAATACTACCACTTCTCGGCCATCTACAAATATTAGATCCGGTTTATAGAGCTGCTTTCTCACCCTAACTGTTGGTTCCGGAAAAATTGTAGACTCCGGAAAATCAAAAATTGTTGATTCCGGAGTTTTTGCAGACTTCTCGAGGAAACGTAAATCACGGTGACTAGAATAGGATGTCTGTTCTTCAGGTGTAAAAGCACATCGGACAGTGATAATTTGTTGGCGAATCAGTCGCGAATCCTCTTTCTTCTTCGATATTTATTTGCTTCATTATCTTAAGGAAACACGAGGATCGTATGTTTATTAATCCGGGGGATTTGACGTTTATTAGCCAATGGATACGACAAAAATGAGCAGCACGTCGGGAAGACTTTTTCTTTTATTTCGACAAGAGTGCCTATCTTTTATATCGGTCAGCCTTTCGCACCAGTCATGGATTTTCGCATACTATAAGACTTTTTCTCTCAAACCTTAAATTAAGAGCTGCGTTTGAAGAGTATACTCGTAAGAAAAATGCGATACATGTTACATTACAAAATGACATACTTATTGTAAAAATGGTAAAACTGATCATATTACAAAAACTGTAATAACGTAGTACAGGATCATAACTAATCTCGTCTTACACATTTCAACAATTTAAATGCACTTAACAGTACGACGGGCGGCAATAACTTACTTGTTCTTACTTAAATGCATCGTATAAAACCTTTCTTCCTCTATCTAAAACTTAACTAAAACCCTAAGTAACAAAAGTATTCCTTCTGGCTCACAGAGCCGCTGATATCAATATGCATTTAATGCGCTCAATATTACTACGTTCGGCGCATGAATGCGGAAGTTGACGTGATATTACTACGTCAAGCATCCATCTAGGACATTCGCCATCGTCACATCGATTTGCATACTGCAGGTGAAATGACGTGACGCAAGACACGAAGATCTCGAAGTCAAGAGCTTCGTTGAAGAAAATTAGACAAGCACGGTTGCAGATCATTGAACCGCTTTAATAGCCGATTTGTGTGATCGTGCTGAGCACGCCAGGTGCAATAACACTAGGAAGATTGTAAATTTGCACTGGTTCATATTGGCGCCCGACCAGTTCGGCTGCCTTCAAATTGGGCGTAATAACCACTGGCTGAGAATTCTGGAGAATGTTGACTTGCCTGGTGTACGGTGGATCCGTCTGTTCCGTCATAAAGCCTGGATACTTGGCGAGCATGCCACTCACGCTGCCGTACGGAATTCCACCTGATAATTAACGAAAGTTTTAGTACACCGGTTCCTCGTGGAATAATCGATGAATGAATCTTTCGCGTAGCTTAGTGCCTCGTATGGAATTTCTGGTATGTTTCGAGAACATTTGCAAAAATTATACGATTTTAGTAAAATCCCCTCTCACATTGGTCCGACTCGATCGGTTTGAGAATGTTCAAAGGTACTCGTATAACCACAATGTCAACCAAGCTTAAATGGTTGTCGAACGTTCAGTCAGACTGTAGACTATAGAATGGACTGCGCGTCCGGCGTGAAAGTCGGTCCTAAGTGTAGAAAGAGACGGAGTCTACTTGGGGTTATTGTTTTCTCCCTTTTCAGGCAACATCGTCGAACATTTTAAAAATATACAGATATCGGCCACATTCTCGGTAATTATAATTACAAAGTAGATTAAATATATTTTACCATTAAGCATTAATTAATATGCGCAATCCATTCTATCTGTCTATGAATAGCCTATTTTACTGTTCTTGGTTGTATATGTGCAACCTGATCTTTTCATTAATTGGAGCTAATCAAATCATTGGAAATTGGTTGACGAGCAACTGCAAAATTATAACGAAATCAAAATTATATTGGACAACTAAAGTTCCGGGCAACTGATGTTCATTTTCTTGAACGATAAACTACAACGAGATCATGGTGTGAAAAAAAAAAAATTTTTTTCTCATATTTCAGACATTCGTATGTTTAATCTTAAATCGTTCAGTTTATGAAGTACCTTTTTATTATAACAGTACAATTAATAACGAATGAACGTAATTCATTCACGAGAAATTCACATCTATAAAATAATTCTTTTTTTTTTTTTTAATATTCAAGTTTCCGCGCACCACTGAGAAACCTTTCGAGTAACCTTAGGAATGCCACACTTTGTTAAACACTGCCAATTTTTTACTGGAACGACTTCTGGTTGATCGACTCACAATTATTGCTTCACAGTCGCTTAACAAAAATTGCCCAATGGAAACGCGACTTGATAGGCGTCGGTAAAACCTGGTCGGTCGAGAGATCGACCTTACCGCGAGATTTTCGAGAGGTGCACCGAGAAAGTGAAAGGCCCGAACAAATATGTCGATGAGACGCCAGTGGCGCTGTCTATCGGTATATAAACGAAGCGGACGAACATTGCTGTGCAAACTGGGGCAAACTCGGAATTCTTTTTTTTTGTCATAAGAATCTTTTCTTTCTGTCTCAAAACGGAGGAACTGTTTATGCAAGCGTCAAAAAAATTCCACGAAAGTTCTTAAAACAAGGTCCGATTGCACGACTGATTTACCGTATGTCAATTCATTCGAGTGTGTTAGAATTACTTTTCCTTACAAGCATTTTGTACTTTACATGGAGCTCGTTTATAAAAGCGAATTTCTCGTGGAAGTTCTTAATTAATGGAAAATACGATTAAACGTGCCGACTTACCGTATGCCAATCCATTCACCATCTCGACGATTCCAGCGCTGTCTGGTGCTGCTGCGGACAATTTCAGCGTGCCAGCGAACCCGAGGAGGACGATGATCTGTGGAAAACGATCTGCAATTAAAATTAATTCACCACTCTCAGCGACTACTTGTGGCTTTAATTTGCTGTGTACACTAATTTCCCGTTAATACGCGCGCGCGCGCGATATCGTTCTGATTTATTCGATTAAAGCTCGTTTAAAATCTAAAGAGTACGATCGTTCTGGAGAACACGAGTAGTCGCACAGTTGAAATTATCGAAGGGCACTTCTAACTTCGTTCTCGTCACTCTTGCAGCTTATACCAGGACGAAATCACAGTGAACGTCGCACTTTATTTGTATAAATATTTATGAGAGCACACGCACGAAAGAAAAATATCACGGTTATCGGCTTCGAGTTGTTCTACGAAACACGAGAATTTCGGTGACAGCCTTTCGAACGTACCTTGAGGCAAAACATTATGCCGCTTTGAGTGGCACCGTGGAGATTAAAAGTAAAACTAGAGTACAAAGCGTGAATAAAGATCGAATTATATAGACGGCGTGGCATTGCCGTTGGCCAATCAAAGGCTCCTGTTCCCTTTCGACCGCCGCTGGTGGCTATTCATCTACGTAGGATTTTATCAGCATGTGGTAGGAACACGGGGATATCTTCCACCTTGGGGTACCTTAACCTTGGGGACAACGTAGACACCTCTCACATCGCGACGGTGTAGGTAGGATCAAGGCTCGCGCTCCTGTGGTTGCGTAGATTTCGTTTTCTCCGTATGTTCTCTATCTGGCCCGCCTTTACATATGTTACCACTAATTACGGTCACGCGTGTGTCTGCGTGTACCCGATTCTGTTTTCACCGAGTAATCATGATGCTCATGTGGGTTGCGCAGTCGAACGTATCGAATAGGAAGAATAGCTCCACATGGCGAGCGCTGCTTAGAGATATCTTCTTTAATCCCTTTGGAAAGTGAACGCATCGGATATTCTACCTAAACACAATGCTCAAAATGGTTGTATTATAATCATTTTATCGAATTTGATAAACTTGTACGTAGGTATATCAATTCTTATAGTTTTTGATCAAAAAATTTGGTTAGCTCTCTTCTCCTCGAGTCACAAGTTCGAATCAATTTGAACATTTTTAGGTTATTTAAATGTAGTTAAACATTATAATAGGCTTGTCTTCGAAGAATACCTGAATTCAGCATCATTATGCGTTAAAGGTTCAAAGCAACAGAGCAAACAGTGGAATTTTATTCCAAGTGTGTGACACACTTTATGTTCAGTGTCTGGGCTGTCTCCACACTAGAAATAAGATATTTCGAGTTGCTATAGGTAATGTAACGCACACCCTACTCCACGTGTCTTTTAGTAGAAAAAAACATTGAAAGTTCTTCGATACCTCGCATGAGATGTTAGAGTGAATGGCTGAAATAGTTTTCTCCAGTTCGAACAGCAAGATTGCCCACTGTGCGGTGCCCTGTGTAATAAGTGAATACTTTCATTTCCTTACGACCGTCGGAGAAATATAATGCGATGGCAGAACGAATAGCACGCGGGACGTGTTTCCGATACCCTATAATTTTCACGATTTACTAAAGATTTGTGCAGTGTCGATAGAACATTTTCGACGGCGTTGTTAAACTTTCTTGGCTAAAATTAGATCAAGGACGTCCGCTCGACGAAATGCGATTTCTCAATATCGGGTTATTAGACGTGGGCGAACGTTTCAGTGCGGTAAGAGTGATTAAATCGTTAATAATATTTATTTTATTATAACAAAATTCTTGATCTCTACATCAAGTCTAGAAGAAACCAGAATTAGGCACAAAGTAATCTGATTAATGATTTAAAATTATTGCACAATCGGTAATCATTGATTAACGAATAAGAGGAATAATCAAAGATCATAATTAATCTGATAATTACATCTTTTTATATGACCATGCAAATTCAAATATTCTAATCATTTCAGAATGTAAGTACACATTACATAAATAAATTAGCCAATGATTAGAAACATTTAAATCACAACTTACATGTATTATCTGGGTTAACAATTACAGTTCCTGCAATTACTTTAACGATCAATTACGAAGGCGATTACGACAAAAGAACAGTCAGTGCCCAATTCTGGAAATAAACAAAACAAACGGGGGTGAATATTTTATTCTAGATAATAGTACAATCTTTCGTGCGGATTTTTTATGAATTTCGCTTTAGTAGTCACTGCTTTGGTTTCTTTTGCATTCTCGATGTCGGTGAACGTGGATAGTCCGTTCTTTCTCCTCTTGTAAGCGTTTTCATATTCGGCTGACGTTCTTTCCTACGAGGGTTGAAAATATCGTTGATTTAGTAAGCATAATTTTCCGTTACCCAAGAGACAGTGGAAATGGAGTTTCTGAAGCCTTGCTCGGTTAATTGCACCGCCTCGTGGCGTATTGGCGAACTTACGTCTGATGGTTCGGGCGTTTGCATATCCTCATTGACCGCTTCTTCTTCACTGACTTCTCCTTTCTTATTAGTTTTGCCGTCCGATACGTCGCGCGTCGAGTCTTCCTTCGAAGAAGGCAACCAAACATCGGTTAAAGGGGTGATCGACATTTCCGATTTCTTTATCTCAGGTTTTACGATTTTTAAATTCCGATAGAAGCCTTCGTCAGATTTTTCTTCGTCGGGTTGCATTCTCTTTGGTGCTCTTTGAATTTTCGAAATATTTTCTTCACTAGTGCGTTCTCGAGAATTTTCTTGGTGAGTGCCGTCACGTGTTTTTTCCTGACTAATACGTTCGCGAGTTTTTCCTTTGTTAGAGCGCTCTAGAGACTTTTCCTCGCTACTGCGTTCACGAGACTTTTCCTCTCGCGCCTTCGGAAACTCTTTTTCCGATTTGCCGTTACTCATCGAGTAAATATTCCTTTCTGTACTCGATTCCGTTCGCCTAGAAACAATGCGTTCCTTAGAGCCTTTCGAACGCGTCACCCCAGTTCCAGTCGGTGATGTAATTATTGTCGAACTGTTACGAGAAGAATGATTAGTGGATCTATTCGAGGATCCGTCGTCGGATTTTTCAACTTTCCTTCGACTAAAAGCCGAAGGCGGAACAGTTGCGAGAATCGTTCCCATGGTAGTTGATACAATTGGAGTTCTACCCCTACGACGACGTTTTCCAACAGATTTAGTTGTCGTTTCCACGGAAGAATCTTCATTCTTCGCATTTTTAATATTTATCCTTCGAGTTCGCAGGGTATTTCGTTCGATCGCCGTAACAGTAGTGGTAGCAGGTGCCAACGTAATTTCACCAGCACTTTTAACATTTACTTGCGATTCGGCATCTTCTAATCTTTCTCGAGAAGCATCGTCCCATTTTTTTCCTCGTTCTCCTTCAGCGTTCTCCAGCCTCTCACCCAATCGCCTTTTCGAATCCGCAGACTTATGTTTCTCATCCGTGGACAATACCTTTCTTCGTTGCTTTCTTCTGGGCGCTGGAGTAATATCCTCTGGATTTATCGAAACAACGCTTCTACGATTTTCTCTAGAAACGGATGAAAGGAATTTTCTTCTCGAACCTCCTGCTCGATCGTTCGTCGAAGATTCTCGTGACGAATCTCTGTCTGTCTTTCTTTCACTGTTCAACGGGAAGACCGGATAACTGTTGGAGGATTCATTGGAATTATCCTTGCGTCTTCTACCGATCCCACGACTTTCCGCACTGACAGTGTCACTGGATTCGTCACTTCTGCTTGGAAATTTAGTGGGCACGTTGTAACGGTCCCAGGGATACATAAACTTTTTGTACTTGTTCGAGGCACCTTCTTCCTCATCCGAAGATTCATCGTCGAACATTCTGAATCCTCCGAATTTATTCCTTCTCGATTTCCTTCTACTTCGTTCTCTTTCCAAACGCGCTCTCCTGTCCCAAGGATACTCATAACTTTCCAAAGCTCTGGGATAAGACTTCGATTCCCTTCGCTCGCTTCCGTAGTCACTTTCCTCTTCGCTTCTGTTGCGGTGCCAAGGAAACGAGTACCTTCTACTTTTTTCTTTTTCTCTGCTGGCTTCATCCGATGCCTCTTCTCGACTGCCTTTACGTTCCAGTGGCAGAAATGCTGGATGATAAAAAGCTGGTTTGTTAACGCGCGGTCCCAAATCGGAGTATCTCTCGTCGTCGTAACTTTCCGCGGGTGACGATGGGCGAGAAGAAAATTCGAAGAACGGTTTGTGCTCCTCGCTCGAAGCGCTTCCTTCGCCCGACGATCGATTCTCGTAAGGAGACGTGGATTTTTCGTAACTCTCCTTAGAATCCTCTCTACTCTTCCCTTCATCCAAATATTTCTTAAAATTGGAAAAATCTCCTGGTGTGGTAGTGTACATAATTTCCGGCGTAGCATTGTCATTAGCTTCGTCCACGTTTTCACTCACTGCGTAAGTATTCGTTCTCAGGGTAGTCGTGGAGGTTTCCTCGAGATTTGAATTCGTCGAATTTCCTACCAAACGCGTTATGTTTCCCGGACGATCGAGAGGTTGTGGTTGACGATTATTTATCGTCCAGTTGTCAATGGACGAGACGTCGTTGTCGTTTGCAGTGGTCAAGGATATCATAACGGATCCGCTTCTCTCGGTCGAGTCCGGTTCAATCAATGAGGATGTGGGAGTCGACGTAGGCGTCTGATCGATATCGAGCTTTCGATTTCTCATTCGATTGTACCTGGGTTCTCCTCTGCGACTATCGTTCTCCGTCCTCGAATCATCCTGAGAGAATTTTCCGAAACCGCTGGATTCATCCTTAGGTTTCGAGTGTCTGATCCGGTCTCTTATGGTGTAAACAACTTTCTGGGTTTGTTCGGGAGTTTGGTCCATTTTGATCGAAGCTTCTGCAGCGCTGGAACTTCCTCTGCTCTCTTGGGCCAATAAATCGTCATCGAAGAAATCTTGCATACTCGATGATCTCTTCACCACCGATCGCACTTGTTCTTTAGGGTTATTATCAATGTGATCTTCCGAGATTCGTCCGAGCGTCTTGACTTTTTGCTTCTGATCGAAGTACTCCAATGCCGTGTCTTGGAGTCCTGATGATCTCTTTGTCGCAGATCGCACTTCTCCTTTAGGATTATTACGCAGTCGATCTTGCGGACTTCGCTTAAGCACCCTAACTTTCTGATACCTATCTAGGTGTCTCATACCAGTAGGACGCGCGTGCGAGTTTCTGATTCTGCTCGCTTGCCTATTTCGTCTATAGGGTGCCGGCTTCACGCTCACTCTCGTGTTCCGCGGTGGTAATAGTCCTTTTATGTGCAAGACATCGATGTTATTGGGATTGTGAGTGATCGCGATCAAGGGTACGCCGGTGATCCTTTCTCTGCGAAAACTGGGCACGCTTTTGCTCGTTTTTCCAACATGATGTGAAGCGTCGGTAAAAGTTTGCGGAGGGTCCACCGTGGTCATCTCGTAAACTTGATAAGAATTTCCTTCGGCCTTTATGTGACCCATCACGTCCTCGTATACTTGCCTCTCGTAAGGTGTCGTGTAATAAAGGAGTACCGATTCTGTGCTCGTAGACGTTGGCCTTTCTTTCGTTCGTTGCGTTCTCAGTCTTCGTGGCCCTCTCTGATTCTTTTTAGCCGATCCTCGCACGCTGTGCAAGTAAGCACTTCCTCCTCTCCCAGCATCGAAGTCTTTCGTGTAATCCACGCGAATGCTTTCTTCGGTCACTTGGTAAGGTCGCTGGGAATTTCGAATTTTTTGCGCTTGACGATAAAGCCCATTCTCCGGCGCCCTTGAAGGCTTCTGCACGATGTACTCCTCTTCTTCCTTCGGTAGTTGAAGAATTCTCGAGGAAAATTTCGTCGCGTCCAATTCCGAGGGCTCAATTGGAGGTTCGACGTTCTCTTCCAGAAATAGAGGATCGTCGAATGGATCCTCGTCGAAGTACTTGGCCTTGAAACAGTCCAATTTGTCACCTAGATTTCCAAGCCTAGGTAAATCCTCTCGTGGCCCACGATCAGCCGTTGGTTCCTCTTTCTTAGGTAGGACTTCTTTTAAACTGGGCTCCACTGGCGCACATTCTCTGTACTTGTCACGCGATCGGTAAAATTCCATGCCGCGAGAAGATTTTCTTGGAACGTTGCGAGGATTCACAGCGTACCTCAAGGCCGACGCACTCGGAACGTTTTCGTTCTTGTAGAAAGGATATTTTTCATAATCGACCTGTCTCGGTTTTGCTGTAGTCGCTGGTGAGCTGGGAGTGTCACTAGCGTCCTGCTCAGTCAGGTCCGTAGCGAAATCCAAATTGGGCACTTCGATTTCATTTGTGTCATCATCGTGTGCGACATTCTTCGATTTACTATTTTCTCCAAATCGAGTTTCTATTTCTCTATCGATAATCGCGCCACTGGCTCGTGGAGATTCGTTTAATAATTCGTCGTGCTCCTTATTGGTTCCATCTTCTTTCCCGCCTTTCTTTTCTTCCTTCTTCTGCCTACTACCTGATTTTCGCGTAGATCCGCTGACCAGCAGCAACTCGTCCAAGCCCTTCCTAACAGGCTGATTCAGCAATCTCGCCGTGATGTTAGTGGACGAGGAATTCTTAGCTTCCCTTTCAACAAATCTTCTTCTTCTGTCTTGCTGAGGGAGATCCTTCGGTATCTCCGAATTTGACACTTTTATGCTGCTCGTCTGATCGTGTCTTGGTTTCTTTTGTTCGTAAAAATGAACTCCTAATTCCTTCTCCACAATTCTGCTACTAGCTCGTGACGATACGCTCAACAGTTCTTTGAGTTCCTTATTTCTCAGGTCTTCATTCTCTTCTTTCATTTTCTTCACCCTCTGCTCTTTTCTTGACTCGTCAAATAATGACAATTCGTCCAAACCCTTCCTGTCAGACTGGTTCGTCAAATTCACCGTAGCATTGGTCGACGATGAATCGCTTGTGTTATCTTCCTTTTCAACATAAGATCTTCTTCTTCTAACCTGCTCATTTCGAGTTCTCGCGTCCAAATCTAGAAGCATCGGCGCGTATCTCATGATCAGTTTCATTTCTGGGTTCGCCAGGAGGTGTTCATCGTTCCTTCCTTTGCGCCGATACCTTGCATACTCATCGGTAGACGCTGGCAACGGTGGCTGCAATCTATTCGCGGGATAAACATTTCTCTTGTGGAAGAAGTTAGATAATTGCGACTGATAATCCTGTTGAGGCGAACTAGCCGCTGGCAAATTGTGCAACCATAAGGGGTACTCGTCCTGGGCTACCTCTTGAGCTGCCGGCCAGCCTGCTGCCAGGGGCACGCGCTCGACCAATCTCGTGCTTGCTTGTTCCGGCCCATTCTCAGATTGGATTGTAGGATAACCTGCTCGAAGTATCGGCTGCCACGAGAAGAACGGCATCGAAGTGACGAATCTCTGAGAATTTGAAAAAGAATTTTCAATATTTCTCGATGCGCTCTCACCTCCCTTATCTTTCGCAACCCGTGCGTTCTGTTGATTTTTTATATAGTCCAGCATCCGTGCGTATGGAGACGTGGGCGGGTGTTCTCTTAACGAATCGCTTTTTTTTCGAGAATTAGTCTTCGTTGCTTTAACGTTCTCCCGTGAAGAGTGTTTTCCCTTTACCGGTTTAGAAGTGTTGCCGAATTTCTTTGGCTTTTGTCTCACGAGTAATTTGTACTTGGATTTGTTGCGATCTTTCTCGGAAATTGTTTCTTGCGTTCTCAAATTTTCTGCTTGATCAAAACCGTATGGCAACGTCGAAGTATCTGGTATTACTACGTTCTCCACTTTGGAGTGCAGTTTCGTTATTCGCGGCTCAATTGTATTCGTCATCGATGTTGCGGGATACGAGCTCGCGTAAGCAGGTGTTGTGAACGTTTCCAAAAATTGATTACTCGAAAGAGGACCATTGTCTCCGTTGTTTTCAGGTATGTATCCATCCGTAGAAATTGTTTGCCAGGCCTGAGTGTAATCTGGAAAATTAGTTTGTGCTTCTATCGGCAGGCTGGCCGTCGTGTAACCTTCAATGAAATCCGAATGGCCTAAAGTCGTGGCCGGCTGATTACTATTCGCTTTAAAAAAATTCCACAACAATAAGCTGTAGTCAGGTGTCGTTGTTTCGTTATTAGAATCAAACGACAGTGAAGCACCTTGAACGTTTCTCGCTGGTGCATTCGAGGAACGACCAATCGCAGAGTTTTTCGAATACGCTGAATTCTTCTCCTTTTTGATTCGTGCATCTTTCGGATTGGATCTCGTCGACTCTAGTCTTACCCCAGTCTCTGGTTCTTCCTTAATTACCTCCCTAAGAGATTCTACGTTTTGTTCAACGACATCGTCGTCTTCTTCACTTTCCTCTTCCTTGAAAGGGCCAGGCGGTGGACGATTATTTTCCGAGGCTCTCTCCACCTCCGAAGCTTCTCTTCTCAGATCCTCTTCCAATTTTTGAATTTCATTAACTGCTGTCGCTTTAGGGTCAGGACGAGACCTCGTCCACTCATCTCCAAGCGCACTGCCATTTTTCTTCTCGACGATTTTTTCAATCTCTCTAATATTGGCCGCCTCATTGGCATGATCCTCGTAGTCGTTCTCGTAGTCCTCCGATTCCTCTCCATCTTCTTCTCTCTTCTCGTTCGGCTTACCAATATCGAAATTTCGCTTACCAGCCTTCTCGTCGTGCAACTTTCTGGCGAATCCCTCGTGAAAATCCGCGTCCCTCACGTGACCCGCGTGATCGTAAGCAGAGTCTTCGTAACCTTCTTCCGTGTAAACTGTGTTGACCTTGGAATTGGTCACCACTTCTCTCAACCGCGGAGCATTCTTCTTCTCCTCATTCGTCGCAGCATTCTTTATCGCTTCTTTACGCGGCACCCTCTTCACCGTACGACTTCCTCTAGTTTGCGCGTAAACCTTTGTCGGAACGAATTCCAACGGGACTTTCTTGTTGGCTGGTGGTTTCGCCCAAACGCCTGGTCCAGGATACTTCGGTTTGGTAGGCACGTTTCTTGATTCTTCGTGTTCCGAGCGCGGTATAAGGTGCTCGTTCTCATCTGGAGACGGCCTCTTTACCAATTCGTTCTTCACCACCGATTCGGAAGAGAGCAATGGTTCGTCCTCCGATAAATCGTCACTAGTGATGGACGCGTTTGATTTAAGGATACTCGTGGAAATCGGTGCCGTGTGCTTATTCCGCGATGAGATCGAAGATGTGGAAGAACTCTCGGGGTTGTTATCCAATGTCACTGAACAGCTTCGTAACTCGACGTAGGCAAGAAGAACCAGGAGTAACAAGAAACGATTCACAGGTTTCGTATTCATCGTTCACCGTTCGCTTCCGTCACCTCATTATCACTGCTCTGTTCTCGTGGTCCACGCGATTCTCACCGAGAGATCCGATATCAAGCGGACGGAGCTACGATTTGCGTTTGTGCGGTACGACGAGCCACCTGACGATTTCTAATCATTTTCAACGAAGAACGACGATCGAACTGTTCGCGGGACCGTGGAGGCGGCCTAATTTATATTTTCTAGTGTGCTCAGTGGCAGGGGTAGGGTTAAAAACATCGGAGAGGCTTAGAGGCTTGTTCACGAAGCGTTGCGGACTTTAGTGCTGAACGATCCTGTCACTCTCGATTGAGCCACCCAGTAACACGCTTCACTCCATCGAGAAATGCAATTTCGCAAAATTCTGTCGTTTACATAGGTATGCTACCACATTTGTCCGCTGATAATAGTACAATTTCTTCCTCCTTGCTTCCGGACTGAAGAACGAGGCGATCTCTTGATTTGCACTGTAGGAGCAACTTTAAATTGACTGTGTTTATTATTGACAGGATTACTGCACCACTGTTGGATAATTAACAGCTTGTAATTGTCCTTTTAACGTATTTCGAACGTGTTTCTAATTTTAACGAAAATTGCGAATTGTTGTTCATTCATTACCTACAACGTACAGCTACGAATATACGTGTTGGCCACCCTCTACGTATTATGAACGTCAATTACATTATTCAAATTATTATTAGGAAAATTTAATGCTCATACCTGAGAATTAAACCCACTGAAAAAAATCGGAAAATATCAGGGGTGGCTAACATACACGATCAGAGAGCAATGATCGCTCTCGACAAGGTAATCGTCTTACAACTTTGATCTACTGTTACAAGTGTTTGTCGGACGATCGAGGGAGAATGCAAAAACCGGTAGAATAAGCACTTATTCGTCTTACACCTCCGTGAAAGGAACTACCGTTCGTGCTTAATTGTAGCACATTTTTGTCTCAAGCGAACGCGCGCTCCCGATTCGCTTCTGAATAAGATAATTGCATATAACGATCTTAGTTCACGAAGCAGGATCGGGTGGTCCCTAAGTGGAAGCGACAAAATCCGTTACGAAAGAAGTTCAGTTTACGGTACCATCGGTATGGAATCTTATCAAGGAGAAAGTTTCATGGAGTCGATGGCGAACTCGATGATCGGCGCCGATAGTCTCCGTGGCCGAGCCTCGAAGAAGGTGGAACTAATCGTCCGCTGTAATTTCGTGGGACAGCCTCGTTTCACGCCACGAGACGTTCTGGAACGAAGTTCCACCGCATAAGACAGTTTTTGTCCCTTCCAACGGTGGGGAGTCTTTGCCGGCTCGAGCGAGGAAAGTGCCGCGGAACGACACGCTTCGCGGATCGACGCGGATCAACGCGGAAAGACGCGCCAACATAATCGTTCTAAAGCGAAACCGAGTCCTTCTCGGTTTTCGATTCGTACCGGAGAATCGATCGATTCGTACTTCGGTGCGAAGAAGGACTGGATTTATATGCTTCTCGATAAACAAACATTTATAAGTTTATAAGTTTGTTCCAACTTTTTCCATCGACAGTTCTTTGTTTCCTTCCAAATGATTTTAAGATAGTATTCGTGGTTGCTTTGCGGGCAATTGGAGCGATAATTGTTATTGAAATTGTATTGCAGAGATTAACCCGCGGCTTGTGTTACAAGTGCCATTATAGAAAAACGATTTGCTCTAAAGTGAAATGAGCTCCTTCTTGATTCTCGACTTAAATGATAGAATAGATGGGTTTGTACTGCGGTGCGAGAAATTACTCGATTGTGCTTCTCGATTACTCTTGAGGCAAGCTTTTAATCATTGATGGCGACTTTCTAAATAAATTCGTCGGAGATATTCATTATCGTTTTCTTTCGATCGATCTCACTGTTCCATTGGGACAACTATTGTTAGTTATCGCAGTTGTTGAATGTAGCTCGCGTTTTACGTCACAAGTGTTTCGTCAACGCAGAAAGACACGCTGACACAATCATTTTAAAAAGTAACCAAGTCCTTCTCCGTTCTCGATTATTTAGAGATCCTTAGATATTTCGCGATCGCTACTTATTTTAAATTTTTACTATACCGATGGTCCTTTTCTATACTTCTCTGGATGATATTCCCGGTTGTTACGTTTTAATAAAATATCATTTAAAATAGGGGTAAGAACTGCTGTTAAAATTGCTAGTGTCGAATTTGGCCCGTGTCGGCCAATATTATTTGAGTATCCCAAAAAGTGAGAAAGCCACGGTATCTATACGGTTGATTTTTACATCGAAATATACCATCAGTTGTTTAGAGTATCGGACAAAGAAAGAAGTGATTTTCCTTCGGAAGCAACGACGATCACGATGCGGTCAAGATCAAAAACAATTCACGGATGCGAAATCGAAGGCACCGTTATGCTCGAATATTATCTACTTTGTTCTCAAGCCTTTGTCTCGTGCGGTTTCGAAGGTGCAAATTCTTCTTTCTGCGGTTCGATGCTCTCTTCGAGATCTACGAGTAAATATCAATTGCACAAGAGCGTAGTGATACATTTTCACGATAAATCTTTATTAATAAATTTGCTCGCGGGGACACTGGCTTTCCTATCGATAAATTTATAAATATTTAATGGAGACGAGAATGAATAAATATTAAACGGACAAGCGTCGCTATAATTAGGATACATTATGATCATTGCATCTGCCCGTTCTGGCCATAATCCTCTAGCCGATTAATCATGGTAGGAAGGATCGCCCCGCTTTCCTCTCATTATATCAAACGTTATGTCGATATAACGAACGCCACCTTACGATCTCACGGTTCTTAATAATTACGCCGGCAGGTAATCGCGCGTATCGATACTATTAATTATCCATTATACTACTAATTGGCGGTCTAGTAGAGAGTGGGAGGGCTGGTGTTCTGGGAAGAGGCAGCTTAAACGTATTTTACACTCGGGTGCGAGAGAAATTATCATCGAAGGGTCCTCTCAAAATGCATCAGCGTCTCGACGCGTTGCATTTATTCGCACAATTTCACTTTTGTCTTTAATGGCCAAACCGATTTAAAATATTCTTTTGAAATGCTTTTTAAGGTTTTAGTGTTCCTTTAACTCCAGTTGTTGAGTTGAAACAACGTTGCCAGAGGATCAATTTTCTAAATAGCTATCGGGTAGTACTCTCGATTTTAATAGTTTTTTGGATTTTATACTAAAGAAGCAATAATTCTTCTCCTTAATCGAATCCAATAGCAAAAGTGATTCTGTTTCTAGATACGATTGAATGTGATACCTCGGTGATTGTAGAAAATTATACACCATCTTATATAAGATATCTTTGTGAAAGAGCTATTTATAACAAAACTGAGTGAAAAAAGCTGTGGTTTTTCTGAAAAAAATAGTAAAATTCGCGATACGTACTAGTGTTAAAAGTGACCACTTTTATTCATTAAGGCGCGGTTCAAAATATTCGAGAGGGTCTTATTAATAAGTGCGTTTTGCAAACAAATATCGAAGAGACCAAATAATATATTAACTCAGCACACAGTCTGCTTTTAAAGCAGCATAATCCATATGATAATAAAAATAACGAAAATTACGGAATTCTGCACCCTAAAGGGGCTTTTTGGCGAATTATGCGGCGTATTAATTTACCAGAATCTAATACGTTTACAAACACTGGCAACACTGAGTCAAGGCGTACGAGAAGGATCGAAGTGCAGCAAGAAAGAGCCGTGCAAGATAGTGGAATGCTTCTGCAACCTATCTCGCATTTAGAGAGAACGTTTCTTCGTGGTTTCACGCTCGAGGTACCTCCCTCGTGCAAAAACTCTCTCACCCGTGTGAATGCATTTACAGTTCCCTTATGGGCCGATAATACTCCTTCCTCTCGAGGATCGTCTACTTATGCTTAAAAGAATGGTCAGGTACTGGGAGAGGGAAACGTAGAATCTAATTTATGAGGCTATCATCGGCTTCCAGGAATTAGCGTCGTTCTGCGTGGGCCCGCTTTGCAAACCGTGCTGCTCAGACTCGCTCGACTGTAACATCGACGCTTCCGGTTTGAAGAAGTCTATGATCGGATGATAATTGTAATTGATTCGTCGGGGTGGTTCCTGATATTCTTCGTCGAATCCACCGTGCTGCAGCCTCGAAGAAGCATCCATGTCTTGATCGTAGGGCTGGCTGTATCTATAAGGGATAAACAGAAACATTGATAGATCAAATGTGGATATTATAATCGACGAATCATAGATTTATTGACAGCACGAGTATACACGATTGAATTTTATTTCGATTATTTTAAATATTCGCATGCTTTCGTATATTCCTGCTTTCGTCGAGATATTGTAGAGAAAGAGTATCGTTCACTTGCTTAGCGAATCTAAAGGAGAACTATATTCTCAAAGCTCAAAGGATTCATCGAGAAATCCTTATTACTCGTAACAGGCGCCCACGCTTCTTATCTTCCGTGTGCTAAAATTCTAACATCGTCAAAACTCTCCGAGTTCAATTTCAAAATAATACGCGCCCAAACCGCTTTTCATTTTCTTCAATTCAACCCCGCATAAATTATGTATTATAATATTTAAGTATGCGTTTACAAATGAGCAAAGAACAAAAGCTGGAAATTCCAAGAGCAATCGTCAGATCACATTCACTTACCGACTTCCGGCGGAACTGTTGCTCGACGATTCCGTGTGATCTTCCGAGTGCGAGGTGGACTCTCTTCTGAAGGGTGGTCTGCTGGGTCTGACTCCAGGTCTAGCACCTTTGATAAGGGGTCCTGTGTAACCTGGTGCTCTGGTATTGGGCGCGTGCTGTTGCGGCACCTTGTCGTAAGGCCTGGGCACCTGGGTCGGTTTCTTCGGTCTAGGTCTTCCTACAATGCCGAAAGTTGGCCTGCTTGGACCAATCTCGATCACCGGCTTCTTGTTACTCGATACTGGAGTAAAATACGCGCTTTCACCTAGATCGTTATGCGCGGTGCTCGATGGCGAGTAATTGTCTAGGTAAGTACCGAGGTTCGAATCGTAGCTCGTGATGGGATTGTATTTTGTTACGTAATTTCCCGGATGTCTCACGGAATCGTCTGGATCCCCTTTGGTATTTTCGTTGGCCGTGGCGAAATCTGCGCCTGGAAATGGTTCCTTTGGCTTTGGTGGTGGATCCTTTTGATGAGGCGGAAAGATTTCGGAGTAACCGTGAACCTGACAGCTGCAGCACGTGGGCACCTTGAAGATGTCCATGTGCAGACCGAGTTTAGTGTCCCATGTTAGTAGTCGGTGGTAGTTGTACACTTGCACGCAAGAGGATCGGTAGTTCTCAGAGATAAAGGAGCAACTCGATTGAGGATTACTGAAACGATATAAGATAAGATTATTCACACGATTTAGGGATATCGAAGTATTCGATGGTAGTCTTTTTTCACTCTTAATGCCTCCATCTTCGTATTGTCGCGTTTTGGAATCGTTTTATCACAGGGGCGGAATAAAGTATCGAGTTGTGTAATATTATTTACTTTTTTCGTTTTGTTATGAGGTTTTTTTTTCTCGTACGATCTTGCCAATGGTCCTTCGTTATGGAGCGTAGAAAGTTAAGTGGTTACTTTTAATCCCGGGATTTATATTAAATACGAATAGAGACGTTAGTTAGTAAATGAATGGAGAAGATCATATTTCTCAGTGACCGCTCTAAAGGGGCGTGCAATTTTTTAAACTGTTAAATTTGTTTAATTATAGACATTATAGACGTTTAATTCTTTGTTTCAAGCCAATTTCTTACACTTTGGTAGATCGTTAAAAAGTGAAACAGCGGTTCTACATTTACAGTAGAGATGATATTGTCCACAAGAACTATAAATAATGGAACAGGAGAGCTGGGCCTTTCGAGCGGTTATTTTTTCGCACAAATGATCGAAATAGCAACGCACTTTTTTTAACACACTCCGTTGTCGTTAGGACAGCTTGTGAAAGTTGGGCCCATTGTTTTTAGTCATGTGTCGTTACGGAGAATGGATTTGCGAAGTTACAAGTGGAATTTTATGCGAGTGAAATTAAGATTGATTTCACGATAAAGCAAAATTATTCTCTTTACTTACGAGCATTTTTCCAGTCTGATGGTCTGCGTGTGCTCTCCGGTGTTAATAATATATTTCCAGCTTCCAGACGCTGCTCTGGCCAATTGCGGACGGGCGTATTTGATCACAGACGGACACGTGAAACCTTCCTCGATGTTGTCGTAGGACGAGGACACATCGGCTCTCCTGAAGTAAAGCAACGATTGAGGTGCTGTATCGTAGACGTTTGTAAAGAAGATTTTCTTTATATTTTCACGGTGGCCATTCTTCGAAAGATAGATATATGTAGAAATCCATAAATCTGATCTTTTAAAGGTATCTTACACGATCAAACGGATTAACAGTCGGGCCAAGGATTAACAACCTGATTGACCGTGTAACGGTAAAATTGACAAATGGATAGATGGAATTCTCGGCATGCGTTAAGGAACGTCAATTAGACCGATCGTATAATTAGACTGCTCAGTGTTGTCAAAGACGTTTCCTTTTCTCTTTTAGATCTACAAGAGAAATGAAACGAACTAAGGATTCGTAGCAAAAAGCTTCACGGTCCTGTAAGATTAAGATAGTATTCCATCGCAGATGTTTGAAAAAATTTAATATTTTTCTACATTTTCTTAAAGTCATCAATTCCAGCCAATTATTCGAATGGTGCGACGCGATGAATATTCTTACGATACGAAAAGGTTTCAATGCAATTTTCCCAATACTGTGTGTATGTGTTTTTTTAAACAGCTCTATAATTGTTTTCCCCTCTCTTCGTAACGATTTTTAAAGTATATGTATATAAATATATAAATAAATACAAATGTATAACTTTCAACCGAAGATGTATGGACGTATGGTTCCTTGTGAAAGAAATATTAACTAGGGGGCAGATCCCCCTGCGCTTTCGCTTCGCTCAAGCGCCAACCCCCTCGAGATTGCCTTTGCCCGCGCTTCGCGCTTCGCGCTCGCTTGACCGGGTGCACGACCGCGGCACTCGCGCTTCGCGCTCGCCCACGAATTTTAAACCGTTTCGAAATTGTAAAAAATTCAAGTATTGAGATACTAAACTATGGGACAGAGTATTCTGCGCTTTCGCTTCGCTCAAGCGCCATACCCCCTGAGATCATCGGATGTTCGCGCTCGCCCGCGAAATGCAGCATTTCTGCAATAGGTGCAAGTGATCGAAACCAGACAATTAAATGCATCCGAACCAAAATTTGACATGTACATCGAGTATATACACCTTTGCCGCGGTAACACTTTATGCATGGTTATCTTCAACTATTCAGAAAATGCGGCAAATTGAAATGTTTAATCCAGTATTTCGGCGAAACGCTTGCGCGGATTCAAACAACAATTGGCATGTAGTTTAAAAATATGGTATACCCATTTGGTGCAACGAAACTTTATGGTCATCTTCAACCGTTTCGAAATTACGGGATTTTCAAACTATAATTATAAAATAGTGGATTAAAGATTTGAAACTGGCACCATTTCGAAATGGTTGAAGATGACCATACACAATGTTTCGTGGCACCAAATGAGTATATACTTGATGTACATGCCAAATTTTGTCCGAATCCGTTCAGCCGTTTTGCCGGAATAGTGGACTAATGGATTAATGAATTTTTCACTTTTTCGCTGAACGGATCGCAACGAAATTTGGCATGTACTTTGAGTATATGTATATCCATTTAGTGCCAGCAAACTTTATGTATCGCTATCTTCAGCCGTTTAGAAATGGCAGCAATATTAAATTTAAATTACAGTTTTTTTAAATTTTTAATCTCCCGCCATTTTGTGTTGGTTCAAGTTGGCGGCTCACAAACCTTATTGTCAACTCATAGTAGTGTACTTGATTTTTGTGCCAAATTTCGTCCCGATCGGTTCAGCCGTTTTTCCGAAATCGAGGATCTACACGGACACACACACACACGCGCGAACAGTTTTCGCGATGGCGATTGCATAAGTCACTCCCTTTATGGTCGTGCCTAAAAATTTAGAATCTGAATTGGTCTAAATACTGTCTGAATTTTGCGTACAATCAGAATGTCACTTTAAGAAAAACGATTAATCCTACATCCTTGCATAGAAATTGGTTCTTCATTTCAATGAAATCCACGCAAACCTTTCACAACCAATTAAATAACGAGGCTTGACACCGAGTCAACTACTTTCTTCAATATGAACTTTCCTTAAGCACTTGGTATTTCTCTCTCTCTCTCTCTCTCTCTCTCTCTCTCTCTCTCTCTCTCTCTCTAATGTATCCTCCGTTTCTTTCTACTGCGAATAAGTGCTAATTTTCTTTTTGACTCATTAAACCAATGAATAATTTGTATGCGTAATACGCGTGCGCACCTTTTGATCTCGTTACTCTCGTATGGATTCTCGTATCTTGTCTCAAGCGGCAGTGCAACGGGTAAACTCGCACTACTTTCTTCACTAGATCCATGATTTTGCACTTTGAAATCTGTCAATAGAGCCGCCGTCATTTCCTTGTTGGATCTCAGGCTCCTTCGTATCGCATCGCTGGGGACAATTGGGAATCGGTTAGGAACGATTACTCGACGTCATTGCTGGCAGGCACCCTCATTATAGGTAAAAGTACTCACTGAGGATAATCCATGGCTTCGAGGCACACGGTCTTCGTAAAGAAAGTGCATTCTTTGTCGGTCGGTCCTCTCTTAACTTCCGTTGGTCTCCTGCTCGGTCTTTTCAACGTAGTCGTTCTCGTAGATTCTGCGGGTAAGAGCGATCATTGAAACTTTTCCGTTTACGAGATACAGTTCATTTTTTATTTCCCCGGTTGTTGCTTCGCATCGTTTTCACTTAGAGTATTGTGGAAAAATCGTGATCCGAAGTCAGACATTTCTTTTAATTCGTATATGAAAAATAGGTAATACG
This sequence comes from Tiphia femorata, assembly GCA_944319695.1. Lineage (NCBI taxonomy): Eukaryota > Metazoa > Arthropoda > Insecta > Hymenoptera > Tiphiidae > Tiphia > Tiphia femorata. The sequence goes on from OX090895.1 coordinate 32,668,179, forward strand.
TGTACGATAATAATGCAGTTATGGTTAAATTGTTTCGCGTAAATGGACACGGAGAAAGTTCGAGAATTTTTGCGAATCACCACCAGCAATAAATTTGTGCGGAATTGGGGATTCTCGTGACGCAGCCACAGGGTGTTAATATTTTAGGAGCGTGCTATCTAAATATTGTAGATTTAGATTATGTCAGGTACAAAATAGTTTTATTTTTACATCAACGCATTCTTGCCTTTTAAGCAGCTCCTTACGTCTCAGGAATATTATTTTTGTGTGAAATCTTGCGATACCTAATCTCGTGTGCATTGGTAATTATTAAAATTCCAGTACTATCGTTTGCTTGTGACTGTGGGGCTATAATGTATGGTATAAATATCATACGATTGTAAATCTAACCAATAAATAACTACGCGATATAATTCCTTTGCGTAGTTTATCCTGCTTACTACCACTCCTTCGACGTATTGTAATTCCAAAAGTCACCAATATTATACTCTACAGTTATTACACAATCTACTGATTTAAACTTTACTGATTTAATCTGAGTGTACAGATTTCCGAGACATACGTGTATATGCACAAACAATTATTCTTTAAACGTTTGAACCTACTTATTCTTTAAATCAGGTTGCTACGCATATTCAAGAACAAATACAAAGTATCGAAGCAATAAAGGTACCTAAGGCATTAAGGCATTTTTACTCTATCACCAGAGAACTAGATATCTGCTAGACCCATGATGTCAATTACATCAGCAAGACTTATGACGTTAATTGAAGTTTACTATCCTTGCAACAATACTTTACGTTTTACGGCTTTACGAATTTACGAGTGTCGCGATGGAAGGATGACCCACCTGCGTACACGTTTCTCCTGTTGAGATTGGACGGTCTTCGAGGTGGGGGTGGTCGATAGAACGGACGTCTTCTTGCTGGCGCCGTCGGCCTGGCATACCTCAACTCCTGCGCCTGTAATCATTTCATCGATATATCCTGGAGAAAGATCAAGATCACCCGTGCGTGAGTTTGGCCGTGATAATTTTCAATTCTGGCGTGAAAGCGAGATTCGATAAATTATCCACTAAACACTCATTTCCGTGCACCTTATCGATTCGATTCGAAAATCATTTGCGAATTTCGCAGCATCGACCTTGCCGCGCGCGCGCGCGATTGTTTCACCCACTTTCGATGCGCGCACTTATCGTTGGCATCCAAGCGTTCCGCATCGATTCCCTTTTAGATCGATCTCCTTCGCGCGAGATAGGCGGGATAGACGGGCTTAGAGAGTTTTCTAGAAACTTTACTGCTTCGTGGGTAAAAAAAAGTGTGTTGACTCTCTCGGCGCTTTAAAATTCTACAATAATGCGTATTCTATATTAATGCGGATTTATTATATTTATTCTGGCGCGATTAGAAATTTGATTTTTCTTATTTTCAACCGACTCTCTTCTCGAGCAACGTTGCGATTCGACCCGGACTTCGACGCGTATCCTGCATGCCTGTATCTCTGGTTCACGCATCATAAGCGGAGTAGAAAGGCACGGAGAGTTTTCTATAAACTTTACTGCTTCGTGGGTAAGAAAAAAGATGCCTCGACTCTCTCGAAGCTGCGAAAGTTCTAATTATCAATCGGACCTTCGAATCGGTTTTTATTCTGGCGCGGTACCAATTGATCGAATAGAAATTCACTCTTTCCATATTTCCAATCGATTTTCCGCTCGAGCGCCCTTGCACTTGCTACTCGGACTTGCACACATCTTGCCCGCCTGTTCTCGGGCTTCGCGCGCTCGTTAATAGTTCGAGTGGAAAGCGTTCGTCGTGAATTATCCGTCGGACATAACGGTAAGAGAGAAATGGAGAGTACGAGTGAAGAGAAGAGGCGAGTGAAGATCTACCGAAGAAAGAAAGAAGGAAAGAAAGGAAAAAGCAAAACACACGAAGAGACGCGCACACTTTCAGGCACACACGTTCGTGCTCTCGAGATTGGTATCGGGCCAGCAGGGCCCATAATAAAATATGCTAAATAACGGCCCGTGAAAGTACTCTTATAAATGGCAACGTTTAAAAATCTACCGCTACGAGTGAAACTTCGTGGCGATATCGAAAGTTCATGGCCCCTGCTCGTGAGGAGAGTCGGAGAAAGATAAAAAAAGAGAGAAGAGGGAGAGAGAAGGAGAGAGAGAGGGGAGAAGAACGTCAACGTCGGACGCAGAACGGATGTTCCACGGACAAGTGGTGTGCGGGTCATGCGTTTTAAACTCGCATTTAGCTCGGTGGCTCGTTAGCGGTGAAATTTTCGGTCCTCGTAAGAGTGCGTAATTAAAATAATAATACGCCACGGAATAGGGACAACTACCGTCGCATTTTTTCTTCCACGAGAGTCTATTGGCTAAACTGCAATCCCTCTTCTCGTTATTTTCGTTTGAATAGCCTTGTATGAGAATACTGCTTTAGGTCGATATATTACCGTGTAAAGGATCTTTGTCTAAGGTTTTTGCATGAAATGTTCTTCTATCGAATATTTTGCACAAATATTTTATAAAAACCCACGACGATTGCATCTTATAAAAGTACTTGAACGAAGATCTTGCGGGCATCGATGTAACTTTCTTTTTAACTTCGTAGACTAAATTCAATTTGGAGGCCAATCTTCTGCAAGCTACACGGTTTTAATCCAATAAAACGTCCATAAGTTCGTTTAATCGAGTATTTACGCATACACCGGACGATGCTAATCTCGTACAAAAGAAAACGCAACGAATATCAATTATCTTTTAATAATTGTAATTCTCGATGAAGAAGTGTATTTACGTTAACAAACATTCATTCTTGTACGCCTCACGAGGTTCTAGCTTTACCTAAGACACGTAACTCTTAAGAGAACGTTCTCTGCGTGCGCTCCACCTCAGAATACACAGTAATACTTCCGCCGATAAATCGACAGTAAAAAGAGGATGACGATGTTTAGTCGAAAGATTTCAGAATACAGGTCTGAATATACAATGTGCGCAGGAGACGAGAGAATGCATCGTATCGATGCTTGCTTGTCGGGAATAAAAGGAAGAAGCCTCTGGGCCGTAGCTTTCTACACGATTCTCTTCGAAGATAAATGAATATTGTCCTTCGACGAGCCTCGTTCGCACATCTGGCGGCTCCTTTAAAAGTCCTTACCCGCGACTGTCTATCTCGACCCAGATTTCGCGTGCTCGAGCACGCTTTCCGCGCGAGAATATCTTGCGAAGTAGGAGCAAACGCGCGGAGAAACATCATTGATCGACGAACGAATCCTTTTCGAGTCTTTCTCGATCCTTCTAAGGCTTGGTCTAATCCACAGTGTTTGAGTAATTTCTAAGATGTAACTTTGTATAAGCTAGTGTCTCCAAAGGTTACTCGAACCACGGAGGATGGCACGTTCCAATGTTTTTCGAGCAATTAAAAAATTACGCTTTACCCCCTTTTCCCTTTTTTTTTCTTTCGGAGCATGAAACATTCTTACACTACGTGAAATTAACGTGATTCCATTGTTAAATTCTCCCTTATATCTACCGCGTACTACAATTTCACGGAGATTTGAAACGTGCATTAGTGGGTGAACAAATGAAATATACTAGGTGAGTAGTACTCAAAAAAAAAGAAAGAAAGAAAAAAGAAAAATTCACCTACACGCAACGAATTAAACGCGTTACACGAAAAGTAGATGTCCTTTTTCAGAAATTTGCCCAGTGTCAAACCAAGGCCTCGTGAGTAATCCCCGAGTCGTCAAGGCGCGTAAAATGGTAAAGAAAGAGGAAGATTGGGAAACCGTGCACCACTCTCTCGATCTTTTACAATTTAGTTGCCAATTACGCTCGCCCGCGCATTTCCGAGATAAAGATAACTCAACGGCGGTGGTAAGCTTTAATTGGACTATCGCGCAACTTACTTCCGGCAGTTCCTCGGGCGTCTCTTCGCCCGTCTTCTTCTCCTCGTCCTGCGCAGCACCCTCCTTCACTTGCCGTCCCTCGATCTCCTCCACCTCGTCCTCCTCCTCGGCTTCCTCCTCGTCGCCGGAAATGTCGTCAGAGAGGATCTTTGCGATGTCCATGCTGATCGGTAGCATCAGCTCCCTCGTCGCATTCTCCCCGTTCCGCTGGCCGAGCAGGAACCGGACTTCCTCGAATGGCGAAGAAGTCGTATCGTTATTCGATATTCTCGCGGATATTAATTCTCTCATTGATCGCGTCGACCCGCCACGTAGTATTGGTATTACCTCACCGATCTGCTCTCGTTTCCCCGGCACCCTCGTAGCCTTTGTAAGAGAAGAAATCAGACGATGGATTAATCGGTCGGCTCGCGGTGTCTTAAGGGAGAGGATTCTCATGGTAGCAGGTTTTTGAAAATAAAAGTACGACCTTCGATTGTAGATAAATGGAGAATTTACGTTATTTCGAAATTGTGCATCCCCAAAAAAATTTGAAAGTCGATTTCCATAAAGCGAAGGAGCTACGGCTTCTATAATGAGAGGCGTCGAACCAATATTAATGGGTTTAATAAATTTTAAACGCGTATTTCTTGGAACTACATTTCTTTCACTATCGAGCATAAATCGCGGACTAATCGATTAATCAATTTTCGACCAAGTTTCTTCACCTTTCTCTAGAGATTCTTTTTTATTCAAGTTCTTCGGATTCCTATGTTACACTTTATTTTCGAAATTGTTTTCGAAAGCTTCGCGAGGTCGATTTATCTGGCAGAAAATGGAAATCTTACTTCCGAACGTGGGATTTTTGGTAGTTTTTCCTATTTAAAAGTAAATTCACTCCCACTTCGACTGTCCAGCTTATCGAAAATATGAATTTTCCAGTCGGATAACGGTGACAAATATTATTGAAAGAAGACCAAATAACTTGCTTAATATCCAACAAGCAATCGGAAGGATCGAAATAATAATAAAAAGTACTTTCGTTCATCGGCACTTCTTTTTAAAATTTCAAAAATGATTTAGCCCTATACGATCGATGATTGATCTCTCGCTTTTGCGATCGTTACCCGAGAATCCTCGATTATTTCGAGCGAATGATCTTCTTGTTACTCACGGACGTGATCGTTTCTCTAGCTTTGTCCGTCTTGTTTTTCGTGTCGTTGATCTTGAGGGAGGTCGAGATCTTTCCATCGGCGATTCGCTGCTCGTTGACCACCTCGGTGTTCTCCGCGACCATCCTTCTCTCCTTCTTCTCGGCGTTAATCGAGGACAGTAGCACGGCTGTCTGCGAAGTGAAACGTAATCGCAGCCGCGCTTCTTTAACGCTTTAGAATCGAAAATTGTCGCCGAGCGTGAGATTATGGGTCAGAGAAGCGAAAGTATCCTTGCGGTTGAAGGAGGGATCTTAAAGAACTCGTGTTGATTGTACGAATTAGAATTAATATATGTATAATGGCTTCAGTCGTATATAATTCGAATGGAACAATAAGTTATTGTTCGAAGAAAAAGATTTATCGAAGGATTTGCAGGATCTCGTATTTAAAACGTCGTAGTTTCAACGGTAAACTTACAAGCTTACAAATTGTTAGCTGGACTGAAGCATCGTGAAAATCATCGCGGATTTTCCGCGAGATACTGCTCGACAACGATCTTTCGCACAAAAAGAAGAAAATTTTCCGGGAAATTGCGAATGTTCCTTGAACGAGATTCGCGCAAGCGGAGCACGTTGATTTACTCACTTCCGGAGCGTTGCATTCGTAGTGCACGATCGGTGACGTAATTTTCTTACACCCTCGGAGGTGCGTGCGCCTTGCATCGCGAAATCGGTTCGGGTTTCTTTAACTCCGCGCAAAATTCAATTGCACGGACACGAGCGCAAACTCGTTAACGTTTCCGCCGAATGCTCGTTTCCCCGAGTGATCTTAGCGACGATAAGAATGAGAGCCTCCGCGTGTTACAAGATTTATTACGGGAGCGTATCGCGCATCGGACGTCCTTTCCTTTCGCGTGGAGTTTTTTCATCCTTCTTAGTTCTCCGCCGATTTCGTCACTCTTTCCATTCTTACGATTCGACCCTTCGCGGACGAATGCGAACCCATGATGTACGGGCCTGTGTTGCTCACTTGGGTGTTTTAATTTGTATCTAATTGTAAGTGATTCTATTTACTTTGGAATGTCAGAAGCCTCCTTTGCCACAATGGCGATTGAAGATTTACGGCGAGTCGCAGAAAAGTATTCGCTTCTTTTTTTTGAGGGGTTTTGTCGTAAGTAAAATCATACGGCAATAAATAATGTTGTACATTAATTTATATGTGGATGCAATTTATGTTTGATATACTTTTAAGAGTTTCAAAGAAACCAAAGGAAAAGTGCAAACACCTTATAGGAATGTGCAGATTCAATATAATTTTAACAGAATTATAATTAAAAGATAAATCACAATTTCGAGGGAAAGAATTTTCACCGCCGGCGCCGCGGAGAGATTGTAAAAGTGGACGTAATACACTTTGAGCGTGCAATTCATACATGCGAATACAATTGAGCCTGTTACAACACCGTTAATCCGTTATGTGTTCTATCGAAACCGTACCGTAAGAGTACATCGTTACACCGTTTAATTCACAAAGCAGGGTCACGGAGAAATTCGTGCTACATGAGAGCTGCCTATGTTCGTCAATTAATGCTCTACAGAAATGATGTTACGATCTCTAAAAAAAAAATCGAACATCGAAAACGAGTTCTCAAACTACCGCGTTGTCTCTACAAACAAGCTAAACATTCCTCACGTTGACGGAGCGTAACACGATCACCGAACAATTCTCCTTCTTTGTGCAACTCAATCTCGATTCGGCACGATTCTCCGCGATCTCATCGCTCGGACGATCGAGTGAAGGAACATTCTTTGCTGCGCAAGAGGCACAGGACGCAAGATGCAACCTATCGCGATCGGGCTACACACGAGTACCGTGCGCATTATGCGGCTCGTGAAACTACCGCGTAGGAGGTAAGCGAGCCGTCGCCTATCGTCTCGTACCGTTCCTTATTCGCAATCCTCTTGGTGACCCAGTAACTAAACACCACTTCCACGATTCCGATAGACTTCATCGAGATTGCTTCGTTTCAAGCGCTTCTTATCGTGAGGCACAATTTATACCCGCAAGGCTACTTAAGCGAGATAGACATATGATTGGCAATGCCGTACCGCCCGAGGCAATTTCAAGTGGCGCCCACGTTTTCTAAGCGAGAGCGAATCGCAGATTCCTACTTCGGCGTGGAGGACGAGTTTACTTTTCCTCTTTCCGCTCGGTCCGCCTAAGATCAAGGTCACGGTAAAGGTCGTTCCACTTTATCCGTCGATAGGGGCGTCAAGGAGAAACTTTCTCTCACCGAGAGGGAAACTTATTCTTCCTTCCGATTCCGATATTAACCCTTTGTCGACACGTTGTCGTACGACACGCTCCAAATTCTGTTTTATAAACGGTGTTCTTAATTTCAATGTTTTCTTACTCATCTGACTCTAGCTGATTTGATTTATTTTACTTGGCTCGGCGTAAAGCGTATTTACGTTGCGTGAGCGTATTTTTCTGTAGTACGGCACGCAGTCGCATGTAAAGCGAAACTAAAACAAATTACGTTAGTTTCTATGGAAAGCGCTCAAAGTGACGATATTAATTTCCAGAATTCTACAGTTTTAAAAGAGAATTTAGGAAATTTTATATCATTTTTAGTGATGATATCGGGCCATACTCTCAACCGTACTTTAGCAACGCTCGGACTTTAGATGGGCTCCATACATATGCATACGTATGCATGTTCATGTCCACGCATGTTTATAAAACGTATCTAAAGTCCGAGCGCTGCTAAAGTACGGGCGAGAGTACGGCCCATTGTTCACTTGTTATTTTACCGTTTCTAACGGGACATATAAAAATTAGGTACTCTAGAAGTACCGTCTACAAGTATGATAAAATAATTTCATCTTATATACTTTTGGGTTAAGAATTGTGCGACATGACCCTAGTGAACAATTCAAATTGTTCCAAAGTCGAAATTGACGTTTGTCTGCTTACTAAATAGTAGACAAGTTCCGACGCATAAACAAAAATTACACTAACTCTACAGTTTAAGAATCGAGGGTCTGGATCGCGGTGCTTCTTAACCGGTGTTCCGTGGACTTGTTAAAAATGATCCACCAAATTATGAAAGCTTCGATGTATATTATATCTTATTAATAAATATGCAGTGCGCTCAAAAATGCCATAATTTGGATTTTTGCCGTATAGAGGCATCGCGCCGATTGAACCACCATTTAAAAACATGATCTTTATCGTCTTGATAATTTTGGCCTACCTCAAATTATCCTCCTAATCAAAAGTGTTGCATGACTTTGAAAAGCTTAAGAACCATTTGTCTAAATTCAAGGTACAATCGAGTGTCTTCTGTGCCAGACCCCGTAAAATTTACGAAAATTCGACAGCGTGTAAAAGTGAATTAATCCCACAATTAAAATTAGAGAACACCCGTCTAACATTGGTCAGTGAAAGAATTTTTTTTTTTTTTTTTAGACGAGTGATTGTCATAGAATTTTTGTCTTGTGCCAGTAAATTCGTATAGAATTATCCCGCTGTTTCAAACGTTCTTTAACCCTATCTTAAAATTTTGGATACACTCCAGCCAAAGGACGATTGTCCTATTAGGCAACAAATTGGAAAATCGAAAATCGCACGTGTACCTCCAGCCTTAATAGGTTTATCCTTTATTTCTGAAATCTCCAGAAGAGTGTACATGCGCATATACGTACATGCGGCACAAGAACGTATTCTACACTTTTCTAAGTAGTCCCGCCCTAGTGCAGAAATAAAGAACAGGCTTAATATTACGTTCACTTAGCGTCGCATCTTACCAGCGCCAATAGAAGGTACTCTCGAATCTTCATGGTTGCACGCAGTCTCCTGTGATTATCTTTACCGTCCGTATAAATTGATCTAGGACGAGTACAGTTCACCGTCACGAAAAACCAGGCACCACCACCACCAGCGCCACTGGCGACGACAGAATGTTCCGAACTTTAGAGACGAGCGTTGACGAGTCGACACATGGTCGTGGAGAACGCGTTTTCGTGCGGCAGAGTGGCTCGCGCTACCGGCTTCGCGTCCCGATGTCAAAACACTAGCGGCTCGTGCAAGTCTTCCCGTACCACGAGGCCCAAGCTTCGCTCTTCCCCGTTGAGGCCCGCGCGTCGGTCCCTCTACCACGGCAAGGTACTCGAAACTCGTGGATGCGGCTCAAGTCAGTCGGTATCGATGGAAGGAGACGAAGAGTATTTGTACTACGGAATCGGGGGATAAAGGGGAGGAAGTTGAGAGAGAACAAGGCAGGTCCTGTAGAAGGGGATAAAAATGCAAGAGGTGATCTTTCGGGACCCCAAACAGCTGTTTTGTTCCGCAAAGTAGAAAAATAAAAAGGAGAGTAGGTGGCATATGAGAATCGGGAACAAGGCATCCGGTAGAAGAGAATAGAAACGAGGAAGTTATTTTTCGACCACCCGACAGCTATTTTGTTCCTCTCGACAAATAGTTTCACGATTGGTACGGTCCTGTAGTCGCTTGCTTTTTTTTTTACCGCTTTACGTCTGCTTCATTCAGGACAAATGGAGTACATTTACTTGTTCGTTCATTTTTTCCCGTAGCAAAGGGACACTAAAGACGTGTATTAAACGTTTGTAGAAAGAGGATTAAAAGTCTCGATAAAGGTGTGCAATGAAAGAAGAAAATAAAATAAATCTATGTACATAGCAAATGAAGCTAACGGAGAAATCAATTTACAGAACTTGTTGAACACCCAGTGGCAATTAACACGTTCAGCCGCTAAATCGAGATGAAATTGAAAAAGTGACATTAATTTTCTCTTTTCGTCTCTTCGTCGTCCTTGTTCTCTTTTTCTGGGGTCTCTACGAAGCCCGAGACTCTTGCACCTGCTGTATCCTGTCAACGAAATTAATCTCAATCAATGAACAGATCCCGTAGAAAGGGATAGAAAGGAAAAAGTTATTTTTGCCTCATCATTTTCGTTCCTCGTACGAGTTTCGCGATTAACAACTTGCCGTATTTTAACGAGTTTCCCTCGTGACGACAATTTTGAGGGAAACATGAATATCACGAGTCCGACTGGTGAAACTAAATGTCTACACTCGTGGAACAAAGATCTGGTCAAATACGAATATCACGCTTTAGCCCGGATTTCGTCGAGCTAAATAGAACGACAAGGGGTTAATACGTCAATTGTTATTCTCAATTATGAAGATTCTGTTCTTGCGGGCACCTTTTTTTGTACTGTCACAAGGGACTGCTTTACCCAGAGCACATTTACGTTTCCATCAACTTATTTTCACAGTAAACGTGCGATAACGATATGCATTGAACATCTGTAGAAAGAGGAATTAAGATTAAAGCTACCAAACACAGGCCAACTGGCCGATTAACAAGGTAAAACTCCATATGGAAAAAATCTTCGGTACCTTCGGTCTTAAAGGTCTTGATAAAAGCGAGCAATGAAATAAACAAATTGCCAGAACCCCGGCTTGCTAAACATGCCTAGACAATAAACACGTTTAGACGCAAAATCGCGATGAACTTGAAAAAGTGACATCGATTTTCTCTTTTCGTCTTGCGCCGTCCCTGTTCCCTTTTTCCGGGGTCTCTTGCAGCTGCTGTATCCTCTCCACGAAATGAATTTCAATCAATGAATCATTCTCCGTCGCTGCCATTACCATTTTAACACACTTTTTCCTTTCTTCTAGGATCTCTCTACGGATAATCCATCTCCTTCTTGTGGGTGGGCATGAATTCGTGGGGATGAACGCGGCGAATACGACGGCGCCGTCGCTTCTTCTCACGTAGCCGTGACCGAGAAAACCGGACGGTGGCCGTTTGCTTTGGCGCGGATAAGCGTGTCGATCCTCGTGTCGCTTCTCGTGCTGGAGCTGAGAGCAGGCCAGACTCGAAGGAGGAAGAAGAAGTCGGCCACACGGTCCCCTTTCCCCCCGCTTCATCTCACTGCTCTTCCTTCATTTCTCTCGCTCCTGCGCACCACCTCTTTCTTCATACACCTCGTTCTCGCGCGAGAGTGCAACTTTAAACTCTCGGACGGAGGAGAAAAGACGCGCAGCATCGGCCCGGTAAATGCCAGGTGGCATGATTCGACGAGAGAAGTACCGCGCCGTTTTCACTTGGATTACCATTCTATAAGACTTAGCGTACCCGAGTCGAGTATACCCTCGATCCACCGATGAAATTATTATTCGGGCTTCGGGACGATAGTCCGTGTCCCCTCTTTCTTCGAAGCAAAATGAGAAAGAATTTTTTTTACGCGAGCACGACGGACACGATCGATTAATATTGTTACTCGCCTTAAATAAGCTCTGTTCGATTTGTCTGTGCTCTCTTGTGAGAAAGTAAGGTGTACGGATAATAACGGACAGTAGCGTGAAGTAATTGAATTACTACAATAATTAATAGCTGTCGCTCGATGGAAGGTTAAATGTTGGATGGAATACTCGGGTGGTACAAAAAATGAATGTAAAGAACACGATCGTCGCGACGATGTTCATCGAATTTATAGTTTACAATGGAACAAAGAATTAAAGAGCTAAGCGTAGAGGAGTTTTAATTGGGAGGGGATTAGAAGCTAACATAGTTGTTCTATGGTCCATGCGTTAGTCAATTTTGCACGTGCCATCGTACATAGATGTATCGTCGACAAGGAATTATCATTTAACGCGAGAAGCGAGCAAAAAGAAATTAAAGGAGAGAAAGGACGAAGATTTATTTTGGATAAAGATCCGAGAAGCACATACCTCCGTAAAACATGTTGGTCGTTGGTCGTTTTGTATTTTTCCGCGTAAAACACGTTGGTCGTTGGTCGTTTTGTATTTTTGCGCGTAAAACACGTTGGTCGTTGGTCTTGGATAATAATACTAAGCGCACCTCTGACCTTATGATTACTTTCTTTACCTTCTAATCAATTTCTCTCGGAAACTATCACTCCTATACTGAAAGTGCATAAGACATAAAACGTGTATTTCGACGAAATGTACAACTTTTGTTTGAAACGTTTTTCAATGTATCATAAACCTACTGAAATAAATTGAAAGAACCTTAATTCTTCGTATTTGAAAATGACCTCGAAAGTGAAATTTCCGCCAACTTTCATGGTTATATTCGTAATGAATGCATGAAAATACATTAGTATACGTAGCCTTAAGAAAATCGGAGGTATGCGCTTTTCGGAGCTTCCCCTTTTATTTTCAAAGAAGTGACGCCCAGAAATAAATGTTTCTCTTTCCATTATTCTCGTGTTCGTTATTCTTAAGGGAAGTGTCCCTACAAATGGTCGAGAAACGTAAGATGGAGTAGCGCAAGGGGTCTTTATTTGGAGTTTCTATCCTCGAGTGTTGAGCGGACGAGGTAAGTGCCAATGTTGCGAGCCAGTGAAGATAGCGGCACGTCTCGTGGCACTAATCATTACACTTCCCACTCGTGCGCGCGTGAACCGCGGCGGGAAATCATTTTGAAGGAGAAGTAGGTTGCCCGCGCGCTGTATAATGTTTTCGTGGACGCGCCCGCACACACTTTCACGCCCGCTATGTCAGCTTTACGATGTCGCTTTCGACGAAGCCCTCTTTACCTCGCCGCCGTAAATTACATTCGCAAGGACCTGGTCTTAGTTGGCTTTGAATTTAACACCGGTCAGATCTGGTTTCATTTTTTATACGAATTACATCTTTTTGCCTTGGCGATGTAACATTGGAACACGAATTCGTATGCATTGCAGATTCATCCGTTTCACGTGATACTCCAAGTGTATTATTGATTTGATCCACGTGGCAATTCGTGAATCTTCTCCTAAATCTCGAAATCGAATTGCAATTTTGATCACGAGGTTTTAAATCATTCATTTATGTCAGATTTGAAGTATCCGTTACAGTGGTGACTTTTCTTTAATGTATCCGAAGCGGAGTCTATGAAGCTGTTGTTAGTACCAGATTTCTGTTGCAGATGATTCGTATCGTCCAAAGAACATAGGTGTTTAGATCGTTCAAGTTAACAACGAAACTAGCATTGATAACAGTACTCAAATCGATGGCACTTGCGCCGACCTCAATTTATAGAATTAGAAATTTTACACATTCTACAGTCATCACGATGCACTTTCAAGTCTCATTTCCGAATCAATTGAATAAACAAATAGTTTCTCATATTGATAAAAAGTTAGATCAGTTGAAAGATTTTTTTTATTATTGTACAATAAATTTTTTTATACTCTAAATTTGCGATAATTAAACTTCAACACTTCACGAGCTCCGCTTATGCTTGTTTTGTAAACAATGTTTATACGTGATTTTGGAATGATTTAAAACATATAATGTATATTGTTTTTGAACAGTATCCACTTCTATCTGTCTGCGGATAAGCAAGTGCTGCCATCTTCTTGTAGAACGTCATGTTGTATGTTTGCATAGACGTAAGATGGGTTGCCTTTCCATAGGCGGTACACACATTTTCCTTACACGAATTCTACAAAAAGTATATCAAACCTTTTTCTTTCGAGTCAGTTTTATTATGTAAGATATAATTTAGGAACAACCCGAAAACATTGTTGCAATACCGCCGATGTGAATACGAATAATGTTATAATCAAAGAAAATTACCACAACTGATTGTAACTTAAAGTTTCCTGCATTTTTGTTTCTCTAATTTCTCCTTGTAAAGAATGCACTAGAAGAATACTTACAATACTGCTGCGGTTAGTACCAAGGATGTCATATTATATCTGCATAACGGTGTTATATTACATTTATGCAAACTATGAATTATCTATATTAATATTACAAAGAGAGAACACGTTGTATGTATATCCGAAGTAATCAATCTCGAGAATTCTTCCACCATTGGAAAGTATAGCGAATCCAGACACACGAAGGCTACGCAACATTAAAAATATTCTACATAAAGAGACATTATAATTAGAAAAAAAAAAAATCCATTTCCGAGCTCACAATCAGATCAAGAAAATCAACAACTAGTGTCTGATAAAGTTTACAGAGAATTAGTCCATTCTAGTAATGATTCATAATTTTAATCACGTGACAACTCACTCAGTTTCTGCCTGAACGGGTTGGTAGAAATATTTTTCAGCGTAAAAGAGCAAATTATCATTAGCGCCACGTTATCTCTACTAGCATCGCCAATGATATCGAACGAAATTGAATAAATGTGAGTCGATCGGAGAGACGAAATCGGTAAAATTTAGCACGAGTGAACGAGAATGTCCTGTGGCACGTTTACGAGTATGCAAATCTCTTTACGGTGGCTTAACAGCGCCGTCATGTGACGAAGGCACACCTCCCTCGCTACATCTTCATTTGTCCTCTCTTGCACGGTGAAATGCAATCGTCTAGAGAGTAATTAACGCCGAATCATCGGGACCGCGAACTAATTGCCGTGATCGGTCCAGTCGAACGTGAAGGAGGATCGAGAAATCAAGGAGGAAAGAGAACGAGAACGAAAACTGAAAGAGAAAGGAAGAAGGGAAAAAAATGGAAGTAAACGCGTATAAGACAGTGTCTCTCAAAGTTCGTGTACAATTCGAAATAATATCCTTTCCGAAATTTTCCTTATTTCCACGTGTACCCTCTTACAATTACTCCTGAAGCAAGAACAATACCGATATTAATATCGTGCTTAACGATTTATGGAGAAACGCGTGTTAAGATCATTTTTTCTCAATATTGGACGAAAATTCTTATGCCTCCTTCGACGAGTTCTCTTCAAGGATCCCGCATTGCACTTTGAGAAACACTGGTATATGCGTTGGGAACGCGTGTCACCGTAATCCGCAGTGCTCGTCCTTCCGCCGAGATTCCTTCAGTTTTCTTAATTAAATCGTCGCTCGGACGCGAGCCGGCTTAATTAATTTAATTAAAGCGTACAGCCGGCTGTGCGTCTCGGCACGCAAAGGCGTCCGATGCCCTCGTGTACGATTCTGCGCGCGGGTAAAAACCAACCGGACTCCAACTACGAAGGGAGCACTCTACGACGAACGAAAAGATGGCAATCTCGATCGACATTCCTCCCTGCTTTCAGGAATCCAATTCGTCTGTCCCTGAGTTCGGGGTACACACGTCCCTTCTCTTCTTTCTCCTCCTACCCTTACCATTCGCCACTCGCGACTTTGATAAAACGCCTCCGAAGCGTTTACACACCGTCTCCCTACCTTTATCTCGTCCGTTGGCTCGCGCGTAAATTCATATTCCGTTGCAGTAAATCTACCCGTCCGGCCACGAACGCGATTCGATAAATCACCCGGCGAAAGTTCGAATATCTTTTCCCTCTCCCCGATCGCGCAAAACGTTTTTTCTTTTCTTCCTGAAAAAAAATGGCATTGCGCGTCGCGACGAGGCAATGCTGACAATAGAGACATTTTTAGGAAATTATCGTTGGTAACTGTCGAGTAACAGACTACTCAATGGCGCACTCGGAAGTTAATGTTGAACGCAATACTATTATCTTTCTGGCAGCATCCAACGCGATTCATTGGACGATTATAAAGAAAAGAAGATATTTGGAAAATTTCCTATTGCTTTCTTTTGTCCGTTCTTCTCTGTGCGCGTGCCACTGCAAAGGAATGGGATGTACATAGAAAATCAATCCGACGTTTAAGAGGTGTTATAATCTTTACTGATAAAACACAGTTCTTAAACGAGTAACTTATACGCTTAGAAATTTTTTGGATCTTTTCGAAGGGAGGAAGAAAAATGTGTACGTTCGAAAGCACCTTGCTTAAAGATAGGACTCGCGCGAGGAATCGCTTAACTGTAACGAACAAGGTATGGCCGCGCATGCGCATACGCGTGATCGCGCGTGTACGTAAATATTTGATTAGGACGCTCGCAACGGACATGCGCACGCGTAGGACCGTGTAAAAACTTAATAAAACAATCAACTGATAATGGTGGGGCTTCGCTAGGCTTCCTACGTAGAACGTTACATTCCTCGCTCCTACGATTATTTATTATTATAGCGCCGAACTTTAAACGCACGTATACGTATCACAATTGAAGCTAAATACGCGACAGACAGTCGAAGAAAGAGAATCTGAGCGCTCAGAGTAAAAGGACAGATTGATTTGTAAAAGTATGGATCGATCGCCACCCCAAACATGCCGGGAGACTAGAATGATTAAAAGATAAACGCACACGTCGATAGCAGAGTTAAACGTATATACCTAGCAACGGACGATTAATAATTAACATAATACAATAATAATATATAGTAGTAGCAAGTAGCGATAATTAATAATAATGTATTCTGCTGAATCCTGTTTTTTTCTTTTCATTTACGACAAGTACGAGAAAACCAGTGTATAAACTATATTTACAAGGATATCGATTGTATCTTCTTTTCGACTTCGAATCGACATGAGAGAAAAAAGAAGGAAAGGAAAATGGAAGCACCTAATAATAATCGAGCAATGAGAAACGATCATCGTATCGATTGCGTACTCGAATACACGATGCAGTGTTATTGTCGTTGGTGGTCGCGTTAAATGCTAAAAACTATCTTATAAAAGAACAAAGTACGCTTATTTCTATACCTATGTACACGTCAATTTTTTTAATTCGCGCGCAAGGAACCTTTCGAAATTATCCCCTGCACCCTGGACGGATCATTACCGGCAGTTTCGTGTGCTGCAATATTTTCTTCATCAAAACTCACACATTGACAAATAAATAATACAATACGAATGGGTGTCTACTAAAGCTTAATTGGACACTTCTTCTGAAACATTTGCATGGACGGTGAATAATAGCGCGCGTCACAGTGCACAGGCTGCGAGAATTCATTCGAATCGTTTCTCACGAGAGAAACTTACTTATTCGAAGGCTATTCTTTCGTGTAGATTTCCATCGTGGACTTCGAAGCAAGATCACGATTGTCGATCGGTGGGTGTTGAACACGTGCTAATCGATGCACTCGGAAGCAAAGCTTTCGAGGTCGACGTAATGCCCGTTCATGTTGTCCTCGAGAAGTTGCGCCAAGTCTCGTCTGAGCGTTTGAAACTCCGGCCTGCGGTCCGGATCGGCGTGCCAGCATCGTGAAATCACCCTGAAAAGTTCGCTCCGGCAGTGCGAGGGCCTCTCCAGTCGATAACAGCTTTGCACGTTACGCATCACTTCGCGTGCCGTCATGTCGGGATACGGTGTCGAGCCTGAGTAGAAAAAGAGAAAACATCGTGAAAGGGATTCCTCCTTACGATGCTTCGTTATACACGCTGGAATCACTGATTTATTGTTGAAGCATTTTCGCGAACCAGCGGGGTGAACGAAAAATCATTAGGTTTTTAGAAATGAGGAAACGATTTAATGAAATTAGCTTCCGGTAAACTCGATAGTATAGAGAAATTTAGTAAAATTTAGAGAAATTAGGAGATTTAGAGAAATTATTGTATTGTCATTTTCACTGAAAGATTCGTATGTTACAACTGTGTCTCTATCGCGAACAGAATTTCTTAGAGTTAAAGATGCTTTTGAATTGCCAGAATGCGTGGAGCGTTAATAAACGTATCCGATAAATTTTATAGTGGAGTACTTAACACGTTAAGCGCCACGTCGGTCCCTAGGGACCGACGCTAGACTTTCCGTTCAGGCCACGTCGGTCCCTACGGACCGACGGCAGACTTTTCGTTCTTCTATCGCGGCGCGTGTGTTACACCCGCCTGACGGCTAACTGTGGCCTGAACGGAAAGGCACGCAAATTCGGCGTGGCGCTTAACGTGTTAATAGCATTTTCGTAAAAATTTGTTTGCCAATCGACTTCTAACCTCGAATATTTTCTGCCGGTAAGTCCAGAAATTTAGAAATTATTCACCGCTCACCGCTTTATCAATATCCAAATACCCCGTCGTATCTAGGCCCAGATTTGACTACGAATCTCCACCGAATATTTTCTTAAGATGCTTTCGGAAAAAGGACACACGCCAGTTTTTGGAAATTTATTATTAAATTGTAACGTAAAATTCTTCATTTCGAGCTGGACTAAAGTATCCATGCGAACGCATTGTTTATCCATTTTACGTCCATGTATAATTTCCGCTAATGTTAAATAGGAATATTGAGAAAATGAATCTTCCTAGAGAAGTATGCGTACCGAGCGTGACGATCTCCCACATGAGGATGCCGAAACTCCATACGTCGGTCTTGGTGGTGAAGAGAGAGTAGATTAATGACTCGGGAGCCATCCACCTAATTGGCAATGCGTTTCTACCGTGCCTGGTCTCGATCACCTCGCCATCCTTGTTGGCGAACCTCGACATACCGAAATCGGCGATCTTGCACAGTTTGTTGTGATCCACGAGGACGTTCCTTGCCGCGAGGTCACGGTGGATGATCTGTAAAATCGATCGTTATCTCGTCCGTTAAGTATTCCGGAAAATGTGGAGAGAAATATTAACGCCTTAATACCGACTACGGTATAAGAAACAAGCTGCTGTAAGTAGCGAGCGAAAGATCATAGGTAAGCGGATAATCAAAATAATTCATACTCCGATAGTTTTCAATGGTACAGTTAGAATCCTGACGGATACGGATGGCAGAATGGTCGTTAATCGTTCGAGCTTAGCACAGTAGAATCTTCATGAAATTCGTTTCTGTATTTTCTCTAATAAAGGATAATTATTAAATAAGTCCTCGTAATTGTGGACTTTTTCGATGTATGAAGTGACGATCATAATTCTTACTAAATATATTGTTTATGCTACGGGAAAATGTTTATTCATTTCTCAAGACGAGGTTAGTGCACGAAGAAGTGCTCTCTAGATTATTATTGGAAATTTGTCCTGTAAAAATAATTCCAGATAAAAAAAGATATATTGTCGTCGCTGATTGAACACCTTGATACAACTAAACTGTACATTATAAATGCACTCGGTGTTTTCAATAAAGCTAAAGTATTTGTTAGGGTGGTTTATTTGCTATATCGCATTATCTAATACGATCCATAGTAATACTTGAGCATACTAGAAAGTTCTTTCGATTTTCTATACAAATTTCGAGAGAGGTCCTATAGTTTTTCTAATATAATCGTCCACCTATCGGGTCCACAATTCTAGCATTACTCTCTTTACCAAGCATCCTAGCGTATAACAAACTATTTGTTCCCGGCGTTCCAATGCCTGCATGGCTAAAATCCTAAATATTAAATTACTCTTAACGCCGTTTGAAGTGATCTCGATCTAAAATATCGACGAACGATTGTCAGGCAGTTAAAAAGTGCCGTTTATCGATGTCTCGCTAGTCCAATCACAATATTCCGTTATCTCCATTAGCTTTGGCTTCGCGCGGTAAATTTCCGACTGATCACTCCCCCTGCTGTCGATCACCGTGAAAAGTTTACGACGCGCATCTACATAAATAACGTTAACGAATCACGCTCACAAGGGACCGCAAGATAAACGCGACGCTTGCGCAGCTTCTTCGATGATTCCATTACGATTCGACTGAAAAACACTTCTGCTTTACCCGTTCGTTCAATCTTCCGTTTATGGTCACGATAAAGTTCCGTTTTTACGAATTACCGTACAAAGGGGAACCGGTCCCGTAAATTTCTACAGAAAGTATATTCTTCCTCTTATGCTTCGATCGTAGCGCGTTCGCGTAACTGGCGCGGCGTGCGTTAAAAATCTTATTTCGCCGTTAGACATTCATCGGTTAGCCGTTAAAAGACGAAATCGATTTACTTCGATTCTCCACGTGGATTAGAATGAAGCGAGAAAACGTTAGTGGCACGTGCACCGCTCTTGACGAAAGAAATGATATTAGAAATTAGAGGACCCGTGAGAAACCGTGTTGAGACTCGTGTTGAGGTCAGTCCGATAAAAAAGCATCTCTTCTTTTATTTACGGCAGTTGGGAGATCTATGCGTCTTTTTTCGCGAGGACTGTTAAAAATGTGCCTGATAGTCTAAAGAAGCAATAATTTAGAATCCCACACCCTACACAATTTTAGTCGATCGCCAAGATTCGTTCGTTCGAAAATAAATAGTCGCACCTATCGATTAAAATCTTTGTTATCTTCTTTAGCGTCTCAACATTATCTTTCAAATCGGCTTTATTAGAAGTCCAATTAGATGACCGATGAAAATTGATTTTTTTTATCATCCTTTTTGAAAATTTATTTTTCTGCTTTCTTTTTATATTAACACTCATTCGTATAGCTCTGTAATCACTGTACTTTAATTCATTCGTATTGGCGGGATTAGTTAAATGCGCTACAAATGCCATACTCTTATGCGTCTCCTCTACTGTGCGTTCGGATTTTTGTAGTCTAAAAGAGGCCACCCGTTCAAATAAATAAATGAATAAAATGAATTCGAGTAGATCTAATCGTCGATTATTGCAATTCATCAACTCACTTATGGCAATTTCAATAAATACCAACCAAGACACGCCGTGAACTCTCGCGCGCAAATCGTTTCTGGCACGAGGAATCGTGAGCAACACAAACGACTATGGAAATTTGCCGAAAGGTAGGGGAAATTAATAAAACGGAGCGGAGCGCGTATGGTCGGGCGCCAGCGGTGCTTTATCGTCGTCAGACGCGGCGCGCCGACCAATTTGTCAGGTTGGCTAATTACGAGCGCGAAGAGTCGATTCGTCGCGTCGTACAAGGCCACTCAGGCCTGGGTGAAAAAACAAAGCTGCCCCAGGTGTCCTCCGATCTTCGGCCATCCCAATAAAGAAATTCTCATTCCTTCTTCTTCTATCGCACGATACTAGCGACACACCAAAATCGAGGGTCTCTCGTCGTCGCGTCACCCTTATTTTTCTGCACGAGGTGCGAGACGGATTCGCGATGTCTTTGAAATTGTATTTTCGTCGGAGATGCTCGCGAGATGGATTCGTGATATCTCGAAATTCGTATTTTTCCTCGAAATGTTCTCAGCTTTTTTGTCTCTCTCCTCGCGGTTTACACTTCGGCTGTGTCAACGCGACGAGAATACTCGGCACTTTTTTTTTTTTTGCAATCGTCTTTCGGCGACGATGACCGCGCACAGCCAGTGACAATAATAACGGCACGACGAAAGGTGAACTTCTCCGTCGACGATTTTGTTTGCTCGACACAGTGCACGCACGGTTGCTCCACTGCGGAATAACCTCACGGTGGTGGGTAATCTTTGTCAATGACGTGTCAAAAAATAAATGGCAATCCATGTCACGTGTAAAATCTTGCGAGCCGACGACGCACAGTGCTCTACATCGTAATCGTAGCGCGAATAAATTAAGAGTATCGAATTTTTAATTCTCGCTTAACTTGAGTCTTACCTGTAATAATACAGGCATAACTGCACACGTGTATGGTAAGATTGCATCCATCGCAAGGGGTAAAGTCTATTTATGCTTGCAGCGCTCTTGCAACATCTCCTCAGTCGCTACTGATCATTCGTCAAATGAGGTTATTTTCGTGTCACTCGCGATACGGATAATGCCCAGAAAAGTAAGATTATCTCAGTAAACAATATTTTAACTTGTAGTTTTGACTTAAACACTTGGATTTTCGTGTACTGCATTTTCTTCAGTTACCTAACGTATCTGAAAGGATGAAAAACAACGCAGGCATATCGAGGTATTGAACTCTCTTTTCCTTTGTGACATGCTATTCAAAGTTTAATATAAGACAAGAATGAAGTGCCCTTGTCAGTTTTATATATTATTTTTAATGCCTTTGTCGTCAAACATCCGCTTGGAGTTATTGAAGGAGTGGTTGAAATTGAAAAATTTACAGAAAGCCGATTAATTGTAAATATTCCTCGTGCATAGTAAGAGTGTGCAAAAACACAATGCAAAGAGTATTGACATTGATTAAAAACATCGAATTACGATGGAAAAAGACTAATGAGGACAAATCGCGATTCGAGCGGAATAATAAGAATTGGTTGGACTCAAAAATAGCTTTGTGAAAGACAGCCCGGAAAGTTATATATTTTCCAATCCAAGTTTTTCCAGTTATGATTTTCTTACAGGATACCGGCAAATTACATAAAAAAAATATCTTCAACTTATTTTATTACTACTAAAATATATCTTAAAAAATAATTATTGTCGATTATAAAAGTGCGATCGTAAGCGCTTATGCTTAATTAATTTGCGCCGATTGAAAGAGATTATTGGACATTTCTTGCATCTCCGCTTTGTCGCCTGGCGCGATCGAACGATCGCATCGTAATTCTACATTGTTTTCATACGAGAGAGAGAAAAGAATAATGTATTTTCGCGTGACTAATTCGTCGCTTTTTACGAGGAGAACACATGACGCAGTTTAATGGACGATGACCGAGTGCCATGAGGCGCGCGTGACCTCGGTACTGCTAAACCATTCTCGGTCGGCAGGTACGAAACAATCGAACTCCGTGAAATTGGCGGTGATTACGCATCGAAGTGCCATTCCTGAGCGGCCACTTGTGCGAGCAAAATGGGGGGCAAGAACTACGTCGTCGACCAGAGAACATTTTTTCGTCACTTGCCGCGACGTCTGGTCGCCTCTGGCGGTTGTTGAATTTCTCGCGCAGTCGCCGACAATAATAGAAATTCACGCGAAAACCAAAAAATCAGCTCCGAGAGTGCGATCAGATCTGTCACAAATTCATCTTGTAACGTGAAAATTAAAATTGATTTCAAAGGAGAGCGCATTATTTCTAATATCCTTCTGATGTTCGAGTCGTCATTGAATTTTCCGCGCGTCTTGCGAATCCAGGATACTCCAATAACAATGCTCGACGTAGGAGAACTGAAATCAGCACGAAAATGTACGAATGGAACGCCCATAAAATCGCTCCTGCGCCGTTGTAAATGCAGTAATTAATTACGACGGTTTTGTAGAGAAACCAGCCGACTCCGCCAAACGAGGATCGAAATCTTCACGGATCCCTGCTAATTTCTCCTTATTAGTGAGAAAAAGGACGAGGATAAGAGGATTCTTCCTCGTTTCTCCTTTTTCCAATCGGAGACGAATCGAGCGGATCAATCTCTTAGAAAGACCGCTTAAAGAGCGTCCCACGAGCCTTCGGGCAAAACACGAAAGCCTCGCGAATATCTCACGCCTCTCGGGAGCTTTACGACGTTGCGAAAATATTTGAGATCAAACAGTGTTAACGGTTTGTTTGCGTTCGCGTCGTCGAACCTCTCCTTCGTAACTTCGTCCTTCGCCAGGAACCGACGAAGGACGAGAGTGCGACAATCAAAGTATATTTAAAGAGGGTTTCTTCCCTCACGTGGACTAGAGATTTTGCACTACGAGATGTAGGTGCGAGCTTGATGAATTTCTAGGGATTCTCACCGATTGGGTTAGCCGATGAGTGTCCAGAAATTTTTTTCATCGATTCCATAACTTATCTGCAAGGTTCTCCGGGTCGATAAATTTCCGGAATTTTTTTTCCTTCGACTAATTAGCCCAAGCGGTTGAAATGTGCGGAAGCGTATGAACGCATGAGACTAATAAGTGCACGGAATTTGCTTAGTGTTCTTCACTTTCGATCAACGAATTTTGAGAATTTTCTTGTGTAAACCCCGAATTAAGAATGTTACTTAAGTCGACGAATTTAGGGGAAGTGTTTTTTTTTTATTAATCTTACGGTCATGCCAGGTGGTTGAACTTTGTCCTTTTCTCTAGGACATTGAACACCCTAGACGGATAGGTATAAGGAATTTGTTTAATGTTTTTAGTCTTCGCTAATAAATATTTCGAATTTTTTTCGATAAATCTACTATGAAGCTGAAATGGTTACCTATCTGGATCCTGAGGAATTTCTGAGATATTTCCTTTGAGCAAATTTTACCATTACCCTAGGTATTTAAAGCGCGTGGCCTATAGTGCATATCTACACTTCATTAATAGATGAAATTACTATGGCTTACTTTGTTTTGGAATTGGTCGGTGAAATTTATTACGACGAACCGCACGACCGATTCAAAAACCTGATTAGTTCGATTGACGATATCTGCGCATATGTGGAGTTTGTTTACTTTTTTTTCTCGACCGATAAAAATGCGAAACATTTACTCGGCAAGTCTCACGATCGACCCAAATACCGGATTCCTCCATCGCCTGCAATATACATATTGACAAACAACGCGGTCGAAATACAGAATTTATTTACTCTTTTTAAGCCTCGGCCGCTGAATTTTAAGAAATTTTTTCTCCACGACTTTCACGATCCATTCGAATACCTGATTCGCACGGTAGCTTACAATAACATCGACGAACACGTCGGGTGACGGAATTCGTTTATTCTTCTCCAGACTCGATAAATGTTTTTCGAAGACACATCATGTCAGTCTCTACGCGCGAGCCCCGAAGAATTATGCGATGCATCATCGATCGATCCCACGAGACGTTAAATGTAGAACTGCGACCTGGCTTAACACGCATGCGCGTCACAATATGGCACAATCGTTTGTAATTCTCTTCTCAAATATGGACGATTTTACGATTAACAAGTGGATTCGCAAAGTAAATTATCGATTACGCGCAATTTTGTTATCCACATTTTCCATACTACCTACATTTATCCACGTTACCTTCAACGACATTTATCAGCTTACAGAATTGAAACAAAGAATTAAGAAATTAAAATCAAACTAAAAGCGCTAAACTGGCAGTTGCATAATATTGATTTCGAAGTAGCTTCGGAAATACTTATACATATATTAAAACGCAACTATTTTACACGTCCAAAATTGAACTCCGTGTGAAATATATTTGAATAATTTACTATGGAGTACCGAAGAATAAATTAAGTCCGCCACTCGTGCGACTTAAACCTGTATACGAGTCAACAATTAATGTTTCATACCGATCCCGTCATCTGCCGTGCCTTTCGAGCCACAAATTGTTTCACGCAACCTCGCTACTGGAGGCTTCTTGTAATTTAGCCGATAAAGGGCACAAACCGGAGTCCTTTGGTAAAAGGAACGTACTAAAGGACGAAAAAGAACCCTCGTGCCTCCGGACGATTAATTGCTCGAACTTCGGACACCTCGCGTTCTCGACTCGGGTGGGAGCTCTCACGAGGAGATTAATGAGACGGTCAATATCTAAACATTTTAAAGGGTCCACGGGCCCCCGTATCGCACGTCGACGCGTCGGTCGCATCGAGATTTATCGTCTGACTGATTCTTTCTTCACTCTCCGACTCCGAATAAGTTTTTGAATTTACCGCGTGCGGTGGCAACGTCAAAGCGCCTATACGAATAGTTCGTAGGCGACACTTTCTAGTAACAGTTTTATCCGATCCCATGCCAATTGATTCTCAAAGCCAAAAATAAATGTTTCTGTGATACTTATGCGGATATTGCTAGGGCCGTGGTAATAATTTGGCAATATGTAAATATATATTTACTCCACTTTGGAGAATCATTCATTCGTTATCTTTACGTTACATTTTATTCGCGCGTGTGTGCGCTGTGCTTTCAATACATTTCTATAAAAATTCCTCTATAAATTCTATACTTTCACAGGGTATACTCGTTTTTGACCCTTACTGTACGTCCACCCGACGACTCCGAGGATCACGATAAGAGCTCGTATCATATTACACAAGTGATGACATCCGTAACTGGACTTCTTCGTGCATGCATACAAACTTCATTTAAAAGTGTTGGTTACTGAGTTTTATCCCGTCGTGACGCTAGCAGAAGTATGCGCTTAAAATTTATTCGAAAAAGGACAATAATGATGTCGTATCGAAACTAGTAAATATCTAGGGCCGTACCCTCACCCGTACTTTAGCAGCGCTCGGACTTTAGATGGGCTTTACACATATGCATACGCATGCATGTTCATGTCCACGCATGCTATAAAACGCATGTAAAGTCGGAGCGCTGTTAAAGTACAGGTGAGAGTACGGCCCTTAGTATAATGCACGAATAATTTCTCCGATTGACAGTCGTTAAAGAAAAAAAAAACAAAGCAGACGAATTCAACCCGAAGAAACGATCGGATCTAATGCAATTATCCCGCTCCAATATAATTTAGTTATAGCGCACTTCGTAAGAATCGTTCAAGCAAACTATCCACGATATTTCTCGACGAATCTTAATTGCAAATAAATACACACAAATATAATCTTTTATCCTCAAGCATTTTCTACCTACCAGAAAATTGAAAAACATTTCTTTGCCAAGTATCTTTGTATCGTCTCAGATAAATAGACCTTTAGAACCATTTAATCCAATCGAATAACATTTGAATTGAAACTTTATCCGCACATATTCCACCCGATAGAATTAACATCGAGATGTTTGCCCACTAAAGAGACAGTCGTGGGTAAGTACATAAGGTTGAATTTCCAACTAGAAGTCGTCGCATGCCGTAGTTTCCAGACGAAAAGAGTTCGTGAAAAGAAGATTCGGAAGTCGCTCGAATCGCTCGATCTCGAGACAAGAGAGCGGCCCGTGACCTTAAAATATCTGCTGAAAGGGGATGAGAGGGGGAGGGCAACGGGAAGAGGAGTAGGCCCACTCGTCTACGGTAAAAGGAGGAGGCGGACGGGCCCCTAAACTCGCTTTTTGTCGATGAAACGAACCCGTCGCTCCACTGGGAATGAGTTATACTGACCTACTGAGTCTCGCGATACGTGACTCGGCTGACAATCGTAATTCGAAACGAGATTCGAAGGATAAGAAACGGTCCACTGAGACTCGAAGACACGGAAGAGGAGTCTTCGACGGAGACGGAAGATCGGTGCGTCGTTGTTGCGAAGAGAAATAAATTAGTGGAACTCACCTTCTTCGAGGCGAGGTATTCCATTCCTCTTGCCACGCAGTATCCAAAAACTGTGAGGTCCCTCGAGGTCAGGGCTGCTGAGTCCTCACTGAAGTTGTAGAAGTCCTGCCTGGTGCGATGGTCCCTCAGGTACGCCAAGAGCTTCCCATACATCACGTACTCCAATATCAAGTAATGAGGTTCTGTAAAGGAGGAGCGATTGAGTCTCGGTTATATCATTTTTACCCAATTACCGAGGGCCCGTCTTTCGGCCCTCCGAGTACTCGGGTACACTCCAGCCAAGAGAAGTTCGTACACTTGGATAGTACGGTGGAGTCTGGTTATTATAATCGAGGATATTATTGTTAATTTGTTACCGTTGGCACGATTAGCTTTGCTTGCAAAAGTTTTTATACACGAAATTACACATTTGATCCGCTGTTTTAAGTGCTGGTAGACGGTTCTCGCTGTCGAAGTATACCAATTTTCAAGCGACAAGCGGATTTCAGTGTACAGACGAACGCAAGATTTCACTAAAGATTTTGGTTAACGATCTATTATATCGTAGCAGTACGAATATCAATGCGTACGTAAAATCCAGGGAGAGTAACAATCGATTTGCTAATGATTTCATGAGATTTTCAAATAATCGATCAATTTGTATGGAAGTTGGAGTGAACGCACTTAAACGATTCTTCGATTCTTTAACGTTGATTTATTTCTTAACGGTGCGGCCTAGCGAAACGAAGACCAAACTAACGCCCAACTGGTTGCAACACTGAAAATTACCCACGTGTCCCTCGCCCTAGGGTAAATAATCTCTCCAGAGAAATATCGAACAGCCAAGAATCGATTCAAAATACCGTTCGCTTAAACCTCATTTGCATTGGGCAACTTTGACCGAACGGACTACTGACTCTCGCCTCTATCTGAAATCTTTCAAAGTCACCCACGTGTAACGACAGCGCGTTCACCAAACTAAAACGACTTTCAATCAAAAAAAGTAGTCCAACCGTCTATTTCCCATCGAACAATCGCCTGTTAATGAAGCGTACATGAGAAAAGGAGAATCAACAATTCCGAACTGCGAGACTCGAAAGTAGCAAATGCTCCTGATTGTGAGAACTTTCGCGAGCGGGAGTGTACACACGAGGGTAGTGCTCGATTATGGTCGCGCAATGAACGAATCGTCGAATCGATCGTAAATTTTGTCCGATCGAGCACGCCGAGTACAAACAAAAGGACGGAAGATGAGAGAGGATCGTACGAGGGATTAGAAGATCCCGCCGCGAGGATAATGAACGGAGTAGTACGCGGGGAGGAGATCGAGGGAGAGGTTGAGGGCCCGGTGAAAAGTAATTTAAGCGGTGTACTTTGGGAGGCCCCACCGTGGGTAGTAACCGGCTGATTGTAACTTATGGGGCCACTTTTGTTGGCGCCTCCGCCTCGTAACTCTCATATTAGGCGGCCATTATCGGACGCTAATAATTTCGCTTTGTTAAGAAGGCATCGGTGATTTCTCCAGCGAATTCACAATATTTCGATACGGGACCGCGACTCACCGTATGCGATAACTCATATTGCTTATCGGCCGCGTAACGAACTCCACCACCCGTTAAGGTTAGCTTGAGAAGCGATCGAGGTTGGATCGTTGATTATCGGGCGTGCTTTGGTGCGATCGTACGCGTCGTGGTTAAAGGGTTGGAACGAATTAATTGGACGAATAAAGTTTGTTTGCCGATGCTCTACTACCAATATATAGTGGACTAAGATTCGAAGATAGAAAGAGGGATGTGACGAGAAGAAACCAAGAGGCTGAAGTATCACGATATTGGGTGCAGAGAATGAAGAAAAGTAAGGATGAAAGTAAATTTATTTGAGCGAATGACGAAGAAGAAGGATTAAGATTGAAGAGGTGGAAAGTTTGAGGAGAATTGATTAGGCGTTGCCCATAATGTAGGATCTATGCTTACGTAAATTGCGTAGGACGGTACAGATAGACGAATATTTTTGTACGCTAACACCTCGAACTACAATATTCTCGTGATGTTACAAGTTAAAGGCAATTATGATCATGGGAATAATAAAGCGAAGTTTTCATTTAAAAACTATAATATAACGGAAATGAATAATGGAGGAAGAAGGGAGAGGAGATAAAAACGCGATGCTCTTCGATACGGTAAGAGAGACGAACATCGTGTCTTGAGAGGCAGGTTACCAGAACGTATCCGTCAGAACCGACCACGACAGGACGATAAATACAGGGGGCCCCGAAATTTAAACGTCGTAAATTCTATGCGCCGCGCTGTCCGTGACCGCGAACACTTCGAAGGGCACGTTCCAGCTCACGCCGAACACGCTATTTGGACCGCCTTAATCGCTAAGGAGTTTCTGTGGTTCCGCTTGAAAGGGCCGATCGGCCGATTGGCACGGGAGGAGGTCGTAAACGATGAGATGCTGGAACGTACGTCATGGAAAAATATTACAGGACGTTGCAGTCATTTTCCATTAGCCATTCGACGCGAGTCCCTGAGACCGACAATGGCATCTGATTTTATATTAACAATTTAGCGAGGATGTCCAATGGCTCGGTGCTCGAAGCTCCAGTGAAAACGTGATTTATTTACCGTTTGGAAAGGAGAGGTGGAAAGGAGACAGAGAATATAGGAAATATTGAGAATAGGTAGAGGATATTGATGAAAAAGCGACTTTGTATTTCTCGAATAAATTATACTTTCCTGTTTCTCGATATTCCATATTATGTTTCGTTGATAAGCTGTACGCATATATTCCAAGAGCTCGTACGTAGGAGACACGCGGAATTTAACCAAATATCGTAAGATTGTTTTTATCTAAATGTTCGCGAATTCGTTGGATTTTAACGGTAATTCTACGGCAGCTTGTTTTGTAAGCACCGTTTTCCATTTCAAGCCGTCAAATTTAGGGGTCTCCGTAATCCTAATGTTAATATAGGTAACGACGAAGAGTATTAGCTATTGCTATTAACAATTGCGACATTACTTTTTCATCGATTTATTAGGTTCAATCTTGAAATCATAACGATGAATTCAAATTGAGATAAAATGGAAAGAGGTTTGAAAAGAAACCACGAAATCGAATGGAAAGTGACTGAAAATCGAATGTTGAGTGGAGGAAAACAAGCTGCCAGTTGGAAGTGAAAGATGGAATCTCGCCTGAATGGCGAGAATGGGAGTCTGGTGGAGAACACCCGAGGAGACTCCGTCTCTAATTCTTAACACTCCTTTGGTTCACGAGAGAGACACTCGCCCTTCCCAAGGATACACTCGACTTAACAGGCATATCCATGGAACGTGGCGTTTGATAAGAAACGACGATATTCAATGGAAATTTAATTTCAGCAAAACGTAATAACGGTTTGGAATGGAGAAAAAAATGTGCCACTTGGAAACGAAAGATGGAATCTCGCCTGAATGGCGAGAATGGGAGTCTGGTGGAGAATACCCGAGGAGACTCCATCTCTAATTCTTAGCTCTCCTTTGATTCACGAGAGAGGCGCTCACCCGTCTTGTGGGTACGCCCGACTTAATAGACGTATTGTGCCGTGGAGATCGCCGCGACGTAAGAGCGCGTATGGAAATTTATACGATCGATGAGCGGGACGATATCGCGGGCCCATGGAAGGGGTCGGTATAATGGCTTCTCCGTTGAACGCTCTTTCACCACGCCGGATCCTGCCATCCTCGGAGTTTCGACGTCTCAACTCGCGAGTCTAAAGCGAATCGATGCGTATCGAACGAATTATCCGAAATATTCACCGACGAGTTGTGAGACGTGAGGTCAGACGGTTCTCAGGCGAGAATTCCGAATTTTCAGTGGAAACTCTCTCTTGGATAAAGTTTAAAGAAAGCAGAGTTTGCAAGTAACACCGAAGCCGACCGAAAATAAATCCTCAATGTCTCGAAAGAGGCATTTTCTTAACCGTTAAATGCATACTTTATCAATACCGATCGTTACGAACATCGTATCTTTCTTTATGCTTCGGCCCAATGGTTTCTTCTTTTACTTTTAAATAGAAATTCGTGCATTCGTGTTTAAATAGTTTCGCTATTTTGGCTTCTCGCTCGACAGTCCCTCGACAATTGCAAATATTCACATATAGAAAACTATACTGAACAGGAGAATGGCGAACTTTTCACTGAACCTCGCTATCAAGCAACAATATCCGACTCTGCCAAAAATGAATTCCATGCCCACTAGTAAGAAGAAACTAATTCGAAAAACGATTTCACCGTAAAAACAATTCTCGATCCTCATCTAACAATTCTGAATATAGTAGAAGACACGAGGTCGTAAATAATTTCGATGTCGTGCCGATCGATCGATCGTTCCGCGAAACGAAGCGAGGTGGGTGCGATTAAATTGCGTAGTAACGAGGTACCGATCGACGTCCCGGAATCATCGGCACGATAAGCATTTGCGTTTAGCGAGCGGGCGATTATCTCACGATTATCAAGCCGCTCGTCACCCACGTCCTTGCGCATCCGGGCGACGTAAATTAATCGCGGTGCTCACCGATACGAATCTTTCGATCGACGAGCCGATATTCGCATTGCACCGTAAACAATAATTTTCGCCTTACCAAGCGATCAAATTATTTTCCATCGGATTCTCCTTTCGCAATTTTCCTCTGTCCACGGCTCGACGCGCAAATTGAACGGCGCGCCGAAAAAGAGATGGTGAACGAAGGTCGACGATCGCACGATTCGCGAGATCATCCGTTCTCGTCCTTTCGTTCGCGGAAGAAGCGAGACGGATGAGCCAAACGGTGAAGAGAGATGAGAAGGAAAGGCGGCACGAAGGCTCGATTACTTAATTACCATAAGCGTCGATCCACGGACTTTACTACGTCGAATGTACCAGCACGAGCAGTTAAAACTCCATTAGTTTTTACAGAAGTTCCGATGCCGGCGCGAGGTCTCGCAAGCTAGCAGGAACAGGCGAGGTCACAGATAAGTGGTCTCGAGCGTCCCCGTAATGAAGATGCGCACCGGGCGCGCAGGTGCGCATCTTCGTGGAAGATGAGTCGATGCATAGTTAGATAAAACGTAGACCGTGGTGTAAAGATGGAACGCCTTAATAACTCCTGCGACCCACCGATCCTCTGCATCCGTCGACCGACGCTGTGATTCAATTTCATCGAGTAAGCTTGTTTTGCGCGAATTCGCAAGGAATAAGCGGAAAAGAGGAAAAGAAATGCGCGGTACAGTGGTGTTGAACTTTTGTACGAAGAATGCGAAGCAGGAAATTCAGTTTAATTCGTTAAAGCCTATGGTATGATTTGTCGTATGCGTATGTTGGGTGGTTGAGGAATCTTGGCTAGGCCTTCGTCGTTCTATGAACCGATTTTGATTGTTTTTCGAGGCTCTAGTAATAATATATTTTTAAAATGTCCCGAAGAAATTGTTAGAAATACTCGAGAGAACGAGGTGTTGGGCAAAAGTGTGGATGAAAGTCACAGTTACTTAGGGTGTAATGGACGAGTAGGACAAAAGATTAATAGGAAAAATGAAATTGAAGTTGGTCGTGCAACTTGTGACTTTGACCTTTGACGCCATTAGGGTAATTATATTGGCATAGGCCTGTGAAGAATGTCAAGAAGGAACAAGAATTGATTCCTTATTCGCGAATCAGTATGTAAGAAGATCGCAAATTGTCTCATTAGCTTTTTTCTATTCTAACCATGGGCATTTCAAGCATTAGTGATCATCGTCAAAACTAATAGTAAATGTCAGCTTCGAGATGTGTGTCGTGTCAAACATTGAACCCAAACAGAAGTTTTAAATTACAAAATCGACTTAAAATATGTGCGCGTTAAGAAGCTCCACTATTATCAGGTTACGAAGGAATACTGTGATAGTAACAAATATCTGTGAATATGTCTCTGCATTTTTAGTACGTTAAAAGCTACTATAATAATCCTGTACAAATGAACTCCCTGCAATTAAAACGTAACTTCAAACCAATCAAACTAAACATTGAAATCTTTACATTTCCAGGGCATTTTAGGCAACTGATGATTAACCCATTAACGACCAAATGTCCGAAATTTTTGTCTTGTTTTCGAGTCAAACTTACATGCCTTAAAAGGTGGAATATTTTGATGGAACTATGTATTCTAGGGTTTTTGAGGTCGCTCTTCAAGATTCCGTTGTCAAAATTCCATTTCGTTCATTAGGAAAAAAGATATGGCGGCTGGAACGGAAAAAGAGCGGAAAAAAACAGGCACTTCTCTTCAAAACAGCTCTATTTCAAACTGAAAACTTTTGAGTAACTCTACCAAAAGTGTTTCATTGGTGGTCAAAAATGCTGTATTTTAAGGATGTCTACTTCAAAAATTTCAAATCCAATATGGCTGCTTAAAAATGGCGGTTGAAGCCATTATTCAATGAAATTAGAAAGACTAATCGCTATTTTTCACTCGACGTGGTGCATTTATGATGTTTGCATTAGTTTCAATTATATTTATAGATTTACAAATGGCGGATCCAATATGGCGACCCAAAAGTTCCCTAAATCACGACAATTTTTTTATTTTTTCGACATTTTTCCCAGTCAGTCATTGTTTTCCACATATCTGAGATTAGATTATCACAATTCAAGATGACCCGAAATGGCGGCATGGTTTTACCATATGTTTGTTAGTTTTTTTCTTATTTTTTAGGTTTTTGTCGTTTTGTTTTGTTGTTATTTTGTTAGTTTTCTGTTTTATTGCTTTTTTCAGTTTTTTAATTTTCTTGTTGTTTAATATATTTTAAAAATTGTTATTCCATACCTACAGGTATTCTTTCCCTTTTTACGTATCCCCGTCCATTCTTATACATATATCCCTACCTTACGGCCGCAACTGTCATCCCCCTTTATATAGCATTCGCTTGGGCTTTTTTTTAATTGTTTATAATTTTTGAATTTACCTTTTTTTATTCTTTATTTGTTATTGGTTAAGTGATAATTATCAAAACAATTTTTGCAGAAAAACTGCTCACATTCTTGACAAAATTTAAATGTTCTAATTACACAATTTTCGGTGGAGCACTTCTTTTTCAATTCTTTGTAGCACGCTTCATGCGATTTCTTGCGCATTGATTTTGCTCTATTTATGTAGTGTTTGGCAATATTCAATGTAATTGGCGAATGCTATATAAAGGGGGATGACAGCTGCGGCCGTAAGGTAGGGATATATAAGAATGGACGGGGATACGTAAAAAGGGAAAGGATTCCTGTAGGTATGGAATAACAATTTTTAAAAAATATTAAACAACAAGAAAATTAAAACACTGAAAAAAACAATAAAACAGAAAACTAACAAAATAACAACAAAACAAAACGACAAAAACCTAAAATAAGAAAAAAACGAACAAACATATGGTAAAACCATGCCGCCATTTCGGGTCATCTTGAATTGTGATAATCTAATCTCAGACATGTGGAAAACAATGAATGACGGGTAAAAATGCCGAAAAAATAAAAAAATTGTCGTGATTTAGGGAATTTTTGGGTCGCCATATTGGGTCCGCCATTTGTAAATCTATAAGTATAATTGAAACTAATGCAAACATCATAAATGCACCACGTCGAGTAAAAAATAGCGATTAGTCTTTTTAATTTCATTGAATAATGGCTTCAACCGCCATTTTTAAGCAGCCATATTGGATTTGAAATTTTTGAAGTGTACATCCTTAAAATACAGCATTTTTGACCACCAATGAAACACTTTTGGTAGAGTTACTCAAAAGTTTTCAGTTTGAAATAGAGCTGTTTTGAAGAGAAATGCCTGTTTTTTTCCGCTCTTTTTCCGTTCCAGCCGCCATATCTTTTTTCCTAATGAACGAAATGGAATTTTGACAAGGGAATCTTGAAGAGCGACCTCAAAAACCCTAGAATACATAGTTCCATCAAAATATTCCACCTTTTAAGGCATGTAAGTTTAACTCGAAAACAAGACAAAAATTTCGGACATTTGGTCGTTAATGGGTTAAACAATCGCGCAACCAAGTGCAAAACTCACGCCTCTATATAATATTCCTAACCAAAGCGCCTCTTCGTTCGTCCTACCAGAAACTTAGCTTCAAACATTGGTCAAACCACACGTTACCAATAAACCTATGTTCCTTGAACACATCAATTTAACGCAATAGAAAAATACTATAGAAACTTACCCTCCTCCGTGCAACAACCCAAGAGCGTCACGACATTCGGATGACTACCCAACTGCTGCATAATCTCGAGCTCCCTCACCAAGTCTTCTTTCTCTCGCTCGGAAGCGCCCTCCTTCACCGTTTTCACAGCCACCAATCTGGTCGTGCCTTGATGACCGGTTAAATCATCCGCTTCCGCTTTCCACACCTGCGTGCAATTCACGTGTAACGACGATGGACGCGCTCGACCGCTTCGCCAAATGATTCGATAAGAAGAAGAAAAAGAAGAAGAAAGGACGAAGAGAATCCTGCAAACGTAGACAGAGGACTCCTCTCCGAGGATCTCCGGTTTCCTCGAAAAGCTTTAGGACTCGCGAGAAATTCCGAGCCCAATCGGACGGATATAAATACATAGGCGAACGTCCTGGAAGGAGATATCCTTGCGCGCCGCACAGTTTGGTGGCCGCTCCTGCGACGCGCGGATCCTTCGCGACTCACGCGGCGGTGACTTACGATTTATTATTTCGCGCGACGGCCTACCTTAGCGACTCCTATTTCGTGCGAGGCATAAAATAATGTCTTACCTGGCCAAAGTTTCCTTGACCGAGGACCGTCTGTAATCTAAGCTGATCTCTAGGAAACTCCCATCTGGATTCTTGGGACGCCGGAGGCGGGGGCTTCTCCGCTTCGTGACACTGGGCAGAAGAGGAGAAAAAGAACGTTATACGCGCACACATGCCAGCCGGGTGTTACGTTGCAAATGCCCGAGTAGAATTTGAACATCGTTGCTGTCTAGTTCAGATATAGAAAAAACGAGATATACATCGGAATTGTCTATTTTTTGTGTGTAGTAGTGGGCTTGAAATGTAACGGTCACTTCTACCAGTGGCTGCATCAAAAAAACTGGCTATTATTTAGATAGAAAATTTAAGATATGTAAATGTAGTAGTAACCTAGCCCGGGCTGGACAGGAAATAGCAAAATAAAATAAACTTCTGGATAATTCTTATTTTTTGCCAACGTATCGTTGTTCCTGAAACGCCGGTAAGTAGGTGTTCAATTTGCTTAACGATTACTTGTATTTTTATTGAATTGAAAAATCCACTTTTATATACCTTCTTGGGTGAGGAGATTCGAACCTGAGACCTCTAGCTCACGGAGCCTGTTCCCTTACACATAGACCACAACTCGGATTGTTGTGTGAGAGAGAAAAGAGTGAGATGATGCACAAAACTACGGAGTTTCTTTATAAATGTACGGCACTCGAAGAGTATTTATTTATTTAAAAACAATTCGACATTGCTAGTGCCTCGAACTCTTTGGAATATGTTGTAGTATGTCTACAGCTATCCAGAAAACATTTTATTTCGACATGAACTCCCTAATTTTGCGCAGCATCTTACTTTGCGATGATAAACTATTTTTGTTATAGTTTTTTCGCCTGAACTCTTAACAGTTCATGCCCAGGACGTTGAACTCTTCGAAATATCACTCCTGTACGTTGAAAGATCGAAATTCGGTGAGATGCAATCAAGCCATACGCGAAGTTCGCATCTCGTTTTTTAAAACGAGATTTTTGGTGTAAATCATTTGAACTATTGTTAAAACTTGTAAGAATTCCTTGAACTTTGCTGGATGCAAGTAAATTTGAAATTTTTTCATGAGATGCTGACAGTTGAGATGTTAGGTTCACACCGGTGTCGTCAAGCTCGTGAGAGATTCGCTGACTAATTTAAAAGTGCTAGTGGCGACTAGTAATTGGATTATATTTTCTGGGAAAGACAGCACCATCTAGTATCATATTTTCTATGTATTACTACACAACCGCTACGTCAGTAAAACTGTCTATAAATTCTTATCTAGTACTGACCTAGCTGCTAGCAAGAAAATGTAATCTAGTCAATACTATCTACCTACGAGGTTTCACATCGGACGTACTAGATTCATTTCTACTCGGGTGGTAATCCCTTTTAATAAAACCAAAGGCACCGGCCTCTCCATCTTCTCGTGCGCGACGGCAAATCGCTGGTCGCGTTTGTCGTTAAGCCTGCTACGTGTGCGCGGCTGAGCTTTTTTTTTAAACTTGGGCAATTGCGCCCGCTTATCCTTATGGTATCAGACATCGTTTAAACGAAGCAGGCGAAACCGTGTTTTCGAATTCATTTTGGAAAGAATTTTTCGGAGATGATAAAAGGCACTGTCGTGAATTTTCCGTAATGCAAGAGTCGCTGTGTTTTATACGAGCAAAGCTTGCTTTTACTTCTCTCGGCTATTTCAATGGCCTTGTTATTTTCATCTAGTCGGTGCTTCGAGAAATGATCGATAACTGTCTTAATCATCGTGTGTTTAGATAGAAACTAATTTACTATGTGCAGATGTTTGTCAAGAAATATGGCAAAATTCTACGCCAACTCGTGACAACTCGTAATTCAACGGATAACTGCAATTAATATAAAGTTTTACGGTGAATGAAAAGCGTTTATATGTCGAACGGAAGAAATGCTCGGAGTCGCAACGTTCATGCGACTTTTCCTTATTCTCAAATTGGTGAGGAATTTTCGAAGCACTCTGTTCAAATTTTACATACGACATAATCCGAAAAGCACACGTTTTCCTTTACTTTCTCTTCCCGTAACTTTGTCACTGCCAGTAATATCGCGTGTTTAAAAAAACGAAAGTGTGCCTTCCGATCTCCCATGGTTTAATATCCATTTCAGTCCCCTCCGTCCACCTTAGAGTAAACGAAACAAATGCATGTCAACTTACGAGATGTTGTATCCTAGGTAACTTCGTGATCGCCTTCTCGATTGACGTCTTGAAGTCACCGTTCTCGAGATTAAGAGCGTCCTTTCTACAGCTTATCTCGGATGACGTGTCGGACTCCTCGAGCACCTGCGAAAGCGAATCAACGCGCGTCAATTCAATGGCAATGGTGAGGCACGAGACTCTTCTACGCAGGTTCGACGTGGAAAATTAATCACAAATGGAGATTCTACGTTGAACGGAACGCGCCAACGAATTGCATTGACGCACGGTAACTCGGTGGAGCGTCGCGCGCGATTCGTAAAACTATTTCCAACTTCCTAAGGATCCGCGAGAAAACGCGTCTCACGCAAACACTCGCGTCGCCGCGCGTAACGAGTCGCGTTCAGGTCAGAAGGGAGGGCTCCAGGCGAACGGAATGCGAGGAGAGAGGACGTTAAAAGTCTCCTGGAGATAAACGCGCACTCTTTCTCTTCGTAGCGGGATAATCGTCGCGCGATGGAAATGGATGGAAGAGAATGAAAAGAAAGAAAGGGGGAAAAGAACGGACTAACGCTCCTTCTCGTGTCAGCTGCACCCTCGTTAATAAGTTTAAACGATTTATCTCCGTAGACTTAACGAAATACCGTGAACTCGTTTGTTGTTGGCATGCGAGTAGATGACGCGAGAAATTAGAAAGCTGTATCGTGTATTATTGACTGTGGTGCTAAATACAAAATATGTTACGTGAATTCTGTAAATTATCATTAATCTAGATTTGCAGACTGTAACGGACGATGTTGCTTTTTGTCCATCCGAAATTAAGAAGAAGCCGAGTGATTACTATCGATACCTGGTAATTGACGAAACACTTCCCTAATTAACCCTTTGCAGTCAAATGTCGAGGGTGGCTCGACATGGTCTTTAGGTTGAACAATGGTAAGAAAAAATAGAAAAATTAATTCGGATCGCAAAGAGTTAAAAATTCTTTCATTAAATCCGTGCGAATAATTCGTTCAAGCTCTCACATAAATCCACTCGACGGAGTCACTCGCATTTCGTTGGGAACGAATCGATGACGGGACAAAAAACGAAGGAAAGAGAAGAAGCGTCTGGCAGAAGGAGGAACAAGACATTTACTTCCGCATGAGCCGTCGACGTTTCTGCATATATTTTCATAATACCGCTTTACGTATCGTAAACGTCAGGAAAAGCGTAATGGTCGATAATGCCGTCACTCTTGCGTCCTGTTTGCAGCTATGCGGAGCGAATGGCGCGTTTGAGGACTCACGCGCGCATCCAGTTTGACGACAGAAGAGAGGGAGTGCGCGCATAGAGCACCCAGGTTCGGCCCGAATTTATTTCCTTCTCGTATCTCGTCCCTTTCCCACGTGTTCGCTTTTGCACGCAACTGCTCGTCTTTTCTCCCACCCGTGACCGTCGCGGATCGCATTCGAATTTGCGACGGGCCCAGCCTTACGAGCTGATTCGTCTCGCATCGAGATGGTGCCTCCTTCGAGCCTACGCCAAAATTCTTTTCAAGAAGGCGAGCGTACACAGAAAGCCTTTTTCATTTCGAAAAGGTTTGCGCTTTATTCTTGTACTAGCTGCACTAATTAGATGGTCTTTATTGCAGAATGGAGGAAAGGTAATTTTGCATTGAAATATTGGTGTGCGGTAAATGAGAGAATTTAATGATAGAATTTAATTGATCGTTCTAGGTTTTGAGTAATGTCGAGCAGGTGCAGGACTTTCACTATACGTTAAAATATTATAAGTGTACAAGTTCGATACATTAAAAATATTTATTCTGCGCTAAGGCTCTGTTCCGATGTAATCTGCACAATTCGATTTGACTACCATTGTCCAAGCCTGTTCAATTTCTCGTGCAATTCCAATGCAGAAATAAAGTATGAACGTCTGGAGTGAGCGCAGGTGTTATACGACTTTCGGTGAATGGTAACATTTGAGCACACCATAATTCTAAATAAATTCCAACCTGGCTCGCCACGTTGAAAATAATGGTTCTGCATTGAGACGTTTTGTATACAATGCACACAATTTATACGCTTGAGTCTACCTACACTTGCTCGTATTCGTGCACTTTTTATGCAGTTCCAGTTCAGGAATTAAAGGACAAAGCGTCCGAATGCATGGAGGTGGTATGAGAATTTTCGCTAAGCATTAACATTTGAAAAGATCATAATTCTAAATGAATTGTGTCCTGATTCGCTATATTGAAAGTCACGGTTCTGCATTAAGACGTTCTGTATACAATGCACACAATTTCCACGCTTGCACCTACCCTACCTACCTACGCTCTCTCATACTCGTACACTTTTTATGTGGTTCCAGTTCAGGAATTAAAGAACAAACAGTCCGAATGAATGGATGTGGGGTGAAACTTTCACTGAGCATTCAAATTTGAACAGACCACAATTCTAAATAAATTGCAATTTCATTCCACCACATTGAAAACGATGATTCTGCATTAAGATGTTCTGTATACAATGCACGCAATCTGCACAGTTGTAACACTCCTACGCACACTCGTACTCGGACACTGTTTATGTAATTCCAGTTCAGGAATTAAAGAAGTACCCTTTCGAATGACTGCGGATAGTACTTTCACTAAGCATTAAAATTCCAAAGGGCTATAATTCTAAATAAATTGCAACTTCATTCGCCACATTGAAAACGACGATGCTGCATTAAAACATTCTCCGTACAATGCAATCTGTAACTTGCACTTACCCACATTCGTCCGCACCAATTCGGTTCAAAGACCCTTTCTCGCTTCTTCTCCCTCCAAATGTACCAAATCTACCCATAAAACACCGACTTATTGAACATTTCGTCAATTCCAAAGCAATTTAATCTAAAGAATATTCGACGTTCATTTCCATTTCAAGGCTACACTTATCTGCAAACTGAAAAAACATTCTGTTCGCGCGTTTCCTATATTCCTTTTACCTTTGCCTTTCCAACGGCAACTCATTCAAAATCTTCTTACATCAACGGCTGAAGGTTAGCAAACTTTAAAAAGGCAATATAGACTCAGGGTCATTATCCGAATTGTATTTTGCTGCGCAGCAGCTGAGACCGAAATCAATATATTTCTTACGTAATCGAAGAGGATCATTTAATTACGCCTTTATATTCACAATGAACGCCCAGCATAAGATCGTGTCCCGTTCCTTTTACGCTCGGTTAAGTTTGAGATCTCGACGATCTTCCATGACGCTCGGAACAAGAATTTCGATGAACGCTTATCCATGGAAACAATGACGCGGAAATCCGTGCTGTACGAGGTGTTCGCGGATATTCGCTCATTATCCTGCCACGGCTTTGCCACGCCGACGATTCCTCAGCCTCGCGGGACCAGTCGCGTACATCAACGGACACCGCATACAATGAACTTGGCGATTATAATTACGGGTCGCGGGGTCGTTGACGATTTGATGACTCATTGAGAAACCTCCGAGCATCTTTGTACGAGAGAGGCGTCCAATGACCGCCTTTCATTCTCATTCATAACCGAATCGCAGACACGTCGTTTGATACGATCGGTAAATGCGAGAGGGAATTAGCCAGATTAGATATGTTGGATTCGCTTTAAAAACACAAGCCCGATATTTACACGGAGGTTTGCTAGAATCGTTGGAAAGATTATTGAAACTAAATACGCGTGGATGGATACTTGAATTGCAACTGTTTAAATTTTTTATGCCGATGTCTACAGTTCGAAATTCTTCACGGCATCAGTTTATATCTTCTGAAGTTACAGACGTGTAATATCAATAAACATCGAACTCTTTCATTTTTATTTCTGTCCTTAGTAAAACCTGTGCTTTTACAGAAGTTCTGCGTGGGTTGCTAGGAAAAACCCACGCCACCAGCCATTGTCTATTGTTTAAAAGCTAGCGTGGTGAGGCTGTTTAATTGTTCCTTCCACGACAAATTAATGCTCTAACGGTAAGATCAATCAAAACACCTTCATTGTTTCTCTACTTTTAGTCGTACAGGTGCGATAAGAAATCTTGCATACTAACAAGGAAAAATAACCGAGGAAAGGTAAAATCCCTTCTCAATTCTTACGATGAAAAATCTGGAGAAAAATCGATTTGGAATCGAACATCCTTCGGCCAATTCGCTCGCAACGTTTCAAAGCGGAACAGAAATTACAGCCCCGCGTTCTCGATTCTTGGAGAATCGAATAGAGTTGTTGGACGGTAGCAGGACTTTCCGTGAGTCCGAATTTTTTTCTTATCGACCGTAATTGCTTCTTTCGGTGGCGAAGCCGAGAAGCGCCGATTATATTCTTTAAAGCCGTCTCGCTTTCCGTCACGTTGCGGATCGTAAATTTACGAAACTCCCTCCAGGAAACGCTTAACAGTAGGAAGGAGGTAGCATTCGCGCGAGAACGCATGGTCCTTAATTACGAGTTACCTGGCCGCCACGTATCGGTAATTATCCCGGAGCCGTGAATAAGCGCGAGCACCGATTTTCTCGCGCGCCACCGTGATCGCTTCTACGCGATGTAACCACGAGCTCTGCTGAGGTCCGCGGCTAAATAGTCCAACAGAATCGATCGACCAGCCGAAAGATTCTCGGCTCCTGATAATTATCGAATTGTTGAAGCAATTGTACGGACCTAACGTCTATTTATCTCCCTGTGAGAACGCCGGTGGGCTAATGGCCGGATGATAAATGCGAGCAAGCGCGGTCAAAATTCCTTTCAGAATGCGTAACGGCACTTCGTGACTTCGTGTTCGACTGAACGATTGATCGGCAGCATTCGAAGATAGAGCACGATTGTTGGATTCCGTAAAAGTTTTCGAAGTGAAGCGTAAAAAGTGTATCTCTGGTACGTTAAAGGCAGATATATTCATAGAAGAGGAAATACTAATTTTCAGGCTTAGCGGATGAGCTTAATTAATTTCGTCGAGGTGAACGTTAATTAGACTAATCGTTTAAAGTTTCTACCCTAGGATTGTTTGAGATAGGACGAA
Source organism: Tiphia femorata (assembly GCA_944319695.1). NCBI lineage: Eukaryota > Metazoa > Arthropoda > Insecta > Hymenoptera > Tiphiidae > Tiphia > Tiphia femorata. The sequence continues at coordinate 32,710,880 of OX090895.1, forward strand.
AATATTGATTCGGCTGCCACGTTTGAGCAGTTTACCCATTCGCTGGATGTGCCCCGTCTTGCTTATTCTCTTACTTCGCGCAGAAAGGTCCTTCTTAAAAATCGTTGGATTCGAAAGTGAGAGAGAAACAGATCACTTTTCACGCTCGAGCCGTTTACTACGTTCAATCCATTCATTGGGACGACCTCAATAACCACGGCTTCTTTCTCTATCACTTCGTTCGGCGTGCAGAACCTCTTCTCAATGAAGAATCTAATTCTAGATGGGAGTGAAAACGTGGAACCGCTTTTCAGACACTGCTCGCTTGCTCCACTTAATCCGTTTACTCGAACAACCTTAACACTAGATTGCCCGAAACCAGTCAATTTGCCTGGTTCAAATGGGAAATCGTGTTTATAAAAAATGTTCGGGCAATCTAGTGTTAATAATCATGGACTCTTCTTCCATTCTGATATTCAACACAGGACTGTTTCAACCAGTAATCAGACTTTGACTAGAGAACAAAGTACCGAAAAACTTTCCACGCACGATTCTTGCAACTGTGTTAAATCCCTTTATTCGAACACGTCTGATTACCAGCGTACAACTTCCTAGTTCAACGGATAATCTGATACCACCCACGAACGAAAGTAACCAACTGGCTTTCCAGTCTAAACCCATTTACCTTGACACTCCATTTATTCGACGAAGCTTCCCGACCACAATCTCTTCTCCCACCCTTTCGTTGGACACACAAAAACTCTTGCCGAAAAAAACAACCCTAATCCAGAGATAAAAAGAAAGCATCGAATCTTTTTCCTCGCGTAACACATTCACTCGGCTTACTCCATTTATTCCGCCAACTCTAATAACCACAATCTCTGAACGAGACCTCCATCATCCGTCTCAGAGAACAGCTCGTTTCAGGCTGATAACGAAAAAATATCGAACGACTTTCCACGCTCTGTCCATTTACTCCGCTTATATCAATGACCTTAATACTACCCTCTCCCGGTCCCCTCCCACTGGGTCAAGCACGTACCTCTCTCTCACCGAGTGCTCACGAGTTTGCTATCGCGTTAACCCACTTACATCCCCCAACAATAATTCTCACTGAGCTCACCTTACGATTCCTAATGATCAGTCTTCTAAGAATGAGCCCAACGCCCACGGCGATTGGAAAGACGACCAGCGTCGCCAGAATATAACTGACAACAGCCACCGTCTCCTGAGACGCTATGGCGTCTCCGTCGTGCCTCTTGGAAATCACTTCACTCACATTCACCGAGTCGCGAGGACCAATCGAGATCAGTCCAGTCTCCAGGAACGTCCGATCGATCTCGGTAGGGAACACCGAGTCGTTGTACTCCGGTAGAATCGAGTGATGATAAGCCGGCCTGTTTCTCGTCCTGTTCGTCGACGAGAGACTCGTTCCTCTCACGGTGGAGTTTACTGGCACAGCCGTGACGGTTTCTTCCTTTCTGGTAACATTCGACAAAGGTGTCGAGGATACTCTAGAATCTACACCTGGCACGCGAGCACCACCTGCCGCGGAAGCTTTCGAGGACTTGGTCGTCTTCGAAGCTTCAACGTTTGTAGTATTAAGGAACGGTGCCTCGACACGACTGCCTTCGGTTAAAATGGTAGGCTTCCCACGACGCGCAAGCAATTCGCGCGAACCGTTCGTTCCGTTAAATATATCAGACGTATTGTAAAGATGCATAATTGGAAGAACATCGTCGCCCTTGGTTTCGTCCGAGAGATTTCGGGCGCGCACTTCCGGTGACCTTCCATTGGCGGGTCTCATGGAGGAATTCTCATCGGCAGCTCTCGCGGAGGAATTCCCATCGGCAGCTCTTGTGGACGAATTTTCATTGGCATCCGGCGGAAGCGCAGTAGTGCCAGAAGACGTGGTCGCATTGGATCTGTACATCTTCTGAATCTCCGAAGGATCCAGATCGGCGTCTATGCCGAACGGTCTGTCGGCTTCCGGGGTCTTGCTCGACGTCACCTGGTTCACGGACTCGGCCGATCCCAAGGTGAAAGTCTCGTTGCTGGCCAAAACGGCATTCGCGCGAGGCAAGGTGGTGAGGATCTTGGGTGTCACTGGGAAAACTGGGACTGCGCCAGCCTCTAATGGACTTCTCGTAATATCTTCGGTGGTTTCTCGATTGGCTTCCGTAATCGTGGAGAGAATCGTCGTAGGGTCAGTAGGATGTTCAGCGTCCACGGAAGTGGCAAGACTCGCGCCATCTTCTTCCTCCGGAACGGATGTCGAGTGGGGCTCCTCTTTCTCGTCCTTTATCGCGCGGTTTGCATTCAGCTTCGACCCGCCGAGAAACATATCGCGCGGCCTCGTTCGATCGCTCGCGATCGTGGTCGCGACGATCGCAGGAGCAGGAGTCGCGAAGGTGCTGTTCCCAAGCACCTCGCCCTCAACCTTGTTGTTCACTCCAGCGAGACGCGGCGTGATTTCCTCGTCGACACTTCCCTCACCCGACTCATCCTCGTGGTTTCCGGTGGCCGGTGAGATGCTCGTGGCGTCGGTGCCGTTCACCGTCGAGCCATTCATTCCAGCCAATCTTTGGTACGCATTCACGATAGGCTCCTCCTCAACCTTCTTACTCACTTCCTTCTCGTCCTTCTCTCGAGCTTCGAGATACACGGTGGAACCTTTGCCAGTTCTCACCGAACCGTTTCGAAGATTAACACCGCCCCCCACGTGCACCCTTCTCTTTTTCCACAAAGTTTCCTCAACCACCCCGCCAACACCAGAAACACTTGCGATCCTCTGGTTCAGCACCGCGCTAGCCGATTTCCTTAAAAATCTGCGATCAGTGAAAGCCTCGAGATCCGAGTTCCTGAAGACCGTCTCGTTCCACCTGACGGTCCCTCTGGTCGTGACTTCCGCCGGTCTCGGCGAGCGGCCCGTCGTCGAGCCCTTGTTTACGTTCGCAGCGGCTGCAGTACCGTGGTGGGACGTCGTTCTACCGTGGCCACGTTGCTGCGACTGACCAGCGATTACGGGCTTCCTATGCCGTTCCCCCACCAAGCTCACAATCGGCGAGACTCCTGCCGACGTTACTGGTTCGACGGTCGCACCGGCACTGACTTCCACCGGCGCTTGCGCAGCCCCTATACTGCTGCTACCGGTACGAGGAGGAAGAAGTCTCGCGTTCGACGACGAGAACGCTGATGAGGAATCGGGTGACGAAGAAGGTGATAAAGGTGACTCGGGTGACGTGGATGTCGATGGGAGCGTGGAATCGAGCGAAGAGTTTCTAGATAAGCTCAAGGTAGCCTGGGGTACCTCGAACGTTATCTTCTCGACTCTATCGGGTTTAGAGCTACCGCCTTCATCCTCGCTTAGCCCAGGTCCGGTGTAATTGCGCAACAGGCGGGTCACGTTTGTGATGGTATAGGCATAGACGTGTTGCTGTTGACTCGGTTGGTGTTGGTCTTGTTGTTGATGGTCCTGCTGGCGTTGGCTCGCCGAGATGCCCGGCCCGACGACGACAGGTGGTCTTGGGTCGGGTGTGTTCGTCACCGGTGTCGTTGTTCTCGTGGTCGTCGTTGGTGCTGACGAAGAAGACTCGAAGGAGGGAGGAGGGGTGCCGAGACCGCCGGAAGCGACGCCGCGAACTCGTTCCTCCGTGGAATCGGCAGCCGGTTTAACGGTATTCCTTCTCTCGGAGCGAGTGCTCGCCTCGATCGCAAAACCACTCGCCGAGTTTTCCTCCGCCACCACGATCCTCAACGTCGAGCTCTCGGTCGTAAGAATCGACAATGATTCCTCCATCTTTCTTTTCCGTATTTCTTTCACCGGCCTCTCGTCACTTGATTCTCGTTCAGTTTCCCTCGATTTTTCTTCCCCGTTCCTTGGCCCTGCTTCTTCGATCTTTCTTCTTCCAGTTAATGCTACCTTTTCTTCCATTTGCTGTCTCCCAATTTCCTTCGCTTCGTCTACCTCTTTGGAGATTGCCGTTCTTCCAGATTCCGTTGTAGCTTCCTCTTCTACCCTCGAGCGAAATTCCACGTTGTTGTTATCGCTGTTACTCCGACCAAGATTGAGAGAAGCTCGTGAATTCATTGAGCTCTTCTCCTCTCCTTCAGTATCCTTCAATTCCAATTCAGTTGATCTTGCTTCCGTGGTAAACTTCGCATCCTTGGAACCTTCTTCGGTGGCTAGCCCGGTACTAGACTGATCGCACGGCTCGCTCCTACTTCCATTTGTCTGAACGTCGTCGTCCACGCATACTGTCGACCAGGTTCCGCCAACAACGGGCTCAGACTCGGCACGAAAGTTCGTGGGACGATCGGCGAGGCGAATTTCACTTTTCACGGTGCTCCCTGCCGCTTGGACGTCGTTGGCGTTCGCGGAAACTGGACGCTGTTGGTACGATATCTGGGTCGAGTCGGTTGCATTCCTCGTTTGACCGGGCAACAGCACGTGGGTAGTACTTCCTCTCTCTCGAGTCTTGGTGGCGTGAGCGGACGAGTTGACACCACCACCATCTGCACCAGCCACGCCATCAGCACCACCACCATCTTCGTTGCCATCATCCCCGGCGACACCACCAACGCTGCCAAACTTATCGTCGATCGGCTCGGTCTCGTTCCTCGTTTCGATCTCCGTGGAATTCCTCCCGGTCTCCTTCGTCAAGATCACGTTCGTAGCTATCGTCGAGTCCGACGGCCTCGTCGACTTCCTGTAGTACAGGCCACCGCCGGTGCTCCTGAAGGCGTTCTTGATCTTCGAGATTTTATTCTTCTCCACGGTCTGCCGTTCCACCGCGATGTTCATCTCCTCGTTCATCATGTCCTCGAGCCTTGGAACGGAAGCGGAAGTGGTGGTGCCCGGTCCGTTCCTCTTCATCGAGTACCTTCGTCTGGTGGTTAACGACGTGGACGAGGAAGGAAGGGATGTAGATGCCTCGAGAGAATTACTGTTGTTGGAGCTAGAATTTTGGACAGATTCACGATGAATCTTTTGACCGAAGTAGAGAAACTGGGACATGTCCTCCACCGGTATGTTGCTCTCAACTGGTCGGAAGTGATTGTAAAGTGAATCTGGCATTGACACGGTGTTCTTTTTGCGAATTTCAGTTTCTCCCAGTTTTTGACTTTTCGTTGGAGATGTGAGAAGGTTTGAGGTGGGGGTCGAGGGTGGATTTCGAAAGAGGGTTGAGTAATTGGTTCGTGAGTGACTGCTCGATGCTGATTCGTCCTCTTCGGTGTTTGGCCTGCTCGAGGAATCTCGATCGTTTACAAGCTTCCACGAAGGGTCAGCGTTCGCGATTTGATCGTTGCTTGAGAGTGAGGCTTGCTTTTGGTCGGAAGTTTTCAAAATCGATTCGGACGAGGTCTCGATTTCGACGAGAGAAAGATCGGGTCGTTCGACGAAAACCTCGTGTCTGGTTTCTTGGGCTTCGAAAACGTCCGCTGAGTCCCTCGAGGATGTCCCGCTCGATTTTCTCACATGCTCGGGACGCTGGCCCAGTATTTGTTTTCTTCTAGCCGCGAGGATATTGCGAAGCGCCTGCTCCCGCTTGGCTTTTAAAGATGGCAGCTCCGAGTTTGGTGTCATTCGATTTTGTCGATGAGAGTTTCCATGCGATGAATCTGTAACAGAAATGTTTATGCTAATTTGGAGGGTCTCGGGCAAGGTGTTCTTCGCTTTGGCCAAGCAAAATTGTAGAATAAAATAAATTATAATGTTTGGATTGCGATACTACGATTTTGTAGATACAATAAAGGAAAATTATATGAAAATAATATGGCTTATATTTGATCGTACATAACGGGAAGAGATTATTACTAGTTTGGCAAAATGCAAGTATTTAACATCATGCTGTCACGATGTCTTGCACTTTGGGTAATTGTTATACGGGGGAAGTTGATTTGTTTAATGTAAGTTGCTCTTCGTTGCGTACCAAGTTGTCAAAGGTCGATATTCTCACACGTTTTGGGATTCTAGGATTCTCCCGTTTACGAATAAATAAATAATATCACCACGAATCGTTACTCTGCAAGTATACTATGGCTCAGAGAAACTATGGTCTTTTTATGGGCGTGAAATATTTCATTTGGAGCAATTAAATAGCCGATTGATTTAAAATAATAATAATAGTTTGATCAGCAACAAAAACAATATGTTCCTCATTTATTCTACATTACTCATAACTGACTCATTTAACAAGAGTAGGAAGAGTAACAACAGTAACACTGACAATAAAGAAAACGATAACAACAGTAAATCTTAATGATGACGTAGTGCAATTCACGCGTATGATAAAAACAGGCGTACGAGTAATCGTCAGCATTTACCGGGTATTTGTAAACAGGATTTAAAGATAGCGACGCGAATACTGTTATAGAGTTTCAAAAAAACGCTGACGTAGCACGGAAACACTTCTCAAAAAGATTGACCGCGACTTAACCCGTAACTACACGTGCTGGTGTACTTTATACCCTACGCGAAGCAAACACGTGAATAAACCTTTTATAAAAACACATTTGTTTCTTTTTTCATGAATTCGATATGAGTTCTTGCTAATATTTTCTCTCGGAAATAAATCAGCAAATAATTTAATTTAGCATTTCATTCCAAATTTCTTTAAACGTAAATATTTTAACAGCGACGTACACAATATGCGCGCACTCATGTTACATTTCAAGTCACGCGTAGTTAAACCTTAAATACAGGACGTTTTGTCAGTCTCTCGGTTTCACGAAAAGAGACCGAAGAATCGGCTGATAAAAACCGAGAGATTCCGAGCAACGGAACTGCAATTTTACGAGTGACGGAACGGATCGGTGAGCTTTTGGTTACGGTGAGTACCGTCGGTACCGTTACACACCCGAACCCAACTACGACCTTTGCTTTTTACGTATCTTTAACTCCACTCCTCTCCTCACTTCCAAGCGCGCGCGCGCGCGCGATTCCATCGACGCCACTCGATGCGTTTCGAGTGCTCGCAAGAAATACACGGGAGCTGGTACGTACCGTTAGAGGGTACGCCGTGTCGCTCGAAATTTAATTAAAGCTAAGTGTGGAGACACTCACAACGTGGCTCACAACTTTATGCGTGCTTGAAGATGCACGTCCGCTGGTTAGGTCGTTACGCTCGGGAGGGCCCGCTTTTTATCCGTAGGATGATCGGTAAATATCGAAAGCTATCGACTCTTGGCATCTTATGCGAGACGCTACGAAGGGAGCAGGAGTAGGAGGGATGACGAGAAGGATCACGAGGACTGGAAAGAAAAAGTTCGTGCCCACCCCGCGCACATTGCTGAACGCTGGTACCTTCGACGTCGAAGTACGCGTGCTGCCCTTCGCTCGCTTTTACGAGTGTAACGGGCCACGTCAATAAGGAAAAGATACGACTCTCGGAGTTGAGTGTCAAGGTCTCAGGTCAAGCCGACTCTCTAAGTGCGCCCCTGGTGGGGGTAAAGGAGAGATCTCTATCGTCCTGGGGAGAGATACGACAAAGGGGAAACCACGGGCGTGATAATACCGTAGCGGTATCTACCGGTAATTACACGGTACCGGTTTCCTTATAAGCATCGAGAAGTATGGAAGGGAGGCCAAAGCCAGCCTCTCTCTCTCTCTCCCTCTTTCTCTTTCGTTCTCGATTCTCTCCTTTCCTTCTCTTCTTCCTCGCTTCCTTTTACCCTCTCTCTTTCACTCCTTCCTCCTCGACTACCAATCGCGGACTTGTCCCGTCGTGATCATTTGTTTGCGCTTTTACCGCGTGAAACAGAATTGAGATTTCTCGATCCTCGCTTACCCTCCGACGACGTCCGATCTCGAGAGGGGCGGTCGAGAGTTCTAATGGAATTAGTGAGTGTCTCGTTGAGAGTCCTCTCTTTCTTCCTGGTTTTCGTTCTCTTTTTCTGGGTTCACAAGGGCTCGTCGATAATTTAGATTATTCCGATTATATGTAAGTAGGTGAGTTTGGGTTGGGTCATTGAAAAGTGGCCTCGAGAAATGTCGGAGAAGCTTATGGAAATTTGAGGTTCCTGTGTTAACTGTAGACAAGTGACCGAGTTTTTGTTCGTTAGCCAGTTGTCGCTGTGCACGATTAAAGAGGTCGGAGATTATTGAGATTTAGGTGTTTGAAGCTTTAGGAGCTTTCGTGTTGGTGCAACACTATGTGCAAATGCATATAATTATTGAGTGGATGGGTCTAGATTGCACGGTCAATGGGTTATTCGATTTTCTCTTGATTTAAATGTAACTTATATACTCGGAGTTACGACAAGATTGAAATATGTGTATCATCTTCCTACTATCAGTGAACGTGTGTGCACAGGATGTTTATTAATCGACGGTTCGGTCGTGATTTGAAATGCGGAGTAAAAAATTTATCGCATATTTCTTTACTCTTTATCGAATAAAATTGATAAGCTTCCTTCCTTTCGACACAAATCAATGGGTAAACTATAGCCACGAATGAAAATCATAAGTCGGAGATGTACCTCTCAAAAACTTTCTGGGTTCTTTTTTATATTTTTAGTTTACTCTTTTACGCTTTCTGAAGTATGACTTCTAATACAGCCTCTTTGGAACTAAAATTATAAATACTGTCACTCTCAGATACAACGGAAACATTTTGTTGAGTTTACGCGGGAAATCTAAAAATCTCGTAGAAACCGACAATGCGACATAATAATAAAAGAATACATATATTGACGATATTGAGTGCGCGGAGAAATTAAAATTTTATCGTCCAATTAAACTCATCGACAGTGTCATTTCGTATCAACGCGTAAAATAACACGTCATCGGTATCGCGCTCCCTAAAAACCACGGTTTAGATTTTATTTCAAGACTTCGAAACGTACATTAATCCCTAATTCAACGATATATCAATGTATAGTCGGATGATCCGCATTTTAACCAGAGAAATTGTTTCTCTCCATTGCGCAGCGCCTCAAAGTTCAACAAGACATTCGCAGCAAAGACTTATCGATGCGACGCCCGACGCCAGCGGTTTTTCGCCAACGAGAAAGAAAAAAAAGGAACACACGTGCCGATCCAGTCTCATCTAATGACATATTCAGCAGACGTGACGCACGGAATACCCGCAAGAGTTCACGCAGGCACGCTCTCCTGCCTGATAAACCAGTTCGCGCGATATTAATGCATCGGGCGCCGTGTCATTCATAATTGAATGACACGTAAGCTTTTTTGGCTTTCGGTCATTCGTGTGTGCATGACGATCAAATGAAATTCAAACTTCGTGTTATGCATGGTAAATAATGCATAATGGCAAATTAAACGTCGACTCTTAATACTACGAAGAGCATGACGTCGTATCTAGTCGTTCAGGTGATACCTTTAATTTGCAGGAAATTTCTTGCAGGGTGATGCGTTATGAAATTATCACACGACGCGCAGCATCCTCTATCTTCTCTTATACTCTTACGTCGTTCTTACGAGGATTCCGACTAAATCGTTACGTCGACGTGGGTAGAAAGAGAAAGAAAAGGAAAAGAAGAAAGGGAGAAAGAGAAAGAACCTTAGCCTCTCGACCAAATCGCAACAAAAACTCTCGTGGGTCTCTTCTAGCGGGGCAGAGAGGACGAAGATTTTTACGTGGCGACGCGGGAGCCGACACCGGGCCTCCTCCTCGCTCCCTCGTATTTTGAAGTCTTGAATAATGCAGACCACCTATTATCCCTCTCGAAATCGCGAGTCATCATCTGACCTTCTCTCCCCTCGGAATCCGCGTTGCACGGAATTCTAGAGGTACCCGGAGAACAGTGTCCTACCCTGTCTCGACGCGAAACGAGAGAGCCAACGCGGAGGAGAGGAAAAGAAGGCGGCTGGAGGATGAGAATCGGAAGAAGGTGGGGGGTGCTCAAAAGAGAGAGAGAGAGAGAGAGAGAGAGAGAGAGAGAGAGAACGACGTGAAAGGAGGTAAGGAGTCGTGGGTTATCGCCGCGAACGTGACCGCATAAAGGATCGTAATATTTTATGCGAACACGTGTATGAGGAAGGTCAGTGCTGCTCCTGTTCTTGTTTCGCGGAGAGTAGGTACGCCGCTCCGTTCCTGGCCGCGCGACAGGATCCCCAGCGATCCGTGACTCCCAGAGAGGTACGTCCGAGTGAACTACAATGCACTCTCGCGTGACACCGGAGGACAACGGGTAGAACGCCAAACTGGAGTCTCGCGCGCCAAGTGCGTCTCTCCTTTTCTCTTTGTATCTGAGATTGCGATTCGATCTCTTGGACGATCCTCGACTCTTTTCGTTAAAGCATCGATCTTCGTAGATACACACACTTTCCTGTTGAATATTATCGAGAAGATGGATTTTTGTCGTTAGCTACTTATTAAGAGGGAGGATTGTCGCGATCGTGTACCAAATAGTCGACGTCGACGAAGCTGGATTCGGCGACGTTTTGTACAGAGGGCACTGTTGGTTTTTAGTCGGGGTAGTCAAAGGTGGGTATTGCTGCGCATTGTGGATTGTGAATCGATTGGATGATTTTCACTCGTGAACTCTATTCTCGATGCGCTTTACTTGGTGTTAATTCGACCGACTTTTAGTTGGATAATAAAGTTCGAGGCTGCAAGCTCGATCGCTCTTTTCGATAGGAAGTTGAATTTGTTAGAAAAACGATTCTCTTGATTCGATTCGGAATAGATTCGAAGATAATTTCTAAGTCGAACGTTTCTACTCTCTTACTCTTGCTCCCATCCTCGCCGTTTTCTTTGAACTTTTACCTGCTTTCTCTTTTTCCTTGCGACTCTTTAGTTCCTTCGGTTTCTAAATGTTATTGTATACGATATGTTACAATTTATCGCATTTACATCCAACCTCTGATAGAGTGCAATAAAATATGTCTGTCTTTCTCGTTTTGATGAAGTTTCAACCAATATTTCATTAGTACCCTGCTCGAGGCGCCAACTGATCGAACGACGCACGCATTCAGCCGACGAGCTTCCGATGTCTGTCTCCAGCATCCGCCCTCGACCATTTACGATTAAACTGCTTCCTTCGCGAGATCGTCAAGAGATGCCAACGAATCGTTTCCTTCTCGCTCGCGTGCATCCTGATCGTATAATTACCGATGCGGTCGCCGTTCCGCCAATTTCACGCAATCAAGGTCTCTCGCGCGCTAATCGATCCGTCGAGTCCAAGGATCTTGGTGGGAAAAAATGTTGGATTATCTTATTGTTAACTGAAAACCAAAGAGCAATTCGTGGATGAGATAAGATGGTGAGGAAGAAGAGGAAAGGAGAAACTTATTTAACCGTGCCTCGAGACCGCTGTGTATAAATAAAAGATGTGGAAATTTAATGATGAACAATGAGCGAAATGATACGTACCGATACAAATGACAAAATAAGTGAAATCGAAATGAAGAATGAAGACACGGAGGATTGAAATTGGATTGAGAATGAGAATTTATGGTAAGATGACAAGATACTTCGAGTTACAATGGAATCCACACACAAATGAAATTTAGCAAGAATTCTATGAAACAAGATCGTTCGATACATACAATTCTCGTGCAACGATAAAAATAAAGAGCGAATCGGCAATCCATCGTGCATTTACGTACCTAATACTCAATTTCCACTACGAGAATACTGTAACACGAGAGATTTCAAAAATACCGTCGACCTAGGGCAAAAATAACAGTGAAAGACGCGGGAGCCGGTGAATTACTCAAATCCAGGACGTTTTCATTCTCTAGCCGAGATCGTGACGACCCTAGGCTGCTAACAACGAAGGAAAGGAGGAAGAGGAAGAGAGAACGAAGAGGAGAAGCCTCGCAGCATCCTGTCCGTGTCTCGATTCGGGAAAAGAAGGATGAATTCCCGCCCACGCTTCCGCTACTACGACTACTACTAGTACTACTACACTACTACTACTACTACTACTATTACTACTACTACTACCATTACTAGCTGGGCAACGACGGCAAAGACGAGCAAAGACGACGACGACACCGACGACAAATCCCTGTAATTCAACGTGATCGATGATCTACACGGTGGATCGAAGCGCGCCCGTAAGAGACGCGAGAACGGGATAGCGACGAAGGACGAGGCCAAGGATACTCTTCCTGCATACTTTGGATGCAACTACAAATTGCACGCCGTGTCGACCCGCGAATGCGAATAAAGGGAGGACCCGAACGAAGAGGAGACTCTAATTAGTCTCTGCGTGGGGAGGGCGTCGAGGAAGCTTGCGTTTCGAGGAGAATAACCAAGAGGCAACCCTTCGAATTAGTGCCAACTATTCTCTCACGGATAACAGAAATTTGTCGACTCTGTCCAGAGATTAAAGAACGCTTGTCACTTGGCGCAACGGTGATAGATCATCGCCGGTTTGAAAATTCTTCTTCGAGGTAGTAGTAAAGCTACCGAAGGGAGAACGTATTAGTGTACGGTTGATGTGCAGGTAACTAAAAGCGTTTGAGAATTATTAGACGAAGCAGCGTTTGAAATTGTGGGAGTTCCTTTCTTGCGCTACGTGGATCGATTGAAAATGTTTTTCTGAAATTGGTTTGCTTGGACAACGAGACAGCGGACAAAATGGAACAGGAATGGTAATAATGCATGGACAAAATCGGGGTAGGAAAGCATCGAAGAGAATCGATGGGTAGACGAAAGGTAGAGTACTGGAAGAAACTCTAAGTGTTCGCGAACGAAACAAACTAACAGCATAAAAAGAAAGCACGGCGGCCTGCAGTCATAGCGGAGGGAACAAAGAGAGAACTGAAGCAAAGTATTATGCCATTCCAAAGTTTCCTTGAATGCACCGGTCAGCGGACATCCGTAAACATGAAAAACTAGGGGGTAAACCCCCTGCGCTTTCGCTTCGCTCAAGCGCCAACCCCCCAGATCGCCTTTGCTCGCGCTTCGCGCTCGCTTTACCGGGTGCAGAAAAGCGAAGCTTAGGCCCAAGTGATCAAAACCGGACAATTAAATGTATCCGAACCAAAATTTGACATGTACATAGAGTATATACACCTTTGCTGCGGTGAAACTTTATGCATGGTTATCTTCAACCATTCAGAAATTGCGACAAATTGAAATCTTTAATCCAGTATTCCGGCGAAACGCTTGCGCGGATTCAAAAATAATTGCAATGTAGTTTAAAAATATACCCATTTGGTGCCACAAAACTTTATGGTCATCTTCAACCGTTTCGAAATTACGGGATTTTCAAACTATAATTATAAAATAGTGAATTAAAGATTTGAAACTGGCACCATTTCTAAACGGTTGAAGATAGCGATACATAAAGTTTCCTGGCACCAAATGGGCATATACTTGATGTGCATGCCAAATTTTGTTCGAATCCGTTCAGCCGTTTTGCCGGAATAGTGGACTAATCAACTTTCTTGCTCAAATAGTGGATTCAAAATTTTAATTTGCCGCTATTTCGAAACGGCTGATGATGGGTATACATAAAGATTCCTGGCACCAAATGGGTATATACTTGATGTGCATGCCAAATTTTGTTCGAATCCGTTCAGCCGTTTTGCCGGAATAGTGGACTAATCAATCGTTTTCGTGGAATAGTGGATAAAAAATTTGAATTTGCCGCCATTTCGAAACGGTTCAAAATGGCCATACATAAAGTTTCGTGGCACCAAATGGATATATACTCGATGTACATGCCAAATTTCGTTCGGATCCGTTCAGCCGTTTGGCCGGAATACTGCACTAAGGGATTAATGAATTTTGCACTATTTCCATTAGTGCAGTATTCCGGCCAAACGGCTGAACGGATCGCAACGAAATTTGGTATGTACTTTGAGTATATATCCATTTGGTGCCAGCAAACTTTATGTATCGCTATCTTCAGCCGTTTAGAAATGGCAGCAATATTAAATTTAAATTACATTTTTTTCAAATTTTGAATCTCCCGCCATCTTGTACCGGTTCAAGATGGCGGCTCACAAACCTTATTGTCAACTCACAGTAGTGTACTTGATTTTTGTGCCAAATTTCGTCCCGATCGGTTCAGCCGTTTTTCGGAAATCGAGGATATACACGGACATACACACACACACACGAACGGTTTTCGCGATGGCGATTGCATAAGTCACTCCCATTACGGTCGTGCCTAAAAACACAAGAAGAACGCGTAATAATATACAATCGAACTGAGGACGACGATAAGAATCGAAGAGTTACGTGTTTCTGAAATTCCCTTGAATCCACCAGTCGGAGAACCATTAAAAACACAAAAACGCATCGCAATAATGTCCGGGCGAAGTAACGCGTCGCAAAAAAAAAGAAGAAAAAAAGAAAAGAAGAAAAAGAAAACACCACCGAAATACTACTCGATTCCAAAAATCCCCCGGCATTCGTGTAGCCGGCTAAAGCCAGTAAAAGGAAATATCAAATCGTACGGTCGACCTAACGACAGTAAAAAACGAAGGAAGAGTGCACGAAGCGAACGCAACGTGGAGCATGCCACGCTCTCCGTCTCACCGGACGCCGTCGATCCCTGCATAATTTGTCTGGCCATTACATAATTATTGCATAATTTACGCGTGCCACCACGCGACGGTACTGACGATCACGCACGATATACATATATTGTAACCTTTTTTTTTTGTTTACCAACGATCGTACACCGAGTTCATCGAGAATACGAACCGGACACGTATACGTTCGTGACGTCATGCGCTCCCGTGCCGTAGAAGTTCGACCTTTACCTGTCCGGCGTACGAAAAATTTTTGGTGGAATACGCGCGAGGTACACTCGCGTCCTGGTTTAACGACGGCAATGCGAACGCGTGAGTGGAAGAATGCGGTCGTCGACCAGAGTCGACCCGCCACCGTCGGTGTCTCGTAGTGGTATTTCTTTAACTCGAGCCGTATGGTTTCGCGTTACCGCAGAGAGGAGGCCGCCTTTGAGCGTTCCACGATGGGCGAGGGAAGCATGGAGAAGGATGAGAGGCGGGAGCCGAGCGGTGAGAAGAGGAGGAAAGACGAGGGTGAACGAGAGAGGAGAAGAAGAGACGAGGAGGAAACTGCTGGCTAAGCTGATCTATCGCGTGGAGATCGTACGTGCAGGTATCGTTTGACCTGTGTTCGTCTTTCGCGAAGCGTGCATCCGCTTCCGTCGGCCGGGAGGACACTCCGGTCACTGGGCGGGCACAAACCAACGCTAATTATGTAACCAACTCGCTCGAGGATCGTCCGCACGGTTGTCTTTATCGGCCTCACTAGCCCACTCATTTTCGTGCTGCTGACTAAACCAGTGCCACCCTGCTTTCCCACTCACTCGTGCGGGGTCGGAAATTCAAACAGCTTTGTTCGTTCTCTTACGAAAATAGTGCACTTTTTTTTTCACGCGTTGGTTGGTCGTGCACAGCAACGGTGCGGTGGATGAATTGTGTAATTCATTGCCTATTCTTCGGAGGATATTTTTTGAGGATTGTTTTGTACGTGTCTGTTTGCAGAGCGGGGCGAAATATTTATTTTTTTTTATGACGTGGGTGCATACGATTTTGTCCGTTCGTATCACGAATTATCGGTTGGTAAACAATTGGGCCTGATAATAAGTTCTTTCGTAGTGTATTATAATAAGATATAGCGTTCAATCGTTCAATCCTCCTTCAATCGTTGGTCGGTGCCCCGGTGAAAAGTGTAGAATGATAGGTACAGTAGTTTTAGAGTTCATGATTTTCAAGCGTGAAAGTCAATTTTCTTTTGTATAATATAAAGAAGAGGAGAAGATTAATAATTATTCGATTCGCATATTTATTCCTACGCTCGGATTGTCGTAGACCGAAAGTTGAACTTCTACGAATTTTCACATTTTCTCTCCACAGTCATCGGAGTCTCTAGATCTCCGTTGCTGTGCACAGTAAACGTGGATAAATCGTGAGATTTCTTTTTTTTTCCGGAAACAATTGAGATTTGTTAGATTATCTGTTTGCGCGTAATTCTCACCATCGTGAAGTGTACACCTTCGACCTGGAGAAGAAGGTATCGTCCTTCAATCGTAATTGGCCGCACAAAGTAAAATCATTTCGTTTTCAACGGTTCTTCTTCTACGAATTTTTTCGATCTTAACGCACCGATCTTTACCGATTTCTTATTCCACGACGAACCTGCGAATATTTCTGCTACAAAATGCTAGTATCGCGATTCGCTTGAAACTCATCTTCACAAGTGTCATCGCGACAACTCAGTGAGACCTGACAATTAAAATTCTACTTAAAATTTTTTTTTCCTTTGGATTTGGCCAGTCTCTTCCTGGTTCCACTTGTTCTAACATCTAGCTTCGCGCGGTAACCGTGAATCGTCCAATCGTGAATGAAAAAATGAATGGTCAAGTGTTTTGTCGAGGAAGCAACAGCGCCCACTAAAACCTTCGTGTCGATCAATTAACTCTTAGCAGGCGGCATTACCGCGTTCTCGGATACGTGACGCGCGTGACTCGTCGAATAAAGAGACCTCCTACCGAAGGTCGACTAACGATCGTTCACGTAAGAGGAGTTCGGAGTTCATCCGAATCGAATGGCGTGATTCGTACGGTTCGCACGAACGAACACTGTTCGCCCGTCACGGCAATCGTTTTCAATCGGCTCTCCATCAAATTTCGTTCATCCTCGTTCTTAATCGACGCTCCATCGAATCTCGCTTCTTTCACGCGTGTAACTAGCACTTACTTAGTGTGCCCTGTATTGAATACTGCTGAGTGGCTCTTTGTAATAGAAAATGATTTATAGAGAGAGAAAACGTGTACTAGGATGGAGGAGGTTAATGCTTTATCGTATAAGAATACGTACGTAAATGAACTGAGCAATATTAGCGAGTCGTAAAACACAAAAGATCGCGAAATAGCTTTTGACTTCAAGATTTTTGTCGATACTTATCGATACCAGATTCAAATTATTAACCGTTCGAGTGCCACGGGTTTTTCTTGTTTCCCAATCAAAAATTGCCAAGCTGCGCAATAGCGCTTGTCCCATTCCGTGTCGAAAAATGCCAAGAAGTTCGATCGCGCTGTTCTAAGTTAACATACATATATGCGGTGAATCCTACTTCTTTCGATTGAATAGTACATATTCGAATATCTCATTGAGCGGGAGTGGGGACAAGGGGCTTGATTAATCATTGATTCTGATCCGAACGAATCACATCGTAATGTCAATGCCCATAATACGCTCGCAGTTTTCGACACAGAACAGAAGAAGCACAATACCGCCGCGTGGCACTCAAACCAATTAAGAAAAAAATTATCAAGACTGCTTAAATAGTCTGACCTTCCTGTCCTGCCCTTTTTGTAATGGGATCTATCGGGTCGGCCAAAAAAAGCATCATTGCATCGGAAAACTTACATATACCGATTTCCTTGCAAGGAGATAAGTTTACCTTTGATTAATATTAAATCTAACGACTACCGAGTTTATAATTATTTGCCATTAAATACACTTTATTTGAATTATCGTTAGTATCGGCACTGGCTTCAAGAACTATCAACTGCGATGACTACCAATAGTAATTCCGCTTCATTAATACCTCTGATATAGCAGTTCCTTCGAAATATTCTCACGAATCGAGCCAAGCCATCGAGAGCGTAGCTTACGTCAAATTACCATAATTCGGTGCTAAGCAATTATTCGTAATTATCGTACCTCGTTATTAGTTATCGCATTTTCCAACGGTTATATTATAGGCATTGGCCATTCTCATCGACCACGCTCCATTACCGAAACATTTTTTGCTTTATCCGCAGATGAGTTTAACGGACCGAAGCGAGATTCTAGGGAAATTCTCGAATTAATTAGCATTCCACGGTGGAAGGATAGTCCGATGGAATCGGCGAACTTACGCGTTCGATTACGCCTCGGTGATGGTATCGCGGTAGCGTGGTAGTTACATAAGGATCGTAAAGACGCACAATGGAGGGCCCCGATGTTCCATTGAATCGTATGCGGGTTCCGGTAGAACAATGGCACGCGGTTCGGTCCGATCGACGCGTTCGCTAAACGTCCGCGGCGGTTACCTTGCGGAACGCTTCCTGGGTGCGGCGAGAGGCTGTCTTCGCGAAGGGTAAACGAAAAAAAATTTTTTTTCCTTCCACCTTATCCCTGAGAGGAAATCCTCGGCGTGTGAATAGGATAGAATCGTCTTATACATAGAGTCGGTATTACGACGTTAAGATTTTCATGCTTTTCAATTGAAGCTAAATGGTTTAATTTACGTACGTGTACGCGAAGCGTAGGTACATTTTATTAGGATATATTCCAAATGTTATTTAGATATGTGTATATGTAAATTTATGAAGATTAAGTTTGTGCTTTAATCATTTCCTTTTTCTTCGAAAAATGTATTTTATTATTTAGCTTGATAAGCACAGTAGTTTAATCACTTATGATTATATTATTCATTAATTACTTATTATTTTAGCTCTATAATCATCGGCTTTATTAGGAGTAGAATTAATGGCTTATGTAAATTTTTTTGTTCTTTTATCTGTCTTTTTGAACGTTTATTCTAATATTTCAATGCGTTAAAATTACTATACTTTTATACGTCTCCTTTAATATGTTCAGATTCTTCATAATCTAAAAGGGTCCATCCGTTTAAATAAATAAATATGTAATGTGTGACTAATACATTGCAATGTCCAAATGAAAATAGAATTATCTAGAAATTAGAGCATGTTGCGTATTGCCCATTGGGTATGTGTTCTCATGCGAACGCGAGAGAAAATAATTTGGCAAGACTTCCGGCCATTCGTGGCCCCATACCAATGGTTACGCCCTCTTGTGGCTCCTCCGTCTTATTATTTAGGTCTAGAATGTGGATCAGGGTGAATAATAATATCGTTGGTAATACAGCGCACCCGCACCTCTACGTCTGCGTAAAAACGTTATTCGTAGTTCACTTAACGAAAGCGGAACAATGAAGATTAAACGAAAAATGACGTTGCTACACGTTACTTACCAGTAAAGCACAAAACTGTGGAAATTTCGAAAACACGCGCCAATTCAAACGGATTCGATTTTTGTAATCAGGATCCTCGATTTAGCAAAGAGGTCACGTTTCCGAACCAACAGAACCAGCGTCGACCAGGGTAATCAACGTAGTAACGCATTAACCTGCTCTCCCACAAATCAACCACAACCCGAATAATTCTTGCAGAATTTACCGAGAAACAAAACTCGTAAGAGAAGAATCTCGCACGCGAAGTAAGAACTTTCTCATCCTCGCGCCCTCTTTCTAGTTCTCTTCTCTCGCGATTCGAACTCGATCGCAGAACAGCTCGTGCCCTAGAGGCTACCGTGCGCGAGGAGAGAATTAATAGATCGACGATTATAATTCAACGCGAGACCGAGTCGGAGATACGGTTCGATGCCGACCGAGAGAAAGGAAGAACGCGACTTTCCGCCTCCAGCGTGCTGGGGGCTGCCGTGCTGAAAGCGCGCCTCGCGGAGAGAGAGAAAAAAAGGAGCATTTCTTACGTCGTCGTTGTGGCTGGAAACGCGCGCGCGTTCAAGGCTATTCTCAAGATCACGGTCACGTCGCCAGTGTACCGAACGTTCGCCATCGGTCATCGAACGATTCTCACAGTCGGTGACCGAGAGCGAGGGAGCGATTGGCCGAACGAGTGAAACGAGCTCGACCAGCCATCGACAAAAACAACCTTCGTACGTGTATCGCGATACCAGGGTGATCGGTCATCGAGCACTTCGGTTACCTTCGCTTAAGAACGCCTGATAGATGATCGGCCTTATATCAGCCAACTGCGTACCCGAACTCCTAGTTAAATCTTTTCTACGGCCAACCACTCGTACCGAAGATTTGCGAATTCATCATCCGCGAGAATGCTCATTCAACGGTCAGCGTTCCTACGCTCGAGGTACCTACCAATAGGTAAACGGAAGGTTGCGGAAGATGCCGTTTTTTTTCTACTATTTGCCTTTCTGTCGCGTTTCGTTTCAATCGTTCTTTTTTCTTTGGATTGGTTAGGGTCGACATTCTTTCCACGGTCAGATGACTGGTGTCAACAACAAACATGTTTACTGGGAAACACTGAGATAGTCCAGCGATGAAACGTTTTCGATTCAGGCTACTGGTATTCGGCTATAAGTTGACGTTACCTCCTTGGCAGCGATAAAAAGAAGGGGAAAGGAAAAACAAGTGGCAAGAGAATCCTACTAGCCTCTCTTACCTAAGCAAACCGGAAATTACTACTTATCCGTGATAAAGAAAAGACGCTTACGATGGCAATGCTTTGAACGATTAGATTCAATAGTCTTATACGTAATCGTTGATAGTTTAGTTTCGAGTAAAACTCACAGGCGCCGCTCAGAAAAGAGAAAACCCTCGTACCCTGTCTTTCCTTTACTATCGTGGAGAGCAGAAATTAGGAGGATTAGTAGGACAGTTATAATACGATTATACATTCCCGTACTACTAAACAGCTTTAACGTATTTTTCTCAAAAGTGACATCGTGCCGCTTTCAACGTAAACGGCTTACGCGTACCTCGTACGTTATTTTTTAAAAAACAAGAATGTAGCCAGCGTCCGATTATAATGAGACAAGGTTCATTTTATTAGTCTATTTTTAGTAGGTACTCCTTTCTCGGATCTCGCGGTAATCCGCAAATGAAACTAAAACAAACCTCATTAGTCATTGTTTTTTCGTCGAATCGTTGATTCATCGGTGGTGCACGCTCCTGCCTGCCTGTACACGTTTTTCTGACTAATCCTCGTGGGCTCTCCTCCCACATCGATCTTCTCTTCGTGTGCAATCGTACAACCTCGTACTGGTATCGTACCTAACGATTTGCTTGGCCGTCGAGACTTGATTGCCGAGAGAAAGGTCGTCACCTTGCACCGCACTCGCATACCGACCAATCGAATCGCGTGTCAATCTCGGTGCTTCGTTCGTCCCTTATCGTCATTATCGGCGGCCCGTATACCAACGGGACGAGCCCAATGCGAGTCCAACACGACGTTCGATCGTGAACGTATACTACACGCATTGTACACCTCACCCCAGAATAGTGGGATCCCCATTCTTTCTTGTAACTGCCAAGAATTTATGTACACCCCGAGCCCGTTCGTTCAATTCGTCGTTTTTCTTGAATTTGGGTGTTTCAAACATCAACGAAATGATCATTATCACGCGTATGACATCATTGCAGAAGGATTTGCGTCCCGCCGGTTTTGAAGTCAAGGTCCGCGAGCCTTTTTTGGACGATACTACATTTTAAGATATTAATCGAGGAAGCTTCCAGAAGGTATAAGACGAATAGGAACGTAAAAAAGCGTTTCGACGGTTGAATAAAAGCATAATTTCTTAATTAGCTCGAAAATATTCAAAGCGCTTCCCGCCGTTTTGAATAAAAAAAAAGGGTACAGGTGCCATAGTTCATCTTTCTCGCTAATCATTCCATAAAAAAAGGCATCGGTTATTTTTTTGATAGAGACCGGATGAATCATCGTCCGTCGAATCATCGTTGAACATTAGCGCCAGTTTGACACTTCAAACCTCTTTCGTGGAATGCTCATGGCCGTTCTTAAATTACGCGTATTGGTCTCTCGTGTTTCGCAGTGGATTCGATTCTTTTTTTCTTTTCTACCGAAGGGACGAACTTCGAGGAGCAGGAGCAAGAGAAATCGAAACTTCTCGACGACCGGCCGTCGCGTACCTACAAGAAGACATCGACGAGCGGTCGATCTCTCCTCGCGGATCGGTCTACGGCGCGCGGGACGATAATTTACACGGGGCCCGCTCTTCCGGCACGTAATACCGAGGCTAATGAGCTCACGTGTCGTGGCGAGACCGGCATGTTACATAAAGGTGCGGATGCGCCTCGGAAGATACACGTTTCAGTTGTCCGTGTCCGAGTCGTGCTCCTCTCTGGAGGACGTTCGAGAAAGATTATGGCGCAGCGAAGAGAATTGCTCGTAATGAGATTCAAGAGGATTTTTAATGTTTATGCTCTGCTATCCGAGATTACGTGATTATTATCCCTTTAATGTCTCTCGACGAATGATTAGACCGGTTGAGATAAAGAGGAAGAAGGACAGAAGGTTATTAACCCTTAACTGGTTGTGCGCGGTCTGAGAGTGTACGCGATGTATAAATTCTCTTGTATTTCTATCCTGGAACCAATCACCGAGTTTCTTCTTATTACTTCTAGTACGCGAAGCGAACCTGTATTAGTTTACTGTAATATAGATAAAGATCTGCTTGTAATTTGGAAACGCGAGAAAAAATCGCGCGACCGGTTGACGATTAAATCGAATTCGATTCGTTAAGATCTGAGATCGAAGATCATGCCGGAATATTGAAAAAATAAAGTACAATGCGTACGACGCAAAAGGAAATGTAATTGCAAGAGGTTTAGAAGAACGGAGAAAGGCTCAATGACAATCTGTTCCATCCTGAGAATGAGACTTTCTTTCGAGCACTCGACTTGACGTCACACATCACAGGAACGATTCGACAATTATAAAAACAATCTTCGTACGAGGAAGCACTTGGAAGATCCTTACGTATAATTAAAAAACTAGAATTACACGGGGATAGGCAGAGTCGCGTGTTAATGATGAAGTAAAAGATTCAGAATCGATTCACCACTTACAATTACCGGCTTATCCCAGGAGACTGAAGACTTTCGAAATTGGCTCAACTGGATCTGCGCTTAGGGAAAGGGGATTCGGAGAGAAAAAAGAGAAAGAGAGTGAGAAATCGTGCGGGAAGGAAAGAAGAAAAAGAGGAGGAGAGAAGCAAGGGCGAACGCTAATTTTTATTCCTCGTACGTCCCCGCCCGACGGCACCTCCCACCGATGTGAGACAAAGCCTGTACGGACGCCGTGGATAAGTATCGTTACATGTGCCAAGCCACGGGGATAGTCATAATGTAAGCATTGAACCGACGAAGCGGGGCCCGAACCGTCGTCCATTGTATTCCATAGCCGGAGTCGCAGGTTCAGGCAGCCTTGAGGTACCGAACCTCCCAGCGCGACAAGATGATGCATCGTTACAATGCGCCGAGCCTATACTTGCCCTTTAGGGTCACGCAGAAAAGTCTGGAGGTTAAGAGGTATCGAGGTAAGAGCATCTACGCTCGTCTACGTGCATCTTAAGCTCGTCTCTCGCGATCCGCCCGGAGACGAGACGTTCCTACGTTTCGCGTCCTTTTATCCTCGACCGAGAGGCTTCTAGGCTTGGTAAGATAATCGGCAGGCTCGAATAATCGACTACTCCGGCTAAAAATGATCCCAGGAATGGAATGATCACGAGAATTGAATTTTCTTCGAAACCTCGAGTGATTTCGAATCATTTTTTGCGATAGAATGCCTTCTGGCGTTAGATTCTAGCTCACTGAGCTGAGTAGTAAGTAATTAAGATTTCTAGATGATCAATGGAGATGGATGTAACATTTCTCGTAATGTGCAATTAGTAAATCCACAGTTAATTTGGCACTGTACGTTATTTAGAACGAGTGATGTTTAATTTAATGTAACCGTTTTATTATGCGCATGATATTGTATAATGCTTATGAAACTTGCGTGTCGTTCGAGTATGAATGACGTGGGATTCAATGCATTTCTTAATGCCTTGCAATTTACAGGCTTTGTTTCACAACTACATTACGAAAGCTTATTCTTCGCTTTAAAAGTGACAAAAACAAACGGCGAATGTAAATTTAAATCATTCGCAGATCTTTTAACGTATCAATATTTTCTAGTATTCACTGACATCGGAAAAGCTTCATAGAGTTGCCGTTAGGTTCTAGTACAAAACCGAGTGCCAGCAAATCCGATAAAAAATATGAAATAGTCAATATCAGTAATAATAATCTTTTTTTATGTGAAACTCAGACATGTATAATTCAAGTGCAAATCGCGGTATCTGACATTATCTTTTTCACTCCAATGATCTCACTACTAGCCTCTTCGAGGCAGTCGAGTTTCCACCGAGGAGGAAGAAGGAAAATTGCAAATGCACCCACCCAATAGATGGAAAGCAGTTAACGCATTATTGCGGATTTTCCCAAAGTGTCTCTTTCCTTCTTTCGTCTGCACGGGTTCGTAGAAACCGAATGGAGCAGGCACCGATCAAACTCCTTCGATTTCCTCCAAGTTGTTGTCGCAACGGTTCTCGCCCAGTGTCAAGGCCGCATTCCCTCCGGGCTTATTCGCCTGCCGCCCTGCCAACCAGTTTCGACCGTTTCGTCGAAGCGTACCTTTATATAAACTGACGTGCTAGTAAACACGCGTCTTACGTGGCCGTTACTTGCGACTGGACCACCGAGATTGGGCCGAGCTGGTCCAAGGCCATCATCGGCGAGCCCCTCGAATCGCCATCACCTGGTGGTAAACCCTACTCGGTGATATAATTCCGGTGCTCCGCGAAACTCGTATTTCCGCATGAGAACGTTCCCGAAAACTGGTCTGCGCGAGGCGATTACGTCAAAACGGGCGCTCTGGGACCGGAGTATGGGAGTGACGATTCAAAAGTCGATCCGTCGAAAGATTTTTTCCGTAGAACAGTTCGACTTTTAATCGATAATTTATACCGCCGCTTCTCAATGAATCTATTGATTTTTCGAGAATATCGAATCAATTGGTCTTTAGTATCTTTTTCTTCCAGTTGGAGAATCTTGATATTTCTTTTAAATATTCATTATCGTTGCTATTTTGTAAAGTAACTTCGTGTATAGTATGTTTCCAGTCTGGAGATGAAATTGGAGTCCTGTTAGTGTTCCTAATTGTAACATAAGTCACTCCCTTTACGGCCGTGCCTAATAAAAGAGGACTCCTTTCGATTGTGGACTTTCAATACACCAAATTCGTCGATAGATTTTCTATTCTTTGTCTACCCACTGGAGAAATCGATCCCCGAAGCATTGATTATATTAGTCTACGATTTTTTACGAATAGGTTTTCCTCGACAAATAATTAAATCCATTCGGAGAATTGATGCTTACTCGAAAAGGGCAGCCTAGACTAAATTATCGAACTCATTTGTATCAATTAACAGCTCACGATCCTGAGCGTCGATTGAAATCAACGAACAATTATTCGTCATAACGAACAAAGACGTCATTCTATGGCTGGCACTTCTCCAGTTTGCCTACCGAGTAGATATCCGGGCCCTAAGATCGCCGAATCGAGAAGATCTTCCGTCCACGGAAAGATCGCCATCCACGAGGTCACGATCGAGCTCGACAGTTTTCGCGATCTCGAGTAGCTCAGATTTCCGTTTTCTGGGCGCGATCGAGGGTGAAAACGGTGCATGAATCACGATTTCACGGAGAAGAGGCCTGGCCAGTAGTGGCGCGGTTACAAGGTTCGGCGTTCGACCGGGGGTATTCGCTTGGCCCCAGAGGTGGACGAAGGCGCAATAATGGATATCGATGATGTCGGAGGAGACATCGGCATGTCCGCACGCATTCCGGCAGCCAGTTATAAATCACTGATCCGTATCTCGGTAAGACCTTCTCCGACCAAATGGATGCTACTGTCGATTTGAATTACTGCCCTTGGTCGGGGGAGAGCCATTGCCCAGTAGACATCGAGCTCCAAACGGTTCAAAGTTCTATGTAAACTACCGCCCACGTTTACATTTCTCCTTGCTTATACCCTGAGCAGGCTGCCCGCGCACCCTCCTCTTCCCGATTCTCTTCGTGCTCTATCTCTAGGAGTGGAACGTCCCAGGTAGCCACCGAGACTTTCCACGAGAGAGAGAAAGAGAGAGAGAGAGAGAGGGAGATCTCGAAGAGTGAAGAAGGTTTGTCTCGGTATGGACGCCGTTGCGTCAGAGTTATCTGGAATGAGGCAGTTTCGAAGAGAGGAACGGATAAGAGGAGCTTTTTGAACGGGACTGAGAAGAAGGATCGAAGATTTCAATGTATCTTTGAAGATAGACTTCCTTTTTCTGGCAGTGCTGCTCTAGTACGATTGCAGATGTCGAGGAATGGAGAATGTATGTTCCGATATGGACGGCACCGTTACGTTAGGATTATGTGGACCGAGGTAAGCGGATAAGAGAAGCTTCCTAAACGGGAGGAAAGAGAAGGATCGTTTTGTTATTACGGAACAAAATTCAAATTACCTTCAAAGATGGATTTTCATTGTCCTGCAGTCCTGCTCTAGCGGAGTTTCTACGATGAGTAAATTCGAAGAGTGGAGAAGGTCTGTCGCGGTATGGATTTCGTTGCGTAAGAGTTATCTGGAATGAGGCAGTTGCGAAGAGAGGAATGGATAAGAGCTTTCTGAATGGGAGAGAGGAGAAGGGACCGTTTCGTTATTGCGGGAAAAAAATTTGAATTCTTTTGGAAGATGGATCGGTTCAGGGTCACGAAAAAAATGGTAGGTTGTCTTAATCTTGACATGTATCATGAAGGTTTATCCTGAGTGACCTTTAAAAGGTTTTGTCCCCCGTTGGTTGTTCGTTAACATGATAATAACAAAGGAACTATTGTAAATACGCAATGACCTTCTATCCCCTTCGTGTGCCAGTTCTGATGGAGTTTCGATGTTTGGTGTTGGAAATTGCATCGTAAAAGCTACCCATAAATATAATTGAATTAAATACCAAACATTTGTTATAAGATCAACTGACATCGGTTCTTTAAATTTGTTTTTTATATTAAATCAGTCACAGCAGTATTAACAACATTAATTTGTGGACAGTTCAAATTCCGTTGGACATTCCTTCTCATCTAATTGTAAAATTTCGATACCAACCTCATATTGCAGCCTTACTGTACTATATGTAATTCAATATACAAACAATTCTACAGCACAATTCAACTCTAACTTTCCAGAATAAAACAAAATTCACCGCACCACAAAGAACAATGTTGGCCCCCTCACGTAAAGACATCTACTTTACGTGCATCGAAGAGAGTTGACGATGTTCCGAAAAAATAGACTCTTTCAGCGATGCCTCCTCCTTTTCTCGATGACCGAAGCACGTGTTTATTTCGCATAATGATTAATCCAACCAGACGAGGAACGGAACGTGTGTCCTGGAATGGACGCGGTTGCGTCAGAATTATCCGAACCGGAGGAATTCCACGGAGAGAAGAGCGCATAAGCACGCAGAAGAAGCCGAAGAGGAGGAAGGAGAAGATCTCCGTTCCGTTCTCGGAGGAGAAAAAAAAGAAAAATAGCAAATTACTCTCCGCCTTGCATTTTACGAATGCGCGTTTCTTCTCTCCGCCCCGTGATTCCCGCGACCGTCCTCGCACCTGAGCAGCACGCTCGCCACGTCCGAGAAACGTAGACTGGCAGGTACTTAAAGCGTACGCGTCGCGCACGCAACCTCTCATCCGCGTGAGATGCTGCCGCGAGGCTAACTACAAGCGCATACACGCGTTAAGCCAACCGGCCGTCTAGTCGAAACTCTAGGCCGCGCTCCCTTCTATTTATAAGGCGCGCGCGTCTCCGGCGCGTAAGTACTAGAAATGCAATCCTGGAAAATCCAATGGGGCGCTCGCGTAGGCAAGGATCAAGCTTTACCACTATACTACCACTGCCAACACTCGCGAGAATGCAAAATAATCGAGTTACCAGGCTCGTAAAAGCGAGATATTTTCTCGTGGCGGTAAAAGCCGAGTATTAAGGACGGTGCACCCTATACGTCACGATGACGTTCTATTTGGGCTTCGTCAACGTGGCGTCGGGGCTTGCAGTTGTGGTCAATTTGCGCAGAGAGAAACGAATTTTGTGGTCGGTACGCACCAGCGATATAATCTGTAGTCGTATACGAGCGGATACAGGATGCCGTAATTCGGTATTTTAGTACTGTTGCATAATGTGGCAGGTGATGCGAAAATTATTCAGGATAATGTCTACCTTTTCAGTTGGTTTGCCTATCGGATTCTATTCGATTCTAGGATTTGTTGTTTTCTTGGCTGATTTTAAATATCCGAGAATTACGCTTCTTCACTCGTTGCCGACGTCATTGGTCTCATCTTGATGTAATCCTACTCGTTCTATCGACAAACTGTTTAGTTTAGTTTAAGCAGTTAATAATTCCAGTTATCGTCTTCATTCATTTTGACAAAGTCACAAGATCATATCACAAGTACAAGCGCGCGTTTATTTTCTCCTCACATCGTGCATTTTACTTTACGCTAGACTAGGACTCGGCAAACTGCGGCTCTTTGACCTCTTGAGTGCACGGCTCTTCCACAAAATACCATGTGCGGGTGTGAACTGAGATTGAAACTTCGTAGTCCATGCGTAAAAGTCGCTTTTCGGCCTGAGCGAGTTTATTTTTTGAAGGAGTGCCGTTAGACGGGGATGTAGGTGAAATTGGGGCTACTTATAGGAAAATCCTACCTACATGTATAGTTCAAGTTTAAAAAACTTGGCTCTCGAAAAAAATGTCAATCGTTGTACTGTTGATATTCGGCTCCGTTAAATAATAAGTTCCCCGGCTATTGCCCGACTCTTTCATCCGTGGCACCGTTCGTCGATTTGGCGTATATCGAAAGAAAACTTGAGAATTAAGAAAAGTAACTTACCGAACACTTAGGAGTCTACACAAACGTATCCTAAATTTATAACCGAACCCCAATACTCGATAAAAGGACACCCAACTGAAAGGTATCGCATGCATAGAGGACCTTTATGAGAATCGTCGGGCGGACCTTTATTTCTTCCACTCGTTATTTTTGCAGAACGAATCGTTCTCCGATACGATGTCCGGCCCCGTAATCTATTATCTTATCGAAAAGCGGTGCAAGAAGGTACGAAGAAGAAGAAGAAGAAGAAAGAAGAAAGAAGAAGAGAGCGGGAGAAGGAGAGGACTGGTGGTCGAATGGAACGAAGGCCCCATTGTCTATGCGCGGTGCATTCCTAGGCAGGTGATGCCATAAATTCAACTAGAATCGCTGGAAACCGTACTCGGGCTCCCTCTCGCGCCTCGATACTTCACCCACCGTGGTGGAGCTGAAAATAACGCGTAGCTGCGAACCCCCTTGCTCGAGTTCTCATGGGAACTGGCCATTGTTTCGGTTTCACGGTGGAGAAGGAGATAAGGAAACATCGCGTACGATTAAATCGATAAGAATATCCCTACACCCTGGCACCGCCTCTCGACGTCTCGCTCTATTTTTCTTCCCCCCGAGTTCGCCACCGATCTTTCTTTCCCATCGCATTCCGCGGGCGTGCGTGCCTTCGGACGTCGATCGACCGCAGAACAAATTATACTTTTTCCAGTTGAAACGGACTCGGAGGGTTAGGGAAATACGAAACTTTTTGTTTTTTTCGCATTAGTTGCACGGATGATCTATTTGTAAAGCTGACCGTCCATTAGGTCAGTCAGGGAGCGCGGCGCGGCGCGGAGCAGTGCCGTGTTTGAAAAAGTACATGCAAATGAATATACGTATACGGGTGAAATATCGCTGTATGGCGCCGTATTCGTATGTTCGGGTCCTTTGATGATATTTCACTCGTATACGTATATTCATTGGCTGCGTTCAGCAGAACAAGCTGCTTAGTAAGCGCTTTCCGCTGTCTGGCAGCAGCATACGACTTCTGCTGAACGCACTTTTTCGAACTACGCGTGTGCTTAATACAGTGAGTGGGAAAAAGTCTGTGACCAAATGGAAGTCGGGCTTGTCAACAACTGATAATTGTTACTTGATCGTCTTGAAAAACGAACGTTTTTGTCACAATTTGCACGTAATGCCATAATTACTGATATTGGCGATTACTTAGTACTGGTCGTGAATTTCGGAACACAGCCTTCCATAACTCACTTTTGAGCAGACTGTACTTTACAACATGTTGTGCTTAGTAAGCGTACTTTTAGTATGCTGGAAAAAATGGCGACCGCTTAGTAAACATGCTGGAAAAGCATAAAGCGATAGGTGGCGTTCAGCCGAAAATCTTACAACAGTTGCAAAGCTGCTTGTTCTGCTGAACGCAGCCATTTACATGTATTTTTTCAAACACGGCACTGCTCCGCGCCGCGCCGCGCCGCGCTCGCTGACTGATCTAATGGACGGTCAGCTTAACACGGTACAATGTGTCTGGCAATGGGAAATGACGTGTCGCATGAAAAAAAATGAAAGAGAATACTTCTTCTTTCTTCGATAGAGAAAGTTTATTTTTCATTGTAAATAATTGGCTTGCAAAGATAAACGCACATTTTGTTTACGCGTATGTTCAATCTGTATTTCGGAAAATGTGATTTTGTACATATAAGATTGCAATCGGTCGTGGACTCTTCTTTGATTTAATGAAAGATAAATGGATAAATAAGGCTCAAGTATCTGATAGATAAGGCTCGTGGATATAAGGTCAGAACATCGTCTTGTTTTAACTTCGAAGAGTCGAAGAAACAGAAGAAGTCGTGCACACGTGTACGTTCAGTTTCTTTCAAGCTACACATTTTCTACGATAAGACGCGTGCATATTTTCCTCTCGCAAATTGTCTACTCCTGCCTTGTTGTTTGATCATTATCCATCTCCTGGACATTGCAAACAATATCGTGTGATTCAAACGAATAATTAACGCGGGCTTAAAATAAATTCGTTCCCGAAGAAATTACTTGCTGCTCCTTATTCAAACAATGCAGTCGTCATATCCACCGTTTATTTTTAAAGCGGTGTAAGTCCATTTTTAAAAACAAAATTAACTCGTTATAAACCAAAAGTTTACACTAAATTAATCACAAATTATGTGAAATCTCAGTTTTTCAAAAAATGGACTCACACCACTTTTAAAATAAACGGTCCGTGTTTCACAAACCTAAATTTCCATCGATCCTCGAAATATTCGCTATCAACTTCTCAATTCGAACACTCGTATTCTAGATGTTCGATCTAGTGAAACATTCAGTCTCGAGAGAGCTTACAGTGAAACCGAGAACCGCAAACTGCGGGTACTGGCGGATAGACAATCAAAGAACAGTCCTAGTTTTGGACTCTTCCGATTATTAGGATTATTACTCGGTTTTATTGCCGATCTAGCTTTCGGTGGAAAGTATCAAAATTGGCGAAGCTTGTGCGCGGCAAGTGCATCCCTCCAAGGTGAACGCACGGCGAATTGCGCAACCGAGCGGGGCGATATATTAAATCGATCGGCATATATCGATAGCCTTGTAAGCACCGCGGAGGGAGAGCATTGTTGGTATTCGAACAGAGTGCGACTGCCTCCGGCGCACCACCTAGGAATGCTACTCAGGAAGAATAATTCAACCTCCACCTTCTTCTTCTGCTTTCGCGCCTCGATCCTGCCACGGCTGCGCCTACATTTCCCTCGCGTCGCCCCGCGCACCGCGAGGTGTCAATTGGATTCACGAGGTTCCAGGCCCAGGGAAGAATACGAAGGATGCTCTTTTCACGCCCGTCTCCTCGTGAGTCGCGGAATGCGCAGAGGCTACCGGTGAATCTTCGCGCGTTGGCGTATCATTGCTTTTCTTCGTTTTGCTCGCCCTCAGATTTCTTTTTTTCCAATACGGATTCTATTCTCCTCGAGATCTACCACGCGTCTGGACGATTTGACAATCGAAGATCAATCGAAGGCAATCCGATATCTTCTTCGACTGATTCGAGCAAGGAGAATTTTTTTAAAAGTTAGATCGATGTTTTTATTCGTCTTTACAGGTGGATTTTCTGTGCTTACTTGGCTGCAAATCAATTTAGATGCACCGAGATAAAACCCTCGTGGATTTATTTGGATGGATACAGATGGCGTCGATATTTCTCTTGAAATAAATTTATCTTTCCACTCGAGCTTGTGGGGCTGGTTTATGGAGCTTGTGAGTAATTTATTCTTGCATCTTGGAGATGTTATACTCGTTGACGTTTTTCGCTCACTGGAACGAAACGTTAATTCTTCAATTTGAATGTTTCCTTAACCCTTTGACCGCGATGGACTCGTAAATATCAATGGACGTGTATACACGCCTTTCGCAGTCGAAGAGTTAAGTTGGGCTTCCAGTGAGACGACAACGAGGAACATTTTGTAGCCTCTTGTCACCTTTCATTGTCAACAAAATATCCGACAAATCCAAATTAAAGTTACGGAATATTTTGTCTATACACAAGAAACATTCGGCAAATTTTGCAGTGAAATTTTGATAAAATATGCAACATCTGTAAAAAGTTCTTCCATGTTGCCTCCTAGAGGGGACAAAGCTTTACTCGCACAAGCCCAGAATGCATCTGTATTTTCCGGAAACTTGAATCGATCTTCCTACTCGATCTTTTTGCAAGGCGCGCCGGCGCGACTCAATTATTTTCCTCCTTGGTGTCTGGAGTCTCGAATCTAAATATACATATCCATTCGTGTATCTCATATCGCGATTAATATCGTGCGTACACAATGCTGCATCACCCAAGGCGTAGGCTGCAGACCATAAAAGTCGGACGAGGCACTTACCCTCGACACGATGTCCGATCTCCTTGGACGACCCTCTTCTTCTTCTTCTCCACCTCCGCTCGTGCGCACTATACCTTCGCCTTTGTCTTTTGTCTTCGCGATCTAACGTACGAGGAGAGACCGACGAACGGGTAGTGACAACCGCAGGATTTTTTTCAGAGGACAGGCACGAACGAGCAGAAAATCGGCTTATTTTTATGACACGAATGGGTTAGGGTCGTAATGGCATCATGAAAATAACAACATTATATCGCAGAACAATACATATATCCGAGAACAATTACAAAATGGAATTTTTATTTGGAAAAATAAGATGTCGAAAAACAATCGAGCGTGAGTCGTAGATTAATTAGTAATTATAAAAAAAATTCTGTTCTTAGTAGTAATAAATAAAAAAAAAATCCTATCCATCGCTCTACTGTCCATGTAATTGTAACGCCATTTACTTGTAGAATTTTCATTATTTCAGGCTTAAATCGATTACTTTCTTTGCATTCAATTAACCATTATTTATATTCAAAATCTGGACAACGCGTAAAATTCTGGTTTTCATTTGTATATTATATAAAATGTTTTTCAGGAAATCATTCGTACGAAGCACAGAGTTAACGGAACTGTTTAGGTGCTGGCCTGTTTGACGTACCATTAGACAATTACATGCTAATTTTATAAGTAGATCAAACGACAGTAAAATCGTTCAGTTCTTACCCGAGGAACTCGCGCAGAATGCATTTTCCGAGAAAGACAACCGTAGGGAGGGATTCTTCGACGAAACGAAAAAGAATAAAGGGGGGAAAAAAATAAATAAATAAAAAACAAGTGTTTCATCCCTTTTTAAAGTGTTGCGTGAGGGTAAACGTCGCCACGCTTGATGTACCCACGGTTCCGCTTGCCACGGCATCGCACGATGCTACAAACTGGAGAGAAGAAGAAAAGGAGGATGAGAAGAACGAGTGGAATAGAAGGCAGAAGAGGGAGCAGCGGCAGAAGCAACAACAACAGCGTCGTAAGAGGAGGAGGAAGGAGACAAAAACGAGAAGAAGACGAAGAAGAAGAAGAAGAAGAAGTAGCGAAGAAGAAAAAGAAATAAGGGGAACGAACTGAGAAATACTGGAGCCAAGCGTACTCGGTCCTTTCTCTCTCACTCTCTTTCTCCGTCTTTCTTCTTCCTTTTCCCTTTCTCTCTCTCCCTCACTCTCGGTTTGGCGGTACGCATAGGCAGAACTTATGTACCAGCTGCTGCGGCTCTCTCGCTATGGTTATAACGCTTGCCCTCGAAGAATGTTTCTGAGGAATCATAGACGGACGTGCGGCCGGTGACTGTCCGAGTAAAAGGGCGCAGGAGGAAGAGAGAAAGAGAAAGAGAGAGAAAGAGAGAGAGAGAGAGAGAGAGAGAGAGAGGGAGAGAAAGAGAAGGACAAGAGGCCTGCCTCGAGACGTCGGCGTCGGTGTATCGCGCATGACTTTGACAGGTGACTTTCAAAATGTCCCGAGCCTACGTTCAGCCCAGCGCGCACAGCCATCCGCAGGATTACTCGAGGCCCCGTGTCGGATCGCATCGAAGGATTATTTAGAGACGAATCGTTCCTCGTCCACGAGCAAATGGCCATATTCGCGGACTCGGAATACCCGTGGCACCAATGCGCCATCCAATAAATTAATTTCGTGCGGAAGAAACGTCGTCTCACACGCTTCTTCTCTCCGAATGACAAAGTGTTAATTTCTGGGCTCACAGATGCGACGATCCCTAGTTTTGTTGCGCGAGGTAATGTGATGGGTCTCTATGGCAGGGTACTCGTGTCCCATTAAATGGTTTGTCACACTGTTTTAATATTTTTGATAGGGTTGAGCCTAATGAGAATCACAGCTGCACGCAGCTAGGTGCTAAATTAATGTGGTAGTTTCTTAGGTAACGCTCGAAGAGTGGGCTTAGAATGACCAGATTGATCGCAGAGTGATAGCTTTTGCTTTTTTAGACACATGAAAATATGCTAAAGAGGGATTCGTAAAGTAAGAATATTTCAGAAGGATGCGAGGTCGATAGGGCTTTGGCGAAAATCGTCAAAAATTAACAATAAACACTATTTCTCATGTCTGAAAAGATTCACTGGCACAGGCAGGAACGTGCATTTCAACTTTACATAGTGAATTTCTCCTATGTTCCGGTGCGACGAATTCTTATGCAATATGGAATATCGTTTATCCGATCGCTCTCACTACTTCCAACAAAAATTGTCGATGTATTCTCAACCAAGATAACAGAGACTGAACAATCAACCCTCGTCGATCCCAATATTTATATTATCCAAAAACAAACAACAGTAAAAATTATGCCCAATACCAAGAAAGCGAGGTATAGCGCGATAAGGCAAGATCTCTAGTACGTAACTGGAATGTTCCACGAGCCTTGTAAAGAATGTTAAGACTCTTAGGCTTTAGGGTGAAGACTGTAATGTTACGCAAGTATCAAGAAGGGCTCGACATCCCAGAACGTGGTGTATGGAGCACATCTTCGTCTTCTATCGATCGAACAAATTGCATCAGGCCATACCGACAAAAAAATCAATATTTCACAATTGGCATCACCTCCAGACGCGATGGGCAAGTTTGCCTAGAAGAACAGAGGAAAAAGAAGATAGAGGGAGAGAGAAGTGGCAGGTGCGTGATCGTCCTCGTTTACTCGGTGGGTCCGATCGTAGCCGAGCGGAGATGATAACTTGCTTCCATGGCTCCACGCTTCGCTGGTATTCCCTTAGCTCGGTTAAAGACCTAAGCGACTTAACCTAGCCTAACGTTAAGTCCCATAGAACCCTTCCTTCCTTACGTGCCGACACGACGCGACGTAAGGAACGCACGTACACAAGTAGAACGAAACCGTGCGCGCTTACACGTGCACGCGTGCTCTCTCAGTCCTCTGCCGTGTGCGCTCACGAAGTCAGCCCCGAGGAAGAGAGCGCAGCCATTTTGTTATATAACTTGCACGCGAGGAACCCTCCACCTCCTCCAACCGCACGGTAGAAAAAGGCTTAGACAATGCCGCGTCGCGGCTTCGATCGTATAAGGACCGTCTAGAATGCAACGA
The DNA here is from genome assembly GCA_944319695.1 of Tiphia femorata. Classification (NCBI taxonomy): domain Eukaryota; kingdom Metazoa; phylum Arthropoda; class Insecta; order Hymenoptera; family Tiphiidae; genus Tiphia; species Tiphia femorata. The sequence continues at coordinate 32,746,306 of OX090895.1, forward strand.
CCCTCGCCGGCTTCTTTAGCCTTTTGCTCTCCCTCCACTTTCCTTTCCTCGAATAATTATGAAATAAAGGTACCGGCTCTGCATCGGTACACAGATTAGGGCTGCTACTTCTACCGATTCATTCAAATTTACAGGCTTGAACCCTTAAATGGATAAAGTATTAATTTTAAATACCATTCGTATTACATAAAGATCAGTACAAATAACCTATCTTTTTTTTTTTTTTTTAGCGCCATGGTTATGTGTGTGTGTTTTTTATTATCATTATTATTTTGTTTCAAATAGGAATCCATGCATTTAAGGGTTAAGAATGATCTTTCGATTATGTTATTCGTGGACTGATTAAAATTGAATGCTTTAGTTTTTATCTTATTTTTGTACTTATACGCTGTGAAATAGTTAAATGAAGTTTGTAGTTCTTACAACTGTGTATAACATATCTTTATTTCGCGTTTCGTTTGTAGTACTGCAATGTGCGAAAATGTTTATTTTTATATAACGTAGGTGATCTAGGAAATATTGGGTCGAGGTGAAAGTTTCGTTTTTCACTTGCACCTATATTTGAATATCATTCATTGTTGTTAACTTTTGTCGAGGATTTATAACCTATCTTCGTTTGATTTTAATTTAGACACAATCGTGTTACAATTCGTTTCATATTTACAATAATTAATGTAAACAATCCAGTATCTGATAAATAATAAATCGGACACATGTAATTCCAAAATAATCCACTGATATACTTCCAACTCTCCGATTTTCCGTAATGTTTCCAACTCCTAAATTCTGTCACAACACGCCAGTTTAAGAAGCTCCATTTTGGAACACTGCTCACGTAGAATCGCATTTTGCGCTTTACCATAAAACTCGTTCCAAGGAAAAATTCTGGACTTTTACTATCCTCTATTCTAGATCAGTGCTACCACGTGTACTCTGGACCTAACTCAAGTACCTACTGTTTTTCGATCCGCCGTAGTGGTCCAGACCGTATAGTAGGAACGAATTGGCCCGAAGGATCACCCGAGCCGCGGAATAAAGGCGCGATCAACGAAGCTTCGAAAGAAGAGAACGGCCTCTTCGGAACAACGAATTCGAGCGAAAGAGTAAAAACGCGGACGATGGTAAGAGAGAAAAAAAAAGTAGGAGGAGGAACCGAAGGAGGAGAAAGAGAGAAGAGAAGCCGAGGCAAGAATCGAGCCAAGGGAATCGTAAATTGCCTAAAGACTTCGCGGCCATCTGCCCGTTCATTCCGGCATCCGAGCCTAACTATTGTCAGCAATTTTTTTGCCGCGCGTGCTATTTACTACGGTCCTATAAGGGTTTACAAGGAACGACTCGACGGTAACTCGCGACGCGCGTACATCTCTCTCTCTCTCTTCCTCCCTCTTTCTCCTTTTCTCTTCTTCTTTCTCACTATTTCTCTCTTTCTTCCCTCCTCGCCTCCGCGCGATGCCTACGCATTCTTTCCATCGGGAGATCTCGTAGCTCGCGGCGGAACAATGCCACTCCGAGAGGAAAAAGTTCACCGAGATATTCTGTAATTGCGCGCGGCTCGATGCGCGAATGCGTAGACCAATCGTAGCCACCCTTTAGAAACGTTTTAATTCATGTCGAAGGGATTAGAGTGGAAGAGGCTCGATGTTTTGGTTGTTGCTTCGTTTCACAAGGAAGCACTATAATTAGTAAGATTCCGACGACATATAAGTAACCTAAGTATTAAACCAGTACACTATTTGAGGTTGTCAAATTGTGAAACATATTTGTTAGTAGTGTCCTCCTGAATGCATACCTTGGTTAACAGATATTCTCTTGTAAATATAAGAACGTAGATCAAACATGTATCGATATTATGTGGAGCAGTTGGATTTTGTTCTGCTCATCGTCAGAGTAACAATTTCGCAGGATTGTTACTCCAAGACGAAGGACTATTTGTTTTGGTGGCGTATGAACGAGCAAAGTAGACGATTCATTGAATTCTTCGTTTACGCGTGATCTCTCGTACAAACGGTTGACAACCTCGTCATGCCTATATGCAATGGCGCGGCAGTTTGCTTCGCAGAGCCGAATGCGACCCAAGCCACGACCCTCTTTTTGCCACAGTGGGATACACTCGACGCATTGCTCCTCGACCTTCGCCGCAACGCGAATCTGCATCCAGTAATGACTTCCTGTCGCGCGGAGGGGTGAACGAAAGGGAACGGCCGTGTTATAGGAAGCGAGCGTTTTGCTCCTTCGAAGAATACTGCGCTTGCAGGTGGCCGAGCGTAAATCGAGTTCGACTGGTAAGGTTGTAATATTAAGTTTTTATGCGCCTATCGTAAAATTTGGTATCGAACGTGTATAAATGTTTCCTTATTACTGGTATTGTATATGCGACTTTTCAGTACGCGAGAGAGAGAAAACAAGAAGAGAATACGCAAAACTGTATAACATAGCCTACAATTATCCATTGTTATTCTATACATAGAAAACCACTCTAAGTGATTGTACAAATTTTCTATCAAATTCCACGATTTATCCTAAACCAATGCACTAATTAATCTTTCAAACATTCCGACAGAATTTACGATATTACAACCTACGATTGTCATGGCTAAATAATTAAGCTACTACCGATAATTCTTCCACGCTGGACGAATCAGCGCTTATAAAAAGAAATGTCAACAAAACTCCAAGAGAAGCAACGGCGAATCACGAAAACACGTATACCCATACTAACAAATATAAAATACCCCAGTGTATCAAGAACTCATTAATAATAACATCAAACGATTCTAGGAAATCAACTTCACGAATCCCATTTTACACACCCAGGTAGGCTCACGTCGTGCTCTTCTCAATCGGCAAATATCCTCACTCCTTCCACCCACTAAATACAAGAAAAAAATCTCTTTCCACGATGCCTCATGGACTACTAGCGAATAAATCGATCCTCAGTTGATTTCGTCGCGAGGACGAATCGCGTCCGAGGAGATATATTCTCATCCTCTTTTTCCCCAAGCAGACTCGTTTTCGTCGCGCCGGAGCACAGCGAGGGGTCAGTCCTTCAAGAGGGTAACGAATAAGCGACGTACGTCTCGACGAGTACGAGTTGGACGGGGTGGATCGTTGTAATGGGCTCGGTTCGAATTAGTCGATTATCCTTGAAGTAAACGAGAGGGAGACAAAGGAGCTGGCTCGGACCAGGGCAACGAGTAAGTTGGATTAAATTTGTCGGTCGCTAAGGGTATTGCACATGCGCATGGGCGCGATTACGAGCGGTGTGAGAGGGGCCGGTGTAAGGGGCCGTGTAAGGTGGTACCTACCCAACGTCGAGAACCAGCAGGTACGTACCTGAGCGCATTAATACGCGTACGTCATGCGGCGCGAGGAGCGATCATCAAGATGTGTAGGCACCTTCGTGCTCGTACGCTCGGCAGGTAGCTACGTTGACGGATGATGAGGTACGTACCGTGGTAAAAATCAACGAGTTACTAATTACCGTGCACGGTGAAAGGACCTCCCGACGCACGGCGCAGACGCTCATGCCGCGAGCCGTTGTTGTTCCACGCGCGACGCGCGCAATCACGAGCTTCCTCCAATGCCAGTGGGATGAAAAGGCGCCGGTCTTGATAAGCAAGAACGCGGAATCGAGTATCGATAAGACGCACCCCGTTCGCGTGATTTGCTAATGGAGAGACCGTTTCGCTACTAGGCGGTGAGAGTAAAGGAAAATATTGCGTTTGGGATAAGATTGTCGGCTTGGGTTGCGCGTGATCCAAGCGTTCTCTGTGGACTGTGTATGGGTATTGTTTGTGTTAATTGTGAATAGGATAAGGCGAGGGTCGATGCACTTGGTAGGAGATTTTTGGCACTTGGATTTTTATTGAATTCGATAGTTGAAAGAAATTGTGAATCCTGTTTTTCAGGAGGTTTAGTTTTCTCGGATGGTTCTGATGGGAAAATGTTTCGGTATATTAAGTGCGATTGATGTGATATTTGAGACATGCTAATATTTATTTGTATCAGGTGTACATCTTGTTTAATAGTTTTCTGTGTTTGGCAATATTCGTGAAGTGTGGTGAATTGTGAAAATACCGAAGGATGGGATACATTCTTTCACGTTAGTTACTGTGCAAGATGGTACCGCGTAGCACCTGTCGGGGCCAAAAGAAATGAGAGGGAAGTAAAAGAAACCGCAACGTTGGGATGGCACCGTCTCAAGACGTCTCGCTTTATACTGGAAGAAACATGGGCAGCATTATCCTGCACGATACAATCGATTGGCCGATAAAGCGGTACAAGCTCAAAATCATCGTGTGTCTTGGCAGTTCTCGTGTAATTCAAAATTATCGCGCATTCGTAAGTCGTATATCGAATTAAAAATGATCTTGTATTTGTATCTTTTGTGAAATTCAAACCTATCCTTCATTTTTTGAGTACCAAGCCTTGACTAATAACGGTTATCTATCCTCGTTTAAACAACCGATTTATGTAAATTGGAAAGTAGTCCCAAAGAGATCGCATTTGGAACGAAAGATTACAATTTGACTCATTGACTTCGATGACAATATTAGTTATAAAAAAGAATTTAATTTTACGAGCACATTTTTTCCAATATGACGAATATTCTCGCTTATTTTACGATAAATATACTCATTAAACATGCCGCTGACATAAAAAAACTCCATCTATTTCTTCTCACCCAGCGTAGGGAGAGCAAAGATCTCGTCCAAGCTCAAAATCATCGGCCATTCGTATTTCTCCCTCGTTCCAATCCGAAGAAATTAATCGTTAAAAATGCACTTGCGAAACATCGATAGGGTGAAATATCGTGAAGCGATCGTGCCGTTCTCGTGCTATCCCAACGACTCTGTTCAATATTCTCGCGGTGAAACGTCGTTTCGCGTAGTAATGCTTGACGTCGACGATCGTGCGACTGTGAAATCCAGAAGTCGCCGCGGAATCGTTCCCCGAAGAGGTAAGTTTTGTCGCGGAAAGCGTGACCCTTTTACCGAAAGGGAAAGGAACCAGAGACTCGCGCGACAACGGACGCTCGATGAATTTTTACCGAACCGGCTCCTATTCTCGGGTCATTTCGACGAACCAATGATCAATCACCGAGAGAAAATATGAGCATATTATCGAGCTCGGTCACGGAAGATGTAGACAAAAAGTGCTTTCTTCCTGGATCTTGTCAATATTGCTATCGAGAATGATAAAATTAACTTGTTAAGTCAAGTTGTTAAGTACATAAAATTAGTATCGTTAGCTTTACAATGAACGAAAAAGCAAAGAGAGACAGTAAAATCGCTCATTAGTTCTTGGATAAACTTCGTGCTCGCGTCATAAAAAAAAAGTTCGTTCTTCTTCTTGTAAGAATGCTACAGATAACTCGTGGTAATCCGCATTAACGAACAGTTCTGGTTTATGAAATGAAATCCGACGAATCGCATAAATGTGTATCGTCAGTGTGTTCTGTTGCGGGTAACGCGATGAGACGTCGTAACACGACGCACCGACGCACGGTGCTGCGGACTTTACATTTGTGGTCCGATTTCAATTGAAAATTCGAAGAGAGACAAAAGCATTGGAACAAATTCAATTTACAACGGCTATCGCGAGCCAAATGAACGAGTAAGTTGCATTCAGCATACAACGCTGAATTAATAAATTACTTCGACTTGTAAGAAGGAGTCACAAGGAGAAGCGGAAAGAGAAATAGGTACTCAATTAGTTCAAAATAAGAGAATGACTATATTAGCCGTATAGGTCTGAAGGCCAAGACGCTAAATATAGTTTCCGTCTGTAAGGTATTTCAATAATAGTTTTATGAAAAAAATGGACGGTGTCCTACGGAAAAATCGTCGAAGTAAAATATGTCCAATGCAATCCTTATTTCGAACCAAGTCATTTGTTCGAAAGACTTCTAATCTCGAAAAACAAAAGCTAACTTTATCCATCGCATTAGCCACTCAACAGGCCAAACGAAGTACGGAAAAATATTCTCCAACACACGAATTCTGTCACGATCCTTTTGCCAACTAGAAAAAGACTAAAGACAAGTCTTGTCCAACGAATTTCAACCTAAAGCACTGGCGAAGCGTTCCAGTACTCCTCTCCAGTTTCAAAGAATCGGTGACGAGAAGAGGTAAGAATTTGGTCGGGTCTTCGAACTCGGTCAGGGCCTCGCTTTCCACCCAGACGCGGAATCGCGGCGTAAAAAGCTCAAAGGAGTATCACGTAGAGGCTTCAGTTTGCGTGCCTGAGAGCCTATGCGCGTCGTCGGAAGTCAATGTCGGGCGGCGGCGTGCGGTGTCGTTAACCCTCTGCGCGCCGCAACATATGGCGCGTCTTGACAAGAAGCATAGAGAATGGAAGGAACGGAATGAAAGAAGCAAGAGAGAAAGAGAGAGAAAGAGAGACAGAGAGAAAGAGTAAATGGAAACTGGAAAGAGGGAGAGAATCAACGAGACTCGTCCACCAGTCCCTGGTCCA